>OX637493.1:11386619-12723239 GCA_951800055.1 Cenopis cana | reverse complement strand
CCACCAGAGGCGCTGCTCGCGTTGCTTTACAATTTAAATGAGACTAAAGTTCGTTTGTGGTTTGTTTCGAAAAAACTAATACTAGAGGTGCAGGGCGGACTTCTACTTCGTCCAGAGGCTGAGCCGGGCTATTCAACAACGTAAGGCGACTTCCTGATTTGTCCGTGCGGAGGCGGTACGATATGGGAAAAGTGTTAAATGTCAGTGTCAGCTGTCAGTCGACTCAGTACCATTTTTTACTACGCCCACAGATAACCCCACACTAGATACCGCATATGAACGATTTAGTTCGATTCAAAAGTCACCAAAGTTAGCGGTAGGTGCGGGATGCGGGGAGGTCGGCAACAGCGCTGCAATTGGCCGTTTCAAAATGCGCGCGGCTGTGGCGCGCCTTCGCCGCAAAATGGCGCGCGGGCTAGTGATGAGACACGGTTGTTGACTACCGGTTTTTACTAGCACCCCAATTTATTCTAGGTAAATTATTTTACATGGCGTGTATACTTTATCTATTGAATTGACTATAATAATATCTTCTAGGCATGTTTACAACCTTTACTATTGTATAAAATTTAGATTTGAAACAATTTCATTTTGATTCATGTATATGCGCTGTATTTAAATAAATAAAAATCGTTTATTTCAGATCAAATGTTGATCCATACATATTATTCAAAAAAACCCAATTGCAGTTACTCCATCTCTAACCAACTCCGAGATCCCTTATACTTCTTCGAAGTCCAGCAGTGGGTCAACTACGTGTCACTAGTCCTAATTGCCCACAAGACGATTCGAAAAAACCCAATTCCAGTTACTCCATCTCTAACCAACTCCGAGATCCCTTATACTTCTTCGAAGTACGGCAGTGGGTCAACTACGTGTCACTAGTCCTAATTGCCCACCAAGACGATACGAAAAAACCCAATTGCAGTTACTCCATCCCAAACCGACTCCGAGATCCCTTATACTTCATTGAAGTCCAGCAGTGCGTCAACTACGTGTCACTAGTCCTAATTGCCCACCAAGACGATTCGAAAAAACCCAATTGCAGTTACTCCATGTCTAACCAACTCCGCTCCGAGATCCCTTATACTTATTCGAAGTCTAGCAGAGGGTCAACAACGTGTCACTAGTGCTGATTGCCCACCAAGACAATACAAAAAAAACCTAATTGCAATGGGTTTATCTCTAAATCCCTTACACTTCTTCTAAATTCAGTATTGGGGCCTTCTCGTGTCACTAGTCCTAATTGCTGAAAGAAATCCACCAGCACTTATTATGTTACTACTATATAAACTTCATAATAAAATAAGACAACAACAAAACTACAATGAGAACAAACTAACTAAATATTCTATCCCATACAACCACACTGATTTGTTTAGCATATAAAGTAAAACGAGATAAAAAACACTACACTATTACCATCTGCCACCTCCTTATACGAACCTCTACAATGATTCATATAGTAAAATAATATTGTCTACGTAAATACTGACATTCAATATCAAAAAATAAAACTAATCAATAATGTTTACCAATAAAATTTTAATATTTATTAAAATCATGTGATATATTAAATACGGATGAACTGATAATTAAATGAAATCGGAACCGAACATCACTGGCACAGCACTAGCCCGCGCACGTGCTGTTAGAAAGAGAAAGTATATTGGCCTTTGAGTTGGTTGGAAAGGAACAAGCACACTTCACTACGCCTTATAAGCCGGCCCGGCCAGTGTAAAATGATCTCCGCCGGGCAGAATAAAATGTGTATTTGTATTAATTTAACTTACCTATGATATGTAATTCCGCCTTTCTTTAGATTTGTAGTTCGGGAATCGTTCCCACACCACTTTACCGAACAAAAACCCATGCTTACGGTTAGTCGAAACCAACTTTAAGTATTTTTTGTGCCACGTACGTATAGGTCATGAACCTGGACGAGACTGACTGAGCGGCGTAAGGCGGGGCAGTATTATAAGCGCAACTTCGCCCAGCTGTGGCGCGAGCGCGTCGCCCTAGAAGCTCTATCTAGTGGGGTTATCTGTGACTACGCCTGACTATGGCGCGGGATGCGCGGCAGCGGGACGATGCGAAGGCGGTACTGCTTCGCTTCTGCGCATGATATTACTACTGCGCAAACGTAATACTGACAGTATTATGTCAAGTGAGAATCTTTGCGAAGTCAGTAAGTTTACGTCAAATAAGAAAATGTCACATATCGATCCCGCCCCGCCAAGTCAGGAAGTCGCCTAATACTGCGATGCGAGCGTTCTGAGAACGATGCCCGGGGCAACGCTAGGTACTGTTTAGGACAGGCAATTTGGTTTATAATTAATTATGTATTAATTATGTGGAAATATGTATATGTATCTGAATAAATTCGTGTTTGTGTAAAAAAGCCCCTAGATAAAATGTAGTACATTTAGTGCGCATCGTTATCGGATCTGACGCCGATACCGGTTGTGACCGATATTGTATCGGTTAGTCGGAACCGGCCCTAATTAGTTTCAAGATGCTGCTGGAACGATAGTAGCGCCAGATCTGCACACTCGGGAATTAAAGCTGTCATACCACAGATAAAGTATACAAGTTCTTGTGCCGTTTGACACATTTGACGTGGATATTATTGTTGCCATTTAAAAAGTTTTCAATAAATCTCAGTCTCAGCTTTCATTAGCCAGACTCTATATGCCACAACACAATAAAGTGCGCATAAAATTACGATCAAGTATTCTCTAGTCTATTTTAAAGGCCGTGACGACGTGTCATATATTTTTGCTAGCCTTGTTCTGACAGAAATTAATGTGGTGACTGTACATTAGTGATTTTTACTTTACCCTGCTTTACCCGCATTTTACCATATGAGCCGTATTTTATAACCTTTAGGCGATTATTTCAGATAAAAAGCAGTCTATGTCCGGCCCATAGACTATTTGTATGCAAAGTATGGCGATCGGGTGAGCTGTTTTGTAGGAAAAGTTTGACGAACTCTTGTGGCCAGGGGTAGTGATAGAAATAGTGCTGTTGAAGTGTTGACTATGTTCCAAGTTTTCCATTCCCGCATATATAGCTGGATGGAGTTTCAACTGTTGAGCCAGAGTTCAGACGCCTTAGAAATTTTAAAATGTCTTTAACTCATTCTTGGCAAAAGTATTGATAGTTCCAAACGAATTAAATTACATTCTAGTACCTAAAGTTTTAGTATGAAGCCATTATTTGCTTTTATTTTTACGCTGAAAAACGAGTTTCATATTTGTTTGTTGGAATAATTTAAACTCCGATAAATAATTGACTAAATTCATAAAAACAATACAATTTATAAATAAACAATAACATACCTACAAACGTAACCTAGTCGAAACAAGTTATAATAAATGTGATATGATATTTGACGATTTGGAGTGACATTTGAAACGAAATTTTTTTTATAAAAATGGAAGAAATACGCATGAATTGTACGATAAGTATTGGGCTCAATAACCCAATACTAGATATTATTACAGAATCAAGCGAAAATATCACGATAGGTACACGGTAGGACTATTTGCACAGAAAAAATCCCAAATACCAAAATAGATGAGCGTTCTAATAATGGTACTTATTAGGGTTTCAATTTAATTCATCGAGGAAGGCACAATTAAATGATTCCGTCGCGTAGTGGCACGTGAGTGACCCATATAAATTGTATGACATATTTTAGGTTTTATCTTCTGTTAAAAACGAGTAAAATTTCATGTACATATATGTAAAATCTGTGTGACTTTTGAGCAACGGGGAAGTTTCTACAGAAAGGTCAAGTTGCCACAGATGCTGCTTATGTTTAAGAAATAAGTTATGTAGAAATATACAAAGAAACCGGAAAACCGCCATCTTTGTAATTCAAACGAGCTTGCACCAAGTTTAGAGCTTGGCAGCAGTAGGGCAAGCATATTTCTGTGCGGACCACAAGAGTGGCTCTTAAATAAATTGGTGACAGTTATATACGGCAATTATTCTAAGCCAAAACTACAAGTGCATTTGGTAAAATGTGTAAAAATTTACGACATGTAATTCATTTGGGAAATGCAAGTTGTGAGGTCTTCATTTGAAATATTACAGAACTTATGTAAGTAAATGGGGCAAATACTCATCCGCTCGGTATAAAAAGGTATTTATCTACACACATATCATAAATCCTCTAATATGCGTTCGGAAACCGTAGAAAATGACTCTCATTTCAACATTCAATGAATTTATGGCAATTTTCTTATCTGTGGCTAAGGCTACAGCAGTAATAAAATATTTCATTTTAATCTCATATATGATGTTAAAATATTACGTCAAACAAAACCGTCAGAATTTAAATGTCAAAGTTGACATGTCCCTATTCTAGTATCACTGAAAATTCAAATTCAGTCGATGCGAAATGTCAGCTCGATGTTTTTTTAGTATATATCGCACGAAATTTGAGCTAGAACGACATGATCACTTCAGAATAAGGACTCTTTACTTTTTTAAATAACATTCAGGTATCTGTTGCCAGTTCTGATTTCGATATTTCCGCAACCGTGCAAAAAAGGTTGTATTAACACAATTATTTTATTTATTTACTACGGTTTCTGAACCCATCTTAGAGTAATTATAATATGTGTGTAGATAAAGTAATGTATGCAACTGTACATAATTAGGCATTAAAACACTCGTGTGACCTTATTATGAAACTCGCCTTCGGCTCGTTTCATAAAACACACTCGTGTTTTAATGCCCCTCATTATGTACCAGTTGCATAAGCTACTATTGGAGTTTAAGTGTAGGAAAAAAACGACTCAAAATTCTGAAAAAAAAACAATTATTCATACTTTGGTATTTGGTATAGTCTGTGTCATCGAAGATGACGCGTCCGTGTACGGATTGAGCGGTGGCGGCGCCCCTTCGTGGATGACACGCACTATACCTCACTACCAAACAAAGCCATTGTATATTTTTTTAAGATCAATAAATACTATGTTGAAATATAAATGCCGCAGCCAATGATGATGATGAAAATCATAAATCTATAATAAGAGAGAAATTGAAAGTTTGAATTTGGATTTTACTACCGAAAAAGCGGAAGTAGTTACAAAATGATTTATGTCACACCTAGCCATAAAGAGGCCATTATCGCACGCTCCGCGCGCGAAAAAACCCAATTCCTGGCCAGGGGGTGACATAAAATTTTGTACTTACCACGGGCGATAATAAAGAAAGCCTTAGATCGCATATTTATCGCCCTTGCCTTCGGCTCGGGCGTAAAATACCTGCGATCTGAGACATTCTTTGTTTTATCGCCCTTGGTAAGTAATGTACTATTAATTCAATTTCATAAATTTCCAATTACAACCGTCCATCATTGATAAGGAGCTGACTAATGAAGCATTGGGTCTAGATTGAAAAATACATTTGTCAGATAAGTATCTAATATTTCTTTATCTACACACATATCATAAATCCTCTAATATGCGTTCGGAAACCGTAGAAAATGACTCTCATTTCAACATTCAATGAACTTATGGCAATTTTCTTATCTGTGGCTAAGGCTACAGCAGTAATATAATTTTTAATTTTAATCTCATATATGATGTTAAAATATAAACACGTCAAACAAAACCGTCAGAATTTAAATGTCAAAGTTGACATGTCCCTATTCTAGTATCACTGAAAATTCAAATTCAGTCGATGCGAAATGTCAGCTCGATGTTTTTTTAGTATATATCGCACGAAATTTGAGCTAGAACGACATGATCACATCAGAATAGGGACTCTTTACTTTTTTAAATAACATTCAGGTATCGGTTGCCAGTTCTGATTTCGATATTTCCGCAACCGTGCAAAAAAGGTTGTATTAACACAATTATTGTATTTATTTACAACGGTTTCTGAACCCATCTTAGAGTAGTTATAATATGTGTGTAGATAAAGTAATGTATGCAACTGTACATAATTAGGCATTAAAACACTCGTGTGACCTTATTATGAAACGAGCCATTAAAACACTCGTGTTTTAATGCCCCTCATTATGTACCAGTTGCATAAACTGCTAATGTCACACCTAGCCATAAAGAGGCCATTATCGCACGCTCTGCGCGCGAAAAAACCCAATTCCTGGCCAGGGGGTGACATACAATTTTGTACTTATCACGGGCGATAATAAAGAAAGCCTCAGGTCGCATATTTATCGCCCTTGCCTTCGGCTCGGGCGTAAAATACCTGCGATCTGAGACATTCTTTGTTTTATCGCCCTTGGTAAGTAATGTAGGTACTATTAATTCAATTTAATAAATTTCCAATTACAACCGTCCATCATTGATAAGGTGCTGACTAATGAAGCATTGGGTCTAGATTGAAAAATACATTTGTCAGATAAGTATCTAATATTCTAATGCTTTTACGTTGTCAAGATAGACAGAATTCTCATTTGTTGTAATATGTTTGCTTGTCAACAAATGTATTCAATTATAATCTTATTTAAACCTATTACTTATTACTCGATAATACTTACCTATACCTATCGCGACGATGGCATTATATTTTTATGAAGTATTTTATTTATTTTAACATTAAACGATAATATATTAACACTTTTTCAAAATGATTCGCTGAATTTACTCCTCTTTAAGGCTAGCTTATTACAATATTATCCTCTGGTGTCTTAAGCGACTCCCTGACTTGGCGCGGGGCGGGATCGATGTGACATTTTGATTTTCTTCTTTGACGTGAACTTACTGACGTCGCAAAGATTTTCACTTGACATAATACTGTCAGTATTACGTTTGCGCAGTAGTAATATTATGCGCAGAAGCGGAGCAGTACCGCCTTCGCATCGTCTCGCTACCGTGCAACAAACGCCAGTCAGGAAGCACTCATTTAAATGTAAGGGCGCAGAAAAAGCGATACTGAGTAGACTGACAGCTGACACTGACATTTGACACTTTTCTCATATCGTACTGCCTCCGCACCGACAAATCAGGAAGTCGCCTAGGAAAAAGAAGAATTGTAGGAGAAAATTACTGATAATGACCTAAAAAAATAAAAAACGGGATATAATGGCGGTAAATTATGTCAAAAAATGTGCCGAGTTATCATACTATTATCTCACGACCGCGGGTGACCCATAGTTGAGTGCTGAGCTATATATGAACATTGTCTATGTGTGCGTCAGCGTTGGAGCTCTCACTTTGTCTGTGTTAGTTTGTGTCACAATTATAATTATGACTAAACCGCGCCCGTGGGATAAAATGACTGTACCAAAATTCGATCTGATTTTTGGTCTATCGGACTTTTATGAGGCCCGCCCAATAGGTCCCTTGACCAACTTGACAATTGACATCCGACAATGACAATTCCAAGTATACTTCTGAGTCGTCACGTAAAGATGGTCGTTGGAAAGCATCGATACTTACCGGCCCGGCAATGTAAACCGAATTGTCATTGTAAGGTGACAATTGTCAAGTTGGTGAAATAGGGGCCAGATATCCAGTTTAAACAACTAGTTCATATTCACATAGAATTTGGGAGCCGACTGGCCGCGAATGCCAGAAGGTCGCAGGTTCAAATCCTGCTCGGAGCATTTTTTTTCTATTTAGCTTCTTCTTCTTGGTCGTAACCTCATGTCTGAGGGACGTGACCACTATGGGCGACTCTCGACTACTGCTCTCCAGGCTGTTCGGTCATGTGCCATTTGTACAGTTGCCTGTAAGGTGGACCCGGTTAACTTCTTGGATCACGTCTGTCCATCTCCTGGGTGCACGTCCTCTGCACCTCCTTCCATCGACACGCCCAGTAATTATGCGCCTTTCTAGTAGGGAATGCAATCTCGCACCAAGATTGGCAATTCGAGATCTCACGTAAGAAATCCGAGGTCGAGATTTGGTATTCGAGATCTCGTCAGAAAAACAGACGAGATCTCGTTTAATCTCGTCGATATCGAGATTCAACAGTACAGATCCCTAATATATTTTTGTATAGCAAGCCATCCAACTTTTATATCACTGAATTTTTTGTGCCCTGTCTGAAAACTTGCTTATTTATACAGTCTCGATTGTTTCTGGAATAAATTGAGCATTTATTATATTGAAATAATGACTTAATTTCAAGCTTACGCAATGTTAATTAAAGGGTAAATAAGTTTGAAATTTGTTTAGATAATATACAGCCCGCAAAAATATTCTTACTATTTATTTTTAATTAATTCGAAGCTTCGTTTAGCTTACTATTTATTTTAATTAACTTATTCAGTAGTGTAATTTCATACCTCTAGATCTAGATCATCATCATCAGCCTATCTGCGTCCCACTGCTGGGCCACGCTGGCCCAGAGCGGGTTGGGGACTTCACATACAACTTTGAATTTCTTCGCGGATGTATGCAGGTTTCCTCACGATGTTTTCCTTCACCGAAAAGCTAACGGTAAATATCAAATGATATTCCGTACATAAGTTCCATAAAACTCATTGGTACGAGCTGGGATTCGAACCCACGACCGCCGCTTGACAGCCGCACGCTTGAACCACTGGGCTACCGTAGCTAGATCTAGATACTCTATAAATTATACCGCGTGTATTTTTGATACTACCTCAAACTTTACAAGGTCTTAGTATAGTATAGGCCCTAATGAATATGTTTTTCTATAAATTATTAAAATTGTACAATATAATTTTTTCCTTATAAAATAATTCAGCACGCAATGTATCTTATTTTTATTAAGAAGTAAACAACAATGCTGAACACGCTTCTGATGTCATGTGCAATGTGTCAAGACTGTCAAGTAAGTGTACGCAATACATTGCTGCTCGAAAAAAATTCAAAAACTAATTACGCTCTAGTAGTTGACACTACATTATCAATTTGTTTCAGTGTTGGTTCATAGCACTAAAATTAACGTCTGGTTACAGTTTGAGGTAATATCAAAAATACACACTGTATAAAAGGCGGAACCTTGCTCTAGATACTTAAATTATTATTAGGGATAAGTTCGCCTTTGTACAAATATCTACTGCTAAGTTTGTTTATTCTAATACTTGATTTGTACAATAAAGTAGTACTTACTTTTTTTGAAAACTCAATGTTACGAGTTCAAAGTTGTATGTGAAGTCCGCAACCCGCTCTGGGCCAGCGTGGGGACTACTGCCCAATCCCTCTCATCTATGAGAGGAGGCCTGTGCCCAGCAGTGGGACGTATATAGGCTGATGATGATGATGAATGTTACGAGCCGAGGTTAGAACCCACGACCAATTTGAAGTACTTGGGAGCAAACTGCAATTTTTTCATTTTGCCCGGAACTTACAGGCAAAGTTATTACACAGAATGAGTCGGTAAAATTGGACTTTTCCAACACCGGTGACCGATTATGACGGTGCATTTTTATCAATTTTTCAGCTAGATTGATTCAACTTTAACTTAATAGATTTCACATTTTTGAGTATCGAAACAATTTCAAATATATTGACATACCCAAATAGAAAATCAATTTGACATATTTATTTTAATTGTAACTATTCCTAGTAATTGAAATTTTCATTATTTAAATTTTATTTTATTTTATTTATTGACTCCTTAGGCTAACACTTACAGTCTAGCTAAACGTGTTAACAGGAGACACATTTGAAATTGACATAGTCTAGTTGATAAGTACTAATTAGTACACAATTTTTATTTTATATTATGACTTATTGGAACGAAGTTTTTATTATTTTGTAAGTGGTTTTTATTTATATTCAATTGGACATTTTTGTATTTTCATTTTCATTAATTTTGTGTTGTGTAAGAATATATACTGTATATTCCTACCTACTTATTATCTTATTTTCATTATTTATTACGCAATTAATAGCGCTTAACGATCATTGTACAATAGTAGTATACGCAAAAATGTATTTTGTTATATGAGAATTGTATTCTGAGATGAATAAAACTAAACTAAACTAAACAAAAGAAAATGTTAATATAGTAATTTTATAGTAGGTAGGTACCTCGTCTTGTGTTATTACTTATTACAATTACGTTACTGCTTCACCTTCGGGCGGCTTGAGAACTTCTACTAGTCAAGCCCGCCAGTCACTTGACTGTGGTACTGAATTGGTACTTCAGTGCCTCGGTACTTCGGCTCCATGCACTCAAAGCGTCAAGATTCGTGAACGGAAAAGACAAACAAATAAAATAAAAAAAATATTTTCAGGCAGAAAAGGCCAATAGGTATGTTAGCATTATATACATATTATTAGTAATATAATATGGGTACTTATATCCATGTTAATTTTAACCGTTTGTAATAAGAACGCTTTTCGGTTGAACATTTGAATAATTATGCAAGAACAGTAAAGAACAGAACATCGTTAAACGCAACTGTATAGCTTGCAATTTTATTCTTCAACTGGGTTTTATTACAGAATGTTACTTTACGGAGTAGCAGCCGCTTTACTGTTTTTAGAATATTAAACACATAGTAAACACTGGCGAAAAGTCTGTTAAATTTATAATATAACCTAGTTCTCAAAGAAGGAATTTCTCTATTCCACGATATTTGCCGTCAGCAGGCCATGAACCTAATTGTTCGCGTATGGTACTGTAAAGGTTGTAATGGACGAAGACCTACTGTACTATAATATCTGCCGAATGACGTCCGCTGCTGGCATAGATATAAGTAGTAATATCTGGGCGGCCGAGCTTTGCTCGACATTTTCCCGGGCATGAGACCTAGCTAGATCGATTGGCTCATTCCCGAAAACCCCCACATACCAAATTTCATCAAAATCGTTAGAGCTGTTTCCGAGATCCCCGAAATAAATAAATAAATATATACCTATAGATATATACAAGAAATACTAGTTTAAAGATATAAGATATTACAAGTAGTTATATATGCGCCACCGAGCGACCGGAGGTAAGAAAGAGGAAGAATATTCATATAAAATGTATGCTATGCAATTTGACATTTGACCGGTTTGCATGTTCAATGTATTGCTTATGAAAGTGTGCCTGTGCCTTTATCTTCTTCTTTTCGTGTGAAGGGATCAAATAACTTAAATTTAAATTATATTAAATTATTTTATGTCACACCTGGCCATAAAGCGGCAATTACCGCATACTCCGCGCGCGGGAAATCCCACTTCCTGGCCAGGGGGTGACATAAAATTTTGTACTTACCACGGGCGGTAATAAAGAAAGCCTCAGATCGCATATTTATCGCCCTTGCCTTCGGCTCGGGCGTCAAATACCTGCGATCTGAGACATTCTTTGTTTTACCGCCCTAGTTAAGTAATGTACTATTATGTCACACCTGGCCATAAAGTAGCCATTATCGCACGCTCCGCGCGCGAAAAAACCCACTTCCTGGCCAGGGGGTGACATAAAATTTTGTACTTACCACGGGCGATAGTAAAGAAAGCCTCAGGTCGCATATTTATCGCCCTTGCCTTCGGCTCGGGCGTAAAATACCTGCGATCTGAGACATTCTTTGTTTTATCGCCCTTGGTAAGTAATGTACTATTTTGTCAATATTTTGCCACCTCTATCCCTCGGGGTGTGGCTTTCATGAGGTCTTCCGTAGTGCACGAAGCCGGACATAGGGAGCACTGCGTCATATGCTGGGTCGTCTGAATGGTGCCACATTCGCAGAGTATGTCGCTATTTTCTGATCTTATTCCCCATTTCTGGAGGTTATCTTTAGAGCGACCAACTTTGCCATAATAGGCACCCCGACCCACCATCCATGAAAAAATGCTCGGTCGGTGATAAAGACAAAATATGGCACTCTTTTCTATTTCCTCTTATGGGAATCTCAATAAGGCTACTTTCTCTATCAAAGCGTGTTGGCTGCTGGACATAGGCCTCCCCCAAAGATTGTCACAATGACCGGGCCTGCGCCAAGGGTGCTAAGAATCTCCCGCTAAGATCCGGCTACCACCACTATTATATGGTGTACTTAATAGTACATTACTTACCAAGGGCGATAAAACAAAGAATGTCTCAGATCGCAGGTATTTTACGCCCGAGCCGAAGGCAAGGGCGATAAATATGCGATCTGAGGCTTTCTTTATTATCGTCCGTGGTAAGTACAAAATTTTATGTCACCCCCTGGCCAGGAAGTGGGTTTTTTCGCGCGCGGAGCGTGCGATAATGGCCACTTTATGGCTAGGTGTGACATAAAATATGTTTAATGTTGCAAGTTGAGAGCGTCTTATTTCAAAATTAAGGCAGTAATGTATTTCATATACTACAAATTCATACCCTAACATTATGAAGAAGTCAGGTCATCCCTTTGGGAGCTATGTAGCCTTAGACAGGCACATAGATACACATGGTACACTTATAACACCCCTTTTTAGGGTTCCGTAGTTAACAAGGAACCCTTATAGTTTCGCCATGTCCGTCCGTCCGTCCGTCCGTCCCCCGTTTATCTCAGTAACCGTTAGTACTAGAAAGCTGTAATTTGGCATGCGTATAGATATTGATGACGCCGACAAAACGGTAGAATGAAATCTTGTGGGGTATCGTTGGATAGCTCTTCTAAAAATATTATAAGGTTTCTAAGAGCATTTTTTGATTCAAGAATCGGTTGGAGTGATTTTAAACTTTGAAGTGATAATTATTGTTATGGTCAAGTGTCCCCCCCCCCCCCTGCCAGCTAAACGGTGGCTACTAGGCATGTGAAAAAAATCATGGTAGTAGTAAATACGATGAATTTAAAAGGAAAACTATCACAGCTAAGTAGACATTACTAGTTAACGAGTAATAGTCGAACTTCAGAAGTGTACTTTGCAAAAGCAAACTTTACCTTAGATAATGTTGTTAATTCTGTCAAAAACATAGTAAATATAAGTTTGCGAACTTTTTAGTCCACATAATGTAACGGGTGGACGACTACGGAACCCTACCTTGCGCGTGGCCCGACACGCACTTGGCCGGTTTTATAACTCTTTCTTGAACGTTCACTGTAAAATGTTTCTCCATTCCTCAACTTACTGCCCATTCCTCAAAATATCGAATATATTACCCCTAAAACTTCACAGCACTTTAGAATTTCATCATAGTAATGCCCGAGGACATGAAACGGATCTATTAGATCAAAATGAAGTGCCAATTTTACTTCCGATGTACAGAAAAATACAGAAATTGCGACGACATTTTCAAACGAAAATGGCTCAACCTTTCGCAACGTTTCCAAATTATATTTAATAGCAGAAACATTTTTGGAGATAAGACTTTTCACACATACTTAGCTACGAGTATAACGGAACTTCAAAGGAAAGTTATCTCTGAATTTCTCAATCATATTTTACAAAGGAATTTATTTGTGACGTTTAGATATAATGATGCTTCCTTTTAGACATATAAATTTAGTACCTACTTATATATAACTACGACTTGCATTATTTCAAATTCAAATTTCAAAATTATTACTCGTAGTAGAATTTTCCGGGGTAGTGTTGAGTTACTCACTCGTGATGCACCTCATTTGTCATACTCATTTCATTCAATTGATGCAACACCTCGCGCTTCAAAAATGTCACACTTCATATCTGATGAGGTACGAACTCACTCGCAACTCGCTCGCTCATGCATCGGCTCGCGCTTCATTCTTATTTTATTTTATTATTCGGTAGTATTAAGATTTGACATTGTTATTATTCAATTAATTGAGAGGTATCTCTAGTACTACTATTATATTGTTTTTCCTAATACTATTATTGAAATTGACATTTATATTGACTTTGTTTTGTGTAAATTTGCTATTTTCATTATTTATTAAATGTAGCTAGAGTCTGGCTACGTTAACTCTACCTAGCAAATGAACTGTCAAACAAATATAATTTGGCAACACTGTGCATCATACGTCATATTTCTATGGAAATGTCACAGCAATGTGACGTGTGAGGTAGTGTTGCCAAACCAAATATTTGTTTGACAGTTCATTTGCTTGGTAGAGTTAAAGTAGCCAAACTCTATATATTTTTTATATACGCTGCAAATTGTAATTTATTGCCATATTTTTAATTATTTTTGTTTCTTAACGATCATTATATGATAAGTAGTACGAGTATAAACAAATGTATTGTATTATATGAAACTTGTACAATGAGATAAACTAAACT
The DNA here is from genome assembly GCA_951800055.1 of Cenopis cana. NCBI lineage: Eukaryota > Metazoa > Arthropoda > Insecta > Lepidoptera > Tortricidae > Cenopis > Cenopis cana. Next base: position 12,709,128 of record OX637493.1, on the reverse strand, counting down.
AAACTATTCGTCCTTCAAACCTCAAGCACGCCTCAATCCTCAAACCCTCGCACCTCGTGCCTAACTTAAGTATTCCGGGGACTGTAGGGCCAGCCCTGCAGTCCCCCGACTGTAACGTGCCAGATCGTTCCTTGGCTAGAGAATTGGCAAAGCCATCCAGCGAGGGAACGGAGCCAGCGGAGTTTTTCGGAACTTATGTACGGAATATCATTTGATATTTACCGTTAGCTTTTCGGTGAAGGAAAACATCGTGAGGAAACCTGCATACATCCGCGAAGAAATTCAAAGTTGTATGTGAAGTCCCCAACCCGCTCTGGGCCAGCGTGGGGACTACTGCCCAATCCCTCTCATCTATGAGAGGAGGCCTGTGCCCAGCAGTGGGACGTATATAGGCTGATGATGATGATGATGATGAAGTTAATTATTGACGTTAATAAGTGTAAATTTTAAAATGTGTGTGTTGAAAACTCTATGGTGTTGTGTGGTTTATGGTGTTTTGAGATATTTTTGTAAATTTAAATGTTTAAATATTCTATAATTTTGATTCTATTGTCATGCTGTAAATCCGTCACTCTAAAATAAAGTGTGCGAGGTTTTTTCCTCTACGTTGTATCGTGATATTTTGAGTTTAGCGACGAGACGACAATAAAGAAAATTGTACGCAAGGATTTTTGACTAAGTATGAAAATGACGATATTTAATTATTTACGATTTTTATGCATGTTTTTAGTCCGTGGTGTTTAACCTACATAGTCGTTTGACCTTTCTAAAATAAACGTAGGTAGTTTTAGGTATCATACTGGCATTTTTAATTTTATTACTTTTGTTTTGCTAATCTTAAAGATTTTTGAACAATGACCTTTTTATTCCAAATAAATAAAGACAAAGTCAACAGAAACAATAATGGTTGAAAACTGTGATAACAGAATATTATGTTTAATGGGTATATTCAGTACATTATATTTAATTTCTAAAAATGTTTTTTTTTTATATGTATATTATTTTGTGTAGTGGTCGACAACTGGATTTAAAAAACTGCTAATAACAGCTTATTAGTTCGTCTACATTTCATACTTATTTTAGTTTTATTCATTTAGGAACCTAATTAACGGTATATATAATTAATAAAAATACATTGTATCAATATTTAAAAAAAAACTTGATTAGCAATTCAGAATCCGTATTTTCCAATTTAAACGTACAGCTTAATCAATGTAGGTATGTAAGATAAGACCGATAAATTAGAATAACTTTCATTAACATTCTCTAATAAGACCTAATTAATTATTCAGTAAAATTACGCCATATCAATAAACAAGCTCAGAAATACTTTGTTTTTTTTTAAGCATCAATACTTAAACGTCACATTTTGAGCTTATGTGACATCCTTACGTGCAGACTTATAAAATTGTTTATATAAAAATCCCTGCGGAAAACACTTTCCCAAATATCCAGCCTATGTTGTTATCGTAAAACATAGCGAAACCTAACCCCACATCATAATCCCCTACGCGCTCAAAGCGCGCACGTAAGCATAGTAGATTTATGTACTTACGTTAGCCACTGGTCACTTTGCACTGAACACTGCACTTCACTGGTCACTCATTTCGGCACTTGTTTTGAGACGTTCGACGCCCGTCCGCGGCGGCCGACGGCGCGAAAACTACTGGCGTACGGGATGACTGGGTTACCGGGTTGACTGGGAGATCTCCCTGGTACATCGGGGAAAACGTTTCGGGAATATTGGGAAATTCATAGGAACCGCTGTTAGGAATGCATGCATTAAGTATGTACATCCTGACGTTTCAAATTCTGTACTTCGTGATGTTTGATCACGAGACCAGGCTAGACAAAGTATTTTTTTAATTACATTGGGCAAACCTACATAAAAATTACTAAATATTATATTGTCTGGTGTATGGTTATGGCGTGCTAAATGGAATCAAGAATGGGCTCAGAGCATTCAACGAATATCAACATTCATGAAAAGGTCGACCAAACCGTTTACTTTTCGCATTTCTATACGTTTCCCTCTAATCCAAATTGTAACGTATCAAAACACACTACCAACTAATTCTGAAAAAATCTTTGATCGAACTTCACATCTTGCTACACCTTACCATGCCAAGCCTGTGCCTCTTATAACTCCGGCTAGAATCGGCTTTCGTACTCCGGTTTGCCGGTAAATCTAGACGATCACGCTAGGAACAAAAGAGGGTATTCCACGCGACGGACCTTGGGATGTCATGTTTGTAATTTTCTAAAAACATTTCACTCTCGCCTTGGAGATCTCGCAAAAAATATAAGTGTTTATTTTCTTACCTAGCATCATAGCATCAGTCTAGTTAGTGTGATCGCGTTTACGACGGACATTATAGCATTCGTCCCTACCAGCAAGTAAGTGCGAGAGGGAATGCTATATGTCCGACATAAACACGATCCTAGCTAGGCAGATTTGGTAGCTGAAGCAATATAATTCGTATCCGTGACCCAATTTCCCGACAGTCGGGTAATCTCCCCGCCCTAGCCTCCCTGGAGTACGAAATGACGGGAGCTGACGCCTGCGCGGACGCGAAGCGCGCCATCGAACGGACGTGCATCCAGAAACTGGACTTAATCCCCAACTTTTCAAACTATAACTTAGTTTTTAATACGTTATTGTTTACGCGCGAAAAAGTTACGTACGTGTACACACATAACGTAATATTAAAGTTTGGTAACTAAAAAAACTATTGGAAAGCCGTCGACTACTGCCTTTATTTTTTATGAATAGATAGTATGCTATCGGGAATCTCAGGGCTCGGGAGTTGAAGGATAAGGTTTAACATAATATCGCAATTAAATAGTACATTACTTACCAAGGGCGATAAAACAAAGAATGTCTCAGATCGCAGGTATTTTACGCCTGAGCCGAAGGCAAGGGCGATAAATATGCGATCTGAGGCTTTCTTTATTATCGCCCGAGGTAAGTACAAAATTTTATGTCACCTCCTGGCCAGGAAGTGGGTTTTTTCGCGCGCGGAGCGTGCGATAATGGCCACTGTATGGCCAGATGTGACATAAAATGTTTTTAAAATATGTGCATCCATAAATTTTTAACAATTTTTCTAAGGGATCCTTATAAAAGCGAGCGAAAAGAATTCGCATATTAGTGAAAGTTTCATATTTGTTCATTTTGTATTTTTTTTATAAAAAAAATGGGATTACTGACCAAGAGCAAGCATTACATTTTATAATACCTACGAGATATCAGGTTGACTCTCTGATTGAAGGATTGAAGTTCGTGCATTCAGCTGCAACTTTCTAGCGTCAAAAGTTGCCTCGGAGTATCACAGTATTTACACTAAAAACTACATTTTGTCAGGATCATTAGCAACATTGTATGCTTTCACGAGTTCCGTACTTTGTAGTTTACGGTGAAATTGAAGTAGGAACCTAAAGTCTATTTCGTTTTAGAAGGGCATAACTGGTGGGGTGTTTGTAGGGATTTAGGTTATTTTTATCTGTATTGGCTAGATACTGCGATGAGAAGTCAACGCGGTTCGATGGTGTTTTGAGCTGTAAAATTTAAAGGTAATAAAACTAATAAATACTTGAAGGTATTGGAGTTTTGTTTGGCTTGTTTTTTTATTATTTGAGACTCATTATAAATTGTATTTAATATGGAATGTCAAAAGTGAGGTTTGTTGGAGTTTCTCCAGGTGATCATAAGGATGGAGTAGGTATGGGATTTGACATGACTTTTTTATTATTATCTTTATTTTTTATTATTGTGTGCTTCAATTTAAATTTGCTCTTGAATGTACCTAGATTTAAGTTTATTTAATTGTTATTTTCAAACACAATTGTAATATTGTTACTGAAATGAATGAATACTGTACGTATATAAAAATATACCGAAGTGATTTTTGAATTACGAGCTTTAAGGATCGCAGGATTCTCCACTTAAAATTGTTTCTCATTTCAATTAAATTGTGACACTATACTCAAGAGCAAAATAAATAAGTACACTTTGTATGGAAATTCAATACCATTAGATTAGATTAGATTCATTTATTTCATGATAAGAATTACATTATAAATTTGTACACATGTCAAAATTACAAGAATAGTTATCATGATCGTCATAAACAGGAAAAATAAAAAATAAAAAAGGATAATAACATAATATCAACCAAAATTAAACACGCATGATAATGATAAATAGTAAAAATAAAATAATTGCATCTCCCTTTCGGGATCGTAAAAGTCCATTTCAAAATACAAATTTCAATATACTAATCAAGTCAAAATACAAGTTCAAGTCCATTACAAAATATAAATCAATTTAATACAAATTTAATAATAATTACATTTTATTTGCTGTTGAGTGTATCTTACATTCCCTTTTCAAATTCGCTAGTGAAACACCGGCCTGCCTCAACAGTCGACAGTCGAACTGTCCAACTGCGACCAGACATGTCGTACCGACTTGTCGGCCCAAGTTTGCAACATTATAGCAATCCTGTTGTTCATAATTCTATTTACTCGTTAGAAGGAAGTTAAGTCAACTACAAGAAGATTTATCAGTTATTTCAATTCGCAACTCAATGTTTTTTGCGCAGTCGGGCGTGGATTCAGGGGGCGTTAATTTGGAAAACATCGCGAGGTTTATTTTCCTCTCTGAATTGGAAGATCTGATTTATTTATGTAACGACGGTGGCAAACAAGCGTCCAAAGGAGTCACGTGCGCGTTGCCGACCCTGTATAAAATTTGAGCATTCACTGTATTGACAACTGAAGGGACAAATCTAGGTTCCGCGCTCTCAACACAGTGCATCCTCGGGACCTCTGGCAACCTTGCTCACCTCCAGGCACACAACACTACAGTTCCTACGCTATATCTTTAGACTAGATGTCAAAGCGAAACTCGGGGTCCTTAGGCTACAACCAGGAGAACGCTAGGAGGATGATGATTCTGTCCCATGAAGGCGAAGTCCGGCAACGTCACGCTTCTTCACTGGCGACACGTGTCGCCCGATGTTGCCTGACACGTCGAGTGAAGTCCGGCAACGTCGCGCTACTTCACCCGACGTTGCTGGCGACACGTGTCGCAGGACATTTCTCCCCTAGTGTATCCCCGGCTTGATTCAATTATATATCATACTTTCCTTTTACCTTTGTTTGTTTTTTTTTTTTGTTTTTTTTGTTTTTTTTTTGTTAGACCAAGGAAAAGTTATATGAACCAGATAAAGGAGGATGTGGATGTCGTGTCGTATCAGGACGTCAAGAGGCTGGCCTCGGACCGACAAAGATGGAGAGAACTGCATCAAGCTGCACCGACAAGAGCTCGGCTCTTAAGATGATGATGATGATGATGATGTTTCCTTTTATTTGAAAACGGTACAAATAAATAGAATATAAAAGATGCCACGATACAAGACTGCAATAACATACGTTATTTGTAACCGACAGTAAACCAGCTGAGAATAGAATAACGCCATATTTAAATAACCTGTCATAATCTAACCTGACTAAAAGGTCATATTATTATATAGAAGTTACAATCACATAAGACCTTTTTAAGTATGTCAATGCATTATTGCAAGTTAGAAAAGATCTTCCCTGTTTTACTATCTTGATGGCACGTTCGACGTTATTTAACCGGGGTAGTGCATTGCTGTAATTATGAAAATGGCGTAAGTTCATACACGCTTCATGGCACTTACGACCTTCTTTAGACGAGGTATTGCATTGCTGCAAGTTTGCTTTCGCGGCGACTTCAATTTCACGCTGTTGGGACATCTCACTCATACGAGTTTTAGGCGTGTTTAGTTCGTGACAGTACTCGTACAACTGTTTCAGATGCGTCCGCTAACGAAATCATAACTTTAAATCAAAGTGAAAATTGAAGACTTAAGTAAACGCCGCAGGTGGGATTTGAACCGACGACCTATCTCCACCGTCCATTTCTCATAACCAACTGAGCTATAGTCGTGGGTATCTCTTGCGGTGATATTTTTTTCAAACATTACACTCTTCTGATAGGGTATTAAACTAAGGTAAAAATTAATTCTTTTTTACTTGACTAATAAAAGATCTAACGAAAATATACGGAAAACATCAATTCTTAATTTAATTTAGCTAATTTAAAGATTTTATAAACATAAAGATTTAAAAAGGACGCTGATTTGATTATTTATTACATACAAATTCACACTGTCTTAGTGACGTCACTAAGACAGTATTTCCCAACAAACTTCATATTAACAAATCGTTTTTGACATTTAATAAAAAGTTGCTGATTTGACTATGAGTGAAATACCGTATTTAGCCTTATTAAGGAGGCTCGTAGTGACATTCACCGCGAAGCCACGCGACACGCGAAGGAACGTAAGCGCTGTGGGTATATGTGCGTGCGCTGTCGGTACACGCGTCAATTGTTTGCGCGGGTGCGTAGCGCGGTCGAATCGCGAGGCGCGACGGCACCCGATCGCCACCAGGCGGGTCTCTCAGGGACGAGGTAACTGACGTCGGTGCGGGGGGTTGGTGGCCATTCTGTATGTAATACTATTATACATTCTGTGGCGAAGTTATGACAACTTTATACCCACGGTAGCTCAGTTGGTTAAGAGCAGTGGACAGATTCCAGAGGTCGCAGGTTCGATCCTACCTGTGGAGTTTAATTTTTAAATTTTCAGTTTTTTTTTAAATGTTTCTTATAAGCTACTTCTTCTTTGTATCCTCATGACTGAGGAATGTGACGACTGTGAGTATAGACGGTTTGGTGAAACTTGCCCTAAGTGTAAGGCCTGAGTGGACGCTCGAGTCGGGCGTGCAGCGGGGCGTCATGTTAAAGGATTGAAACTCATACTGGTGTCCTGAGACGCCGCTGCACAAATAGTATGCAGGTTCGACCGCCCCGCTGCGCGCCCCGCCGAACACTCCGCTCCGAGCGTACACTAAGATTTTATAATTCACGAGTATTTCACCATACCACTTGTACAACACTCAAGCTTTATATGATGTGTAAAAAGGTAGGGTCATAATCCATTAATTAGTTAAATGTATACTCCACATATAATAAAAGTAGAATCCATGGCTACCATTAGTTAACCCAAAAAGGGATTAACTATTCAAATTGGTAAGCAGCCTTTCATTATTAAAGTTTATTTAAAAATATGGTAATAGTAATCCCATTGGCAACGGTATGGCAGAACGATGTAATTGTCGTATAACGTACTGTATAATTTTGTGATGAAAATTTTGACATTAATACGAGTGTAAGTTCTATTTGCCTTGAGATTTTTTTATACAACAACGGTGGCAAACAAGCGTGCTGTCCACTTTATGGTAACTTTCAGCCAGTCCAGTCCTTTTACTGCGACTCATGAAGAATAAGAAAGGCAAATTATTTCCGGCTTACCTAAGAGTATTTTTGAGGCGCCGCCACCAGCTTATAGTCGCCCGCAACTCCAAAAGTTGCCGATCCTTTATTGTATAGGATTCACTGTGTTGACAGCAGAAGGGACAAATTTACATAGGTCGCTCTCAAGACAGTGCATCCTCGGGAGCTCTGGCAACCTTGTTCACCTCCAGGAACACAACACCACATACTTAAAGAGCAAGTTGTGGTGGCGGAAACACGCTTGTGTTTCTTCTAGAGTTGCATGCGTCCATAGGCTACGATGTCGGTTTACCATGCAGACTGTAAGCTTAATTGCTGCCGTCGTTGTAACACATTCAAGGCCCATGAGGACACCTAGATGCGTCATGGCACGAAGCACGAGGGAATAGGCACCTTCTGGGTGAGCTCGCTTCACCGTCGGCCTTCTCCGCCAAGGGCAATCCCATTTTTAATTTAAGAAAAAATGCCTCTACGTGTGATTTTTGCTACAAGGCAGAAAAATGCTGCTACGCGCTACGGCGTAGCATTCACGCGTAGCATTGGTGGCGAGTGGGTCTTAGCTTAGCCTGTGAGGATCAAGTGAGAAATAAAAAATACAAACTAATTGCAACTTAATGTGTCAACTTTAGGACCAACGTGTCTATTCTTCGAGAGCTCCATATAGAGCAGCGTCTCTCTTCCACGGTGCAGTCAAGGATTTTGACGTTTTTCGGCCATGTATCACGGCGAGGAGATCTCTCGATCAAACGGCTTGTGGTACAGGGCAGAGTTGAGAGCACGAGAGACCACGTGGCACGACCCCCATGAGGTGGACTGACCAAATTAAGGCTGCATTAAACTGCCCGTTGTACGAAAGCGCCAGGCATGCAGACGTGAGGGAGGAATGGCGCCGGGTGGTAAAGCTCGCCACCCACCGCATGACGGCCACGACCACTCTGGCAAGAGTGTAACGACGAAGAAGAAGAGGTAAACGGAAAATTATAGTTAAAATCAATACTAACTTGCCTTGTCTCTAATTTGAACGCAGCACCGCGTTGTATGTGGGGTATTTGGGGGCCCGCTTGGTTGTCTCAAAGCTTTTTAACATATTGCATGTACACTCATATCATAATCGTGTGCTAGTGCCGCCAATTTGTATTTGACCAATATGCGTTGCATTTGTCTGTGCAGGACACTAATATGCAGGCGGAATTTGTGGCGGTGTTAAAGCTGTTTCGTATATGCATGTACTCACTCATTCTATATATGTGACATTTTCATGGCAAAGGTAATATATTGTCGGTATTGAGTTATTGGTACCTCCTTATAGCTGAGAACATTCTCCTTCATATACAAAAAGAACGAGATCGCTATGTTGAGTATTTTATTTTTAATAATTTTTTGAAGTTCCAACATATCATTATACTGTTTTGAGATATTCGAGTTTAAAGTTTGGAAGCCTAAAAAACCTAGTTATAGGTTGAAGTTATGGAGATAGTGGTTTTAAAATGTTCCACATACATTATATTACTCGACAAATCATATGTTGTCTCTAACATTTTACATTTTATAGAAATAATACAAGAATAATGCACGTAGGGTGTAGAGGCAAAATCAAAAATAAAATATTTTATAAAACTCAAAATCGACAGATTTTCAGCCGGCTTACGTTGATTTCTGAATATGATGTAGGTAAGGTTTATAATAAAAATAATGAAACAACCATATCTCATGGCATAATTTTTTTAAAATAATAAAACAAAAAAAACTACACTTATATAAAAAATATATAAAATGAACATTGTACTGTTTAATTCTCATAATTTACATTAATTTAGGAATAAAACTAACGATCAATGAATGTTTTGCGAAACCGTAGTTAGTCTTCAAAAAACTCTGCCATATACAACACGTATTTATTTAATTTCCAAAACTGCAAGATCAAAATCAACCTCCACCACATGGTCCTTCGAACCGGATAACATACAAGAAGTCTGGCGCTCTGCGAACTCCGAGAACAAAAATTTACATAGTGTCATAAAATCCATCCATCTATCCGTCCGTCCGTCGTCTGTCACAAAATAATTTTATAACTTCCCGTTGACCGATGAACTTGAAATTTGGCGATGTTTATTATTACGTATATTTAACCAACAAATATATATTTCGGCTACTTAGAATGCAAACTAAATTAGAATATGTAAAGAAATTAAATTAATGTTTTAATGTTCTTTTAAAAAAGAACTGCATTCCTGAGAATCCTGAGCGATAAGGCGATCCCGGCGGCCGGCCTGTTTTTTTCATAGTGAACATTTGTGATCTAGTGCAGTTGTTATGAGCGTATTAGCGAGTTTAAATAACAAGTTATGAGGTTAACGATTCGCGTAATAAGAGTGCACCGATATAATATTAAGCTACGGTAGCCCAGTGGTTCAAGCATGCGGCTGTCAAGCGGCGGTCGTGGGTTCGAATCCCAGCTCGTACCAATGAGTTTTTCGGAACTTATGTACGGAATATCATTTGATATTTACCGTTAGGTTTTCGGTGAAGGAAAACATCGTGAGGAAACCTGCATACATCCGCGAAGAAATTCAAAGTTGTATGTGAAGTCCCCAACCCGCTCTGGGCCAGCATGGGGACTACTGCCCAATCCCTCTCATCTATGCATCTATGATGATATAATATTAGGAAAGTGAACTTTATCATCGTAATAATAGGCGGATTTGGGATTATTCAGGCAAGCATACAGTGATTGTCAGTATTCCATGCGTAGTAGTAGTTCTCCAGTTGGGCTGCTCTGGTAATGCCACGTTCACGGGAAGATACGAGTAGGAAATATTGGCAGCTTCGCCCGTCTGATAATATTGCGGATGTTGTCGACAAGTTAGAAACTGACAGTCGCCTGTTTCTTCAATAAGTAGTACCTAGTTCTCAATTGGTCTACTCGCTCCGATGATGCTGATGCCCCGTTCCCGGGAAATTTGGGAATTGGCCGTCAGGTAATATTGCGTGTGTTGGTGGCTTGTTAGAGACTGACAGTCGCCTGTTGCCGCAATTTTGAAATTTGTTAACACTTTCAGTGCCAAGAACCTAACCTAAGGCGATTTCCTGACTTGGAGGGGGGGGGGGATCTTCTTTACTTTAAAAAAAATGGCTTTCCATCAAATTTATGATGATTTCGCCAACCACGTGTACATTAGACGTTGTTCGGTAACGACGCCATGACAGTAGGCAAGACAGTGTACGGTAGTGGATTCCACTCGTCGTCGCTCCGGGCGCGTGCGCTCACCAACGCGGCGAGCGGCGACGAGGGGGTGGGATCGATTAGTAACGTTTTCTTCTTTGACGTAAATTTACTGGCGTCGCAAAGGTTCTCACTTGACGGAACACTGCCAGTATTACATTTGCGCAGTGCTAATATCATGCGCAGAATCGGAGGAGTACTGCCTTCGCATCGTCCCGCTGCCGCGCATCCCGCGCTAGTCAGGAAGTACTCATTTAAATGTAGGGCGCAGTAAAAAATGACATTTGACACTTTTCTCGTATCGTACTGCCTCCGCACCGACAAATCAGGAAGTCGCCTAAGGAGTTATCTCACGGTAACGCAAAAGCGTTCGTTTGTGTTTTGTTTCGAAAAAAACTTAAACAAGAGGTACAGTTTGGAATATTATTATGGGTATTGTGTTTTATGCGGCCTTCAGCGGTGTCCAGCGATGCTTCGTAACACAGTTACGAATAACAAGGGAAGTTGTAAGTTAATTAGGAGCCGCGACTGCCCGCGACGTGTTGGCGGCTGCAACTTCGCAACTTTAATAACTGACACTGACAACTTTACGTGTAACCAACGGTGTAATACATTACCTAGGGCCCTAGATATCAAGGGGCTGACACGCTTTTCTAGAGAAAAATAGTATTATTGCGATTCCTATAAGAGGAAATAGAAAAGAGTCGCACGTTTTGTCCCTATCACCGACCGGACATTTTTTCATGGTCGGGTTATAGGCACAGGCAAACTTCCATAAGCAATACATTGGACATGCAAACCGGCCAAATTGCGTAGTACAAATTTTGTATGAATATGAGCAAGTATGAGAAAGACATAGCCCCGGTCGCTCGTCGGCGCATCTACAACTACAGAGTATATATTATATCTATGATAGATATAGTATATACAAGTAGTTATACTTGCGCCACGACCGAGGGTGAGGGAAAGAATATTCATGTAAAACAAAGAATCGCAGCTATTTGACGTACGAGCAGAAAGGTGATAAATATGCGATCTAAGGCTTTCTTTACTACCGCCCGTAGTTAAGTACAATTTTACGTTTTTCGCACGCGTAGTTTGCGGTAATTGCTAGTTTTTTGACAGCTACTTACAGCTGACTAACGCAAACTTTTTGATTAATAAGTTAACAAAAAGTTATTCCGTCCGTCGACTGAAGTTCCACTAACCCAACAATATTGCACACTCAGCACAAACTTGGAACTTAGATAACCTATTTATTGTTGGGGCATGCAGCATACTTTGTAACTTTGTTGCCTGTCGCGGACAGCTGCACCGAATAAGCATACTTTCAGTATTTTGACTCGTTACTAGCTTATTTCATTATCATCATCATCATCATCATATCAGCCGAAAGACGTCCACTGCTGGACATAGGCCTCCCCCAAAGAGTGCCACAATGACCGGTCTTGCGTCACCCGCATCCATCCATTTATTTGATTATAATCACTTTGAAAAACAAATCGTCCCTCCTGTGGTCAGTAGTAAAAGGTGTATGTGCAAATTATGCAAAATTAAGCTTTGTAGCCTTTTGATATGGCGACAGGAAAGACGCGAACGTAAATTTGCTTTTGACCCAATTTTTCAGTAAGAAAACATGGCGAGGGAACCGATTGAATCCCAACAATCCCAACATGGCGTAGTTTCCCCTGTGGGTTGGAAGGTCATTTCATCATTTGGCAGTAGCTTTCGTAAAACAAGTGCCTAAGTCAAATCTATAATGAAAACTGGTAGGAGGATGATGACTGTTCAATTAACAATTTAAATGCCGGTATTAAATCGGTTTATGTTACACCTGGCCATAAAGTGGCAATTACCGCACGCTCCGCGCGCGGAAATTCCCACTTCCTGGCCAGGGGGTGACATAAAATTTTGTACTTAACACGGGCGGTAATAAAGAAAGCCTCAGATCGCATATTTATCGCCCTTGCCTTCGGCTCGGGCGTCAAATACCTGCGATCTGAGAAATTCTTTGTTTTACCGCCCTTGTTAAGTACAAAGGCAAGGGCGATAAATATGCGATTTGAGGCTTTCTTTATTATCGCCCGTGGTAAGTACAAACTTTATGGCCAGGTGTGACATAAAATTCATTATAGATTTCTAAAGTACTAGACTTGTTTTGTTTCTTATTTGTAGTTAGTTTTATTGCAAATTAATGTTGTATTAACGCCTGCTAACGTAAACTAAAAATTTCTAAATGGGATTTTTTTTAATTGGATTGTGCTCAGTGGCTAGAACGACTGGCCGCGACAGCCAGATTGCAGGTTCGAATCCTGCTCAGAGCCAAAATTTTTCATTTATTTTGAAATTTGTAGTTTTACTACTACTTACTACTTACTTTACCGGCGCAGCGACCCAAAGAGGGTCTTGGCCTCCGAAACGAGAGCACGCCACCTTTCCCGATCCTGCGCAGCCTCCTGCCAGTCTTCGACCTGAAGCTGCCGCAGATCCGCCTCCACACTGTCTTCCCAGCGATACCTGGGTCGACCAACCGGGCGGCGCCCACTCGGTCGCCCCAAGTATGCTTTCTTAACGGCTCGATCCTCTCCCAATCTCAGTAGGTGGCCGAACCAGCGAAGTCTGTGTGTAGTTTTACAGTGTTTCAATATAATTAAGATTTTATAAGACAAGTAATACACGTTTTTGGCATTATGCGTCGAAAGGTTCCTTTGGAACCTACATTTGAATCAGTTCAAAGTGAAATTATATCGCCAAGTTAAATTGCGTAGGTAATCGGTTCCTATCAGCTTGAAATTAATGTTTGCTTTATCCACTGGCTTTATCCACGTCAATGTCACGTGCTTAATTAACAGTTTGACATGTGACGTGACTTTGCACGTCTAAACGAAGCCGTGACAAAGAAGATATATACTAACGTTAGCCGTGAGGAGCTGCGAACTCCTTGTAAGGCGACAAGTGTTAGACTCGAGTTTGTGACTGGCTGATTTTATTGAACCAGCGAGCGCAAAGTACGAGCGAAGCGTCTACTTTTCAATTTGAGCTAATACGCTTTCGTACGTCCGGCGGATGTCCGGCTGTTTTCTAGAAGTCCTTCTAGAAATTTTCTGAATCCACTCCCCCCTGATGACAAGTCGTGAGATTGGGGGGCCCAATCTCACGTGCCAGTTTTCAAAATGCATGCTGCTAGTGGAAATGTGTTGGATTTATTTCTAAAAATAAGTTACTTCAAATTTTTATTTGATTAGCGCGTAAGCAAACGACGGCCTACTTTGCCATAGTTTTGTGAAGAAACATGTTTTTCTTAATTTACCTAATATTATTTTATCGCAATTCTACTCTGTTTCTCACGGGATTTTTTCCACACTTATTTAATGGACGTTACGTCCCCTTTCACAGAAATTGATATTTTTACGTATTTGGCGCTTTGGTTAAAAAGTTTCTTTATCCCTAGCATAAGGATACAAAGTGGATACATCTATTTGTAGTTGACTGTACGTACCTTTACCGACTGTTAGAACGTTACATAAAATAATCGCGGCGCTAATTGCTCAACAGCGGAAGGGTTGAACGATAAATCAGAATTAGACGCGAGATGGAAACGCGCACAAATTGGCCGTGGCAGCGGCAGTGTTAAGTTTCTGCTCGCACTTGGTATTAATATTTTAGTATTCTTTTCTAAGAAGTTGCTACTTTATGGGATAAAATATTGCTTGGAGATAACACATTACGCACTGTTAAGGATGATTCACGCTAGACCGTTCCGTGACCGGCCCGGCCCGTTTTGTAGCACAAGAAGACGGACGCGCGACGGCCGTCGATTTCTTGTACTAGAAAACGGGCCGGCCCGGACACGGAACGGTCTAGCGTCAATCATCCTTTATTATTAGTTATAAAACTTATAAAAATCAGCAAAAAAATGCTTCTGTACAGAACACAGAACGCCATTTTAGTACAGTACTTCACCGTAAGTTTTCGATGAAAAAATTATCATGAGGAAACCGGTATATTCCCAACGAGCTCTATATACTTACTTAAGGCTATATTGATGATATACCTACCTCATACTCAAAATAAAACACATTTTAAGCGGAACAAAGTTTATATCCAATTCAGAGGACATATAAAATAATTTACGTGGATTTGATTTGGTGTATGTAGCATTACTTATGTGCTGTTTCAGGGTTATCACGGCCACAGGGTAGAGTGATTGGAACGGCGGCCATAATGCCAAAAGAGAAAAAAATAAAAGGAATATTTGTAAGCGCCTTTTCAGTGGCGCGGTATACCCACCACCCTGATCGGAGGGCCTACCACAAACCAAACAAAGTATAAATACTTAGTGTCATATAAGACGACGCGCCCCTCCACAGCGAATCTCTTACAGTACTGACAATATTTATCTATTTTGTCTGTATTGTTTCTTTCTCTTGTCTTGTGTACAATAAAGTATTTACATACATACTGACAATATTTCATAATTTCCAAAAGTCTTAATTCGAAAACCATTTCGGTAAAAACGTGTGAAGTACACAAAAAACATTTTTTTAGATTTTTTTCTCCGTTTATTTTGGAAAAAATCGCAAATTACTGTAAACCGAAAGTTGACGTCATCTTCCTCGCTTCCCCTTAGTACAGAGTACAGACAATCGCTGCTCTGGAGTGGCTCTGGATTCTTGTTGGGAAGATGACGTCATATTTTACTTACGGCCTTTTGGAATGACCTACTTTTCAACGTGTTTTTTTTGTATGAAATAATGAGTTAAATTGAAAAAGAAAAAATACGGGTGGCTTAAATTTTTACCTATTTTCTAACTAGTTCATAAAATAAAGTAGTTAAAAATATGAAATGTTGTAGTTGCGACACATATGAACACATAGACAATGTGAACGCATAGCTCCTACACTGACCCATACATAGACAATGTGCATATACTTATGGCTCAATACACAACCATGACTCTCCCGCGCTCGTGAGATAAGATAAGTCACTAATCTATGCGCTATTATTGTACGAATGGGATGTGGATGGGCGCGCCTTTGTGGATTGCGCTATGTAAGTATCTATATCACCTTCTCTGTCGCACTTATGTCGACCATAATCATAATAATCGAGCGACAAAGAGGGAGACACTTTAGTCTTTGGTTCGCGGTAGGCCCTCAGGCGCTAAACCGGCATCGAGGGTTGTCATACTTGTTTGGGTATGCTGTCTGTATGTGAGCTGTGCAATGAAGACTGTTTGTATCGTATTGATTTGTACTGATGTGGTCACATGTAGCGTTTAGCGAGCACGATGCGGCTCGCGGGCAGACGACAGTCTTGCAGTTGGTGTACTCTGTCGCTGCGTTCGTAGGCTGGCTCTGTAATTGGTAATTTTATATTTAATTTGATCGTTCATACCCTAAGCAACAAAGAATGAAAGCTGGACGCTGTTTTTAATTATTTAAAGAAAAGCGTCTCAGTTAAATACACTAGTTTACTATACGTATTCAGCTTGCTCAAAAATACTTTCGTATGTCCGATGGTCCGGATCCTCTCATCTCCTGTAAAGTCGCATTCCTCAATAGATTTTTTGAGCAGGTAGTTACGATAATTATATTTTTTCTGTAATCTCCTTTTGATTTTTTTCTAAATGGCGGTTGTGAACGTAAAAATATCACTCGCCTGACTCACAGAGCCTCTACCTAGTGTATTTAATAGTACATTACTTACCAAGGGCGATAAAACAAAGAATGTCTCAGATCGCAGGTATTTTACGCCCGAGCCGAAGGCAAGGGCGATAAATATGCGATCTGAGGCTTTCTTTGGCCGATCTGGAAATCCCTAAACAGACTGCGCTCCCAGGTCGGCCGTAGTAAGGAGAACTTGCTGAAGTGGGGCGCCCTGAGCGGCTCAGACACCCAATGCGCATGTGGGACGGCTCCCCAAACGATGAGGCACATGTTGTCCTGCTCAGGCTGCCCGCACGCCTGCTCCGAGCAAGACCTCCAAGACGCGACAGACGGGGCAATAAGCGTCGCTACCTTCTGGTCCCGCACAATTTGAAACCATCGACACGAGAAGAAGAAGAAGAAGGCTTTCTTTATTATCGCCCGTGGTAAGTACAAAATTTTATGTCACCCCCTGGCCAGGAAGTGGGTTTTTTCGCGCGCGGAGCGTGCGATAATGGCCACTTTATGGCCAGGTGTGACATAAAGTAATGTACGCTCGACTCACCGGCGGCGATGGCGCGCAAGGCAAGTATAGCACCTTCCCGGGAGAGTGGCTCCTCCGCCGTTTCAGAGATGCGGGAAAACCAGCGGGCTTCAGTGCATCTGTAATACAAGCAGTAGACACCGCAGCCTATAGACACCTGGTGCTCAGCAAATATGTGCCCAGGTAGGTATTTTTATTTTGGTTAATGACTTGTTGTTGCTTTGTATACATGTTACTAAATGATTGTTGTAATTGTATTGTAATTTATGACATGTAATAGAGCCTATAAGCTTCGCTTTCGTAAAAACTAGTGCCTACGCCAAATCTTGGGATTAGGTAGCGGACCCCAGACATCCTTCAGGATGCAACTGTACTGGGATAACGCTAGGAGGATGAATAGAGCCTATAAGCAAGCTGGCAGTTGGCGGGGCATATTTGTCGAAGAGCTAATGGCCGATGGGGCAGACGAGTTCTGGAGTGGAGACCGCGAACGATTCGGCCTGTGGGACGACCCCCCGCCAGGTGGACCGACGACCTGAAGAGAGTGGCGGGAAGCGGTTGGATGCGGAGAGCTGAGGACCGGGTGTGGTGGCGCGAATTGGGGAAGGCCTATGTCCAGCAGTGGACGACTACAGGCTGAGGATGATGATGATGATGAATAGGGCCCTTGAGGTTTACTTGCAGAATAAATATTTGATTTTGAATTAGAAAGGTACGTATAAACCAGATCAACTGTTGATGTGACTTACGCAGGGCACGGGTCAGCAGGCACCAATATGTTTAATGGGAGTGGAGTGAACTCACTCAACCGCGGGTGGTGTACGATGTACTTCTTCAGGCGCGATGTACTCTGGCTCTTCTTTGATAACTTCCGCTCCTGATATTTTTTTTATATAGAGTAAATAAGGATAAAGTCTGAAAATCAGCGCCACGGTTTTTTCGATAAACAAATACGGCGAAACTCAGTCAAAAGGTCGACAACGCGCAAAAATCGTGGACGGCCCTACATAAATCGACCTAATCCAGACCTAATCCGAAACAAACAAGACAAGCTTGTACTTGTAGGGCGTGTATAATAGGCGACGATATACATAGGTCGTATCGCATCTGATTACCTATCTAATTTTCATTTATTTAATTTAATGTGTTTAAATGCCACCCTAAAGTAATCACTTTTTAATTTTAAGTCATATTTGACTTTAAAGCTTTCAAGTATCTATATTTAGAAGAAGAAGAAAAACATTTATTCATGACGAGCAAACAAACACAAAATAATACAAATAAAAAATAAAAACACACGGTGTCGTCACGAAAAGGTCTCGCCTCAGCATACTTCGAATGCTACGACTTGCAAATTCCCCACAAAACCTACTTGCAGAATAAACTTTTACCAAATAATAAGCAGTTTCGATGAGTTCCTTGGTTTTCTCGTTGATAAGACACAGCGTTAACCCTAGCTGATTCATCGACGGCTGCTTGTCTCCTAGAAGGTTCTGGAACGGCTCCAAAGACAAGTCCAGCAATCTAGAAGCAAAAAGAACGATAGAAGCCACGAGCGTTTGAAAGAGGCCGTTTATAACGTTATTAATTATTTAATTATTTAATCACGCGATTCACACATGTCACAGGTGTCCTGTGAATATTGATAATGATTACTAGTGGCCCTATGGGTGTCCCCTTCATCATCATCATCATCATCATCATCAGCCTATATACGTCCCACTGCTGGGCACAGGTTGGGGTATGGGTGTCCCCTTATTTTGCAGAAAATGTTTCATATGATGGATTGTTTCGCAGAATTTTCATTTCATGGCTATTTTGCAGTAGTTAAAATGCCATTGTGTAGAACCCAATTAGATCTACCAGAAACTTAGGTTAGGTAAGGTTAGTACTGGGAGCCCTTTGAAAAAAATGTTTTCTATGAAATGAAAATTTTGCGAAAAATTACTTCCTATGAAACATTTTTCTGCGAAACAAAGTCCAACCGGCTCTGTAAGTTGTATAATTAACAAGCTTTTTTTATAAAAAAAAATGTCTAAAACCGAATCGACATAATTTTATCGGACAGCGGGGTAATCACGTAACGATATATACTACCGTTGGTACGTATTTAATGTCAGTTTTAGTATGGGATTTGACATTTAAATCTATCGTAATACGGTCGAAAACGTTACGTGATTACTGCGCTGCTTACAAAATTTTACAATGGGTGGAAACATATACGACCTGTAGAGGAGAATAGCTGGACTTCCTACTTATATTATAAATGCGAAAGTTTAGATGTTTGTTACTCAATATATAGGATACTTTTCATCCCGAAAATCATCCTTCGAAGGGATAAGTTAGGGAGTGGAAATTTGCGCGAACGAAGTCGCGGGCAAAATGTATACTACATACTTAATAAATGCTATGCGCGTTGGTCAAAATTTACTTACTGATCACCTTTTGTAGTGCCCATATTTCGTTGACACGTCGAAGTGTTCTTTTGTATTGCCCATAATCCGTTGACACGTTATATAAATAAATAAATAAATAATAAATATTTGTGGACAATCTTACACAAATCAACCTGTCCCAAACTAAGCAAAGCTTGTACTATGGGTACTAAGCGGCAATATACATACTTATATAGATAAATAGATACAATAAATACATAAAAAACATCCAAGACCCAAGAACAAATATTCGTGCTCATCGCACAAATAAATGCCCCGGCCGGGATTCGAACCCGGGACCTCCAGCTTCGTAGGCAGGGTCACTACCAACTAAGCTAAAGCGGTCGTCATATATATATATAGATATATATATATATATTATATATCTATCTTCACAATAGGATAACTAATGACTAATGAATGTCTCGCCGCGCCATCTGTCGGTGACTGACGGCCCTAATGACTGATGGTAATGACGATTGATGAGGACCTAGGGCCGTAGGTTCTGGCTTGTGCTAGGTCATGTTTAAATTAGCACTAAGCTATATACATAGATAGTGCCATCCACAACGACTCGCACCTCCCCATTCTCCTAGCGTTTTCCTGGTTACCAAAGTCATGTGGTCACCTAAGTGGACCTGTTTAAGTAAGGGGGGTACCCCCATTGCAAATCAATCAGATTCTAACGCGATGAACGGGTTACACGGAGAAAGTCGTGAGCGAAAGCTAGTTCTAAACAAAATTGAATCGCTTTAAATTCAGTCCAATCAAGGACAGCTATATCACTTGAATACAAACCAAATATAATTATTTATGCACTATAATGGAACGTGAAAGCATACGCACCAACTCCTTAATGTACTGTATAAAACACGGTTACAAAACGTCACTTTTCCGCACAAGAGACGCGTGTGTCATACATTTCGTAGTTGAGACAAAGGTACAGTCATATCGAATATCGATCGCTGATGGCGAGATAGCCTGATTCGGTTATAATGGATTAAGTTTACAATGGGTAATTGATTGTACGCACTTAGCTGTGTGTTAAATGGGCATATAGATATGTTTTGATAATCGTGAAGGTAATTACAGTCGAACAATTAACCGCTAGTAGATTTTCAATCAAGTGAAGGAGAAAATTGGTGCCGCGTCGTATCAGGACGCTAAAAGACTGGCAGAGAACCGAGAAGACTGGCGATCTCTCCACCGACAAGAGCGTAGCTCTTAAGTTTGATGATGATGAGATTTTAACTTATAAAAGTGCTATTGCGGCCTACTGGCTGAATAAAGTTAATTTATTTAATTTATTAAATATAGGCATTGCCCGCGACTTCGTCCGCGTGGAACTCGTTCAAGTAATTGCTATTTACTTATATCAGGCGCTTCCCTAGTCATCGAGTCATCGCTCTTTCATACAAAATTCCACCCCCTTAAGGGACGATTTCCGGGATAAAAAATATTCTATGTCCTTCCCCGAGACTCAATCTATCTCCATACCAAATTTCATGTACATCGGTTCAGCGGTTTAAGCGTGAAGAGGTACCTAACAGACAGACAGACACACTTTCGCATTTATAATATTAGAATGGCCACACAAAAACAAGACGACAGAATGAGTGCTTTTTAGAGATGCCGACTTCTGCCCAACCAGCCCAATAAGTTGTAGTTTCCAAAAATTCAAAATTCAAAACCCCCTTGGTTTGGAAGGTTAGATGGCAATGATGGCATCAATCGCTTCCGTAATAAAAAACTAGTGCCAAATATGTGGATGAGGCAGCGGACCCTGGGTATCCTTCAGGATGCAACTGTACTGAGATAACGCTAAGAGAAGGATGATTAATAAAAGATGATAAAAAGGATGACAATCTTACACAAATCAACCTAGTTAGTCCCAAACTAAGCAAAGCTTGTACTATGGGTACTAAGCGACGATATTTTTTTTTTTTTTATTTATTTATATTCAAAAACAAACTTAGGTGGTAGGTATACATTAAATTTCGCCAAACTGAGGGCAGTTTGTTGGCGAATAGTGCGCTCACATATTAAACAATGTTTTTGTTATACCTACTTATATTCTTAAACTTCTTATCTAATCTTAAAGTTACTAATCTTATTTATTTATTTGACTAGTGCATATAAATACTATTTAGGGTGCAGCAAAAATGTATGTGTATCTACCCTCTTCATCCCACGAAGGCAGTGACCCTGACCTATATTATTACGTTAGGTTTCTCTGAGTGAGTCACCTTCGTGGGTTGAAGTAGGTAGTCATGCGCACATACCAATACATTAAAACTAATACTAATAGGTATATATTATTATATTATGTATCTATATTATCCAAAAGTGTTTCTTTTAATCGTTTTTTGAAAATCTCTTTACTACAACATTCTTCCATTGTTGGGCTAAGTTGGTTAAAAATCTTAGGTATCATATGTTTCCGAGTTCTTTGGCCATAGTAATTGTTAGTGTTATATTCTACATATTTTCTTTTTGTACTTAACCTAAAGTTACGTAACGATTTTTTACATGTTTTAAACCTGTCGTGGCCATAGTTTTCTATGTATATTAAATATTTCGCTTTGTCATGTACTGGTAAGATTTTTAACCTTTTATAAAGTACTTTATAGTTCTGTCTACAACTCATTTTAGTATTTTTATCCACTAATACATTTTTAATAATTCTAATCTGTATGTTATATATTTTATCAAGGTAAGTTTTAAAGGTAAGCCCGTATGCATTTAAGCCGTAACTAATTACGGACTCGGCTAGCGAGTGGTATAAGGTGTGCATTATTTTTCTGTTTACAATATTTTTTAAACTATATAATTTTACCATAATTGCCCGAAGTTTATTGCATACTATATCTATGTGGTTGGCCCAGCTGAACTTGGTATCAATAGTCAAACCTAAATATTTATAATTATTTACGAATTCAATACTAGCACATTTACAGCCTATTTGGTTCTTATGTAAACAGTCGTAAGTGTGTCCTACTATGTTAATATTTTCGCTCGGGGCTCGTAGGTACGGTGATTTAATTAACATGCATTTAGTTTTTTCTAAGTTTAGGATAATCCCATTGTCATGCGACCACTTAATTATGTTTACAAAATCAGTCTGCACACACTGTTCTAAATTTTTTATGTCCCTGTCTGCATATACTATACATGTGTCGTCAGCATACATATATGTCGAGCAATTCTGGACCACATTGCTCATGCTGTTCACATGCATAATATAGCCTACTGGGCCATAAATGGAACCGGTCGGCACGCCATAGATCACCCTGGCTTCCTCCCCGCTCGTCCCGTCGATCACAGTGGTTAGTGTTCTGTTAGATAGGTAGCTTCTAAACCACTCGAGCGCCGAACCACGAACACCACATTCTTGCATGGCAACAATGAGCTGCTCGTGATCCAGCGTGTCGAATGCTTTTTTTAAATCGATATATAATGTTACTACATACTTTTTATTATTTAAGTGCTCATTAACCTGATCTGTGAACTCGGACAGAGCGGTTGCGGTGCTGCGCATACGCCTAAAGCCGTGCTGGGTGTCAGATATTATGTTGTTTTTCTCTAAGTATTTACTAATTTGTGATACAATAACTTTCTCCACTATTTTATTTATGACTGATAGTATAGCTATGGGCCTATAGTTTGTGTATTCGGAGTGGTTACCCTGTTTATATATAGGTCGGACTATTGATTTTTTCAACTGGTCCGGGTAGGTACTACTACTTAAATTATCTATAATTTTTTCTATTTCCGTGTTCGACACCTTTTGATAACGGAATGAGACATCGCTCATATTAACATAGTTCTCACGAATTAAGAATTTTTTATTACAATTATGTTTAATATTTTGAATTTCGGAGGTAAATGTTTTGGCAAAATTTGTACATACCGCTTCAATAGATGTATTTTTACCTAAATATTTCTTTATCACCTCGTCTAAGTTTGGTTTTACATTGCCAAGCCATTTATTTATTGTAGCCCACAGTTTTCTCAAATCATTCTCACAGTTTTTAATTTCAATTTGCATATAGTTTTGTTTTGCTAAGTATACACATTTATTTGTTAAATGAACTTTATTCTGTAAGTAGGCCGCAATGGCACTTTAGATTAGTTAGATTTCTAAACCTCGTATAATCCAATCTATAAGTTATATTTTTAGGGCAAGACTTCCATTTTCGAAACAGTTCATCTCTACGTACTAACATATTTTCTAAATTTCTAGTTATCCAAGGTTGGGTGACTCTATTATTATTATACAATTTTACTTCTTTAGATTTATTATATATTGTGCTAAAAATTAGGTGGATTTTTTCATACATCAATTTCGGGCATTGAATTTTATACACTTCCGACCAGTCTATGTTTTGTAATTCCGCTTCAACTAATCTATTATTAAGTACTTCGCGCGTATGTTGGACTATGCCGTTTCCATTTCTTGTTCCGATTGTACCGGCCGCTGCACTCGTAGATATGCTGACGCCGACGAGATAGTGGTCCGACACCTTGCACGTGAGTATGTGTGCGCCGGCCGCCCGTAGGTCCCCGGCCGCGCGCACCCACACATGGTCGAGGCACGACGTCACAAGTTGCCCGTCCAGTATCTCCTCCCGCGTGCATTCGTTGATAACACATTCCAGGGCGCGATCACACAGGGTGTTTTTGTAGTTTTCTGTTATGTTATCCTTTAATAATATATTTATATTTATGTCGCCTATTATGATGATGTTGTCCGTCTGTGGTATGTTTCTTAATATAGTATCCAGCTCCTGTATAAAACCGTTTTTGCTAGTACTTGGTGGTCTATATATTGCTAGTATATGAAGTGGGTTCCGATAGTTGTTAATTACTATGTGTACTATTTCCGATGTACGTCCCCGGGTGTTTAACTTATCTGTCAATAATTCAGGTTTCGTATATATTATTAGCCCACCGCCTCTTCTATCTTCTCGCGTTCGAGTGTAAATATTATATCCTTCTTATATAGATAAATAGATACTTAAATACATAGAAAACATCCAAGACCCAAGAACAAATATTCATGTTCATCACACAAATAAATGCCCTGGCCGGGATTCGAACCCGGGACCTCCAGCTTCGTAGGCAGGGTCACTACCAACTAAGCTAAAGCGGTCGTCAGTAAAGTAGGTATTACTAACTTAAATATATCACCAATCTTATCCATATTGGTCTCCAACAGGCGGGTTTGCTCTCTCTCCTTGTTCCGCAGCTTTTCCGTCCTGCTCTTAACTTCGTCCAGCTCCTGTCTCAATATCTCTAGTTTCTCTTTCTGTCGAAGTTCCGTCGATTCATTAAAGTCCTTTCGGTCAACTGAGGAATGACAAATCTGTTAGTTTCTTATGCAGAGAATTTTTATAATGTGATGGCAAAATGACCATAACCAAATGACCATACGATTCTGTCTAATGTCAAGGAGAATCTGCAAACAACTGAGCGAGCCAAAGCGCCACCATTTCAGCTTGGGCATATTTCGTATTTTCGGCGGATATCCAGCTGGTCTCTACAAGCGCATTTCTCCATCGATTGTCGTGAAACTTTAGGTCTACATGCAGCTCACAGAGCCAAGAACTACGGCCTGAAACTTCAAAGGATTCATATATTTTATGCAGCGATCAGCAACAGGCGGCCCGCGAGTCTTCTTAATGTCTTAAAGATAAGGTGCCTTGTCTGATAGTCCTGTTTAACACGTGCGTACTACTATGTGGCCCTTGGCTGGTAAAAGGGTTCCAACCCCTGATTTACTGCTTTGAAGATTTTCGGCGATGACAATGCAAATGCATTGGCATGGCAAACAGATGACTTTTTAAGTAGTCTCCTTACCGATTTCCTGCCGAATCTTGGCAAGTTCTTTGCTCAACACTATGTTCTCCGCGCAGAAATCAGTGAGCAGTCGGTAGATAGAGAAGTTCTCCTGCTCAGTCCTCTCGAACGCTTCTATGATCTTCTGGGCATTTGTTTCTTGGGTGTACGCCTGTGAGTAGAATAAAGTTTTTACATGTATACACTTTATTCTACACAAGAAATAGGAAAAATACATGATCATTATTAAAGTTAAGAGCTACGCTCTTGTCGGTAGAGTAATCGCCAGTCTTCCCGATTCTCTGTCAGTCTTTTAACATGATACGACAAAAATGCGCATACCATAGCCTGTTCATAGGCAACGATGTTTGCTACCGACGTAATATAAACTTAGCCCTGTAAGAGTGCCTTTCCATCACAGCTATGCTATTTGCTATGCTACGTCGCTATTGATGCGTTGATATCCACCCATCATATTCATTGGTTCACATAACATAGCGCTGGTGGAAACGGAAAGCTATCACATCGTCGCAGCATAGCTGTATAGCACAGCTCTGGTGGTAAGGCAGCCTAAGGGATGTCTTCCAGTTAACCTAGAGTCACTCAAGAGGCAATGACACGGTACTTCACGACAATAACCAGAAACGAGTTTTATTTTTTACGGTGTGGCTTCACTGGCTTATCGTGCCTTCCAAAGTAGGGACACTCAAAGCGATTACCTATCCAAGACAAGAGTTAACCCCGGCGGACGTTGCTTTCGGATACCGCACGCAGTCGGGCGCCGCTGGGCCACAATAATGCTCATCATTATCATTAGGTATGTACCTAATGACAGGCAAGAACCAATACCTCAATATCCTTAAGTAAGTTGGTATGATAATCCAACTCTTCCTGCCACTGCTCTTCTTTTTTCCTCTGTTCTTCTTCCTGCTTGATCTCTACTCTCTTGTTGATTCTCATCACTCCCTTCGCGGCCAGAAACTTGTATGTTTTCATCTCATGGTCGTATGCTTTTTGGAGATCTCGCATTTCCTGTAATGGAACATATATAATTAAAAAAACGGCCAAGTGCGAGTCCTGCTCGTGCACCGAGGGTTCCGTACTACCGTACACAGTTCGTGTACCCGTCCCGATGAAAAATCTGAAATGCATATTGTAGAAATTGGGTGGTAGTCTGGTAATAAAGAAAGCCGTAATTCGCATAGGGCAAAAAGCTCTTGCTTTCAGCCCCCCGAGTTTTTAAGTTTTTGCCGCCCTAAGTTTGTAATGTATTGTTATAACGCAAAGCTTACATGCTACATTTTGCCCCCGTTTACCTGCCAGCCAATTTCACGATCGCCTTATGAGGGTGTCTTGTTTGTCCGAAATTTACCAGGAAGCCAGTTTCCAGCATCTTCTGGGTGAGCTCACTTCAACGTCAGCTTCATCTTTGCCCCCTGGCTAGATGATAGCCAAGATCAATCCCATTTTTAATAAAAAAAGAACACGTCATTACTATGAACACCCTATGTCTATTACAGTAAAGTCTAAACCTGCACTTGCAGCGTTTGGTCCACGCGGCCTTTCTCAATCACGTGCATCATTCGTCCCTTTGGTCGTAGGCGACTGACTTCATTAAAATGTAAACCCTATGTCTATTACAATAAAGTCTAAACCTGCACTTGCAGCGTTTAGTCCACTCGGCCTTTCTCAGACACGGACCTCAGTTTCGTGCATCATTCGTCCCTTTGGTCGTAGGCGACTGACTTCATTAAAATGTAAACCCTATGTCTATTACAATAAAGTCTAAACCTGCACTTGCAGCGTTTGGTCCACTCGGCCTTTCTCAGTCACGGACCTCAGTTTGGTGCACCATTCGTCCCTCTGGTCGTAGGCGACTGAAGACGACTCAAATAAGTCCGTAAGGTACTTTTTCCCCTTGCAGAGTGCTGTCATCATTTTGGACCAGCATTGGTTGAAGATAGCCCTGAAAATAATACAACACAATACAAAATACTCTTTATTGCACATCTTACATAAACGAGAAAGTTTACAATTAAATTGATACAGGTTATTTTTTAAAAGGCACTGTTGCGTCTAGTGCCCTAATTCGTACTCGAGGGATATCTAGACTACAAGAAAATACGAGCGGACTGTAATCACTATATATATGTATAATCAATTATTAATTCGGTAATTCTACAATAGATCGCGGCGCGTTCAATATGTATGTGTAAATTCGTGCGAGCGCGAAGCAGTGCGCTAGGTGAAGTGATGTGCCCGGCCATCGCTCATTGTTCGCCGTCCGTCACTGCGTTATGCGGCGGACCGGTTATGTTGCTGGGCCGCCGTTGTCGCCACCGTAGACTCCCGGTGTTGAAGAGCTCGACTCTTCAACAGTAAGAATCGGAAGAGGACAGATGGTGTTAAAAGCCCGACGGATGACACACTTCCTTGTCTTCATGTCGGCCACTTAGGCTACGCCGTCTCTCCAGGCAGCGAAGGCAGCAGGCAGGGGTACGAATTAAGGCACTAGATCTAGACGCAACAGGCACCCATTTAAAGGCACATAAAAGACCTAACAACCTAACCTGTCTTGTTTCTATGCTGCACGGCGTTGAAGCGCCAGTTTGCCACCTCCAGCTAATTCTCACTATCCACTCTTTAATTATCTTCTCCCTGCCTTTGAACATATTCTAACGACCATTGATCATTGTCCTTACCTGTCTTTGACGTTTTTCTAATCTGTCTTTGACCATGTTCTGTCTAATCTTCATTAAACTAGCTAACTGGGCTGACACGACGACCCAAAATGAGTATTAGTCTCCGACACATGAGCACGCCACTTTGCTCGGTCCTGCGCAATTTCTCGCCAGCCTCCCCTGTCGCTTGCCTGTGGGTAGCCCCAAGTATCACTTGTGGTGGAAGCGGACCGGCGTGAGCTCGGAGCCGATGCAAGCTGGCGAGAATTTTCATTGACCTCGTTCAAACCTGTCTTTGACCATGTTCAAACCTGTCTTTGGTCGGGTGCTAACCTGTCTTTAAGCATGTGCTCGATCTGCTCACGGATCTGCTTGTTCTCATGCTGCACGGCGTTAAAGCGCCGGTTGGCCACCTCCAGTTTATTCTCCGTGGCTACCAGGCGGAATTCGCCTTGCTGGGCCCTCTCTTTCAACTAGAAACATGTGAGTATTAATTGAAGTCGATTTAGGAAAGCCGATTCTTCGGCGCTCCCGGGGTCGAGAGAGCTGGCAGCTTCCTCGCACAACGCACAAGAATAGAAGAATAGAATAGAATAAACATTTATTCGAAGCACTTAAAAAAAACATGTGTACAGTACCTTATAACAAAACAATAAAAGTACATTTTTTAAATAACAGAAAAAATTAGCAATAAAACAATTAACACGGAAGTGCCACGAAATGGTCCGCATAGTGCCAACCTAACTGGTCAGCGCTGGGGGCCGATTTTTGAGTGTCGAACGCTCGACTTTTCACTCCAGATCTGTCAAAAAACTATGGTGTTTTGACAGATGTCGAGTGAAGAGTCGACCGTTCGACACTCAAAAATCGGCCCCCTGGTCTTCCGTCGGGGCCAATCGGTGATTTCACATAAGCATTGCAATTCAGCGACGAAACGCTGCCAGTTACCATAGATTTTATATTAATTTGCTTATTTGATGTCAGATTTATGTGTAAATCAAGATTTTTTGAAATGTTAATTTAGTAACAGTTTATTTTCTTTTTTTTTTATGCAATAATGGCCACCTCCAGCTTATTCTCTGTGGCTACCAGGCGGAACTCGCCTTGCTGCGCCCTCTCTTTCAATTAACAACGTCAAACTTTTATTTAGTAATAACTCTTAAACTAAAAAATATGAATGGAAACATTATTTCATTAATTTTAATGAATTTATTTAAATCAAGAAAAAACAAACAAAGGACATAGTAAAATAGAAACATAAATAAATAAAATGTTTTCGTTGCTACGTAACGTTTTCGGAATGATGGCCGCATTGCCACGCTGAATAGCAGGCCAGCCCTCTGGGTCACCAGATAAAGATATACAAATCAAATGATGATTTTCCTACTCAAAATCATGAGCACTATTATATCATTCCTATATGTTTTTTTTTCATAAACTTCGTATGGAAATTCGAGGCATTTTTCATCTGTATACGCTGACCCTGAGAAAGAAAAAGTGTAACATCTAAAATAAAAGAAAATACTTTTGCGTGAAAACGTTTTGGTATCAACAAAAAACTCACCTTCCCCATAGAAGCGTTGACACGACTTTGCAGCTCGATTAGGTTTTTGTGGTCGCGCTGTAGCAGACCCTCCAGTTGCTCTATCAGGTTCAATCGACCTGGTAACAAAATACAGCTTCATGAATAATGGTTTTCTATTCATTTTTTTTCTCTTTATTTTGGTACAAACAGTCAAATTACAAAAAAATACAATATATAATAAAAAAAATAAACGGGTTGCACTCCGGGAGTGCCGGCAGAAGTGAAATGATCAGTTTTTCGACGGTCACGTGTCCGTCTTATCTTTATCGATAATTTGATGAACAAGATCAAATAAACAAAATAAAACCCCAACAGACACGACAAGTAAAGAAACTGTAGTTTTAATTATTAAAAACTCTTAAAAATGTTATTTTATTGAAATCAGGTATTATTTCCCGCTAAATAATACAAGAAAAGACATAAAACCAAAAATACAAAAACACAAAAAGATCACCGATTACCGCGATTACTACCTGTACCGCTAGGCTGCGCCGGTTACTGCAAGTGTTAGCGAATTTAAGTAACACTTACCTACACACGTCTTACGAATTTTCAATCTGACCAATCTGACCCTGTCGCGAGTTTAAACATTTTTCTGCATCACAAAAAGTGCTCAGCGCCGCTAAAGAAGTTTTCACTTCAAAAAATTGTGGATAATCTTAAACATCTTATCTTTCCTTCTGTGTAGGGTCCCCAAAGGATCAAATCGGAACCCTATTGCTGTCACTCACTACTCTCACTAGTCCGTCCGTCCGTCAGTCATTCGTCTGTTACACATGTTTACAGCCAAACGGTTGGAGCTATAGTTCTTAAATTGTTTCACAGTATTAAGCATCTTGGTGGTCTAAAGCCATAGACATAGCCATAAACTTATTTTTAAATGTTTTATGCAGATTAAAACAAACTAACTTAATTTTGCGGTTGGTTCGGAACCCTAATGGTGCGAAGTCTGACCCGCACTTGGCCGGTTTTTATTCTACATATGTTTATGGCCCACCCAAATAACGAAAAGTTACATAAAATATGACCATAAAACCTATCATGCTGGCTGGCAGATGGCGTACCTTGGCACTCATCTTCTGTCTTCTCACGTAGCAGCAGCGAGCGTTTCAGTTGGGCTCTCATGCGTTTTTCGTTCTTCTTATGCACGCCTGTGGTCGCGATCTGGAGCATTATGTATAATTATAGGTCTACCGTTTAACACTTTCAACGCCGTCTGCACAAACTACTAAGGAGATGGCCGTCTGTCAGTCAACCACGTGTCACACACACAAAGTTGATGACAGTGGCAAGAAGTGACTTCCGTAAAGAAGCGGGACGTAACGCCCCGCCGGCCGCTGACTGTCCCGTTCCCTCACAGTAAAGCGGTGGAACTGTATTATCTACTGGGTTTCTAAACACAATACCTACATTTCTATAATCATTTTGATATAAACTTTGAATATACTAAATAGTATATTTAACGATGAATTGGTTGAATTTTGAAATATTTAATGTTTTTTTACGGTTTTGTCTATGGGTGCCCACAGTGTGGTTGATGATGAAGATGTAAGCTACCTTCAGGTCCTCGTTCATGCTTCTATACTCCTTCCTCAGCGCGCGCATCAGGTCTTGTCTGCGGAACAGAGGGTGCACCTAGCTAAGCTACCTTCAGGTCCTCCTTCATGCTACTATACTCCTTCCTCAGCGCGCGCATCAGGTCTTGTCTGCGGAACAGAGGGTGCACCTAGCTAAGCTACCTTCAGGTCCTCCTTCATGCTTCTATACTCCTTCCTCAGCGCGCGCATCAGGTCTTGTCTGCGGAACAGAGGGTGCACCTAGCTAAGCTACCTTCAGGTCCTCCTTCATGCTTCTATACTCCTTCCTCAGCGCGCACAGCGGAAAGTCTTGTCTGCGGAACAGAGGGTGCACCTAGCTAAGCTACCTTCAGGTCCTCCTTCATGCTTCTATACTCCTTCCTCAGCGCGCACAGCAGAATGTCTTGTCTGCGGAACAGAGGGTGCACCTAGCTAAGCTACCTTCAGGTCCTCCTTCATGCTTCTATACTCCTTCCTCAGCGCGCACAGCAGAATGTCTTGTCTGCGGAACAGAGGGTGCACCTAGCTAAGCTACCTTCAGGTCCTCCTTCATGCTTCTATACTCCTTCCTCAGCGCGCACAGTAGAATGTCTTGTCTGCGGAACAGAGGGTGCACCTAGCGAAGCTACCTTCAGGTCCTCCTTCATGCTTCTATACTCCTTCCTCAGCGCGGACAGCAGAATGTCTTGTCTGCGGAACAGAGGGTGCAACTAGCTAAGCTACCTTCAGGTCCTCCTTCATGCTTCTATACTCCTTCCTCAGCGCGCACAGCAGAATGTCTTGTCTGCGGAACAGAGGGTGCACCTAGCTAAGCTACCTTCAGGTCCTCCTTCATGCTTCTATACTCCTTCCTCAGCGCGCACAGCAGAATGTCTTGTCTGCGGAACAGAGGGTGCAACTAGCTAAGCTACCTTCAGGTCCTCCTTCATGCTGCTATACTCCTTCCTCAGCGCGGACAGCAGAATGTCTTGTCTGCGGAACAGAGGGTTCACCTAGCTAAGCTACCTTCAGGTCCTCCTTCATGCTTCTATACTCCTTCCTCAGCGCGGACAGCAGAATGTCTTGTCTGCGGAACAGAGGGTGCACTCCCACGGTGCGGTTGGCTCTGTCCCGTTGTATCATCCGGAACTACACACATAACAACGACTGTTACATAACTGAATGAATAGAATGTGGTACGTTTATGTCACGGGCGCGGGTCGGCCATTGTTGTAGTTGTGACACATACGAACACACAGACAACGTGAACGCATAGCTCCTACGCTGACGCACACATTGACAATGTCCATGTATAGCTCAACACACAACCATAACATTAAAGCTAACAAAACTACCCTATGGGTGTCTTTCCATCAGATGTGCTAATGTAGCTATGCTACGAGGATGTGAAAGCTATCCGTTTCCGCTAGTGCTATGCTATGTGAACCAATGAATATGATTGGTGGACATCAACGCATCCATAGCAACGTAGCATAGCTCATCTCTGGTGGAAATGTACCTACCCAATTACTAAATACATATATCAAAGAATAATCTGATTTATCAATATATTGGTATTTTTAAAACATACATAACAAGATATAAAACATACATACATACAGTCTACTAGACACATTCTTCTAGACTGTAAGTAGGTAGAAGTATACAGGAAGAAACACATAGGAAATCCGAACACACTGCAGGAAGCAGTAAACAATATTATAAAGACACTAATAGGTTTCATACAGGAACTAGGGTGGTTAGAGTAGCGCTACCCCTTTTTCACGCAAAATAGGCACGTTGGATGTCGACTTGCGGAAAATGCCCAGTATGACTAAGTAACTAACTAACATACATATAACAATAAACATTATCACCAAATTTCAAGTTCATAGGCCTAAGGGAAGTTAAAAATTCTGTGACAAAATTTTGTGACGTCGGATGGACGGACAGACGGACGCGTGAATAACAGCAGTAAAGTTCCGTTTGGGCCCTTCCCAGTACAGTTGCATCCTGAAGGATAGCCAGGGTCCGCTACCTAGTCCCAAGATTTGGCGTAGGCACTAGTTTGTACGAAAACGACTGCCATCTGACCTTCCAACCCAAGGGATGAAACCTCATTGCTTGTCAAGTGAGTGGGCAATATGACTGTTAGAAGTTCTCAAGCCGCCCGAAGGTCTAACTTGGCTTGGTCTAACTTGGGATCAACGGTTACCTGTCTCTGAAGCATTAAATGCTCGTCTTCTTTCTTCTTCAGGATCTCCTGGTCTGTCATCTGTTCGACTTCCATCACGGTATAATAATGTGTAGAAATAATTACAAAATCTAATATGACAATGTAGCCATAGCCAACTAGACCGCTCTTAAAATGATGACATTATGGTATGATTAGCGACCGAGTAATTCCGAATTAAGAGGAGGAAAGAGGGACATTGCATATTTCTCTCAAAAATAAGTTACATCGCAGTGTTGCCAGAGTACTCGCATTAAAAACGGGTGTTAAAAAAACACCGTTTTTTAGCAGTACGCTCATAAAGCATTATACTTGAAAAAGCACGGTTTTAACACCTTTTTGGGGAGCGCACGTAAAAATCACGCTGGTATCCAAAAAAGCACGTAAAATCGTGCTAAAAAGCACGTTCCGGCAACACTGCATTCGATATGTTATTTTCAAAGTGTGTAGAGAACAGCTGTAGGTACAGTCAACAGCACAAGTAGCTACACGTTCGAGGAGATCAAAACGATCTACACACCTCTTTGTTATAAGGGAATAAGAGCGTGTCTATATCATTTTGAACACCTCGCCCACGTAGCTACTTTTGTTGCTTATTGTACCTAACTACACGTTACTAAACCTATTGTACCTTTTTAACAACGCAACATGTTCTGCAAGGTTCATACCAATTAATCTTTCAGCTCAGTAATAAACTGTGTCCAAGCTTCCTCATCCGGCTGGAAGGACCATCGACCTTGAACCAAAGGCCAAGGTCGCGTATATATTGTGTGCAGTGATTTACAGAAGTACGTCGAGTGTAGCCGAGTTTACCTCAAGGCACTCCTGTGACCTTTAATTGACAAAGATGTACGTGTATGCGATGTACGATGGCTCTGTGCGTTGCAGACCTGGCTTTTTAGGGTTCCGTACCCAAAGGGTTCGCCCCGACTGCTATTTGGGTCATAAACACTTGCAAAAACAAAAGTCGTCTCTCCTGTGGTCAATAGTTAACGGCTTATGAGCATATGTAAGTTATGATTTTATTACATGGATTTATAGAACCGGAGACGCCGTTTATGCGGGTTACTAGACCAATCCAAAATTAAGCTTTGCAGCCCTTTTTTATATGTCCACAGGAAAGACGCGAACCTAAATCTGTTTATGACCCATTTGTATAGAAAACACGCTCGCAACTCGCACCTCAAAGTTGCTGAGAATAAGTAGGTATCTCGTGCGCGCATAGACTTAACCTCGTAAGGCGTACTGAATTTAAGACATAAGTAATACTTTCATTTTTTCATTTTATTTATGTCATTAACAATAGTACAATTGTTTTTGATAATAATTGTAAAAATTAACTTAAATCTAGGTAAATTTACTAGCAATGAAGCGAACAATAATAAAAAACAAAGAAAATAATAATCATCCTCCTAGCGTTATCCCAGTACAGTTGCATCCTGGAGGATGCCTGGGGTCTGCTACCTAATCCCAAGATTTGGCGTAGGCACTAGTTTTTACGAAAGCGACTGCCATCTGACCTTCCAACCCCGAGGGGAAACTAGACCTTTATTGGGATTAGGCTTTGTCAAGTGAGTGGGCAACTTGACTGTTAGAAGTTCTCAAGCCGCCCGAAGGCCTCCAACTTGGCTTAACGACTGCTGCCATAGACAGAAACCGGGATCAACGGCTTAACGTGCCTTCCAAAGCACGGGAGCGCTCAGTTAGTAACCACTCAAAGCGGTCACCCATCCAAGTCCTGACCGCTGCCCACGTTGCTTAACCTTAGATACCGCAAGCGGTACGCAAAGAAAATAATAATAAGAACAAAAAAATCATCTCAACATATAAATTACCAAAAATTAAGAATATAATACAAAAGCATGTCAGAATATTATCGAAAATACCTAGTAAAAGTGTCAAAAATCAAAACTTATACTCTAATCAGCAAATATCTCATCAATGGAATTTGAATTATTTGCGATTCGAACAGAGATGCATTTTCATTTGTTACGTTCGATTTTCGAGAAAATAGTTTAAACCCTATTGATAGAGAAAATTGACTCAAATTCCTTTGTTTCTTTTTGTTGTATGGTGGGCCTTACGAGGGTGATCCTATTCCAAAAATCAATTAGGTAATATGTATTAAATATTTAAGAAAACTGCGCGCAGAGCTTCCGTAGAGAGCGGGATGGTTAATTGCAAACTCACGCGTGTTAGTTTAGTGGCCTCGGTAAGATGACTTATACGGCGTTTCGTGAACAAAAGATTTCCTGTATCAGGATAGGTCCTTTAGGACCCAGAGATGGATTTCCGAAGTAGAGCCCTCCACATTTTTTATGTCAAATTTTTGAGGGGGGGGTAAATGATGTCGGTGTATTCCTTTTATACGAAAACGATACCAAACTTGCCTTAGTAGATATAAGAAAGGAGTCAGCTTAGTTTGAAATGTACAGGTCGGCTGCTATGTTTGGACCCCCCCCCCCCCCCCCCATTTCTTACCACGTGAAAAATCCGGGGGGCTCTACTTCGTAAATGCATCTTTAGACTATAGATATCCGTACTCTTCGCGGGGACTAAATTCAGGTAGGCACAGCTTTAAAAAAAAAAAAAGTCTATAGATATCAATCCTGCCAAAGGAAATCTTTTGTTCATTAAACGCCGTATTTTCCCTTTTCTTGTTTCGTACAGATGCCACTATGTAGAGCGTTGCATTTGCAATGGGCCTCGCCTTAAAAAAAGGTCTCAATTTACAGGGTGGCCCAAAAATACGTTGACACGGAATTTTTAGGATATTTTTTATTACGACACGAGTACACGACTTTTATAAAAAAAAAACGTTAAAAATACTATCATTTTTCATTAAACTAAACAAAACACTAGTTATGTGCAAAATATTCCCCTTTGGCTTTGATACACAATTGCAAACGTAAGTTAAACTGACGAACAAAATGCCGCACGTATTAGGGCAGATGACCCTGTTTTGGCCATTTTAAGAGATTTTCACTACTCAAGCGCTTGGTATTTCTAAAATATAATTATTTCGGACATTATTTTTATTAAATGTTATCACAAATATATTATTCTTGACATATAGAACCATAGTATTACCAAACTTATAATAAATAACTATTTTTAAGAAAAAAAGCCTCGGAAGAGGCCTGGGAGCCACTTTTGGCCACATTTTACCCATTTGTGGCCACACTATGTGCCAGTTCTGGCCATTATGAAATAAATCAACAATAAATTAGAAATTAACGTAGTATTTATTAGTAAATAGCTTGAAATTGCACAATCAACTATTTCTTAGGTGTTCAAAATAATTAAGTAGGTACTCAATTACCTTTTACAGTATTCAGTCTTATACTAAACACTTACAAGATTTAACATGAGAAATTATATCGCAAATAGCAACTTTAAACTCATTCAAATAGCAAACATAGGTACATAACAGTGCATTAATGTGGAAGCCTGAAATAAAATAATTGAAGAGTAGTGAGACATTAAAAGGCAGAGACATAGACAAGGCCTATTTAATAATTGCGATTTCTGCTTGTAATCCACATTCAAATTTATTTATTCAAAAACGGATTTTTAAGTTCATCAACGTCGTGAAGAAACAGCAAACCACCAACCACCAACCACCAACTATACATAAAAAGTCCACGTTAAATATTAATTGGCCAGAACTGGGGTTTCAACGTGTGCCACTTTTGGCCATCGACCTGGCCAAAGATGGAAAATCGCATAATATTTGCCCCATTTTTGGCCACCGGCTTATAACGTCACTTTTCGTGCAATTAGCAAGCAAATTACTAAAACTCTGCTTAGACAATCTTATTTCAATATAGTATAAACATTCACATTTAAAAAATAAACAAAGATTCCAGAGATATGAACTGATTACTCATCCACTGCCCTTATTGTTTTTATTAAGAAATGAGCACATTTCACACACATCCACAAAAAATGGCAGCTATCGTCTCAGTGACGTCTGACACTGATAGCTGACTAACTGTATCTGTGTTGCCATAATTCATTATTGTAACTACCATAGATTATAGACTTGTTTTGTTTTCTATGTCTTGTTAGCATCGCTTTGAAGTTGAAAATGGCCAAAACAGGGTCAGTGGCCAGAACAGGGTCATCTGCCCTAAAACGTCGTTTTTGGAAAAGTCTGCATTTCTATGTTTAGTGGTACAGGCCCTTGTCTCTAAGATAGACTAAAAATTATAATCCATTGGATTAAGATCAGAAAAATTCCGTGTCAACGTATTTTTGGGCCACTGTAGGTGCATAAAAGCTTTTTCATCCCTCTTGGATCCGCGAATAGCGTCTCTACCTACCTATGTAATTTTTCCGTTAAGAAATTGGTATACGAACTGAGCTTTCAGACTGATTACTTTAATTTTTCAGTTCAGCGGCCACTTTCCAACAATTTGTATTCCCCGCCGCAACCGATTTTAACCGGATTGCCAAATCTCCGATCCGGTAAAACGTCATTACATGTCACTGATCCGGACGAACTAATCCGGGTATAACCGGACACCGGACCCCAATCAAACGGCGAAATGGGTTTAATCCTCGCTTTCAGCTGTCCATCTATAGGATTTCAGCCTAGGTACTACAAAAAGGTTATTCACATGTCCTATTTAGTGCGCCATTCATGATGGCGCGCCCCTCCACAGCCAAATCTGTACAATGGCGCATCTTAGGCGTCATCGTCAGTTACACGGTCAATATTATCACGCGTTACAGTACCTATTCTCTACAACACACACACAGGTACAGTGTTCTCTCTCTCTCACTTACATGAAAGTGAGAGAGAGGCCAATACCGTATCGCGTTAATATTGACCGTGTAACTGACGCCAATCGGGATAGTGGATGGTCAGTACCGCCCAGTCACTCCAGTCAGCTGGAGAACTGTTTTGAATACTACGCCTGTGTCAAGTGTAAACGAGACTTCACTTGTGACATTGTGAGTGTTGTAAATATTGAACAATAGTGACGAAAATGAGAATGAGAACGCGGAACGCAGAACGCTCTCTGTGTGCGCTTGCTCTTACAGCTAAGTTTTTTACAAACCAACCAAGATCACAAAGGTAAGAGGTAAATCTGAGGAATACTA
Source organism: Cenopis cana (assembly GCA_951800055.1). Classification (NCBI taxonomy): domain Eukaryota; kingdom Metazoa; phylum Arthropoda; class Insecta; order Lepidoptera; family Tortricidae; genus Cenopis; species Cenopis cana. Next base: position 12,670,888 of record OX637493.1, on the reverse strand, counting down.
GAGAAATAAAATCTTCTCCCCGGAACATCCTACTAGCTCATTACTGAGGGATGGGCAATTGGGCATCGATATAATACAAATGCATCGATATTGTAGATATATTTCTGATAAATAATAGAAAAATCTAGTTCTAAACAAACTATTACATAATATTAGTGCCTCTCTGTGATTTGGGCCTCACGAGTATTAGTAGAAAAACACAAAACTGAATTGCCAAAAAAAAACAACCTGCCACTGCTTGCCTGTCATGATAATCGATTAAATTTAGAGGAGAATAGCGGCAAATCAGGCCCCTATTTCACTAACTCGACAATTGTCATCTGACAATGACAATACCAAGTACGCTTAATCTGAGTCGTCACGTAAAGATGGTCGTTGGATAGCATCCATACTTACCGGGCCGGCAATGTAAACCGAATTGTCATTGTCAGGTGACAATCAATTGTCAAGTTGGTCTGACCTGGACGCACGAAAGCATTTTGCCCAAGCCGTGACGGAGATCTTCGATTACTTCGCTCAGAGGATCTGCTCTCTATCGCCCCTTCAAAGTAAGTAGCCAGCGTAGACATCAAATAACATTGCTAACTTGTATAACCGAGCGACATAGTTGTAGTATATAAATTTGAATAAGAGCGACAGAGAGAAAATCATTTGTTTTCCATGTCATAGTTCTACTTTATTTTGTTTATTTGCCTGAAACTATATGATACGGATTTGAGGCAAACACAAACAAACGATTAAGCCCGAATTAAAGAGTTTGTTTACTATTATACGACGTCAGCCCTTTTAAGTATGATTCACAGTAGACCGCTCCGTGTCCGGGCCGGCCCGTTTTCTATGACAGGCCGTCGATTTCCTGCCATAGAAAACGGGCCGGCCCGGACACGGAACGGTCCAGCGTGAATCATCCTTTAAGCAATCTTGGGCGCACGCGTGTAGGACTTACCTTTGTAATTCTTCCCTTAAGTTGTATTATAACTGAGAAAAATCATTATAATAACGGAAAATCTTTTATTATTGAAACTAAGTATTATTCAAAACGATTCCTTAATAAAAAGAATAACGGTATGTATGTAAATACTTCATTGTACGTCACAAGACAAGAAAAAGAAACAATACCTACAGACAAAACAGATTATAGGTAGGTACATGTACAAAGGTAAACTTATCCCTGTAAGGGATCTCTTCCAGTTAAAGAATAACGGTAAACAATGTTTCGTTTCATTGAAACCTCGAAACGGCCCATCTCAATTGTGAAATTGTACATGTTGTCATGCAACAGTTTTTATCGATATCGACATTTAACTTCCACGTCACTACAGGCAAGCAATCAATTCTCGACGAGTAAAGAAACACTAGAAACAGTCACTGCGCTGTGGTTTTTCCAGGAAATTACGGAAAAAAGTGTTTAATTAAGCTTTGTGCCTCATTCGTTGTCCTAGATCAGGGGTCGGCAAATATTTGCTGAAACAAATATTTGCAGCTCTGTGAGGTTCCCAATTTTTTTTTATTTTTACTGATTTGGCTCTTTGATTAAAAATTTTTGCTAGTCAGAGGTTCCCAAAAAATTATATTTTTACTGGATTTGGGTATTTGGTAAAAAAAGTTGACGGCCCCTGTTAGAACTTGTAATAAGATTAAATGATATTTTATATTAATTTTTGCCGCTCATCATCTTTTTCAGTCTGTAACCGCCCACTGCTGAGCATAGGCCTCTCTTTGAGTACTCCAAATTGAACCGTAATCATGAGACTAATAGTCCCAATTTAGAGTGAGCGGCGTGTGCTGTTGCGACACTTCTCCGCTCATTTCAAATTGAGCTTTTTATGAATACCATTACGGCTCAAAATAATGTGTACAACTGACGAATCATAATTTTGGAAATTTTATCGTGTATTTTATAGTATAATGATTTAATTGTATGATTATGATAATAAACGTGCAGTTGCTGTCTGCTATCGGCTTCGGAATTAAACCTTTACTAACCAACAGAGGAGCTAAGATGATCGCATATATATCGGACATATAGCATTCGTCCCTCTCGCACTTACATACTTGACAGTAAGGGACAAATGCTATATGTCCGATACCGACATAGGTATAAGCGACCATTTTAGCCCCTCAGAAACACAACAACATAGGTACAGAGCGTATAAGTTAGAATAAAACAAAGTTATAATAATGTACTTTAATTGTATTTCTAATCCAATAGGAAACAATAGAATATTCGAAAATAAACAGTATAGGAAAAAGACAATGACTTGGTTCATTTTAAAAGGCCATCCAAGAATCAATAAGTTTCCCAGACAAATTAGATCTATCAATATTTTTGACAATGTTACATGATATATGTATTTTATGTCACACCTGGCCATAAAGTGGCAATTACCGCACGCTCCGCGCGCGGGAAATCCCACTTCCTGGCCAGGGGGTGACATAAATTTTTGTATTTAACACGGGTGGTAATAAAGAAAGCCTCAGATCGCATATTTATCGCCCTTGCCTTCGGCTCGGGCGTCAAATACCTGTGATCTGAGACATTCTTTGTTTAACCGCCTTTGTTAAGTAATGTACTATTATGATTTATTTATTATGTCATTAATCATTATTATGAATTTGACATATGTACTTAGGTCATTTCGATTGACCAGCTTATTCGACATTTATTGCTCAGTTCAGTTTTATAAAGATTCGTTAGATTTTATGTCGGGTTCAATCTTTATCGTTAGGTTATAAATGTTAAACTATTATTCTACTAAACGGTTAAAACTTGATAAAACTCGGTTGAAAAGCAATAAAATACTGTTTACTCACGTATTGTCACTCGGGCGACATGTTTCGAACTCTTCGAAGTGCGTTCGCGACGAATCAGTAACGCTGACTCAGTACCATATTTTAGTAGAATATAGTTTTAACATGACTCACACAGGTTTAAATTCAAGGTTATGTTGCCTATGTCAAAAAATAAATGAGATTTGATCCGACATTTGGGCTCAGTCACTTTATAAGCTCAATGTACTTCTATTTTACAGTTTTAAATGCAACCGGAATGCTTAAGGTGAAGAGGTGGGCAACGTATTGAAATCGAGGTGTTTTTGTGCAGAATATTTGAAGAATATATTGAACGTAATGACCTGCAAAGTACATATTTAGGACACGCATACCCTTGAGTATTTGCTGTTGTAGTTAGTTTGTTCACATACATTGTAATTACGACAAAAAACCACGCTTAAGAAACATTAAAAACAAAATGTGTGCAAGCATTATTCGGTTACGACAGAATTCTAAGTTTCCAAATTAAGCTCAGTTATTTTTGAGGATTTAACCTATTTTCTGTTGTAGTTAATAATCGTCTTAGTATTGTAATATGAATTTCAAACTTGAAAACTTTGCTTCGTATAAAATGGTAGGCGCTTATTCTAGCGCTGAAGTAAATTACTGCCAGTCTTGATCATGACAGTGAATATTTTTATGAAAAAGCAAGTAAAATGTATATAAAAATGTGTAGTATTTTTTTTAAAAGCAAAAAGTTACTTTTCAAATCTCACATATTACCTACATATGTGAGCCGTGAACACTCGTCAAATTTTTCTACCCACAAATATGAAAGTGAATGCGACGTTGCGACTTCGCTTCGCTCGAGGCACAGCGCTGTTGTCAGATATTTGTTTACTTATCTAGTTTGGAAGTTTGCACCGAGCTTGAGCCGATTCCCGTTGCACAGAGTAGTGCGGACACATAGAGACATACAACCTGTAAGACAGTTTTATTTATACTTATCTATTATAGTTGGAGTTTTAAGAGGCCGTATAACACTTGTTGTTTCAATACTACTCCGATTCATTTTGCAAATGATCATGAGGATCCTGACATTTGTTTACGTTTGTAAAATGATATTTGATTTGACTTCGCTATTTATTTGTATTGCCACCGTTGTCCTTAATTCAATTTGTACCTATACTATAATTTTTGTATTCAATATCGATATCAATATTTGTGGACAATCTTACACAAATCAACCTAGTCCCAAACTAAGCAAAGCTTGTACTATGGGTACTAAGCGACGATATACATACTTATATAGATAAATAGATACTTAAATACATAGAAAACATCCAAGACCCAAGAACAAATATTCGTGCTCATCACAAAAATAAATGCCCTGTAGCTCTAGTATAAGTTTTTTCGAAACATTAACTAATTCGCCCAGCACTTTGGGAACGTTACCCACTGGCGGTTTTTTAGATTACGGTTTTTATTAGGTATATTTAGGTTATTTTTAGGTTTGTTTTAGTTTTATTTTAATTTGTTATTTTATAATTATATCAGGTAGGGTATCTTTCGGATTGTATGATGACGTTATTTTGGTGATTTATTCACAGTCTATCTCATAATTTGGTAATAAATGAACTTAGGTACTAATTCGAACGCGTTTGCATTTTGTCTCAAAATGTATGAAAGTGGTATGAAAACGTGAACAGCGCCTCTGGTGGTCAGTTGGTCACTAGTGGAAACTAAAACAGCGAGTATTTTAACATTTGTTGCTAACCGATGAACGCGCGTATTTCAAACTCGGTGAGAGCGTTTTCATACATTTTGAGACAAAACGCAAACGCGTTCGAATTAGTTAATGTTTCGAAAAAACTTATACTAGGGCTACCGGCTTCGTAGGCAGGGTCACTACCAACTAAGCTAAAGCAGTCGTCGCGCGCGTATTCAATTATGTTAAGAAGATCCTTATTAGGTGAATATTTTCATTTCATTATCTCATTATTCTCTTTATTTATTTATATCTAACTTGACGAACATTATGTGAATTCTTATATTTTTGACATCGATGCAAACTTATATTGTAAATTACATTAATGAAATAAATGAATCTGAATCTGATGATGGTCCACCAAATGACAATTTATCCATTGAACCTGAACCGTAAGTAAGTAAAAACAGAATAATAGTGTATTTAAAACAGTTCGTTTTTGTAAATACTAGTTATAAACTCATTTAAAAAAAAAACAACTTATCAGCGCACCGGTACCGTGTTTTATTTCGAACGCGGCGTTCCAAACAAAACAAAACACGGCGCCGGTATGCCGTCTGCTCGCCGCCGTGCGGACTTCACGAAATTAGACTTGAAGGGAATAACAATAGCAACTATGAAAAGTGATATCACATTATTGACCGAGGGTTGTAATGAGATTCAGTTATATAAGTAATATTACAACCCAGCAAACTAGGGTTATCATGGTTTGCTTTCGGTAAGCATGATTTGCTTTCGGTAAGGTTTGCATTGATATATAACTGGGCATTGTCCACCAGGTGGTGTGAAAACATATTTATGACCTCGATTGTACACTCTTAATAATTGTACGGTTTTGCATATCCCTTAATTATTGTAAAAGTTATATTCCAAAAACTAAAGAAAAGTTATATTCCAATAAAGCATTTATTGGCTTTTTTATTATCGCAATAATAAATATCAAATTCTGTTTAGATCATAAATAGGGATATACAGTCAACCAATTTGATTTCTGGGGCACTTCGTACCTTGTCGCAGTTAGAATCAATATTATAGCTGCTAGAGCTATCATATTAATATCACTGTGACAAGGTACCAAGTGGCCTAGAAATCAAATTGCTTCACCGTACCTAATACGTGTGTTCTTCTGGAAACTTTATTTGGCGAAGTAAAGCCAGTAAGTACCTTTTTTTTATAATCATCATCACAGGAAAACTTTATTCAATAACTAACGATATTCGTACAGTACCTAATGGTACCTAACTTATTTAGAATTCCATTTTTCTGTATTCTTTGTTGAAAATAAAAAATATATGTGAAGGAATTATTTCGATACGTCCTTTAGTTTCCAAGATATTGAATTTTAAAGTGACGCGCGACGACCCGCCTTCGTGACGTCATAGTGCAACACTCGCTATACACGCGCTCACTCCGTTCGCGCGCTTCCGTACGTACTAGTGATTTTGCAGACCTATTGACATTCTCCATTGAGAACGGATAGTAGGTACACTACCCTTTCTCAATTTGATCTCACTACCGTTGATTTGGAATTAGTGCATTAGTGAAGGAATATGAATCGTAAATTTGACACTAACTAATAGGTGGTACTACCTGCGAATAATAAATATTCGTGGCTTTTTTTAAATCTGCCTACCCTGTCTAAAAACTCTGTGCACGCCACTGCTACTACGTAGTACGTAGTAGGTATGGTTGACGAAATATAAGCTGCACCGATTCGCCATACAAGTTGTTCGAGGAATCGGGGCAGCTTATATTTCGTCAACTATACAACAAAAAAACAACGAGCCAAATATGAATGTTTCTTCAGTCTTCATATTGTTTCATCTGATACAAACACTACTCTGCGTAGTTCACCAGGCAATCCGAGCGCCATCTACTGACGCAACAGCGGAACAGGTCGATTATCAAGGCAGCCCGTTTACAAGCGAATCGAGCTAACGCGATCATTGTTGAACAGATGTCGCTTGGGTCGGCTATCGGCAGTCGTTAAGTGGTCAAGGTCATTCACAGTACCCCGGGCCTTAAAAATTACCATTTTACCACTCAATATATTTAAAAAGGAAAAAAATATTAAAAAATATAAAGTTAACTACTTATTTGTGCAAAAGGTCACTTTGGATCTTAACAACTAAGCCTAACTACACTCAAGAGCAAGAAAATTTTGTACACCTTGTATAGAAAACTTATTTATTTATTTATGTCACACCTGGCCATAAATCGGCCATTATCGCACGCTCCGCGCGCGAAAAAACCCACTTCCTGGCCAGGGGGTGACATAAAATTTTGTACTTAACACGGGCGGTAATAAAGAAAGTCTCAGATCGCATATTTATCGCCCTTGCCTTCGGCTCGGGCGTCAAATACCTGCGATCTGAGACATTCTTTGTTTTACCGCCCTTGTTAAGTAATGTACTATTATCAACCGATATAAAGTGTACTCGTTTCTTTTCTCTTCAGTGTATTACATGTAACAAATCCTTTGGCAAAACAAAAAAGCTCTCAGAAAAATACAGTAAGTTTCATACGTGTATGTATTTTTAAATTGTTTTTTTAACACATTTTTTAAGGTAAATGTATCGGTGTTTGACATTGACTTACCACTGTCATGATAATAAGAGCAAACAATAGGTGTCAGCTATTAAGTATTAAGATGTCGTAAATTGGTATGTTTACCTTACATGACTGCTTTCTTAAGAGGGGTAGGGCAAGCTCTCTCCATACAAACTTTGTGCAGGATTTTCTTCGTTTGTGTTTGCATTAAAGCTATGATTTTTGGTCAGTATGCTTATTTTTCTGTTAGATATTTCGTGATGTAATTTTTTTTTCATTGATATCATTTTTAAACTTTTTCATTTTTTTGAAATATTTGAAAATTTCCACATCACTTTCTTCGCATATCTAATATTTACATCCAAAAAAAATATTACATTCGTTAATGCCAAAAACTACGAATAAAACGTGCACAGAGTTTGTATGGAGAATGCCTTGCCCACCCCTGCTCCTTAAAAGCGCTGCATTGACAAATATTGCAAGTTATACTGAATACATATTGTGAATTACAATTATTAACTTATATCTTGTTTTAATTTTAACGTGAAGAATATTTTGACGTTGCACGTATAGTGAACTAAACTGGTCAAAAGGTTATATTTATATCTACTTATAGTTATAGTTATTTTAACCATATATGCGACTAGCATTGAAAGCATTTGACATGTCGCAGTTCCAAGTAAAGTTCTTAAGGAAATAAGTACTAAATTGACTTGTACACTAGATAATAAACGAAATAGGCATCTAATTTAGAACACATTGTTCGAAGGCTACCAAGCGTTAGGCAACAGGCGTCCATTTCTGAAAAGATAAGAAGTTTATTACTCAAATGAAATCAGACTACATTGAGGTTAAGGCGATATATTGATTGAAAGAGACGCCCTTATGTTTTTTGCTCACGACAAAATGGGATGCAACCTTCTTCGAGAATGGCTTTTTTAGACAAATCTCGTTAAATATCTGACTGTGTGCAGGTTTATTAAATTTCCTCTTGACAGAGTTTAGATGAGGTAAAATACCATCGTATTAACTTAATCGTGTCTTTTAATAATGCGTTGTTTTAGTAGGCTTAGTAAAAAAAGGAAAATATAGACTCGACTTTAGGATTTTTTTTCTATCGAGAAAATTTTAAGCAATCATGTTTCGGCTATTGTCAGTACCACAATCATATAGTCAAGAATCATATATCTGAAAATCAGTCCCTATTGTTTCCTCGTTAATTGGTACCATTATGGTACCATTTGTACCATTATGGTGGTTAACAAGGATGTAGTCCAATCGAATAGATATATCCATGACAAATATATGTTTGATTCCTCGCAAGCTTGACAGCTAAATGTAAAAATACAAAATACAAATACAAATGCGTTTATTATTCCTTTAAATTACAATGGCCAATGTAAATATTTATTACACCTGCCTAGGTACTTAAAACTTGCGCCCTGTAGCCCGGGCATATAATACGGCTACGGTATCCTCTGCCTGTCGTAGAAGGCGACTAAAAGAGGGTCCTCGGGGTCGTAGACGGTCGTAGTTGGGGGCTGCGATCGTCCATAAAAAAAACGTGGCGGGACCCATATAGGTGGACTCTAGGGCGGCACTGGAGAGTTCCATGGGAGATCCCGGAGCCGTCCGAAATGGTCGGAGGGTTGAGGAGGACAATCGGGGGGTTTTTAGTCGGTGCAAGTCCTACATAACCTGCGCGCTGCCCCCGCGGTGCGGAGGTATCCATAACGGATTTTGCCCCCGTACAAAAAAAAAAGTACTTAAAACTTTGCATAGTTTTGAGCGCATTGTTTTTAAGATGTAAGGTGTGTTGAGCCCACAGAATAGTATAATAGTACTACATACAGAACGGACACGAACCCTCCGCACCGAGGTCAGTTACCTCGTCCCTGAGAGACCCGCCTGGTGTCGATCGGGTGCCGTCGCGCCTCGCGATTCGTCCGCGCCACGCGCTACGCAACCGCGCAAACAATTGACGCGTGTACCGACAGCGCACGCACACATACTTACCCACAGCGCTTACGTTCCTTCGCGTGTCACAGCATGACAAATTTGGGAACCAGGTTTGATTGTTCCCTGAATTTCGCCAAATTGGCGAAATAAAGGGAGCAATCAAACCTGGTTCCCAAATTTGTCAACAGTTCCTTTATACCAAACGCCTTAGGGAGGCATACAGCATAATGCCTGAAGGTCGCAGTTTCGAATCCTGCCTGGAGCCTAAATTTTTAAATTTTTCCTTATTTATTTATCGTATGGCATTTATTTCGAACCGTGAGATCTTCGAGAAGACAGTGCGGTTGCCAATTTTTGTTACACTTTTAGAACCACCCACGGGTCACGTGCAGGGTAGCGGCAGGTACTTTCCCTACGGACGTGGTGCAACTTCGACCGCCCTTTTGTCAAGTGAGTGGGCAACTTGACTGTTAGAAGTTCTCAAGCCGCCCGAAGGCCTCCAACTTGGCTTAACGACTGCTGCCATAGACAGCAGCCGGGATCAACGGCTTAACGTGCCTTCCAAAGCACGGGAGCGCTCAGTTAGTAACCACTCAAAGCGGCCACCCATCCATGTACTGACCGCGGCCCACGTTGCTTAACTTTGCGTAACGCTTGCGGCACGCAGGCGCCGCTGGGCCACGAGCACTCCATTTATATAGAAAGATTTGGTAACCCTCAAACTAATACAACAGAACGTTACAATAAAGTTACCTTCACTTGTTCTTCTCATCCTTGATCTCGGTGACCTTGGGCGGGTTGTTCTTCCATATGTAGTAGGTCAGCGACGAGGCGTACCCGAGCCAAGCCAGGTAGGGCAGCATGAGTGCTCCGGCCGTTTTGTTGACGCGGGCGAATGATATGGCGGTGGCCGTTGCAGCGCCAGAGAGCACGGCGATTTCTATCAGAGCCTGGAATAAGAAGTTTTGACGACCGCTTTAGCACAGAATAGTATAAAATAAATAAATGAAATAAATGAACTTTATTCTGTAAGTAGGCCGCAATGGCACTTTTACAAGTCAAACCCTACTAGCGTTTCACAGAGGCCACTGCCGAGAAGAAACGCCGAAAGAAACTCGACAGTCAGCCATTTTCTCACAAAAATATGCTTATTACAATGATAATACTTAACCTACTTAAGATCAAGAAATCTAAGACACATAGAATTCAAAATTCAGAATTCAAACATTTATTCTGCAAATAGGCCACAAGGGCACATCACATGTCATAATGTTAATGTACAATTTTAAAAAAGACTTACATTATAATACTTACGGTATAATAGTATTGCATACAGAACGGACACGAACCCCCCCGCACCGAGGTCAGTTACCTCGTCCCTGACAGGCCAGGATGACAAGCCGGGTTACGATCGGGTTACCGTCGCGTCTCGCGATTCGCACTCGCGCAAACAATTGACGCGTGTACCGACAGTGCACGCACACATACTTACCCACAGCGCTTGCTTTCCTTCGCGTGTCACCCCCGTGGCTTTAGCTTAGTTGATATCCGAACCTTTCTACGAAGCTTGAGGTCCCGGGTTCGAAACCCGGTCAGGGCATTTATTTGTGTGATGAGCACGAATAGTTGTTCCTGGTTCTTGAATGTTTTTTTTATGAATTTAAGTATTTTATTTATCTATACAAGTGTGGAGTACAAGCTTTGTTTAGTTTGGGATAAGGTCGATTTGTGTAAGAAGAAAAAATCCGACTCAAAACATAGCTAAGAAACGCCACCAACCGTTGCTTTTTTGACTAAAGCAAATGGTGACTAGGTCTACCAGAAAAGTGGGTTAGGTTAAGGCAGTTCAGAACATTATAACTGTTCTATGTTATTTTATTTAATAAAAATTCTGCGAATCATAAATTAGAAAAATAATAGTTATGAAACTAATTTAGAGTCATTCGGGGTAACAGCGCGCGGTGGGTAAAAGTACGCAGCTCCCTTCTCTCCGGCGGTGGTGGGGAGGCTAAGGTGTGTGTTCACGAAATTTAGTGCCCTGAGCGGCACCGCTTCGGAGCCACGCGCCGTGCATGTAAAAGTCAAGTACTCTTCGCGGCAGGTCGCAGAAATCGAAAAGTGCTGATAATTTCTTCAATATACGTGCCGGGGAAAAGATTGTACACATTAGATTAATGGATTTAAGCCCGTAAGTTTGTTTTATATATCTTGTTTGGTTATTGTACAATTTATTTAAGAGTAAACATTGTCTCTAATAAGTATTAGCATATGGGTTGAGACCGACCGTTAAATATTGTTGCTAATTGGGGTAAGAGTACGGGTTTAAAAGTGCGCACGTGTATTTGTGTATACGTTGCGTTTTTGTAACCCGACACGAACAAATATGCATGTAAGGTTATTTAATACTTGAGTATATTGATATGCGATGATAAACCTTGTGCCTAATTTTGATCTTCTCTTTAGTTGAGTTTTAACACTCTATAGGTCATTGCAATAATGAATGCGTAAAGTATTTAGAGTTATATTTAGAGTAAAGTACAAAAAGTTGCCAATTATATTGTTTTCTAAATTTAATAAACGTTGATTATGCCAATAACCTGCGTTTTATTGATAATATCCATCAAGATTTTCAATGTGTACGTTTTCCCAGTATGCGCAGTTTTACCCGAAAGCTTGCGTAATTTTACCCGCATGACGGGGAAAAAGTACGCGTTCGGCACATTTTGCTAAAACACATACAAAAACAAAATTAAGCAGTTTTGTTTGTAAATATACCTAAATAATGGAAATACATAAAATTCTCTACGATATTTTTATCCAATCACTTCGGAAATCCCATATTTGATAGGTTTTAAAGAACATAGAAAATAAAGTGCGTGCTTTTGACCCGAATGACTCTACGCGCTTAATTATCGCTCTCCCTTCAAAACATCCACTCCCCTTTTCAACGCCTTAACATTACAACATAGAATGTCAGATCGCAGGTATTGACATAAAACCGGCCAAGTGCGAGTCGGACTCGCGCACGAAGGGTTCCGTGCCATTATTTATAAATAATAATGTTAATTAATATCAAGTAGAATTTTGGTCAAGTGCGAGTCGGATTTTAGTTTTTCCATACATTTTGAGACCCAGCGCCTAATGAAGGCAACGAGCAAAGTAGTTTTAAAAAACTTTGCTCGTTGATTTCATCAGACGCTGGGTCTCAAAATGTTTTTGTATGGGAGCCCCCTTAAATATTTACTGTATCCCGATTTTTAGTATTTGTTGTTATAGCGGCAACCGAAATACATCATCTGTGAAAATTTCAGCTGTCTAACTATTACGGTTCATGAGATACAGCCTGGTGACAGACGGACGGACAGCGAAGTCTTAGTAATAGGGTCCCGTTTTACCCTTTGGGTACCTACGGAACCCTGAAAATGATTATCGAGATTAAAACTATGCAAGGTACAAAAAAAGTATAGTTCGTGCACAAATGTTCGTTCGTTTGGCTCTATGGCCAAATTTTGTCAAACGAAGGCAAGCAGAATTCGACTTAGAGCTCTGACTAGATTTTTGCTTGCGTTAATTTGACAGCACTTGGCCTTACAGTTTTGTACAAACTATAACAGACAGAGTTACTTTCGGATTTATAATATTAGTATAGTATGTAATTATAATGTATGTGTCAGTAAAGATACTGACCAATTTGAAGTCCTTAAGGCCGAAGAAAATGGGTGTCCAGGCCCAGTTGAGAAGCAGCTGGCTTCCGTACAGCGTCATCGGCAGGATGGCCCTCTCTGGAAGCAAACATTCAAGAGCATAGTTCAGATAACTGTGTGCTTGCTGACTTGAATGTGGCTGCATTGTCACAAAATACCTCAGTTGGAACAGATACAGACATACAGACAACAAACATACAAATGGATTTATCCTTTCACTGATTTAGAAAGGAAGAAGGAATAAAATTCTTTGAATATCACCAAAATTCACAATTTTCAAACCGATTATCATATTTTGAAGTGTTGTTATTTATAATTCCAAGATAAACCATCTGAAAGATACAGTTGAGAATTTTTGTGCTGCTTGCCGAATTTTTAAAAACTGTTATTAGATTTGGAATCGTATAGCATGCAAGATTAAGTCGCTTTTTATACGGACTACTTTGATACAAATCGGCCAATTCAAATAATCTTAAGTGTACCTTTGTCACATTCTAATGATAACAGTATATCTTAAGATAAACGTATCCACTTCACTGTCCTGCGTTTACATAATGCATCAAGCAACAAGTAACTGTTGAGTTGATGCGCGAAACATGCGCACAGAAGTGCATTAGCCAAGTTTGGAAAAGTATCATCATCTTCATCAGGCCCGCCCTGTAATCGCCCTCTGTTAGGCATAGGCCTCATGTACGTACGTCACTCAGCCTGATCTCTACTAGTCTCATCCAGGAGTAACCCGTGATCTTTTTAATGTCGTCAACTCATCGTACCGATGGAAAATCGTAACTAAATAAAATTTTAAATCCCTTATTTAATATGATGGTGAATATGTTTACTTTCCTTACCTGTGAATGAAGCGCTCCAACTTCACTTTGGAGGCCACTGGTATTACAAATGGATAGTATTCTAGTTTAAGAGGAGGGGTAGGGCAAGCTCTCTCCATACAAACTTTGTGCAGGATTTACTTCGTTTGTGTTTGCATTAAAGTTATGATTTTTGGTCAGTATGCTTATTTTTCTCATAGCTATTTCGTGATGTAATTTTTTTTTTTTTATTTTTTTTTTAAATTTTTTATTTTGATTTTTTTTTAAATTATTGAAAATTTTCACATCACGATCTTCGCATGTCTAATATTTACAACCAAAAAAAATTATTATATTTGTTAGTGCCAAAGCCGACGAATAAAACCTGCACAAAGTTTGTATGGGGAAGGCCTTGCCCTACCCTGCGCCTTAACAGAGTAGTCACCTGTGAAACCATCGCACTCTTCCAGCACCAGATATGACGCGTACCTATCCCCCATGACTCCGCGGTTTTCTTCAGCCCATCGCAACGTCTTCTCGTCCCGCTTTCTCTAATTACCTTGTCTCTTTCCATCGCAAGTAGACGAGAGGAGTTGTCTCTCGCGTGCAGACGCTGTTTAAATCATCTGTCAAGACGTAATAGGCCCGATGATGATGATGATCTAGCTGTCTCACCTGTGAATCCATCGCACTCTTCCAGCACCAGATAAGACGCGTACCCCATCCCACTATACAGTATTGTCCACGCAGGCCCGAACACCCATTTGGGCGGGTTCCAGGCTGGTTTCTCCAACTCGTCGTACCAGGTCTTCTCGTTGTTGTCCCGTTTAATCTGCCCCGCGAAGTAGATCCCGTTGGCCCAGCCCCCCACGTTAGGGAGGATGATCGAGCCGATAGCTGGCCAGTTCGCCATTATGAGATCTCTGAAAATTTCGACAATAAATAAAGAGAATAAGAAAAAAAAATGATGATGGAGCCAATAGCTGGCCAGTTCGCCATTATGAGATCTCTGAAAATGTCCGACATTAAAAGGAATTTTTAAAAAACTATATTTTTGGGGGGTATTTATCGGGGGAATCGTAGGTGAAAGATATGTGCGCCATTTATATTGATGCCGCGACATTTCCAGTCCAGTTCCTCCAGCGCATTGGCGAACAGTTTAGGTGATATAACGTCACCTTGTCGCACTCCACGGCGTAGGTGGATATGTTCAGTCTGCTGGTTCTGTACTTGGTCATCATTGCGGCTTCATAACAGCACCTCATCACCTCGATGTATCACCAATCCACCATATAATCAGTCATGTTAATTGCCAAAACATTTTTTTTTGTAAAACAACAGTTGCACTAGCAGGTAGGTAATACACTTGTATGACATGCCTGATTGTAAGCAGACACCGAAACTTCATTCTATCCAATATTAGTTTTGTACTTGACCTTTGCACTTCCGTGCACCCAAAATATTCAAAGATAGATTTGTATGTACATATTTATCTTACAATAGATACATAGTTCAATGATCATTGCTGAAATATATTTATTTCAATATGCCCTAATTGGCAAATATATGAAGGCAGAATTAATTCCTATCACAAAGATTGAGCAAAGCATAGAAATTCAAAAACAAATGTACATACTTGTGCATATGTGCAACATCTTCAAAATACTCCCAATTCATATTTATATACACTATATCACTAATCAACTAGTTGTCACACCCACCAAACACTAACTGATTATGATAAGTCAATTATATACATATGATAATTTGATTGGCAGTGTAATTCGGCATATCACAAGTAATTTATAATCATACTCTTACAGGGCCGTCTTGCCCCGCGATCGACAGGGCCCCGTGGGGGCCCCCTAGTTGCTAGATCTAGGTGCTGTATCAAGGCCATAGGGGCCCCATTATCCCAATGTGCCCAGGGCCTCGGATTTGTGTTTTTAAATTCATGACTATTGTGTAATAAATAAATGAATATTTGTGGACAATCTTACACCAATCACCCTCCCTCAAACCTATCTTATATCTTTAAACAACCAGAAATTACATACTTTATATAGATAAATAGATATTTAAATACATAGAAAACATCCAAGACAGGAACAAATATTGAGCGCATCCAGCTTCGCAGGCAGGGTCACTACAAACTTGGTTGTCAATATTTAAGTGATAATAACTGGGCGGCTGAGCTTTGCTCGGCGTTTTCCTGGACATGAGACCTAGCTAGATCGATTGCTCATCCCCGAAAACCCCCACATACCAAATTTCATCAAAATCATTAGAGCCGTTTCTGAGATCCCCGAAATAAATAAATATATATATGACATCTAAATATTTAGCTGGTCTCCCGCGATACAGGCCTAGCCTAGTGCGGGGACTCCTGGAATCTCTGTATAAACAGAATGTCATGCACCAAATGCCTGTTTTGTAATTCCTTTTGTATCTCTTTCTTTTCTGTGCAATAAATACTTTTTATCTTTTATCTTTATATATACAAGAATTGCTTGTTTAAAGATATAAGATAAGAAAGACTTAATCAGGCTAGCTGTGAAGTACCTATCTTATTATTTGTTGTTTATCAAGTGAAACAAAAGAAATTTAATGATAATGAATGTAAACTACCTAGTTACAAATACAGTACCCATTTACAGACATCCATACATTACATTACAAAATCATTGTAAGTCTATGATACACGTTATGAACTAAGTAGCCCAGTAAGTTACGGTAGCCCAGTGGTTCAAGCATGCGGCTGTCAAGCGGCGGTCGTGGGTTCGAATCCCAGCTCGTACCAATGAGTTTTTCGGAACTTATGTACGGAATATCATTTGATATTTACCGTTAGCTTTTCGGTGAAGGAAAACATCGTGAGGAAACCTGCATTCATCCGCGAAGAAATTCAAAGTTGTATGTGAAGTCCCCAACCCGCTCTGGGCCAGCGTGGGGACTACTGCCCAATCCCTCTCATCTATGAGAGGAGGCCTGTGCCCAGCAGTGGGACGTATATAGGTTGATGATGATGATGATGATGATGATGATGAACTAAGTAGACTAGCAAGATAATTAAATAGCTATTGACCCCGCACCAACCAAATTACAGATAACAGTACGTTCTGATTAGATTACAATTTCAAATAACTCACCGCTAATCGAGTAGCTACCAAACTAATCAGTATAGCGTAAGTTCGGCTATAATTTTACTACGTATCAGAAGTGTTCGTTACGTAAGTTATGAGTAATGTTTACATTCCATAAATATCTCGCCGCCTATAAATTTCAGAACAATTATTACGTTAATACCTTTTCAAGTAGAGTATAGATATTACATACCTGTTCCGTTGATGATTGGAATAAATACACAGATGAATGCGGTGAAAATGATTATGAGTAACACGAGAAATAGAAAACTTCGGTGACTTCGGGAAAAGGGGAAATCTCTGTGAACAATACTATGCTATCAATTTAAACGGACAATCAATATAGTTGGGAAAAAACAAAATAAACAACCTTTATATTCGGTCGGGTGTCCCAAGGTAGTTTCTAAAAGTTGGTTCTAAAAAAAATTGTAAATTGAGAATAGTCAGATGCTAATTGTACGTTCCGGTTTACGCTTTTAGTGCATTAAATAAACAAGTCGAATAACATTTGTATGACCACTATGACTATGACCGAGTTTTAAATGTCTAATAATTTAATATAATTTACTACTAGATGTTTTCAAAATAATTATTATAGTTACCTGCAATACGTATGCGTAACTTGAATGTAACAACCAAAATACACGTAAATTCAATAAAGATCTCTGCTTAAAACGGCACGTGTGGAGCAGCTGTCAGTCACTGATGATGCTTTTTTTTTCAGGTTTCATGTAGAAAAATAGTTCTTATTTCAGTAATTTAAGGCACAAAATTGTAAATTGATCATTGGAAATCCATTCCATTCCGTTATCCGTAATTGTTTTAGTTTTAATTTAACTTTATTTACCTTACTTATTCAGCGTAGCGTAAGCGTAATAGCGTAAGTTCTAAACTTACATTTTTATGCAATTTACAACCTATAGTAGTAAAATGACCATTTCCACTGCTATGCTACTTATCATTAAAGTGTTCGAGTTAATTGTAAACAGAGATAAGAACAGTAATTGTTTTGTTGAGTAAGTCCTGTAGTTCTTATTATTTATGCACATTTATCAGCTGTTAAATGTGAATCGGACGTGATTAAAGTGCATTGACGCTATTCCTATTTGAAACTTCGAATAGTAATTAGTTGTTCATAGTTCTTTGAGTTTTTTTACTAAACTTTTTTATACTAAGTATGTAGGACGTACTGGTTCTTTTTTTAAAGTTCCATATTTCTTTACAGAATTATTAAGAATGCCGAACTGGTCAGCTCTAGGCTCTATGCTTTTCCCCAACCTCGGCGGCTGGGCCGGAGCCCTCACAATGGCAGGCCAGACGAAGCAGCCCGATGGGAAGGCCTGGTACCAGACTCTAAAGAAACCAAGCTGGACTCCGCCGAACTGGGTGTTCGGGCCGGCTTGGACTGCACTGTATACAGGCATGGGGTATGCTAGTTATATGGTGTACAGGGACTGCGGAGGAATGACTGGTGAGAGGGTCACAGATAAAGTTAATTACTTGTTTTAGTGCATATAATGAAGAAATGAAGCAGAGACTAGGAATAGGGTATTAAACTAAGGTAAAAATAAATTATTTTTTACTTGACTAATAAACGCTCCGGCCTTCACTGCACCATATCGCTGCGGGATCAGACCAATACCAACTGGAGCTGCAAAACCGATTCAGCCTACTGGAAACCACCGAAGACGTTGACCAACGTGTCACTGACTTCACGGATATTATCCGAGAGGTGGGAGAAAGGTTCTGTAGACAGAAACGTGGGAGTAGGGAGTCCAAGATTTCGGCAGAGACAGTGGATTTGATGCGACAGAGACGGGAGATGTCAGCGGATTCGTCGGAGTGTCGCCTTCTCAATAAGCGTATAAAAAAGCAAGTACGCTTTGACCTGCGCCAAAGTCATACCCGAGAAATCGAGGAGGCAATAAGGCGAAATAAGGGTTCAAAAGTATTTGCCAAGCAATTGGGAAGGAGTCATCTGACGAAGCTGACGACATCTGATGGTCGGGTCGTAGCATCCAAACCGGACTTACTTGTTGAAGCCGAGACCTTCTATGGACGCTTATACTCACCGCATGCACCGAAACCCACAACTCTCGCAGTGGATGATAGACGTGCCAAGTTGACCCGCCACTTCACGGAAGAGCTACCGGACATTGAGAACGCCGAAATTGAGATGGCTCTTGGGCAGCTCAAGAACAACAAAGCCCCTGGAGATGACGGAATTACAACTGAGCTGTTAAAAGCTGGAGGGCGTCCAGTCCTATACCAACTTCGGGAGCTGTTTAATGCCGTACTCCAGAAAGGTACAACGCCGGAGGCGTGGTCTAGAAGTGTGGTTATCCTGTTTTTCAAGAAAGGCGATAAAACGCTTTTGAAAAACTATCGACCGATATCACTTCTGAGCCACGTCTATAAACTGTTCTCAAGAGTTATCTCAAATCGTCTTGCTCGCAGATTTGACGACTTCCAACCCCCGGAGCAGGCTGGGTTTCGAAAAGGCTACAGCACCGTGGACCACATTCACACGTTGCGGCAGATTGTACAGAAGACCGAAGAGTATAATCGCCCTCTCTGTCTTGCGTTTGTGGACTACGAGAAAGCCTTCGACTCCATCGAAACCTGGGCTGTCCTTGAGTCCCTTCAGCGATGCCAAGTCGATTGGCGATATATCGAGGTGCTGAAGTGTTTGTATAGAGCCGCTACGATGACCGTCCAAATCCAGGACGTCCAGACAAGACCAATTCCATTACAGCGTGGAGTGAGACAGGGAGACGTTATTTCTCCGAAACTGTTCACTAATGCACTGGAGGACGTCTTCAAAACGCTGGACTGGAGCGGACGTGGCCTCAATATAAACGGCGAATACATTTCACACCTTCGATTCGCAGACGACATTGTTATTATGGCTGAATCGCTGGAGGACTTGACGGAGATGCTGCAGAGCCTAAGCGTTTCTTCCAGGCGGGTGGGTCTGAGAATGAACTTGGATAAGACTAAAGTCATGTTCAATTCATTCGTGGACCCACTGCCTGTCACCGTCGAAAATGTTGGCATCGAGGTTGTTCTGGAGTACACTTACCTAGGACAGATCATCCAGCTAGGTAGGAACAACTTCGACAAGGAAGCTGACAGAAGGATACGGTTGGGCTGGGCAGCGTATGGGAAGCTTCGTCACATCTTCGAGTCGCCACTGCCCCAGTGCCTCAAGTCGAAAGTCTTCGACCAGTGCGTCCTTCCGGTCCTCACTTACGGCGCCGAGACATGGACACTTACAAAAGGCCTCATCCACAAGTTCCAAGTCGCTCAGCGAGCTATGGAGAGGGCTATGCTCGGGGTTTCTCTGAGGGATAGAATCCGGAATCAGGATATCCGACAGCGAACCAGGGTTACCGACATAGCACTGAGGATAAGTAAGCTGAAGTGGCAGTGGGCGGGGCATATTTGTCGAAGAGCCGATGGTCGATGGGGCAGACGAGTTCTGGAGTGGAGACCGCGAACGACTCGGCCTGTGGGACGACCCCCCGCCAGGTGGACCGACGACCTGAAGAGAGTGGCGGGAAGCGGTTGGATGCGGAGAGCTGAGGACCGGGTGTGGTGGCGCGAATTAGGGAAGGCCTATGTCCAGCAGTGGACGACTACAGGCTGAAGATGATGATGATGACTAATAAAAGATCTAACGAAAATACTCGAAAAACATCAATTATTAATTTATTTTAGCTAATTGAAAGATTTTATAAGCATAAAGATTTAAAAAGGACGCTGATTTGAACAAACCTACTCACACTGTCTTAGTGACGTCACTAAGACAGTATTTCCCTACAAACTTCATATTAACAAATCGTTTTTGACATTTAATAAAAAGTTGCTGATTTGACTAGGGGTTTACCTGCTGTAGCTGGTGTCACTATGGAGAGATCACTTTACCATTTAATTCGTATGCCACTAAGACCTCTGCTTAAAACATAGCGCCATCTATGAACACAACGAAGAAGCTCCCAACAGATGGCGCTATGTTTTAAGCAGAGGTCTTAGTGGCATACGAATTAAATGGTAAAGTGATCTCTCCATAGTGAAACTAGCTACAGCAGGCCCATTATTTTAAAATTACGCCACAATATATAGGCATTGGCAGTCTATATAATCCCTAGTCTCTGTTATGAAGTAACAAAAATCATGAATACTATGTATACAAAATTTTAGCTGCACCGAACGCATGTATGACCATTACAACACTTGGATGTATAGGCTGTGTAAAGTCCGTAAAGAAGAGACCAGTCATGCAGTCTGTTATGGTAATCAGCGCTGGATGAAACACTGAGACTTATAGCCATTGCCAAGATATGATATATAAGTTGATATCTTTATCTGGACAATGGTTAATCAATACTTAAGAAATTGTTATCTTATGATCTGTCTCAAATAAATAAATAAATATATATTTGTGGACAATCTTACACAAATCAGCCTAGTCCCAAACTAAGCAAAGCTTGTACTATGGGTACTAAGCGACGAAAATTTATAGCACATTGTAAGTAAAATTGTGATCATACACAAAAAAATAATAATAAGTAAAGTTACAACCCCCAACCCTTTTGAAGTTTTGATACATCACATTTCAGACAAAGCTATCGCCCCCATGGCATTATATGGCGGACAACTAATATTCAATTGGACATGGACGCCAGTATTCTTCAAACTGCACTTAATAGGGTTGGTAAGTATTTTAAATTAAATTGCAATACAGAGAAAGGACCCAAATCGTACCTGTGTTTGCGGAAGCCCTTTCTTTCCTAGCCAAATCTTGTTGTTTGTAAAGTGTTTTTATTTTGTTTGCGCAAGCCCTTTCTTTCTTTCCTAGCCAAATCTTGTTGTTTGTAAAGTGTTTTTATTTTGTTTGCGCAAGCCCTTTCTTTCTTTCCTAGCCAAATCTTGTTGTGTGTAAAGCGCTTTTTATTTTATTTTATTAATAATGGGATTGCTCTTGGCCAGCATCTAGCCTGGGGGCAAAGATGAGGCCGACGCTGAAGCGAGCTCACCCAGAAAATGCCTATTCACTCTTGCCTTAAATCCAGGTTATATGAACTCGGAAATACAGACGGCGGCAGGGAATTCCAAACCTTAGCAGTGCGCATTAATATTTTGTAAAGTGACACGGTACAAAGGTGTTAAGCCCCTTGCGAGGTCGACCGTACTGCCTTATAATTATAATCCCTTTCTTATCATTGTAATAGAGATGCTAACACCAAATAAAAAAACAAGTCCAAATTTTCTCAATAAAGGATCGAATGGAGAATGTCAATAGGTCTGCAAAATCACTTTAAAGTTGTTACGGTAAAGCTTTCATTCATACAAATACATTAGTTTTTGTTTCATTCAAAACTACCAAGTAGTTTTGTTTTTACAGGTATTTAAAGTGAGTCCCGCTAACCGCGTGTGACGTCATTTTGCAACGCTAGTCTAGTACGGAAGCGCACGAACGGAGTGAGCGTGTGTATGGCGAGTGTTACACTATGACGTCACGAGGGCGGGTCGTCGCGCGTCACTTTAAAATTCAATATCTTGGAAACTAATGGACGTATCGAAATAATTCTTTGACATATATATTTTTTATTTTCAACAGAGAATACAGAAATATGGAATTCTAAATTAGTTGACATTCTCCATTCTCAATCAAATGGCGATATAAGTACCTCAAAAGTCTTCAATGTTTTAAGAGGGGACATTTTCTGTCCCTTTTCCGCAAAACGCACCTTTGTATTGAACGATCGTCATTTACTTTGCGCTCTAGGTAGGTGACGTCACTGACGTCACTTTTTATAACTAAAAACATTCAAACGGTTGTAGCTTCGTTATTTTTTGAGATATTTGAATAGGATTATCACCATTTGGCATGGTTTTGTCTTCTTTCTTTTGGCGTACTAACACATTTTGAGTCAACATCCCTATCTTCGATTAGAGATTATTTTTACTTTCAGGCGTTTTTCCACATGCTGGCATTAGACGCGGCGGCAGCCGCTTGCACGCTCAGCTTCTACCAAGTGAACGCGACCACAGCTTGGTTCATGCTGCCTTACCTCGCCTGGCTGGGCTTTGCCACTTGCCTTAATTATTCCATTTGGCAGTTGAACAAGAAAGATGGCGAGAAGAAATGAGTGCCCAATGAACATTACCACCGTTATTCTCTTATTAAGTGTAATTTATGTTTCCCATTAATTTAAATGTATGTGCAGTTACTAGATTTTGAATCTATGTGCTTGGCCATTAGACCCGCTTTTAGAACGGACTAATTTAACACAAATCGTTAGTGCGACAAAGTAATAAAGTGATCATCTACATTTTCTGTTGTACTGTACTTACCCGCTATGTGGTGTAAATGATAGATTATAAGTAATTGTTAATAAATTTATTAATTTATAAAAAAAATACACTAGTTATTTCCCGCGTTTCAGTTTATTGAGCTCCCCTTGCTGTATCGATGCGTCCTTGTAGATCTGTTTCACCTTTTCTTTCCTCATGTTGTCACTGGAATAACGAACAATAATGTTAGAGATTTCAATATTTATTTACATGAAAATGATGAGTGGACTTGACTGTCCGACCTAGGTCGGGCGTAGCTGAGTTTCTTGCTGGACTCTGCTCAGCTAGGCTAGGTTTAGTGAACCAGTGACAAAACTCCCAGTAGCTCGATTCCACTGACACACATCAGTTCGATTGAAACCGCTCAACCAAGCTCGCTGGAGCGCAAACTCTTACAGTATTTCAGTATTTAAACCGCCCGCGTGGTCGTGCCACAGTCAGGTAAAAAAAAGGACTTCACTGTTAATGTGTGCGTGAGCGTAAGAGCTATAAGTTCACATTGTCTATGTGTTCGTATGTGTCAAAACTACAACTGTGGCTAACCCGCGCTCGTGAGATATAAGTTCACACCGCTGTCTCACGAGACAACTTGGACCCCTTGCTCCCAGTGAACCTGTTATATTTACCGTAGAATGCTCACCTCTGTATCTTGCCCCTGTCGCTCCGCTGTCTCACGAAACAACTTGGAACTCTTGCTCCCAGTCAACCTGTTATATTTACCGTAGAATGCTCACCTCTGTATCTTGCCCCTGCCGCTCCGCTGTCTCACGAAACAACTTGGAACTCTTGCTCCCAGTCAACCTGTTATATTTACCGTAGAATGCTCACCTCTGTATCTTGCCCCTGTCGCTCCGCTGTCTCACGAAACAACTTGGAACTCGTGCTCCCAGTCAACCTGTTATATTTACCGTAGAATGCTCACCTCTGTATCTTGCCCCTGCCGCTCCGCTGTCTCGTGAGACAACTTGGAATTCTTGCTCCTAGTGAACCTGTTATATATACGGTAGAATGCTCACCTCTGTATCTTGCCCCGGATCTTAACTGCGCCGATGTAAGCCCGGTCCCTTCTGATCTCTCGGAGCGCGCCCTTCATCTCGCGCTTAACCCTGTGCTGCAGCCGCTGTCTTTCCGCTGTCTCGCGAGACAACTTGGAGCTCTTGCTGCCAGTGAACCTGTTAAAACATGTTACATGTAAATTGAGGTGCCTTGCCATCAGAGCCGTGCTATGCTATGGATGTGTTGATATCCACCAATCATACTCATCACACACACATACACTCTCTCTCTCACTCACACACACACACATAGAGGCATCACTAGTTCACAACATATCAAAGCTTAGTTACATACTTATTATAACCCTTGGCTTAGTTTTAATTAATTTATTTTAGTCACAATTATGTCTTATACCGTAGCATAATTTTTGCTGTCAACACTATTCTACTAGTTGTTATTTTTCATCTGCTGTTACACTGTCCAAACCAAGTTAGATACGACTCTGTATTTTACGAACTCAATCCCCTAAGACACAGGTCCACACCTAGTTTAGGGGGCGGAAGTCCTGACCTAGTATATAATATTTATGTAGAACTAGTATTAGTATATGGCAATTTGTTACAATAAATAATTTTATTTATTTATCACGTCGGGAGCGTTCGTGGCCCAGCGGCGCCGGGTACCGCTTGCGGTATCTAAGGATAAGCAACGTGGGCAGCGGTCAGGACTTGGATGTGTGACCGCTTTGAGTGTTTACTATTACTAACTGAGCGCTCCCGTGCTTTGGAAGGCACTTTAAGCCGTTGATCCCGGTTTCTGTCTATGGCAGCAGTCGTTAAGCCAAGTTGGAGGCCTTCGGGCGGTTTGAGAACTTCTAACAGTCAAGTTGCCCACTCACTTGACAAAGCCTAATCCCAATAAGGTCTAGTTTCCCCTCGGGGTTGGAAGGTCAGATGGCAGTCGCTTCCGTAAAAACTAGTGCCTACGCCAAATCTTGGGATTAGGTAGCGGACCCCAGACATCCTTCAGGATGCAACTGTACTGGGATAACGCTAGGAGTATGAAAATATGAAAAATACTTACACTTCCTGTATATCCGGTTCGTATAACCTCAACACCTTCGGTTTCGCCTTAGTGCTGCTCAAAGGCGTATAAGTCTTCACCTCTAAACTACTCTTCATATACTTTATCGTCTCCTCTACAGCACTCGCTACCTTCTTAGGGTACAATTCCACCTCCAACCTACTCAACAACTGAATGTGAGGCTCAAATATACACTCCTGTGCCTCCATTTCACCGCAATGATCGAAAAACTCTCGCAACATCATTATGGAATTAAAGAGTATTCGAATTTTGAATCCGCTGTCTATGGTATCCGTTAGTAAATCGTTACGCGCCATTTTCCAATCGCCTTTGAGTTTCGAACAATCGTGTTCCAAATTTAAAATCTTCGCGTCTTTATGCAAACGGAAAGGTGGGACGACTTGAATGGGATTCAGAACTGTCGTTTTCGCACTCAAATATAATATTCCTCTGATGAAATTAATAGCTGATGGCACGAATCTTTTAGAGCGAACTGTGTACTCTAAGATTAAAGTGACAACGAATAATCCTCTAGATATAGAATAAGCGTCTCTAAATCTACATGAATGTAGAATTTGCGACATAAATGTCAAAGATGGCGTCGTCAGCGGATGTCGAAAGTCAGAAGTGGGATATAGTAATGAAATTAACTTGAAAAATATTAATGTATCCATATCAGGTACTCTTTTCGGTTTTTTTCTGTACGTCTCATATTTCTCTTTCAAGAGTTCAGCGAAGAATTTTCTAGAAGATACTTTATTAATGTGGGCTATATCGTAGAAATATTGAACGATGTTGTTGAAGATTAGGAATGATTTCATCAATTCGCCTTCGTTTTTCAAATTTGAGAATAAGTCGTTGACATATTGAAGCATGTTTGCGAATAGTCTTGACAGTTTTTCCTTGTTATTTTCACCGAGACTTGGGTCGTAGGTTTTTATAAGTTTCTGGATTGCTGTGGACTGCTGTGATGGGTTTTTACCTGTCAATAATTCCTGCAAAACAAGAAATGAATTTCATATTAGCAATTTTAATAGCAGAAAGTATAAATAGTTTGCAGTTTAAGAAGAAAATATTTTTATGTCACACCTGGCCATGAAGTGGCCATTATCGCACGCTCAGCGCGAAAAAACCCACTTCCTGGCCAGGGGGTGACATTAAATGTTGTACTTACCACGGGCGATAATAAAGAAAGCCTCAGATCGCATATTTATCGCGCTTGCCTTCGGCTCGGGCGTAAAATACCTACGATCTGAGACATTCTTTGTTTTATCGCCCTTGGTAAGTAATGTACTAATTTAGCAAGCATTGAAACAATATTTCTCTCTATACATCTTATGTGCTAAATAGGAGACCCACTCAGCATGTTCTCGCTGATTTTCAGTGAGTTTTGACGAAGTTTCAGTGAGTTTTTTTATCTACATCCATATCATAAATGTGTTCAGGTACGGAATGTTGACATTACAGTACAAGCCCGTGCTCACAAAAGACTTCACGTACTCACAAAAATACATCAACGCGCTCTTGAACTTGAAACGCAATGGCTCCTTAACACATGATAGAAGATTTATGGATATGCATGTAGATAAAGTAGTGTACGCAACTGTGTCTTAAAACACTCCTGTTATCCTATTATGATACGAGCAGAAGGAGAGTTTCATAAACCATCACTCGTGTTTTAAAAACCCTCATTATGTAACAGTTGTATTAACTACTATTACAGTTGTTAAATACCATATGCAAGTTATAGTTCGTCTCACCTTAAAGTTTTCATACTCAGCAGTTTTCCCTAAATATGACTTCAACTGTTCATCATCATCTTCACTGTCTTCTTTGGGTTTCCCTGGTTCATCATCACTATCCGAATCACCAATAAGCTTCACTGGTTTACCAGCTTTCAAAGCTGTTTGAACTACATTCTCTGTATCTTCCTCTTCAGAATCACCTTCACTAGAATCATCATCACTATTTGAATTTTGTTTAACTTTAGATTTCACATTTTGTTTAACTTGGCTTACACTTTCCATTCCTTCATTATCATCTTCGTCACTGGAATCATCGTCTGAATCATCAGCTTCACCGTTTTCGCTTAACTTAGCACTAATTTCATTAATTTCTGGTTCACTATTTTCGTCACTATCGGAATCGTCATCTTGTGATTTTGTTGGTTTTGTTTTACTTGTATTCACATCATTTTCTTGTTCATTTGTTTCACTATCACTATCATCAGAATTATTTGTATTTAATGCTTCAGTTTTACCTGGATTTGCTTTTGGAACGCTTTTTGGTTCACTGTCTGGATTATCATCCTCTTCGTCTGATTCTTCTTCGCTATTGTCTGAATCCTTAAATAAGATACTCTTTTCTTTGCCACTAGACTTATCTTTGCTTTTAATAACTTCCTGTTTATCATTCTGGATTTCTTCTTCACTACCACTTTCTTCATCTTCATCATCACTGCCTTCTGCGTCTTCATCTTCTCCATTTTCATCTTCATCTTCTGATTCAGTTAAACCATCGTCATATTGGTTTTCTGATTTGGGAACTGCATATGAAAGCAATAAAAACACATTAGGTATAGGTACTAATAGATTCAAACTATTTACAACTAGTTTTTGCCCGCGACTTCGTCCACGTGGAACTCGTTCATCGCTATAGAATTTAATTGCATTTTTTTTTATATCAGGCGCTTACCTAGTTATCGCTCTTCCATACAAACTTCCACTCCCGTAACGGATGATTTCCGGGATAAAAAGTATCCAATGTCCTTTCCCGAGACTCAAACTATCTCCGTGCCAAATTTCATTTAAATCGGTTCAGCGGTTTAAGCGTGAGGAGGTAACAGACAGACAGACACACATTCGCATTTATAATATTAGTATGTAGATACCACTTTTGCCTTGTTCACAGTGACCCTTTTTAAGAACCCGGTGGTCCTGGGTTGAATCCCCGGTTTGTTCCAGTCTTCAATGATTTCTATGTACAGTCGAGGTCATTAATATGTATACACGTTTTAACCTAATCGAATGCGTTTGCTTACAAATCGCAGGCGACCGCATTCGATTAGGTAAAAAAGTGTATAGATATTAATGACCTTGACTGTACACTCACGGACAAAGAATACGAGTCAGTAAAAAACCGTCATATTTCCTAAAATACTGCGAGGTTGTTAGTTTTTTTAATCATGTCATTATCTTCATTTAATTTTACATCTATACTGCAAAAGTAACAGCCAAAAAAAGTAACGTTTCCAAGTTTAAATCGGACTCGTAAAAACCCATGAAAAAACAACGTTAACGGAGCGAGATATCGCGAAAATCGTCATTTTCGGACATTGATATTTTTATGATAGTATCCCGGAAACTGCTAATACAGTTGGGCAATACGAAGAATAGTATAATATGTAAATAAAACGAGTGTAGAATATTTAACAAAACCTATTGAGTCTATTTAAACTAGGGTGTCCCGAAATTTTTGACCGTGTTGCGTTGAATATTTTTTGCTACTGTAGTAAACTTAAAATCATTTCAGTTGAACGGATTGCACCAAAGCAATTCCTTCAAAAAGCTACTTCAAACAATAAGGTTCAAAATCCAATAACATTGTAATAGAAATACGTTCAACAATAGTTATTTACGATACAAGGGTTGTAAAACAAAGAAAGGCCGATATCGCAGATGTTTGGGGCCCGAGCCGCAGGCGAGGGTCTCAAATATGCGAGAGAGGGCTTTCTGTTTTACGACCCGTGTTTTGTACACAATTTTACGTCACCACTTGGCCAAAAAGTGGGTTTTTCTGATCGCGCAGCGTGCAGAAAAACGCGCTTTTTGGCAAGGTGTGGTGTAAAAAGAATTTCAACCCTACCTGAGTAATCCTTAAGTATGTGATCAGGCACAAGTGGTTTTCCGTCCTTGTCATACGCTAGCATGAAATCCGACTCGTCTTCCAACTGGAAGTTGTCTTCCAAATCATCTGCTGATCTGAAAATATAGGTATGACTTATAAGTTTTTTATATGGGCGGCCTCATAATGGGTCAGTGTCAAACTAAGGGTTGTACTGTTTAAGGGTTTTCGCAGACAGAAGTTTCATAGACGTATTGTTTCGCAGAATTTTCAGTTCATAGAAAACATTTTTTTACAAAAGGGTCGCAGTTCTAAACTAACCTACTTTTCTGGTAGATCTGATTGGGTTCTACAAAATTGCATTTTAACTGTACCTAAAAAGCTACCGGTTTCTGAAAAAAAAAAAGTTTCTATGAAACGAAAATTCTGCGAAGCAATTCATTCTAAGAAACATTTTTCTGTAAAAGAAGGGGACGCCCAATCTAAGTAATCGACTATGTACAGTTGAAACAATAATAACTGAGCTTGTCTAGACCAGAAATAAGCACAACAAAAGATAATGGCACTTAGATTTTGCCACCGCCGGTCGCCCGCCACGTGCCTGCCACCCAACGAGAACGTAATCACTAGAAAAATGACTACGGTATACCAAGTGATTTCGTCGGATTATTGACTATAGCTTTGACATAAGAACATAGATGTACTATAAAAGAACTAGATACACAGTCAGGCGAAAAAAATGGCACCCTCAAATGTACCGCGTTGCGGTACTTTCGTGTTGACGGCAGACAGTGACAGTGACAAAGCGTGTATGCAACTGACAGTGTCAATCAGTGCCACATTTTCCGTCATTTTTGTTCGGCATTGTGTGTCTATTTCTATATTATAAGTCAATGCATAAGAATAAAAATGCGTTCAAAGAAAAAAATCATTTCGCACGTTTTGCATTTACAGATACCTGGCGTGGCGCGTGCGCTCATCTCTTTCTTAAGAAATACACAAGTATTGAAAGTGCTATTTTCCTCTTAGGCCATTTTAAACCTACTCAACAAGGTAGAAGGTTGAAAATTCTGTATACATGAAATGTAGTTCCAACCTTTTTTTGTAAGGCAATTAAACACAATGTCCTTTGTATCTATTGTCCCTTTCATGAGCTCACTTCATATTTATTAAACCATACCTGTGCTTCCTAGCTGTCTCTTGCTTGGGCTCGTAATCTCCCCGCATCCGTAACTCTCTCTCCTTCTCTAACTGTGCAATCCTCAGCTGTTCCTCCTTTTCTAATTTCTCATCACTCTTGATTGCGTCTGATGGCTGAAATGTATACAATCCTTCATTGTCTGTTTATGTAATTGCATTAGTTTTGACGACCGCTTTAGCTTAGTTGGTAGTGCCGCCGCCTACGAAGCTGGAGGTCCCGGGTTCGAATCCCGGCCGGGGCATTTATTTGTGTGACGAGCACGAATATTTGTACTTGGGGTCTTGGATGTTCTATGTATTTAAGTATCTATTTAGCTTAGTACCCATAGTACAAGCTTTGCTTAGTTTGGGACTGGGTTGATTTGTGTAAGATTGTCCACAAATATTTATTTATTTATTTAGTAAAAACCTAGCCTGCTAAAGGACGAACAAAGGGAATGTCTTGATGTCTCGGAAGTTTGTATTAAAATACGTTTTGTTACAGTACTTACTTACATCTGACGGTGGACCGTAACCAAAACCTAGTAATAACACTACTACTACTATACTACTAGTTAGTAACCACTCAAAGCGGTCACCCATCCAAGTCAGGACTTGGATGGGTGACCGCTTTGAGTGGTTACTAACTGAGCGCTCCCGTGCTTTGGAAGGCACGTTAAGCCGTTGATCCCGGTTGCTGTCTATGGCAGCAGTCGTTAAGCCAAGTTGGAGGCCTTCGGGCGGCTTGAGAACTTCTAACAGTCAAGTTGCCCACTCACTTGACAAAGCCTAACCCCAATAAGGTCTAGTTTCCCCTCGGGGTTGGAAGGTCAGATGGCAGTCGCTTTCGTAAAAACTAGTGCCTACGCCAAATCTTGGGATTAGGTAGTGGACCCCAGGCATCCTTCAGGATGCAACTGTACTGGGATAACGCTAGGAGGATGAGGATGATGATGTGTATTGTATGGCTATAAAATTGTATGAAAAAGTTCCTGAAGATTACAAAACACTACAAACAAAACAATTTGAAAAAAAAAATGTTTAACTGGTTGCACATTTGCACAATAAATGTTTTTACTCAGTGACTGAATTTTTAAATAATGAATTGAAATAATGAATAATGAATTTGAATTTTAGAATTGTAATAATATTTATGTCACACCTGGCCATAAAGCGGCAATTACCGCACGCTCCGCGCGCGGGAAATCCCACTTCCTGGCCAGGGGGTGACATAAAATTTAGTACTTAACACGGGCGGTGATAAAGAAAGCCTCAGATCGCATATTTATCGCCCTTGCCTTCGGCTCGGGCGTCAAATACCTGCGATCTGAGACATTCTTTGTTTTACCGCCCTTGTTAAGTAATGTACTATTATATCACAATTTAATAATATTACTGTGAAGTTGTTAATATTAATGTTTCTTTTTTTCCTATGTATTTTTTTAATAATTGTTATTTTAATGAGAATGTTAATATTATTTATTTGATAATTTAATAATACTTTGTATTAGTCAATAATATTGATTGATGTCACTAATTACTAACTAAATTTCTCCAAAATATTTCTACGCCGATGTTGGCAGAATATGCTGAACTAACACATTTACTAACATTAATTGTACCATATTCTTAGAATTAAATAATTGATTGATTGATTGACTAATAACTCACCGTGCCTCGCTTTTCAAAGCGCAGCTCTCGCATCATCTTGTCATAATCCATGCTGTTTTTCTCCGCCTTATTAAGGATTTTATCTATGGCAGATTCCTCCTCCACTCGCGCCCTGAAACCGATCCACAGAGTATAAATTACTAAACCATACAACAAACGTGATTTTTTTGCAGTTTAATAGATAATGGTACCCTTCGTGCGCGAGTCCGACTCGCACTGGGACGGTTTTTTATCACCCATAACAAAAGGAGTGTGTGATGAGCACGAATATTTGTTCCTGGGTATTGGATGTTTTCTACGTATTTAAGTATCTATTAATCTATATAATTATGTATATCGTCGCTTAGTACCCATAGTACAAGCTTTGCTTAGTTTGGAACTAAGTTGATTTGTGTAAGATTGTCCACAAATATCAAATTTCAAAAACCTACCTCTTGAACACAACTGGCTGCAAATCCTTCCACTCACTGTCCAACTTCTCCGTTAGATCGAGTGTCTGTTCTTTCTCCTTCTGCTTCTCCGCTTTTCTCTTCTTTGACTCCGCGATCAGCTGTTCAATGAGGTCCTTGTGGGACTTCGCACCGTCCTTGTCTGACTTAGAAAGAACGCCACCTCCAAAGTGGCCTTCGGAAACGAAGTCATCTGGAATGACCAAATAACTCTTTTTAAAAGGGTAACCCACTTCAAATTGTATGCCAAAACCTTCTCTGGAATGTGTCAAATGCTTTTCTGTTACGCGCATCAAAATCGGTCCAGCCAAATGCAAGATAATCGCTGATACGGGTCAAACTGAGAACCTTTTTTTTAAGTCGGTCAAAAAATATGCAACAAGTAAATTAAGTTAAAAAAAGCGACACAAAACATAGCTAAGAATCATTTGCGCCATAAAGATGTTTGGTTAAGAAATCATTATCCTCCATCTATTAGGGAATTAGAATGCCACAGACAGACAGACAGACATATATTCATTTTCTAAAGGTTCGCTGGAAGAGATCCCTTAGAGGGATAGGTTCGAATTTGTAATTTTATTTCTTGTAAATGTTCGATTTATGTGCAATAAAGTGTAATATTACACAGGTTTTTTATATGCGGGATTTACATTACGAAACTAGTTTCATGCCTTTCTGATTACATTGCCGGCTGCGGACCACCGAGGTAAGACGAGGGCGATCAAAGCCCGCAATGTAATCAAAACTCCACCCCTGTTGCATTGCGTGTTGGATTGGGGATTAATAACTGATATTAGTGTCCAGTTAATTTAATTTTGAATTTGACTACTGGCTACCATAGAGATTCTTTACATCTCTGTATTATAGGATAAGTTTGCAAAATATGTATAAACAAGGTAGGGTTCCGTAGTCGTCCACCCGTTACATTATATGGACTAAAAAGTTCGAAAACTTATATTTACTATGTCTTTGAAAGAATTAACAAGAGGATGTTGACATGTTTGATGATGGCTTTGCTCAGTTATGTCGTATTGCTAAGAAGTTTATTGACAATTTTAATTAATTATTTATTTTTATTTAATATTTTCTATAATTCCGAATGTTATTAATTTGACCATGACCCATTTCTCTGTTGACATGTATTATTATAATCTGATTATTATTACCTATGTTATAATTTATAATTTACCATGTAAGTGCTTTGGTGTTATTTTATGCTGTAAACTTACATGTATTTAATTGAATAAATGAATAAATGAAACAACATTGTCTAAGGTATCAATGGAAATTGTACGAAAGTTTGCTTTTGCAAAGTACATTTCTAAAGTTCGGCTATTACTCGTTAACTAGTAATGTCTACTTAGCTGTGATAGTTTTTCTTTTAAATTCATCGTATATACTACTACCATGATTTTTTTCACATGCCTAGTAGCCACCGTTTAGCTGGCAGGGGGGGGGGGGCACTTGACCATAGCAAAAAATATCACTTCAAAGCTTAATATCACGCTAACCAATTCTTTAATCAAAAAATGCTTTTAGAAACCTTATAATATTTTTTAAAGAGCTATCCAACGATACCCCACGTGATGGGGTTTGGCAGAAAAAAAATTTGCACCACCACTTTACATGTAGGGGAGGTACCCTAAAAAAAATGTTTTTTAAAGATTTTATTCTACCGTTTTGTCGGCGTCATTGATATGTATACTCATGCCAAATTACAGCTTTCTAGCATTAACGGTTACTGAGAAAAACGGGGGTCGGACGGACGGACGGACGGACGGACATGGCGAAACTATAAGGGTTCCTTGTTTACTACGGAACCCTAAAAATTGCTTTGTATTCATGTTACTTATTGATAACATTGTATAGTGTATAATGCATGTCATCCACGACGACGCGCCCCTTCACAGCGAATGTCATAATTATCTATGCGCAATGGATTGGGTGGTTTGGGTTGGGTTGGGAGCATACTCGAGTCGTCCTTCGGGTCGTAGACCTATAGGGCGCCCTAGGTACCGACGGGGCGACGAAGTCCAGAGGGACCTAGCTGAACTCCAGACCGTCGTCTACTGGATGGAGATAGCTAGGGATAGAGAAGCCTGGAGGTCTTTGGTGTCGGAGGTCAAGATCCACTTCGGGTCGTTGCGCCACAGCAGTAAGTAAGTAATGGATTGGGTTGTGGAGGGGCGCGCCTTCGTGTATCACCTGCATTGTAAAACGTATGATACACGTGCGAATAGGTAATTCCCATCTTGTGTCAGTTTAAAACACTCGTTTCGCTCGTGTTTTACATCACCGTCACTTACCGCACTTGTATTCTTTGCTTGTATCGTAATAGTGCATTACTTAACAAGGGCGGTAAAACAAAGAATGTCTCCGATCGCAGGGATAAATATGCGATCTGAGGCTTTCTTCATTACCGCCCGTGTTAAGTACAAAATTTTATATCACCCCCTGGCCAGGAAGTGGGATTTCCCGCGCGCGGAGTGTGCGGTAATTGCCGCTTTATGGCCAGGTGTGACATAAAATAATTATTCTCTAACTTGTAAAAGAGCCCTTGATCCCTACTTGCAGAGTAAATATTTTATTTAGATACTGATCTGCTTTGGATTGTTGCGCCACAGCAGTAAGTATTATGTAAATGGAACTTTGCTTGGAAACAACACAAGTTTGGGCAGAACTTACCATCCAATCCCTTGAAGCCAGACTCATCTTCCTCGTCAGACCTCGGGTCATCAAATTTCTCAATCTGCTCAAGAGTCTGGCCCCTGAAAATTAATGTGACATTGGTTAAGACAAGTTTCTTACTTGTACAATATTCTTTTACTATGTAACATGCAGAATGTTCTTTAGCAGAATAGGAAAAGAATAGTGTTCTAGAAACATATTATGAAACATGGTTACCACAGTAGATTAAATATTGGGCAGTACACAAAAAAAATCCTTAATTTTACAGTAATTTTCTCAATAAGCCTTGTTGATGTCCTAACTTAGGACTCGTAAGGCACCCCGGAGGTGCAGAGGGCCTTCGTCAAATCGCGCCATGTCTTAAATAAAACAAATTTTTTGTAATTACTAATTTTGGAGAGTGCTCCATTGATAAGCTATTTTTGCGCGGGTGGGCCCCGAAGGAGTGAAATGTATCATACATATAACAGCTATTTTATAAACCTTCATAATTAATATAGAAGATCCCTTGCTTGCAAGGAATACTGCTTTGAACTCTATTTACATTTAAATAAGAATCAATCTTTTGGCAACTACAGTTACTAAAAGTGAGTGGTACTTCCTCTAAATTGACAACATTTCATATTTTTAACTACTTTATTTTATGAACTAGTTAGAAAATAGGTAAAAATTTAAGCCATTCGTATTTTTTCTTTTTCAATTTAACTCATTATTTCATACAAAAAAAAAACAAGTTGAAAAGTAGGTCATTCCAAAAGCCCGTAAGTAAAATATGACGTCATCTTCCCAACAAGAATCCAGAGCCACTCCAGAGCAGCGATTGTCTGTACTCTGTACTAAGGTCTCCCTGAATACAGCGAGGAAGATGACGTCAACTTTCGGTTTACAGTAATTTGCGATTTTTTCCAAAATTAACGGAAAAAAATCTAAAAAAATGTTTTTTGTGTACTTCACACGTTTTTACCGAAATGGTTTTGGAAATTATTTTGGAAATTATGAAATATTGTCAATTCTTTAATCTCCCTACAGTTTGTCTTTATACTCAACTTCCGAAAGAGTAGAAAATAATAAATACATAGATGAACCTGTTCTCAGACAATATATGTTTCAGTAAATCAGAAAACAATAATAGTCATCAAGAGAGTAAAATTTACTATGATACCGTTTTTAGGAACATAAAAAATAGCTTCTGTTGGTTGTTCTAAACATCATTGCTGATAAGTATGACTGCCCAATATTACTACATTGGATCAAGCAGATCAAAGGGGTGGCAAACTTTGTAGATTAAGTTTTTAATTTCTCTTACTGTGTCATTGGTCATCGGTTAATTTTCACTAACGTACTTAGATGTAAGTATTTTACTAACACAACTGTGGAGTCTCAGTGTTCCGAAATAAAGAATTAAATAACCCGG
Organism: Cenopis cana; assembly: GCA_951800055.1. NCBI lineage: Eukaryota > Metazoa > Arthropoda > Insecta > Lepidoptera > Tortricidae > Cenopis > Cenopis cana. The sequence goes on along the minus strand of OX637493.1, from coordinate 12,634,503 downwards.
AGGTCTTCAAGGCACAAGGGAATAAGCATCTTCTGGGTGAGCTTGCTTCACCATCTGCCTCATCTTTACCCCCTGGCTAGATGCTGGCCAAGACCAATCCCAGCTTTTTAATAATAATAATTAAAAAAATGCAAAACGATTGACAAAAAGAATTAGATACAATTTAATTTACCTGTGCGTCAGCACCTCGTCATCAGCTAAGTTGTAAATATTCTTCCGGTTGTGCTGCTTGGCGCGTTCGGCTGCAAATCGGGCTACCATCCTGTCCTCAGCAGTCAGCTCACCATCTTTCTCTCCTATACGCTTGTCTATAAATGTGTTTGTTTTGTTCATCAGCTTCATTTCTGTGCCAAGAGTGTCTTTTCTCTACGAAAAAAGGCTTTTTTATAACGGTTTTTTTTTTAATGATGGTGGCAAACAGGCGTATGGTATAACAGGCATACACTAAGAAATAGTTTTAAACTTCATAGTCTTCATACATGTGTTCATTGAAATTACAACATTCAAAAGGGTATGGAAATACAATCAGTTTTGTAAATGGTAACTTTACTACTACAAAATGTTTAAGTATTTAATAATGATTTAAAATAATTTGTAATAATTTACACACATCATCATCTAGTCTAGACGTCAAATCAAAACTGTTACTGGCAAAGGCCCCGGCTGCCATTTCTCCCACAACTATAACTTATTTAAGAAATTGATATAGGATTTATAAAGGCTTTCTATCTGACTGTTACCTTTTGTATGGCTTTAGCTCGTGAAACACCAGGCAAACCTCTATCATGTTTGGACTTTTTACCCAAAATCTTGTGTTTTTCCCTGTTTATATGCACTTCGAATGGATTTAGTTTCTTCTTGTTCGCTTCCGCTTTTCTTTTTTGCTGAGCTCGGTCGGCAGCACCCGCATTTCTCTTGTTTTTCACTTTAGCCATTGCTAAATAATCTTGGCAGATATTAGTGCTAAATACTATTGAAATAAAATAACATTTATTTTACTTAGATCTCTTCTAGGTTAGGAATTATGACAGCGATGCTCGCGTGGTTTTGACAGTTTAAAGGAGTAATTTTGGTACGTAACCACTGCGTAATTGAGGTAATTGTAATATTTTGATAATACTTGGGTAATACTAATGTCAATAATATGTGTAAAAATCCGATATTTGGTAAAAATACGATACTCTTATAATCCTTTACAATTAATTTTGAACTTTCATTTAATTTTCTTTCATATAATAGGGATGTTGACACCAAATAAGAAAATCAATGAATCCGAATTTTCTCGAAAAAGGATCACATTCTCAATCAAATAGTGAAAAAAGTAATCCGAAAGAATAAATAATTACATAATTATAAGTCTTCAAACTCTTAGGAGGGGGCATTTTCTGTCCCTTTTCCGCAAAACGCCCCGTTGTATTGAACGATCGTCATTTACTATGGCGCTCGAGGTCAGTGACGTCACTGACCTGTAGCGTTTTCTCTCTCTAACTAAAAACATTCTAACGGTTGTAGTTTCGTTATTTTTTGAGATATTTGAATAGGATTTTCACTTTTTGGCATAGTTTTATGTATTCTTTCGTATGGAGTAATAATAAATTTTGAGTCAACATCCCTATTGATTGTTGTGACCAAAGAGAATATAACCACTACGTTCTAAGAGACGGGACTTAGAACAAAGTTTTTGATGACTGTGTCATTGTCAATATTGTCATCACATGACATTGATGTAAGTTTGGCAGACATTTTGAACCACAATAAAAAGAAAACGCGGAAGTACGTCATGCCAACATAACAACGCAATAGGGATATCGATATCCTATATATCGATATCGATAAATGATGACCAGTGACGTCCACATAAATAATAGACGAATCTATTCAGTTTTTGAACATATGTACTCTGGCCACTGGTTCATCGATGACATTTCGGTGACAACGGCCGGTGACAAATAATCGGTTCCTTATACGCGATGAGGGACAGAAGATATGTCATTTTTTCTCGCTTCCACGTGTGTTATTGTCTATGCTTACATCTCCTTCACACACCTTTGTATGTGTGTATCGCCAGTTCCATCTTATACTTGTTCCATGGGAAATACTGTCTTGGTGACGTCACTAAGACAGTGTGAGTAGGTTTGTTCAAATCAGCGTCCTTTTTAAATCTTTATGCTTATAAAATCTTTCAATTAGCTAAAATAAATTAATAATTGATGTTTTTCGAGTATTTTCGTTAGATCTTTTATTAGTCAAGTAAAAAATAATTTATTTTTACCTTTGTTTAATACCCTATTTTCATTGACATAACATGTCATTTAAGAAATGAAAAACGCCTTTTGTGTTCAGATCGTTTGAGCTTACATTTAAAATGCTTGTATAAACAATTTAACAAAATACTGATTCATATTTTAATAAACAGGTATAGCTTGGGTATAGTTACATAACTTATTTAATCGGAATAAATTAATGGCGTCAGTTACACGGTCAATATTATCAAGCGATACAGTATTGGCCTCTCTCTCACTTTCATGTAAGTGAGAGAGAGGCCAATACTGTATCGAGTGATAATAATTGACCATGTAACTGACGCCAAGATTCAGAAATTGATAAAAAATTGGGAGCGTTCAATTACTGCGGTCAAATAGTTTCTATACTGCGATTACTTTTAAAAAATCCGATAGTTTCTATTAACTTTTAATATCTCGGGATACATCTATATTTATCCAATTACTGATTTAAGACAATTTAACATATCAGAAATTAAGCACTTCTTAGTTTTTGTCATACTTTATTAAAATAAGTTTAGAAAATAAGGATGTTTTGAGATGTTAACATATTTGTACTTCAAATGTGGCGCTCTGAAACGTCAACAAATTCGAGCTGCTGGTTGGACCAATGCGTTACCACCCCTCTTATTAATTGGTCGATATTTATAACCCGAAAAGACCCGATACGATCTTCGGCTAAATTCGTTTCGACGCCGTGTAGCACCTAGCCGTAGGTATATTATTGTGTGGCTTGCTTTCCTCTGCGTCGCGGGAGAAAATCTACTGACTTCAAGAAAATGGCAGACATCAGCAAAGAAGAACTTGAAAAAGAAATCGCAAGTAAGTTCAATAACTGAGGAAATCTATAACAAACATTTTCTGTCCAAAATCAGAAGTTAAAAAACATTTTGAGCTGAAAATGAGCTAGGCTTGCCCGGGGACCTCGTAATGGCTTCCTACATTGGCTAAGGAACTTAATTTTTAGTTTATTCTTATTGAAATATCTCTGATAGTAAAAGGATTGACTGAAAATGTTTGAAGTGAAAGTTGTTTGGCATTATTGTGCGGATCTTCCCGGCTATTAGCCTGTATTTTAGAATTTCTTAATAAGCTTGCACACTGGTGGTTTATTTTTGTACAAGCGTAACTTGCATCAAGAATGCTCCACGTATGAAGCGCTGTAATGGCGGCCTATTAACATTAAATTAGGTTACAAAATGGTGCGCATTGTGATGCTGAGCAGTTATTACTTGAAACATTTTATTTGAAATGCTTTATTTTCGATACAATTGATTATTTCCGTAAATAAAGTTGATGTTTTGTCATTTCTGTAGGCGGCCATTGTTACGTTCCGAATCGCGCATCGATCGTTTATTTAATGCAGTCTTCATGATATTAAGTAGCCATTCTTCAAATGTAATGCGTTTTATAGGTATGCAAAGAGTAAAGTATTAATGGTAGTTTTATGGTTGTTTGGGAATTCAAAACGGGTTTTATTGTTTGAAACAAAGTGAATAGGTATTGAACTTTTTCATAATCCTCCTACTTTTTAACTATTTTTTTAGGGAAAATTAACAAAAGGTAGTTGTCTCTTAAAGATGGAGCTTTCCTTCATTTATTAAATTCACCATAGGTTCATCTGGTCTCTCTGTTATCTGTTCTCTGGTTTGCCTGTCACTTTAAAAGTCAAGTTACAACATGACTTCAACATACCTACATTGCAACATCAACACAAAAAAACAAAAAACTTTAATGTCCTACAAATAATTTTGCTACCGTGGCACATAAAGCTTTTCACACCTATGAGAAGAAAAATGTTGCCATCAAATAAGGGAAGAAAAGTACAACTGATCGTACCGGCAACAATACCTCTTTTCTGAATAGCAGAAAAAGAAATTAAAACGTAGTGATTTATATTCTCTTTGAAAGAAATCACAGCTTGCAGCCATATTGACCGATGTCAGTGCAGCCTTGGCATGCCTGCCAGATGGCGCGGTTTGACGCAAGCACAGAATAGCATAATAGTATCACATACAGAACGGACACGAACCCCCTGCACCGAGGTCAGTTACCTCGTCCCTGATAGGCCGGGTTCAGATTCGTCCGCGCCACGCGCTTCGCCCTCGCGCAAACAATTGACGCGTGTACCGACAGCACATGCACACATACTTACCCACCAGCGCTTACGTTCCTTCGCGTGTCACCCCATTGGCATTGGGCAACGTGATCCACCAAAATGGTCTCGCTGGAAGATCAGCGTTGACTCCTGAGACAGCATTATGCTGAGGTGGACCCGTTTCGTGGCAAATTTTATTAGTTTATGTTATTCGTTTGTTTTTTTATGTACCTAGTTCATGTCACGAATAAATTATTTCATTTTCATTTATCAGAGATCCTGGAGAATGCCAATCTGGCGAACACCTCATCCAAGAAGGTCCGCCAAAAGTTGGAGAAGAGCTTTGGTGTGGACCTCACCGAGAAGAGGAAGGTCATCGACCAGCTGGTGATGGAATATGTGAACAATCAGAAGGGAGACAGCTCGGAGGAAAAGGAGGTAACAACATATTTTTCTATCATGGAGGTCCTTGAGGATTTTTATAAGCTTTTATTTAACTTGCACTGTTTGTATGTAAGTTAGTTGTCCTCAAAATTTGCAATCCTTTTTAAGCCAGTTGCCGGTATCCGATTAAAGCTTAAGCCACGCAGAGAGCGGGCGGGCGGTAGCGGCGCGACCGCCCGCTCCCGCCCGCCCGCTCTCTGTGTGGCTTTGGCATACTTAAATACAGTCTATTTATCCTTACGTGTCATAACATGTAAACTAACTCTTGAAGACATTAATCATCATCTCACTTCTCTACAATGGGGTATTATATATACCTGAATAAAGGATGTTATTGCACACTTAAAGCTCACAAAGTATTGTAATCCTAGCCTACAGAAAAGTGTAATAAATGTAATAATGATAAATGTCTTCAAAAAATTATCTATGACACAAAAAAAACTAAATGAAAATCGGTTCATCCGTTTGGGAGCTACGATACCACAGACAGATACGTTAAACTTATAACACCCCTCGATTTTTGCGTCCGGGGTTAACGCATTCACCGCCACCCTCTTTTGCTGGACATTCGGCAGGTGCCGCACTGCTGTGTGCCCCAAACGCACATGTGAGTTCAACCGACTATTCTAAGTCTAAGGCACTAAGGCACAGGGTGAAAGTCACTAAATATTATGAACGCGTCTGTGCGTTCCAGGCACTGGGTGAAAGTAACGGAAACACATATATGCGTTGGTGGCAGTGAAGGCGTTAAAAGAGTTTTTTTTACATAGTAGGACAACGTAAGGATGAATATAGACTTAAGTTATAGGACTGAGGGTAAAGCTTAAGAGGCTGACAAGACCTAAAAAAAAGTCCCGCACTAACACGCGTGAAATATGATTCGTTGGCGGTTTAGGTATTAATATGTTGACTTCATGTTTTAAATTGCAGACCCATACGTAATAAAAATAAAGACATAGAACCGTTTAATGATGATTTTAAGACCAATCTTTGCAATTATTTTCTATCGAGCCGATTTCGTCCAATTATGTATCGAGTACGTACACGGTCTTTGAAATATGATGAATAGTAACATATATTTTTTTTGATGTGCTAGAACAAATAGTTTTTCTTAAAAAACTGCTTAAATAACATCAATTTCAACAAAATTAGGTCTTGTTAGCCTCTTAACTGCGGGGTAATCACGTAACGTTATGTACTACTGTTAGAGCATATTTAATGTCAATTTTGACGTATAAATCTATGAGCTAATGTCGAAAAATGACATTAAATATGCTCTAACGGTAGTACATAAAGTTACGTGATTACCCCGCTCTGGTTCCAGTACTGGGAAAGCCTAAGGAACTACGACTTCGGTGCCGAGCGTTGCCAAGTAGATCTCCAGGTAAGCCAAATCGCAACGCCTTCCAAAAGTGTAATTATTAACTTCACATGAAAACAATTCGGTATAATCTCACGGGAAACACGCCGCAAACCTTTTCGAAAATACAGTCCGCTCGTTCTCGCTCAGGTACTTTACCTCTTCTATAGTCTGCCAGGAGGGAATTTAAATTTAATAAACCTGCACACAGTCAGATATTTAACGAGATTTGTCTAGAAAAGCCATTCTCGAAGAGTGTTGCATCCCGTTTTGTCGTGAGCGAAAAACATAAGGGCGTCTCTTTCAATCGATATATCGCCTTAACGCATTCACTGCCACCAACGCATATATGCGTTTCCGTTACTTTCACCCAGTGCCTTGAACGCACAGGCGCGTTCATAATATTTAGTGACTTTCACCCTGTGCCTTAGTGCCTTAGACTTAGAATAGTCGGTTGAACTCACATGTGCGTTTGGGGCACACAGCAAAGTGCGGCACCTGCCGAATGTCCAGCAAAAGAGGGTGGCAGTGAATGCGTTAACAAGTACTTGACAACTGTGGAAATAAAACTAACAATCAGTCAGCAAATTCTGCATTGCTTGTACCAAAATTGAATTTTTTTACAGAAACTTTTTTTATGCAATGACTTCAATTATGTATTTTCTATTCTGTTTCATCAGGAGGAGGAGGAGGAAGAAGAAGAAGAAGAAGAAGAGAAGAAGCCAGCAAAGCGCGCGCCGCCCAAAGCTAAAAAGCGGAAGGAGAGCTCGGAGGAAGAAGGCTCCAATGGCAGTGATTCTGATGAGGTAGATCTTTGAAGCCCTTATGCTGATTTTTTTAATACTACGACGGTGGCACACAAGCGTACTGTCCACCTGATGGTAAGATACCGCAGCCTATAGACGCTCGCAACTCCAAAAGAGTAATGTGCCCTTGATAAAATTTGAAGATTCACTGTGTTGACAGCAGAACTAGCAGAAGGGACAAAAGGTCCCTCGCTATCAACACAGTGCATCCTCGGGAGCTCTGGCAACCTTGCTCACCTCCAGGAACACAACACTACATACTTGTATAGTAAACAATGTTATTATGGCTATGGTCTTCTGCAAGGCGGAGGTGCTTCCCCAGTTGGGCTGCTCCAAATTCGAACAAGAGATGAGATTATGCTCTGTCCTACCTCTCCAAAGAACCTCTACAACGAAAAAGAAACTCCAAATTGAGAATACGTTTTGAATGGCTGACGGTTTACCATAAGGGTCAATAAAATTTTGAAGTGGAGGCATATTTGGAGAGTCAAGACAAAGATATATTTTTTAAATCGAATTCGTAGTCTGGAGAAAAGATAGAATAAGTGTGTATACTTGTTAGTAAATTACGTCGAGAAATTAATTTCGTTTTTTAAACACATGTGTTGTTTTACATATTCGTTATCATTACTTTTGGATCACCCTTCGTATAATAATTATTGTGTGTATTCTCAGAAACCAGCGCCTAAGAAGAAAGGGCGCAAGAAGAAAGGGTCAGATGATGACGACTGGGGAAAGAAGAAGGAAAAGGCACCTAAAGCTAAGAAGGTAATATCTTCATTATAAGCAGAGACTAGGAATTATATAGACTGCCAATGCCCATACATTATGGCGAATTTTAAAATAATGGGCCTGCTGTAGCTAGTTTCACTATGGAGAGATCACTTTACCATTCAATTCGTATGCCAGTGGTTACATGATTGTATGGAGTGCCTGCCCCTACTTTAATATTTTTTCGTCATTTCACATCACTTTTACGTAGCAGTTCATACGAGTAGAACACACCTTCCTGCTAAATGTTTTAATTGTATTTGTAGTACTTATAGTCTCCGAGTACATCGGCTGTCACATACAGACGTAAAGACGGACGGACGGGTTCCGTTTTCACCATTTTGGCTACGGAACTTTAAAAGTACTATTCGTAATTGTATTGTAAACAACACTACTAATAATAAAGTACATATATTAAAATAGGTTCTCGCTGGTGGTAACCCTACTGAGGGCGGGGCCTCGAAAGAGCGCGTTGCGTGCGATAGAAAGAGATGGCCACGTTTAGGCACATTTGGCATACCTAAACGGAGAGTTTGTTAACAGAGAATATTCTGTACTTGTACTATTACTTATTCTGTGCTAAAGGGATCTTCCTAAAACAAACGTGACTACGCGATTATCGCGTGAATTCGCGACTTTTGCTAGTAAATATTCTAAGTTGAAGTTGCGCGATCATCGCGTAGTCGCGTGTGTATTAGGACGATCCCTAATCCTAAGTCATAACTAACAACATACGAGTGTAATTTACTTGTAATGATAATAAAATAAACCAAAATCTGTTTCCCAGGCCGGTGGTCGCGGCAAAGGCGGCGGCTACACACGCGCCTACAAACTGTCTCCAGCCCTAGCCGAGCTCATGGGAGAGGACGAGATGCCACGACACGAGGTCGTCAAGCGGGTCTGGGCCATCATCAAAGAGAAGAAGTTGTACGACCCTAATAACAAGCAGTTTGCCATCTGCGACGATGCGTTGTACAAGGTGAGTTTAATGACAGTGACGACACGTTGTCGTCAACCACGGGTCTGGGCCGTAATGAAGTAGGAAAAGTTGTACGGCCCTAATAACAAGCGGTTTGTAAGTTTAATGCCAATCACGACACGTTGTCGTTATCAACGAGTCTGGACCATTATCAAAAAGAAGCTGTACGACCCTAATAACAAGCAGCTTGCCATCTGCGACGAACGACGATGCGTTGTACAAGGTAAGCTTAATGCCAGGGACGACACGTTGTCGTCGTGAACGAATCCGGGCCATCATCAAAAACAAGAACCTGTACGACCTTAGCAACAGTAATTTTGATGCCGCGTCTTCAAGGAAACACTACCCTTATAATATACAAGAAAAACAAAACTGTCGTAAAACTAGTCTGGGCCATCGTGGAGAAGAAACTGTTTATTGCAAACCATGGTATTACAAAGCTGTTAAAATATAAAAAATAGAACCACATAGACCCAGTAGAAGAAGCAGTACCAAATTTTAAGTACATTGTTGCGTTCTTTGTTGTCTATTGCCAGTCACGACACGTTGTCGTCAAATGGATCCCCAAAGATATACTGTAAAGCCTAATAACAAGTCATGTGTGACGATGCGTTAAACAAGGTAAGTTTACTTTTCGAGAAAACAGTAGTTGCCAGATGGTTGCACTTTTAGTATAGTTCAAGCCAAATGCTGTCAAACGAACATAAGCTAAAAACGCTCAAAGCTATGACTGTAAGGTAGATTGTTGCTTGCGTTCATTTGACAGCATTTCGCGTGAGGTATTAGCCAGGATAAGACTGGCTCAAGACCGGGACGAGTGGCGTACTCGAAGAGAGGCCTATGCTCAGCAGTGGGCGATTACAGGCTGAAAATGATGATGATGATGATTAGCCAGTATGAGGTATTAGTTATATTTATTATTATATAACATTCATTATTACCCTTCTATATCTTTTTTTCTAGGTGATTGGCACGAAACGCTTCAGGACATTTGGAATGATGAAATATTTGAAGACGCATTTCTTGGACGAGTAAAAAGTAAGTCGGCGAAGTCATGTTAGCGACGGAATCACTCGACAGTTTTCAACCTTTTCACAAAGATATAAAGCTCAAAGTCATGTGACCCATTTAAGGCCAAATCAGATTGTTTTATCCACGTATTTGTTAACATACTATATATAAGTACATTATTTGAGATGTCATCAGTGACCGCTGGTTTCTTCTCTCAACTTTCATTAGCTAGACTACATACAGTCAGCAACAATGGTTGCTACGCAGGCGAGGTGTTCAAACTGATTTTCACACGCTCTTATTCCCTTACAATAAAGATGTGTGAATGTGAAGATCATTTTGAGCACCTCGCCCGCGTAGCAACCATTGCTGCTGACTGTACCTATCGAAATAGACTATAGTAGTATTTTGCAATCTGTAAAAGTAGCTTCTACTTTTTTTCTGTATGTAACGTAAAACGTCTACGCCACGTGACGCATACGTGTCGTTACTTGGGTTAAGCAACAGTGAGGCCAGTATTTAGATCGCTAGTTGCAACTTTGTAAGCTTTTCACATAATTTTACATTGCCTTATACCTTGTTTAATCTAATATATGAAATATTGGTTTAGGAAAATGAAAATCGAAGCGCTGTAATTTCATGACGTGTCTGTCATATTGATTTACATGACATGACAGTCACGTCATGAAAGAGTTCTCCCAATTTCAGTGCTCTAACCACGTCGTATCATATATTATGACGACCAAGGTCTAGACTTATAGATCAGTTGCTAATTGCTATTATAATAATAATTGAGTGATAAAAGTCTAACATGCTCTAATTACTGTACAATAATAAATACTACGAATTTTGGTTTGAACAAGATGGGATTAAGGGTTTTTGAGTTTTCACTGAAAAACTGTCTTGCCCAAACAAAAGGACGTAAGTGCCGTGACTTCCCTAAGAAGATACGACCTTTTTGATTCAAGGTATTAAATAGTGTTTTACAATCAGCTAAGGAGCAACTAAAATGGTCGCTGCTGAAATGAAAAACGAGAAACATTGTATAAATTTATTTTGATCTACGTAAGTTCAATTACTGTACACATGTTTTTTAAAAGGTCTATGATACTTGAAATAAATAATAGAATTAAATAGTGTTTTTTAAAGTGGACTGCTAGGTGTCGGTACGGAACCCTTCGTTGTGCGTGATCCGACACGCACTTGGCCGGTTTTTTAAATTTATAGAGCGCTTTTGTACTGTGCCGCGGACGTCCATGGCACGGGAAAACTATAGTGTCATTCATAATTCGTCTATAGTCTATGGTCTATTAATAAATGAAACCATAGAGTTTTGCCGTGGCCGTCGACGATGAAGCATAAAGGCGTCCGTAGCAGAATGAGCCAAGTGAAATAACGCGTATAGTGGGGGCAAGATGGGTAGTCAATTCTGTAGCTCTAGTATAAGTTATTTCGAAACATTAACTAATTCGAACGCGTTTGCGTTTTGTCTCAAAATGTATGAAAGTGGTATGAAAACGTGAACAGCGCCTCTGGTGGTCACTAGTGGAAACTAAAACAGCGAGTATAACATTTGTTGCTAATGCTAACCGATGAACGCGCGTATTTCAAACTCGGTGAGAGCGTTTTCATACATTTTGAGACAACACGCAAACGCGTTCGAATTAGTTATTGTTTCGAAAAAACTTATACTAGAGCTACTGACACCTATTTCACTAACATCACCAACATGACAATTGTCACCCGACAATGACAATTCCAAGTACACTTCTGAGTCGTCACGTAAAGATGGCCGTTTTAAGGCATCGATAATTACCGGCCCGGCAATGTAAACTGAATTGTCATTGTAAGGTGACCATTGTCAAGTTGGTGAATTAGGGGCCTGTCATTTCCAGGCACTAGGCCCGCGTAGCTATAGTGGTAATTTTCTAATATGTCCGAAAAGTCATAAAACGCTTATCGCTAGCACTTCAAAACGAAAGGAAGTATGAAAAAAGATTATCCGCACAAATAGCTACCTTCGGCTCTAGATGATAAGGTTCAAGTTGTAGTGACTTGGCAATAAATCAGTCGGTGGTTGGTGGCTTGCGCAGGCAGTCGGGCGGCGTAACAAAGACTGCTACTGTTTTACTGCTAAGTCACTACAACTTGAACCTTATCATCTAGAACGGAAGGTAGCTATTTGTGCGGATAATCTTTTTTCATACTTCCTTTCGTTTTGAAGTGCTAACGATAAGCGTTTTATGGTTTTTCGGACATATTAGAAAATGACCACTATACTTATGCTGCGGAACGTACATTATGTATGGTACGTTAACATGCGTATGTAGCCCGTGCGCTTGTTTGCCACTATCTCGGTATTAAAAAATGATACTGTGTCGGTATAAAGTAGGGTCAGTTTTAACATTGTATTAAAAACATGTAACTTAACATTGTGTCAGGAATATGTCAATGTTGACATTTTGTTAAAACATGCATTTGTTGCCAGTATGTTAAAAATCATGTCAATATTGACATTGTGTCAGAAAAATGCCATTATTGACATTATGTCAAACCATGGCATTATTGCTTGTTTAACTTTTGACAGCTAAGTTTAATAATAGTTTTAAGTTTATCCATAAAAGATAATTACAGGCGTAAATTCTTTGTTGTGACATTTGGTGAATTTGCTTTATAAGTAAAAAATATCATGGCGATATATTAGTACTTTTGTTTAAAAAGTATTTGTATTGAATAATTTTTTTTAGTTATTTCCATAATTAAATTCTGACATGAAAACTAAACATTCGGATACAAGAAAAAATTTGACTCTGCTAAGAAATTGCTGTGATATCTTTTAATGGATTTTATGTAAAAATTGCATAGATTTAAGACAGCAATTTTAGGCTATATAAGGATCTTAAAATGAATTTAATTTCAAACATTGACATAAGAATATGACAGAATTTTTTATTGTACCTATACAAGGTGAATCGAGTCGTGAACAGGAATATGAAAGTATGATTGTATCAATGATTCTGAATCATTTTTACTATGGGACCATTGGGACCAACTTAGACTGTGAACAAAAAAACTGCTGGTTCGTAGAGGTGAGACGTACTAGGCAAAACGCGTACTGAGTCTTGCGAGTACGCGTCCACAAAAAGACTAGATCCAAAGACTAAGTCCAAATACGCGCTAAACCGACCCCGACCCGAGGTGCCCCGAAAGAATCCGAACGCGCAGACGAATACGAATAGCGCGGAACATAAAGACTCTTAGACGTTTCGAGTCTTCAGAGTCGTCGTACGCCTAGTACTCGATACGCTAAAAGATGCGCGGGCGGGATCGCGTACTTACGCGTCCATGCCAAAACCTATTCCAAAAACCTGTTCCCGTAAATACGTCTCACCTCTACTGGTTCGCAGGAAAAGGTCATCAGTCGCCAAATCAGAATGTGTGAAGAAGCAGATTTTTATGTTCACAGTCAAAGTTGGTCCCATAGTAAGTGATTCAGAATCATTGATAGAATCATATTTACATATTTCTGTTCACGACTCTTGACTCACCCTGTATAAGTCTACCCTACATAAATTTTCTGAAAATAACAGAAAAACCTATAATACGATCTAAGATCATATTTTGTTACATCAGTTAATAAAGACCTTAAGTACATGGAACATGGTTCAAATATGAATATCAAAATTTTAACTGTTAAGAAAAATCTCAATGTACCTTATGGTGTTATAATATGGCTTAAAATTGCCAGTAAGTCTACAATGATACTTCATGACCCCAGAAATTAAGTACATAGTATTATGTACAAAACAATATTTGTATGTGTCATGTTCATGTGACAACCTTGTCTAGCGTTTAAGACATAAATGCAGTAACTACCTACATATAATAGTTATATCATGATGATTAATAATTACACCAAAATTAAGAAGACAAAAACTATGCCAAGTGGTAAAATTCCTAATCAAATATCTCGGAAACTTTGAAGACATAACTATGTAATTTAATTACTTATTTTTTTGAGTTTTTTTTTACAGCATTCGATTGAGAATGTGATCCTTTTTCGAGAAACCCGTGGTTCCTTTAGGCAACATACTAATTTCTGCATTTATGACTTGAGCGCCAAAATAGTCTCTATACATTATATCATAAGGTAAGGTTCGTTGTATTTTAAGCCTATGGAAACAGGTTTTGTGTGTCTAGTTCGCTAGATGAAGAAATTATGGTCCGTGTGAGGACGAGTTTGACTATTAATAAAACTTTGAAGTCATTTTGCGTTTTATTCTACTATTTTAATAATTTTAGTACCTGATATAATGTCTAAATGCCATCTTGCCAAGTTTATTATACCTACATGTTGCTATTTTGCAATTTTCCAGTACTTCATTACTTTGCAATACAATACACTTTATTTCACACCAAAAAAAGAACAGTACCTACGGAACATTAAGTTTAAAGTAGAGTAAAACAACAGGCCTTATCGCTAAAGAGCGATCTCTTCAAGACAACCTTTGCGCCATATATTGATTTAAACTTACACGATTTTCACACATTAATATTTGTGGACGGGACTTAATCGCGTACAATTATAACTAATTTACCTTTTATAAACTTTCGACCGTTTCTTGTAATGAATGAATTTTATTCTGCAAGCAGACCGCAATGGCATTTTACAAGTCATCAAAATATACTAGCTTTTTTCAAAAGAAGACCACTGCCGAGAAGAAACGCCGAGACAAATTCAACAGTATTTTTTTCCCAAAAATTGCATATTTAACAATCTGTTAAAACGGAAAATTAACCTTTTGGACGCCAACGACGGATGTATCCGCCACGGCCTGCATTGCGATATCAACCTACATGCTGTAGGGTTCAACTTCGCGTTTGACATGAACATGACCATGTCATGGCGTGTGAGTGTCAGCTTATATATTTCACAAAGCGGTAAAAATGAGTGAAAATAACACATTTCTGTTTACAAAAATATTATTTATTTAAAATTTATTGCACAGTATAACATATTAATTATACAAAATGCGAACTTAATGTCATATAAGCAGTCATAAGGCATAAGTCGGTCTTCAGAGAATCTTAGAATTAGTAAAATAATGGCAAAAAAATATCTATATTTCGTATTTTGAAAAAAAAAAACCTATACCTAATCTGAAAATTACTCCTCAGAAAATGGGGAATGGCTCCCCACTCCCGGCACCACACTTCGCTACGCGTCTTTGCATTGTGTATTCGCCTCCTTTACTTTTGTGATATTAACCCTTTGAACGCCAAGAACCTATAAAGTGGTCGTGTGTCATCGGAGTGAAGGTGTACTTTGATCATGAATTAAATCTATTATGAATTGTTTTTATTGGTTTAAACGTTACATCAAAAAAACAATTCAACAGTGCTTGGCGTGGCACGACCACTTTGGCGTCAAAGGGTTAAAGAAAGATAAATACAAATGCGTTTATTTTTCTCTTTAAATTACAATGGCGCCAAAGATGCAACATGAATATTTGCAGTTCGCGTTGCGTATTCGCCTCCTTTTCTTTTGCAATATTAAAGAAAGAGATGCAGCACGAATATTTGCACAAATACGGAGAAGTGTGGCGCTAGCATAACATTGTTGACAATTAGCGAGTGAAGTTATCAAAAGTACTTTTGTATATATTATTACCATAGCAACCAAATCAGTTTTCAATCAATTTTGTAGAAGCTTATTCGCATTTTAATTCAATTTATTTATTTCAATCATGGCGTGCAACGAAAATATAGTTAAAAACATGGCAAATGAAATCACTAGAAACTGCCAAACGTACGGAGTGCAAGTCGAACAGGAATTTGTTATTTATATGATAGATCTTTTGCTACTGAATCCGAAGTACGGCAAACTGTTTACGAAGACATTAAATAGAGATAATTTGGAGTATTTTGTCAATGAATTTGTTTCTATGATGACTGGTAAGTATAATGCTTCTATTTTCTTAGTCATTCGTTATAGCTATTATTTGCGTTAATGACTATGAAATGTATCCTGGGGGGCTACCACGAACCACAAACCAACGAAGTCTTCTGTCTCTGCCGCACTTGGATGTCTGTAAGTAAGTGCGACAGAAAGGGAAAACTTCGTTTGTGGTTCGCGGTAGCCGCCCTGAGCATTATTAGGGCGTTTGGTTCAAATCACTTTCGTGTTCTATTTCGTCGAATTGGATAAAGATGTCGGGTTATTTGGTAGAAGTGCGGGATCGCTACAAACTAACCCGTAAATGCCACCAAAATCTACAGCCAATTCGATAAAACAGTGACCACGAAAGTGAGGCAGTTAAAACGTTCGAATAATGAGCCACCTAGTTACTGTCAGCTGCAAGAACGAAGCTGACACACCTCGTATTGAAAAGGAAGGATTTCCTTCTCTTTCGCTCGAATATGCAAGTGCGAAAGACAGTCATATATTTCGTTTTCGGGACGCGGTATGCCCTCAAGTCGTACTGTACTTATTTTCAACGCTATATAGGTACTTGATCCAGGGATTGGTAGCAACAATGGGGCATTTCACGAGAATGTCGCGTACGTAGTGTTTTTTTTTTCACTATTTCTGACAATATTGAAATATAATAAACGGGTCACTCACGTCTACACGTCACGTCACGTCAATAGTCAATAGTGACGTAAATGAGAGTGGGTTCTCGCCTCCCGCTCCCGCCCCACCGAAGCAACCAACACCGGGCAGCTGCGCACTCGCGCGCAGTGTTGAACGCGAGGCCGCCGCGTCCACTCATGATTAAGGACCACATATTGGCCCGAAACATGTCGAGCGATATTCGACGTTATAGACGTGAGTGACCAACGGGTCACGTATTATATTTCAATATGTCTAAGACTCACGGAAGTTTTCTATTTAAAATTTCTGACAATGCTGGGAAGCCGATTTTGATCTCATTACATTTCATGGCTTGACCAAAAGATTCGTTAGCTTTATTGCATTATTTTACTTGGGTGCCCCAAGGGAACCTTCTTGCCCCACTGCTTTATATCTATAGAACTTTATATTTCGTTCCAGGCGACCAAACATCGATAAACACGCTAAAAATGCAGTTCATAATCCAAACCAACTACGACAAGCTGGCAAACCTAATAGACAAACATCTAGACTCAATAGAAACCACGCTAAGACCGTTAGTCTCGGAGATTCTTGACGCGGACCCAGAGCCGAATGATGAGGCTGAATTTAAGAAGTTGTTTCGGAAGATCTCCATTTATATAGTATTGGGTAGTGGATTGGGTAATCCGAGCCTTATAATGGTAAGTTAACCACTTAACCTCCTCCAGTGCATGGTGGCGGATTTACCCTAAGGCCTCAATGGCATCAATGGTGACAAATCATGCGGCCAGGGCGGCTAATAGTTCACACATTTTCTACTGGTTAGGAGAGGCAAGTAAAGAATTTTCATAATGATCAATATGGCTAGCACATGATCTTGATTCACTTGGCGCTAAGAATGGCCTCTCAACTCTAGAGCCGGCTCTGAAATACAAGTTTTTTTCTATCGAGTCTTAAGTCTGTCTTCCATGGGCATTGTCTGAATTAAATAAATTGAATTGAATTGAATGAAGGCCTTATTATTCCTGAACAAAACTGATTCTCGAATTTTCAGACCTTTATGGTTATGGACTCCTTTTTCCGCACTTAGTGCCAGTTGCACCAACGTACGAACACAAACCGGCCATCGTCAAATATGGCGCCGGCAGCTGTCATCCCATAGAAACTTGTCAAACTTTCCATACAATCAGATTTGACGAACACCGCTTACGATTACAGACGGTTTGGTGCAACCCAGCCTTATAGTCCGACACGTTAGTTCGCTAGCTAGGGGTCTAGCCAACCTAATTCCGACCAGAAGCGCAGGATCCTCCTGGTGTCACCAAAGGCTTCGCGGAGTGACCTCGGTGCGTTGAGGATTTGAGTCCGTTGTGCAACTGCACCTTCGCATTCCAGGATGACGTGGGGGGCTGTTTCATCGGCCGACAGGCATCCCCTGCATAGGGGGCTGTCGGTCGTACCTAGAACATATAAATGTTTTCAGACCTTAAAAGAAGGCATGGCGGCACTAGAAAGCGTGTTTTCCCTACGAGACCTGCAGCTCTTCGTGACTCTGCCTCGCGTGGAGAAGAGGGAACAGCTGGGCGAGATCATGGCAATAGTGTCCGGGGTACGGTTGTTTAACCGGGACTGCAAGAAGGGAGGAGACGGGATTCCAGACTGTAAGATATTTCTTAAGTAAAGTTTTTTTTATTAATAACAGGATTGCTCTTGGCCATCTAGCCAGGGGGCAAAAGATGAGCTCACTCAGAAAATGCCTATTCACTCTTGCCTTAAATAGGTTCAGGTTATATGACCTCGGAAATACAGATGCCGGCAGGGAATTCCAAAGCTTAGCAGTGCGCATTATAAAAGATGACGAAAAGCGCTTGGTTCGAGTAAGAGGAATCGTAACCAGGTAAGGATGGTCACCAGCCGTACGTGTGGATGTCCGATACAAGAAGGGGGAAGGCGGTATGAGCTCATGGAACTCCTGAGCACACTCGCCAAAGTACAATTTGTAGAAGACGCATAGACACGCTACTTTACGTCTATGTGCTAGGCTCTGCAGCTTAGATCCTACTTCCGTACTGCCGCCAATGAGCCTCCTGGCTCTGCGATCCACCGAGTCGAGTGCGGCAAGTTGGTACCTACTTAGCCGACCCATCCCAAAAGGTGACTATAATATTCCATGCAGGATCGGACTTGGGCTTTGTTGTATAGAGTAAGAAGCTACCCATACTAGAACTGAGATACCTAAAAACACAAAATTCATCCTATGGCAGCAGTTCCACTAATATTAAGACGAGTCAAGAAGTTACGCGACAGACACTCACAGAGCAAGTAGTAGCTACGGTCTTCTGTAAGGCGGAGGTAGTTCGCAGTAAAGTTGAGCTCCTCTAAATATATAAACGAGATGACATATTGCACTGTACCTGGTAGACTGGTAAATACTTCTAAAAATCGCTCTCCTTTTCGATGTCATCGCCATTTTGTGAGCAACATAACTTTTCCGAAGTAATAAACTCTGAAGTCCGAAGTGAAATGCGGCTTGGCAACATTCAGAATTGGCGCTAATATACGTAAAAAAATATATACCTAAAGGATTTCGGAAAGGGTACGTGGGCACTTTGTACCTAATTCCGAAAGGAATCCGTGACTGGAACAAGTTTAAGACACTTTCCAGTCTCGCTTTCTCTCCACAGTGCCTTTCAATCTGGTCGACGCTGGCAAGGCCTGCCACTCTGCGCTCTCCAACTCGCTGTTTGGCGTGATGCAGCGTGTAAACAACCTCACCGCGGCTATAGAGGACACTGTGAAGATTGAGAAGGAAACTGGCAACGTGCTCGTCAAACTGCCGACTGGCACGGAACTGACGCTGTAAGGCTGCTCTAATACTTTCCTTAGCCGGTTCCCTTGTCATGAAGCTTTTTGTCAGGAGTCCGTGCGTCCACTTGGACTCCTGAAAAAAAGATTCTGTGGATTCACATTATGAACGCACAGTCCTACTGCCAGTTAGGCACTGATGGTCCCACCGCCGGCGATAAGCGATTAGAGCTAGAAACTAGAAACGAGTTGGCGAGAAGCGAGTGGTAGTTCCGATAGTTTTGTCGCTCGGCTATAAGCGATTGTTCGAATGCGACGGGCGATTACTCGGAAAATGACCGCTGTTTAGTCTCTGATCGCCGAGCGAGCATCGCTAAACGAGTACCGCTGAGCGATGCTCGTTTTTAGGGTTCCGTAGTAAACAAGGAACCCTTATAGTTTCGCCATGTCCGTCCGTCCGTCCGTCCGTCCGTCCGACCCCCGTTTTTCTCAGTAACCGTTAGTGCTAGAAAGCTGTAATTTGGCATGAGTATACATATCAATGACGCCGACAAAACGGTAGAATAAAATCTTAAAAAAAATTTTTTTTAGGGTACCTCCCCTACATGTAAAGTGGTGCTGCAAATTTTTTTTCTGCCAAACCCCATCGTGTGGGGTATCGTTGGATAGCTCTTAAAAATATTATAAGGTTTCTAGAAGCATTTTTTGATTAAAGAATTGGTTAGCGTGATATTAAGCTTTGAAGTGATAATTTTGCTATGGTCAAGTGTCCTCGCCCTTGGTGGGACCAGTGCCTTAAACTTCTGACAATAGGGATGTTGACACCAAATAAGAAAATCAATGAATCCGAATTTTCTCGAATAAGTATCAAATTCTCAATCAAATAGTGAAAAAAGTAATCCAAAAGAATAAATATAATTACATAGTTAATTATAAGTCTTCAAAGTTTTAGGAGGGGGCATTTTCTGTCCCTTTTCCGCAAAACGCCCCGTTGTATTGAACGATCGTCATTTACTATGGCGCTCTAGGTCAGTGACGTCAGTGACCTGTAGCGTTATCTCTCTCTAACTAAAAACATTCTAACGGTTGTAGTTTCGTTATTTTTGAGATATTTGAATAGGATTTTCACTTATTGGCATAGTTTTATGTACTTATTCTTTCGTATGGAGTAATAATAAATTTTGAGTCAAGATGTTAGACAAAATTAAACTTTCAGTGATCACTACCACCACATGTTCAACCTCCTTACCTTCAACCGCCAATACGAGGTGATGTTGCGTCGACTACTAGGCGACGTCGAGGTGATGGTCGCTAATGCTAACCGTTACGTGGAGAGGGTGAAGGAAGCTCTGGAGAATATACACACCGCCGTCAAGTATAAAGCTGCTGTGCCTGTCGCTGTTGTCTTTGTGAGTCATAGTCATAAGAATTCACAACTTTTTCCATTGCATGATGAAGTCATTAATAATAATTAATAGTTTCTAAACACTAGAAAAACACGCTTTGCGTGTTAATTGAAACCTGATCGTGTTCAAAGTCCATTACGTGACCTTTCTCACAAGTGCAAACACGACTATGATACGATATTCCATCATGGAATGCCAGTGCCTATCTTCCGGCTTCATCATCAGACCTTGAAAGTCTTGAAACCTAATCGTGGTCAAAGTTCATTACAAGACTTTTCTAACAAATCCAAAAGCAGCTTAAATTGTTTCATCCCGCGCAAAAGCTGATGGTCTCTAGGGTAAACGTATTTTCTATGGCAATAAAATTATATAATAAAGTCCCTGATGAGTTTAAGAACCTTCATACTACTCAATTTGAAAGAATACTGTTTAAATGGTTACTTGACAAGTGTTTCTACTATACTGCTGATTTTCTAAATATGTACCTAATTGTAAATTATATTTATAACATTATCTGACCATGTGTTTACCTAAATATTTCTAGGCCGTAGTTGCCAAAAAATGTACCATATTCTTGTAAATAAATTTATTTTATTTATTTATTTTTATTTTTGTCTTCTGGCTACAATGTAAATGAGAAATTACAATACATTAATCTTATATCTTTAAACGAGCAATTCTTGTATATTTATTTATTTATGTATTTATTTATTTGTTTATTTATTTATTATGGGGATCTCGGAAACGGCTCTAACGATTTTGATGAAATTTGGTATGTGGGGGTTTTCGGGGACGAGCAATCGATCTAGCTAGGTCTCATGCCCGGGAAAACGCCGAGCAAAGCTCGGCCGCCCAGATATTTTTGTATAAAGCAGCAACGCTGCTAACGCAGACCACAAATTTAGAAATAAAAGGAAAAATTGAAAAACTTTAGGCACCGAGCAGGATTCGAACCTGCGACCTCCCGGCACTCGCGGCCAGTCGCTCTATTATAGCCAACTGAGCTACAGGTGCGATTACTACCCGGCTTGAAATTCGTCAATCCTTGCTTCATTTATACAAACGCCTTAAGGCGCAGGGTAGGGCAAGGCCTTCCCTATGCAAACTTTGTGCACGTTTTATTCGTCGGTTTTGGCACTAACAAATATAATTTTTTTTTTTTGGTTGTACATATTAGGTATGCGGAGATCGTGATGTGAAAATTTTCAAATATTTCAAAAAAATTCAAAATAAAAAAAAAATAAAAAAAAAAATTTACATCACGAAATAGCTATCAGAAAAATAAGCATACTGACCAAAAATCATAACTTTAATGCAAACACAAACGAAGTAAATCCTGCACAAAGTTTGTATGGAGAGAGCTTGCCCTACCTCTCCGCTTAAGGGAGGCGTACAGCGACATCTACCAGCAAACACTATGAAATTTGACATTTCAGAGGACTGACATCACACTAGCGCCTCTAGCGGCGAATCCATACGCGGTATGCCTCATTGGTGTCTCTCTTTCAGCCTCTTTTCTTCCGTCTCTGGTACACTTGGAGAGGCATGCAGAACATAATGTACCTCGTGTCTACGGTGAACCGCCTGATGTCTGCGCTGGCGCATCTGCAGGATCAGATGCCGATGCCGTTGGATATCCTGGATACCATGCTGGCTGGTACTTAATACCCATAGTCTTCCAAGATCCGGAATCATTTTAAAGCCTATATCACACACTGCAGCGGCCTACGGTGGCGTTCAGTTTTTCCCCCCTGCTGGCCCTTCTGGCCGCAGGGAGAGGTATCCTTATCTATATCTGTCACTGGCCGCTTGCAGGCCAAAACAGGAGCACACTTATATAAAAAAAAAGGTGCCGCTCAGCTGTACACTATGGTGTCTTAGGAGTTAGGAGTGTTCGTAAGAATCATTCAGACATTACCGGCCTTGATTTTCATACTGCCAATTGGCTGCCACCGCGGCCGCTACCGCAGGTCGCTATGCAGTGTGTGGTATGCCTAATTGCCTAATAGTTTTTTTTTTTCACCACCCAAGCCACTCTAACTGAGGTGCAAAGCACGAGACTTTCAATCTGGAGGAATCCAAAACCCGAATCGTACCATAGGGTTAAAAAAAAGAAATAATATTTGATATTTATTAACCTTTTCAACGCCCTCTGTCATATACAAAAGTTTCACTCACACGTGTTGACATGGAAATTATGTTAATGCGAAGTTAAACTCTATAGAAATAATAATAATAATAAAGACATTTATTCAACTAACTAAGTTAATGCATGTTGGTTGATATTGCACTATTAGGTACTCAATTCAATTCAATTCAAATAATTTATTTCAGAATAAATCCATATATGGTTAGTTACATTATTATACTTATATCTATGTTAGTGTGTGTGTACTGCTCGAAGTGCTTGACGGCTAGGCTATATATATATATCTGCCGTTGTTGTTGAACCGATGGTGCGGAACTGCGGATATATCTAGGGTTGCCAACTTGTGGGTGCAAATTTGCGGGACATTCGTGGCAGATTTGCGGGACATGGCTAAAAAATGCGGGACCCACGCACCCAGCCTAACTTTCTATACGCGGTTGATTAGGTACATTTTTAAAGTGTCGGCTTCGGTGACCGCTTTTATACCATAAAGCTGGCAGTACGCTTGCTTTCCACCGACGTGGTATCAAAAAAAGGTGATGTGTTGTTGAGCGAGCGAATAAGTAAATGCACAGGTTTGCACGCGGGAATTGGTTTGCGTAGATATAAAGTCGCGCGATCAAAGTAGGTATTCAAAACTCATGAATATTCGCTCCAGTTCTTCTGAATTCCGAAATTCTGACCGGGCCTGAAAACGGGACAATCAGCGTCCCGCATGCATCCTTTGCGGGACGCATCCTCTAAGGTGCTGGAAGGAAACGGGACGTCCCGCCTGAGGCGGGACGGTTGGCAACCCTAGATATCCGTCGTTGGCGTAAAAAACATCTTGATAAAACCAGTCTGGCCTCTAAAACGAACGAACTGAACAGATTACGAAACTTTGGTAGGTATACAACGCGTTTATAGCCTGGATACACATATGGGGTACTTTTTGCACCGAAAATTGTCCCTCGGGATGAAATCATCACCTACCGGTGAAAAATCTAGTTTCATATATTGTTTGGCAGGCAAATCGGTGACAACAGACCAGGAGCGAATCTCGCGGGCAATCAGCATTGAAGAGCGTCTGACCATGGGGTCGCTCAAGAATTATGTGCACGACAGTGATACTTCACTAAACGGCGACAAATACGTGCAGGTACCTACAGATTTCTCAACTTTTTCTTCCTCGGTCCTTCATTACTGAGGATCGCGACCACGTGATACCTCTCACCAGAGATAACTCTTTAGGGATCGTCCTAATACAACGCGACTACTTACGCGATTATCGCAAGTTCGCGCGCATTTTACTCGCGCGAACTTGCGATCAAACATATATTGAACGCGAACAGGTGTCCTAAATGATCGCGCGATTGCCAATTAGGACATCTGTAAGTGCGAGTAAAATTCGCGCGAACTTGCGATAATCGCGTAGTCGTGTTGTTTTAGTTTAGGTCGGTCCCTTAGAGTGCGGTCATAATCATAAGCCATGTGGACCGCACGTGCATACTGCGCCAACTACTTTCTTCGACGCATCAGACCATCTCGGGGGTTAGGTGAGCACTGAGCACGCCCGTTGTTCATTTGATTTAAAATCATCAGTTCTCATTTTGTCATTTCTTAACACTACAATACAAATATTCGTTCAAGTGTTTTCTCGAAAATGGCCCGCAAAAGTGAACTTTACTCGCTACACCACGCTACACACTAGAAGGCAAGTGTTATATTAGTTTAAAATCAAACATTGCAGGCTCGCTCCACGCGTCGTGAATGTTACATATAAATTCCGTTAAAAGACGAGTTCCAAACATTTTTTAAAGGCAAGGTATACAGTCAGTTCTGAGTTCGGTAGTACAATCGCCATATAAGTATAAAGAGAGGGCTCGGTAGCTCGTCCTTTAAAAATTCAACGCAGCCTGCAAAATTTGCCTCCTTCTCGGCCTCAACAATAATTGTACTATTATAGTACGTCACACAACACTGCTAACCACTACGTTAAACTGATCAAAGCATTTTCTCTATTCAGTATCTGGGATTCTGCGCGCTTTGCCTGTGCGCAGGCGCACTAGTGCCGGGCAATCCGCACATCGGTCTCATAAAACACGCCGGCCGCCGCTACGCGTTCTGCGCGGTACACATGGCGACCCAGTTCAGCAAGGACCCACAACGGTATTGTTATCTCAGTCGCACACTCTTGATCACGGCTTAGCGAGCAAGACAGCAACAGTCGCATAAAAAACCTAATAAGCCAATGAATGCCCCAGTTCAGTCTGTAACTGAAGATTAATTTTCAACTGCCAAAGCCAAAACTGACCCAGTGCCTGCCCTACTTATTGGTTTAAGGGGAGGCTTTTAGCCTTTGGCCCTCCGCCCGGCTTCCCAATTTCTGCGGTAGCTGTCGTGACTATGGGCTACATATTTACTGTGCACAGTCGCCGTCTAATACATCTGTACTCTTCAGTATGGCTTAGCACATGATGGCAACGTCAGTTTGACGGCTTATCTCGAGCTATCCGTCATTTTTGATAGGTGCTGTAAGAACGGATAGCTCGAGATAAGCCGACAAACTGACGTTGCCATCATGTGCTAGCCATACAGAGTGAGACATACGAAAGCATATTCGCCCACGCTGACGAAGACGCTTCGCTCGCTCGGCTAATTACGTATTGTTGTAGGTACGTGAACGAAGTTCTAGACTACGCCCGCAACAATCCGCACGTGATCAATTTACTCAACGTATGGAAGGCGGTGTATGACGTTCGTCACGTGGACAGTTTGGTCGTCAAACATGTCAAGAAGAGTAAGTTGTTTTGTTAAGCACGGTAACTTGTTATACCTGCGACCGACTGACCAACCAATCACTCTAGCTAGCACAAGCCGAAATTGGGAACAGTAAGCCAAGAAAGCGGTTTTTCACACCTGCTTATCAGAAAAGAGTCACTTCACTCTTCAAAAATGGCTTTCCATCAAATTTATGATGATTTCGCCAATCAATAGGCAACTGGTTTTGTACGGTAGTGAATTCAGCCCGTCGTCGCGAAGAGCACGTGCGTTCACCAACGCGGTGATGGGCAAAATCCCAGAAAAGAGTCCTTGTTGCTCTCGTCTGATATGTTCCCCCTGATTCAAATCCTGGATCTGCGCCCCCTTTGTGGCCTTAGTTCACCAGGCGTCGTGTTACAGTCCAGGTTCACGAGAAGGAGATACAAACGGAGACGCACCCGATCCCAGAATACAAGGAGAAGAACTACCACTGGGACCTCTGGGAGTGGAAGCGGCGCGCGTGCCAATGGGTATCCATCACGATCTTCTATACATATTATAAAACTCTTGCGTTACTTAGACAACTATTGATAGACAGCGCACAGCCCAAACCGCTGAAGATATAACCATGAAATTTGGGACATATGTTCTTTAGAGTACGTAGACGTGTACTAAGAAAGGATTTTCCGAAATTCAACTCCTAAGGGGGTGAAACAGGGGTTGAACCGTTGTATGGAAATCGTTCATTTGGAAAGTTAGAGACTTGAAATTTTGTACAAAGGTTTCTTATTAAAAAAACAAGATAAATGATATAAGGTTTATATAAAAATTCACCCCCTAAGGGGTTCAAAAAAGGGATGAAGGTTTCTATGAGAAAAATGGCGTCTTTCAAGTAAGAAGTTTAAAACTTCGGCCACAAGCTCCTAATTTAGTGAAAAACATTGATTTTGGCATTTTTTTGAATTCATCCCTTAAAGGGTTTATGCGAGAGGGTTGAAATTTTCACATGGGCAATGTGTAATTTTTAAGGATGAAATGTAGCCAGAAACTTGAAATTAGAAGTGGCTTCAGGTTTTAACTAGGTGGCTTTAATTTTTTTAAGTTTATTTCTATTTCATGACATATTTCTTACTCTTATAATCACCGTACATACACGAGTTCTACGCGGACGAAGTCGCGGGCCAAAGCTAGTCATTAATACGATTATACTTGTAATCCTTTTTGTAGAACGAATTATCCTTCTCTTTGTGCCTTCTAAACAAAAGCATTTGTCTTTCATTGTTAAGCGTAACCACTAATTGATACTGTAAACTAAACGAAGTAAACGTTAACACTTTCTGCCAAAAGAGTCTTTACGTACAAGGAAAGAAGGTTCACATTTAAAAAATACGACATCGGTGGTGACCTTTTGTATTTAAAACAGCAGTATTGTCCGTAGAGCAGCCTTTTCATTTCGAAGCATAATTTATGGCACGTGGCTAAACAATGGCATTGTTGGACCGATGGGTCCTTAGGATAAGACCCGTTCTACAAAAAGGATTACAAGATTTACAAGTATGCAAACACTGATCATCGTTAAATATGGCGCCTGCACTGCAGTTGTCATCCCATAGAAACATGTCAAACTTTTTACGGTTTGGTGCAGCCCTACGCTAAGTTTCCGTCCAAAATTTATTTTTAGTACAATCTCTTGCCGACTGTATCTTTATATCCACAGTCATCGACTCGTTGAGAAGGTTCCAATGGGCCCAAACAACACGGGTTATCTTGTGCAGTTTAGGTATTAGGATGATTTATTTATTTATTTATTTTGGAAAATACATTTAACAGCATTACAGCATGTGCCAAGACGCTGGTAAACTTAAAACTATCTAAGTAAATACACACAAAGTAAAAATAGAACAATACAAACAATACAAAGTAAAAATTAAACTAAGTTTAAACAATTAAAAATTGCTTTCGCAAAAAATCTTAAAAATACAAAGAAGTTTGCACCACTTGAAGGCAAACAAATCACAATCAGGTGTATACATTAAAACTTTGTGATGATGATGTGCATGTCAGCTGTTTTTGAATAGATATACAAGTATATGTGTGTAATAAAACTATAAAGATAAGAACCGTAAGAGATTTTTAGTGACGTAGTATGTATAACTCCAATATTCTTTTAGATTTAGTCTTTCCCCAGTGTTCATCTTCCCCCACTTTACAATAATCTGAATACTCAATTCCCAGGCAACGATCGTAAACTGCCGCACGAAATCCACCCAAACCATCTACAGCCATCTCCGCGCGGAGATCCACTGCCAGACTTACGAACAAAGAGATAAATGCTATCAGACCAAGAAAGACACTGGCATGACGACAGACCATAGCGATAACTTCATCTGGGGTCTGCGGGGAAAGATTGGATACGGACAGCATTGGGTGGACTTTAAACAGAAGCACGCTCCAGAAAAGCTTAAAGGTAAGACTTTGGAGAAATGGAAAGGTAAGGAGCATTATCCAATATAACCAAGGGACAACGAAAGACTGGGCATTACGACGGACCATAGCGATAACTTCATCTGGGGGCTGCGGGGCAAGATGGGATACGGACAGCATTGGCTGGACTTTAAACAGAAAAGCTCAAAGGTAAGACTTATTAGGGACTGTAGGATACAATTGGGCACGAAAAGCAATTAATAAAACTTCAACCAGAAATATTCTTTGGGGAAATGGAAAGGTAAGGCGCATTATCCAATATAACCAAGGGACAAAGAAAGACTGGACATTACGACGGACCATAGCAATAACTTCATCTGGGGGCTGCGGGGCAAGATGGGATACGGACAGCATTGGCTGGACTTTAAACAGAAGCACGCTCCAGAAAAGCTCAAAGGTAAGACTTATTAGGGACATCAGCTGTGACTCCGAGCGAGTCCCAGGCTAGAGTCCTTGGAAAACCATTTGTTTCCAGCAGAATGCCGCTTTGACAGGCATTCCAGAATATATTTAAATACGAATATGTTACTTTATGGTTCTAGGCCAAACATGGCCAGCCTCATACAGTAACAACCTCTACAGTACCTATATATATATACTACCTTTTTTGCAATAGCTAAAAGACAAAATATCTTCGGTGAATGTGCTCAGGATCTCCATGAGATGCCGCCTTCCATCGGACAACCAGACGTAAGCGGGTATTATTTCGACTAGGGTTTGCTCCCGGGAAATACCGGAACCGAAAATACCGGGATTTCCCGGTTTTTTGAACCAAGGTAAGAGCCGGTACTACGAAATCGAAATCCCGGTATTTTCGGGATTTTCGGGAAATGTAATTTGCGGTTTAAATTCAAATTAAAAGAAGAGTAATATGTATAAAATAACGCAAGCTATGTTTATAAATGGAAACTCCGCTCTAAGCAGCCAATTCACGACCACGGCTGGCCATTCATTACTCCGTCCCGCTTATACAAATTCATCAGCGCCATCACCTAACCAGTTCTCCTGTTCTTCACTCGCATATTTACCGCAACCTGTGTGTTCATTGTTCTAAGCTACACTATCAGTAGGTAGTCGCCCATCTAGCACCCAACCAGCACGCTAGAATTAAGAATACCTGTATATCATTCTTATATCGGTTCCATATGAGTATTAAAGTATTAAAACATGCCTGTATAAAGGTGTTAGAGCATGCTATAACACCGTTATAACCGCGAAAGAGGCCTACGATATAACAGGTAAAGGTTACAGAAGGCCTGTAAAGCAGTGTTATCTTTATACCCGTAGTGTTAAACAACCCTCGACAACCGCAATAATACCAGTTGAGGTGTTGGCTGAGAGTGTATTGACACTCTTGTGCAGGTACTATTACAGGTACAACAAGAGTGTTAGTTCACCCTCAGCTAACACTTCCACTTGTGGTTGTAGAGAGTTGGTTACCGCTATGGGTTATAGAAGCGCTTCGGCTGAGAACGATTTACCACTTTAGACTTTAATACACCTATTAAAATATTTCAAGTGAGATTCTTGTTTGTGAAGTGTAAACAATCTGGCCGGTTATTTTATAGTATGTTTCCCAACCCCATTTTTACGCGCCCAGTATTTATTAAAGATTTGTAATAAAACTTGTAAAGAATAAACTTCGGGTTTTTATGATTTTTTATTTTTGATTCTTGGTCAGTGGCATGTTAAATTAAGTGGCATCCATATGAGAGTAACATAAATAATGAACAAATTGTAAGCATTTAGTAAACTCTTTTATTTAATTTTGAGTCCTTTTTATAAACCGTTAAGCTAAAATAAGCAAATTCATTGTGATTTAAAGAATTAATGTATATTTTGATAACAAAACACGTGTATTTTCTTTTTGCATCCCTGATATTATTATCATATTGCCCAAAAAAGGTTTTAGGCTAAAACTTCTCAAGTCTCAAAACCACCACAAGTAATTTCCCGAAAGTACCGAAAATACCGGGAAATCCCGGTTCCTCTTCCGGCTAGTACCGAAAATCCCGGGACTGATAAATGGTACCGGTTCTGCATTCCCTAATTTCGACGACCGCTTTAGCTTAGTTGGTAGTGACCCTGCCTACGAAGCTGGAGGTCCCGGGTTCGAATCCCGGCCGGGGCATTTATTTGTGTGATGAGCACGAATATATAGATATAAATAGATACTTAAATGCATAGAAAACATCCAAGACCCGAGAACAAACCGAGTAAAACTGCCATACTAATTTTACTGCCTCGCCATTTTGCTCGGTACGTGTGACCAAGGCATTAGTGTAGTGCCAGTTGCACCAACGTACGAACACAGACCGGTGACCGGTCATCGTCAAATATGGCGCCGGCAGCTGTCATCCCATAGACACTTGTCAAACTTTCCATACAATCAGATTTGACGAACACCGATAGAGAGAGATGATAGAGGATTGTCTATGTGTTCGTGCACAACTATAACAATGGGTAGCCCGCGCTCGTGAGATAAAATAACTATATTTTTCCAGCTCAAACCTTCACTGCGTGCACGTGGCCGTGCGAGCCAGCCACTCCGCCCTCCGAATCTGAATTTCAAGAAGAGAAACATCTGATCAAAACCGCCCCTGTCAAGACCACCCGTTTCTCTAATTTGTAATGATGTGATGTGATTAGGGTGACACAACCAATGGCAAAAAAGGAGTCATTCATTTTTTATAGAACAATCAATTTAAAACCGTATGATCTTTAATAAAGGTTGACTTGTCCATTACTGGTGCTTGTTCTTAGTGTCCATAATTGGTGGTGTCACCCTAGTGTTTTTCTTAGTAAAAGAGGTCTAGTTTTAAAGCAGAGAAAGGTAAAAAGCTAATAATATGAACCAAGATCAGTTTTATAAAATATTTATTGACTAAACTAATCATATAATGTATTTAATATTATTCATTAAATGTTTGTTATTAACAATGCATTTTTATTTACATGGACTCGATTGTATATAGGTGATGGTGTAATATGGAATTTATGTAACTATGGAATTATCGATCGACCGCTTTAGTACATTACTTAACAAGGGCGGTAAAACAAAGAATGTCTCAGATCGCAGGTATTTGACGCCCGAGCCGAAGGCAAGGGCGATAAATATGCGATCTGAGGCTTTCTTTATTACCGCCCGTGTTAAGTACAAAATTTTATGTCACCCCCTGGCCAGGAAGTGGGAAATCCCGCGCGCGGAGCGTGTGATAATTGCCGCTTTATGGCCAGGTGTGACATAAAACCTTTTTACAGCATATTCGCCTGAGCCCAATGAATCCATATCGAGTCGATATTGAAATTGAAAATAATTTATTCGTGACAGTGTTGCTAATAATTGCGCAACCATAATTTGTTTAATTCGATAACTAACAATACTGTGAATTTGCTGTATATAATAGAAAAAAAAAATTGCGGTTATGAATTATGTCCAGGTTTTGGATAATTTAATCGGGAACGCAGCGTTCTATGTATCGGCAGCAGTAGAACGCTAAAACGCGACGTTCCGCTTTGACCACCGCGGTCTGCCCGCCTGCTGTGTGCATTATCGTAAGGGGCCTCGGTCCTTGTAACGCAGAACGCGGAACGCCGGGACGCTCTCTGTGTGCGCTTACTCTAAAATAGTACAAAGAAGTATCTAATAGTACATTACTTACCAAGGGCGATAAAACAAAGAATGTCTCAGATCGCAGGTATTTTACGCCCGAGCCGAAGGCAAGGGCGATAAATATGCGATCTGAGGCTTTCTTTATTATCGCCCGTGGTAAGTACAAAATTTTATGTCACCCCCTGGCCAGGAAGTGGGTTTTTTCGCGCGCGGAGCATGCGATAATGGCCACTTTATGGCCAGGTGTGACATAAAATATAATAAATTTTATGTGAAAGAAGCGTGGAAAGAAGAAAATATAAGTCAAAGTCAAACCCAAGTCAAACCTTTTAATTTCAATTACATAATAAAATTAATAAATACAATGGAAATAGATAAAGAATAAAGAACAATAATATAATAAAGTTGAATACAACAATGCCACGTATCTAAATACGTAAGTCTAATTATCATTTATTTCAAGACAAGATGCAATATTTTTATTATTCCTTTCATTTGAAAGAATTGCATGTAGAATAGACCACGAGTGTATTCGTGTGTTTGTGTGTAATTAAAATACTATGATTTATAGTCTTAAATTGCTGTTACAAACTGACAATTTAAACTTTCGTGCCTAAACGGATCTACAGTTTCTGTGACGTCACTCGTGTTATGACATTGACAGCCAAAGAGAATATATATAATCTGTATGGCTAGCACTTGATGGCAACGTCAGTTTATCGGCCTATCTCGAGCTATCCGTCTCTTTTTGATAGGCGCTGTTAGAAAGTGACGGATAGATCGAGATAAGCCGACAAACTGACGTTGCCATCATGTGCTAGCCATACAGATTACATATATTCTCTTTGGTTGTCAATGTCATAACAGGTGTGACGTCACCAGGCGCTGACTGCCGTTTTAAAACACGCTCCGTTTCTCGTTAATTCAAATCGAAATTATTGTTTGAAATTAGTATATAATAAAGTAAAAACGTTTCAGTAGTTATTATTTTATGTTTTTTCACCATTTTGGTCACAAAACAATGGTAAATATTATAATTGCATCTTCCCTATTACAACAGTAGGTATAAACTTTAATGGTGCCCATAAGGCTGGCCACATTCCCTCGATGGGTAGGGGCGGTACATACAGACCGCCCCTATCCGTTGACCGAGGAAGTGGCCAGCCCTATTATATCACCCGAATTTTCTAACATTTTTTTTTAATAATAGAGGTTATGGGCGTAGCCACTCAAAGTAGTCTAATTCAGTACATGTACATGGAATACTTAAAAAACAACGGGTTGCACTCCGGGAGTGCCGGCAGAAGTGAAAACTCAATAAAGAAAGTAAATAACAAAGATATTCATATCCGTATTCATATTCATACTCATGTTCATATTGATATTCGCATAATCCATTTACATATATACATACAATACCATTCTTTTATCTGCCCTGGGATCCCAGGGACTGGTAGACGACGGGTTAACCTTTCCGATGCCAACGACGTATATATACGCACCATCGGTTCGTCGCCAATGACGCATATATCCGTCACGGTATCCAATGCGATATGAATGAACAAACATACATGAATTTCTATAGGGTTCAACTTGGATTTGACATTCTCATGTTATGGCGTCTGAGTGATAGCGTTAGTATTAAGGTATGATTCCGTTGCCGACTGCATACAGCAACAGCACGTTCCGCCGCACTCCAAATTGAACCGTAATCATAAGACTAAGTCCCAATTTAGAGTGAGCGGCGTGTGCTGTTCCGACACTTCTCCGCTCATTTCAAATTGAGCTTTTTACGCATACCATTACGGCTCAATTTGAAGTGCGGCGAAACGTGCCGTTGCTGTATGCAGTCGGCAACGGAATCATACCTTTAAGCTGGAAACGCACAGACAGCGGCGGCGTCGCGGTGCGGAGGCGGTACCGGTTGTAATGTTCGAACTAATATGAAAGGGTCCGCACAGAACGCTTTTTTCCCGGCCGGTTTTCTGTGCGGACCCTTTCATATTAGTTCGAATATTACAACCGGTACCGCCTCCGCACCGCAACGCCCCGCCCCGCTACCGCTGTCAGTGCGTTTCGGGCTTTACGATTACGGGATAACGGGATATTTACCGTGTATATTTGTGTTTTTGTGTAGTCGTTTTTACGTTAATATTTTATACATTCTTACTCTAAACCTATCTCCTAGTAGCACTAAGAAGGTCCCTAGCTTCCCTGGCCAGGGTGATGTCTCCAGCGCGTTGCTGTAGGGAGAGCGCCTCCGCTCGCAGTGACTCCAGCGTGGCGGCCAGCAGTTCCAAGGATTTGGGGTAGCAAGCTTCTGGGACCGACAGCTTGCTGAACTTTGTCTGGAAGTGCAAAAACGAAGAAAAAATAAATTATTTTCATATTTATATAGGTAAAATATTTGTGGACAATCTTACACAAATCAACCTAGTCCCAAACTAAGCAAAGCTTGTACTATGGGTACTAAGCGACGATATAAATACTTATATAGATAAATAGATACTTAAATACATAGAAAACATCCAAGACCCAAGAACAAATATTCGTGCTCATCACACAAATAAATTCCCCCGCCGGGATTCGAACCCGGGACGTCCAGCTTCCCCCTTGTGTCTAAAGTACCATTGATTTGTACCATCAAATGGTACAAATGATACTACTATGTGTACCATCAATGGTACTACCGATACTAGCACGTGTCGCTTCGCTGGTACCATTGCATCGAAAACATACAAAAAATATATACAGAATATATTTGTTTTTTTTTTCAAAAATGTTAGGTTCTGGCGCTTCGCTCGCTCGGCTCGCGCGCTTGTGTCGCAATGCTTCTAACACTCCTCCTCGCTTCGCTCGTCGTCGTACCTACACCGACCTGCCTTAGAGTACAATGTATACATACTTATATACAGAAAATGTTTTCTTCTTTCATATTTTTATTTCCACAAGTAAATACAAAGTATAAACTACCTAGTATCTTTTTCAATGGTACTAAGGACACATAGTAGTATCACTTGTACCATTGATGGTACAAATCAATGGTACTATATACACAAGGCTCCAGCTTCGTAGGCAGGGTCACTACCAACTAAATACGGCGGCGCGCACGCGGTCGCACGCGCACACTCCGGTCTCGCGCGCGCTCGCGTTTCTCAACTCCGTGCTCGAAGAGCACCCACAGTGTGATCTGTTCGCAAGCCCGATTGGTCGACTGATGATAGAGTGCAAGAAGGTAGCGGAACGTGAGATGCCTGCGAGCACAATAGCATAAGTTTTCATGTATTTGTCTATTAGTAGTATAATATCTGGGCGACCGAGCCTTGCTCGGCGTTTTCCCGGGCATGAGACCTAGCTAGATCGATTGCTCGTCCCCGAAAACCCCCACATACCAAATTTCATCAAAATCGTTAGAGCCGTTTCCGAGATCCCCGAAATAAATATATAAATAAATAAATAAATATACAAGAATTGCTCGTTTAAAGATATAAGATAAGTTTGTACCACTTTGGCTCTGCTGTCAAGGTATAAATGTTATTGGTATTAAATAAATAAGGAAGTATAAATTGTTTTCATTGTTATGTATCAATATCAATCAATAATTAAATTTAAAAAAAAACCTGAATTTCTAAAACCTGATTCATCAGCATTAGGGCCTTATCACACTTGCAAGATCATCACACTTGAAATCTACGCGCTCGCCAGAGGTCATAAAATTGTCATGTCGTTGGCGGACGCATCCGCTCGACAACATTTTATATAAACTTGACTTTGACGACCGCTTTAGCTTAGTTGGTAGTGACCCTGCCTACGTAGCTGGAGGTCCCGGGTTCGAATCCCGGCCGGGGCATTTATTTGTGTGATGAGCACGAATATTTGTTCTTGGGTCTTGGATGTTTTCTATGTATTTAAGTATTTATTTATCTATATAAGTATGTATATCGTCGCTTAGTACCCATAGTACAAGCTTTGCTTAGTTTGGGACTAGGTTGATTTGTGTATTTATTTATATTTTTACAATTTTTCACTCTGATTGAAGAGCGTTAATTCTTACCTGGGCTAGCTTACAGCTCTCCTCATAAGCGAACACCTTCTGTCTCATCTGCCTCACCAACTCCTGAATATTCTCTGGATTTGGTTTCATCTGTCTTAAAGACTCTTTCGAGCACGCCAATTCTCTCCTCAACTCATCCATAAACTTGTTATTACAGTCTATTTTCGCTTGCAACGTCTCATTTTTCTGTGTAAGTAGTAGCAGTTGGTAGTTGTCTTCAAGTTCTTCGGACAGTTCTCGGGAGTGACGGAGGGAGATGGCGATGGGATCGAGTTGGACGATGTCCAATGCTTGGTGTTCAGCGGCTTTTTGGAGTAGCTGTTGGCATTTTTGTGGTAGAGCGTCGATGGATGCGTTGAGTTTTGATAACGTCTCCGAGGTTACTGCAGCTGGAAGGGTAAAATCAAAAGTGAGTTGAACGTTTATAAAATTTTACGTATAAAACGCCGTGCGCCGGCCTGTTTTTATGCCACACCTGGCCATAAAATGGTAATTACCGCACGCTCCGCGCGCGGGAAATCCCACTTCCTGGCCAGGGGGTGACATAAAATTTTGTACTTAACACGGGCGGTAAAAAAGAAAGCCTCAGATCGCATATTTATCGCCCTTGCCTTCGGCTCGGGCGTCAAATACCTGCGATCTGAGACATTCTTTGTTTTACCGCCCTTGTTAAGTAATGTACTATATTAGGTGTATAACGAATTGTATTTTTTTTTCAATACTCCCAATAATATAGAAACAACTTACTACTAAAATGCCTAAGGCCTAGAATGCCTAATTTTGTTTCATAAGAATGGCTGCCTGAATATTAAAATGGTTTAGCCTCAATCCTCTAGAGTCTAGAGAAGTGTCTTAGAGTGATTAGTTCACCTTTGTACTTTATATTTTGTAATTTTGTTTCTTGCAAATGTTCTTTGTATGTGCAATGAAGTGTCATACACACATACAATCACTAAACTTAACAACAAATTTACTAGAGGAAAAAAGGACTGCGACTAGGGTTGCCAACTTATGTGCTCCGATTTGCGGTACATTTGTAATAGAATTGCGGGACTTCGCTAAAAAACGCGGGACTCGCGCACTCTATGGTCATAAAAGCCAAAACCAATCCCTGATCTCAATTGTGATGTACGATACATTATTTATTCCCGCGCTATATACCTTCTTACTCGACGATTTCGGAGCTAAAATTATCATATACGAGTACCTACGGTCCTCCGGGAGCGGGATACAAATTACTTATTTTCATTTATCGAATTTGCCTTTGCTGAAATGAAACAAAATGTTCGCTCCAGTTCTTATAAATCTGGCGAGGCCTGAAAACGAGACAATCGGCGTCCCGCACGCATCTCTTGCGGGACGCATCCTATAGGGTGCTGGAAACGGGACGTCCCGCCTGAGGCGGGACGGTTGGCAACCCTAACTGCGACTAAGTATTTTGTCATAATTTTTGATGTAGAGGTATTGGTGTAACAGTGGTAGGTACAGATAAATCAGAACGCCAAATTCATCTAAATATAATGTATTTTCTAAATCAGACTACTTCTAAACTAGGAAAATCAACAATCGTCTCTATTCTTCTAGCAACATTGAGAAGTAACTCTTCAGACAAGTTCGGTCCCACTAGCTGAACCGACAACGGCAACTTGTTCTTTGATAAGCGGATTGGTATTGACACCGCAGGCACTCCGGCCATATTTGCAGGCTGAGTACAATAGTCCTGGAACGCACACTGATCCCG
The DNA here is from genome assembly GCA_951800055.1 of Cenopis cana. Classification (NCBI taxonomy): domain Eukaryota; kingdom Metazoa; phylum Arthropoda; class Insecta; order Lepidoptera; family Tortricidae; genus Cenopis; species Cenopis cana. The sequence continues at coordinate 12,597,163 of OX637493.1, read as the reverse complement.
ATTATGCTTTGATACAAAATCGTCTATTAATGGTGCATCGGTCAAAGTTGTCGGAGTCAAAATTAGATCAACTTCATTGAAAACTTTCTTAAAGTCATCTGCAATCATTCTCCGTAGCTTCAAAGCTTTAATAAAATACTTTTCATAGTTTCTAGTTAGTAAGAAGTAGTTGCCAGCGAATATTCGGGATCTCACAACATCATTGAAGCCTTCAGAGCGGGATGAAGCATAAAGTTCTTCAGTTGAATAATCCTCTTTGGTTCGCAATCCATATTCTATACCGTCATACCTGGCCATGTTACTGGCAACTTCGCATTGGTTTAAAATTGAATATACAGCTATTGATACAGATGTGTTCGGCATAGAGACAGATTGAACCGTTGCTTGTTCATTCTCTAATAAGTTTGTCACTAGTCTCCAAGTGTCTAGGACATCCTCTGCCATTCCCGGACAGTGGTATTCTTTCGGAATCCCTATTTTGATTTTTGACATATCAAAATCGTTTTTCAACAATATCGGAGTGAATTCCCTTTTAATTGTAGTTGAATCTAATTCATCAGGTCCCGCTACGCAGTTTAAGATATTGACGGCATCTTCTACTTTTCTAGTCATAATTCCTGGCACATCCATTGAGTTAACTAATGGTATCAGACCGTATCTTGAAACTAGCCCGTAAGTAGGTTTGAGGCCTATAATGCCACACAGAGCTGCCGGATTTCTTGTGGAGCCTCCTGTATCTGATCCGATAGCAGCCACACATGCTCCAGAGCTGACTGCTACAGCGCTGCCACCGGAGCTCCCTCCGGCAATTCTCCAGCAAGCTTTATACCCCCAGGGATTACGTGTAGGCCCAAATATAGAGTCAACTGTGCCTGCACCCATGGCAAACTCATCTAGATTACATTTTCCTACAAGACATGCACCAGAATCACGAAGTCTTGAATATACTGTGGCGTCATAGGTTGGTACAAAGTTCTTGAGCATGTTTGAAGCACAGGTAGTGCGAATGTTTTTAGTGCAGAAATTGTCTTTCATACCAATGGTAATACCATCTAAAGGCTTGGTTTTCTTGTCAATGTAGAAGCGCTTTTCACTCTCAATGCCATGGTTTTCAGCTATTTCTTCTGTTAAAGTCACAAATGCATTCAAATCGCGGTTTTGTTTTGCACTTTGTAAACACAGATCTACGAAGCTTGTAGGTGTAAGCAACTTGTCGCGGTAAGCCTTATGTATTTCTTTTATAGTGTATGTTGTTAATTTATTCATTTTTAGCCAATTTAATTTATAAGGAGCTGAATTAATTCGCTCAGAATTTCGGCATTAGGTTATAATGAAAATACAACTGACGTATAATGCGACTAAATAGCATACGGATGTTGACGTAACATTCGAAGAGACTTTGGGATCTTTTCAACTTGATTGCATAATAGTGTGCATATATTTTCAGTTTATTTTACTCACCCGCAGCTAGACGTTCGTGTTTATCCTTTTCAGCGATTTGTAAATGTAATTTCTTAAGTTCATCGCCAGCAATAGACGTGTTTACCATGATTTGACTCATAACTAATTTAGATTTTTCAATTTTGCACTAAAGCAAAGCAAGGAATAAATTCGTTTGAAATTCAAAATTATGACATTTCAAAGAGACAACCGAAATGTCGGTTAAGCGGTTTAAGTGGGTGATAGACACATGACTTTTAAGACCGCGATTTTAAAGTTCACGGTTTTACTCGGCTCGGCATCGAGACAGACATACGATTTTAAAACTCTTAACTTAAAAATCGAGAGTCGACGTCGATGACATAGAAAACTTGCTCACTTCACGTCAACTCCACGCGATGTTAAAGCGACTATTACTAGAGCTGAGCGTTTTTTTCAATAAGCGTTTCGTAAAACGCTTTCGCTTACAGTAACGGAATAACACTTTCTTATGAGAACAAAAAACAGTTTTTATAAAAACGACCACCAAAGCTGCAACGCAACGCAACAATGAAACTACACTACATGAATATAGAAACGAAACTCAGAACTGACATAACTCAAACTATAACCTATAACTTTCATCGATCGAAACGACGAAACGAAACAAAACTTAGCTTTGTTCGGGTGGGCGCGCTTTGTGCCAAAAACGTTTTGTATTGATGATTGACAAAAATGCGCTCTATTTGCAAGATGTTAAGGCTTAATTTTGAAAATTCATAAATATTTATTTCGTTCGTTTCGGTTTGTCGGGCGCCGCAGTGAAAAAAACTAGTTACTTTTGAAACTGTTTCGTGAAACTGTTTCCAGATAATGAAAAGCTGTTACGTTTCGTTACACTTAAAAGTCGCAACGACCCAGCTCTAACTATTACACTGTGAATACTGATATCTCGCTCTCTCAGTTAATCCATCTCAGTTACATGTCAATGTCACTTATGGTCATTTCCGTTCTGTTGAAAGGAGTTTTAATTTATAATTTTATATTTATTTTTCATAAGTAAAAAAAGGAGATAAATTAGCTACAATAACAAACTTAAAAGACTACATATTTACAAAGTATAAAATAAAATAAAAAATAAAACTACAAATAATAAATTTGGCCCAAATCGCCGTCAATGGGCAGTGTTACAAACTCGTTTTATAATTTGTCATAGACACCTTTTTGACTGTGTCATCTTGCTTTGTTATTATGAATTTGTCAACGTCTAATAAATACTAATTTAGAAACTTAAATAGATTATGTTATTCTTATCACTGGCGACGAGGATTAAAAATGAACAGCGAACAATTTGAAAAGTTTCTCATATTGCAAGAATCGCAACAAAAACAAATTTCAGACATTTTACAATTGTTAGTAACACAACAACAACAAAATGCGACTTCCACACCAACGACGACACACGGCACGGAGTCGCCCAGCACATCGCACGCTAACACCAGCAAAAACAACATCTACAACAGTTTTAAAGGTGACAAGTTTAACCCTAGCGAAACGTCAGTCGAAAATTTTATTGACTATTTTGAGACTAAATGCAGACTTTGGGGAGAGGATGCACGAAGCATCAATAAAGAGCTTTTATTCACGTGTCTCTCCCCTGAAACCTTTCACGACATCAAGGTTGCCCTGACACCACATTTCGAAAACAGTACGTACGCAGACATTCGAGAAAAACTCCTCGATCTCTACAGAATCAAGCGAACAAGATACAGGGCGCTGACCGATTTCTGGAGCTGCATACGCGCGGACAGCGAATCTATGGAGCACTACGCCCACAGACTAAAAGAAATAAGCAAAGATTGCGGCTATAGCGACGACTTATTAGAACGGCAATTACGTGACCGTTTTGCAACCGGGATCAACCACCAACAACTGCAGATCGACTTGAAGCAAAAATGGCCTGATTTACAAGAATATCAAGACGGAAAGATGAAGGAAGTAACGTTCTCACAAATCTTCAGCGTAGCACAATCCAGGGAACGAGCGGAAGGCGACACAGACCCACACGTCAAAGTCAACAAGGTACAAAGGAGCACCAGATCTTACTTGAACGCTTCACCGCGTAGGCTAAAAACTCATCAATGCCTCAGATGCGGTGAACCTGAAAGACACCCTCTGAGCCAATGTTCAGCCAAAACCCACACATGCAAAGAGTGCAAAACGCCAGGCCACTTCGAAGATTACTGCATCAAGTCGGGCAGAGCCTGTCTGCCCAATCGGTACGATAATAAGCAGAAAACATTTACAAAACGAAACAAACTACACAAACTGCAACATGACAGAAACAGCAACAACTCTTCTCAAGCGTCCTACTCGGATGACAGTGACGACGAATCAGACACCGTTTGTCAAATAAACAAAACAAAAGGCAAAGACAGCAAGAAAATAGATGTCCTGATTAACAACATTAATTGTACATTAGATTGGGACCCCGGTTCGGTCTATTCAATCATTAGCACGAGTTTATGGAAGCGTATTGGCGCGCCTCCTCTAACGAAAGCCCCGGGCTTGCGCGCGTATGGAAACATAAAACTTAAGCCGAAGGGCCTAACAGACGTCACAGTACGGGTCCAAAACGAGGAAAAGATATTGCCTGTTGTCGTCATGAAGTCAGCTGACCCAATGCTGTTCGGGCTACAATGGAGCGAAATGTTTCACATGGACTTCCCAAAGCCAGTCTACTCGATCAAGAACACTCGACACGAGGCCGTCACTTTACAAAAAGTTCTGGACAAACACACTGCTCTTTTCGACGGCAAACTTGGAAAAGTCAAAAACTACCAAGTAAATATCCACATCAAGCCGAATTCTCAACCGAAACATATTCCGGCACGATCAATCAAATTTTCAATGAAGAGAAATATTGAAGTAGAGCTAGATCGCCTAGTTGAAGAGGGCATCATAACTGAAGTGGACCCAAACATTACACCGATTCAGTGGGCGACACCAACAGTCAACGTAGTCAAGACAAATGGTCAGATCAGAATTTGTGGTGACTTTCGCAGCACACTCAACCCTGTTTTGATAACACATGCACACCCGGTTCCCCTGTTCGATCAACTCCGTCAGAACCTCGCAAATGGAGACAAATTTTCGAAAATTGACCTTAAAGACGCTTATTTGCAATTTGAAATAGGTCCAGAGTCTAAACAGTACTTAACAATTTCTACACATAAAGGATACTACCAGTACAATCGAATGCCGTTTGGAATTTCTACAGCCCCGTCAATCTTTCAGCATTATCTTGACAAACTCCTCGAAGGAATACCAAATGTGGCAGTTTACTTTGATGACATTGCAGTTACAGGAAAAGATGACAAAGACCATCTCGAAACCCTTCGTATCGTGTTCCAAAAACTTGAGCAAGCTGGATTAAAAGTTAACTTGAAAAAATGCACTTTCCTACAGCCGGAAGTCGAATATCTCGGACACACGATCGATAGAAATGGAGTACGCCCTACAAAATCTAAAATAGAAGCAATCGCCAAAGCTTCTCCCCCAACTAACGCCAAAGGCTGGCTGCAATGCCACGCTGGATGGCAATGCTTATTCGCTGAGCGAAATATTGGCCAGCCTTCTGGTCACCGGATGCGTCTACCAGGCGCGCCGACAAATCTTTATAAAGTCGGCGCGCACTTGGGCCCCACGGTCCCAGCGTTTCGACCCCAAACGCCTCAAATATGTACCCACTGCCAAGTGAGGCATATTTACGGCGTTTGAGGTCCTCAGCCGAAGTTGCGGCAGAGCCAGCATTCTTTGTGGTGCCTGAGAGATGGGACGGCGCAAGGGTATCAACACAGGTTGCATCCCAGACCAGAGGCCGACCCATTCTCCAAGGCACCAGTGTCATGCCGTCGGGCCTTTTACCGTCGTCTCTCGCTAGACCGACCGGCTCTAGCACGGCCGGGACTTTGACACTCGTAAGGGCCCTTCGGATGACATCATTTAAGCTGGCGTGTCGGGGTATGCGCCCAGCACTTCTGCCGCAAGAGAGACCGTGATGGCCCAGGCTGTCTACCATTGTGCCGCATTGACAGCGATGTGGCATATTTGTGATTGTCCCTATCCGTAGACTGGCGGCCAACCGGAAAGTATTGTTGTCCAGAAGGGTACCTATGGATGGTGATGGTAAAGCCTGCAGCCACAGACCCGACTCCCACTCCGCAGTGGCAAGGAGACGAGCTCGATCTGCCGGACTAGTTGACGTGTTTAAAAGATTGTCCCGTACTAGTCGACAGAGCGGCTCGTCCCACTGCCGCTGCGAGCAAGGGTTGACAGGCGGGTCCGAGTCTGGGCATGTCAGAGACCATACGTTTTTGGCCTCGGAGCAGTGCGTGGCCTCCAGGACCCCGAGAGAAGGGGCTAAAATGTTCCCTATGAGGTGTTGAGCACTGTGCACCGAAGACAAAAACGCAGGTAGTGAAACACTCGAAATTTTGCGGATCCCCAGGCCGCCAAGCCTGACGGGTAGGCAGGCCTGGGTCCAGGATCTTTCGTCAAAAGGAATATTAAGGATGGAAGTGAGTGACTCTTGGATTAATTTATCTAATTTCGAAAGTATATTGGGGTGTTTCCAAACGTGGGTGCATCGAAGGACATATGTAAATTTGGGAACAAAAAGGCAGTATCGCATAATTGTGTACGCGATGTGCATATTAATTTTTAGTAAGCGGTCCGAAATAGCGTTAAAATTTTGAATTTTGTTGTTAAAGTAATCCTCGAATGAATGATCCAAAATAGGACAACCAAGGAGGTGGAGCTGTTTTTCATTGACAACTTTAATCCCGGGTGCTTCTTTTTTAAAGTTTTCGATAATAATGTCTTTGTCATGATAATAATGTTTTTACTTCAATACTCAAACTCTCTGGTTTAGGCTAGGTTCACACGGCAACTATTCGATTCGATATGGCTGGCTAGTAGGTACCTATGTTCAAAAACGGAATATATTCGTCCATTATTTATGTGGACGTCACTGGTCATCATTTATCGATATATAGGATATCGATATTGATATATATAGGATATCGATATTGATGTATATAGGATATCGATATCCTTATTGCGTTGTTATGTTGGCATAAGGTACTTCCGCGTTTTCTTTTTTATTGTGGTTCAAAATGTCTGCCAAACTGTAATGACCGTCGCTTAGGGCGGGCCACACATATCCTTCTGCCTTAAGGGCGTCGTGAAGGTTTCCTAGCTAGCTCAGGGTTAGAAGGGTTGGACACAGGGTTTAGATACCAAACACAGATTGACGTACTGACGAAATGGGTTCTTACGACCCTTTTATTGATAATAAACCAAACCTTATCTAGATATTACTTAGGCACTACGGATAGTGATACGGAGACCGGGTCCCGTGGGACGTTGCGCTAACGAGGTAAGCTAAGTGGAACGGGTAGCGGATTGTCCTCCGAAGGACAAGGGAACCCTGCAGTGCGTACGCGAGGGATGACACGCCGCAGCTGACCAGGGGTGATCGGGAAAGGGTAGGAAGGATTGAACCTCAGGACTAACTACGCGATGTCCGCCCGTAGGCCGACCGACACGCGGCCCTGAAGTTCCCCTAGGGTACCTAGGCACGTACGCGAGAGATGACACGCCGCGCGCTAGGCTTGGTCAGCCCTTGTTCCTCCCACGGAGTCGGAACAAGAACTGACGCTCCGCGGCCGCGCGCTTCCTTATATAGGCGGCCGGCCCGGTGTGTCGGTGTGTGTGCGCAGCTGGCCAGCGATCCTCGCCTTTCGCGCGCCATCCTGCGCCACTGCTGGCGCACGCCGCAAACACGCGTCGCGTGGTGCGCGCTGTGTGCCGTGTATGAGATGGGGATCATCACAAAACTGTACATCAATGTCATGTGATGACAACATTGACAATGTCACTGCCATCAAAAACCTTGTTCTAAGTCCCGTCTCTTAGAACGTAGTGATTATATTCTCTTTGATCACGTCAACGAGCCGTAAAACCGCACAGACTTACTCGCCCGTCTATCACTACCTTTAGAAATTTCTATTCCAGACTACGTTTAAAGCGCTACAATTCATCAGATATATGGGCGACGAAAGGCTAAAGCAATATTTTTTTTCCAATGGCAACCCTTCAGTCAAACAACAAAAAATTGCAAAATAGACTTGATTTACTAAGCTGCGTGCATTTTTAATAATTTTGAAAACAACAAATGTAAAAGCAATAAGAAACTTGTATTATATAGTATGTAAATGTAATTCATTTAAATTAGAACACAAATTAAGTACGAAATGGCTCATTTACAGTATATGCCCGGTGATCCCCGGTTGGTCGATCAATTAGTTTACGAGTTAAAATCTAAAGGAATCTTTGATCAAGTAAGTAATATACTAATTCCAATACATTATATCCTATGAAACACTCCATTACTGTGCATTCACTCGTCTATTCACTTATTATTCAACGTTAGAACACAAATCGATCATTTGCAACTTCAATCGTATGTTTTGAAGATCAATAATTTCACCATGTTGTATTTAATCGAACTCTCCGAGGTCAATTATGAATGTGTGTCTTTACATCAGAATACTCAAGACCGTTTCTGGCTTAACATCTTGAAAAATTTAGTAGAAATAGTCCCTTATTGACAATGCATTTGTTGTATGTATTTGTCTGCCATTAAAAACTAAAAGAGAGGCCTAATACCTATATTGTGGTGTTTTTCAAAACAACAAATTTATCTTTACATAATCATCTTTACAATATTTTAGCCTGTTATAAAGTCAATCTTAAAATAATACTACTATTGATCATAAAGTACTGTTTTCATAGATTCCACCATAAAAATCAACAAAGAAAATTCCATAGATTGTTATGTTTTAATATATCAATGTTGTTAAACTGTATTTTGATGTTTATGTATGGATTTCACATGACCATGGTTTGATTTTTAAGATTAATATAAAATTGCTAGGTTAGATGATTGGCCTTGAATTATTAAATTAGTGATGACTGATATGCTAATGCTTTATATTAATTACATCCATTGTCAAAATCAAACATTAATCTGCTAATAAGCCACAAAGGCACTTTTACAAAATCTCGGTTTACAATTTAAGAAAGTCTGAGAATAAGAATTAGTAGTTTATGCAACTGGTACGTAATGAGGGGCATTAAAACACGAGTGTGTTTTAAATTTGAATAACTGCTCTAAGATGGGTTCAGAAACCATAGTAAATAAATACCACCCACTGCATAATTAATGTTCTTTTTTCCGCTACTCAAAGGTTGTCTGGAAGAGATCGCTCTTTAGCGATAAGGCCGCCTGTTGTCTACCTTTACCTACATGTTGCTGTATTGTTTCTATATGTAACTGATCCTTTTGTGTGAGGTGTACAATAAAGAGTATTTGTATTGTATTGTATAAATACAATAATTGTGTTAATACAACCTTTTTTGCACGGTTGCGGAAATATCGAAATCAGAACTGGCAACCGTACCATACCTGAATGTTATTTTAAAAAGTAAAGAGTCCCTATTCTGATGTGATCATGTCGTTCTAGCTCAAATTTCGTGCGATATATATATACTAAAAAAAACATCAAGCTGATATTTCGCATCAACTGAATGTGAATTTTCAGTGATACTAGAATAGGGACATGTCAACGTTGACATTTAAATTTTGACAGTTTTGTTTGACGTTTAATATTTTAACATCATACATGAGATTCTACTATTGAATAGCACTATCAATAGTAGAAAGCACCTCCTTAAATCTCGTATATCAAAAATAGCCAAAAAACGCCTCATTAAAATCTACATCTGGAGCATTGCATTGTATGGGAGTGAGACATGGACGCTGACACAAAGAGACAGAGAAAGATTAGAGGCCTTCGAAATGTGGTGTTGGCGTAGGATGGAGAGGATCAGCTGGACGGAAAGAAAGACGAACGAAGAGGTTTTGAGTATGGTAGGAGAGAGAAGAAGTTTACTTAAGACAATTAGAAATAGAAGAGGCAGGATGATGGGACACTTAATACGGCACGACAGCTTCTTCTTAAATATCTTAGAGGGCAAAATTGAAGGCAGAAGAGGAAGAGGAAGACCTAGACTGACTTACTTTAATCAAGTGAAAGAGGAAGTTGCTGCCGGGTCGTATGGGGAAGTCAAGAAACTGGCAATGAATAGAGAAGAGTGGCGGTTACTCCACCGACAAGAGCGAAGCTCTTAAGTTTTGATGATGACATGAGATTAAAATGAAAATTATATTACTGCTGCAGCCTTAGCCACAGATAAGAAAATTGCCAGAAATTCATTGGATGTTGAAAAGAGAGTCATTTTCTACGGTTTCCGAACGCATATTAGAGGATTTATGATATGTGTGTAGATAAAATAACTATTATCTACTAATGTATGCAACTGTACATAATTTAGGCATTAACACTCGTGTGACCTTATTATGAAACAAGCCTTGGCTCATTTCATAAAACACACTCGTGTTTTAGTGCCCCTCATTATGTACCAGTTGCACAAACTACTATTACAATATTTGTAACAAGTCTAAAATGTATGCATACATATTACATATATATTTATGTTGTGTTATCTGTCCAAGCCTCGTAAACAAATAGCATGTATTTTTGTACAGGTCACCTTTAAAGACTTATCACACTACCCTATCGGTAGGGCCCTAACTGGGAGAGGGGAGTTAAACTATCTCAGTCTATTGAGTGAAATGTTTTAACTCCCCTCCTTCAGTTAGGGCCTTGCCGAAGAGTAGTGTGATGATAAGCCTTTTAGCACCAATTCTTTGCTGTAAGACATAGACATAGAAACATTTTGATTAAACATCACATTTATGATGGGTACATGTCCAAAACTTAAAAATAACAAAAGGTAAAATATGAAGATATTTAAAAGGGCTTGACTCAGCAATCTCAGCATACATGTTGCAGCAAATAAATATGAAAATATAAAATGTATTTAAAACATCACAGAGATGTATGTATAAGGTCTCTGAGGATCATTTACGCATGTTTTGCAGCGCAGCATAGTGCTTCAAATAATAAAAAAATATATATTAAAAATTGCAGTTCCGCAAGGACTGCATCTCGGATGTGGACACTCGTCCGGCTTACCAGAACCTGCGCCAGCGCGTGGAGAGCTCCGTGGCGTTGTTCCTCTCCCGCCAGACCTGGAAGCCCGACCTCAACAAGAACCAGCTGCGGGAGAAACTCCGGAAGCATATACTTGAGTATGTTTATTAGATATTATTATTTAATCACGGTTCAGGTCTCACTTCACTTTTTTTAAGAAATGGCTTTCCATCAAATTTATGATGATTTCGCCAACCACGTGTTCATTAGACGTGGTCGATAACGACGCCATGACAGTAGGCAACTGGTTTTGTACGGTAGTGGATTCAGCCCGTCGTCAACGGGCGCAACGCGGCGACGGGCGAAATCCCAGTTCAGGTCTAAGCACATGAGCTGGCAGAAATCTAGGTGACAGAGTGCTTTTCCATATCTACCTCACTTTGTACACTATTGTCAAAAACTACCCTCATTGTCTATATATAACATACCTCCCCCATTAAGTGCCAGTTGCACCAACATACGAACACAGACCGGTCATCGTCAAATATGGCGCCGGCAGCTGTCATCCCATAGAAACCTGTCAAACTTTCCATACAATCAGATTTGACGAACACCGCTTACGATCACAGACGGTTTGGTGCAACCCAGCCTAAGAGAGTTCACTATTTTAAAATGTTCATTTACACTGTACACAAATAACATTCACTTTTTTACAACAACGGTGGCAAACCAGCTTACGGTCCGCCTGATTGTAAGCGGTCACCGGAGCCTATGGACGCTTGCAACTCCAAGGGTGTCACATGCACGTTGACTTTATAATAGGGGTCTCTGTCCCGGCGTGAAGTACCACTTCACTCTATGGAGCACACCTATCTTTGGATCCAGCTGGCAGCCGACTTTGCCTTCTAAATGGCTTCTGACCAGCATATACTTGAGTATGTTAATTAGATGCGTTTTTTAATGTACGGTACTAAGTTGGTCTCACTCCGTCAGTTCGCCGTAGGTGGTACCATTCAGTCGCTGCCGCGCATTGCTACCGGATGGTTGGGTCGTCGCGTCATTCGCTTGGTGTGGTCAAAGTTTTTATTTACCTATTATAATTTGGGTTCCTAAATTGGGAATTTGTTAACAGTGAGACTTTTGTACGAATGTATATGTCCGACATATACGCAATCATCTTAGCCACTCAGGTACTTCCCCAGTTTGGCTTTTATGAGCGAAATCACCTTGTGCTGTGTCTAGGGAATGCAATCTCGATCTCGCGAGATCTCGTGCTAATTTTCGAAATTCAATCTCGTTGTTGAGAAATCTCGACTTCCGAAATCTCGGTCGAGATTAGGGAATGCAAAAACCGGTGAAAATCAAAAACCGGTTATTAACCGTTTTGACTGGTCAAAAACCGGTTAACCGGTTTTTTACCGGTTTTTTACAAACTACCTGAAATTGAAGTATTGGACTATAAATGTATTATTTCTGGGTTCTATTGGTAATCCGGGCATGTTTCTAGTGATGTCAATAGGTATAAATAAGCTAATAAATAAAACTAATTTGGGTTTTATCATCATCTTTATAAACTTCAAAACAAATCGACAAGTGACAAATAAAATTATGAAACATTCTAATATAAAAAAGGGCAATGTTTGATCAATTTCGGGCCATGCATAACGGTTATAAGTTGAACAAGTTATTCACATGTCATCAAAAAATTTATAAGTGTAAAAGATAGATTTAAGAATGTTTGATCATCTTATTGGCTTTCTACAATAAAATTTCCCATCCGCCATTTGAGAAAAAAATCTCTTTACAAATTGTTACATAAAAAGTAATAATGATTACTATACTATAAAAAATCAGCATAATTAAAAATAACATATTTCTCAAAAGCCTGACAAAAACTCCAGGCTGTGCCTGTAAATAATAAGACTGATTGCAAAACAACAACAAAATGCCTGTGCTCGGTTTTGCTTTGATATTCCACCAAGGGCACATGTCACCCCATACTTAAATAAACACAACATCCTAAAAATGGAGCATCGCCGCAAGCTTCATCTGGCATGTCTTCTTTTTGGAGTAATAAAGCACAAAACACCAGCATATCTCTTCGACAAATTGTCATGGTTATCGTCCCGGAGGGCTCACGGTACACGCCAATGCAGCATACAGCTAATGACTCCTCAGCATGCGTCGGCGGCCTTCCGAGGCAGCTTTAGATACGTGGCGACTCGGTGCTGGAACATTATCCTTCCACCTTTCAGGAATTTTCGTAGTATATGTAGTTTTAGAACATCTGTAAAAAAACATATTTGTGAACATCAGCGACGACAGGAAGCACTAACACTTGATATAAGTTGTTTTTAAAAATTATTGATATTTGTTGGCACTCATAGCAGTAGTTGATATGTATATAGTTACCTGCAATCTCTGTCCCGTTTACTATAAGTCATACATAAGGCCTCCCTCTGAAGATGCCCGGATAAACATAAACAAAAGATGTATAGAGGTTATGTTTTAAACCATGTCCTGTCATGTGTTATATTTGTGGCAACAACTTGGAACCTGTAGATAAAATGCAATTATTAGTTAATAATAATGTATTATAATATAAATATAGGATATAGGAACCTTTAATAGTAGTAAAATTAGTCTTACCGAATTTTTCTGTCCCCATTGTATGAAATGTCATGCGATGTGATATTGGCAATTGTTTTCCATTAAGTATAACTTTTGTCTTGTTTTGTGTTCTACTTTTTCATCTTTTAAATATGTTAGAATTAATCATAAATGATAAACTGTGTCTCTTTTGTTATATTGTTGTGTGTAATTTGTGTAAAGGTTTTCGCCATGTCGTCCGCACGGCCACGAGTAAATGGCTTGTTCGCTGCCAGATGGCGCTAACCGATGCAGACGCATCGGCTGCGTTCACTTTTATTTATTAGGGCCGTGACAGACGACATGTTACGTAACGTGGCCTACAAATGGTCTCGCCGGAAGACCAGCGCTGACTCTTGAGTCAGCATTATGCTGAGGCGGGACCATTCGTGACAAACGAACTGCCTGTTGTTATAGTTTTAAGTCTTGCTCAATTTTTAATTTTAATTATAGTCTTAAGTTCTTGTAAAACACTGTTTGTCACGAATAAATTATTTTCAATTTCAAAAAGACTATCCAAGTAAAACAATAGGGATTACCCGGCCATAAACCCTTTCTGCGCTTTTGACGCGGCAGACTCAAATGAAGTGGGGATATGGGAAACTAACAACATTTTAACATTATGATATTCATGTGCTCTATCCACAGTCGTAAGAAAAAGAAACTAACTTCTTTAAACGTACATCCTACCATCCTTAAATAACGTGATTTGGAGGTGAAAGAACGCTCTAATCCATCCTCCATGAAGTTGTTTTTTTATACTAAATACAATTTCGGTTAAAAACCGGTTAGTGGTGTAAAAAACCGGTTTTTTACCGATCTCTAAAACTTCCGGTTAACCGGTTTTTCGGTTAACCAGTTTGCATTCCCTAGTCGAGATCTCGACTAATAATTTCGAGATCTCGAACGACATTACAAGACTGATTTTAATGTTGACCGGTGCTTGGAACCATGATAAGGGCGCAGCGCGCAGCACATGCGGCGCGATTAGCGTAACTAACTACAATTATTTACATGATATTTACTCGCTTACCCTACATTTTTTTAAAAACGTTGATATTTGTTTCAATATTCTAATAATGTGGCTTTTTTTTAAATACCATTACTACCCTGAGTAGGGAATGTCCATTGAATTAACGTATCTTTATAGAATAAGCGTATATTTTTAAAAATATGTTGAATCTCGATATCGACGAGATTAAACGAGTTCTCGTCTGTTTTTCGCACGAGATCTCGAATCCCTTACGCGAGATCTCGAATCGCCAATCCTGGTGCGAGGTTGCATTCCCTAGCTGTGTTGTACTTATATATTAACTTTCTGATATACTTAAAAATAATTTGTTCACAGTGGCAACTACCTCGAGCAAGGTGTGGAAAGAATAGTGGACCAAGTAGTCAACCCTAAAGTAGCATCAGTCTTCATTCCACAAGTGGAAGACCTAGTATACAACTACTTAGGTATCGCCCGTAAGAAATCTGCCACAGAAACCTCCAATGACAAAGGAAATGCTTCCACTGATCTACTGCCTACAGATTTAGAAGCTGTCAGTCCAGGATCAGTCAAAAGCGATGATAAAGATGATACCATGGAAGAAACCAAGGGTGATGGAATGGAAGTTGATGATGATAAACATAAAGAGATTAATATTAATGATATTTCGATGCCGTCTGATATAGAACCAGAGAAAGAAGCAGATACTCAGCTGTCTGGTATAAGTGATTTGACTTCTCACGACTCTGAAGGGAGTATAGGAAAGTTGAGCATACCTATGCCCGCTGAAGAGATTAATCTTGAAAATATACCATTGCCAGAAAACAGTCCGCCTAAAATTGATTTAGACAGCATTGAATTGCCCAAGGAAGAGCCAGAGAGTATCGAATTAAAAGATATACCTTTACCTGATGATAGTCCTAAAGAGGAAAAATATCAATACTTCAAACCAATAAACAGTGAGGATGATTCCAGTTCGGATTCATCTATAATCCGAAACATGTCACCGTTAACGCCAATCAGGAATTTTAATAATGAGAATTCATGTGATGCTCAGCAGGCTTTCGAAAATGATTCAGATAATAAAACTGATGATAAGAAAGAACCGAATACGTTCAGGTTCACTATTGATTCAAAATCGCCTGAAAATAGTTCTGACGTCAAAGATGTTAAGCCTGAAAAAGAAGAGCAGACAAATTTGGCTTATCAATTCAATGAGCAAATGAATATAAATACTTTTAACACTCCTTTATACGACGATAGCTCTAACAGTCACAACTTGCAAATTGATTATGAAAGCGATGCGAACAGCAAAACTAATTTGGATAAAATTCCATTTCCTGATGAACCCACATCGGAGGATTCGAAAAAGGAACCAACAGATGAAAAGAAAAGTCACAAGAGTTCTCACAGATCAAGAGATTCACACAGGCACAGCTCTAGCAGTAAAGACAGGAGGGCGGATTCGAAACATTCAAGCTCTAAAGACAGAAGAGACTCTAAGCAAGAAAAAAAATCTTCAAAAGATGATCAGAGCAAATCAAAATCTAGTTCAGACAAATCTAAAGACAAGAGTGATAGAAAAGACAGTAAAGACAAAGACTCTAAACACAGAAGCTCTCACAAAAGCTCTAGCAGCAAAGACTCAAAGCATAGGAGTTCAAGCTCCAGTCAAAAGCATTCAAGCAAACATGATGACAAAGATAAAGAGAAAAAGTCAAGTAGTTCCAGTAGCAAAGAGAAAGAAAGATCTGACAAAAGTTCAAAAGAACACAAATCATCAAGAGATTCTAAATCATCACGCTCCGACAAAGACAAGAAGAAAAGAGATGACAAAGACAAGGACAAAAAAGATAAGAAAGATGATGATCATTACAGTGCGTCTGGCAGAGGAAACCACACGCGCCGCTCTACTGACAGAGATTCCAATGACGGCAGTTCATCGTCAAAAGGATCACATCACCCGTCTAGTTCAAAGTCTTCAGAAAGTAAAAATAATAAAGGTAGTAGTTCCAAATCTGATAACACTTCACCGAGCAGTGATTCTACTAGTCCCAGTGATAATGTGAAAGTGACTACTACTGAAGCTAATCTTAATCAACCTAAGCCTATAGTCAGAGTGGATACACGTTTGGAAACGCCTATGGCTACACCACCGCGACTTCCTTTTGTACCGGATGTGACGTTAAAAAAACCAAGATTCGCTGCAAATCTAGAAGAAGCTAAACGACTAATGAAAATGAGGAGATTTTTGGATGAAGAACAAAAGAGAATGAATCAAGAAGCAGCTTTACTTCTAGAGTTCCAGGCGAATGTTAGACCCAGTCTAAGTCAAGCGTATTCTAGTGTTTCAGGCCCTGAATTAGAATTCGCTTGTATTTCTAATGCTGTTGAATCTCCAAAACCAATAATAGAAACTAATTATGCGGAAGTTAAACCTATTGAAGAAATGGAATATGCACCAGGCTCTATAGAAATGCAGCTTAGTGAAATGAATAAGGAAACAAAAGAGATAGTTAAAACGGAAGAACCAGTAGAGACAGAGGAAGTGTACGAGTCTATAGAATACACTCAGCCCGACTTTGAAGACACTGAGAAAATATTAAATGAAATATCAAAGAGAGTATATGGAATCACAGAAGACAGCGCAGAAGATGAACATGAGCATCAACCAGAAGGCAAGAAAGAAGAAGAAGTTACTGAAGGCATCAAAAATGTACACACTGAATTCGAAGTCACAATAACAACGGAAGAAATTGATGATGATGCACCTATAGGTGATATGCCTGAAGATGAGTTACGAATAGTAATTCAAGAAGAAGTTGTAACCAGTCAAGAAGACACACCAATTAAACAAGAATATAAACCATTTGAATATTTCGCTGAACACGAGAAGTTTTCCGCAGAATTGGAAAGAGAAAAATTCGAAAGATTCCTCAAAATGTACACAACTGACATAGTCTCTGACAAATTGTATCTCACAAACTGTGATTCATATGAAGAAAGTATTATAAGGGAAGTGGCAGAAACTTATGGAAAATTCGAAATTATTAACTATCACAAGAACGGACATAGCAATAAGAATATAGTTAAAAACGTGAATGTGTCGAACGAAATCGTTCTACCATTAGACAGAAATACACCAATAGAAAACACATCGAAACCTGTCTCCCCAGTTTTCAGCCCAGTGAAATCCGAATGCTCATTCGAACTATCAAGTGACTATGATGCGAAATTAGAAGAAATGGTAAATAAAACATCGAGACAAGAAATAATGGAGATTATTCTTGGTGGGGTAGTACCTGAAGAATCACCAAGTAAATTACCAAAAATAGGTTATTTTGGGGAGGATGATATAGATCATAATGACTTGAAGAGGAAATTATCTGTGGACAGTACAGATAATAATAATGGTGTATTGAAACCCAAAGTTAGGAGGATGAGCGAGTCTGACCAGATATCGTCTACTACTGAAGGTAAGATTTTTAAAACAATTATTTTTTATACATGGAATAGGGATGTTGACTCAAAAAAATATTACTTCAATAGAAAGAAGACATAAAACTAAGCCAAATAGTGAATATCCTATTCAAATATCTCAAAAAATAACGAAGCTACAACGGTTAGAATGTTCGTAGTTAGAGAAAGTGCTACTCAACAGTGACGTCACTGTTGAGTAGCGCCATAATAAATGACGATCGTTCAATACAAAGGTGCGTTTTGCGGAATAGCGACAGAAAATACACACTCTTAAAACTGAAAACTTATGATTAAGTAATTATAAATTTTTTTGAATTACTTTTTTCGCCATTTGATTGAGAATTTGAGCCTTTATGTAGAAAATTTGGATTTATTGATTTTCTTTTATAGTGTCATCATCCCTATTATTTTTCTTGAACGAATTATCCTTCGCTTTGTACCTACTAAACAAAAGCAGTGTCTTTCATTGTTAAGCGTAACCGCTAATTGATACTGTAAACTAAACGAAGTAAACGTTAACACTTTCAGGCAAAAGGCGGCTTTACGAACAAGGAAAGAAGGTTCACATTTAAAAAATACGACTTATCGGTGTTGACCTTTTGTACTTAAAACAGCAATAGTGTTAACAATAGAGTCACTATTGATTCAGTAAATTAAGGAAAACTCCGTCCGTCCGTCGTCTGTCACAAAATTTGTTCCGTCTGTCACAGAATTTTTGACTTCCCATTGACCTATGAACTTGAAATTTGGTGACGATGATCATTTTAAAGTATATTTTAACAACAAATACTAATATATTGATAAATCATATTTTTGAGGTTGTTTCGGAACCCTAAATGTGCAAAGTCCGACTCGCACATGGCCGGTTTTTTTTAGGAATGTTAAGAATCCAAGTAGTTGACTATTGTTGTTTTATCATTTCAGAGACTCCAGATCGTCTGATCGCGAACCGAACTAACAACGTTCGTTCCAAATACCTGGGTAAAGCTCGGAGAGTTGGTCTCCCGAGGCCGAGAAGGACCGGTAAGCATACTGTCGCCACTACGGTATTAACCTTTTTGACGTCAACGACGTATACAGGGCTTTTGACGTCAACGACGTATATACAATACAAATACAAATTATTATTATTTTTTTTTTTTTATTCAAATTATATTGGTACACGAACACTATAATAAAATAAAATAATACTAAAAAAAAAAAATATTTATTGTTTGAGTGTGAGTGGTTAATAACAGGGCTCGGAACCGGTTTTTTTTTAACCGGTTAAAACCGGTTGATTTGGGTTTAGCTCCGAACTTTATTGAGAACGCGAACGTTTTAAGAACTTTATATTAACCGGTTTATTCGACGAGTGGCCCGGCGGGGGTAGGTTAGGTTAGGTAAGGAGGTAGGTATTACGATAGGTAGGTAATCGTGGGTTCGTTTTAACCGTATTATATCGTTCTAAACCGGTTAATCGAACGAAACCTTTATATAAAGCTCCTCCGTAAACCGGTTTAAAAGTAGCGGTTTTTGTACCGAAACCGAAATATAAGGGTTTTGCTGCAAGTATATCATAACGGTTTGAAAAATTAACCGGTTTCCGAGCCCTGGTTAATAAATGGTGGTAGGGTTAATATTTAGTTACATCACAATCAAAAAAAATATGGTTTTGACGTCAACGACGTATACATGGTTTTTGACGTCAACGACGTATACAGGATTTTTGACGTCAACGACGTATACAGGGTTTTTGACGTCAACGACGTATACAGGGTGTCCCAGAAGTCGACTTCGTCCCTTCGAAGGCTGATAGACCAGCTCATGACTCGCCAGAATAACGTAACATGATCTTAGTAAAAAATCTATAGTTTTCGAGATATTTGAGTATTTTACTATTTTGAAAACTACATAAAATGAGCAATTTTTTAAAGTAACTACCCAGGTTAGTGTGGTGTATATCTCGAA
The DNA here is from genome assembly GCA_951800055.1 of Cenopis cana. Lineage (NCBI taxonomy): Eukaryota > Metazoa > Arthropoda > Insecta > Lepidoptera > Tortricidae > Cenopis > Cenopis cana. The sequence continues at coordinate 12,577,552 of OX637493.1, read as the reverse complement.
AACTAATGATTTTTTACTAAGGTCATGTTACGTTACGTTATAGGGATGTTGACTCAAAATTTAATATTACTCCATACGAAAGAATACATAAAACTATTCCAAAAAGTGAAAATCCTATTCAAATATCTCAAAAAATAACGAAACTACAACCGTTAGAATGTTTTTAGTTAGAGAGAGAAATCGCTACAGGTCAGTGACGTCACTGACCTGGAGCGTCATAGTAAATGACGATCGTTCAATACAACGGGGCGTTTTGCGGAAAAGGGACAGAAAATGCCCCCTCCTAAAACTTTGAAGACTTATAATTATGTAATTATTTATTCTTTTGGATTACTTTTTTCACTATTTGATTGAGAATTTGATCCTTTTTCGAGAAAATTCGGAATCATTGATTTTCTTATTTGGTGTCAACATCCCTATTCTGGTGAGTCATGAGCTGGTCTGTCAGCCTTCGAAGGGACGACGTAGACTTCTGGGACACCTGTATATGCGCACCATCTGTTCAACGCCAACCCGATACAATATGCCGTTCACGGCGTACAGTACGATATTCTACCTTTCGCGTTTTAAAATTCAAACATTTATTCTGCGAATAGGCCACAAGGGCGCACTTACATGTCATAATGTCAGTTTACAATTTAATAAAATCTGACAATATAAGCATATGATACATCTTTCAAAAATATAATGAATTTAACATGTTATAGTACATTACTTAACAAGGGCGGTAAAACAAAGAATGTCTCGGATCGCAGGTATTTGACGCCCGAGCCGAAGGCAAGGGCGATAAATATGCGATCTGAGGCTTTCTTTATTACCGCCCGTGTTAAGTACAAATTTTTATGTCACCCCCTGGCCAGGAAGTGGGATTTCCCGCGCGCGGAGCGTGCGGTAATTGCCGCTTTATGGCCAGGTGTGACATAAAAATATTAATTATCTATTACAAATATTACAATATCAGTAAAGTTAGAGTTGGACATTCCCATCTCATGGTCTGTGAGTGTGGTTGTATTTAAAGATTCAACTTAATTATGCAATTTAAAGATTATAAGAAAGAGAATAAAATATGTTACAAAAGTGTTGGTTCCTGAAGTTTAAAATTGGCTTATAAATTATCATTTATAAGCCAATTTTAAACTTCAGGAACCGGAGAGACCCGGACTCCAGGGAGATTTTTTTTTTTGATAAAAAAAATATCTTTTTTTTATCCAATTTCCACTTTCGCCTAGGAATATAGGTCGAAATCTGAAGACAAAAAAACCTACTTTACATAGTCAATTAGTCACGTGACCAGCCACTTTGTATGAAAGTTGGTTTCTAATTTTATTATTTCATCCCATGGTTTCTTGGGGAAAATTGTTCAGTTGCATGGGCCTGATTATCTAACTGATTCCTGATCACGACCCAGAAATCACCCTGTACTGTATAATTTTTATAATAGACATAGAAAGTCGTAGAAATTTATACGAATATTATCTGTTTCCAGCACAACCCAACAGCCCGTCCAGCGACAAATCGGTAGAGAACTACGACACGAACGACCGATCCCCCAAACACAAGACCAAGCGGAACCATCACGTCCGCTACGACACTTCAGACCTCTACAAACCGAAACTACACTATCTGTCGCGAAGGAATAACATTACATAGGTTACGATCAATTACTATATACGGTAAATTTAATTATATCGATAAGGTATTCAATAACAACAATTATTTTGGGATTTTCTCATTTTTGTGTACAATCACATCCGTGGATGTCATTACCGTGGACGAAATTATTGCTATAATATGCCAGTCTCAAGAGGCACCATCACGTCCGCTACGATACTTCCGACCTCTACAAACTGAAACTACATTCTGTCGCGAAGGAATAACATTACGTAGGTTACGATCAATTACTATATACGGTAAATTTAATTATATCAATAAGGTATTCAATAATATTACTATTATTTTGGGATTTTCTAATTTTTGTGCACTCGCATCCGTGGATATCATTACCGTGGATGAAATTATAGCTATAATATAATATGCCAGTCTCAAGCGGAACCATCACGTCCGCTACGACACTTCAGACCTCTACAAACCGAAACTACATTATCTGTCGCGAAGGAATAACATTACATAGGTTACGATCAAGTACTATATACTTACGTTAAATTTAATTATATCAATAAGGTATTCAATAACAGAAAACAAATTATTTTGGGATTTTCTCATTTTTGTGCACACTCACATCCGTGGGTGTTATTACCGTGGAAAAAATTATAGCAATATATGCCAATTTGAATTGAATTTATTGAGGATCAATCTATGAACATCGTACCTCCATACAAACTTTGGTTCCCATTATCCCCCCCTTAGGGAATGATTTCCGGGTTCAAAGCTATCCTATGTCCGGGATACAAACAATCTACATGATAAATTTCATCCAAGTCCATCAACCGGTATTATTTTTAGTCTTCTTTCATTAAATTGTGTTTACATTATTATTATTTTTAAAGTATTTTTTGTTTACCTCGGATTGTTGTCTATTTTATTGATGACATGTTTGAGGAAATCATTTAGTGTATGAGGTAGGTAGTGCGACCATACTCCTGCCATATCACTGCATAGTATAAAACAAAGTCGCTTCCTCCTGTCTGTCCCTATGTATGCTTAGATCTTTAAAACTACGCAAAGGATTTTGATGCGGTTTTTTTTTTAATAGATAGAGTGATTCAAGAGGAAGCCGGGGCGGTTCGCTAGTATATTATTAATTATTAGTATTTCTAGGTATAACATGGTAGGTGGTATATTATTACTATATTTACTATATTTCATCCACGTTAATGATATCCACGTATGTGACAGTGCACAAAAATGAGAATGGCCCCTATAAATACGTTACCTTCCAATAAACGAAACATACCTATTAAAAATATTTGAAAACCATCAAAGTTTAAACACTTATCTGTCGCTAACATCAAATAGGTTTTTCGGTTAGATTACTTTATACAGTTAGTTTAATTATAATGATAGTTATTAATGGTAATTGCTTGCCAGGTTTACTATTATAATAGGTAATCATGATTTGTACAGTCAACGTCGTAAATATCAAAGCGGTCTTAGCGCCAAACATGCGAACATGGCTTACATGGCCTAAGAATGATTACATAAGTTACTACGATTGCATTGGTCCGAACTAGAATATCGTTAATATTTTAAAATGAAGAATGTAAATTAACGATGTAATCAGAAATTAATAATTATGTATTGTAATTTTTGTAAGTTGCCTATATCCAACATAGGTAGCGTATTGATTGACTAGGTTACTTTGTACGTGGTATATTATTGCTATATTTCATCCACGTTATTGATATCCACGGATGTGACAGTGCACAAAAATGTGAATGGCTCCTATACGTTACCTACCAATAAACGAAACATACCTATTAAAAATATTTGAAAACCATCAAAGTTTAAACACTAAGCACCTTTAGAATAAAACCGACTCAATGCAAACACATTGACATTGTGCATTGAATCTGTTTCGTTCTAAAGGTGCAACTGTCTGTCGCAAAGCAACATTAAATAGGTTTTTCACATCACCTATTCGGATAAGGGCTTTTTCTTCCCTGCTAGGAGGGATCAAAATGGCACTTTTCTTCCCTGCTAGGAGGGATCAAAGTGGCACTTTTCTGTAACGAGTAATAAGTTATTAGTATCGATTTTGATAAAATAAATGCACAACCATTGTTATTTCAGATCTTTCATTATCCTCAATAGGTGATGTGAAAAGCAGTATGTGTCACGTGGAAGCAAAATTATTTCCACCTTGGGCGTTAATTCTTGAATCCCTCACTACGCTCAGGATTCTATTTTAGAATCCCTCGCTACGCTCAGGATTCTATTATATAATCCTTCTCTTCGTTCAGGATTCAAGTTACGCACACGCCGTAAATATGTCATTTTGCTCCCTTGTGACACAATCTACTATTTTTTTCCCGGTAGGATTACCTTATACAGTTAGTTTAATTATGATGATAGTTATTAATGGTAATTGCTTGCCAGGTTTACTATTATAATAGGTAATCAATCATCATTTGTACAGTGAACAACATAAATTTTAAATAGAAAACTCGCTGTTGGTTCTCAGACATATTTAATTAAATCTAATAAACGGGTCACTCACGTCTTTAACGTCGAATATCACTCGACATGTTTCGGAACAACGAAGTGTAAACGAAAATCTAAATTTTTTAATCAAAGTGAAAATTGAAAAATTCAACACCTTAAGATTGAAAATTTCACCATTACAAGGGATACCACGGTGGCTCAATTGGTAGAGCAATGGACGGATTCCAGAGGTCGTGGGTTCAAATCCCACCTGTGGTGTTGAATTTTTCAATTTTCACTTTGATTAAAAAATTGAGTTTTTCGCTAGCGGACGCATCCGCTTAACAAACATATTGAAGTGTAAACGAGACTTTATCTTGTGACATTGTGAGTGTTGTGTGTAACCCGACATTGAACAATAGTGACGAAAATGAGGGTGACTTCTCGCCACCGCCGACCAGCCGTGCGTGCCGCGCTCGCGCGCAGTGCGAGACGCGAGGCCGTCACGATTACACCTCATGATTAAGGACCACGTATTGGTCCGAAACCTGTCGAGCGATATTGGACGTTAACGACGTGAGTGACCCGTTTATTATATTTCAATACAACATCGTAAATATCACATGGCCTTAGGAAGCGTATGGATGTTTATGTCATTTTAGTAACGTAGATATAACATGACTTTGTAAATGATTACATAAGTTACTACGATTGCATTGGTCCGAATTAGAATATCGTTAATATTTTAAAATAAAGAATGTAAATTAACGATGTAATCAAAAATAAATAATTATGTATTGTACTTTTTGTAAGTTGCCTATATCTAACATAGGTAGCGTTTGACTAGGTTACTTTGAAGATCAGTCGTGTTTGGGCATTTTCACTTTAAAGTGTACCCCCTACTTTTTTTTCGAATCTCGGTGATTTTGGGTATACCGACTCAGAATCACGAGTACTATCCGTTTCCGCGAAGAAAAAAAGTGTCCCACTAAAAAAAGTCAGTTTTGTGACGCTTTTTTCATACAGTTTATATGGCTCGTCACAAATATGACACAAAAAAATTGTATGGAAAATCAAGGACATTTTTTTTCTTCATCTGAATCAATAGTACTCGTGATTCTGAGTCAGAATACCCAAAATCACCGAGATCCGAAAAAAAAAAGTAGGGGGTACGGTACGGTACGGTACACTTTAAGGGCCAATTTTTTTGGCGTTGTAGTTTTTTTTTATTTCTTAGAATTGCATGAAAATTGGTAGGTTGGAAGAGCTCCTGATTCTGAACAATATGTGCACGATTTCCTACACTGTCCCACAATTTTTTTCCATTGAGTGACAAAACGTATGGGATTTTCGTAACTCAGTGGAAAAAATGTATGGGAAAAACATTTTTTTCGGCGCCATGTTGTCATATTTTTTTACTTGTACAGAATCAGGAGCTCTTCCAACCTACCAATTTTCATGCAATTCTAACAAATAAAAAAAAAACTACAACGCCAAAAAAATTGGCCCTTAAAGTGAAAATGCCCGTTTACATGATTTGATCACTTGCCTTTATCTTTATATTGGTTATATAAGAAAAGGCAATACATAGGTATATACCCTGAATCAGAGTATCCCAGTGTTTAAACCGCCCGCGTGGTCGTGTCGGAGATTTCCCCTGAATTTTCTCCACGCCACTCCAACCGCGCACTCCCACCGCTTTATTGGGCCCGGCCTATAAAGCCACAGGTTTAAAAAAACCTGAATTAGGGGCTAAAGGTATGATTCCGTTGCCGTCTGCATACAGCAACAGCACGTTCCGCCGCACTCCAAATTGAACCGTAATGGTATGCGTAAAAAGCTCATTTTGAAATGAGCGGAAAAGTGTCGGAACAGCACACGCCGCTCACTCTAAATTGGGACTTTTAGTCTTATGATTAAGGTTCAATTTGGAGTGCGGCGGAACGTGCTGTTGCTGTATGCAGTAGGCAACGGAATCATACCTTAAATGTACCATATGTAATGGAAACTTATTTTGTCCGTCCGTCTTTTTATGGTACCATACAAATTATACGATTTTTTTCGTAATTTATAAAAAAATAGATCTATAAGTAAATATAATTTATTAGCGATGTAATAAAATACTTAAAAAGTAGAATTTAATGTTTCATAAAAAATAGAAAAAAGTTTTAATCACATCAGAAACATATTTGAAAAATTATGTTTGAAAAAATACATGCCAAGTTCGTAGACGGTTTCGCTAATAAAAGAAGTGAGATCTAACTGGGAACCAAGTTCTTTAAAAACTCCTTAGAACATAACTCTTGAGGGTCTAATCACATCGAAATCCGAAGGTCGTATCGTGTCGTCCCTTTCACCCTCGTGTTATACACTGTAAGAGTGAAAGGGACAGCACTATACGATGTTCGGAGTACAGGCACTGTGATGTATATAATAAATATTCTTCAGTTCCTTAATGGAAATTCTACTGTCATGGAGTCAGTATTGTATTCTATTTCAGTTTAGATTATAGTTTTAGGCTGGGTTGCACCAAACCTCGTAAGCGGTGTTCGTCAAATCTGATTGTATGGAAAGTTTGACAAGTTTCTATGGGATGACAGCTGCCGGCGCCATATTTGACGATGACCGGTCTGTGTTCGTACGTTGGTGCAACTGGCACTTCATTATCATTTGTTCTAAAATCAAACGACACAAAATAAATGCAACTCTTTCTCAGGTTCCATTAAACTATTTTTTTTCTTTCTGTAGGCATCTAGAACTCGGGAGGCCATTGTCATCTCATGAAATTAGTGTTAAGTAGGGTGGGCCAGCGTGGGGACTACTGCCCAATTCCTCTCATCTATGAGAGGAGGCCTGTGCCCAGCAGTGGGACGTATATAGGCTGATGATGAGGGTGTGTAGTCACGGGACTTGCATGAAATCTCGAGATTTTCCGAAATTTTGATGCTAATTAATCTCGCGACTGCAGACCCTCAAGATATTTTCAGTGCCCATATATATTTACAGCATGTCTGTACTACCTGTCCGGGCCCTAATGTAGTCTCGTATGCGAGCCTATTGGGCATTTTCACTTTAAAGTGTACCCCCTACTTTTTTTCGGATCTTGGGTATTCTCACTCAGAATCAAGAGTACTATTGATTCAAATGAAGAAAAAAAAATGTCCTTGATTTTCCATACAAATTTTCTGTGTCAGTTTTGTGACGAGCCATAGGTATAAACTGTATGAAAAAAGCGTCACAAAACTGACTTTTTGCTGGGACACTTTTTTTCTTCGCGGAATTGGATAGTTCTCGTAATTCTGAGTCAGAATACCCTAAATCACCGAGATCCGAAAAAAAAGTAGGGGTACACTTTAAAGTGAAAATGCCCTTTTATGTCACACCTAGCCATAAAGTGGCCATTATCGCACGCTCGACATAAAATTTTGTACTTACCACGGGCGATAATAAAGAAAGCCTCAGATCACATATTTATCGCCCTTGCCTTCGGCTCGGGCGTAAAATACCTGCGATCTGAGACATTCTTTGTTTTATCGCCCTTGGTAAGTAATGTACTATTACGTGTGTATTAGGGCCTTTATAGAAAGTAGGGCAATGTTTTATAAATTATAATTATATTATTATAATAAAGCGTTTTTCAAATGTTAACTTTTTCAACATAAGGTTAATTGAATACATATAAATGTTAAATAAATAATCATATAATTTGTGTCATGTTTTAATTAAACTATGATTTATTATTGCATCCGTCTTCCTTCTAGCATTTTCCCGGTGGTGGTCCCGGAACCCGGTAAAACCTAACCTAACTCCAATATTAGGCGTAGGAATCAGTTTTACGTAAGTGCATGCCAGCTGACCTTCCAACCCAAAAAACTAGATCTCGCTGGGCCTACTACTCTTCTCAGCTAGGCTAGGTTTAGTGAACCAGCGACAAAACTCCCAAAAGCTAGGTTCCACTGACAGCTCAGATTCGGTTGAAGCCGCACAACCATCTCACTGGAGCGCAAACTAAGAGTATTCCGGTGTTTAAACCGCCCGCGTGGTCGTGACGGAGGTTTCCTCTCGATTTTCCCCAGGCCACCCTCCAACCGCGCACTCCTATCGCTATTGGGCCCGGCCTATGAAGCCGTCAAAAATACATTATCTTATCTTATCGTATATCTTTAAACGAGCAATTCTTGTATATACATTTATTTCGAGGATCTCGGAAACGGCTCTAACGATTTTGATGAAATTTGCTATGTGGGGGTTTTCGGGGACGAGCAATAGATCTAGCTAGGACTCATGCCCGGGAAAACGCCGAGCAAAGCTCGTTCGCCCAGATACCTCATCATCATCCTCCTAGCGTTATCCCAGTACAGTTGCATCCTGGATGCCTGGGGTCCGCTACCTAATATTATTATTATCTCTTTATTTATTGTCTTTCTTAGGTTAGATTTTATAATATTTCTATAAAAAGTTATTATTATTATCTCTTTATTTATTTGGAAACTTAGGCTAGGTTGTTATAATAGCTTTATAAAAAGTAAAATATAAAAATACATTTTCATTCCTCATACTCTGAAAGTAGGTCATATTTGACCTAAGGAGCGGGTTGAAAGCGAGCCATTGCGCCCCACGGGCTAACATGTATACATATTTTTGATTCCAAAACATTTTAAATTAACCAATCCAAATGCTTCACCACGTTGAATCCACCAATCACAAAACACGTCGACAGCCAAATTAATATGAATATGGATATGGATGTGGATGTGGATGTGGATGTGGATATGGATATGAATATGAATATGAATATGTCTTTACGGATTTGTATGGATATGTCTTTGTTAATGTGTTTTTCTTTTTATTGATGATGTGTTTATCTGAATAAATCTATGTATGTGTAATGTATGTATGTATGATTCAATTCGATTCGAATATGAATATGAATATGAATATGAATATGAATATGAATATTAATATGAAAAATCGACCACTCGATTTGGACTAATTCGGGGATAAGAATTTAAAATTTTATATTGATTATGAATTTTAAAATATATTTTTTTTATTTTGTTTCCTCGTATTCGGAATGAAAAGCAGAGTGTTTAACTCGGGTGAAACCACCCATTTCAGCCTCGAACTATTGGCGCTCTCACTACGTTCGAGCGCCAAAATATCTCGTCTGAAATGGGTCGCTTTCAACCCTTGGTTAACAATCTACTATTACAAAACATAAAAATATAAACGCGTTATTATTATTTGTATGTCTTTCCCGTTCACGGGACAATGGTGTCCCGGACCTTTGGGAGGCGTGCGCGGAGCCGAAGTACCGAGGCACCGAAGTGCCAACGAGTACCACATAGCCAACACGTAGAGGCCCTTTTGACAATTTAATGAAATGCAAGGGATACACCGAGCGGATGCTGTCCCTGCCCGTGTCATGGGACGCACACAGAGACAGCACCCGCTAGGGTGTATAGGAACTATTGCTGATTGATGGAGTCTAAATGAACTGGGCTATTATTATTATTATTATGGGGGGCCTATTGTATATATTATATACCAGTTTCCTTCACATTGTACAGTCAAGTGCAAAAATATGGGTGTATACAACTTGCTCAAAAATATGTCCCATAGCTCTTATGTCGGTGATTTAAGGTTTTGGTAGGTACTTATTTATGAGAGGATCCATTCGATACATATTTTTGCACTGGACTGGACGTATCCAAAAGAAAATAATATAATTATCTTACCCATAATAAACAATGTTTTCATTATAATGTCATTTCATTATACACTGGGCAATTAGATATAGGTCATTACATTAATCATTCCCATTAGGTAATAAACAGCAGAATAATCCTTAACAATTCCATACATATAAAGAAGAACTTAAGCGCCAAATCATTCCGGTGTCATAATGACCTTTTTAGCAAGAGGTACCTATCATAAGAATGGTCATTTTGAACGTAACAACCAGTTGAACATAAACGTATTTTGTTTTGTACGCAATAATGGTACGTATCGCTATCTAATTCAGTTATAAAATAGCGTAAACTTTATAGACTTACGTCGCTTTGCTTCTGAGTTTAGAGCCTGTTTATTTCCGTTATCAATGACTCAAGTTCATCATCTTGTATTGTGCAACCGATAATGAAAACACGGTAATGACGTAACCTCTTTAAAACGCAACCTTATCGTTAGAGCATGTAGGTTCAAAACGCCAACGACCATTGAAAAACAATTGCCTTAACAGTTTAATCATTTCATTCTCGATTTTTTTCCCATGCAGTAAGGTTGAAAATAGAACGTGGTACCTACGTAAACTACGCCGGATACAGAAAGATGAAAGAGCAATAAAACTAGGAATTTATAGAAATAGTTTTCTCCTTAATATTCGTCCTTCTTTACTCTATTGAGAGTGAGATGTTTTGTTAATATCAGGGATTTCAAACACATTTGATAATTCAATGATAGTTTTAAAAGGCGACATTTTATTAAAACTGTCATTTGATTTTAAGTCTTCTTGGTTAGACAATAAAGTCGCTCTTTGAACGAACCAAGTAGATACAACTCGGCCAGTTTAAACAATACCTGAAGGTCTACTCCGAAATTTCCTCCCTTCAAAATGCCATCCCTTTCACTCGTGTTATTTAAAGGGTACCACAATAATACAGGGATAGGGACGGTACTATACGAAGTTTGGATTTCGGAGTGTCTTCTATGGTGAGGCGACTTTTAGAATGCGGGATTTATAATATAAAGTTTCATGCATTTCTGTTTACATTGTGCGCTTTGATCGCCCTCGTCTTACCTCGGCAGTCCGCTGCCCGCAATGTAATCAAAAATGCGTGAAACTGGTTTCGTAATGTAAATCCCGCAGAAGGGAAATGAGTCGCACAACACATGCAACCATTACATATGGTAAGGGACGGTTGCGATTGAAAATTGGCCACTTTAGGTGACTAGTGTCACGAGACAACTATAATTAGGAGGTGACCTTGAAATGATAGCATCTACGCAGAATAGGAATGTTATTTATAAATACCTACACATGTTGTGTATATGTCAAATTGTATGTACATCAGTATATGGTCCGCCACTGGCCGCTACCTACATAAAGATATTATTCGCAGTACATCTCATTCTCCCACTTTCCCTCGAAGGTTAGCTGGAAAGAAATCCCTCAAAGGGATAAGTTCGCGTTTGTACTTTAATCTTATGTTATGTGACATGTATATTGTTTTAAGTTTTTAACCTGTTTTTGTGTATAGTTCGGACACAACAACTAAGGCTAAATTCTGTCAAACGAATACAAGCAAAACTAGACTTAGAGCTCTGACTGTAAGGTAGATTTTTGCTTGCATTAATTTGACAGCACTTGGCCGTACAGTTTTGTACGAACTATACAATAAAGTGCTTATGTACATACATACATAAGGTGACTAAAACAAATGGTTAAATAAATAGTTATTTATTTAAAACAATTATAAGGTTTCACTTAATTTTGTCTAAGATGGTATGAGACGTGAAATAAATACAGGGAAAATAACTTAACCATGATCATGATTGTATTTCATCTTAAACAATAAAGAAACTGAAATAATACTTTCATAATTTCACTAATTTCGTATGTCTTTAGAAAATATGGCTCATTTTTGGCAATATTAGGTACTCCAAGGTCTCCATAAAAATAAATAACAAAGTGTCTAGTTTCTGTAAATATGTAAAAAAAAAGCTATAAATGCCTGATTTACCAAAAAGTGGTGCAAAAATGTCATACATAAGAACTTTTTGTTGAGTTACAATACTGGTTTCAAAAAAAAGGGTAGCAGGTAAAAAATTTAAGGCCATAAAAAGTTGAACCAAAACAACACTGTCATGGAATAATCCAGAACTTTTTAGTCATTATTATTGTTGAAGGCAGTTATGGCTAATGGCCTTAGCCCTATTCAAATTAAAAATCATTAGTTGAACCTGTTACAAGTAGAAATATTTTGATTTACATGAATATTACTGCACCTTACTTATATTTTGTACAATTTTAGGTTCACTCATGAGATTATAACACTAATCTGCCCTAAACCTAATTATGTATACTTAAGTACAAGTACAACAACCATTTTTCTAAAGACCGTCAGCCATGTTTAGTTCTGGGCCGCCTTCTTTTCCAAGCCAGAGGGGTCCATGATTGGTGTCTGTTTCTTAACAATACCAGACAACAGCGTCTTGATTTGAGCTATAGCACGTCCAGGGTTGAGACCTTTCGGGCATGTTCGTGTGCAGTTCATGATCGTATGGCATCGGTAAACGGAATATGTGTCCTTAAGCTTCGATAGTCGTTTGTCGGTTGCATCGTCTCTGGAGTCAATGATCCAGCGGTAAGCTTGCATGAGGACAGCCGGGCCGAGATACTTGTCTCCGTTCCACCAGTATGACGGACAGCTAGTGGAGCAGCAAGCGCAGAGCACGCATTCATATAAACCGTCGAGCTTTGCTCGGTCTTCAACGTCTTGAAGTAACTGGACCTCCTTACCTTTAACAGGCTCCTTTTCACGCTGCAGCCACGGCTCAATAGACTGGTACTGGCGGTAGAAGTTAGTCAGATCTGGGACCAAGTCTTTGACAACGTACATGTGAGGCAGAGGGTAGATCTTCGATGGCTTGCTCAAGTTCTGGTCGATGTGGCTGATGCAAGCAAGCGTGTTTACACCGTCAATGTTCATGGCGCAGGATCCGCAGACGCCTTCGCGGCAAGACCTAAATAAATAATTTTTAGTTGTATTTACACTATTGCTTAACACAGTTATTAACTATGATTTTTACATTTCTAGTTTGCGAGTATATTCCCCAGCAAGCCCCCTTTGTAATATTCCTTTAGTTTCAAGTATCGTTATAAGATTCTTGAGTAGTTTAGTTTGATTAAGCTGTCCTCTCCCGGCGAAAAAAATATACAATGCCATTCTTTTGTTATCTGCCCTGGGATATTCCTACCAAGTTCTTTGGTCATATACATAACGCGAGTTAGGCGTTGTTTTTTTTATATATTTTTTATTAGTAATGGGATTGCTCTTGGCCAGCATCCAGCCAAGGGGCAATAAAAAAAAAAAGTACAATGGTAGAATGGTACCTGCGGAACGTCAGCGTAGGGTCGATCTCATTCTTGATCTTCAATAACGCGTCGAGAACCATAGGAGCGCACTCATCGAGGTCCACCTGGTAATTCTGCGTGAAGGGCTTCTTCTCGGGCTCGTCAGGATTCCAGCGGTACACTGCGAAGGTCTTCACGCGCTTACCCAGCGCCTGTGACGTCGCGAAAGTACGCAGCTGCCCAAAGGTACCAGTCGTCAGCCTTAGCAGCGGCATTATGTAATGTTTTTGTTTATTCTGGGAAACTTTCTTCGTTAATAGAAAACACCACGGGTAGTAGACGAAGTGCTTTCCAGAGAGGTCTGAAGGGAACTCCGCTTGCAGAACCTATCAATTGCACAACACACGAAGCCAGAGTTTGGTTTGTTGGGCGAAATTTTTGATGGATGAAAGCTAGGGTGGGGATAGGCAGTGATGTGGTATCGTATTGAGTATCGACTATCTTAAAATCGAACTGTTTTCTTTTTTTAGTTTTTATTTGGGTTTCTTGTTTAAATTTGGTCAACATGTATCAGTTTAATATAAAACCCCATATTCGTTCTTTTGTTACATAGGATGCACAGAGAGAGACTGTAGACTGTAGTTGTGGTTGGAGGCACGTTGGAGGTTGTCAAAAGGTTGGTTACGCAGCACAACACTACGAGCTGTTAAAGTCACTTAAAAAACCGCTGAATTTGAGAGACATTTCGGAAAAAAACACTTTTTTTTCTTTACCTGTGGTTTAAAAATGTATTTTTTATTCTGTGGCGGGAACAGCTGTCAATGTCAGACAGGAATATCGTTCCGTGTTTATTTACATGCTAAAAGAAATTGTATATGCCTAATCCCTAATCTTTTCTTACTGTACGCCAGCTATTAGAGCACAACAATGAAGAATGTTTCGTCCATAAAAACAAACTCTAAGAGTGAATCTCCTAAAACCCCCGGCGGGATAAGTAAATCCCTGTTAACTCCATGCAGACGCGTTGGGCTCTCCCGAAATTGGAAGAATAAGGGACCTTCGCCTTTCATATCGCCTTTAGCTACAAATTCTAGTAATAAAGTCGAAGTTGTAGAACTGAAAAAGGAGAATAGGAAGAGAAAAAGCCTCGTTCAGTCTGATGAAAAATCGAATGAAAATGTAATTGAATCGGCAAATGATGGTGATATTTCAGCGCATTCTGGAAATACAGAGGATATTGTGAAAACTCCTTTAAGAAATGTGGAATTACCGCGTAGGAAGAAATCTAAAACTTTCTTAGCTACATTAAGCAGTCGCAGTACTAATGTGGAAATATCGACTGTTTCACCTGAAATTGACGACTGTACTAAAGAGAACGAGACAACAGACGATGTCGTTGATAGAGACGTAGATATTGACACTGAAAATACTACAAAACTAAGTACAGTACCAGATGTTTCTCCTCTGCAAACTAAGGCAGTGCAAAAAGGCAAGTTTCTGTCTCCTTTGAAAACACCTACAAAAACTTTGAGGGATGAAAATACTATTTCAGTAGAAGATACCATTAAGGAAACATCGAATGAAGTAGCCAAACCCACAAAGAAGAAATCTGAATTGAAAACTAAAAAAATAAGGAGCCCTAATGAGCTTACTAAAGAGTGCATTGTTGTTATACAAAAGAAACTGTTAAAAGTGAAAGAAAACTATGCAAAATCTGAACTGGAACCAAAAAAGAACTCGCAATCTCTTTTTGATTCCGATGATGAGGTACCTCTAAGTACAATGAATAAAAAAGAAAATACTAAAGTAAGCACACCTATAGCTACTGTAGATGATGAAGATGATGAATTCATAGAAACCTCTAAGTACAAGAATAAAAAAATTGAAAACAAATCAACAAAGAGAGATAGTAAACCTAAGGCGCAAAAAATAATTCCTGAAACAGAATCTAAAGCTCCATCACAAAGCTCTTATGATGATGATGATGATGACTTTTTTGACAAGAAAAAGACAATCCTCATCCGAAAAACTTATGACAAACTATCTAAACCACAGAAAGCAAAGTCTACTGGTTCAGTTACACAAACAGACATAGACAATTTAAAAGCGAGGATAGATGTTAAGAAAAAAATGCTCTTAGCCCGATCTATGACAGTGGAAACCGAAGAATTGAGAGGTTTAATCAAAAAATGGCAGAAAGGGTGTCAAGAGGCTTTGGTAGAATTGATGGACTTAATGAGACTGAAGTGTCCCGATAAACATGATATGGACTATTCGGAAATACTTCAGATGTTGAAAATTCCCCCGTCTCTGGTGGGTTATGATTCTGACCATGATTGCTTTAATACACCTGATGATTCTAGTGCTGTCTTGTCTAAATTTAATGACTTTTAACTGATAATAATATGAAGTTTGTTGTTCATTTAATAAATGTTACTGTTGGAATGTAGTTTTTTATTGAATTTGAAGGCTTCTTTCCCATGCATTAGGGTCACTGATTCAATTCATTGAGATTGTCAGTGCCAAAATAATGCATTTAGTTAAGTGGATACATTATCAGACAATATGGCTCTCTTTAATCTAATATCAGTTTTTTTTAACCAATTTGAGACCATCAAAACTGTAGGAGCATTTTTAAGACTTGCAGCAAACATTGTATGTTTATAACACATAAATGTTATCATGCACCTGGGCCTGTCATCTATCAGAAAAAAAAACAAATGATACAGAACAATAACATGTGAATGGTAATTATTAGGCTGCTTTGTTTTGAGAGGATTTCAAATTAAGTAAATAGACAACTAAGATCATACAAAGACAATACTAAATTATAAACATTTTATTAACAATACACTACATTAATTCTACAACTATATTTAAAATCTGTGCGAACGAATAGGGTTCTCTGGATCAAACAGCTTCGGGTCTTTTAGGTAAACCTTGTCTTTGTAAAAGTATGGCATGTAAGCACAGTTCTGTGCCTTCTTTATTTCTGCTTCTACCAATGCTTGTTTCGATTTGCACAACCCTGTAATATGGCGGCCATAGATTCTTCCGGTGTAGGGACTCTGGAATTGCGACAACAGCCGATGGTTCTTGTAGTCTGGCGTAATATTCAGTTTACATAATATGCATTGGCGTTTTTCCTTCTTGTAAGGATTATCGATTGCCACTGGCGCATCATCTGTGGCATTGGCGAGGTTAGAGGAGAATCGTGGAATAACGGACAGCCGTGGACTCCCTAAAATAGAAAAAAGTATGAGTATCCTTTAATCGAAGCTTGTATGATAATTTGATAAAGTTTGCATTTATGATTACTTACAGATATAACGGGACACTATTGTTTTTAACAGTGCCATAATTTGTTAATTGTATAGTTATTGAGGTCCAGGAAATTCACAAAATAAATAAAGATTCCAATTAATTCACTTAATTATGGTACCAGCAAACATAACCTAAAAATCAGTGTTGCCAGAGCACTTCCGTCAAAAAGCACGGTCGGGTGTCCAAAAAAGCACGTTTTTGGAATAAAAAGCACGTTTTTAGGGTTCCGTACCCGAAGGGTCGAAAATGACTCCTATTGCTGTCACTCACGCGTCCGTCCATCCGTCAGTCAGTCGTCTGTCACAAAATTTTGTTAATAAGATTATTTTTTCTTCCCATTGACCCATAAACTTGAAATTTGGTGATACTGTTCATTATCACGGGTATTTTACCAAGAAATACTTATATTTTGATAAAACAGGTTTTTTTGATTGGAAATTTTCTTATTTTCCATGTTAAAACCAACATACTTTTGCGGTTGGTTCGGAAACCTAAATGTGCGAAGTCCGATACGCACTTGGCCGGATATCGTCACATACAGAGTAGGTATTGAGCCTTTTCTACATCGTGTACAGTGTACACATTCGACGACACGAACGATAGAGCTTGCAGTTGCAGGACAAGTTCTTTCGGGCAACCACAGGTAAAACATAACTTTCAACTTTAGGATATCAAAGCGTAGGGTAGGAGAGAAAAATTGTTTAACACAATGATTGTTAGAAAAAAAAATACAGTTTTAGAGAGTACCAAACCAACATTACCTCCCCATTTTTAGTAGTAAAATCATAAAGCACCATAGCACTTAAAAAAGCACGGTTTTAGCACGTTTTTGGGGAGCGCACGTAAAAAGCACGTTCGTATCCAAAAAAGCACGCAAAACCGTGCTAAAAAGCACGTTCTAGCAACACTGCTAAAAATAAAAATTAGACGTTGTCAACTTGTCAATGTCAGTATTGTCAGTCACTCGATATTTGTCTGCCGTTTTGTTTTTGCAAATTGTTATATATTGCAATGAATTTCTATTATACTGTATGCTCATTGTAAGTAACGTACAAATTACTTATAAATGATTTTATTTATTATTATTTAATTAGTATAGTAGTTACCTAGTTTAGATCTTCTATTTTCCTCTCTGTCGCTTAAATCTGCAGTAGCAAAAAAGAGAGGCGTTTTCGGTTCGCGGAAGGCTCAGCAGCTCTATCGGAAGTTGGTTTAATGAATAATGTAGAGTACCTCTCCTAAGCTATGCTAAGATAGTATAGGTGATATATATTATTATACTCTTTGGTATAGGTATATATAGTATAGACAGCAAAAAAGGCAAGCGCCTCTAATCTAACTCGGATGACAAAAGTAGAAGTTTCGGTTCTGCAGAAACATTTGCTCAGTCATTTTTCATAGGCACTAATTCTTAGCTATAACTTAATCCGTCTAATGCCCTTAATTATAAGAAGTAGTTACTTATGGTTAACTAAGACTAACAAAACCGGGGTTACTTTATGAAAAAATGGGGCTATTTTGATATATTTAGAACACTTATATTATCATCACTAACTATTTCTAGTTTGATTCAGCTTCAGTAAATAGTTAGGAAAACGAGGGTTCAAGGTATATGACAGACCCCAGGTTAATTAAATAAAAACTAAAATACGCCAAAAAACTAGATTTTGTAAGGCGCCCCTCAATTTGAAAGTACCCCGGTTACCTACCTGTATTTTAGGCAGCACTCGTATATCCTTGGGTTGACGGCGAAAAAAACAAAACAATTGTTATGAAATCGTACATCGGCGACACCGGTAGCCGCAACGAGTGAAATAATTCTTAAAACATTATTTTTTTCTTATTAAAATGGGATTGCTCTTGGCCAGCATCTATCTAATTACACATTATAATTAAGTAATAGTTACCTACTAACTAAAGGTAACAATAGTAATCAGAATTGATCGTTTTCCTTAAGTCCTTAACTGAGTAAGACGCCATTGTCGCCATTAACGTCACATTATAATGAAAACGTCCCATTTCCGATTCTTAGAAAACGATAAAAAGAATGAGAATGTTAATTATATATTTTTAAAATCCAGTGTTAGGAGTCAGGATTCGAACCCACGACCTCTCTTGTGCCTTACGGCTCGGTTACAGTTATCTACTGATATAATGATACCCCTGATTTCTTCCAGTCAACTTATAAGTAGTTTGGGTAGGTCAGTAGATTGAGTTGGGTATTTGATATAACAGTTATGAAAGCTTCATTTGCATTCCACTAAAGCTTTAAGTTCAACCGCAGGTTATCTCACGAAAGAGAAAGCTTTGTTAAAGTTTGTAGTAAAACAGGAATGTCTACTTAGCTGTGATAGTTTTCCATTTAAATTCATCATATATACTACTACCATGATTTTTTTCACATGCCTAGTAGCCACCGTTTAGCTGGCAGGGGTGGGGGACACTTGACCATAACAAAAATTATCACTTCAAAGCTTAAGCACGCCAGCCCACTTTTAGGGTTCCGTACCCGAAGGGTCAAAACGGAACCCTATTGGTGACGCCCAGATGTTCGTCCGTCGTCGGTCACACAGGTTTTACAGCCAAACGGTTGGAGCTACAGGCTTCAAATTTACACAGTATAAGCATCTTGTTGGCCCGAAGCCATACAAATAGTCAAAACTTATTTTTAAATGTTTTTTAAGGGTCCATACAGCTAAAGGGGGGCGCGAAATTTTTTTTTATCCTAGCCTATCGAGTGTGGTATCGTTGTTTAGAGCTCATTGAGTAGATACTTACAATATTTTTAATAAAAAAATATATTGAAAAACAAAGGAATGAGAAGCCACCAAAGTCAGCTTTTTTAACGAAATTTCGTTCCGAAGAATTTTTTAACTTTCCAAATAATAATAACCTATAAACTTAGAATTTGGTAATAATGTTTGTTATTACGTATATTTTACCGACAAATACTTATATATTGATAAATTTGACTTTTTCTTTGAAATTTCCTTATTTTTCCTATAAAAACCAACTTAACTTTGCGGTCGGTTCAGAACCCTAAATGTGCGAAGTACGACACGCACTTGGCCGGTTTTTGAATAAAAAAAATGCTTTTAGAAACCTTATAATATTTTAGAAAGAGCTATCCAAAGACACCCCACACGATGGAGTTTGGAAGAAAAAAAATGGCACCGTATATAAAGCCTGCCAGACTGCAGCGGGTTGCGGTGGCGGCCGCGGTGGCGGCCAGGTCTAGACTTTTTTTTAAATTAGTAATGGGATTGCTCTTGCCCAGCATCTAGCGGGGCAAAGATGAGGCCGACGATAAAGCGAGCTCATCCAGACTATGACAATCCTAACATTCATTCAGACACAAAGCGGCTTGGATTGTTATAGTGTCAACAGGCCGCCACCGCGGCCGCTACCGCAGGCCGTTGCTGTCTGTGACCTGTGACAGGCTTAAAAGCGACCAATGGTTGCAGATGAGCGACGGCAATCGATTATCACAGCATCAGGCGATCCGTATGTTCGTTGGCCCCTATAACATAAAAAAATCGAATATTTCAGACCATAGATCCATCATCATCCACCTAGCGTTATCCCAGTACAATTGCATCGTGAAGGATGCCTGGGGTCCGCTACCTAATCCCAAGATTTGGCGTAGGCACTAGTTTTAAAGCGACTGCCATCTGACCTTCCAACACCGAGGGGAAACTAGACCTTACTGGGATTAGGCTTTGTCAAGTGAGGCAACTTGACTGTTAGAAGTTTTCAAGCCGCCCGAAGGCCTCCAACTTGGCTTAACGACTGCTGCCATAGAGAGCAACCGGGATCAACGGCTTAACGTGCCTTCCAAAGCACGGGAGCGGTCACCCATCCGAGTTCTGACCGCTGCCCACGTTGCTTAACCTTAGATACCGCAACCGATCTTTACAAAACCTGGCCCTACTAAGCCTTCGTTTTAGTTACTAAGCTCATGTAAACACAGCACAAGAGCTAGGGGCGAGTCCCACATACCCCCCACCATGGGCCTTCCCCGGGCCCAGGGGGATGCGTAAACGCATTTCCTCTCATCATCATCATCATCATCAATTTAAGAGCCAAGCTCTTGTCGGTGGAGCAATTTCCATGTATCTCTTTCTTGAGCCTTTCGTTTGACCGCCTGATACGACACGACGTTTACTTTTTCCTTAAGTTGGTCCATGTACGTTCTTCTTGGTCTCCCTCTCTTCCGCCTTCCTTCTACCTTCCCTTCCACAATATGCTTTATGAATTCGACGTGTCGTAACAGGTGCCCAAACATCTTTCCTCTTCTGTTCTCAATAGTCTGCAACAGGGACCTCCTTTCCTGCACAATGTTGAGAACTTCCTCGTTAGATTTTCTCTCGGTCCAACTGATCTTCTCCATCCGCCGCCAGCACCACATTTCAAAGGCTTCAAGTCGTTCTCTGTCCCTCTGTGTCACTGTTCACGTTCCGCACCCGTATAATGCTATGCTATACGGGTGCGAAACGTGGACAATGACACAGAGGGACAGAGAACGACTCGGGCATTTCCTCTGCGTCAAAAAAAAAGGGGCCATTCGTGTAGCTATGCTAACTGCAGGCGTTTATTAACTTACGCCTACCCTCATTGCGAAAAGCTTGCAAAACGATCAGCGACCAGCCCGACCACTCCGCAAGTTGGCACATATTACACGGCCATTTAGAAATGCCCAGCGACAATGCGGAAATGCACTCCGTAGCGCCGCGTTTTCCTATGACCGGGTAGTAGTTTCACGTTTCTTGTGTGTGTAAACAACTAACAAGAAATCGGCGCATAACCGGTGAAGCCACGGACCGCAGCGCGCGTGGCCCGCCGACGTATTCAATTTATTACTTTTTTTAATTTTCCATAATCGATAATCAATCGTCGTAAAAATAAAATCGTAGTGTCGTTTTGCTTGCGCGCGAAAAGTGACAGTGACATATTCCATTTTTGAAATTTTGAATTTTCGAATTCCTTCTTGTGTGTTGGTGACTATTTTTTTTAAACGAAGGCGTTTTTCTGGATTCATCTCCCTTCATGACTGGTGAGTTATTAAGAATAATGGAATTTTTATACTTGTAAGGGTACTTGTGAAATCGAACTTACTAATTAATAAACGCATTAACAACTTGCTTATGCAAGTTTCCGCACTCATAATATAATTTATATAATCGATAACGTGGTTTTACGCGTTGCCTATGATTTTGAAAGTGCAGAAAAGTAAAAGTTTTATTGTCCGGTCACAAAAATGCCGAGTTACGATGTACAGAGTAAGAAATCAAGGTTGCGTGGAGAAAGTGGCCCAGCTGTGAATGAGGCGGCGGCTTATGTGATGACGCTGGGTTCTTTACTGTGTTGCTTCGGTTCCGGGCAACAGTAAACAACCGAAGAATGGTTTGACCGCGTGTTTGTATATTAAAAAACCTAATCTGCTTTGATCGAATAGAGATTTCCCACCAACGAGATAGTAGACAATTTCATACTATATAGACGATAGAAGAAAAGGAGTTAGAGAAGGTGTAGGTAACTATCATGTATTGTGTTATTTATCTGCAATCTACCCAAAGTACCTATACTCTCCAATTCCCCATTTCTTTGAATTTCTTAAAGAAAAATTTCAAATCGAGTCGAGTCTACTAGCGTTCTACAGATAACGTTAACATCGGACGCATAAATAATTACATCGACTAAAGTGTCTGTTACTGAATCAATATTTCTTAAATTTAAATTTTATGACGTGTTTTTCACGGGACGATGTTTGCGTCATTCAAAAAGTTATAAATGTCAAGAAAAACTTGATTTGACGGTAAACTGGTAACAGTGTAACGTTCCAATATAGGTAGAGTGTGTGACGTAAAATCCCTATGCGTGCATTTTTCACCTTATCAGAAAGTGGTAAGGTGCAATTTTATCTTTGACGACGATCAAAATATATTTTTTTTAATTTCAAGGTGTTACAATACAACCGTGTACAATGACTTACTGACATTCGGAATACAATGAAGAAGAAATTAAAAATACGATATTACTTTTGCTTAGGGCTGCCATTTCGAATTTCGCCAAACCCGGACAAAGATTCAAAAAAACCCGGACATTTGGCGTAAATCGATTTTTTTCCCCGGACGAGCCCAAAAATAATATTTTTAAAAAACAAGACCTTTAAATTCAATGAGGTGCTTCCTTACATGTACACATACTTACATCATTACATTATTAATCTTAATCGAGGTATTGTGATGTGAGTACTATTTTTTTTTAGGTACTTTATGACGTTGAGCTAGCTACGCTTCAAAACAGCGACGTTATAGTTTTAATTTAATATACCCATATCTGCCGGATAAAATTATTAACATTTTCATCGAGTAGCTACCGCCTACCATACCATTGTCTGTCTCTCTCTATTATCTTGCCTGCCTATTCACAGATTTTTTACTCACCTTCCCCAGTTTTATCTAAGCCTTAAACCATTAATAACTGCACGGGATCGGAGTTCAACTTACACAGGTTGGTCTCTAACCTTGCGAATAGGTATTAATTACTGCATTTCTGTAATATTCATTAGCATGGGTGGTGATGGTGATGCAGCCGAGACAATAACGACTTGTCATTAGTACTTGTGAATCATTTTAATTTGAAACGATTTCAATCGAATGTACCTATTGAAGATACATTTAGGCCCGATTTTATGAAAATCCCTTAGACCTTATGCCGGCAAGTTAGCGGCATACATGAGTCGGGCAATAAAGGATTCAATATTAGAGGACAGGTAGAGTCAGACCCACCCAGACCAGAGTCCAGACCACCACCACCACCACCAGACCAGACCAGACCAGACCAGACCACTAGACCAGACCAGACGACCACCAGACCACCAGACCACCACCCACCAGAGACCAGAGTCCGACCCTGGTCGGGTCTAGCTGAGTTTCTAGCTGGACTCCTCTCAGCTAGGTTTAGTGACCTAGCGACAAAACATCCAGTAGCTCGATTTCACTGTCACTAGATTCGGTTGAAACCGCTCAACCAATCTCACTGGAGCGCAAATTCTTATGAGTATTCTAGTGTTTAAGGCGATTATATATCGATTGAAAGAGACGCCATTATGTTTTCGCTCACGACAAAACGGGATGCATGCAAAACTCTCAACCTAACCTAACCTAACCTAACCATCTTGTGCGAAGACAAAGGTGGCTTTTATACTTTACTGTGGACGTCCACAAAACTCTATGGTTTCATTCATAATTAGTCTAAAGTCTATAGTCTATGGTCTGTTTATGAATAACCATAGTTTTTTAGTGGCTGTCGACGATAAAGTATAAAAACATAATATCCAAAGTGTTTCAGCAAACATCTTGAGAAAGCGTAGTGTACACGACACGCCTCGAATTTTAGTAGTTAGTAGGCGCTAGCTTTTCTCTTCTGACGTACGTGTCACATACGAAATTAGATTTGACAGAAAACACGAAATCTGGGCTGCTACCGCGAACGGCATTCGAAATTTTCCTTCTCTCGCACTTGCAAGTTTGCTGATAAGTGCGACAGAGAGGGAAAACTTCGTTTGTGGTTCGCGGTAGCACTCCTGTACCTCTAGTACTTATAAGTTTTTCTAAACAAAACACAAACGAATGCGTTTGCGTTTAGTCTCATTTTGTAAGGCTGCGCGAGCAGCGCCTCTAGTGACTTTAGGTGGTAATTATTTTTACCATACAATTAAGTAATTAAGACTAAAAACGCAAACGTTCGTTTGTTTGTTCGCTTGTTACTGTAGATTAGTTTGTATTGTTTCTATAGCTAAATTTTATTACTGACAGATACCGGAAAAGGCCATTTTTATTCGTCTTTGGTATAGATTGCTGAAAATTTAAGACAATGTGTTGTCCCGAATTGGCTTCACTACATTGTTTCACCTATGGAAAAATGCGGGACATCTAGTGACCCCACCCGTCGGCCCAACCAATCAATGGGCCTATACCGACCTCTTGTCGTACTTGTATATTAAGATTTCGAGCCGAGATATATACCTATAATAGTTCGTTTTACCTAACTTAATCTGCTGATTCTGTACCAAAAAGTAACTTCTAAATTAGATCTTATATTAATTTGGTAAAACTCAAATTTAAACACACAGGACAACTTGTTTATAGGAAATTCTTGCCCTACTGACTACTGAGACCGATTACGCAAACTTATGTCTGCTGTTGGCTAAATTAAGAACTAACGCAATTTCACACTAATTAAGTAAGATCTTTGAACAGTAGCGCCGCGGCTATATGCAAATAATAACTTAGTTTTTATACCAATAAAATACAGGTTTTCCAAATCTTTGATACACGGTCAATTACCTACATATTATGTGTATTTAGTATGTATAGAATCAATAATAAGGTAATTTAAAATCTTGTCCCTTATTAACGAAAATAGCGCGCCAGGTGCAAATTATGTAATTGATGAGACAGAGTGGAGACCAAATACAAATTAATATTATTACCGATACCCAAACTTAGAAATATATCGATATAGTCCCCGTTACGCAGCAGTAAAATATTACAACCACCTTCCTACTAACCATATCAATACAGTATTTTCAAAAAAGCTGAAGGCATTCCTTGCAGAATACTTATAGGTATACAAATTCACAATTTATAATCAGTTATTTTTTAAGTCGCCTTTTTTTTCTAAAAAATAATTCTAATCATTCAAATTATTACGGCTTTTTTGGCAGATCCAGTTTATAGAGTTTAACGCCATCTCTTGCCATGCATAGGCATTATATTGATGATATGTAAGATACTTACATTTTTTACATTAGTATTCCGAGTGATTCCGAGCAACGTTCCGAGCATCCTACCTATCGTACCGTCCGTATCCGTCGTACCTATTTCGAGTTTCTACTCGACTCCTCGAACCGGTATCGATTTTGACGTTTACGACTTACTTATTTAAAAAGTATAGGTCCTATAGCGTCCTATTGAAGGACATTGGTGTCGATAATTTAACACGTAGGTTCACGTAGGTTAAATATTTATTTAGTAAAAATACCGTACATTTAAAATTATTGTTGAATTCGATTTTTCCCATATTTATTTAACTTGAGGTATATTATACTGGGTGACGTACGTAAGTCGTGATACAAAATAGCAAAATATGATTATTTATCCATGATCCTGAACCACTTTTACTATGGGATCTACCATGTACGGACGAAAAAAAAACTGCTGTTTCATAGGAAAGGCTCTTCAATCGACTAATCAAATTGTATGAAGAAATATTTGGAGCAGGTCATCCGGGGAAGTTTATAATTTAAAAAAATGATTCGGACTCATTCCATCAATAAGAATCCTATTAAAGCACAAGCACGTAAATAAACCGAAGGTTTCGACATGAATAAAATCAAAGAACAAGGTTAAGAGAATCGCGTGACAGCCATTGACTATATTAACAATGGGAGAATACAAATTAGACGTTAATCGGGGTCGACAAATCACATACAGATATGATGTCAATCACCATCCTCCTAGCGTTATCCCAGTACAGTTGTATCCTGGAGGATGCCTGGGGTCCGCTACCTAATCCCAAGATTTGGCGTAGGCACTAGTTTTTACGAAAGCGACTGCCATCTGAGCTTCCAACCCCGAGGGGAATCTAGACCTTATTGGGATTAGGCTTTGTCAAGTGAGGCAACTTGACTGTTAGAAGTTCTCAAGCCGCCCGAAGGCCTCCAACCTGGTTTAACGACTGCTGCCATAGACAGAAACAGGGATCAACGGCTTAACGTGCCTTCCAAAGCACGGGAGCTCTCAGTTAGTAGGTAACCACTCAAAGCGGTCACCCATCCAAGTCCTGACCGCTGCCCACGTTGCTTAATTAACCTTAGATACCGCAAGCGGTACGCAGGCGCCGCTGGGCCACGAGCGCTCCACAGATATGATGTCATAATGTGGTATCAATATAAAGTTAACTTGCAACATGTGGACGCAAATAGTCCCTATTCGTCCCGGTACCGCCGCAAACCGAGTAGAGTCAGTGCGACCCAGGTCGGGCCTAGCTGAGTATCTTCATATCTTGCTAGACTATTCTTAGCTAGGCTAGGTTTAATGCACCAGCGACAAAACACCCAGTAGGTCGATACCACTAAACCTCAGATTTGGTTGAAGCCGTCTTACTGGAGGAGCGCTAACTAGTGTTCCTTGAGTTCTTTCCAGTGTTTAAAGCTGGGTTTTACCACTTTTGAGTTTTTTAAAACCATTGAAGACATAGAATATAGTGTTTAAAAAAAATAAAAAATGTGTTACATAAGGATCTTGTCTAGTCAAATTCGTTGGAATATTTTTTCAATATTATGGCAATATTACTTTTTTACATTTAATAAAAAAATAATTGTGTCTGAAATAAAGTGAATTGAATTGAATTGAATTTTTGGACTCAATTTAAGAAGCCAAATAGTTGACAAATTCGTATGCTTTGCTTTGATAAAATGATTGGTTTAATGACTATGTTTTAAATGTTTACGAAAATTCCAGCTTCCGTAGAGAGCAGGATGGTTAATTGCAAACTCACGCGTGTTAGAGCGGGACATTGCAATGGGAATACTTCCCCTTAAATCGCGGTCGCGTCAGAGGTTTCACCTGGATTTTCCCAGGCCACTCCAACCGCGCCCTCTATATAATTTTTTTTTGCTTGTTAATATTGGATATACGAAGTATGTCAAGAAAAAAAATCAAAAATAAAAAAAAAAATATTTAAAAAAATACAATAAATTAAAAACAAAATTCTTGAGGTTCTGGTTAATAGAAAAATAAGCATACTGACTAAAAATCATAAGTGTAGTGCAAACACAAGCAAAGAAAAACTTGCACAAAGTTTGTATGGAGAGTGCTTGCCTCTACAGGCGCCTTAAACAAGACAAGTTATAATTTAGGATATTTGATGTCACAGTGCCCTTACATTTTCATACTTTCTGAACTTACCACTTTGTAAAAGCAAAGCTGAATTACACTCCTTTTTTGGGCAGTCGTGTAATAATCGATGTAAGATGATTGCTTTGCCCTTACGGCATCCATTATATGTGTGCAATAAATATTTGAGTTTAAGTTTAATCAACACAGTTTGAGGTCAGACTTACTGGCCCGGCACAAACTAAAAACAAACATTTCCAACCACTCAAATAGCATTCCATCGCGACGGAATCATGCCAGCGGCAATATTTGCGGTCCTTATGTAACTAGTACTGGTATCAAACAGGTTGTTTCTTAACAGACACGTGAGCGGAGTCACGTGTACAGTCCAATGTATCCTCGCAGCTCGCAGCATAAGCTGCATAGCTGATGGAAAGGCATATCAGCCTTAGCTTCCGTTGTGGATCCGCTTCCGCTACGTCTCTGCCC
The DNA here is from genome assembly GCA_951800055.1 of Cenopis cana. Taxonomy (NCBI): domain Eukaryota; kingdom Metazoa; phylum Arthropoda; class Insecta; order Lepidoptera; family Tortricidae; genus Cenopis; species Cenopis cana. The sequence goes on along the minus strand of OX637493.1, from coordinate 12,549,658 downwards.
TGTCCTTACGAGTAGAAGCTTCCAGATGGTCTCGAAAATCGAAATCCGTACTTCGCATCGTGCCGTCCCTTTCTCTGCCGTGTTATATACACTATATGAGTGAAAGGGACGGCTCTTTACGAAGTTTGGATTTCGAATTTCGGAGTACAGCAGAGGGCCGATTTTTGAGTGTCGAACGCTCGACTTTTCACTCGAGATCTGTCAAAAAACTATGATGTTTTGACAGATGTCGAGTGAAAAAACCCCTATTTGACCAACTTGACAATTGTCATCTGACAATGACAATTCTATGTACTCGTATGAGTCGCCACGTAAAGATGGTCGTTGGATAGCATCGATATCTACCAAGGGGCTGACACGCTTTGCTAACGAAAGATAAGTCTTATTGCGATTCCTATAAGAGGAAATAGAAAAGAGTACGTGTCATGTTTTGTCCCTATCACCGACCGAACATTTTTTCATGGTCGGGTTATAGGCAAAGGCAAACTTCCATAAGCAGGTGGCACGGTGGCAGTTCCTAAAACTCGCACGAAGCGTTTTGCTTCCACTTTTATCGTGAGAACAGCCAAGCTGTGGAACTCCTTGCCGGATTCCTTGTTCCCTGTAAACTACAACCTTTCGGTCTTCAAGGCGAGAGTGAATCGGTATTTGCTAGGTAAGCGCGTTCCATTCTAGACCGCAATATCGCTTACCATCAGGTGATTTGTGGTCAAGTGCAAACCTATACTGAAAAAAAAAAAAAAAAAAAAAGCAATACATTGGATATGCAGACCGGCCAAATTGCGTAGTACAAATTTTGTATGAATATGAGCAAGTATGAGAAAGACAGCCCCGGTCGCTAGTTGGCGCATCTTTAACTACAGAGTATATATATATTAAATGTATGATCGATACTTGCCGGCCCGGCAATGTAAACCGAATTGTCATTGTCAAAGGTGACAAATTGTCAAGTTGGTGAAATAGGGGCCTGGAGGCCAATTCTCGGGCCGCTCGAGACGATGTCTATTCGAGATGATCTCGATTGACGCAATGTCTATCGAAAAATCTCACCAAAATGTCGAACACAGCTAAATTTCTTATTCTGGGGCACGATCGAGATTATGTCGAAAGATGATCTCGATGTCTATTGCAATACACGTTCCGTTTTTTTCGATTGTGTTAGTTTACAATCGAGTGTAAATCAATAAATTATTTTATAAGGTTTTCCACTTAATTAAATGTCTCTTATATCAAAAACAAAAGCGTTATTCATTTACAATAATCTAATAAATAAATATGGTGATTTAACACATCAAATATATTTAAGTATATTTGCTCTTTTATATACTTACGTGAAATGGAACGCATAATAACTTTGACTACTTTCTTTCAATTAGGTATATTTGTAAGCTGTCAATTCAATACAATATTTTCCGCCAACTTAATTCGGTAATTTAATTTAGAGCAAGGCCCTTCGAATGCCTGAATTTTTTTACAAGCGCGGTGTCCCGCCTTTCAAACGCGTTTTCGCGCCACTGTATGCCTCGCCTTGCACCCCGCGCTGCATCTTCGGCCGCTAAAACTTCGGCGACGTCCACAGCGTTGGCGATTAAATTATTTAAATAGATTGACATATTTTTCGTTAATTTTTGCTGCTTTAAACGCACTTAAAGTTGTCAATATTGTAGTTTAGTAAATCAAATTCCAAATTTCTATACAATACCTGTATTACATTATCTGAAATAGTCGATCTTGTACAACAATTATACTTATTCTAATAATATTTACAACATTACAACAACCATTTTTTTACCGATCGATAATTATGCCAACTGCTTCCTTAACTTTTTAATTTTCCCATCAGACAGGAGGCCGCGGTAATAGATTAGTTACCCATATCGGCCACCACCGCGGCGCCACTGTCTACGTCAACGGTATCGCCATCGCTACAATTATAAAATGATTAAGGCTGGTTTTCCACAAGAGCGTCTTAAAATGATTAAGGCTGGTTTTCAATAACAGCGTCTGTCAGCCTAAGTCCCTAAGACCATCTTGGTCTTTCGGCCTTGTGGGCGCAGGCACAAGCTGAGCCATCTTCCCTTTCAGCTATTTGTATTGTACTACATTCTACGTTGTTTCCATAATTGTATGCGGGATTTATATCATGTCATGTAACAATGCAACTTAGTTGAATAAATGTCTTTATTATTATTATTATTATTATTATTAAGAGCTATGCTAAGCAGCTATGCTGCGAGGATGCGCTACGAGCTATGCGACCGTTTCCACTAAAGCTACGCTATGTAGCTGTGCGAGGAAGATGCGCTATGAAGATGTGCTATGCTACGTAGCTGTGCGAGGTAATGCCGGTTACACGCAATGACTATGATGCCCCTACGTACGGAGCGCAAGCGTCATGCTTCGGACTCATCGAGCAACATGTTTCGGACTGACACGCGACATGTTTCGGACTCATCGAGTAACAGTTTCAGATTCACACGAGACACGATTTGGATTCACACCCGACTTGTTTCGGACTAACACGCGACATGTTTTGGATTCACACGCGACATGCTTTGGAATTCACACGCGACATGTTTCGGATTCACACGCGACATGTTTCGGACTGACACGCAACATGTCTCGGACTGACACGCGACATGTTTCGGATTCACACCCGACTTGTTTCGGACTGACACGCGACATGTTTCGGATTCACACGTGACATGTTTTGGAAGTCACACGCGACATGTTTCGGAATTCACACGCGACATGTTTCGGACTCGCATGCGACAATTTGTTCGTATATTGGGTTAATACCTAGAATTCTAACTAGCCCTATTTAACGTGACGCTAACAATATTTCCCGCCATTGACAGATCAAACGTGAAAAAAATAGTGATGAAACCATCTCGATCGCTACTGACCACTCGATGTATCTCGAACGCTGGGAGTAGACATATCTCGAGTGTGAGATTTCGAGAATACGCAAAATTGGTTTTCGTTCGACATCCGCCATTTTTTTCGAGATATGTCGAATAGACATCATCTCGAGCGGCCCGAGAATTGGCCTCCAGGCCCTTGTACCACAAAAATTTACAAGCCTACAATTCGACAAAATTGTACAATTTTCCATAGAAACAGTTGACAAATTTGTCGAATTGTACGCTTGTAAATTGGGGCCAGGCCAGGAGGCCAATTCTCGGGCCGCTCGAGATGATGTCTATTCGAGATGATCTCGATTGACGCAATGTCTATCGAAAAATCTCACCAAAATGTCGAACACAGCTAAATTTCTTATTCTGGGGCACGATCGAGATTATGTCGAACGATGATCTCGATGTCTATTGCAATACGCGTTCCGTTTTTTTCGATTGTGTTAGTTTACAATCGAGTGTAAATCTATAAATTATTTTATAAGGTTTTCCCACTTAATTAAATATCTCTTATATAAAAACAAAAGCGTTATTCATTTACAATAATCTAATTAATAAATATGGTGATTTAACACATCAAATATATTTAAATATATTTGCTCTTTTATATACTTACGTGAAATGGAACGCATAATAACTTTGACTACTTTCTTTCAATAGGTATATTTGTAAGCTGTCAATTCAATACAATATTTTCCGCCAACTTAATTCGGTAATTTAATTTAGAGCAAGGCCCTTCGAAAGCCTGATTTTTTTACAAGCGCGGTGTCCTGTTTTTCAAACGCGTTTTCGCGCCACTGTATGCCTCGCCTTGCACCCCGCGCTGCATCTTCGGCCGCTAAAACTTCGGCGACGTCCACAGCGTTGGCGATTAAATTATTTAAATAGATTGACATATATTTCGTTAATTTTTGCTGCTTTAAACGCACTTAAAGTTGTCAATATTGTAGTTTAGTAAATTAAATTCCACATTTCTATACAATACCTGTATTACATTATCTGAAATAGTCGATCTTGTACAACAATTATACTTATTCTAATAATATTTACAACATTACAACAACCATTTTTTACCGATCGATAATTATGCCAACTGCTTCCTTAACTTTTTAATTTTCCCATCAGACAGGAGGCCGCGGTAATAGACTAGTTACCCATATCGGCCACCACCGCGGCGCCACTGTCTACGTCATCGGTATCTCCATCGCTACAATTATAAAATGATTAAGGCTGGTTTTCCACTAGAGCTATGCTAAGCAGCTATGCTGCGAGGACGCTACGAGCTATGCGACCGTTTCCACTAAAGCTACGCTATTTAGCTGTGCGAGGAAGATGCGCTATGAAGATGTGCTATGCTACGTAGCTGTGCGAGGGAATGCCGGTTACACGCAATGACAATGATGCCCCTACGTACGGAGCGCAAGCGTCATGCTTCGGACTCATCGAGCAACATGTTTCGGACTGACACGCGACATGTTTCGGACTCATCGAGTAACAGTTTCAGATTCACACGCGACATGTTTCGGATTCACACGCGACCTGTTTCGGACACACACGCGACCTGTTTCGGACACACACGCGACCTGTTTCGGACACACACGCGACATGTTTCGGACTGACACGCGACATGTTTCGGACTGACACGCGACATGTTTCGGACTGACACGTGACATGTTTCGGACTGACACGCGACATGTTTCGGATTCACACGTGACATGTTTTGGAATTCACACGCGACATGTTTCGGAATTCACACGCGATATGTTTCGGACTCGCACGCGACAATTTGTTCGTATATTGGGTTAATATCTAGAATTCTAACTAGCCCTATTTAACGTGACGCTAACAATATTTCCCGCCATTGACAGATCAAATGTGAAAAAAATAGTGATGAAACCATCTCGATCGCTACTGACCACTCGATGTATCTCGAACGCTGGGAGTAGACATATCTCGAGTGTGAGATTTCGAGAATACGCAAAATTGGTTTTCGATCGACATCCGCCATTTTTTTTCGAGATATGTCGAATAGACATCATCTCGAGCGGCCCGAGAATTGGCCTCCAGGTCCTACTCTGAAAGGCGTCGTAGATGGGGTGCTATGTCACTCACTGTAGCTAGCTACGCCGCCAAAACTATAGAATATTCTTACCCTAGTAGTATAGGTACTGAAGTTGGTTGTAATGTAATTGCTTAATAGTTAACTGGTGCGTAGCTTCTTTGTCCGACTGACACATAAAGATAATGATTATGATTCATGCAATGTCTATTAAGCCTTTATTAACTGCCGATAATTTTATTATTCTTTTATATAGAACGTCCTAAGTCAAGGTCCGAGCTTTGCCATGGTTTTTTGAAACAAATAATAATCTAGGCAAATTCTGTCATTCAAATGGCAAATTATTGTGAGTTGATATATATGGCTAGGCTTGCTCTTGAGTCATCCATACTATAATATTATAAATGCGAAAATATGTCTGTCTGTTACCTCTTCACGCTTACCGCTGAACCGATTTACATGAAATTTGGTATGGAGATAGATTGAGTCCCGGGGAAGGGCATAGGATACTTTTTATCCCGGAAATCACACCGTAAGGGGCTGGAAGTTTGTAGAAAAGAGCGATGAGTAGGTAAGCGCCTGATATTAGTAAATAGTAATTACTTCAATTCTATGGCGATAAACGAGTTCCATGCGGACGAAGTCGCGGGCAATAACTAGTCCTCTATAACGTGCACTGCTAAGGTTTGAAATTCTCTGCCGGCGTCTGTATCTCCGAGTTCATATAACCTGGACCTTTTTAAGGCACGAGTGAATAGCCATCTTCTGGGTGAGCTCGCTTCACCGTCGGCCTCATTTTTGCCCCCTGGCCAGATGCTGGCCAAGAGCAATCCCATTTTAAATAAAAAAAAACTGCACCTACCTATTCCTAAGGTACCTTTTGTATACCATCGGTGGCAAACAAGCGTACGGCCCGCCTGATGGTAAGCGGTCACCGCAGCCTATGGACGCTGGCAGATCCAGGGGTGTCACATGTGCGTTGCCGACCTTTAAAATTATATACACTCCTTTTTTGAAGAGCCCCATATTGTAGTCCCTCAACAAAACCAACCGGAGCGTCCGAGGGAGGAAATCTGAAACTTACTATACTTAGGTACAGTCGAGGGCATAAATATATATAAATTTTTGGACTTTATTGCAATGGAATAAGGTGAAAATATGTTTACACATTGATGTACGGTCAACCAATTTGATTTCTAGGCCACTTCGTACCTTGTCACACTGACATTAATATGAGATCTCTGGCGGCTTTCATATGACTCTAACTGCGACAAGGTACGAAGTGGCCCAGAAATCAAATTGGTTGACTGTACATAAGCCACGAAAATGTTAGCCGGCGATGGACCAACGCCAACGCAGGGAAACAGCAATTAGCCTGCACTTTGTATTTTGTATCACGCATGGACGCACGGCCCGCTTCCGAGCAACGCAATACCAACGGAATTTAATTACATAAATCAATACATTTCATGCCAGCCAGTGGCATTCAAGGGTTAGGTATCCCCAACGCAAATGTCCCGCTCTAACACGCGTGAGTTTACAATTAACCATCCCACTCTCTACGCAAGCTCTGCGCGTAATTTGGTAAACATATAGCTAGCTATAGTCATTAAGCCAATCATTTTATCAAAGCAAACTCAGCGAATTTGTTAGGATCTTTAATTGAGTACAAAAATTAAATGTTAAATATCAGTAATGTAGCCGTAGTATTGCAAATACATTCCAAAAAGGGGTAACTTCGCGATTTTTTTTCTATCGAGTGAAATTCATCAGGTCATGTAACTGACAGCGATTTTGACTAGACAAGATCTTTATGTAACACATATATTTTTTTAGATTTTAAGACACTATATTCTATGTCTCAGATGGTTTTTAAAAACTCAAAAGTGGTAATATCCGGCCTTAACTCGCGTATTGCACCCACAAACAGTGAGGTTAGGGCTGCCATCTCGAATTTCGCCAAACCCGGACATTTGGCGTAAATCGCATTTTTTCCCCGGACGAGTCCGAAAATAATATTTTAAAAAAACAAGACCCTGTAAATTGAATGAGGTGCTTCCTTACATTAAAAGTGTCCGGGTTTTCCCCGGACACTTCTTGACACCCCCCCCCGGACGGCCCCCGGACGGCCTCCAAACTAGGACAAATCCGGGAAAACCCGGACGGATGACAGCCCTAAGTGAGGTTTGACATTTCGTAGACCAAGCATCACACTATCGCCTCTAGTGCCTAGTGAATTCATACGCGGTAGCAATTCAAGTGCAATGAAATGAAACTATATCATAAATAATTGGCGAGTTTCATTAATGAGCGGAAAATACAATTACCAGTACGACGCTAAATTATAGTTCTACAGCCATCATTAGAAACTTTTTCTAGACGTTTACACTAATTGACGAGATAGCCGTACCCATGTTCTGTGGTCTTGGAAACGAATGAATATATTGGGTTTTTTGTCGCGTCGGCCCGTATGATGGTAAGCGGTCACCGCTACCCTACACGTGACCCCTGGGTGGTATTAAAAGTGCAACGAAAACTGGCAACCGTACTGTCTTCTCGAAGATCCCACGGTTGGAAATAAATGCCATACGATAAATATATAAAATAAATAAACATATGATAGTATTGTCACCGACCCGACCCTATGCCTAAAAATTCCTTATAGAATAGTATGAGAACTTTTCGTCATATAATCTGAAACGAAGTATACCAAGCAAGTGGCTGAAAAAAGGATTACAAAATTTGAGGACAACTTACTTACATACGATATACATTATACCTATACGAACAATGCAAGTTACTGACTGAAGTTACATAAAACCTTGTAGTCACTATCAAATATATCTCTACTCTTCAGGGTGCTCAATATCTGAACATGCACTCTAACACCTTGACAATAGAGTCGTGTTCGAATATGTGTGAGTGTTGACAGCAGAAGTTACTTCCCATTTGGGCTTCTCCAAATTCGAGCAAGATGACATTGTGCTGTGCTCTACCTCCCTAACACACAAACGATATACGAGATACGAAGAGTGCAAATTACACAAAACCTTGTACTAAAGATAGACCTCGTTGTCTTCCCGCCATAGAGCCTAGAGCGGGGTCATCGCCCCGGGCCCGGAATGCTGCGCTCGCGATGCATCTCAGATACCTCGATACTTTCTTTTTTTCGATGCACTTGCTTCCTGCCCGGCGGGTTTTGAGTGTTTTGACGTTCCAACCTCTTTGACGTAAAATGAGTGGCGTCTCCCAGAATAGGGAGTTTGCTTTGTTTACAAATAAATACAAAATATTGATGGAATAGTTTTAAGGATGTTGCATACTCGTATTCCAGAGGGGCTAAAGATGGGGCTAATTATTAGTAAGTTTTAGTGAATCCCAGAACAAGGAGATTATATACTAACGGTTACAAACCAGTTTTTGATAATAGTAGTTATTTACTAATACCAAAAAATTTGCCCTTGTAACTACTAAACTGTTTTGTAACCGTTAGTATATAATCTCCTTGTCTTCACTAAAAAAATGTCAATAAAAACTTACTAACTAAATTGACACAAACATGCCTAGTCAAATAACCCGCCCCGGATCACTCCGGGTGCAAAGGTGCCCATCACGCTCGCCGCATTGCCGCGTTGAATCGCGATAGACAGCCTTTGCATCAAAAATGATCCGGAACGGGGGTCATGACCTCTCTGTCGCAAACGGCGCCCGACCTCCGCAAAGAACGTTTTAGCCTCAGAGGCCCAGCATCCCGTCGTCTCTACCGCAAGCGGGACAAATAAATAACTGGACAAGGCGGAGTATTTGTCCCGTTTCCTGAGAGCGGCCATCTCAGCGGCAGCCCCTGCGGTCCGGGTGGTTCGACTAAGGTGCGAGGCGGCGAAAGTGCTGACGCAAGTTGCGTCCCACAGCAGGCACTTACCCTTTTGCCATGGCACCAAAGTCAAACCATCCGGTCTTTTGCCATCGGACCGGCTCAAGCCCGAGGGCTCCAGTACACAAGGGACATTCGCCGACACTAGTGCCCTCCGTACAATGTCATTAAGGGTGTGATGACGAGAAAATCTCCCCGCGCAGCGACGGCAACTCAATGCATGGTGCCCGCTGCTCTCCACCATGGTACCGCAGATGCATAAATGAGGTTCACAAACATCGCAGCCCAGGCGGAGAGCAACTGCCACCCGCATCGAGTCGTCGTCAAGCAGAGTGCCCAAGTGTGGAGAGGGAAGAGCATGTAACCATGCCCCAGATCCCGGCTTCGACACTGCCCTTAGTCTTGCCATATCCACACCCTCCGCGCCCTCCATAAGGGAGTCCAACACCCGTTTCACCCCTACTTCATCCCATGAGAGCTGGCGATATGGTTTTTCCGGAAGTTTAAGTTTTAGTGTTTCACTAAAACACTAAAACTTATAATTAGTATTTTTTTCGCTCAGTGTATGTCGGATATATAGCACTCGTCCCTTACTGTCAAGTATGTAAGTGTGAGAGGGACGAATTGTAGTTTTCCAGTCCAATGTCCATGTACAGGACGACTCCATCCCTGATACGATACGATTTTATCGATTCCATTTTTTTCGTTTTTTTTTCAAAACTGTCTGAAATACATGATTTTTATTTTATTTATTTATTTTATTATTTATATTGTGATTTTATAGTGTACCTTTAGACTAAGTAGAACTTGCAATACCCTTACACATGAGATAATCGTAGATCAGTGATTGATGACGTCCACGAACAATCCAACACCTCCATTTTCAAATACTGCCATAGGTATCTACTTGAATGGAATGCCCAATATGCCCATTAGTCTAATCACACACTCAGTACCGAAGCCGAAGGAACCGAAGAACCGGGATTTTGTTTCGCCAGAACCGGTACCGGCTTGCTTCAAAATTCCCGGGATTTCCCGGGAATTTCAGTACCGGGAATTCCCGGGGGCATGCCCTACTTACAGGGTGTCATGTTATACATGTATTAAACAGTTTATGTAAGACCTGCTGTATACCAACATGAGAGCAATAACGTTATGAGTTACTTCTTATTCTTACTTACATACTAGTTTGTGCCCGCGACTTCATCCGCGTAGAACTCTTTCTTCGGGCACAGAAAAAGTAATGGTACTCTTCGGTAGCTCTAGTATAAGTTTTATCGAAACATTAACTAATTCGAACGCGTTTGCGTTTTGTTTCAAAATGTATGACAGTGGTATGAAAACTGAACAGCGCCTCTGGTGGTCACTAGTGAAAACTAAAACAGCGAGTATAACATTTGTTGCTAACCGATGAACGCGCGTATTTCAAACTCCGTGAGAGCGTTTTCATACATTTTGAGACAAAACGCAAACGCGTTCGAATTAGTAAATGTTTCGAAAAAACTTATACTATAGCTACGGGTTAGAATTAAATTGCTATTCTTTTATTTCGGGCGCTTAAGCTACCTATAATAGTTATATCGCTCTTCCTTTCTTCCGTTCTCTAAAAAAGTATCATATTATTATGTCCTTCCCTGGGACTCAAACTCTCCCCAAACTTACTAAATTTCATCTTAAACTGTTGAGCGGTTGAAGCGTGAAGAGGTAACAGACAGACAGACAAACCAGACACACTTTCGCCATGCCAATGTTTTTTTTTAATTTCTAAAAACTGAGTCGACAAAAAGTTAAATGATCGAGTGAAGCCTTTCAGCTTGGGAAAAATATTTTCTCCTCTACTTCGTATTTTTCAACCGATTCTCGTGAAATTTTGTGAGTAGCGGGGGGCGATTTTTGAGTGCCGAGCGCTTGACTTTTCACTCGACATCTGTCAAAACATCATAGTTTTTTGGCAGATGTCGAGTGAAAAGTCGAGCGTTTGATACTCGGAAATCGGCCCCCAGGCCCGATAATTATACGGATTTGTTTTGTCGATTCAGTTTTGTACTATTGTGTATTTGAAATCATAAAAACATCACTAGCTAGGTCCATTTATACTAGTAATGTTTAATACCAAGGGACATGCTACGTACCCAATAACACAGGTCCGGTTGCTAAACATCCGAAGTTTCGACCAATTAGGTACACTTGCGGTTACGAAAAACTGTTCATTGAACTTTACTTCCTATTGCTCCATACGGCATTATTAATAACATAATAACACTAGTTAGTTATATGTTATAATGTGAAAGCAAGTCTGATCTATTGGTTAGTTTGCTCGTGTTACATGTCGGCAGCGGTCAGGACTTGGATGGGTGACCGCTTTGAGTGGTTACTAACTGAGCGCTCCCGTGCTTTGGAAGGCACGTTAAGAGGAGCGCTCGTGGCCCAGCGGCGCCTGCGTACCGCTTGCGGTATCTAAGGTTAAGCAACGTCGGCAGCGGTCAGGACTTGGATGGGTGACCGCTTTGAGTGGTTACTAACTGAGCGCTCCCGTGCTCTGGAAGGCGCGTTAAGCCGTTGATCCCGGTTGCTGTCTATGGCAGCAGTCGTTAAGCCAAGTTGGAGGCCTTCGGGCGGCTTGAGAACTTCTAACAGTCAAGTTGCCCACTCACTTGACAAAACCTAATCCCAATAAGGTCTAGTTTCCCCTCGGGGTTGGAAGGTCAGATGGCAGTCGCTTACGTAAAAACTAGTGCCTACGCCACTATCTTGGGTTTAGGTAGCGGACCCCAGGCATCCTTCAGGATGCAACTGTACGGGGATAACGCTTAGGAGGATGATGATGATGATGCTCGTGTTACATTAAATTTCCGCCGTTTGTTGTATGCATTTGACGATACATCAAATGTGATGCCAATTTTCACATGTCTGTCGAGTCGAGACTCAAGACTAAATATATATATTAAGGACCCTAAAATAATAAAAAAAGACCGCAGCCATAATAACTACGTAGTACACTAATTATGTAGGTATGTGGTGTTGTGTTCATGAAGCATAACCAAAAGTGTTAATAAATTTACAAACCTGCACCTGACTTTGCGTATTAGCGAATATATGAACTAAGTATGTAAAACACGTTATTTGAAAACATCTCAGTATTGCGCCGTAGAGGTGGTGGTGTCTTATACAGGTTTTATAGGGAGTTATAGCGTTTTGCTACCTACTGAGACTGCGTTTGCGCATAATGCATCGTGTGGTTGGAATGTAACGTGCGGCTAAAATTGCTTTGTAAGATGCAACAGCTAATCTTTGTCTAGAATTATTTATGTATGCTAGCATTTAGACAAGATATTACGATTGTCTGTTTGAGTTGAGGAAGGTCAGGTGGCAGGCCCTTCTTAAAACTAGTTCCTACGACAAATCTTGGGCTAAGGTATCTAGGACCACGGGCTCCTTAGGGTTTATAGGCTTCTTATAAATGCCTCATGAACAAAAAACGGCAAGTGCGAGTCGGACTCGCGCAAGGGTTCCGTACCGTTATCTATAAAAATGGCAAAAAATCATGTCTGTTGTATGGCAGCCCCCTTAAATATTTATTTTATGTTTTTTAGTATTTGTTGTTATAGCGGCAACAGAAATACATCATCTGTGAAAATTTAAACTGTCTTACTATCACGGTTCATGAGATACAGCCTGGTGACAGACGGATGGACGGACGGACGGACAGCGGAGTCTTTAGTAATAGGGCCCCGTTTTAACCTTTCGGTACGGAACCCTAAAAACTATCTAATAGCAGAAAAAGCTCGCTTGTTTTTGAAATTCTCAGGTTGGGGGATTCCAAAAAGTTGAATACTTAGGTTTAGTAGTTTCTGAAGTAAAAATGTCTTCTTTCATACGGCTGACTGCTCTTGCGACGGAACTCCACGGGACAGTCAAATGCAAAAATATGGGTGCCTACAATTATTATCAATTTTTAAAAAGGTGTCCCATGCTGGCTCTTCTTTTGACGAATCAAAGCTTCGGTATACATATTCATGAGAGTATTATTCGATACATATTTGTGCACTTGACTTGACTGTAAGTCATTAACGCCATTATAATCACGGATGACCTCTGTGATTGGCGACATTAACCTTCAGGGGCGCTCGACTGCAGTTCTTTCTTAATTGTAGTACAAAGTTGCATCATCATCTCAGCCGAAAGACCCACTGCTGGACAAAACCTCCCATAATTATAGAACCTGGGGGCCGATTTTTGAATGTCGAATGCTCGAATTTTCACTCGAAATCTGTCAAAACATCATAGTTTTTTGGCAGATCTCGAGTGAAAAGTCGAGCGTTCGACACTCAAAAATCGGCCGCCAGGGGACCCTATGTTCACAAAATTTCTCGAGAATCGGTTGAGTAGTGCGATAGTAGAGAGAACAAACCGAAATCCGACCGCAGAAACAAAATTATTGGTAAAACGTTTGTTTTTTAAAATTTCCAATAACTGACTCGACAAAAAAATCTAATAATTTTCGAACCAGAGGGCCGATTTTTGAGTGTGGAACGCTCGACTTTTCACTCGAGACCTGTCAAAAAACTATGATGATTTGACAGATGTCGAGTGAAAAGTCGAGCGTTCGATACTCAAAAATCGCACCCCTGCTCACAAAATTTCACGAGAATCGGTTAAGAAATGCGACCTGTAGAGGAGAATAACCTAAAATCCGGACGAAGCATTTTTGCCGAAGCTAAAACAGAGACGTTCGTTTCACTCGGTCAACTAGACATACCTACGTTAAAGTGCTGAAGGCACTATTCTTCTGCGGCAAGTGTGAGATCAAGTTGCAGTATATTTCACTATATTTTCAAAATGGCCGCGACCCGCGGGGTAATTACCACGTTTTCCTCGTAATTGCCCTTTGTCTGAACTGTTGATCTGGTTGAAGCTGTCAATTATATTATGAAATGGGCTTTGAAATAAGTATTATTATTAGTCGCGAGCTATCAAACATGTTGTGGCACATACAAAACGTCGGGTAGGTATCTAACCTCAAAAGGAAAATAAGAAATGTATTTCAATTAGTTTTTTAACAGATGTGTGATAAGGATAAGTTTTATCAATAGGTTTTATGAGGGAGAAGATACTTATAATTAAATTCCCCGAGTTGTAAAGAACACTAAAAACTAAGCATACCTTAATTTTAAATGCAGGCACAAAACAGAGACTTGGGGCCCGATTTTTGAGTGTCGAACGCTCGACTTTTCACTCGAGATCTGTCAAAAAACTTTGAAGTTTTGACAGATGTCGAATGAAAATTCGAGCGGTCGACACTCAAAAATCGGTCCCCAGGGGGCCGATTTTTGAGTGTCGAACACTCGACTTTTCACTCGAGATCTGTCGAATCTTCGCGAATAAAATATAACTGCTAATCTTCAACCATATTTTGTGATATGACAGAGACTCAAATATTATTTCAAACTAAGTAATTTTCTAATAAATATTAGGGTTACATAGTAGGTAAACAAGGATCCTTATAGTTTCGCCATGTCCGTCCGTCCGTCCACCCGTGCCCGATAACCGTTAGTACGGTAGTACCTAACTAGAAAGCTGCAATTTGGCATGAGTATGAACCAAAGCCTCCTGCTACCCAAAGGTTGCCTGGAAGAGATCGCTCTAAAGCGATAAGACCGCCTGTTGTTACTATTGTTTGAGGATTATTTGTGTTAATCACTATAATGTATGTATAGACAAATTAGGTTAGGACTATATTATGGTGCAATAAAGAATAAGAATATATTATTTGACGACCGCTTTAGCTTAATTGGTAGTGACCCTGCCTACGAAGCTGGAGGTCCCGGGTTCGAATCCCGGCCGCGGCATTTATTTGTGTGATGAGCACGAATATTTGTTCTTGGGTCTTGGATGTTTGCCATGTATTTAAGTAATTATTTATCTATATAAGTATGTATATCGTCGCTTAGTACCCATAGTACAAGCTTTGCTGTTTGGGGCTAGGTTGATTTGTGTAAGATTGTCCACAAATATTTATTTAGTAAGGGCACCGTTCCATCCGATTACAGACCGACCAAACATACCTATCAGGATATCCACAACAAGTACCGAAAAAGAATCTGATGAATGAAAAATACCTATGGCCAGGCAATGCCTGATGCATGTAAATCCCTTGAATAAACACTTCGTATGCTCGTCACAGCCACGGCTATGCAAACAGATATAAAAACGTAAACACAAGTAACTGCTAATTGTATTCAAATGCGACGATTATCCCAACACAAAGGCAGGCAGGCTATGGTCATTTTTTCCAGTTTCTTTGCATTTGCGTGAAAGAAATGGAATGTTTTTATTATAAAACGTGCAGTAAGGCGACTTACTGACTTGGCGGGACGGGATCGATATCATTTTCTTCTTTGACGTAAACTTACTGACGTCGCAAAGATTCCCACTTGAGAGAATATTGTCAGTCAATGCGCAGTAGTAATATTATGCGCAGAAAAGGACCAGTACTGCCTTCGCATCGTCCCGCTTCCGCGCATCCCGCGCCAGTCAGGAAGCACTCATTTAAATGTAGGGGCGCAGTAGTGAGTTGACTGACAGTTGACACTGACATTTGACAGTTTTCTCACATCGTACCGCCTCCGCACCGACAAATCAGGAAGTCGCCTTAGGATAAATGGAGCGAGCAATACAAACAATATAATAGGTAGGTACAAACATTAGTGAAACAAACCGTGCGGCCACGTGCGTGTCGGGCCACGCGCAAGGTAGGGTTCCGTAGTCGTCCACCCGTTACATTATTTGGACTAAAAAGTTTGCAAACATATATTTACTATGTTTTTGAAAGAATTAACAACATTATCTAAGGTATCAATGGAAATTGTACGAAAGTTTGCTTTTGCAAAGTACATTTCTGAAGTTCGCCTATTACTCGTTAACTAGTAATGTCTACTTAGCTGTGATAGTTTTCCTTTTAAATTCATCGTATATACTACTACCATGATTTTAGCCACCGTTTATAGCTGGCAGGGGGGGGGGGACACTTGACCATAGCAAAAATTATCACTTCAAAGCTTAATATCACGCTAACCAATTCTTTAATCAAAAAATGCTTTTAGAAACCTTATAATATTTTTAAAAGAGCTATCCAACGATACCCCACACGATGGGGTTTGGCAGAAAAAAAAATTGCACCACCACTTTACATGTAGGGGAGGTACCCTAAAAAAAATTTTTTTTTAAAGATTTTATTCTACCGTTTTGTCGGCGTCATTGATATGTATACTCATGCCAAATTACAGCTTTCTAGCACTAACGGTTACTGAGAAAAACGGGAGTCGGACGGACGGACGGACGGACGGACATGGCGAAACTATAAGGGTTCCTTGTTTACTACGGAACCCTAAAAATAATTATAAACAATAAATAACATACGTAGGAGCGAAATAACTACAATGACAATGACATATCTCCTGTGATCCTTTTGAGTTTTTTAAAACCATCTGAGACAGAATATGAGTAGTGTCTTAAATTCTAAAAAAATATATGTGTTACATAAGTATCTTGTCTAGTCAAAATCGTAGTCAGTTATATACAAGACCTGATGAATTTCACTCGACAGAAAAAAATCGCAAACTTTCCCCCTATTTTTGGAATGTTTTTTCAATATTACGGCTATATTACTGATACATTTAATTTTTTTACTCATTTAAAGACCCTAAATAGTTATAGACAAATTCGTAGGATTTGCTTTGATAAAATGATTGGTTAAATGACTATTTAAATGTTTACCAAAACTACGCGCAGCTCCGTAGAGAGCGGGATGGTTATTTGCAAATTCACGCGTGTTAGAGCGGGACATTTGCAATGGGAATCTCCTCTTATGGCTCCCCTTAAGGCTTGTATTTGTTCCCCGGCCTATGTCACCGGATCGTCACCGCCGATGGTGTCACCACATAGGTACTCGTACATACGTCGTTGGCGTCGAAAAGGTTAATGACTAGAGCATGGTTGGCAAAGTTTTTTGAGGTATAAAAAGGGGGCCAGAATAATGTTAGGAATTTTAATGGAGGGCCATATCTCCAACAATGTAGCCAATCAGTTGTAGTCACTAATCTTAGATTTCTCTACGTGTCTTGTTCTATAATTTGTGTTGAAATGTCAGGTATTATTTGAGGGCCCCTGTTCTCTAAATTAGAAGGGAATGTGGCGGGCTAGATTAAACCACTTCTCAGGCCCTGTACTCAGAACATCGAAATTCGAACTTCGTATAGTGCCGCCCCTTTCACTCTTATAGTCTCTAACACGAGAGTGAAGGGGACGGCACGACACGAAGTTCGAAAGCCACTCAGGCCGGAGTTGGCCTGCCGGCCGTTCTTTTTGGGATTGCTCTTCGCCAGTCTAGATAGATCTAGATTTGCCCAAGAGTAATCCCATTTTTAGCCAGCCAGGGGGCAAATATGAGGCCGACGGTAAAGCGAGCTCACCCAGAAGATCTTTCCCACCCGAGATCACGAGAGCGTAATAGCTTACAGATATTTTTGTCACTTTGGTCACGTACATGAATGATTGTCATAAATCCATTGACGTATCCGAGGTCGGTTTACGCAATTCAAAGTTGAATTACCTATAAGTGATTTACCCACTAAAACAGAAGAATTTTTAATATACTTAAAGACTACGTAATAAAACCTATAATCGAATAGCAAATTAAGATTAAAAACATGCTCTAAACATCTCGCGTTCGTGACAAGGTTAAAAATCTTGAATATTAAACGATTAACGTCGAATTTAAGTCAGATAACTTGGCTTGTATTGGCTTATGTACGAAATATCATTGATATTTAACAGTAGCTTTTTGGTGAAGGAAAACGTCGTGAGGGCACCGGTATAACCTCAACATGGTCTAGTTTTTCCTCTGGGCACAGATTATATAATAGTTCCTGGGTTGGATGGTCAGATAGCATACAAACAAATTTAACTAAGTAGTTAAACTTTATCTCATAGATTGCTACTACCTACAGATACTATCCTTTATTTTAACATCATATTTTCCTTTTCCAGACAAAATGGCGACATCTACAACGATACCGGCGGAACGAGTGAAACGGATGTTCAGTTGGACCACTGCGTGAGTCTTTACTTTTTACATAGATGGCGTTTTATTCAATTCACTCTCAATAAATAGGGTTATACGCAAAGACTACAATGATACGTATACTAAAGTAGTTATATGGCATCCTAGGTACATACACACAGGTCATAGAACGTCCATTTTTACAGGATCCGTTTCAAAAGATAGCGCTACTACTACGAGTACTTACTGGATGCGGAATACTGTTTTGTTTGTGAACATGTGAACTCGCTCTTACAACTACATACGCCATCAAAGTATCCAGCCAGTATGTAATGTTGTGAGTTAAGCAATGCATTCGCGGTACGTATAAACCTCTACTTAAACAGGTTTTTGTAACGCGTCTCAATCGTGTTTGTACTGTAATTTTTTTTATAATATGAATAATAATAAAAAAATAACGAACCTGTAAAACGGATCGCTATATAATAGCAACAGTATTCATGAGATCCAGCCTAGCTAGGATGATCGCGTTTATACGTCGGACATATAGTATTCGTCCCTTTCGTCCGTACATACTTGCTATTACTTATTCTGTGGTAAGGGACCTAAGGGACGAATGCTTTATGTTCGTCATAAGCTGGAGTCGGGTTGAATATTAGAGCGTTACAAACGCCTAAATTTTTGGCATAATTTATGGTGATTCGGTCGGGTCAGGTTTTATGACATTTCCGGTTATTTGGTAGAAGGCCGGAACCTCTTTCAAACTACGTAGTATAGGTACCATAGAAATGTACTGAAACCAGAAATTATGCCAAAGGAATTAGGTGTTTGAAACACTCTCATATTCATCCAGTCTTCCGTATATGAGAGCGTTGATAGCTACTGTGTTTTCGATCTATTTAGACCGTATCTATCGTCTGCTGAGTATAGGCCTCTCCTTTATTACGCCATACTCCTCGGTCCTGTGCGAATCTTACAGATCAGCCGCGACTTTGCGCGAAATTTTGGCGCAGCAAGCGTTTTATTCGAATCGCTACACTTAAGGGCAGTGGGCGGGGCACATTGCGCGTAGAACCGATGGCCGTTGGGGCCGAAAGGTTCTCGATGGCGACCCCGGACCGGAAGGCGCAGCGTGTGTGTGTGTAGACCTCCCAAGGTGGACTGGTGACCTGGTAAAGGTCGCGGGAATCTGCTGGATGCGGATGGCGCAGGACCGGTCATTGTAGCACTCTTTGGGGGAGGCGTATGACCAGCAGTGGACGTCTTGCGGCTGATATGATGATGATGATGATGAAGCATTTTATCTATTCATGGCTCGGCCGAGACGCGCAACGCACTGTGCTTAGTCAGGATCTAACGCAATGGATTAGAAAAACCGCTGCCGCTTCCGCCGCCGCTCGAAGTCATGGCCGGGCTGTTACTGTTACACACTTTTTATCTCCTAATCGGTAGATATCGTCTGACCATCGACTTGCTGGTGGGTTTTAGTGGATAGAAATACCTACCACATACTGGGTAATCCTCCTCATTGTCTGATTTATAGGTAAAAAAAGACCTTCGATATCTTCATATAGATGTTGTCCGCGTTTTCCTTCACCGACAACCAGACGAGTGATATTTCGACATCGATCCGCCATTTTGATGGTCAATTTGAGGTCGACTGCTCGAAGATGTAAATAAAATTTCGTTGGTGACATTTTGCGTTAAATGGCTCGTTGAGGATAAAAATTAAAAATGCATGAAATTATTTTTAGATAAGTTGATAATGCAACTTTTCCGTCTATAACTCTTTATCCAGCACTCAGTTATCCTAAACCTTTATCGTGCACAATTTCACAATATTAATTAATTTATATTTAAAAAAAAAAAAAAAAAAAAATATTTTACTAATTTAGTACCTTGGTGCTCTGTGAGATACAGCACCGTATACTTAAAATCATTTCAGTTGAACGAATTGCTCCAAAGCAATTCCTTCAAAAAGCTACTTTACCGTTCTAACAATAAGGTTCAAAATCGAATAACAATTTAATAGAAATACGTTCAACAAAAAGGATTTCAACCATACGCTATCCAATGAAACTGTTTTCGTGACCAATTTTTTCCATTACAATGTTAATTCGTCTTCGTCGTAGTAAATAATCGACAAAGTGAGAACAACTTTTTTTTAACCTGTCTGTGGCTTTTTATTACTTATAGGCCGAATAAAGCGATAGGAGTGCGCGGTTGGAGAGTAGCCTGGGGAAAATCTAGGAGAAACCGCCGACACGACCACGTGGGCGGTATAAACACTGGAATATTCTAAGAGTTTGCGCTCATGTGAGATTGGTTGAGCAGCTTTTTTTATACTACGACGGTGGCAAACAAGCGTGCGGTCCACGCTGATGATAAGCGAACACCGCAGCCTATAGACGCTCGCAACTCCAAAAGAGTAACGTGCGTCACGTTGCCGACCCTTTATACAATTTGAGGATTCACTGTGTTGACAGCAGTAGGGACAAAAGGTCCCTCGCTCTCAACACAGTGTATCCTCGGGAGCTCTGGCAACCTTGCTCACCTCCAGGAACACAACACTACAACTTCAACCGAATCTGAGGTGTGAGTGGAATCGAGCTACTTTCTTGGAGTTTTGTCGCTGGTTCTCTAAACCTAGCCTAGCTGAGAAAAGTCTGGTAAGAAACTCAGCTAGGCCCGGGAGAACAAATACAGGTTTTTTATGCTTACTCGCTAGTCGCTGATTATAGATTGAATTCGTATTCGTATAGCGCCCTCTGGGGTACCCGGCAAACATCTTGAACCCATCGAAACCTTCCCTCTCTTTCGCACTTATGTGCAAACTTGCTTTTGCGACAGAGAGGGAAAATGTCGACAGGTTCAAGATGTTTGCTGGGAACTAACTTCACTTTTCGTTTCACGCAGTTTCTGGGAAAACCAAATTCAAAAACTAGTATTAAACTCGTGTCATTTCCTCGCTAAGAGCAAGAGACGCTGGGACATATCGACATAACATCCTCCATGATGCAAGCATTACGAGAGCTGACCCGGTGACGCAAGTGCCACTTTCGCGTGTCACCCGGCGGCGTGTGCGCAGGCCCGGTAACCCAGATGCGGGATACTTGACACACCAATATCGACCTTATTTGCTTTCGCTACCTTTCTCTTGATGACGCTTTGTTTGATGAGGTCGTAAGAGGAAAATGTCGCATAATATAGTGCTAGGGAAGTAGATCTGAATAAAATTGCATGGTTCTGATTGTAGTTTCCCTTTTAGATAAGTTTTTGAAAGCCAAATACACGCCGAAAAATTAGTATAAGCAGAAGAATATTTAAAAGTCATCCCTGATTATTCTAAAAGTATAAAAACTTCAGAATAATAATCTCAAAATATGTCGATTATCAATTTACCTACCTACTTAAGCATTTAGGAATATATTTTTATTTCCAAAAACCGGTTAAACTTAAACATGAAGTCATGAATATAAATGGAATATGTCATTGTTTGTATTAAATAATATTATGCAGTTATCTTATAACTTTAAAAGTATTCAACAGTATATGGAACACTAACGCCATCTCTTTATACTACTTTCAAACTGGTTTCTGTTACGCACGCCATCTATCGGTAAAGGGGTACAGCGTACAATTAGTGGTTACTTACGTTGGAACTAGATGGCGCCACCAGTCCATTTGTGGCTTGGCTGTATAATATTATAATGATGATTTTTGTTGTTAAGTATATGTTGTATGATTACTGGGACAGTGTTGGTTGTGTTGTTAGTTTACTACGGTTATATAATTATGATATCTAGTCGTTTCCTAGTGTAAGCGTACATTTCTTAACTTATAGGCATTATGTATGTTGTAGGTAAGCACTTTATTGTACAATTACAGGTTTAAACATATATACATGTCACAATATATTGATGTACAAAGGCGAACTTATCCTTTTAAGGGATCTCTTCCATCCAAGGAGAAACTAGACTCTTTCAATGGAGTTGGCAACTTGACTGTTAGAAGTTCTCAAGCCGCCCGACTGCTATGTCATAGACAGCAGCTGGGACCAACGGCTTAATCTGCCTTCCAAAGCAATAATTCGTGGCGAAACATGCATCATTTAATCATAATAAATATTTAAAGCGTTGAGGGTAGCAGTTTTTGGCGTGTCCCTCCACGATAAAGCATTATAAACTTGTCATGAGACATGGAGAACCGTGATCACGCACGGAATATGTAACTGGGCATTTTCACTTTAAAGAAGAAGAAAAGTGTCCCGCCAAAAAAAGTCAGTTTTGTGACTTTTGTGACGCTTTTTTCATACATATTATTTATATGGCTCGTCACAAAACTGACACAGAAAATTTGTATGGAAAATCAAGGACATTTTTTTTCTTCATCCGAATCAATAGTACTCGTGATTCTGAGTCAGAATACCCAAAATCACCAAGATCCGAAAAAAAAGTAGGGGGTGTACTTTAAAGTGAAAATGCCCAACTATACAAATTTGATCGTGGTAACTTCTACGTTTAATTAACACGAATCGAAACAATTTAACAAAATAATTTGATTCAGTAACAACGTTATTTGTATGACATTATTGACCTCTGCTATTATGGGTCTCTGCTTCAGCTTCGACAAAAATGATCTCGTATGGTAGGGTGACTCCACCAATAATGGACAAGGTCCAATGATGTACATTAACTCTTTTGTAAAAGAAAATAAGAGGCATCCATTTTTTATAGCACAATCAATTTAAAACCGTATGATCTTTGAATAAGGGTTGAAGTGTCCATTATTGGTGCTTGTTCTTAAAGTGTCTATAATTGGTGGTGTCACTCTAGGTACTTTCGTTTATTCTCCTCTCCGGTCGCATTTCTCAACCGATTCTCGGGAAATTTTGTGAGCAGGCTCGAAAATTAAAAGGAAGTTTTTTAATCGAGTCCGTTTTTGGAAATTTAAAAATCTTTTTTTATCAATGATTTTGTATGTTTCTCCGGCCAAATATCAGTTTGTTCTCCTCTAGTCGCATTTCTCAACCGATTCTAGCGAAATTTTGTGAATAGGGGTCGATTTTTGAGTGTAGAACGCTCGACTTTTCACTCGAGATCTGTCAAAAAACTATGACACTCAAAAATCGGCCCCCAGGTTCGATAATATAGTTTTTGGAAATCTAAAAAAACACGCTCACGAGGTTTTGCCGACAGCTCAGATCTATATATGTACTCGTATATCTGTATCTGCACCGACTGATACTGTGTCGCGACGACAAATGTGATTAAATTAGGTATGTCAATGATATATTTTTTCTTGTCATAAACATTCATTGTTATGAAGATATACGAGGATAGCTATAATTCCATTTGTGATACATTGTACTCAATGACAGACATATTATGAGTAGACCACAAAAAACTTAAAAAATTCAAAATTCAAACATTTAGTCTGCAAATAGGCCACAAGGGCACTTTTACATGGCAATTTACAATTTACTCGTAATAAAGTCTGATACAATCATATGCTACATTTTTCACGAGAAAAAATAATTTACAATTTAAGAAATATGACAATAAGAATATAATAAATTTTTCATGTCATAATATTAATTATCTATTACAAATATTACAACAAAACGTACCTAGAGGTAGCATAAGCTTAACAGTGGCGGCGCGTCAAAAATAGGGAAGCCAGAAATATTTTTTCTTTTCTTATTCTTCATGACTCTTCGTACATTGTACACTACACTCATTAATGTAATATATACATATTATTTCTGTAGGTTACGCGAAACTTAACGCACCTTACTTTGCGTAGAAAAGAGACATGTAGTGGTTTTCGTTTATGGTGAAAGCTATATTAAAATCCTAGTAAATGCGGTGTCTATTCAGATATATATCTGCGTTCAATATAGGTATTACTGTATTAGTCATAGTAATATTCATATTCCCTGTACGCGTATTACCACCTGTGATTCTCGTCTCGAGGGCAATCATACGTCAATACGCCACACTCACACACTGCACACACACACACACTAGGCCAGGGGTCGGTAACCTTTTAGCAACCAAGTTACGAACCTACTAGAGGCCCTATGCTTACAAAAAAATATTCTTTCTAGTCACAAATTACGTAAAGCTTATACTATGGATACTGAGTTACTGAGCAACGATATTATACATCTATTCCATCCGCACTTACTAATATTACAAATGCGAAAGTGTGTTTGTCTATCTGTTACCTCCTCACGCTTTAACCCATAAAAGGATTTAGATGAAATTTGACATGGAGATAGTTTGTATCCGATGGACATAGGATAATTTTTATCCCGAAAATCATTCCCTAACGAGGCTAAATGGGGAAGAAACTTTGTACAGTCAGCAGCAATGGTTGCTACGCGGGTGAGGTGTTCAAAATGATCTTCACACGCTCTTATTCCCTTATAATAAACACGTGTGAAGATCATTGTGAGCACCTCGCTCGCGTAGCATCCATTGCTACTGACTGTACGAAGGAAGTCGCGGGCAATAGCTATAGTTACATATAAAGTCATAACATGTAAATATAACAAGTCGGGTTGACCTCAGTCGGAGGTCACGCGGTTTCGGTAAACGGGCTGGACAACTTTTGAATTTGTATGGTCACCAGTCACCACAGTAGTTTATACAAACTAGGCATTTGCCGACTACTGACATAAAACAAAAACAAATGAAATGTAGGTATAAAGTTTTTTACGCGTGTTAATAGGCTTGATTCCTTTTTTAAGCGTTTCAAATAATAAAATAAATATTTGTGGACAATCTTACACAAATCAACCTAGTCCCCCAAACTAAGCAAAGCTTGTACTATGGGTACTAAGCGACGATATACATGTGGGATTGGTACTTTTTGATAGCTGTGTAAGGTGCTGGCTGCTTGATGATGAATAAGGAACGTTCGAATGGAGTTTGAATTGGTTTGGAATGGCGAATGAGTTGACGTATGAAGGAGTATGTGAGACGAGCTGAACGAGTGAACATATTTATACAGTTTTGGGAATAAAAGAAGTTTTACAGAAGATTTATTGATTCATTTCAACTAGGACTCAGTCCCGAGTCCTACAATTGGGGGCTCGTCCGGGATAGAAGAAGAAGACAAACAACCCTAGACAATGGAGTAGAAAGAAGAATAATGGAAACGACGACGAAAGAAGAGTTGAAGACGAAGACTTAATGACGAGGACGTAACGACGAAGAAGTAAAGACAAAGACGACGTAAAGACGAAGAAAAAGACGTAAAGACGACGACGACTACGTGACGACGACGAGGAACACGTAAAGATGACGAGGAAGACGTGAAGACGATGAGAAATCTTAAAGAATACATCATGATGGTTCCTGTCAATGCAACATACCAACAAATGTTGACTTTACCCATATTTACGGCGAACGACGACTACGGTGTGCAAACATTTATACAAAATGTGGAGAGTAAATCACTTCAATACTGCTGGACGCCGCTACAACAATACGTTATAGCCAAGAAGAGGCTCAGCGGCACGGCGGCGCTGTGGCTGCGGGCGGAGGTCGTAGAACCAGCGACTTTCAAAGATTGGCAGGGCCTTAAACAAGCCTTACTGCGTGAATTTTCGGAGAACTATTGCGAAGAATCCCCTGGAATATGCAGCGAAATTATGGCTGAAAATCATGAAGGAATTCGTGAAATGTTCGAAATGTACGGCGACATTTCTACGATCGATATAGCGCAAATGTCAACTGTGACTCAACTGGCAGAGGTTGCATCCGTAAAAGAAAAAGATGTGACAGTTAAAATTGACATGACGTTGTCAAACAATGAAAGCACGGACTATTGCAAAAATCACGACGATGAAATTATAAAATACGAGTTGACAGTGGACGATGATGCGGATGCTGATGATAGAGGCTGTGAGAAGATGCGATGCGACCAGATGTACGGAACTATCCAAACCACGCGGAAGGAGGGAGCGCGGCAGCTAATGAAGCTTCTCATTACGAGCGACATCTTCAAGGGGGAAGCAGGAGAATTTGAAGAATTTCGCAGGAGTGCGAGCCGCGACAGTTTCACCGCCAAGCGAGATATGCGGAAGTTGGAGGAGGCAACTGTCAACGTTTATTACAGCTACGAGTGTTACGATTTCTTGTCTTTTTCGACGTTCATGTTTTATTTGTATGGTGTATTGATGAGTAGTTAGCTAGTGTTTTTGGTGTTTTTATATTACGATGTATATAGGGTGTGATGTGAAGACGTAAGTAAGATGACTGCTGGTGATGGGTAAGTGCGGTGTCTGAAGGTGCATGACTGTGAGGCCAGATCATGAAACAGGAGGGCCGAGTGTGGGATTGGTACTTTTTGATAGCTGTGTAAGGTGCTGGCTGCTTGATGATGAATAAGGAACGTTCGAATGGAGTTTGAATTGGTTTGGAATGGCGAATGAGTTGACGTATGAAGGAGTATGTGAGACGAGCTGAACGAGTAAACATATTTATACAGTTTTGGGAATAAAAGAAGTTTTACAGAAGATTTATTGATTCATTTCAACTAGGACTCAGTCCCGAGTCCTACATACATACTTATTACTTATATAGATAAATAGATACTTAGATACATAGAAAACATCCAAGACCCAGGCACAAATAATCGTGCTCATCCATTGACTTATAATATAGAAAGTTCTTTTATAGTACATCTATGTGCTCATCACACAAATAAATGTCCTGAACGGGATTGGAACCCGGGACCTCCAGCTTCGTATTAGGCAGGGTCACTACCAACTAAGCTAAAGCGGTGGTTTGATAAACAACATTGGCCCGTGGGGTCCTAGCCCAGGCCCAGGCCGTCTCATTCAGTAACGGAACTGTGGCGTCGCTAGGCAACCGTCAAATCTGACATGTTCTGCAATGCAACGCGCTATCGAAGTTTCTTAAGTCAGTTGCGTATATAGAACTTCCAACCAACTCTCATTGGTCTTCGGTCCCTGAGAGATCTCTCTATTGTCGTTTCTTCCCGTGTCTCCCATCTATTGTATATTTGTACCTATATAGTTTGTAGATATCCCTTTTCCTGTATATATTTATCCCTGTATATTATTCTATATAGGAGTCCCATTATACACATCTACACTACAGAAATATAACAATCCGACCTTATCAGAATCATACTAAACCAGATTTTTACCTGCAGCTAACTAAACTGGCTCAATTCAAATCCGGCCCGGCCCACCTAAATGTTACAAACGACATTTGATACACAGATGCGGAATGTAATACTTAATTATCATAACAACGTTACTAACAATGTAAACGTTAGTTATAAGAATTTTAAATAAATATTCTATTCTATTCTATTCTACTAAAGTAACATTACACAAATTATTCAAAAACTACAACCATTATGCAACATTCCTTCATATCAAAACGTTGTAACTTCGTTGCATTTTGATACATACTTCAGACATTGAGCTAAAACTTGTCTTGTTTGGGTTTTGCCTGGAGGTTTTCCGCTTTCTACCCTACTGCTCTCGCTTATTGTAATAATGTTAGGTAACTGTTGTAACAATTGAAATTACTCTCATAGTCTCAACTGTATCTTAGATTAAATAATGTAAACGTCCCAGTGCTGGACATCTTAGTGTCCAATATTAACCGTACTGTCTTCTCGAAGATCTCACGGTTCGAAATAATTACCATACGATAAATTAATAATAAATCGCCTCTGTCATGTTATATTTTTTTAAATCTGTGGTAGCCAATAAATGATTAAATCAATAAATAGTAAATCGTTTTTATACATTTACTGGAAGTCAACCATCATTTATAGCTAGTATCTCTAAATATAGCTTTTATGGTACGTCAAGGCGTCATATTCATGCGTATTTGAGTTACATACAGGTTTTGTATGTACTTACGTTATTATATTAGCATAAACATGGACAAGGTTATGTATTATCTCGGGCGGCCCTCACCTTTGGCAAAGAACTTGTTACATCCTTGAGTGGTTTCCTATGCCTAGAAATGTATTTTTTCATTCAAGTGCAGGAATTTTGTCATTGATGCTTAGGTAATCCTTGTGGCTCTGTTCAGCTAGGCCCGACCTGGGTCGAAGAGGCCGCCTATTACGAGTGATGTAAGAGAAGAGACATAAGGCTAAATTCTGTCAAACGAACGCAAGCAAAACTAGACTTAGAGCTCTGACTGTTAGGTAGATTTTTGCTTGCGTTAATACGCTATTTGACTAATTTTTTTTATAATGCCAAACGAACCAGTTTTTAGAGACGATCAAATGTCTATATGGGACCAACAACTATTAGAGCACAATAAAGGGCTAAAATTAGGGATAAACCTAGCTCGACGCTAGCGGCCTTCAAAAAGGCTCCTACAAATTGGCCCTGGCAAATGACGTCACTTGCACTGCATTCGACCAACCGTTGTATGGGAAAATTAGTATTTTGTTGTTTTAGTCGTAAAATAATGCGTTTAGGTACATAGTTGCCATACAATTTATTTTTTATTTTTACATAAGCATTCCATTGATAACTTTTATTTGAATTTTGGACGGTAAAAAAAATTACATAATTTTCTGAGTTTTTGATGATTCATATCTTTTTATGATTTTGGTAAAATTTTATAATTCACGATTTATTGTGATATTTTGATGGCTAACTATCCAAAAAGTGACACTGTGTTATAAATTTTAACATGTGTCAAATACCCTATTTGACAGCACTTTGCCTTACAGTTGTGTACGAATATAACTCCCGTATACCATTCCTATATCGCTAAATAATTGCACACATAGAACCAGAAGAAAAGGGAACCATAAGGGAACCGAGGGGCTACCGCGAACCACAAACGAAGTATCTCCCTCTCTGTTGCTCCAATATGCAAGTGCGACAGAGAGGCAGTTATTTCGTTTTTGGTTCGCGGTAGGCCCTCTGGTGTCATTTGTTTAAACTTTAATTTGACAGTACATTTGTTTTCCACGCCATTAGCCATAGAAAGTGTAATCCCCATCATTACTGCAACCACTCGGTTAGTCTAACTGGCGCCTAACTGCTGGTTATCCACCAGTTAGTTACGCGAGGCATTCCCAACGTATCTACAACTCGATTCAATTGAACCAATCTGACCTCAGGTTACGTGTACTTGGTATGAATCTTTTTTTTGTATGAACCTTGTTTTTTTTTTAAGATTAGAAATTTATGCCTCATTTCCACGACAGATCAGAATAAGTCATAAATAATCATAAATCATAAATCATTTATTTCGTGAAAACAACTTAACAATAGTTACACGTTTTTGAACCCTCCTAGTAGGTATGAAGACACCTGTGTCAGGAGGACTCGCTCTTCCTGTGGTGGTTATTACAATTTGCTTTCTTTATCCACTAGTTATCACAATACAAAGATGTATGTAAATGAACTACTTAACTATTTGTGTGTGTGTGTGTGTGTGGTGTGTGTGGTGTGTGTTGGCGTGTATGTGTGTGTGTGTGTGTGTGTGTGTGTGTGTGTGTGTGTGTGTGTGTGTGTGTGTGTGTGTGTGTGTGTGTGTGTGTGTGTGTGTGTGTGTGTGTGTGTGTGTGTGTGTGTGTGTGTGTGTGTGTGTGTGTGTGTGTGTGTGTGTGTGTGTGTGTGTGTGTGTGTGTGTGTGTGTGTGTGTGTGTGTGTGTGTGTGTGTGTGTGTGTGTGTGTGTGTGTGTGTGTGTGTGTGTGTGTGTGTGTGTGTGTGTGTGTGTGTGTGTGTGTGTGTGTGTGTGTGTGTGTGTGTGTGTGTGTGTGTGTGTGTGTGTGTGTGTGTGTGTGTGTGTGTGTGTGTGTGTGTGTGTGTGTGTGTGTGTGTGTGTGTGTGTGTGTGTGTGTGTGTGTGTGTGTGTGTGTGTGTGTGTGTGTGTGTGTGTGTGTGTGTGTGTGTGTGTGTGTGTGTGTGTGTGTGTGTGTGTGTGTGTGTGTGTGTGTGTGTGTGTGTGTGTGTGTGTGTGTGTGTGTGTGTGTGTGTGTGTGTGTGTGTGTGTGTTGGTAACAATACGTTTAATTTTCTTCCATTATTTTATTTACTTCATTTAATTTACTTAATTAATTATAAACTGTAACATTAAACTTTAACATTAAACTTTAACATTAACATTTCTTATTTAATATTATTTAATAGAAAAAGTATGGATATCTTTCTTTCTGTCTATATTCTTACAAGTAAAAGATCTTCTACTTCTTCGTACTTCAGTCCAGCTAACCAACCAACAAGAGTCTCTTTACAGTCGTGGTATTTTAAAGCATATATACTAATTTTTTTGTTGATTAGGTTATACAAGTGCGCAGCTTGTGCTTCAAATTTTCTAGCTGCAAATGCAGATTTTCTAGGGGGTACAGGAGCAACAGCTCGAGCTCTTCTTTGGTTACCAGTAACAGGTTTGTAGGGTAAATTTTTATGAAGTCTTAAGACTACGGCTACGACGTATAATTTTCGCATACTAAAAAGTTGACATTCATTATAAAGCTCTGTTGTAGGATATCGGTATGGTTTGAAGAACATCGTTTTCAGTAGGCACCTCTGGCCCCTTTCCACTTCTAGATATTTAATTTTAGTCGCTCCTCCCCATACCGATATACAATACGTCATGATAGATTGTGCTAAGGCTATATAAATCTGTTTTAGTAGGGACGTGTTTGTGATATGTCTCAGTATTTTAAAAATCCAGGTTAGCTTACGTACTCTATTGTTAATGTTTTCAATGTGTTGGTGCCAAGATAGTCTCTGATCAATGGTGATACCTAAGTATTTCGTAGAAGTTACCTTTTTTAATTCTTTACATCCACATGTTGTGATAGTCGTGAGATTACAGTTGTGTATCTTCAAGTCTAATTCAGTAGAAGGCTGACCACTATTTGTCTTCGAAAAACAAATATAATTTGTTTTTTCAGTATTAAGTGTCAGTAAGTTGGAGTTGAGCCACGAGGAGACCTTCCGAAGTCCTTTACCAGCGTCAACACATACAGAATCCCAAGTCTTACCAGTGAAAACCACCACAGTGTCATCAGCATACGATATCACTTTGCCGGGAATGTTTATTGCAGTAAGATCGTTAATATAAACTAGGAATAGGGTAGGACCGAGGACACTACCTTGTGGTACGCCAAATGACACAAGTGAGTCGCTGCTTATATATTTACCAACCCTGACTCTTTGACTCCGATTGTTTAAGTAGTCTTCTAATAAGTCAAGCGGTTTCCCTCTTATACCAATTCTTTCCAGCTTGTTTACAAGAGTAGGAAGGGATACTGTGTCAAAAGCCTTTTTTAAATCAAGGAAGACTGCAAGACATCTATTTCCACTATCAACTTCTTTCGTAACGAATGAAGTTAGATGTAAAACTGCGTCTTCCGTTGATTTGCCCTGCCTAAAGCCAAATTGATTATCTGATAATAGGTTGAATTTGTTTAAGTATCTTAATAGCCGGACATTAATTAGTTTTTCTATTATTTTAGAGATTGCTGTGAGCACCGAGATTGGTCGATAATTATTAGGGTCAGTTCTCTCTCCACTCTTGTAAACAGGCGTTATAAGGGATTTATTATTTATTCAATAAGTGACAGTTATTACTTTTTTTTAAAACCCGATCCGACTTCTTGGGTACAATCTCTGCCTCTTTGGGTTTTTTATTGTACAATATTTAGGTGAAAAATAATTGACGCCTTGTCATTTGAAAATCAATATAAATAATTTAAATTAAGTAATATTTTCTTATTTTAAATAAATAAATAACAATTTCTAATGTAAGCATGAAATAACGGTTTTAATATTTATTGAGAATATTGACACTTTTAGCAGAACGTGCCTGATAAAAAACCTCGTAAAATGTCATGTGTTATTCTTTCTAATGCTAAAAAAACAAGGTATAGGAATCAAGTTAGTGGTCCTGGTCAAAACTCAACCACTTAACTTGTTGAACCACGGTTGGTATGAGTTGTGAATTGTGTTGTTGGTTGATGAACTGTGTTCCCTATACCTTGACGAACGCCTGTAGCCATGATTTCTAATTGGAAGAAAGTTTTTTATCTTTTGTTGCTTTGTAAACATTAATAAGGTGTGGTTAAAAACGTTTTAGAGTGCGCGTAGGTATAGTAATAAACTTTGTCTAAGGTCAACTCGAAAGTCACTGTCACAATAAGTGAGAATGATCAATAGACCATAGCTATAGCTCTGGCTAATTCACTTATATAAATGAGAATAAAATTATATACAACTAACTATTACAATAACGAAATAGTACATTACTTACCAAGGGCGATAAAACAAAGAATGTCTCAGATCGCAGGTGTTTTACGCCCGAGCCGAAGGTAAGGGCGATAAATATGCGATCTGAGGCTTTCTTTATTATCGCCCGTGGTAAGTACAAAATTTTATGTCACCCCCTGGCCAGGAAGTGGTTTTTTTCGCGCGCGGAGCGTGCGATAATGGCCACTTTATGGCCAGGTGTGACATAAAGTTATTTTCACAGTACGGTATGTATCCAACTATCCACTAGAAGTCACACCAGAAAGACTTGACAAAAAGTCACTGTCATGCAATCCATAAATGACTTACATTGCTTGCTCATACCTATATTCCGTAAATGTGTCATTTACAATTCTTCTCTTCCGTACACTGATAGCAGTAAAAACACTATTCATAGGAAGTCCGATGCATCAACTAAACGCTACAACAATGCTTCGCGATATTGCGTTTAAAACTAAAAACTGTCATCAATGCTACATCAAACGAAATTGTACTCTAACGTAAGATTCTAACGTTTAAATTCCATTGGGAAATCAAGCGGGTGTTACGTTTCGTTTTTGCTAAAATGCGTTTCCGCGGGAAGCGTTCCCGCGTTTTTTGAAAACAAAGATGGCGGATAATTGCGTTTCGTTGCGTCACATGTGTATCGCTCCTTGGCTTAGATGTTTAGTCGCATGGCAAGTTTGTCGTTTTAATTTTAATTCGTTTCAAATTGTCGCTTTCCGTCGTTTGAGGCAATTCGTGTTAATTTTTTATTTTTTAATGGTAAACAAAAGTTTCGAATTAAATAACGCGGTAATTTAAAAGATCCTTGAAGTAAATTTTATCGTAAGTTAAATCGGGCTGTTACACGGTCAGGCTTTGGCTGTGACCAGACCTTATTTATTAACGGGATGTAAACCAGTTCTCGCTTGCATCGGTGTGCAATGCACCCGGTGCATTTTGAATTACATTGCAACCTCAATCATCATAGTTTATTAGAAGATCTAACGATCTAACTGAAGATAGGCTAATAACCTTCTTGTTAAATGACTATCTTCCCTCCGCATACATAGCCACCTCAGTAGCCTAGCTAATAGGTACATAGGAAAATCGACGATCGAAATGCGTTCTATAGATATTCCCCTAGTCTTTTCCCGGTTGCGTGCAAGATGAGCCGACGGTCCGATTAGACACCCAGTCCCACAGATTTGATGTAGGATATAGTCTTACAAAACCGACTGCCTTCTTACCTTCGAACCCAGGTTGCCTATCGGGAACCGAAAACGGAGTAGCTCCCTCTTTGTTGCTCCAATAAGCAAGTGCGACAGAGATGCAGACATTTCGTTTTCGGTTCGCGAGGCCCTCAAAGGGAAAATTAGACCTTGTTCAGATTAGACCGGTTTCCTTGCGATGTTTTCTTTCACCGAAAAGACATTACGTGAATATGTTTTTGCAAATCTAAATAAGTACCTTACCTATTATAAGAAGTCAATTGGTCTTTCTGTTCACTTGTCATTAGCACACATTTAGCTGCAATGTGCTTACTTTATAATGAATAGACTTGACAGCCGTTTTGTACCTATAAGTCCATCATTTAGCTACAAATTATATCCATTAGAGATATAAGAATACTTTGCAGGTAATGATCGGTAATTGTACTAATATAACTACAACCGTTTAAGTATATTATTCTTAAATGGATGGTCTGGGATAAGTATTTTACAAGATTTAACAGTTATATACCTAATTCAGTCAACGTCTGTTCTGGTATTACGATTTCAATCACTAAATACAAACAACACAGTCATAAACACTGTAAACACTGTAATATTGTAAACACTGTATGCTTAGATTTAGTTTTTAACTTGTAAACTTTCTCGTGCAAGTGAATTGTGTAATTCTTTATGAGAAGTAAACGTCCTTAAACCTAAATCTAAATATACAGCAGCTTACTAATGAAATAGAGGAAACTGGAAAACTATTAGTTTGTGACACTTTGTGAAGAAATTATCATGTATCAGTAGAAGTATTCTGCTTAACGCATTGAATTGGAATCCACGTGGTATTTATCGCACGCAGTGGTTGGAAACTCTTGACCCGGCCCGGAAGAAGTTAATACCAACAGAACTAATAACATAAGCAGTGAAAGCCATAAATGTAAATTAAAAGTGGTTACATCGTCTAACTGGCCTAATTTTTGGCCTATAATGTTACGTTTTATAGTATGTTCACTACGTTCACTACTATAGTAGTGATTTGTTACGCTCTCAAGCACTGAAGCCGAATACGTTCTCGAACTTCTAAGAAACAGACATAACCTGAAAAGAAGCTATAATTAAGAGAAAAGCTGATTATTATCGGCGACTTCAGCTTTTAAAATAGTAATATTTACTATATCATTGGCCAATAAACGCTCACGTTTCGTATTATGTTCGTACTTAGCTGTTGCAACATCTTTACGAACTCGCTTACAGCAATCTCACGCCTCGTGATTCCAGGTTATCCCATGATCTTATGTTGTTAGCTTGATTGGTAGAGAAATATAATTTTATACTTACTTTCTAAGAAAATTTGTAGGTCTTTATAGATAAAACCTAACCTAGAGGTTATAAAGCCTATTCAATATCGTTGGTTGACAACCAAAAACGGAATTGCAATTATTGCAGGGCCGGATTACTAGGTCATTAAAAAAAAAGGTTATATATATATGTACGAAATATCATTTAATATTTAACAGTAGCTTTATGGTGAAGGAGTTTTCCTTCATCGTGAAAAAACCGGGCTAATCCCAATAATTCCAACCCACCGCCTAAGGTCAGATGGCAGGCACTTTCGTAAAACTGGTGCCTACTTCAAAATCTTGAAATCTTAGGATAGTTCTAAAGCGGACCCTCGTCTCGTCTCCTTTAGAATACAACATACAACAACTGGGAAAATGATGATTTTTATATACATAAACATTAAACATAGACAAAAGATTCATAATTATACTTATTTTTCCCATTTTTACAACACAAAAAAACCGTATAAATTGATTCACATAACATAATCATTTGATGAATCATACCTCATACTATCGACACTTACGTAAACCATTTTTTACCATCCTTAAAAACCTTTTACAGATTTTACAATCATGTGTATCAACAAGTATCTATAAATATAAGTATCAACTTATTACGTCAAAGAGAAAAAAAACTGCGGCAGTCAATTCGACATTTATATTTCGCATTTCAAATTAATTGCGATGGTGTCGCGCACTTAGTCTGACACAGTTATCTCGGCATGTCTGAAAGCAAGCGTGAAACAGGTTGATATTAAAATGAATGTAAAATGTAAGTGGAAGATTGCCCTCAGGCTAAGGAACTCCAGTGGAATTTTCCCATACATATTTATTTATAGCTTTGCTTGTAATTTGTTCTTTTATAAATGATATTGTGTTTATCTACACACATATCATAAATCCTCTAATATGCGTTCGGAAACCGTAGAAAATGACTCTCATTTCAACATTCAATGAATTTATGGCAATTTTCTTATCTGTGGCTAAGGCTACAGCAGTAATATAATTTTTAATTTAATCTCATATATGATGTTAAAATATAAAAACGTCAAACAAAACTGTCAAAATTTAAATGTCAAAGTTGACATGTCCCTATTCTAGTATCACTGAAAATTCAAATTCAGTCGATGCGAAATGTCAGCTCGATGTTTTTTTAGTATATATCGCACGAAATTTGAGCTAGAACGACATGATCACATCAGAATAGGGACTCTTTACTTTTTAAAATAACATTCAGGTATCGGTTGCCAGTTCTGATTTCGATATTTCCGCAACCGTGCAAAAAAGGTTGTATTAACACAATTATTGTATTTATTTACAACGGTTTCTAAACCCATCTTAGAGTAGTTATAATATGTGTGTAGATAAAGTAATGCATGCAACTGTACATAATTAGGCATTAAAACACTCGTGTGACCTTATTATGAAACTCGCCTTCGGCTCGTTTCATAAAACACACTCGTGTTTTAATGCCCCTCATTATGTACCAGTTGCATAAACTACTATTTTTGATTATAACTATTTAGCGCCGTTTGAGGTAGTTTATATCCCAGTCAATGGCAGTATATGTACATTTAGTTTAAAACTGGGATGCCTCGATTCTGTATGTATGAAATACTAGCTTTTGCCCGCGAATTCGTCCGCGTAGAAGTCGTTTATAGATGTATCCTACTCCATACGAGATAAAAACTATCCTATGTCCTTCTTCCGGATACAAAGTATAACCATGTCAAATTCTTTCTAATTTTGTTCAGCGGTTTAACCGCGATAACGTAACAGACAGACAGAGATACTTTTCCACTAAATTCCATACTAAAATTGTTAATGACATAGGTTACTTTTTATAATCTTAAGGGGGGTCAAAGTTTGTATGGCAGAGCGATAATAAAATAAGTATAATGTAAGCGCGTGAAGTAAAATAATAGTGGTAGCCGTACAGGCCCAATTTCAAAGAAAACCCGCAAATCGATGTACGTGCGTATAGCCATTTGCACCACGCATACTGATAGAGGTCAAAACAAAGTTTTTGACCCGCAGTTCCTAAAAAAAAATCCCTTAGGAGGGGAGGGGAGTGCCGAGACATTCTATTTTTTGCATGGAAAAAATTTTTTTTTCTTCAGAAACCTATCGTCTGTAGTAGTATCATATGAAAGGGCTTTTTGAGGCGATTCTAAAAATATACCACAAATATTTTTCGAAACATACCAAGTTTGAGGCCCTTCAAACACGAAATTGTAATAGTTGATGTATAATAGAAATAAAATTCTAACGCGTTGAACGAGATCTACGCGGAAAAAATCTCGGACAAATGATAGTTGTAGGTAGTTGTTCGTAGTTAGTCCTATCATCATCATCATCATATCAGCCGAAAGACGTCCACTGCTGGACATAGGCCTCCCCCAAGTCCTAGTTAGTCCTATATTTTCTGATAATTCTGAATATTCTGATGCACTTGGAAGGTTGCTATGCCGGAAAACATAACGCATTAAAGTATGTATGCCTTCCTTACGTTTGCTGTTGTAGAACAGTTATATTGCGTCTGACCTTAGCTATAAGGAAATTATTTAAATAGATGTTGTGATTCACTAGATTATAGTACCTAAACTCTATTTTTAGCAAGATGCACTAGGCTAGATACCCATTGAACGAAATAAAAAAAGTTAAACTATGACAAGGATAGCAAATATATCCCTCAGTCGCTCTTATACTAATATATGTATACAGGGTGTTTCCTATAACAGGAGCAATAAATTAAAAGGACGCTTCCTTAGAGCATCTGCAGTAACCCCTTGTGTCCAAAAATTTTATTTGTTATTTCAATTTGGAGAAAATTTGATCTAAAGTTAGGACCCTCAAGTAATGGATCTTGACATCGCGAGATCATAGCACAGCCGTTACTTCGGATTCAGAGGTAGCATCAAGATATGAGTCGTCATAGTATTAGCATTTTTAGTTTAAAAGGATGCTATGGTTTTTTTAGAAAAAAAATATCGTGTTTATTTTAAAAAAATCGTTATTAATATCACTACGAAAAAGTAATAAAATACAGGACATCTATCAGGCCCAAAAAAAAAATTTTTTTTTCAACTGTAAGCACGTGGAAATAATTACAGGCAAGGTTAATTATCAATATCATTTAATTTATTGCTCCTGTTACAGGAAACACCCTGTATAGTTAGGTATAAATCCATCTCGCTCGGTTTACTGGACTGGCAACCGTACTTCTACTCAGTCTTCTCTAAAATTTTACGGTTCGAATTTTTTTGTCTTTGACCTCTACTTTTTCTCCAATTGTCCAGGTTTTCGTACCCATATTTATGGAAATCCTACACTAGTCCCACCGCCGGCCAGCAACGAGTACTCTCATAGTAATTCTGAATTCTCATAGTAAATATATGCCATACGATTAAATAAAATTAAATAAAAATAATAGTAATTCTACTCGTTTTCTCGCTCAAGCGAGCCAGCGAGCGTAGCGAGGGGCTATTACTCGCTGCTCGCCGGCGCGGCGGTGGGGCTACTGCCTAATTAATATTGCATATTTTTATGTTTTTCGTTATTCTCGAAACCCAATGTACAATTATTTTCGGCCCTTCCCTTTACTTATAACCCTGTGGACTCCATTGATTTTTTTCTTTTTTTAATCGGCCAGTGACGTCAATGCGGACTGCATTCTGGGCTTCTATTTGATATGCGTCCAAAGACATACTGAGTTGATATCGACGTAGTTCCTGTAATTAATTAATAAATACGTTGACAGATGACTAACATAGGAAGTAATGCTTGTTTGTTTTTAATAATATATTTTATGGACATGAATAGTTATAGTTACCGTTACATCAGTGTAAAGTTTAACTTAATCCAGTTAATGATTGCTGATTTGCGGCCATTTCGTGTATATTGTGATGTTTTGCTATTTACAGTCTTTGTGCCATGAATAAATGTTTTTTTCTTTCTTTCTTCTTTAATCACAAACAAAGTCATATGATATGCGCGCTCATTGAATAGACACGGCCGGCCCACGAAGGCTTAAAAATTTCCGAGACTTATTTTTGGCTTGAAGTTATTTTAGTCGAGAGTTCGTTGAACCCGAGATCCTTCTCTTTTTTTAATAACTTTCTTCCTTAAAGTGGTGCTTAAGGTCAAAGAAGTCAGAGTAAATATTAATGATGTATGAATTATGTGAGCACGTTCGATAAAGGTTCTCAGGGGCTATTTTATATATTTACGGCGATGGCTGTATATTGAATCCTGAGTGAAGCGAAAGATTGAGAAGAATCTTGAGCGTAGTGAGGGATTCAAGTGTTTAAGCCCAAGCGGGAAATAATTAAGCTACCGAGTGGCACATACTACTTGTCCCACCTTCTATGAGGAAAAGAGTTATTGTTGCCCTAAAATGAGGGAAGAAGAGTATGACTTTAATCCCTATTTTGTTTGTTTTTTGTCCTGTTTTGTAAGTGCTTTGTTTGTCACGAATAAATGTTTCTTTTCTTTTCTTTTTTCTTTTCTATTTATAGTAGTTATATGGCAACAATGATTCTTTGATGAATAGAGGTATGAAAAATATGTATATGGAATATAGTATATGGAAAAAAATCGCGTGGTCTATAGTTCACTCATTCAGTCACTAGTAATTTACAATATATTATAACTTGTTGAAGGCATAAGTATTATTTATTGTGTCGAAATCCCCTCTCTGATATCCGCTGCACCGGAATAGCGAACAAAACTAAACGATGCGCAAAGACCATCTTGTTTGGAAACATGCTTACAAACACCTCATTCCGAAATGACTTGTGTGGCTGAATTCATGTTATTCGCCAATTTAATAAACTACAAATTTAGAATTTATTTCTAATCTGTAGTTTGCGCGTTAGCAGCAATAGCAGCGTAATACAAATTAATTTAGTATGGGATGGCGCATCGTATTAACTGACGATTTCTCAACAAAGTTTGAGACGTTAGTGCCGTTAATGAAGCCGAGTCTTAATGGTAGATGTCGCTGTACGCCTCCCTTAAGGCGTTTTTGTATAAATGAAGGAACGGTTGAAGAATTTGGGGGCCGGGCGTGGGTTGCATACCTACTATAGCTCAGTTGGCTAGAGCGACTGGCCGCGAATGCTAGGAGTTCGCAGGTTCGAATCCTGCTCGGTGTCAAAATTTTTCAATTTTTCCTTTGTTTCTAAATTTGTACGTTACTGCTTAAGGGGAGGTATCCCCAACGCAACTGTCCCGCTCTAACATGCGTGAGTTTACAATTAACCATCCCGCTCTCTACGCAAGCTCTGCGCGCAGTTTTGTAAATATTTAGCTATAGTCATCAAGCCAGTCATTTTATCAAAGCAAACCCTGCGAAAATGTCTATAACTATTTACGATCTTTAATTGAGTAAAAAATTAAATGTTAAATATCAGTAATATAGCCGTAGTATTGAAAATACATTCCAAAAAGGGGTAACTTCGCGATTTTTTTCTATCGAGTGAAATTCATCAGATCATGTGACTGACTGCGATTTTGACTAGACAAGATCCTCATGTAACACATATATTTTTTTTAGATTTTAAGACACTATATTCTATGTCTCAGATGGTTTTTAAAAACTCAAAAG
The DNA here is from genome assembly GCA_951800055.1 of Cenopis cana. Lineage (NCBI taxonomy): Eukaryota > Metazoa > Arthropoda > Insecta > Lepidoptera > Tortricidae > Cenopis > Cenopis cana. The sequence goes on along the minus strand of OX637493.1, from coordinate 12,509,317 downwards.
TGGTAATACCCGGCCATTGTTTGTCTTGGTTCATTTTGAGTCTTTTAGCTTCGTCACTAAAGTCGCCTTTTTAACAGATAATTTTGACGCATCTCGGCTATGCAAAATAATTTTAAGTGTAGGTAGGGTAAATCGCCAGTAACTGGCCACTTAAGAAAATGTCATTCAGTTACTATATAGCCACGGAATTTGGGCAGTGAAGACCGCCTTCAACAAAATGAAATACACGAAGTCAGCTCTAAACCCAGTTCAATACCAACAATTAGTTGCTTGGTGTATATTTTTGCGAAGTGGCCAGTTATTGGGGGATGGCCAGTTACTGGCGATTTACCCTATATTAGACATATAGTGGCCTCGGTAAGAGGACTTATACGGCATTTCGTGAACAAAAGATTTCCTGTATCAGGGTAGGTCCTTTAGGACCCAGAGATGGATTTTCGAAGTAGAGCCCTCGACATTTTTTATGTCAATTTTTTGAGGGGGGGTGAGTCCAGGTCAATCTTGATATCTGCGCCAGTTAAGCTACTGGGTCAAGTTGGGTGTCAGTTTCGGTGTTCAAATCTTTTGTTCATTAAACGCCGTATTTTCCCTTTTCTTGTTCCGTACAGATGCCACTAATAGTTAATTGATCGTTTGTGAACCCTATTGCAAAATGCAAAGTGATGTAGCAAGTTACTGTTTGTATGTATATGAACGGACGACTTACGTCCTTTTAACGCCGTGGTTGATTTTTGTTTAGTAAACTAGTAATGGATTATTGTATTTCTCACGGGAATTTTCATTAACGTTACAATTCAACTGATACTGAGCAGACAATGTTCGTAAACATCTTAACATTGGATTTCCTTGAGTACCTATTTCTGGTTGCATCGTGACTATCGTGAGTAACTTATCTATAATTCTAACAAGTTCTAGTTTTTCTGGGTTGGACGATCAGATGGCAGTTTGCGTAAAACTAGTGCCTAAGGCAAATCTTGATTAAATTAAAGCGAACCTCTTGCTTCTTAGGGCACATCCGTGGGAACTTTAGGAGGACGATGATGAACTTATGAATAAAAGCAGTAGGCATAACATCGTGATTTATTAATAAACTAGCTTTTGCCCGCGACTTCGTCCGCGTGATCTTCTATTTGAGGGATGATTTCAGGGATAAAAAGTATCCTATATGTTAATACAGGACATAAACTCGTTGTATACCAAGTTTGCTCTTAATCTGTTCAGCCGTTTTTGCGTGATTGAGTCACAAACATAGGTACTCACAAACACACTAACTTTCGCATTTATAATATTACGTAGGATTGGTCCCTTCTGCTGTCGACACAGTGAATCCTCAAATTTTGTAAAGGGTCGGCAACGCGCACTTTACTCTTTTAAAGTTGCGAGCGTCGATAGGCTGCGGTGTCCGCTTACCATCACGTGGACCGTTCGCTAGTTTGCCACTGTCGTAGTATAATATATAAAAAAAAAGAATCAGAATAAATCCTGATTCAAAATACTATTCAGAGGTGAATATTTTTACCCAAAACTACGTATTACTTACGTAGCAACTGTCGATATTCATGTGACTCATTTTTCATGACGACTTTTGACTCGAGACTTGAGATACCTGTTTATCTGTACCTTGGACCTTCGCAAAAACACTTCATACTTGTATTGCATAAGATTTACAGGTGATTCGTAGCTGTAATACAGAAAACTATTCGTAAAATGTGTTATAGAAAACATATTTAACTTTGTTGCTCGAAGTTGCCATAAATTGGCAATTAGCGTGCGGAAAATCTCGCTTTCTGCTCATGGGGAGGAATTTTGTACCCACTTACCACGGGCGGAACTGAAGAAAAGAATAAGATCGCATTTCTAGCCATTGCCTTCGGCTCGGGTGTCAAACACCTGCGATCTGAGACATGTTTTACCACCGGTAAGAAGTAATGTAGGTAAAGGTTGAGGTAGTAATGTTGCATTTTCTAGGAAAGCTATAAAACTGCCACATCGTGAGAAATTAATTACCAAAGCAAGATAAAATTCGTTAAATATTTACCTCCAAGCATAAATGTAAGTTTGACAGGTTTAATATGAATTTGATATTGAATAACGATTATACAATATACCTATCAGGAAAAAAAACTTTCCACATTACTTTGTAGGGGGTGGAATTGGAACATAAAACAGACAGGATATCTCTTAACTTAATAGTTTCACTCCTTTGTTACCAGCGAACGAACGTTTTTCGTTCGCTGTTTGTTACTAATCGAATGAAACCCGTCTTCTCCCAGCGAGAAAAAAAAACAAAACATTGTTTTGTTATGTGGCTGGGGGTCCCCGTCACCGGGAGAGGACTGTGTTCCCACTATCCGATATTTATCGGTGTCGGATCCGACACCAATAAAAAATGTACGGGTTTGTGTCCGATTAATCGGATCGGATAGTGGGACACGGACACTAAGCTGTTTTCTATGCATTTTTATAGGTGTCGAATCCTACACCGATATTGTGTCGGATAGTGGGAACACAGCCTAAGAAGACTATATCTACGATTAATAGTTTCAGCTGAAGCATCAAACAATAGCGGGCAATTAATAAATAGAATCAGGCCGCGTGGTTGAGGCAATGAAAAAACCCAGCGAATTAAACCGTTGCCCAAACCGCTTGCGTCACTGTTGGCACACTGGCCGCTCGCCTTCGCCCGTAAAAAAAAACTTGCCATAGACAGTCGGCGAACAAACGCGCGCGTACACGGACGTCAGCTGACCGTCAACGACGAACGCGCGAAAATTATTCGAATTTTAAAATTATATTTTTTAATTGGTGCTGTGTTTAGTGTTGTGTTGTGTGTGTGTTTATGATACAAGGAAGCTGACAGCATAATGCTCATAACGTGAGTTTTAGCATAGAAAAAATAATTAATTAGTGCGTATCTTTTTATAAATTTTAGTGACTATTGATTAAGTAGGCATTGCTCAGATTTATCAAATATGCCTTAGTGTACTATAGTCGTTAAAAATTTACGATTCTGTACGGAATGTTTGAATCTAAATCGTTTTTTTTATTACAATATCAAAAAATTGTAATTAGAAAACCTTAAAACCGAAATTATAACGCATCGAAAATTTAAAAAAAAATAGGTTAGTCGAATTTACTCTGGCGACCTAACTGCCAGGATGAAAACACCATAGGTACGTATAGGTATCTAAAGACGTTATCATGGTGCCTATACGGTCTTCTGTTAGGTGGAGCTACTTCCCCAGATGGGCTGAAATATGAGTGAGATGATGTTCCATTGTCTCTTTGTTTAATCAAAGATAGCGCTGCATTACTTCTGACATGTTTCAAATCATCCGACATAAAAATGATTAGATGACGGATGACGTACAAATGAGCGTGCAAGTTGGTTAATAAGGCAGACTCGACGGATCGAGAACGGAAGGACCGAAGGCGACCAAGCTGGAAATTACTAGGTTTACTAAGAAAATTTCCTACAATTTACTAATCAGTCTGTCAGGGATTTCCATCATACAGCGTTTTTACAATGTATTCAAAGTAATGGCAGGTAGAAAATAGTACATTACTTAACAAGGGCGGTAAAACAAAGAATGTCTCAGATCGCAGGTATTTGACGCCCGAGCCGAAGGCAAGGGCGATAAATATGCGATCTGAGGCTTTCTTTATTGCCGCCCGTGTTAAGTACAAAAATTTATGTCACCCCCTGGCCAGAAAGTGGGATTTCCCGCGCGCGGAGCGTGCGGTAATTGCCGCTTTATGGCCAGGTGTGACATAAAAAGTATTATACAACGGTAAAAAACGAAACTTACGAAAATATTTCGAAAATTAATAGTGGTATTAAGCAGCAAAACTATCAATTTCAAACCAAAGGATGAATTGAAATATTTAGGCTCCGAGCAGTATTTGAACCGACTTTCCGGCATACGCGGCCAATCGCTCCAGCCTCTGAGCTACCGCAGCAACCACGCTCGGCCCCGAAATTCCTCAACCGTTTTACAACGCCTTAGGGAGGCGTACAGCGACATCTAAGTACCTAGAAGACTCAGGCTCCCTTAACGGGTTTATTTTGAAATTTATTTTTTAGTATTTGTAACGTCCTAGGAAATATGACCAGCGAAAGGCGCGAAATATAATGTGTCCACCGACTACTTTGACAAACTTTTTTTTTAAATCCTGATTGTAGTATGGACAATAGTACAGCGCCTCTGGCGGTTACGCAATAGAACTAAGAATCGCCATACTAAATCGTTTACACAGTCGCTAGCGAGTACGGTAATGCAATGCAAACATTGAAGAAGAAGAAGAAGAAGAAACATTTATTTACTGCACAAAAGACACACAGATACAAAAAATAATAGACGTACAAAACTCTGAACATATAATAGTAGTTTATGCAACTGGTACATAATGAGGGGCATTAAAACACGAGTGTGTTTTATGAAACGAGCCGAAGGCGAGTTTCATAATAAGGCCACACGAGTGTTTTAATGCCTAATTATGTACAGTTGCATACATTACTTTATCTACACACATATTATAATTACTCTAAGATGGGTTCAGAAACCGTAGTAAATAAATACAATAATTGTGTTAATACAACCTTTTTTGCACGGTTGCGGAAATATCGAAATCAGAACTGGCAACCGATACCTGAATGTTATTTTAAAAAGTAAAGAGTCCTTATTCTTATGTGATCATGTCGTTCTAGCTCAAATTTCGTGCGATATATACTAAAAAAACATCGAGCTGACATTTCGCATCGACTGAATTTGAATTTTCAGTGATACTAGAATAGGGACATGTCAACTTTGACATTTAAATTTTGACAGTTTTGTTTGACGTAATATTTTAACATCATATATGAGATTAAAATGAAATATTTTATTACTGCTGTAGCCTTAGCCACAGATAAGAAAATTGCCATAAATTCATTGAATGTTGAAATGAGAGTCATTTTCTACGGTTTCCGAACGCATATTAGAGGATTTATGATATGTGTGTAGATAAAATAATGTGTGTCTTCGCGGCAGCAAATCGGTTGCATCATTGGAAACTTATGGTAAGGGTACTGAAGTGTGAGTGGATTCGAGGCATTGGGAGTTTAGTCGCTGTGATTCACTGAACCTAGCCTATTTTTTTTTTACGTGGAGAAAACCTGCGAACCAGGTACCCAGGCATGGGGGGATGCCTGGGTTATGTGGTATTTCTAGCCACTAAAAACTCCACGGCGACCGCCATCTGCGCTCTCATGCGGAGGACTCCGGGATCTCATACTGAACGCACTGGAGGCCCCCTCGCGCTTTTCCGCCTTTTCGCTTGGGCCACCCTCCCTGGGGCTGATAAGCAAGTGCTGCGGCACCCACCCCATTAAGCACTTGTAACCCAGATGACCCCCTTTAGGCGACTTCCTGACTTGGCGGGGCGGGATCGATATGTGACATTTTCTTCTTTGACGTAAACTTACTGACGTCGCAAAGATTCCCGCTTGACGGAATACTGTCAGCATTACATTTGCGCAGTAGTAATATCATGCGCAGAAGCGGAGCAGTATCGCCTTCGTATCGTCCCGCTTCCGCGCATCCCGCGCCAGTCAGGAAGCACTCATTTAAATGTAGGGGCGCAATAAAAAATGGTACCGAGTCGACTGACAGCTGACACTGACATTTGACACTTTTCTCATATCGTACTGCCTCCGCACCGACAAATCAGGAAGTCGCCTTAGTCGCCTTTTACGACAGGCGGGGGAGACCATAGACCTATTCTAGTCCGAGTATACACGGCTGCAAGACACTCAGCTAGGCCCGAATTGGATCGAACTGAGTTGATCAACGCACTTTTACGCTACCGTAGGTACCATAAGTGATTAAGTGCAATCGCAGGACGCAGATACAAGATAATAACCGCGAAATGTTTTGCAATCTTACCCAAGATTCATTATAGTTGAGCACTAGTTGAGTCATGCTCATGCGTATATACCCGCTTTCTGGGTCGCATGCGCTGAGCCGGAATTTTGAATCTAATGACAAGGTAAATGGCCCAATGCTACACACCTTAAGGGCTTATCCAGAAATCACGCGAGGTTCCAAGGCCCCCCCCCTAGGGGGGTTACGAAAACCTCACTACTGATCACGTGGGGGGGGGGGGGGGGGGGAGGTACAAGGAAACCTCACGTGTATTTTTTTACTGCACCTACAATATCTACTCATGTAGCATTTTCTTAAAAATTACACAATCACGTTTTCATAACGCATATACCTACCAAAATAAGCACAAGATCAACTAATATACTTAAATTTTCGAAATATTTTCGTAAGTTTCGTTTTTTACCGTTGTATAATACTTTTTATGTCACACCTGGCCATAAAACGGCAATTACCGCACGCTCCGCGCGCGGGAAATCCCACTGTGCTATAAAAATTGTGCAAGGCCAGGCAAGGGAGGATTTCCGGGATAAAAAGTGTACTATCCTTCCCCGGGACTCAAATTATCACCATACCAAGTTTCATCTTAGCGATAATACCTGCGATCTTAGACATTCTTTGTTTTACCTCCCTTGGTAAGTAATGTACTATAATATTATGTTCTGGTTTTTGTTGAGGTAGATTCAAATCATAGCTCTATTAGGAAATAACCGGAACGGTCTAAACGCTTGCGCGTGACATTGTCACCTACTTTCTTGACATCTGTCACACTTTTTGTCAACGTAAGCGATTTTAATTCCGTCGCGACGACAGGTCATCTACTGCTTTTTTTGTGTGATTACGTAGCAAACAAGTTATTCAGTGTTATAATCTGGCAAAATATCACAATTCGCTTGAAAAAAAAAACGTAGAAATTAATGTTGATATTTACCTAGTTATTTACTTTAATTTTTAAAATACAACATTCATACTACTAATATTATTAATGCGAAAGTGAGTCTGTCTGTCTGTTAACTCTTCACGCTTAAACCTCTGAAATTTGGTATGGAAATCATACCTTAAACTTGTGGAAGTGTGTATAGATGAGCTCTTAATTACTAGGTAAGTGCCTAAAATAAAAGAATAGCAACTAAATGAACAAAATTACAGCAGTCTATTAGGATTTTTTTTGGGAATTAGTTGATTAAAGCAAGCTTAGGATCGCAGTTTTTAGTCCTCGACTTCGGCTCATGCAATCGATTGAGTACGAGCTATAAAACTAATACGTCCTAGCTATTGAGCGTATTATATAAGACACAATTTTGAACATTTCTTGCTGTGTCAGCCAAAGAATGGCCACTTACATCTATTCTTATGTATGGTAATAATTACTATAAGTATTCTCGAAATCATTTGAGTAAGCTGAGCTGCATCAAAGTAGTTCGTTCTAAAAGCTATTTTACCGTTAATACAATACGATTCAATTCAATGTCATTTTTTTTTAGAAATTGTGTCAACATAATTTACTAATTTAATAATATCACCGAAAAAAGAAAACGGTTACATAGTAGGTGTTATACAATCATCTGGCTTGTTTTATTGTAAGTTAATTGAGGTAAATGCTCCCGTGCTCGTCACTGCCACTTTCAATGTTATGTTACAATAATAGTAAGTGTCTAATACTGGGCTAAATCCATTTAATGTCACCCTTTATTTAGTCTGAAGGACTTTATAAAACCCGGGGTACGATTTTATTTACCGTATGGCAATTATTTCGAACAGTTTTTGTTGCACTTTTAGAACCACCCAGGGGTCACGTGTAGGGTAGCGATGGGTACACCCTACAAACATGCATCTTCGACCCCCCTTTGTCGAGTGGGCAACTTGACTGTTAGAAGATTTCATCTCAAGCCCCCCGAAAGTCTCCAACTTGGCTTAACGACTGCTGCCATAGACAGCAGCTGGGATCTGGGATGAACGGCTTAGCGTGCCTTCGGAAACACCGAAGCAAGATAAGAGCTTAAGCGGGTATTACACTGTCCTGAATTCAGAATCCTGACTAGTGGAGGAGAGTTGAAGCATCTCGCTCTAACGTATAGATCCCAACCCTTCTAAGTGTCCTGTGGGGCTAGCATAACTTGCATCTCGTCTCTACTCGCGCGCGAGATAGGCTACCTGTCACTGTCTGATTAATGCTGTCAAAAAGTGACAGGTAGCTTATCTCGCGCGCGAGTAGATATATACGGAATGCATGTTGTGCTAGAGGGGCTGAATTCAGGACAGTGTAATACCCGCTTTAGCGGGATGAGTCAAGCAAAAAGTCACGACAACAATTCAAAATGGCGTTCGTTTGAATCCGAAGTATTTGCGAGGATGTTTACAAAGACAACATTGTAACAAGTCATTCTTAGTTTATGTTTTTACAGGGACATTTTAACGCTATTACTCGTAACTGAGTTGTATGCAGTCGTAAACAAAGTGTGTAAACAATGTAGTAAAACGATTACTATATACGTCGAAGGATCAAGAAGGATAGGTACCTATTAACGTTACAATTAGGGTTGCCAACCGTCCCGCCTGAGCTTTCCAGCACCCTAGAGGATGCGTCCCGCAAAGGATGCGTGCGGGACACCAATTGTCCCGTTTTCAGGCCCGGTCAGAATTATAAGAACTGGAACGAGCATTTTGTTTCATTTCAGGAAACAGTGCACAACTTCGATAAATGAGAATAAGTAATTTGTATCCCGCTCCCGGAGGACCGCACTCGTAATAGGATAATTTTAGCTCAGAAATCATGCACTAAGAACGGATATCTCGCGGGAATAAATAATGTATCCTACATCACAATGACCGTTGACAATATTGATAGAGTGCGCGAGTCCCGCATTTTTTAGCCAAGTCCCGCAATTCTACAACAAATGTCCCGCAAATCGGAGCGCATAAATTGACAACCCTAGTTACAATGCTAATAAGTACCTATTTCTAATATTATCGAAAAATCTAAGAGTACAAATCAAGTAGGGCAAATCAAGTAAAGCTGCAAACTTCAAAAGTATTTCTATATTTTTCCTGCTCGGAGCCTATTTTTTAATTATTTAGAAGTGGGAGGGCAAACCTTTTATTGGGTGATATGCAGTTACTTGAAAGTTGGTGTAATAGTTATCTTCCTACCCCTTTATTCATAATCATAAACGACCATCGATCGATTGTCCTTTTATTTCTATCACTTTGACACATGTGCTTGTGAGACAGTACAAAGTTTTGGCAGAATGAATAAGGGAGTTAGTTTAGAAACACTATACTTACAATATAACACCAAGGAGCTATCATATCATAATGAATATTAGTGCAAGCTACAAAAATAACAGGTAACTATCACAGAATTCCCCAGCCCGCTCTGGGCCAGCGTGGGGACTACTGCCCAATCCCTCTCATCTATGAGAGGAGGCCTGTGCCCAGCAGTGGGACGTATATAGGCTGATGATGATGATGATGATCACAGAATTCACCGACTAGCCAAGGTTTGCCCTGCATACATGCCCCAATAAATAAATAATAATAATAAATAAATATTTGTGGACAATCTTACACAAATCAACCTAGTCCCAAACTAAAGCGGGTATTACACTGTCCTGAATCAGGCGTCCTAACTAGTGGAGGGGAGTTGAAGCATCTCGCTCTAACGTATAGGTCCGAACCCTTCTAAGTGTCCTGAATTCAGGACAGTGTAATACCCGCTTAAGCAAAGCTTGTACTATGGGTACTTACAAAGCGACGACATACATACTTATATAGATAAATAAATACTTAAATACAACAGTGGATTTTATTTCAATAACAAAGAAAAAAAAACAGAAACGTAAAACTACTTAAATATAACTAAACTATTAATAAACTAGCTAAACCATAGAAAACATAGAAAATACATAGAAAACATCCATCACCCAAGAACAAATATTCGTGCTCATCACACAAATAAATGCCCCGGCCGGGATTCGAACCCGGGACCTCCAGCTTCGTAGGCAGGGTCACTACCAACTAAGCTAAAGCGGTCGTCAATAAACAGATATTTCCATATATTTTATTAAAAACTTTCTCGTCTATTTTCAATTCGGCGAAGTTACGACAGAATTGTATCTAAATTATAGTGTGAACGCTATCCAGATTAAACGTAGGTATGTAATTACTATAGTCATTTTGTCGTCATCGAAGCAGCGATTACGCGACAGTTCGCATAACATTCGCAAGCGGAACTAGATCTGTTGCAAGCGAGATCACTTGCTCTTGTTATTTTTTTTAACCCGGCTGTGGCTATAGGCCCGGCCAAATAACGCGATAAGATTGCGCGGTTGGAGAGTGGCTTGGGGAAAATCCAGCGGACACTTTCGACACGAGCAAAGTGCGCTCCAGTGAGACTGGTTGAGCGGATTCAATCGAATCTGAGGTGTGAGTGGAATCGATTCCAAATATTGCCAGCGACAAAACTGCCAGTAGCTCGAGCTAATGGCAGTTTTGTCGCTGGCAATATTCTTTTACTCGTTTCTATCAAGGGGCTGACACGCTTTGCTAGAGAAATTTGCTTATTGCGATTCCTATAAGAGGAAATAGAAAAGAGTGGCATGTTTTGTCCCTATCACCGACCGAACATTTTTTCATGGTCGGGTTATAGGCAAAGGCAAACTTCCATAAGTAATACATTGGACATGCAAACCGGCCAAATTGCGTAGTACAAATTTTGTATGAAAATGAGCAAGTTTGAGAAAGACATAGCCCCGGTCGCTCGTTGGCGCATCTTTAACTACAGAGTATATATTATATTATGTATATATATATCTATAGTCTACCACTAAAACTATCCTTATATGAAAGTGGCCCTAAAAACCTCGCGTGATTTCTGGATATACCCTTAGGCGACTTCCTGACTTGGCGGGGCGGGATCGATATATTGTCATTTTTTTCTTTGACGTAAACTTACTGACGTCGCAAAGATTCCCGCTTGACGGAATACTGTCAGTTTTACATTTGCGCAGTAGTAATATCATGCGCAGAAGGGAACCAGTACTGCCTTCGTATCGTCCCGCTACCGCGCATCCCGCGCCAGTCAGGAAGCACTCATTTAAATGTAGGGGCGTAGTAAAAAGCGGTACAGAGTTGACTGACAGTTGACACTGATAGATTCAGATTCAGATTCATTTATTCACAATATACGATTACATATTATATTTGACAGTTTTCGCATATCGTACCGCCTTCGCACCGACAAATGAGGAAGTCGCCTTACACTTACAGACAGACAGAGATACTTTCGCATTCATAATATTACAATGAATTTTAAACACGTCTTTTTAATTTCCTTAAGACTGCACCGAGCAAATTTCTGAATAATTGCGATGGTTGGATCACTTGCTGTATTATTATTACTAAAGCTTGAATTCTGTAATTCCTATATATGATATTTAAGGATACACTCTACACGTCATGTGTTTCAGAAACACAATTACTTATAGTTTTCTTCACAAAAATTCAATCCAAAGTTAGCTCTACTAAAGGAAATAAACGCAAACTACAACGTTAATACTTTATGAAAGGTCTTCAATTTTTGAATAGTAACAAAACTACATGTTATCTAGGTCGTATGTGTTTAACATTTGCAAAATGTGGAGATTTTTTTAACAATGCAAAGGAAATTCCGAAAATTTGACCGGCCGCCGTAGTTTTCTTGCCGGCAGATGGGCTCCGGCCCTCAATGGGAGCAGACGTATGCTGCTTTTCTCAGTTTGACATCTCATAAAAACACGCTTTTTGACAGCTTGCTCGTATACAAATACAAAATGTATACCACACACAAAGATTGCATTAATTGAAGTAGGGTAAATAAATGTTGACGTGTGGCTATTGAAGATTCTTTTAACATGGAATTTTTAGTATTAGCCATTCGTTATAACATAAAAATGCAATCTTTGGTCCCCAATGTTTACTAATGCAACTAAATTATAATGATTTCCTTTACGAAAAGGCATTTTAAACGTAAAAAGGTTACCGATGTATTTCAGTTCAAAGTAATTTACTTTTTATAAATTGGCCACCCAGAACGGAACGTTATGACATTTATGTCACTCATCATATTTCAAATTAAAATTTGTAAACAAATTGTATTTTTATATTTCAATAATTTAACGAATCTAATGTTATATTTTATGTGTATATGTACGGCGCTTTCACGTCAAACAATGATTACCTAAATATATCGCAGAATCTGCATAAACAAAACATATCCCAGAATCTGTACAAACAGGCACAATTATTATGGTGCTTTGAACAGAAGTTTATAAAATATCAGCGTTATACCAAGAAACAGATCTAGAGTGCTCTCTTGCAGCGGAAGCAGAAGAAAGAATATCGGAGTTTCTTCGCCAGTTTGAGTGATGTGGATTTAAATTGTGTAGTGTCTAAGCCGCCTGGTCATAATATAATTATACCTAGAATGAAAATAATAAACCTATGTTTCATTTATAAATAATAAACCAAGTAGTTAGTTGTTGGGGATGTGGTGACAATGACGATGTCTAACAAACAAATATGCAGTAATTACTTATAATATTAAACTGCGCTAGTTTCTATCTAAAGCTTTCATGCGTTGGAAATCCCGTTGCTTTGATTTTGTATAAGTAAGTACTTATGTCGCATCGCAATAATTGTCTCGACGTTATAGTAAACGAATAGCAAATAATAATAATTGCTATTTATTATTGATGAAAATAGACGCAATGTTAACCATTATTGAACCTTATGTCGTTGCAATAAGGTTCACGGATGTTCAGTTAAGTGTCATCGACGGCACGATTGCTCACACTAGAAGAATATGTAAACGCATCCTGCTAATTATTCCTTTCAATTATGGACCTTTTAAGAAGTGTATAAAAGTTAATTTGTCAGAGCTGATACAGTAGTGGTCAGGCCAAGTTCCACAATTGCAGACTGTTACAATGACTTTCTTGATGATATTTGTTATATCATTAGGTTTATAGTGCTTGTCATTCACGATAACGACGATGCGCAGGGAATGTCATACTATTCTATGCGCAATTCTGCCGATTGGGTTACGACGGGAGGTCGTGAATAACAAGAACTACCTATAAGGTTAGGTACTGGTTCCTCAAATACAAAGTTGATTCACAATATTGCTGCAGTTATCCCGTGCCGTATAAATAGTTTCAGTAGTTATTATATATATTGTAATAAAACTACCGCTTCTTCTCTTAAAACTTGCATTAAATCAGTGTCCATTTTAGAGTTAACCAACTGATAAACAGAAAATAATCAATTTATGAAAAGTTTTGCTTAAAACAACCTATTTAAGGTACAACATATACTCGTATCATGAAAATCACCAAGTAAACTCTCAAAATAAGTACCTAAGTCATAAACATAAAACAGTCATAACATGCACGAACCGATTAGGAAAATTCTTTCTCTGTTTTAAGTTGTATAAAAATGAGTCTGTGAGGAAAGGGCAAAACAAAATACATTTGACAAAACAGGGGTTTGACAAGTTTTATTTTATAAACAAGGAACTGAGTATTTTACTACCACAAATTCCAAATTCAAGACATTTTCAGATACAACTAATACTTGAGTTTTGGTTACAGATCAGAACTTGACGATTTTTGTTACACTTCTCTTATGCACCAAGAAACCTTTAAATATTCAAAATCTATATTGTCATAAGTTGACATAAACATGGGTCAATGACCCGACCCAGCAAAATGAGGTAGTGTGCGTGAATAATGCATGTGTGGGTTAATTGGGTAAATTATTAAAAAAATTGAAATTTGACAGGCGCTGAGAATTTACCCCGCACGATAGGCCCTTAACATCGTTAAAAAAATCACTCACCTCTTTATTAAGGCGCTACACTGAGAAATTTGGAGACTTTGAAACGCTGTCCTGCCCAGACTAGCAAACAGTAGGGGCTGATTTTCAGATATATGATTCTTGACTATATGATTGTGGTACTGACAATAGCGAAACGTGATTGCTTAAAATTTTCTCGATAGAAAATAAATCCAAATTTGGGTCTATATTTTCCTTTTTTTCATCAGCCTACTAAAACAACGCATTATTAAAAGACACGATTAAGTTAATATGATGGTATTTTACCTCATCTAGGTACTGACAAGAGGAAATTTAATAAATCTGCACACAGTCAGATATTTAACGAGATTTGTCTAAAAAGCCATTCTCGGAGAGGGTTGCATCCCGTTTTGTCGCGAGCGAAAAACAAAGGGTGTCTCTTTCAATCGATATATCGCCTTAATTACATTTTAGCTAATGTTTAAAATAAAGTGTTGAACATTTTGATGTCAGGAGAGCTAAAACAATGGTAGAGACGTGAGACTCTACGTAGAGCCTTGACCCCAACAACAATAACCTACGTGTAAGCATTATTATTTTGTAATAAGTTTGTGGGACTACATTTGGTGTAACGCCAAATCATTACACTACACTATTACTGTATATACAGTTTGGCGAGATCAAATTATATGCCTACCGTAATATATATATATTTGAGCTAAATAAATAAATAAATTAAATTATTAAACATACTCGTGTTTTAATAGTAGTTTATGCAACTGGCACATAATGAGAGTCACTCGTGTGAAAACACACTCGTGTTTTAATGCCTAATTATGTACAGTTGCATACATTACTTTATCTACACACATATTATAACTACTCTAAGATGGGTTCAGAAACCGTTGTAAATAAATACAATAATTGTGTTAATACAACCTTTTTTGCACGGTTGCGGAAATATCGAAATCAGAACTGGCAACCGATACCTGAATGTTATTTTAAAAAGTAAAGAGTCCCTATTCTGATGTGATCATGTCGTTCTAGCTCAAATTTCGTGCGATATATACTAAAAAAACATCGAGCTGACATTTCGCATCGACTGAATTTGAATTTTCAGTGATACTAGAATAGGGATATGTCAACTTTGACATTTAAATTTTGACAGTTTTGTTTGACGTTTAATATTTTAACATCATATATGAGATTAAAATGAAAATTATATTACTGCTGTAGCCTTAGCCACAGATAAGAAAATTTCCATAAATTCATTGAATGTTGAAATGAGAGTCATTTACGTTCTACGGTTTCCGAACGCATATTAGAGGATTTATGATATGTGTGTAGATAAAATAATATTTATACAGTATAATACTTACAATGAAATAGTACATTACTTACCAAGGGCAGCAAAACAGAGAATGTCTCAGATCGCAGGTATTTGACGCCCTAGCCGAAGGCAAGGGCGATAAGTATGCTATTTTAGCCTTTCTTTATTACCGCCCGTGGTATCTGTTTTCTCTCACATATCTTAAGCTTTTTAATCAGGGTTTTAAAGAGGAAAATAAACGCATTTGTATTTTAAGTATATATGTACGGTCAACTAATTTGATTTCTGGGCCACTTCGTACCTTGTCACAGTGACATTTTATATAAGCGGCTTTCATATTGATTTTCACTGTGACAAGGTACGAAGTGGCCCAGAAATCAAATTGGTTGACTGTACCTACATAAAGGGAAAAAAAGAAAGTGGTATTCTTACTTATTATTATAAATGCTAAAGTGTGTCTGTCTGTTACCTTTTCACACTTAAACCGCTGAACCGATTTAGATAAAAATTAGTATGGAGATAGTTAGAGTCCCGGGGAAGGACATCAGTCTACTATTCCGCAAATCATCCCTTAAGAGGGTGGAAGTTTGCATGGAAGAGCGATGACTAGGTAAGCGCCTGGTATAAGAAATAGCAATAAAATACTAGGTATCGCGATGAATGAGTTCTACGCAGACAAAGTCGCGGGCAAAAGCTAGTGATCATATATTTGTGACGTCACTTGTTGTAATTCCTTACAAATTTCATACAAAAAGACCGATTTAACATTTCATAAAAGTTGCCGTTTTTGAGTAAAAACTGTATGAAATTCAGAAGAAAAGAATTCAACGCGCTCAACTAATATGCACTTATTAATAATACACTATTATAAATTAAGTGCCCGCAATTAGTCGAGATCATTATTAACTAATACGAATATTTGTTCAATCTTGGATGTTTTCTATGATTAGATTACATTACATTAGATTAGATTCATTTATTTCTTATTGAAAATTAACATGTCATTTTACAAAATTAAAATAGCATGAATTCACAAAAAGATCGTCAGAGTGTATATAAATAATAAACAATAATAAAAATTAATAAATTAAATACAAATGAATCATTAAAAAAAAATTACAATTTTTACAATGTCAAAATTTCAAAATGCGTTTAAATGTCAAAATTATCAATAATAGCTAGGGCATCCTAGATATAAAATGTCAAAAAGTCAATAATAATAAAATAAAAGTTATAAACATGAGTCATTTAAAAAATAAAAAAAAACAATAATATAATTTAATAATTTCACTAAATTAATAATAATAAAAATTTAAGGATTTATCATTTTTTCGTTGTATTCCTTTACGGAACACAGCGATGTATTTAAGTATATATTTATCTATATAAGTATGTATATCGTCGATTGTTACCCATAGTACAAGTAATTTGCTTAGTTCTATCTTCACTTCGCTCGCTCGGTGAATAATTATAATGATTTAATGATGGATGATTGTATGGCTATTTATAAATTATTGGTAATCAAAATTATCTTCCTCATTATGGCCTCCCGGACAGAGACTTTCACGTTCTCAATGTCGAAGTAATTTTATTCTTATGCTATTTATAGCTTTAAAATTAATTATAGGTCAGGCTTTACACTTCAGTCACATGTCAGTCAATTAAACTTTACACTTGACGCAGCGTCAACAAGGACTTAATATCGGAAGGCATCAATTATTGAAATATGCGGAAGATCCGCATTTGTTCAATATTGTATTGTACGAAAAATCCTACTTCCTGGCTAATGGGAGACATAAAATTATGTAGTACTTAGCTTACACTTGACGCTGCACTTGTTTTAACAAGGACTTAATATCGGAGGGCATCAATTATATAAATATGCGGAAGATCCGCATTTGTTCAATATTGAATTGTGCGGAAAATCCCACTTGCTGGCCAGGGGTAGACATAAATTTTGTACTTACCACGGTCGGTAGTAAAGAAAGCCTTAGGTCGCACATTGCCACCGCCGGGAATTTAAAAAAATCGAAATCTTACCTAATTAAAATAACCTAATTTGTCTGTATTTTTCACCTGTTTTTTGTGTACTACAATAAAATAATTACATACATACATACAATACATTAAACCTACTTATTTGTGTTTAACGAACGTGTAGTAATGGTGTAAACAAAGTGGTCCTTCGAGCCGGATTTGGGAGGGATTTTAATTACATAGGTTACATTCAAAGTCGGTTAAAGTCATTACAGCTAGAACAATTGCATTACAATATTACATGAGGGCAATTACAAGAAAACATAAACATAACTTATTTTTGTTGGCCAATATATTATAAAACTTCCATTGTATTTTGGATCTTCCGCAATGCATAGTAAAGTAGTTTTTAAGTAAGTGAGGACGTCGGTTTGTGAATAACAGCGCTGGGTTCGAATCCCGGTTAGGGCAAATATTATATTTGTGTAAGAAAACTGATGAAGATTAATATTTGTTTCTGGGTCTTGGATGCTTTCTATGTAATGACTTCTATAAAATATAATGTCTAGCATTCACAACACAAACCTTATTGAGCTTACATGGGTCTAAGTCGATCTTAATGCGATTGTACCCCTAACATTAATTTATTTATATAAATATAATTCACCAACACTTTCCGCGAGGCCGTCCGTCTGTTTGTCCGCGCAAGGTCCGCGCTCGTGTTTGCGTGTTGATCGTTGTGCTGCGTCAATTTAATCAAACAACACTAAGAAAAGGTAACTTTTAGATGTCTTTGTGTGTTTGAGCTGTGTAGGTACAGCAGTACAGCAGTAGAGAAACGTTATTTGCCATATGAAACTCGCGAAAAACGGACCAACAAAATAATGTTATTATTCCAGCTCTTAAAAATTACTTGAAAAACATTGATATCAAAGGCTTATTACAGCGTTAGTATTAGACACAGACAGAAATGCGTGCTGGCCCAAACACAGTAGGTACTTTTATCTCACGCAAGTTAGACTTGTAGTTGTGACGCATACGTCACTAGACATGGGGGAAAACGTTACTTTTCGATCACCGTTATTCCGATTTTTATTTCCGTTTTTATTTCGATTACAAAAAAATCACATTGAAAAATCACCGTGACTTTGTCACTTCGGTTATTTCGTGTCACGACATTTGCGTGTCGATCGTTCCCGGCAGTTACTGATATTTTTGTAACAACTGATGTTACTCTGTGACAGCGCACCGCAGTCACAGTCACAATTAGTAACAGCGGTCACGAGGCACGAGGCACGACGCGACGCGTCGCTTACACACTGTTCCAGTGATATCGTCGCTAAGTAACAACGTTATTTTGTAACGTTGTTACTTCGTGACAAGTCACACTGTTACTTTTTAACGGCGGATCACCGTGATTTTTTCATCGTGAAGTTATTTATCACCCACCTCTATACGTCACATAGATAAGGTGAACGCATAGCTCCTACGTAGACGCACATAGACAATGTGCACGTATAAGCCGACACACAACCATGGCTCAGCCGCGCTCGTGAGATAAAACTACTTTACCTAAATAGCGTAAAGGGTCATAAGCATATTTTTGGGAGAAAATGACTGACTGTCGAGTTTCTTTCGGCAGTGGTCATCTTTTAAGAAACGCTAGTAGATTTTGACTCTTAAAAGTGTCATTGTGGCCTACTTGTAGAATAAAGACCATTTATTTCATTTATGGTTACGACCATTCAGAACCTGAACTCATTGCCTCGTAACCATGACTTGGCCAATGTTCGCGAACTCGCAAAAAATGGGTCAATGATCTGCGAACTGCCGATCCACTTGCGATGACGCAAGTTTAATGACCTTCTTATTGCGTTTTATGACGTAGGTACATTTACTATTAACCTTTTCGCCACCATTGAGTGGATAAAGTCAGCACTTTTAGTGCCCCACACGCCAATGACTTCATATCGGTCTCTTCTGACATAAACTTTGACGTGACACTTCTGCATTTGACGTGAAGCAAAAAAAAAATCCTCTACCCACCAAGTGGCGAAAGTACCCACCGCTACCCGACACATGACCCCTGGGTGGTTCTAAAAGTGCAACAAAAACTGGCAACTGTACTGTCTTCTCGAAGATCTCACGGTTCGAAATAAATGCCATACGATAAATAAATAAATAAATAACATCCTCTAAAGCGGGTATTACACTGTCCCGAATTCAGGACACTTAGAAGGGTTCGGACCTATACGTTAGAGCGAGATGCTTCAACTCCCCTCCACTAGTTAGGACGCCCGATTCAGGACAGTGTAATACCCGCTTTAACGTTTTCACGTCCCCTAAAGTCCGGTGTCCGGTTTGACACCTAATACGAAATACGAAATCGAATGCTACCTGATAGATTTGAAGCAGCGGTTGTGCTAGCCTCGCTGTACTTTTTATCGTCTGTACTGTACATTACTTTTGTATATGTACTTGTACTTTCAATCGTCTGTAAGATAAGATAAGATAAGATAAATCTTTATTTGCAATAAAATATGGTACAATGTGGTGGTGTGTTATATTCTAGTAGTATCACATATTTAGCTACATATTAGCATGCAAATGAGCACTTAAATTTAAGTTTACATGTTACTTAATTTTAAATAAGTCATCTAAAGCATAGAACATATGGTCTTTGAGCCATCGATGAAGCTGCGTTCTGAACTTATTGAGAGGTAGTAACTTAATATGTTCTGGAATTGCATTGAATATTTTTATACACATACAATAGCTACTTTTCCTAAAAAGGGCGCTCTTGGGTACAAAATCGAGCACTAGTTTGTTAGGATGTCTAGTATTCCTAGGGTAAACATCTTTAGCCTTTTTGAAGAAGTTTGGGTATTTTTTTACGAATAAAGCAGCCTCCAAAATGTACATACATGGTAGAGTTAAAATGCCATGCTCTATGAATAGTGGTTTACAAGACTCCCGTTGTGATATACCACACATTGCTCTTAAGCATTTCTTTTGTGCTATAAGTGCTGTAAAACTGGCAACCGTACTGTCTTCTCGAAGATCTCACGGTTCGAAATAATTGCCATACGATAAAAAAATCGTCTGTGCTGGTATGCGATTCACAAACCAACTCGTCCACACCTGTCACCTAGCCCTAACCCGTTTTTATATGGAAACTGTCAACAGCCCTGTACAGCTATGCGATTTACTAAGCGCCTCGTCCTCATCTGTCAGGCTGTCACTTTTCACTCTCACTCACTCACTGCTCACTGGAATACTTATCGGATTTAGATTTGTAATTTTAGCTTTAAGTATATGATAGGTAACATTGTCTTAAACAATCTGCATGCTCCGTTTTGACTTCAAATATTTGTATGCCTAATGGCTAGACATGGTTGTACTTGTAATTTTATGGATTGTAAGACCTGTCATAAAGCTATGTTTAAAAATAAATATCTGATTCTGATTCACCTCACCCGTTTTAATATGGAAACTGTCCAATGTCATATTTGTCACTTTCTGACAGTTTCCATATAAAAACGGGTGAGAGGTAAGGTGACAGGTGAAGACGAGTCGGTTACTGAATAACAGCCCTACAGTACTGTAACTTTCAATCGTCTGTAGTCTGTACACCACAGCTCGTATGTCGGTCTAGGAGCGAGTTCAGCTGCCCATGACTACCCCATCCGGCGTTTCTCTCGCCTTGAGTGCTCGTTGGCATGCGCAAGCGGCGGCCGTTGCCTCACGGCCTTGCCGACACTCACATACATAATATATCACATGTACATTCAAGCTTATATTCCCAAGAGGGGTAGTTGGAGCATTCGTGGCCAAGCGGTGCGGTTAATGCGAGGTTAAAGCAACGTCGGCCCAAAAAAAAATAAAAAAAGGCATGTGTTCACAATCCGGCTCATCCTCACCTATTTAACGGAACTGTCAAATGTCATTTGTCACTTTTTGACAGTTTCCATCATGTTTCCATATAAAAATGGGTGAGGGGTGAGGTGACGGGTTAGGACGAGTCGGTTAGTGAATAACACCCTCGTCTCTAGGATGGGTGACCGCTTTGAGTGGTTATCAACTGAGCGCTCCCATGCTTTGGAAGGCACGTTATACAGTTGATCCCCACTTCTGTCTATGATAGCAATTTATGGTGGTGTATATGGTATGTCTCAGTCATGAGGTGCCGACGGGGGGGAAAGGAGAAAGTAATTTGTGTGCACAAAATTGTGATTATATACCACCGGAGCACTATTTTTAGGACAGTCAAGTTGCTAAAATCTAAATTTTTGATTAGATTTACTTACCGTTGAATTATTGATCTGCATTGGTTATAATATGACTACAAAGTAGTAAACTCGATCGAACCTTGCGGTTTTCCTTACCTGTCATGCGTTATCATTTCCTGCATGCGAGTTAATGTAGGGTATACTATTTATTTAGTCGAGCTAGTCTGTAATCCTAAATTGTATGTTGGTGCCAGCCGCCCTTAAGGCGCTACACTGAGATATTTGGAGACTTTGAAACGCTGTCCTGCCCAGACTAGCAAACAGTAGGGGCTGATTTTCAGATATATGATTCTTGACTACCTACCACTTGATTGTGGTACTGACAATAGCGAAACATGATTGCTTAAAATTTTGTCGATAGAAAATAAATCCAAACGCGAGTCTATATTTTCCTTTTTTTCCTCAGCCTACTAAAACAACGCATTATTAAATGACACGATTAAGTTAATATGATGGTATTTTACCTCATCTAGGTACTGACAAGAGGAAATTTAATAAACCTGCACACAGTCAGATATTTAACGAGATTTGTCTAAAAAGCCATTCTCGGAGAGGGTTGCATCCCGTTTTGTCGTGAGCGAAAAACAAAGGGTGTCTCTTTCAATCGATATATCGCCTTAATGTCTTATTTGTCTAAATTAAAATTAACAAGAGGTTTTCTAAGGCCGCTGCCCCTAACCCTTCATGTGTTATAATATTTATAACTGCCCCACTAAAGCCGTCACGCCACAAGCCACAACCACGCTCCATCCATCACGTATAATTCGATAACGAAGGTCGTTTAACTAGGGCGAGTGTTCGGCACACTTCGTTGGACTAACGACCGAATGTTTGTCGTAAATTGTGAGCGTGCGTTAAATATTACTTACTTTTACTTACCTTACCGGCGCAGCGACCCAAAGAGGATCTTGGCCTCCGAAACGAGAGCACGTACGCCACCATTCCCGATCCTGCGCAGCCTCCTGCCAGTCTTCGACCTGAAGCTGCCGCAGATCCGCCTCCACACTGACTTCCCAGCGTTAAATATTCGCACTCGAAATTATACATGTTTAAAGACATCACGGAGTTTGACGCATCGTGTGATTTGTGTGGTCGCTATATTACCAAGACCAAAAAAAAGTTAAGAACCTGTGGTCAATTTAGTGGCCGCATCTAGACAGGGGGCAAAGATGAGGCCGACGCTGAAGCGAGCTCACCCAGAAGATACTTATTCACTCGTGCCTTGAAGAGGTCCAGGTTATATGAACTCAGAAAAACCAAACCTTAGCATTGAGCATAGTTTAAGATTCTTTTTTGGTCCAAGCCTTTATTGCCGATATATTGTACTTTTTTTACAGTCATCAACTACCTATTCGTGGAGACGGTCCCAATGAGCCTAAACACATAAATTACACATACATATATTAATTATAAGTCAGATCATGAGATTCAAGAGACTTGGTTCAAGATCAAGTGAAAACATTTCTTTATTTCTTTTGCTTGTTTTCGCCCGGGTGGAACGCAACGCATTTCTCAATCGGGAAGCCCCGATTGCAAACTGCAAACCAAACTGCAGTTCTGCTAAAACATTTCATAGACAGACCTACTTACTAAGGAAATGTTAAGCGTTTCGTAAACGCTTGCGTGGTTCCCCAGGATTTTCCGCGCGTACTTTTCCTACACGTAGGAAATCATTTTACTAGTTAAAGCCTAAATTAGTGTACAAAAAGCTGACCATTACACATCCAGCACCATGAACATGATTACACGAATCAACGATGAATGCCAGCGCTGGCAGACAAGTTCTACCTGTCAAGTTTAAAAATTATCTTCTACATTTTAGTGTGTAGTAAACAGATTCAAAGAATTTATTTGTCCAACATTTTGTATGTATAATTGATTAAGATATTGACATAGGTAATGATTACAAGGTGTTAGCAATAGTTTTTGTATCACTATGTATGTGGTGCCTTGCGGCATACAAATGTAGTTGTCAAGAGTGTCAAGACATGCTTAAATTCATTGAATACAAATTAAATACAGATAAAATCATTAGGTAGGTACACAATTATGGAATAATTAATAATTAATTTTAAAATGTCATGGTGGGTAAACAGGTAAATATAAATTCATAATAATCTAATCTAATTGTTATACACAGCATGCATGCGGTCTAGTTCGTAATAAAAAATAAAAACAAAATTTAGTCTATGTCAATATTGATTAATTATCATCAGTCAACAATTCTGATACAAAATAATATGCCTTTTCTGTGAGAAATGCTTTTAAACTTTTCTTAAAATCTACTTCGTTTCCATTTCATCCAAACGAAGCAAATATGAAATTTATTTTCTACCTTGTAATGCAGGATTGCGCTTAATACATTGAATTATCATTCAAGATGCCAATGATTTGGGGGGGCAACATTACTACAGCTTACCCTATACATTTTATGACTCTGACTGTAATAGTTGTACCTCTGTATAGCCTGTATTAACTTGTAGTATAGAAGCCGACCGCCGTCGGCAAAGGTCGCTTGCGCAACTCGGCACACTGACCCGCTGCGGCGTTATGTCAGAACCTGCCGACAGACAAGAAAGCTGCTATGATAATATACCGGATAAGTAAATGAGGATTTTAATTTTAACAACGAGTTGGAATTGCGTCCACAGCCACCAACACTGCCACTAAGTACCACTGGGTTTAAAAAAAAAAAAACAATGCAATAAAATGAACTTTTCACTTCTCATGCTCGAAAAGTGTGTCATATTAGACTTGTGAAGCGGGGCTAAAGTAGTACATTTAAGCCCTAGGGAAAATATGTATACATATTTATGATTTACAAAACATTTTAATTTGACCAATCAAAATACTTCACCGATTAAATCCACCAATCACAGAAAAGTAATTTGACAGATTAAAACATATTTGGTAAAAATATCAACCAACCAGAACACAGCAGTACTAAAATCGACCAATCAGGAAAGACGTTTTTCAGTTCTTTAAAGATTAAGCGGTGTCTATGGTCAAAGCAATTACTCCTCTTAAAAGAAAAAAAAAGCGCTTGGTTCATCTCTTTCTTTAATATACCAAAAGAAAGGGAGGCGAATACTCAAAGCAAACACGCATAGCGAGGCATATGGTACTGGCCTTAGAAAAAAAAACATGATGTCAAATTAGACATACACCCGCCAAGAGTTAAATTATTCATTTAACAAGATAGATAATTTGTGTTTATGTGTTTTCTCGCAATCGAAGTGAAAAGTAGAGTGTATAACTCTGGCCTAAAAGCCATATTACCACTCGAACAATTTTCCCTCTCTACGTTCGGGAAAATAATCATCTCGTGGTAATATGGCTTATTTTAGACCCTTGTCAAACAATCTACTATTATTCTGTGAGTAGGCCGCAATGGCACTGTTACAAGTCCACACTACTACTACTAGTGTTTATCTGAAAGAAGATCACTGCCGAGAAGAAACGCCGAAAGAAACACGACAGTCAGTATTTTTTTTCCCAAAAATATGCTAAATACAATGAAACTAATACGAAATATCATTGATATTTAACAGGTTTTCGGTAAACGAAAAGATCGTGAGGAGATCGGTCTATTTCTTTATCAAGAATGGTATTGATCTTGGCTAGCATCTAGCCAGGAGGCAAAGATGAGGCCAACGACGAAGCGAGTTCACCCAGAAAATGCCTATTGACTCGTGCCTTAAAGAGGGGTTATATGTATAGGTATGCATTAGGTTATTTTCAGTGGGTATATAGTCATCAACTCATCAAGGACTAGTTTCCCCTCTGGGTTGGAAGATCAGGGGCCTGTACCACAAAACTTTACAAGCGTACAATTCGACAGATTTGTCAACTTTTTCTATGGAAAATTGTACAATTTTGTGAAATTGTAGACTTGTAAAGTTTTGTGGTACAGGGGCCAGATGGCATGACTGCCATCTACCCTGACTGAGAGCTGACAACACGATGAATACTCGTCTCAATAAAGGGTAGACAACGCGCTTCTGATAACTCCGGAGTCACAAGCGTCCATAAATTCAAAGATATCTGTCAAGTCTGGTCCACGCATAAAGTAAACAAGTCAAGAGCGATGACGAATTAGCAATTAGTCACAGTAAACAGCTGATGTTGGTCACAATAGCAAGACTCGCGCACGTCCGCTCTTATGCTGCGCTTGCGATTTCTTTGTCTGGCTACTAGGGTTGTCACTTGCACGGCAGTTATTGATAAAAAATTAACGTCTTACATCCATCCAGCCTACGGCGACTTCCTGATTTGTCGGTGCGGAGGCGGTACGATATGAGAAAACTGTCAAATGTCAGTGTCAACTTTCAGTCAATTCAGCATCGCTTTTTACTTCGCACCTACATTTAAATGTGTGCTTCCTGACGGCGCGGGATGTGCGGTAGCGGGACGATACGAAGGCAGTACTGGTCCACTTCTGCGCGTGATATTACTATACTGCGCAAATGTAATACTGACAGTATATATTCTGTGAAGTGGGAATCTTTGCGACGTCGGTAAGTTTACGTCAAAGAAAAAAATGACACATATCGATCCCGCCCCTCCATGTCAGAAAGTCGCCTTCTAGGTAGTTATCCCAGTACAGTTACCTAACCTAACCTAACCTAATCCCTAGAATAGGCGTATAGGTACGTTTTTATCTTGTTTAACTTTTTTCTAAATTTTAACGAATCTAGAAAAAGTAAATTGTCAGACCGGAAATTCTCTTACATGATAAGAAAAGGAAGAAAAAATAAAAACGAAATAACTAAAACTATAACTAAATAAATCTTAAAAATAATCTAAAATAAGGGGTTTTCCGCAGCACAGTGCCAAAGATGCTGGCAGTATTTCCGGTTACATATTAAAATACCTAAAATTGATATACCTATTTTCAAAATACCTATGTACGAAATACCTATTTTTTAAAATACCTATGACTTATTTGACCTATTTTCATAATACCTATTGGACGAAATACCTATTGAACGATTAACCTAAACTTGAAATAACTACTATCAAAATACCTATGTACGAAATACCTATTTTTAAAATACCTATATGTCATTAAACCTACGGTCGTAATACCTACAGCCGAAACACCTACAGTCGAAATACCTACAGTACTAAAGCCTAGCTAAGTGTTTACTGTTATTATAAACAAGTTAAATTATTTAAAAAAAACCGGCTAAGTGCGTGTCGGATCACGCACAACGAGGGTTCCGTACCGACACCTACTAGTCCACATCACATTTCAAAACACTATTTAATACCTTGAATCAAAAAAAGATCGTATCTTCATAGGGAAGACAGGGCACCTACGTCCTTTTGTTTGGGCAAAACAGTTTTTCAGTGGTAACTAATCCCATCTTGTTCAAACCAATTTTCGTTGAAAGTATTTATTATTGTACACCACCTCAATTTTTTTCAGAATTTTCATCTTCATAGTTTAGAAATTAGAGGGGGGGGGGGGGGGGACACATTTGTACAATTTGTAATGAAATAATGAAATAATGAAATTTATTTGCTTGAGACATGGTTAACAATAAGGTGGAACAATTTTGTGGAGGATCAGCACATCTCGCCAACATTTGGACATGCAAAATTTACGAACTTACGACTAATAATACTACTTATATGTAATTACAATTTATTATTATATTAATTTATTCTACTGCTATATATAAAAAATTCTTGAATGGAGTAAAAACATTTGTCTACTAGCCATTTGTGTAATGCAGATGTGAATTGTTTAAGGGTAAGCCGTCTTATTTCAATTGGCAAATTGTTGTACAATTTGACTGCCATAGCATAACTGTTTTTGCTACAGAGCTTGGTTTTGTAAATGACTGGCAATACAAGTTTTTCAGGGTCTCTGACATTAAATTTACATACACTGCTTAATTTAATAAATAGCTCAGGATGTAATCTAGTAAATTTACAAGCCTCGAAAATATAGAGCGAAGGTAGGGTCAGTAATTTGAGATCTTTGAATAGAGATCTGCATGAGGTACATGTGCATGTACGACTTTGGAAGCTAATATCTCACCAACGATTGACTTAAATGGAAAACTTTCTAAGTAACATCTATATTATTTTTAAAGGCCTATCCAACAATACCCCACACAACTACTTGCATTGAAAATAAATTTTTCGTCCCCCGGTTACATGTATGGGGTGCCCCCCCTAAAATATTTTTTTTCCTTATTTCACATCACATTTATATTGCGGTTCATAGAATACATCTTCTTACCAAATTTCATAATTGTAGTACTAATAGTATCCGAGTAAACCGGCTGTGACATACGGACGGACAGACAGACAGACGTCGTCCGTTTTTGCCATTCTGGCTACGGAACCCTAAAAAGTTCGTTTCTGGCACTTCGCCGGCCGCTGCCGCGGCACGCTCGCTTCGCTCGCTCGGCTCGCGCGCTGTAGGGTTGCAGTTCTACCTAACCACTCCTCCTCGCTTCGCTCGTCGTCGTACCTACACCGACCTGCCCTAGGTGCAGGTAAAAAATGATGTTATGACAATCTCTACCTCTATTCTCTGCTTCTACCTACATATTCTACTCTAAGGCAGATCGCTGTAGGTACGACGACGAGCGAAGCGAGGAGGAGTGGTTAGGTAGAACTGCAACCCTACAGCACGCGAGCCGAGCGAGCGAAGCGAGCGTGCCGCGGCAGCGGCCGGCGAAGCGCCAGAAACGAACATTTTCCCATAAAATTATTATTCAACTGACATTCTTGATTTTTGATATTTTTTACTACTACTTACTTATTTCAAAAACCGGCCAAGTGCGTGTCGGATCACGCACAACGAAGGGTTCCGTACCAGACACCTAGCAGTCCACTTTTAAAAACACTATTTAATATCTTGGATCAAAAAAGGTTGTATCATCATAGGGAAGCCACGGCACTTACGTCCTTTCGTTTGGACAAGACAGTTTTTCAGTGAAAACTCAAAAACCCTTAATCCCATCTTGTTCAAACCAAAATTCGTTGAAAGTATTTATTATTGCACACCACCTCAATTTTTTTCAGAATTTTAATCTTCATAGTTTGGAAATTAGAGGGGGGGGGGGCACATTTTGTACAAATTTGGAAGCTGATATCTCACCAACGATTGACTTCCTCATTAACCTCGATATTATTTTTAAACGCCTATCCAAAAATACCCCTCACAACTACTTGCATTGAAAAAAATTTTTCCTCCCCCCGTTACATGTATGGGGTGCCACCCTAAAAATTTTTTTTTCCTATTTTCACATTACTTTTATTTAGCGGTTAATAGGATACATCTTCCTACCAAATTTCATAATTGTAGTACTTATAGTCTCCGAGTAAATCGGCTGTGACATACGGACAGACAGACAGACAGACCGAAACCATAAGGGTTCCATTTTAGCCATTCTGGCTACGGAACCCTAAAAACCCATTTTTAAAAACCTGTCGCGATAATGTACTGTATGTATTTTGACTGTAGGTATTTTGAGTGTAGGTATTTTGACCGTAGGTATATCAAACTTAGGCGAATCGTCCATTAGGTATTTCATCCGTTAGGGATTTTGAACAGTAGGTATTTCGTTGAATAGGTTTTTTGAACGTAGGTATTTCAAACTTCGGTCATTTAAACTGTAGGTTAAATAACAGTTAGGTATTTTAAAAATAGGTATTTCGTACATAGGTATTTTGACAATAGGTATATCAATTTTAGGTATTTTAATATGTAACCCATATAAACAAGACAACGTATGATACAAGACAACCCTACACCCAGTACGTGAACATACTTTATTAGTAAGTAATGTTTTATCGATGATTAATACTTAATATCCACATCGAAGCACTTTTATCCGATTCCGATTGCGAAATATTTGCATTGAATAGACATAGACGCTGTCTTTTACTGTTGCTAATACATTTTATTCTCGTCGGCATAAATACATATATAATATACGATAGACGAATAATAAATTCTGCGTGATCGCATCAGAAATGAGGCCATCCGTAGTAGAACCAAAGTTGCCGATATATAGCCCTTCGAATCGCTAAACTTAAGTGGCAGTGGGCGCGGCACATTGCATGTAGAACCGATGACCGTTGGGGCCGAAAGGTTCTCGAGTGGCGACCATGGACCGGAAGGCGATGCGTGGGTAGGTGGACTGATGACCTGGTGTCCTAGTAAGGGTCGCGGGAGTCCGCTGGGGTCGCGTGAGTCCGAAAGGATGCGGGTGGCGCAGGACCGGTCATTGTGGCACTCTTTAGAGGAGGCCTATGTCCAGCAGTGGACGTCTTTCGGCTGATATGATGATGATGAATAAATTTGTAAAGAAAGCCAAGTAGGTTCCTAATACAGTTTAATGACAATAAGTAACAGATTATATAAATATGAGAACTGAGCCGTGAGACGTTAAGTGTTAAAAAACTAAAGCAATAATGCACTAGGAAGTAAAATGTAGCATTACACAATACATGTTCCCGCGATGCCTGCACCCCGTTCACTGCCTGCACCGAATATGTCACTGCGCGAGTTGAGAGTAACTTAAGAGGGCGTAGATGGCATTGCAACAGTCCCGCTCTAACACGCGTGAGTTTTCAATTAACCATCCCGCTCTTTACGGAAGCTCAGCGCGTGTTTTTCGTATTATTCTAAACGTGTACATTTATAAGGATAATCTTTTTTATCAGGTTTGAGAACTTATTACTTTACAACTATTAAACCAAAAATCATTGTTAATGATGGGAAGGTTTTAAAGATCCAACCCAGAACATCGAAAAAGAGGGTTATGTTTGAAAAATAAAAGTACCGAGATTTTTTTTGCAAATCGCGTTTTCACTTTTAACAGACTGGAGAAAAATAGTTCAATACTGAAAGGACAGATATGTAATGATATGATGAACTATAGATGTTGAGATCTAGGTTGATAAACATTGGCAAAAGTGCATATGTGGGCTCTGAATACATAAACCGACCGTCAATTAATCAATATCATTTATTTTGTCGAGTGCCTCCTACGCTGACGCACACATAGACAATGTGCATGTATAGCTCAACACACAACCATCGCATGGCTCACCTTCGACATGTACAGCGCCGGCCCAAGCCCTAGCTCCGGGTGGGGCGAGATGGTCTTTGGGCACACTTTGGTTTGAAATTTTTCGAAGTCGCCAGTTTGGCGCCCCTTGACATCCCGCGGTTGGCGCCCATTGACATCCGGCGCCTGGGGCGTCCGCCCCATCTCATCCCCTGGACATGTATAGTCTGTAAATGTCAGACAAATATTAAATTAGGTATAATGATGCGCAGCCACATTAAAATATTAATTAAGGTTGTACGTGCCAAATTCACGTTAACCACGTAACCTTCATGTGGCAACCGTTATGTCACAAATATTGTTCCAAACTCAAAAGGTAACAAGACAATACTATTCATACATACATATACTTTCTTTTACGTTGGCCGATATTTTATAAAACTGTCATTCAATTTTGAATCATCTGGCATCCAATATTAAGTCGATTTTTGTATGGATAAGTTTACCACAATCCGGCCAAGTTGAATAATGTTAAGTATATTATTTTGATGGTAAGTCAATGTAGGTCATGATCTTCGTGAAATCATCAGTCAATTATGTTTTTATAACACATTATTTTGAGTTCACATGTGTGAAGAGTTGTGTGGGAATAGCGTCGTAACACTTGATGTGAAGTATGCATGCATAGCAGTGGCGGTGCGTCCATACAACTCGATTCCCACCGGCTTGCCTAATTTTTAGCCAGTCCAGTTCTTTTACTATGGCTCATGAAGTATAAGAAAGGCAAATTATTTCCGGCTTACCTAAGAATATTTTTGACGCGCCGCCACTGATGCATAGTTCATTAACTTAAGGATGCCTTGGGCCCAGCCTATAAAGCCACAGGCTGGTTAAAAAAAAGAAAAAAAGGGGTGCCTTTCCATAAGACCT
Source organism: Cenopis cana (assembly GCA_951800055.1). NCBI lineage: Eukaryota > Metazoa > Arthropoda > Insecta > Lepidoptera > Tortricidae > Cenopis > Cenopis cana. Next base: position 12,477,999 of record OX637493.1, on the reverse strand, counting down.
GTGCTTATTCTACATTGCTATGGATGCCTTGATATTCACCAATCATATTCTTTGGTTCACATATCATAGCACTGGTGGAAACGGAAAGCTATCACATCCTCGCAGCATAGCCGCATAGCATAGCTCTGGTGGGAAGGCAGCCTAAGGCCGTGCAGTGAAAAATACATATAAACATCATAAATAAAATAAGGAGACAATTAAGGACTCATTTCCAGATATACATTGCCTACGTATTCTAATCTTGAAAGTATTCTTGAATACTTTCAAGATTAGAAACGATTCAGCGGCGATATTTTTATATAATCAACACATCCCCCTTTAGGGGTTATATTGATTGAAAGAGACGCGATTATGTTTTTTGCTCACGACAAAATGGGATGCAACACCCGTCGGGAATGGCTTTTTTATACAAATCGCGACAAATATCTGACTGTGTGCAGGTTTTTAAATTTCCTCTTGACAGAGTTTAGATGAGATAAAATACCATATTAACTTAATCGTGTATTTTAATAATGCGTTGTTTTAGTAGGCTGATTAAAAAAAGGAAAATATAGTCTCAACTTTGGTTTTTTTTTCTATAGAGAAACTTTTAAGCAATCATGTTTCGGCTGTTGTCAGAAACACAATCATATATACAAGAATCATATATCTGAAAATCAGTCCCTATTGTTTCCTCGTCTGGGCAGAACAGCGTTTCAAAGTTTCTAAATTCCTCGTTGTAGCGCCTTAAGCCATGCCACGCCCCCTACGAACAAAATTGAATAAACGTGAACGCACATACGCGTCGGTGGCAGTGAGTGCCTTAACGCGTCATTGGCTCACATTGACGTTTGTATAAATCAGCTATTCAAATTACTAGCGACCTTAGCTAGAACCTTAAAACGAGAGACTCGTGAGCGAATCTCATAATCGGTGTGCGAAGGCTAAAGGTGGGGTTCGCAGCCTCGCGACGTACCTACTGCCTCTACTCTATTAAGGCCGTGTATTACCACTTTTGAGTTTTTAAAAACCATCTGAGACATAGAATATAGTGTCTTAAAATCTAAAAAAAATATATGTGTTACATGAGGATCTTGTCTAGTCAAAATCGCAGTCAGTTACATGATTTGATGAATTTCACTCGATAGAAAATAATCGCGAAGTTACCCCTTTTTGGAATATATTTTCAATACTACCTATATTACTGATATTTTACATTTAATTTTTGTACTCAATTAAAGATCGTAAATAGTTATAGACAAATTCGCAGGGTTTGCTTTGATAAAATGATTGGCTTAATAACTATATAAATATTCACAAAACTGCGCGCAGAGCTTGCGTAGAGAGCGGGATGGTTAATTGTAAACTCACGCATGTTAGAGCGGGACAGTTGCGTTGGGGATACCTCCCCTTAACTATTTATATTTGACTTGCTTTCAGTGACACTACGTCCTCGTGGAAGTAGTTTATATCATACCTCCATACAATACAATAAAATACAAATAATCTTCATTGCACACCTCAATACAAATACAAAACAGTTCAGAAACATATATCACTAGCCCCGTCGCATCTCCACAAGGAGGTTCTCCTTTAGATAGATAGATAGAAACATTTATTAATTTCCACAGAAGATACACAATATTACAAAAAAAAAAAACGCACAATAGCACACGCTTTAGGGCAGCAGCCGCAGCGGAGGCGGCCGAGCATATGAAGGTGGGAAAATATTCTGGTCTCGGCACTGAATATATTATTTCCCTTCCCTTTTGGTGTCGAGACCCTCCGTGGGGCCCAGGAGCTTTAAGCCTCTTCAAAGAGATCTCGAAGAGGCTTAAAGACGCCACCGCCGGTGACCGAAGAGCTGGCAGCTACCTCGCACAAAGAACTAGTTTAGCTATTCAGCGAGGAAATGCTGCAAGCGTCTTCTGCACATTTTTAGATTTAGTTTACTTAGTTATGTTTTTTTTATATTTAATAGATTTAATTAAGTAAGTATTAGTATGTGAGATATAGTTCAGAAACATAAGCTGACATAGCCTTGCCGCACGAGACAGACGCCTGCTGAAAGCTTCTATTTTAATTGTAGTTAGTTTCAGTTTTATTCTCTTTCAATATCTCATTATTACTAAATATACATAAAATTCTAACACACATTTTCTGCTATTTGTCGAAGACTGGGTTTTCCAGGATTAGTATTCCATCTTGGGACTTCTAAGCAGTCTAGTTCGCAGAATTATTGCTCCACATTCAGTATTATTCCATTGTCTGCGGTTATATTACCTAATTGGCCAATTAGATTTCTAATTAGAATTAGATATTAGCTAATAAAATACATAGGTCCAAAATGTTTTACTACTTCTCTAATAAAATAAATAATAAGCACATTTAATAAACGTTTTTTTTTAACCTGGTTGTGGCTTTTTATCCCGGTCTCAATAAAGTGATAGGAGTGCGCGATTGGAGAGTGGCATTTAAATTCAATTATTTAATATGCCCATTAGCTAACTAATCTAATTTGACTTTCAGTTAGCCTATACGATAATGTAGATACTGCGTATGAACCAAAAAGATTAATGTGCCTAAACTACATGGCGCCATAACTGGAATCATTAAAAAAATCCAACGATTTCAAACCCACAGTTCTTGTCTTTTTATTCTGAAATACCGTTACAATCCCCTTAGTTTACGTTGCTAGATAAAGACAGGTTGTTGACGCATATCGATTTACCTATATCTTATTTCTAACTAATATACTATGTGACGTAGTTTGTGACGTCAGCAACTATTGACGTAGGTGACAGGTAAGATGTGTATTGATTATGGAATCAAGGTTTCTTAATGACCTTTCAAATCATCTTCGAGTAAAATAAAATATTCATCGCGAGAGTTTGCTCTGGCCTCTGAGGCAGTTTATGAATTAGCTATTACGCACAGCTAAGCTACAGACTCTATCGTTTACGCAGTCGCTAGCGAGTACGGTAATGCAAACATTGCAAACTCATGGTATGGGTACAGTACCATTTCGTTAATATTTGTTTTACTATCTACGTATTTTGTTTTCATCGATCAGAATTCGACATTTGCCAAGCTTATAATAAATAATAATTAATAAATAAATAATTAAAACTACCATTGCTGTTAAGAATTCGTTACACGCTGCAGACTTCAAGAGGCTGGGCGGTCAAAATTGTTAACGTCATGGTCACTCAATAACCTCCCATTCCTAACAATAACAAAGAATATAAGGGTTAATTCAATACTTTTATAATCTGAATAAATTTAGGTTCCTCGCTCTCAACACTGCATCATCTGGAGCTCTGGAGACCTTGCTCACCTCCAAGAACACAACTCTATATACACTGTTATAGTAAGAGTTATTAGTTACTTACCTATATGCCACAGTACTGATATTATTACATTTTAAACCATACATATTATAGGTAACATTTAACCGGTTGCCTAATCCTCGGTATTAACATGGGTCAAAGTCCTTTAAATCTTCAGTGGCGTTGACAAAAAACTCAGCGTCTCGATTCTTGGGACCGCAAACAAACTACCGATCTTTTTCTATCTTTAAGTTCATGACAGAGACATATAAAAGCAAATAACTACGTGCTAAACAAGTACACGTTTTCCGAGCTTGTGGGTTGGAAAAATGACGTTAGTACTACTATTTGAATTTGTGATTATATCTCAGTTTTCCAGTTCTATAGTATATAGTCTTCAACAGACACGAATGATTATACGTTTTTCAACTTTATGTTAACCAAATAAGGTTCATATTTGTTCATATTAAGGCAGTAGACGCTACACGTGAGGATAATACGTCAGCATTTTCGAGGGACACGAAGACACGCAACACTAATAGTTAGATTATTGGATGAGGAAAATATATGGAAGAAAACTGGTTACAATAGTGAAATTACGTAGTAGAAATGTTTTTTCATTCGCCTAAGTTATATTTCCAATAATTCTTTTTTGTTTGAATAACCAATCTTCCACGATTAAGTATATGAACCAAACCAAACAGGCTCTAATACTAACTACAGGGTGGGCAAATAACATGTATACATTTTGTTTTTGTAATTTTATTATATGAAATATACAAAATAGTAGGTATTTAGGGCCGGCAATTTAATATGGAAAATAATGTTAGATAAATGTCCACCTCTAGCAGCATGGAATGAGAATCACAGAGTGCGCGGTTGAAGAGTGGCCTGGGAAAATCCAGAGGAAACCTCTGACACGACCACGCGGGCGGTTTAAACACCGGAATACTTTAAGAATTTCGTGAACAAGCATGTCAAAAGCGTCGAAGTATAACTCTGAAGGCCGCGCTAACAAGTTCAATCGCATTATATCGTCCACAAGAAAGGGAAAGCGTCATAACCGTATCTACCGCGCCGCTCTATTTGCCGTTGCGAAACATCGGAACTGCATGTATCTAGAAGATAATTTATTTCAGTATAAAAACACAGGAATGCAATATATTAAAAAGAAAACAATGGAAAGACTTATTAACTAAATTGTACACTGTTTTGTAGGTCACACTGAAAAAGGTGAAAACTCAGCATAATGCCAGGTGCTATGGAACGCTGGTCTTCCGTGCACATGTAGTGATCAAAGGAGTTTTCCTCCTGAAAGTGAAATACTGAAAACGGAAGATATAAGATTACATGTTTACTGACATTAATGTTACAAATGTTACAACTATCGCTATGTATTAATATATACAAAGGCTTTATTAGCACTCATCCCAGAATAAAGTGCTAGAAAATCCCAATTATACAAAGTAGGTAGGTACAACGTTCAAGAAATTCCCAATCACGCAGGCTGTGACGGGCAATTTTTAATTAGTCTATAGCGTATATAGATTCAACATTGTTGGTATATACATTGAATCTTGTAAAGTAGGTTGCTTATTGAACGTGCGAACATTTCTTGTCGGCATTTTTATTATGCAACAGCTATGGAGACGTTATTGATGAGATCTGTGACATAATACCCGATTTATAGTCGACTACAATATAGCTACAGTGTGTACCATAAACTGAGGATAAACCGTAGATAACCGATGAGGCTGCTAGTCAGCAGAATATCTAATTGTAAGTATGCCTGAAATAGAGGCATTTACCGTGTGTGATGCCGGACGCAGTTATAGGTACGGTGCAATTTTACGAGTTTTTCCTTTTAACACATACAGCCTTGACGTTTTCCATATAAAAGTTAAACTTTCAATCAAGCATTTCATATCCTTTTATTAAAGAAAATTAAATATCTTTCAAAAACTAGCTACTTTCGTTGACGTTAAAGATAATTGCACGGATAAAAATGCAATTTGTCCTTTTATTGCAAACCCGTCTATTTTTAGTCTTCAGTTAGCAAAAGCTACTTTGAAATGATATTATCTAAAGTTCTCTAGATGTTCTTTAGTATATACCTTTTCATATTTTACGTCAATGTGCATTTTTGTAATTAAAAAATAATAGTTTTTTTATAAGTTACAAAGGAAAATAAGGGGTGCTCAACACTTTTGGCCAAGGCTGTAAGTAACTCCGTCATGTACGTAGGGCCATCATGGCCTGACACCTAGGTAGGCTAACGTACCTAAATACTATCACATTTATTAGTAAAGTTTAACACATTCACTGCCAACGAGTGTTACGCTCGTAGCCGATGACATGGGTTTTCCGCTTTGTAGCGAAAACTGTCTGCGAGCGGAGATCCCGTCCCGACTATCGGGTCTTCGGCGCTGAATATGTTAAAGAAACAGTCATACCTGGGAAAAATGAATAATTGTATAATTTAAAACTCTTAGAAATACAAGTACTAATGCCCTTTGTTTGCTTCTCAACTCATGATTCACACTTAAGTCTAAGATGAATCAACCTACACTTTACGGATGTACTTACCTACCTAATAGTCAATAGGAGATTCCTCATTAAGTTATTGGAATATTCTATTCACACTAATTGCCGTTACAATTATTTATAAATACTTATGAAACTGAGACGCAACTAACCTACTACGTCTGCAGTCCACGCACCTACCAAGGTCAGCCTAAGAAGGAATGAGACAGACACAGTTCTAATTGCTCAGACGCGTAATTTATCGTAATCGTAATTTCGCCACGGTGACCGTGAGCGATATGTCAAAACGTTCCCTACGCTGGCTGAATGCGAATTCCTATGCCTTGTGAATAAAAAGTAGTGACCAACCGATAGATAGTAGACTTGGTAGTCTATGGTCACTAGTTTTTTTTTTTTATTGCCACAATATACAAAAACAAATAATTTACATATTTTCGCCAAACTGCGCAGCAGTTTGTTGGCTTAGTACTCTTTTTTACATTTACTTGATTAAACTAGGCTATTACACTATAAACTAATACCTACGGTACACATTTGCATACATATTATAAGAATTGTTATCACGATCGTCCAAACAAGGAAAATAATAATTATATTAAAAGCAGCAGAATGTCAACAAAAGTAAACAAACCAAAAAAAAACAATATGGTGAGAGATGTGCCGACTATGGATTTTGCCGACTAGCCGGCTCGGTTGGTGCTGAGGTGGCCGACTAATTGCTGATGCCGTCTATAAATCTGCCGGATAGTCTGCCACCCCATCATCAGCATCGATTATTCGGTTAGTTGGCTAGTCGGCAAAATCCATAGTCGGTCCATCTCTTGCACACATATGCATATTATGGTATTCAGTAGTGAATATTGTTTAAAATGGGAATTAACACAAAGAATTAGGTATAATCTTAAGGCCATATCCCTTGCTCACATAGCTTATACCACAATTGCGAAGTCCGGAGGGTTCATGTCGCCGGCACACACTGATTCACACGCGGGGCAATATTTTAGGTTAGGTATGTGACGTCACAGGCAGGAGCAACATACGCCGTATTCGAATGCAAGCCAAAGGTGAACTTTCTGTCAAACGTCATTAGAAGCGCGATGCGAGTTGCGAGGAGCGGATGGGGCATTTAAATTGTTTATTGAACAAATATAAATATGGGTTTTGTTGCCTGATTCAAATAGATAAAACACTAAACTAGAAACCAACACAAAAAACATTCATTAATTTGAGTAACGATTTTGAATAACCGTTTTCGGTGTAAATAAATGTGAAGTGATTTGTAGGTACTTACCTAGTTCTTGAGCCACTTCATTTTGTTTTTAAGGACAATACTTATGACCGAAATATTAAAATTTTCTTGAGATTTCTGTTGATAAAAGGGTCTTTGACCGCTAACAGGATGTTCTTAACTAGTTATTGTTTGTGACCACTGTGGTTTTGTTTTAGGTAATCTTATATAGTAGCAACACTAGCAAATTAGAAAATAAATGAGAATAATGAACAATCTTGCGAAAAAATTATATAACAGGCGTGTATTCTGGCGGGTGTCGCGTAGGCGGATACGTTGTGACGGGCTTCGCCCGAGACTAATTTAATATTGTAATTGGAGAATACCAATCAATATACGAAATACATCACCAATTGGAGTTCCTCTTATTTGTGAAAATCCTTGGTCTATTACAGAATGTTGCTTAGCTTAACTACTGTTCTTGAAATGAAATATAGTCTGCCATTATCTACAAAGATGTAAAGCGTGAATAATATTTAATACTGCTAGGGTCGTTAGAGTCTACTTTCCCCTCAGATTGGAAGGTCAAATGACAGTCGCTTCGGTAAAACTAGTACCTACGCCAAATCTTAAGATAGGTAGCGGACCCCAGGTATCCTTCAGGATGCAACTGTACTGGGATGACGGGAGGAGGATGATGATGATAGACCTGAAAATATGGTTCAACGACGAACTTTTAGGGAATTTAAAGCTGTTTAACTTTGTCATACAATGTAAAGCATAAATGCCCTTAGTTTAAGAGATATGAGCGAAAATATGCAAAATGTTACACATTTTTGCTACAATATGAGACAAGACTTGTCTCTGTAGACCCAATATTTTCCGAGATGAATTCTTTCAGAATTAATATTTTTTTGAACTTTAAAATGCTTCATCCGCAACCTAGTCCTTTAGGGTTACAGTCGTTATTTTCGATTTTACAAACATGGATTATTCATTGAACCAACGTCATAAACAAGTCTGCAAGAAATTAGAACTAGCGTATTTGACTCAAGCTCTGATGTATAAATTTACTGGATTGATTAATAGAAGTTTGTATGCAAGGGGGTCAGGTTTTTTGGCATATGTTTGTGACTTTATATGTGTAGAATGAATTGTAATTAACGTGTGTTTCTTGTTGTTACAGAGAGACCTCGCCTCCGTCGCCGAACGGCGATGCGAAGGACTCCAAGATGAGTCAGATCCAGTTCTCGACGCCATTTGATAAACAAGAGAACGCGGTGAGTACCCAACTCTTAGAGTACTCCAGTACTTAAACCACCCGTTTCCCTTGGATTTTAAAAAATATAAGTCCCTGAGTCCCTGGTCTTCGTCAATAAGTCCCTGAGGTCGACCCTCCGCGTGTTCTGGCCAAGACCGATTCGAAATGAAGACCTCTGGAGCATATGCCATCAATCCCCTATTAGCGTAGAGATCGCGACAAGCAAGTATTGGCCACACTATTCGGAGAGGGGGAGCTAATAACGCCAGCATTGCTTTCGAGTGGCAGCCGCCGGGCGGTAGGCGAAACCGCGGTCGTCCGGTGCACACATGGCCACACATGGCGGCGGACCGTCGAGGGCGAGTTGCGAGCCGTCGGACTGAGCTGGAGTGGAGCGAGAAGCGTGGCTGATGTATATATGACCTGTAAAATGTGTTTTTACCAATAAATACTGTATTCTGTATTCTGAAGACAGGAAGGCGTGGCGCAATTTGACGAAGGCCCTCTGCACCTCCGGGGTGTCCTAGGACATTAACACCAACAACATACCCTCCAATCGCGAACTCATGTCGCTCTATTGCGCCGGGCTTATAAAGCCACAGTTAGATAAAAAAAAAGTATCCAAACTACATGAGAGCAGTTAGAAGCCAAAGGAGTCTTTTAGATGCTGATTATTAACAAGCGATATACTCGTAGCACATCATCATATTCATCATCATATCAGCTGAAAGACGCTGGACATAGGCCTCCTCCAAACACAATGGCCGGTCCAGCGCCACCCGCATCCAGCGGACTCCCGCGACCTTTACCACTAATCGAAAGGTCCTCCACTCGCCTAAAAGTCCCTAATAGTTTCAATTTAAAAAATGCGGACCCTGGGGGCCTTAGTGCATAACCAGGAAAACGTTAGGAGGACTTTGTTATTGCTATTGCACTTTGGTATAACACGTTGAACCTACTACGTGAGTCGCGTCATGAAAACGGAACTATTAATTACTTTTTAATACTCACTGATAGTCCGCCGGACTTCGATTGACCCAATCATTTACTGTGACGTTTGAATTATTATGCTTATCTTTATTTAGCAGTCATATTTCTAAGGAATTTAGTTCCTGGTCAATATCGATAAAAACGTCAAGAATCAAGATGCGTCTTTTTGTAAGTATCTGAATACAAAGTATGCAAACGACATATGGCTATGGTCGCTTTTACACTTTACTCTAAGGATTCATTCATTAATTAGTCTAAATTCGATAGCCTATGGTCTATTTATGAATGAAATTATAGAGTTTTACTGTGGCGACAATAAAGTATTATAAGCGTCCAATCAGGGGCGTATTTACCCTTGGGCCCAGGGCGGAAGGCTGAGAGGGGCGCCGAAGCAGCCTCGCAGCCTTATTTGTGGGCGCCTTGTCTTGTCACCTACACAATTCTAGTAACTTTTTCAATAATTTCGCACTCGCCGCGTTTGCGTTAGAACGGTTAGAGAGTATGAAGTATTTTCCACACCTGCATCTCAATGTTCAAAAAATTTCGTATGCCTCTTCATGCGAAATTGCGCTCAACGCTGCATCTTCATGACTTGACGCGTATGAAGTATTTTCCAGACTAACATCATAAATTTCGCAATTTTTCGCGCTCGCTACGCTCGCGTTTTCATCGAGTTACGTTATGACTTGATGCGTATGAATGAAGTATTTGCCGCATTTGCATCAGTGTTCGAAAAATTTCGCGCTCGCTGCGCTTGCGTTTTCATCTAAGTATGTTATGACTTTATGAGCCTTGTTTTTAAACGTGATTTTTGTTTTAATTTTGATAAACGCTGAAAACAGTTTTCTTCCATTTTAATGCTTAGCGATTTACCTGACTAAAACCTGGAAAAAATTTGGTGGACGGACACCTGAGTGACACCAATAGGGTGCCTTTTGGACCCTTCCTGCACGAACCCTAATTATCTACGTTCCAATATAGGCGAATAACGCCTAAATAGTTTAGGGGTAGCATTTAACGAACCACCAAATTAGTTGCCGAATGATGCTCTAAAAAATTACATTGATTACCAAAAATACTAGATTCGCACCAAATTTTCAACTCCTTTTAAATATAAAGTGCAACTTAAAGAAGTAACATGTCGATAACCTATTAAATTAAATTGTTACCAAATAAATTAATCACTACCCAAAAATACTTAATGATCACCTAATTTCAAACACCAAATTTCATATAATTTACATCCAAATATTACAGGGCTCGTAATCCTATTAAAATTATTTACACCCAAATAATTCTTTCGATACCCAGAAATACTACATGATCACCAAATTTCACGCGGCAATTGTTTTTTAACGCCGGACGCGCAAAGCAGTTCCAATCTAGTCTAACCTCATTGCTAGCACACTGATGCGGTTTTCCATACGGTCCGTCTCGCTCGCACGTCGCACCGCGTGCGAGCAAGACAGCGCTAAATCATTTTATTTTATAGAAGCTTCAAAATTTCTGTAACTTTAATGAGACACGTACATAACATAATTTAATTTAATATATTTTCAAGTTCAGTGCTTTCCTTACTGGTCGCATACAGCTATTTGTTCTCAGATGTTTTTGCCTCTACTCTATTCGCTGATAATCGTCAATTTGCCTAGGTAGTAGTATTTTTCTATGACATCTATTTTTATTTCAAACTAGTGGACATTGGAACAGTATTGACGGATCTCCGCTGGCGCGGAGCTCCTATTTTGAGTTGTTTTGGCCCTTCGGGCCGATGCAAAACTAACATAACCTAAACCTACCTATACCTATTTCTACCTATTAACTTCCTTTAATTTTTCCATTAAAGTCTATCTAAATTAATAAACTAAACTCATTTGAGGACCTTTATCCATTTTCATAACAAACTAACAATTTAATAAATGAACAAAACTCATTTTCAAATAAAAGTTTTCAATCAAACGCGCTCACGTCAACGCATTAAAAAATTAATAATAAAACTTCTTGCAGTTTGTAAACCATCAGCAATAGGTAGTTAGAATGAAACAGCAATAGGTACCTTTCACTCTAACGACATATCAATAGGTTTTATGCTTCAAACAATTCTTCGTATTTGATTGAGTGAGATAGCAGTATACGTGTTATTATTTCACACAGCCACATTGCGCGTTGCTTTTTAAATTAATTAAGAATTTTACTTTCTAATTTATAACATTTTGGAAATGACTAAAATATTTATAGTGCTAAAAACAATTAATTTGTAACTGTTTACTAAAATGTAGCATGCGATGTGTATAATATTTGGATGCAATTCTAATGAAAAAAGGTGCATGAGATTAGGTGGTAGTTTAGTGTTTTTGGTGGTACTTGACATTTTTTTTGATGCGATTATAAATTTATAAGAACGCAATAAGTAAAATAGGTGCAAGTTCTGCAAAAATAGGTCGAATTTTTTTGGTGACTCGGAATTGCTGATCGATAAATTTTTTTGAGTGTTCAACCTTATTTTAGGGTTCGAAAATTTGATGATATCAAAAGTTATTTAGGTGATCATTTTATTTGTTCCCATAGTTTAGCTGCTCTGAGAGCCTACCGCGAACGAAAATTATCTCCCTTTCTGTCGCTCGGTCTCGGATCAACTGCGACAGAAAGGCAAATCTTTTGTTTTCGTTTCGCGATAGACCTTCTAAACATATGATAATATTTTATCGTCACTTTATGGGGCGGCAAAACTATCTGGCCCAGGGTGCCAAATCTTTAAATACGCCTCTGCGTCCAATTCCCGGGTTTGGAATCCAAACTTTGGATCCTAGTCTGCATTGTTTGACGATATTTGTTGACGAGTCATGGATGTTTTCTATGCAAATGTATTTAGGTATTTATCAGTTAAAATACTCTCATCTATTTTGGCAGATTTTGTTTTATTGAGACCTATCTTGAAATTTTCTCAATGTTACTATATCTAGAACAGGACTATTGCCCTAATGACATAATTTTAAATGTTATTTTGGATTTTTCATTAAGAAATATTGTTTCTAAATCGAACATTTTCGAGCTAAAAACTGCTTTTTTCGCTTAAATTCTACTATACACAATAAAATCAAAAAAGAGCTATGTTAGTACCTTCCTTTATTCACTCTAAGTATTTGTATTATTAAGTATTTTGTCAAAATTTGAAAAAATGAAGGCGGCGCACTTCAAAGTGAAAATGCCCATATTCGAAAACTTGTAAAGCCTCTTTTTTTATCGTATGGTATTTATTTCGAACCGTGAGATCTTAGGGTAGCGGTGGGTACTTTCCCTACGGACGTGGTGCAACTTCGACCCCCCTTTGTCAAGTGAGTGGGCAACTTGACTGTTAGAAATTTTCAAGCCGCCCGAAGGCCTCCAACTTGGCTTAACGACTGCTGCCATAGACAGCAGCCGGGATCAACGGCTTAACGTGCCTTCCAAAGCACGGGAGCGCTCAGTTAGTAACCACTCAAAGCGGTCACCCATCCATGTACTGACCGCGGCCCACGTTGCTTAACGTAAGGCCTCTTAAGTATTTATTTAAAAAAATAGATCCCTTGGGCATAGTCCCTAAGATGCTGGCAGCATTTCCTCGTGGAATCGCTATGCTAATGCGTTGAGCGAGGAAGCTGCCAGCTCTACTATCCCCCGTGGAATCTCTCAGCCTTTTTGCTAGGTCCTTGAACAGTTGCCGTGTTCTGGGACTCCACGGGCCAAGGGTCTCGACACCTAGCCCCTATATTAATAAAGTATAACGGAGATAACTAACGGAAAGCGGATTCAGGACATCGATCGCTTAGTAGAATACTTGATTTAGTTACGTAGGTTTCGACAAACTGCCAGGTTTTCGTGTCGAATCGCAAATTATGCGAAAACTGGTTAGTAATAAAAGTAACTGTGGGTTATATGATAAGTGTGACAACGGTTTGTGAACTAGTATTTAAAACACGTTTTTCAACTTTGTATCAAACTAAGGAATCACGGTGAATCCATTATTTACGTACTATTGGTGATGACTTCAACGAAGTGAAAAACGCTTCACTACGTAGATACTCTTATGCAGCCAGCCTACAGAGAGGATGGGTCAGTGAGGGCAGCTACCATATCCCGTGCCCCGTGCTGCTACGGGAAACGGTCTTAGAAGACCTTCCCTCGATTTCAAATTAATGAGATTGTTGGCGTTTACAGATTTTGGAAAAAACATAAAGGTGTGAGCAGAAGGTCATTTTTCAAACTTTTTTTAAATGCCAATCGATTCCATTCTTATCCAGGATCTTTTGATGCTTGTATGAGACAAAAATCCAACTAGAAAAGCCACAAACCGAGGAAAACGTTTCCCATACCATTAGGAGAAATTGGAGAGGAATTAAGATATCTCTTCCCTTCTAACCTAGCTAACGGCATTTTCACTTTAATTAAAGTGTACCCTACTTTTTTTTTCGGATCTCGGTGATTTTGGTTATTCTGACTCAGAATCATGAGTACTATCCAATTCCGCGAACAAAAAAAATGTCCTTGATTTTCCATACAAATTTTCTGTGTCAGTTTTGTGACGAGCCATATAAACTGTATGAAAAAAGCGTCACAAAACTGACTTTTTTTGGCGGGACACTTTTTTTCTTCGCGGAAATGGATAGTACTCGTGATTCTGAGTCAGAATACCCAAAATCACCGAGAACCGAAAAAAAGTAGGGGGTACACTTTAAAGTGAAAATGCCCTTCGAGGAAATGAGATATATCTATGATCTGTCGCAACGTACCTAGCGCGACAAGTATCCATAAGTAAGGCGTTGCAAATTTTCGCTATCAAAGTCAAACAGTTGGTGTGTCTAGCCCAATCAACCAGGCCAAGAATGCAGACGTTTCACAACTAGACATTCAAGTCATGTCACCTGCGGTGACGTGCTAGTCAATTATGTAACGCTACCATCCACGCCCATGGCACGACGCTTGACACAGATCTTCAAGAGATTAAATCAATGGAATACATCAAAAAAACGGACAACAGGAAAGACGCGACCCTAAATGTTTATGACACAGGTTTATGACCCATTAACAATTGCGATGATACCACATGACACACACACACACCTTGAAACTTTTTGAACTCTAAAACAGGAAGTTGTCCCTTAAAATCTTTAACACATCACATTGTTACATGATGACAAAACAAATGTACCATATTCTTGGAAATACATTTATTTTATTTTATTTATTTATTTATTTTGTATGTTAGTTACGATATAGATTTTTAATTTCTCGTACTCTTAAAGTGGGTCATTTGAAGTTGCTCGCTGAGATTGTACATTTCTGCTCTGGAGCAGAAAACCCGTCAACCTGGCTGGACATTGTCGAATTAAGTGAGTCACGAAAATCAATCCCGAATGGCCCTACCTCTTTTCCTCGGTTCTCTCTTCGGATTAATTATTAAATTGAACATCTCCAGCCATAACAAGTCACAATTAACTACCTAGGTGACTAAATAATCGCCATTGTTACATTGGCGCCCGCCTTGAATATTATCCTGTCTAGATCTTCCTTCCTTGTCAGTACTTCCACTTACCTCCCTGTTGACATTGTACAGCCAGGTTCAAAAATATATACACATTTTTAGACCTTATTGCAACGGGATAGAGTGTAAAATTGTAGATATGTTGTTGAACTCGACTGTACCAATATTATTAGTTTTAGACAATAGGCAATTTGTTGGTATTGTTCGAATAGTGATAAAAGCCTCCTTAATTGGTCATGTAATACAAACAGACAGAGGTTTATTGATGTTGTAATATTCTTCAGCCGTCAGTTTACTTGATTAAATCTTAATAATTTATTTCGGCATAACTCATAATAAATAAAAAAACAAAGATGGGGTATACAAGTAAAAGCACAGCGCACGCACACATAAGCCCACAGCGCTTACGTTCCTTCGCATGTCACAGGTGTGACTTTGGGCCAAGGTATTGGGCCAGCTCGTTGGGCCAACGTGAGACCCGCTTGGCTGTATGTTGGTAGTTGGCGCCAACGCTGGCTCGCAACCCGAATGGTGTCGGTTTTCGTGCACATATCAAAGGATCTTGGCGCGCTTCGTTCACACGTTGACGTCTTGGCCCAACTGCTGGCCCAATGCGGGCTTAAGAAACACTAGGTCTGATACTCCGGATTGTGACACCCTTTCGTCACGGCCGATGACAGATGATCCAGTGTTTGTATGAGAGGATGTGTGAAGGCAGATGGAAGTATAGTTATTCAACACCCAGAGTAAGCGCGTCGGTCGTGTTGTCGTCCCAAGGTGACATTATTAAATTTAAGGAAAAAAAATGATATGTATAGTCTTTAAGGAATTATTATGGGCCACAGATGCCTGAAATAAATGAATAAATAAATAAATATATGTATTTGTTTGCAGTGGCACAAACAGCAGAACGCGGTGTGCGTACGACACGCGTTCAAGCACTATGGCTCCAACAAGCGACCGAACCACGTCCTCAGCAACCTTAACATGACCGTCGCTAAGGGGACCATGTGAGTATACGACATCATTAATTTATAGATTACAGGTGTAGTGAATAAATGTTTTTCCATCGGGAAAACTCTGAATGCGACTAGACCGTGAAAAGACACAACGTGTCCATCAATTACCGTATTATTAAATAAATGACAAGTTTACAAAATACAGCCGTTTTTAGTCTGGCATTTGACATTGACTAATAAAGTTCTGCTAGGTATACTTGTAATCCTTTTTGTAGAAGGTCTTATCTTAAGGACCCATCGGTCCAACAATGCCATTGTTTAGCCACGTGCCATAAATGCTTCGAAATGAAAAGGCTGCTCTACGGACACTACTGCTGTTTTAAATACAAAAGGTCAACACTGATAAGTCGTATTTTTTAAATGTGATCCTTCTTTCCTTGTACGTAAAGCCGTCTTTCTGCTGAAAGTGTTAACGTTTACTTCGTTTAGTTTACAGTATCAATTAGTGGTTACGCTTAACAATGAAAGACAGTGCTTTTGTTTAGAAGGCACAAAGAGAAGGATAATTCGTTCTACAAAAAGGATTACAAGTACATATAAACAAATACACGTCCGGTATACTTGTATCAGCCGAAAGACGTCCACTGTTAGACATAGGCCTACAAACAGCGCCACAATGATCGGTCCTGCGCCTTCCGGTCCGTGGTCGCCCCTCGAGAACCTTTCAACCCCAACGTCCATCGGTTTCTACGTGCCATGTGCCACAAGTTTAGCTTTAGTTTAGTACAATGTCAAGGGAATAATTACTATGTAGCTTAATTTGCTGCCTCTAAGAATCTATCCTGCAAGAATCTTACTAACCTAAGCATTCGACTCTACAAAATTCCGAAGACCAAAATTTCGTAAGCATTTACGACTAGACTAAAAATAAACTTGTTTTAACTAACTGGAATAACGGACGGTAACGAACTGGAATATCGCCTCTGTATCTAATTTAAATACTAGACTCGCCGCTATCTTTTAAATACGTAAGTTGTATACTGTATATTTTGCGGTTTTCCCACTAGGCCTACACATTAACTAGGTAGCCCTTAATTGATGTTTCTTCCGGCAATTTGCATTTATATCAGAAGTCTATACATAAATTGCGTGCGTCAGAGGACAAACCTCAAATTTCATAAATATTCAACAGTAGGTCAAGTTACCTAGAGTTCCCATCTGACTCATAGATCAAACCTTCAACCCAGGTTACCCACAGGGCGTTCACATGGGTTCTACACTTTAGAATCCAAATATAGGATTCGGAAACCCTCATGGCTCGCAACACAAAAGCATCATTATATAATTAACCTTTGTAACTTTAAACAACCCATTGTGCACACGATGCGCGAATTTAGCCCTTATTTGAATAGTGATAAGGACAGCGGTTCCTTGAGGACGGATATGGCGCGTGACGTTTTCCGCTGGTCAAATTTGGAGCTGATACGTCGTTTCGCCGGAACAAACAATGGCTTTGTATATTGGTTGGATCAAGTCAATATAAAAGAAAATGACCGAGCGAGGGCGAAGCGTTTCTGCTTCAGCTTGATAAAAATGCTTTCGTATAGGGATAGGGCTGATCTCCTCTACATCTCTCCGCCTCAACAGCTGGTCGCATCGGTCATCCGATTCTCAGGAAGTTTTGTGGGCAGGTGCGATAATTACACGGACTTTGTCGATACAGTTTATGGAAATTTTCTATCGTTAATTGAATGAATATTTATTTTATAGATATGTCTATGAATGAATTCGGCAATTTATGATAACCAGCTATCTATTTTTTTTCCTTTTGCCCTGGTGGTTATTAAGGTAGGTAATCCAGAATTTTCCGCAATGTATTATGTCACCGTCAGATTGTAAAAACCGTTAGTTTATAATCTAACGCATCGAAATCTCGCGAGATTGTAAACTGTCGAAAGTTTATAATCTACCGAAAAATAATGTGTTAAATAATTGTAAACTGTATATTACGGTTCACATTTTTCGACGTGGACGACGTGAAACTTGCAACTTACGTAGGTTAGGTTCGTTAGTTATCTTGTGCTCTGAAGAGCGGAAATAGATACTCCGCGCAGCGGAGCTTCGTCGACTTGCAGGAGGGAATCGGTTCACAATCTTCCGATAGTTTACAATCTCGCTTGTTAGATTATAAACTAACGGTTTTTACAATTTTACGGTACCATATACACATTACACACACGGACACAGGATAAATCTTATACTAATATTATTATATGCGAAATATTAGATGTTTGTTACTCAAAACACGCAAAAACGGCTGAACGGATTATCTTGAACGTATAAAATAATACTTTTTATCCCGAAAATCAACCCTCGCAGGAATGAAATACGGAGTACAAGTTTTTTTTTTTTATATAAGCCGCTACACTGAGAAATTTGGAGACTTTTAAACGCTGCCCTGCCCAGATTAGCAAAACAGTAGGGGCTGATTTTCAGATATATGATTCTTGACTATATGATTGTGGCACTGACAATAGCGAAACATGATTGCTTAAAATTTTCTCGATAGAAAATAAATCCAAAGTCGAGTCTATATTTTCCTTTTTTTCCTCAGCCTACTAAAACAACGCATTATTAAAAGACACGATTATAGTACATTACTTTTTTATGCCCGTGGTAAGTACAAAATTTTATGTCACCCCCTGGCCAGGAAGAGGGTTTTTTCGCGCGCGGAGCGTGCGATAATGGCCACTTTATGGCCAGGTGTGACATAAAGTTAATTACGAGTATGATGGTATTTTACCTCATCTAGGTACTGACAAGAGGAAATTTAATAAACCTGCACACAGTCAGATATTTAACGAGATTTGTCTAAAAAGCCATTCTCGGAGAGGGTTGCATCCCGTTTTGTCGTGAGCGAAAAACAAAGGGTGTCTCTTTCAATCGATATATCGCCTTAATCATTTATTTCCGGCATCGGTGGCCCATAATACAAAGTTTATGCAGACGAAGTGGTTGCGATAGCTAGTAATTTTATGATATAAGTGCTTGAGTATTTTAGGTAGGTATTTTGTGGTGAACAAAGTAAATAAGTGCAAAGATCTGATAATAGATAGAGCAAAGATTGACCAAAGTATCGTGGAGAAACCACATAATGTCATTAATTCCTCGAACATGTCTGGTTATTCTATGATACATAGATAAAAACACGTTTAGATGAGTCGTTTGTGGTTAACAATTTCTTGTGAATTAACAATCATTACAAGAGCTATGCTATGTGAACAAAGGACAGTGATTGTTGGTTTTTAAACGCATCCATAGCAACGTAGCATAGCATAGCTCTAGTGGAAAAAAAGCCACATGCCAGTACCTATCATAATGCGTAAATTTACCTGTATAACCATTAAGTGGTTAAAGTGCCAGTGTTTTTACAATCTATGCAAGTCATGCTGATGCAAAATTTGATATTTAAATTATACCTACCTTTATTAGAATACCGAATATACGTGATGGCCGATAAAATTAATGATATTTTTTTAGATTTTTTTTATTGCGAATGGCATCTAGCCCAAGGTTAATAACGAGGCCGAAGATTTAGCGAACTCATAATATATTCTAGAAATTAATTAAAAAATAACATTTAAAATAATTTGAACTGACTGAGTTGTATGTAATTAGTCTTTTCAAAGGCGACTTTACCATCATATCAAGACGATTCAAAATCAAATGAACAGTATAATAAAAAGTCGGACATTTGAAATAATTTAAACTATAAATGCATACTTTACAAAAACAGAACACGTGTTGCGGTCTGTAAACGACCTAGCATTTCATCTGATTTGCCTTCTCAATGAGGAAACCTGACCACATTCTACCATTCAGCACTTACCTTCCTGACACGCAAGAAACAACCTAAACACAACCCGATAAGCCTCATTTTGAAACTGAGCTTATCAAATGTTTTGCAAATTTAGAATGAACTTCGGTCAATTGAAAAGCGGCTTTCAGCTTTACTGTAATAAGAGTCAGGCTGCCTGCTAAGGTAAGCTGGTTAAGAATAGAACGTAAACTCACATTTCGTAAGCTGAGTCGTCCCTGCGAGCGCGTTTAAGTAATGACCAAATAAATTCCAAAATGGCGTAAGTGCGGTCTAATTTTACTGGAGATACGACGTTTTAGGAATTTTGGATACTGGTGCAATAGTAGCCATATAGAAGCAATAGTTTGCATTAAGAACTTTGATTTGAATAGATTGAATTAAATCGTAGGTCAGTTATGAGAGTTATGCTAAATGTTAAGTAATCTGAGTAATATTAAGGTAGGTAGTGAAGTAATTGGCGTAGGTTTGGTTATAAAACGATACTATTACGAATACTATTTATGCATACCTCAATAAAAATACAAAACCGTTCAGAACGTAGCATAGCGCACGCATCATCCTGAACGGTGTCCGAACATATCCCAAAAGGTTTCAGTTGGTTTCAGTTAGTAATTATCAATGTCCGGGTCACAACCTAATTTCCCCGTACTAATAGGCGGTCTTACCGCCAAAGAGCGTCTTCTAGGCAACCTAATAATCTGTAGAGGTGAGACGTATTTACGGGAACAGGTTTTTGGAATAGGTTTTGGCATGGACGCGTAAGTACCTACGCGATCCCGCTCGCGCGTCTTTTAGCGTATCGAGCACTAGGCGTACGACGACTCTGAAGACTCGAAACGGCTAAGAGTCTTTACGTTCCGCGCTATTCGAATTCGTCTGCGCGTTCGGATTCTTTCGGGGCACCTCGGGTCGGGGTCGGTTTAGCGCGTATTTGGACCTAGTCTTTGGATCTAGTCTTTTTGTGGACGCGTACTCGCAAGACTCAGTACGCGTTTTGCCTAGTACGTCTCACCTCTAATAATGTGATATTTTTTCCCCAGCTACGGTCTTCTCGGAGCCTCGGGCTGCGGCAAAACCACACTGCTCTCCTGCATCGTGGGCCGGCGCAAGATGAACAGCGGAGAGATCTGGGTGCTGGGAGGTCGGCCTGGGACCAAAGGTACGTAGTTTCTTCCATGGTCTAAACGTCTAAACGCCGCAGTACACTTTGGACAAGGTATTGGGCCAGCAGTTGGGCCAAGACGTCAACGTGTGAACGAAACGCGCCAAAATCCTTTGATATGTGCACGAAAATCGACACCGTTCGGCTGGCCGGCCAGTGTTGGCGCCAACTACCAACATACAGCCAAGTAGGGCCGCTGTTTGGCACGAACTTTGGCTTTACATACAGAATGGCCACGAACCCCCCGCACCGAGGTCAGTTACCTCGTCCCTGAGAGACCCGCCTGGTGCCGATCGGGCGCCGTCGCGCCTCGCGATTCGACCGCGCCACACGCTACGCACCCGCGCAAACAATTGACGCGTGTACCGACAGCGCACGCACACATAAACACACAGCGCTTACGTTCCTTCGCCTGTCACAGGTGTGACTTTGGGCCAAGGTATTGGACCAGCTCGTTGGGCCAACGTATAGAGACCCGCTTGGCTGTATGTTGGTAGTTGGCGCCAACGCTGGCTCGCAACCAGAATGGTATCGGTTTTCGTGCACATATCAAAGGATCTTGGCGCGCTTCGTTCACACGTTGAGCGTTGACGTCTTGGCCCAACTGCTGGCCCAATGCGGGCTTAAGAAACACTAGGTCTGATACTCCGGGTTGTGACACCCTTTCATCACGGCCGATGACAGATGATCCAAACAGTGTTTGTATGAGAGGATGTGGGAAGGCAGAGTGGCAGAGAAAGGAAGGAGGAGATGGATGGAAATGGAAGAGTTGGGACTCCCGGACTCGGGAGAGAGAGACCAAGACGAGGGTATCCTAGTTAAATTTATGTGATACTGATGATGTGTATGTAAATTTATATGCTGTATGTGCGAAGTATGAACTGGCTCAAATATATATGGTATTGATTTGGTTTATATTTTGAATTTCGTCTTGTCAAACTATGCTTCGATAAGAATGATCTGTAAAATACAATGTAATTTTGAATATAGCATAATGAACCAGTGAAAGTAGTGTTTTAACTACATATACACATAATCTACGACATTTTGTAGTCCTTCGAACCGGATGTGAACCTGTGACCTATGGATATTTCTATCCCAAGGACATATACACATAATCTATGAAATTTTCTAGTCCTTCGAACCGGATATGAACCCATGACCTATGTTTTTTTCTCCCCCCAGGCTCAGGCGTGCCAGGCAAGCGCGTCGGCTACATGCCACAAGAGATCGCGCTGTACGGCGAGTTCACGATCCGCGAGACCATGATGTACTTCGGCTGGATCTTCGGCATGGAGACCAGGGAGATTGTGGAGCGGCTCCGCTTCCTCCTCGAGTTCCTCGACCTGCCCAGCGAGAACCGCATGGTCAAGAACCTTAGGTAAGCCCCACAACATGTCGAGACACGTTTCTTACAAAGACTTCAGCAAAGAAGGTCTAGGCGCCCTAAGGAAGAGATTGCGAGACCACGATGCACTTTGAATTGATCTTTCGCATGACACTGCTGGGTCAAGAACCTTAGGTAAGCTCCACAATTTATCCAGACGCGTTCCTTCCAAACGTTTAGCAACGGAAAGGCTACACGCCCTTAGAAAGAAGGGTACTGCTCCAAGCAAGACCTTCTTGACGCAATAGACAGGGCTCTAGTTATTGCCTAACTGGACCTAAACTGGAAGATAAAACCGGCAACACGAGAATGGTTGTGTTTTTAGGACATCCACACCGACACCGATAGGTCAGGACGGCCCGGAAGGCGCACCGTAGGTAGACCCCCCGCAAGGTGGACTGATGACTGTGCTGAATGCTGTGACGCAGGTCGACCGGTCATTGTGGAACTCTTGGGGAAGGCCTATGTCCAGCTGTGGACGTCTTTCGGCTGATATGATGATGATGATGACGAAGGACATACTTATAGCATTCTTTCCTCTGTCTAGTGTTATACGTCCTTATTTTTCAGAAACACGACTTAGTTGCTTTAACTTATGACGCATATAGTTGACACTGTCAACATACCTAGGTTTTACTTATCCAAACAAGACTAACAAGAAAACTAAACAAATCTGCTAAATAGCACATTACTCATAAATCTCGTAATGGCCATCCATTATATGTATAATAACACAATAATGGTTGGCATTCAGCCAGCTTAACTATTTGCATACGCATGCTTATCCATATTTGTGCAGCACTGTGCAGTCATTGCACTGGACAGATATTTCTTTATGTTGTGCGGTATGCAAATGAGCACAAGGTTGAAGTAAGGTATCTCTACTCTAGTTCATCATACTCCTAGTGTTTTCCCGGGTGTTTGCACCCGGGGTTCACTTTGAAATCTAATCTCCTGATATGAAGTAGGCGCTAGATTTACAAAAACCAATTTGTGATAGTCCAAATTGAGATGAAAGGGATACATTGGATTTTGAACACCTAGCAATGAGCTTTCTAGTAAAATTAAATGCCTGCATCAAATGTTTCTGTTTAGCCCAATGGTTAACTGGTAGAGAATGCCTTATGGCATTAAGTCCGCCATTTGTATACATTTCTTGTGCTGACAATAAAGTGCTGGTCTCTCTGAACTATTAGTACATCATTATACAGACAGAGGCCGGGAAGGAAGAGATTGCCTTACAGAGTGTGTTATAAATTTATAATTATTTAAGCAGTCGCCCGTAAGCGAAACTATCGTCGCTAACATAAGGTTTACTTTTCCGGGGCATGTATGAGAAATTAACTTTCATACCACACGGTCTTATGAACAATTTAAGTCTCTCCAACTCGTCGTTCCCGAAATTCTCTCAGAACTCTCCTATATATCCCCAAGAAGAAATTTCTTGCCAAATAGCTAATCTCTTAACTAGTTTTTATCATTATTAAAGCGTTATTTTTACGATACCTACCATAGGTATTTGGAAAACAGACGAGACGGGTACTTTCAAATTGAGGGGCGACTTTAACAATCCAGTTTCTATGTCGTGTTTTAGTTGGGGTATACCTTCGTAAATTTCCTACTGAATCAAACTAGAAATAGTTACTGATGATTATATAAGTGTTTTTATATAATCCAAAATTAACCACGGTTTATGGTATTTAAAAAAAAACGCTCAATAGGATCGCTTGCAAATTACTGTTGTGTGAGGATTTAAGTGCGTGTTTGTAACTTTAAAGATCAATGTTGTGTAGGGGTCATATTATATACGAAGGTCTTGTTATTTCCTCATACGTGATAGAACCTTGGTGCGTATAAACAGACGCCCAGTAAACATGTATTATAAATATTATAATGTACCACCCTGGGTATTTCGCTGGGCGTCTTGGGTCACTTTACTTCCGCGGCCGCATTTATTGACGGAGTCCTTACAAATTTAAGGATAATTTCAGAACATTTTGTAGTGAGTAGGGATTGTTGTTAACATTCATGACAAAATTGTACGTAATAATAAAAATAATACAAACAAAAGCATAACTAACATGCATACTGCCTAAGCGGGTAATTATTGGCCACAAGATGACTTGGTTTTCTTACTGTAGAAAAATATAAAACTCCATTCCTTCCCCAGACCTTCATCTTATATTTGGATGTTTGTTACAATTGTTAAGTACTCAATCACGCAAAAACGGCTGAACAGATTATGATGAAACTTTGGAGCTAGTATGACATATAGTCCCACAGCGTTAAAGACAGTATATCTATTTGACACGCGTTAAACATATGACACACTTCAAACGGCCCAATTATGCCAGTCGAATGTCCATGTAATCCACCCAGCGTCCACTTTCATCTCACTACATACAGTCGAGGAATTCGATACTTACTTTTGGACTCTATTATAATAGAAATAGAGTCCGAAATTCTGCACCACAATAGATTAATCTCGTGACGTAACTGAAACGTCGGGAGCGAAAGTAATGGCGTAACTTGAAAGATGAATTGTAACTGCGGCCGACAAATTAATTGAACTATAATGAACATATGTTTAAAAATACAATACGCATGGAAAATATAATAACTTCATTGATTAAATACATTCATCCATTCGCTTTGACATTCGCGCGAATAGGTTGTAGTTGAATGCATGATGAATTGATGAAGCTAAGAATAGAAATAGAAATACTTTTATTTGCTATAAATGTTGTACATAATTAGGTGTTACAATTTCATTATCTTGTGACCATACATTTAGGCTTTGAGAAGCCATGCAAAATAAGTGAAAATATTTCTGAGTAAGCAAAGTATAGAAGCAAGAATGTATTGATAAGTATCTGTCGTGTTTATAAGAGATTGCTTAATTCTTGCGAATTATATCTATTTAATCTTTATTGCACAAAAAAAATCTTTACGTACATTCTCTACCAGGCTAAGCAGAAAGTACATTTAAACGGATCACTCGTGTCTTTAAAGTTGAATATCGCTCAAACCCATACGCGGTTCTAAATCATGAGCGCTCGCGATGCCGGCACGTAAAGGTGTGCGTGTCCTGGCGCTCCTGGCCCCGTATTATGGTCGCAGTTATAGCGTGATAAAGTATCTGTCACTTTCTATTGAGTGGTATCAGAGAGTGACAGATGCTTTATCTTGCCGTTTATCACGTGATAACCATCATAACCCCCTGCTCCATTATATTTTAATATAATCATGATTTTGCTGTCTTAATTAATCCCCGTCCAACAAAAACAAAAAAGGAAAATTCAGTTTATCGATAAGTATTTATTGAAGATGGTGTGGTACTGTCAAGTGCCATTGAAGATTTTAAGTGCTTGTATTTGATGGAAATGAATGGAATGGAACGGTAAATGTCAAGGCAAGGAACGAACTGTTGCGTACATCACATTATTATAACAATGTACCTCGCAGAATGCCATAAGCTAAAAGTAGATGACAAAATAGTCACTTGCTTGTAATGGGTTGGAAGATCAGGGCCCTATTTCACCACGTCGACAATTGTCAGTGACATATGTCGAGTGACCATTGGTCACTGACCAAAGTCACCTACATAGTGACCATTTTGAAAATTATGTTGTATAGAAATACATATAAACATGACAGGCATTTTGTTACAATTGTCTGTATGACAATTGTGTTGTGAAACCAAAGTGATTTTTCCTAGTCGACATATTTGTAGATAATGTCGGTAAAAACTACAAAGCTTGACACAGCTTCAATCTCATGTCAAGATTTACTGACAAATCTACAAATATGTCGACTAGGAAGAATCATTTTTGTTTCACAGGTGTTCACAACGTAATTGTCATACGAGTACAAACAATTGTAACAAAATGTAGACTGTCATGTTTATATATGCATTTCTACATGTCATCTGTCGCTTGACAATTGTCACTCTACATATGTCACTGACAATTGTCGACGTGGTGAAATAGGGGCCAGATGGCAGTTGCTTTCGTAAAATAAGTTCCTGCGCCAAATCTTGGGATTTCCAAGTACCGTGGGCTCTAGTTCGATTAGATACACGATTAGGTACCTCAATTCAATCATCATAATCAATTACATAAGCTGGCCCGGCCAGGTGCAATCGGATGGTACGATTAAAAATCGATTCACGAACGCATAGATCCGAATTACAATGGTATTTGAATCAATTGTCTTGGGAACGCGTGTCTGATGTTCATAATCGTGTTATACAGTACAGGTGACAGTTAACTATTGGATAAAAACAGATAAAAATCTATATTTAGGGTCAAGGAACCAAAAGATGAACACACCCCAATAGTTGAACATTCGACCGAAAAATTGAAATAAAAAAATCGTGACACATTTTACCCTTTCGGAATATTTTTTTTCTAACGCGGCAATCCATTGTCGAGGCTGGTAATTAAACTCCCAGGCTGTAACCATACACACATGGCTATAAGCCGCTGTTGAATCCAGGCCTCGCGCCAAAAACTCCGTTTGTATGGAGATCTTACTAAGGATAGCGCGCTCAAATTTAAGCATTAAATTACGTATAAAATTGAATATAACGTATACTTACAAGGTTTTGAGTGAAATAGATTCTTGATTAATGCCTTTACATTTTTATATATTAGATAAATATTTTTTTTAAATAATTTGGGAGATATTTGCTGTTCAAGTTATGGTTCCAATTTTGTGTACCTGAGCTAATAGTTGAACGGCGTTCAACTTTCGGGCATGGTGTCGTTTTTTCAAACATTGATTTAAATTCCTACTGAAAAGATAATAAGAACCTCTATAGCTTAAATTAATCGTTTCTTTGTCGTTGATTTTTCAACCAAAAGTTGAACGCAACTTTCTATTGACAAAACGTTTATTTTGGAGTTTGTTTTACTATGAAAAATACCAGTGTTCAACATAGAACCTGAGGCCAGAACTTGAACGAATAAAATTAACTAGTTCAACTTCTGGCTACTATTCCAATATGTGAACACTTTGTTGATTTTGGTTCGTTCATTTCACAGCTATCGTGTCCAAAACTTGAACTAAGATAATTTAGTCGTTCATGATTTAGGCAGTGGTTAGTAAATGAACGTCTTTACTCCAAAGTTACTAATTAGCATAAAACCTGGCAACTTTACCCATCCTTAGCTTTCATGTTCTCTAGTTTACTGTATTATTTTGGTAAATATTATTTATAGTATTATGTAAGTTCGCACATTATTTTTTTTGCTTATAAATGCCCGGACAATGCATAAATAAATATGTTTGTTCATTTTACACTAATATTTCATTCATCTTTATTAACATACACCGTTATCAATGGAGTAAATTGGTGCGAAAGTGTTCGTTCATCTAATGGTGTCAAAGTGTTCAGAATTAGGGCACACTGTTCAACTTCTGGGCAAATTGGCATACTTTTGCTTAGATTATTTTTAAAAAAATACTCTATTATAATAGGATGATTTAAAATATTGGAATTCAATCTCGATTATATACCGATTCATATA
This sequence comes from Cenopis cana, assembly GCA_951800055.1. Lineage (NCBI taxonomy): Eukaryota > Metazoa > Arthropoda > Insecta > Lepidoptera > Tortricidae > Cenopis > Cenopis cana. The sequence continues at coordinate 12,450,228 of OX637493.1, read as the reverse complement.
AAAAATTGAAACCTGTATAAAGTAGGTTACAACACCCCGAAAAAAATTCCTAAAGTTGGGTTAGTCGCTTAAGTGTTCATCTTTTGGTTCCTTGACCCTACTATGATCCTGATAGCTTTACTTGATCTAAGTATGATCCAAGTGGATTTTATGTCATATTTTCCAACGTTGAGCCTTAAGGCCCATTTACATCGTGCAAGAACTTGCTTGCGATTTTCATTATATCGCGGGGTTTGGTCGCCCTCGTCGTACCTCGATATTCCGTAGCCCGCAATGAAATCGAAATTGCATGCAAGTTCTTGTACCGTGTAAATCGGCCCTTAGAGACTTTGGAGAGCATAATCTTGAGACACGTACGACATACGTTGGCAATCGTCAGATATCAAGAATTCAAGACGTTTCGACGAGGAGAAAGAGGGTAGATATATGTTTGTGGCCAAAACTAATGATTCCATGTTGTTTCCAGCGGTGGGCAACAGCGCCGAGTGTCATTCGCTGTGGCCCTCATGCATGACCCTGAGCTGCTGATCCTCGACGAGCCGACGGTCGGAGTGGACCCTCTTCTTCGACAGTCCATCTGGACGCATCTCGTGCGCATCACCAGCTCGGGAGACAAGACTGTCATCATCACCACGCATTATATCGAGGAGGCGCGACAGGCCCACTGTGTAAGTAGACCGCGAGTCGACGGTCCGGTCGGAGTGGACCCGCTCCTTCGACAGTCCATCTGGACGCATCTCGTGCGCATCACCAGCTCGGGAGACAAGACTGTGATCATCACCACGCATTATATCGAGGAGGCGCGACAGGCCCACTGTGTAAGTAGACCGCGAGTCGACGGTCCGGTCGGAGTGGACCCTCTTCTTCGACAGTCCATCTGGACGCATCTCGTGCGCATCACCAGCTCGGGAGACAAGACTGTGATCATCACCACGCATTACATCGAGGAGGCGCGACAGGCCCACTGTGTAAGTAGACCGTGAGTCGACGGTCCGGTCGGAGTGGACCCTCTTCTTCGACAGTCCATCTGGACGCATCTCGTGCGCATCACCAGCTCGGGAGACAAGACTGTGATCATCACCACGCATTACATCGAGGAGGCGCGACAGGCCCACTGTGTAAGTACAGTCCATCTGGATCTGGACGCATCTCGTGCGCATCACCAGCTCGGGAGACAAGACTGTGATCATCACCACGCATTACATCGAGGAGGCGCGACAGGCCCACTGTGTAAGTACAGTCCATCTGGATCTGGACGCATCTCGCGCGCATCACTAGGTCGGGAGACAAGACTGTGATCATCACCACGCATTACATCGAGGAGGCGCGACAGGCCCACTGTGTAAGTACAGTCCATCTGGATCTGGACGCATCTCGTGCGCATCACCAGCTCGGGAGACAAGACTGTGATCATCACCACGCATTACATCGAGGAGGCGCGACAGGCCCACTGTGTAAGTACAGTCCATCTGGATCTGGACGCATCTCGCGCGCATCACTAGGTCGGGAGACAAGACTGTGATCATCACCACGCATTACATCGAGGAGGCGCGACAGGCCCACTGTGTAAGTACAGTCCATCTGGATCTGGACGCATCTCGTGCGCATCACCAGCTCGGGAGACAAGACTGTGATCATCACCACGCATTACATCGAGGAGGCGCGACAGGCCCACTGTGTAAGTACAGTCCATCTGGATCTGGACGCATCTCGCGCGCATCACTAGGTCGGGAGACAAGACTGTGATCATCACCACGCATTACATCGAGGAGGTGCGAGTGTGTAAGTAGACCGCGAATCGACGGTCCGGTCGGAGTGGACCCGCTCCTTCGACAGTCCATCTGGACGCATCTCGTGCGCATCACCAGCTCGGGAGACAAGACTGTGATCATCACCACGCATTACATCGAGGAGGCGCGACAGGCCCACTGTGTAAGTACAGTCCATCTGGATCTGGACGCATCTCGCGCGCATCACTAGGTCGGGAGACAAGACTGTGATCATCACCACGCATTACATCGAGGAGGCGCGACAGGCCCACTGTGTAAGTACAGTCCATCTGGATCTGGACGCATCTCGTGCGCATCACCAGCTCGGGAGACAAGACTGTGATCATCACCACGCATTACATCGAGGAGGCGCGACAGGCCCACTGCGTAAGTACAGTCCATCTGGATCTGGACGCATCTCGTGCGCATCACCAGCTCGGGAGACAAGACTGTGATCATCACCACGCATTACATCGAGGAGGCGCGACAGGCCCACTGTGTAAGTACAGTCCATCTGGATCTGGACGCATCTCGCGCGCATCACTAGGTCGGGAGACAAGACTGTGATCATCACCACGCATTACATCGAGGAGGCGCGACAGGCCCACTGTGTAAGTACAGTCCATCTGGATCTGGACGCATCTCGTGCGCATCACCAGCTCGGGAGACAAGACTGTGATCATCACCACGCATTACATCGAGGAGGCGCGACAGGCCCACTGTGTAAGTACAGTCCATCTGGATCTGGACGCATCTCGCGCGCATCACTAGGTCGGGAGACAAGACTGTGATCATCACCACGCATTACATCGAGGAGGCGCGACAGGCCCACTGTGTAAGTACAGTCCATCTGGATCTGGACGCATCTCGTGCGCATCACCAGCTCGGGAGACAAGACTGTGATCATCACCACGCATTACATCGAGGAGGCGCGACAGGCCCACTGCGTAAGTACAGTCCATCTGGATCTGGACGCATCTCGTGCGCATCACCAGCTCGGGAGACAAGACTGTGATCATCACCACGCATTACATCGAGGAGGCGCGACAGGCCCACTGCGTAAGTACAGTCCATCTGGATCTGGACGCATCTCGCGCGCATCACTAGGTCGGGAGACAAGACTGTGATCATCACCACGCATTACATCGAGGAGGTGCGAGTGTGTAAGTAGACCGCGAATCGACGGTCCGGTCGGAGTGGACCCGCTCCTTCGACAGTCCATCTGGACGCATCTCGTGCGCATCACCAGCTCGGGAGACAAGACTGTGATCATCACCACGCATTACATCGAGGAGGCGCGACAGGCCCACTGTGTAAGTTAAGTGGACCGCGAGTTAAGTAGATCCTTTTGGATTTGGACGCAACTCGTAAGTACTCATCACCGTTTAAATAGGTAAATGAGGCATTACTTACAAAGAAACAAAACACTTACTTTGAGAATGTTTTTGTCCGACAACGCGAATTATGCTAGATATGAGATTTTCCTATAGATTTATTGGACACATATCAAACATATTTTGCGATATCCATGTTTGTATTTATTTGATTAATTTATCTTCATGAATAGTCTAGTCAACCGAATGCGTTTGTCTGTCTATTATTATTTAATCTAGTAATGCCAACAAAACCTTGAGAAACTCGTTTGTTTATTGCAAAATTGCGGGGGTGTACTATTTCCCATGATAATACATACATAATGTTTTTGCATACGGCAGTGTGTATATAGCTTAATTGCTATATTAAGCATATGAGGGCAGATCATGTGAAGTTGATCGTGTAATAAATTAGAGCTATAAAATACACAATATACATACAAACCACTTCCTAGCTAATCTAGACTCACTTTGAATTTTCTAGACATATTTTTCTTATAATTAATGTTATAGAATTCGGCTCAATGTGACTTGTAATTGTAACATGCATATTTTATTGTTTTTGCCTGTTTAATATGAATACTCGTACCATACAATTCAATTACGGTAAGGTACGATTATTATAATGTCAGACCAAATTCTCTACTCTGTGTTTTCTAAAAATATGCATATTAGATTTTTGACGAAATTGTCTAGATGTACTTAAATCACATTTATAGTGTCACAGTATGAAACAGAAAACCTATGATTCGTTTGATAAGATCCATAACTGTAGCAAAGATCCTGGAAGTTAAATTTCATGATGATTCCCTATAGGTGTACCATTTAACCGAAACCGCGCCTGGGTAAGAGGGGGACAGGGGTAAGAGGGGAGACGTCAAAGGGTAGCAGGCCCTTCCGCGCGGTCTCAGTAAAGCGGTATACCTATAAATCCTATAACTTATGTTTTTGTGCCCCATCAAGATGATCCCCAAACTTATGTTTCCGTCCCCCAGATCGGGCTGATGCGCAGCGGCCGCCTGTTAGCCGAGGAGTCCCCACAGGCGCTCCTGACGATGTACAACTGTATATCGCTCGAGGACGTCTTCCTGAAGCTATCGAGAAAGCAAGGTAAGTGACACAAGAATACTTACTAAGTGCCAGTTGCACCAACGTACGAACACTGACCGGTCATCGTCAAATATGGCGCCGGCAGCTGTCATCCCATAGAAACTTGTCAAACTTTCCATACAATCAGATTTGACGAGCACCGCTTACGATTACAGACGGTTTGGTGCAACCCAGCCTAAGACTAACCTAAAATTAAAATTAGGTATATTATGTCTAAATAACCCTGCCTTGCAGTCGGGTAAAAAGGGCCCACGTGGCATCGTACCAATAAGACGCTGGAAGCATTTCCTTGCCGTATCACTCACCCGCTGTGCGAGAAAGCTGCCAGCTCTTTAGTCACCAGTTGTGTCGACCAGCCTTTTAGCTTATTTTTTATGATGTTGCCGAGTGTTTGAGCCCCACGGCCCAAGGGTCTTTGCTAACTAACCTCCTAGCTCCTAACGTTGAAGGAATACCACAGTATACAGACAATTAGAGGTCATGCATCCTCCTAGCGTTATCCTAGTACAGTTGCATCCTGAAGGATGCCTGGGGTCCGCTACCTAATCCCAAGATTTGGCGTAGGCACTAGTTTTTGCGGAAGTGACTGCCATCTGACCTTCCAACCCCGAGGGGAAACTAGACCTTATTGGGCTTTGTCAAGTGAGTGGGCAACTCGACTGTTAGAAGTTCTCAAACCGCCCGAAGGCCTCCAACTTGTCTTAACGACTGCTGCCATAGACAGCAACCGGGATCAACGGCTTAACGTGCCTTCCACGGGAGCGCTCAGTTAGTAACCACTCAAAGCGGTCACCCATCCTACTCCTGACCGCTGTCCATGTTGCTTAACCTTAGATACCGCAAGCGGTACGCAGGCGCCGCTGGGCCACGAGCGCTCACCTACCCAAGATTTGGCGAAAACTAGAACTCGTAGCGAACAGACCTGTTTCCTCGTGATGATTTCCTACACTCAAAATTCACAGTTAAATATCAAATGATTTAAAAATAGACGCCATTTTAGTCGTTTGACGTAGGGAGAGTTTATTGACTCTTAACTCGCTAATTTATTTCGTCATAGTTACCATCCTATTGTCTTTGTGTGTAAATGTTATAATGATGCCAAGCAAATGCCACTACACGTTGAAAACTTTAGTGATGTAACCTATAACTTGTATAAAAAAAAACAACGGGTTGCACTCCGGGAGTGCCGGCAGAAGTGAAAACTCAATAAAGATAGTAAATGGGTCATTGTCAGATTTAGGTGCGCGTCTTTTCGGTGGACAGGACATGCCAAAAGTTAAGGGCTACAAAGCTTAATTTTCGATTGATCTGATAACCCGCATAATCTGTAATTCCGTGTCTATAAATCCATGTAATAAAAACGTAAATTACATGCACACAAGCCGTTAACTTTTGTCCACCGAATGGACAACTTTTGTTTTTCCGACTGACAATGACCCAAATAACAAAGATATTCATATCGGTATCCGTATCCGTATCGGTATCCGTATCCGTTCCCCGGGGCGCTCCTTAGGAGCGCCCCGCGTCACTTTTCTAGCTAATAGAGGTTCTCATACTCTAGAGCTACGTATGAACAAAAAAAAAAAAATCCGTATCCGTACTCATACTCATGTTCATATTCATATTCGCATAATCAATTTACATATATACATAATATGTCCCGAGTATCATTGTGTCTTACGCATCCTGAGTTTAGCTGAGTTGACACCTCCTAACATCGCAATCACGATTACTAGGAGCGGTCAACTAGCTGGTCTTAGAATCTTAGAATCTGTCGCGAGTTCAACAAATTTTCCCCAGTACAAAAGTGCTCAGCGCCGCCAAAGAAGTTTTCACTTCAAAAATTGTAAGCAATACTACCTATTTCCCATTTTTAGGGTTCCCTAGTAAACAAGGAACCCTTATAGTTTCGCCATGTCCGTCCGTCCGTCCGTCCGACCCCCGTTTTTCTCAGTAACCGTTAGTACTAGAAATCTGTAATTTGGCATGAGTATAGATATTGATAACGCCGACAAAATGGTAGAATAAAATGTTAAAAATTTTTGAAGTGAAAACTTCTTTAGCGGCGCTGAGCACTTTTGTACTGGGGAAAAATGTATAAACTCGCGATAAATTCCAAGACCAGGTTAGTTGACCCCTCCTAGTATCGTGATTGCTATGTTACGAGGGGTCCCCAGCTGGTCTTCTTAGAAAGCCAAGGTTCTAACTGTTTTAAGACAATCCTAAGATTTTCCATAAAGATCATATTTCAAATAAATTCTCATGGAAAGTAGCTCTTATTGTCCCTAAAAAAGCGTTTCCAAAGTCCAATATCGGATAGCCAGACTGACCGATTTCCGTAAAGATCATATTTCAAATAAATTCTCATGGAAAGTAGTTCTTATTGTCCCTAAATACGGTGACAGTTCCCTTCAAAATACCTAGTGGCCAAGAGTGATGGATAAAATACCAAGGGCCTGACACGCTTTGTAAGAGAAAGATAGCCTTATTGCGATTCCTATGAGAGGAAGTAGAAAATAGTGCGATGTTTTGTCCTTATCACCGATCGAAAAAATTTGTATTTGTGTCAAAGTTTTGTGTCAAGAAGATTGCAAAACAAATTGGCAATATTTGGTAGTGCATTTTATAAATGGAGAATTAATGATAATAATAATTTACCAATTATCAGATCCGTAGTGTTTGGGTGTTCAGTGCAAACATGGTGGGGTGTTCAGTGTTGGGCTGTAAAAGCAAACTCGACCGAAAAAAGGCGGATGTTACATTCCATGCGTAATTTGCGTAAGTACATTTTCTTTGCATTTTGGACCCGTGTTTATTTCTAAAATCTCACCGGTACCAAGTTACTGAGCTAAATCATAAGTTATATCATGAGACACTTGATGAAATAGGAAAAATATGTAAATTAATTCAAAAATAACCTCCAAACATTTCACATATAAACCGATCAAATCGCGTAGTATAAATCTACCATAGAAGCCAGCTTAGAATTGATGTCCCATCATTCAGTCGGTTTATAATTCGATTTCGGGATACCAACAAATAATAATAAAAAAAAATTAATTAAAAAACAAAAAACCCGCCTGCACTAAAAAATACCAAAACAAGGAATAAAAAGTTTTTGTCAATATTGCATTGTCATCTGAACTAAGAGTGTATTCCTAATTTCAGCTCAATACTAGTTAAGGATAAAAAGCAGTCGGAGGCATGGATTTGGCCGAAAAGTCTCATTTAATGCTACTCCATGCCTCCGACTGCTTTTTATCCTTGCCTCCTTTTTTAATTAATTATTTTTTTATTTAAGACTTTTTAGTTTCAACTATGGTCCTTGCAATTCAGTGGCGGCGCGTGAGATTTTTATAGGGTAACCCGGAGCAAAAATTAGAAATTGAAGAGTCATCAACTAGGTACCTACTCTTTGAGAGAATTGTAATGAACCCAAACACGACAGTTATATCTAAAGTTTATGAATTGCTTCTGATTGTCTCGTCAAAACGGCTTTATGGCCACATGATATTGCAATGAAACTTGATTTACACATATATAAAATTTCAACTCAATTGGACTACGAGAAGTTTGTCAAATTTAGTTTGTAAAGTTTGACGCAAGGAAACAATTTTAACTGAACCTACTTATTTATTACTTTACGAGGTAAATAACACCTTGCAAAAATATCTTCACGTGACTCATTTCAGCAAAAAACAAGTGCGTGTCGGATCACGCACAAAGCAGGGTTCCGTACCGACACCTAGCAGTCCACTTTTAAAAACACTATTTAATAGGTACCTTAATCAATAAAGGTCGTATCTTCATAGGGAAGAAACGGCACTTACGTCCTTTTGTTTGGGCAAGACAGTTTTTCAGTGATAACTCAACCCCCCCCCCCCACCCCCCTAAAATATTTTTTTTTTCCTAATTTCACATCACTTTTATGTAGTGGTTTATATAATACATCTTCCTACCAAATTTCATAATAGTAGTACTTATAGTCTCCAAATAAATCGGCTGTGACATACGGACAGATAGACAGACAGACCGGAACTATAAGTGTTCCTTTTTAGCCATACTGGCTACGGCACCCTAAAAACAACGGGTTGCACTTTGCACTCCGGGAGTGCCGTTAGAAGTGAAAATTCAATTACATGATTTAAAGAAAGTAAATAACAAAGATATTGATATTCATAATCGAATAATCCATCTGCACATATACCTTAAAGCATTTAAGGTGCAGGGGTGGGCAAGGCATTCTCCATACAAACTCTGTGCACGTTTTATTCGTAGGTTTTGGCATTGACGAATGTTTTTTTTTTTGATGTAAATATTAGATATGCGGAGAAAGTGATGTGGAAATTTTCAAATATTTCAAAAAAATGAAAAATGATATTAATGAAAAAAAAATACATCACGAAATAGCTAACAGAGAAATAAGCATACTGACCATAAATCATAACTTTAAGTGCAAATACAAACGAAGAAAATCCTGCACAAAGTTAACCGATATTGGACTTAGTGGAAAAGCCAGTAAGAGGAAACTTCATTCCTCAAGTTTGGTGTTTTAAGTCTTACGATTGGGAAGACCAGTTGAGTTGACGCCTCCTAACATCGCAATCACGATACTAGGAGGGGTCAACTAGCTGGTCTTATATTACCGCCTACGTGACCAGCTGAGTTGACCCCTCCTAACATCGCAATCACGATACTAGGAGGCATGCTAAACTCCGCCGACTTGTTTGGCTTTATGAAATGCGTTGCGTTTGGCGTTCGCGTGCGTAGATTTCGTAGGTAGTGGTTAGCTTAAATCTATTATGACGCTAAAGTAAATCGTATTATCAAATTGTATTTAGGTAATGGATATGTTGTATTCATAAATTGATGATTTATTAAATTAACAGCAGGTAGTTTGTAGCAAGATTTTGTAAGGCAAGCCGGTGGGAATCGGGTTGTATGGGCGCTCCGCCACAATGCAATTGTTAAACGTGTGTAAAGCAAACCTCGATTGACGATGACAATGAAAACGTGAGTGATTGCGCATAGCGGATAGCGGATCCGACTATTAAACTTTGAATAGTTATAAATCCTAAACGGTTGTTTTCACTAACTAATGACTAAAGAAACCTTATAATGATTTTAAAATACCTATTCAATGATACCCCACATGATATAGTTCGTCAACTTTATTTTCTATTTGTTTTACAAAATGGTGTCTGGTGGCCGCCATCTATGTTTTTTTTTGACGTCACATTTCTAAGAACACTCGGGCTGTTAAGACAAATCTAACGATGTATCAATCATTAAAATCCGTTCAGGGAATTGGAAGATGGCAGGTAATAAAGAATATTACATACATACAAGATACGCGCGAAACACATAACCCTGCCTTGCAGTCGGGTAAAAATCCCCTGAAGATTACCCCACGTTTCGGGAAATTCAAGTAATTTGATTTTTTCAGTTTTTAGGGTTCCGTAGTAAACAAGGAACCCTTATAGTTTCGCCATGTCCGTCCGTCCGTCCGTCCGACCCCCGTATTTCTCAGTAACCGTTAGTACTAGAAAGCTGTAATTTGGCATGAGTATACATATCGATGACGCGGAGAAAACGGTAGAATAAAATCTTAAAAAAAAATTTTTTTTATGGTACCTCCCCGGGTGACAGTAACGGAAACGCACAGGGCCGTCTTTAACCAATTTGAGGCCCTGGGCACATTAGGGTAATGGGGCCCCTATGACCTTGATAGAGCACGATTCTGTTAGAATAGACAAAGAAAGTAAACGAGTCACATTAAATGAATAGATATTAATAATATAATATTTCCTAAAAAATATAATTAATTTTTAAAATACACCAAATTTGGGTTCTTCCTTAGAGCAAACAGCTAAATTAAATTTTCTTAAATAAACGCCTAATTCTAACCAGTCATATATATTTTTTTAAATTGAAAATGAGGCCGACGCTTATGCGAGCTCACCCAGAAGATTCACTCGTACCTTAAAAAGGTCCAGGTTATTTGAACTCGGAAGTACCTACATACGCCATTCGAAAAAAGATGATTTTGACCAGGTAATGAAAGTAGCCAGTCGTACGTCGTCTGGATATCTGATGGAAGAAGGGGGAAGGCGGTATGAGCTCATGGAGTTCCTGAGCACACTCAACGAATCTAAAGAAATAAAAATGGGAAATAGGTACCTAGTATTGCTTACAATTTTTGAAGTGAAAACTTCTTTAGCAGCTCTGAGCACTTTTGTACTGGGGAAAATTTGTTGAACTCGCGACAGATTCTAAGATTCTAAGACCAGCTAGTTGACCGCTCCTAGTAATCGTGATTGCGATGTTAGGAGGTGTCAACTCAGCTAAACTCAGCTGGCCCCTATACCACAAAACTTTACAAGTCTACAATTTGACAAAATTGCACAATTTTCCATAGAAAAAGTTCACAAATTTGTCGAATTGTACGCTTGTAAAGTATTGTGGTACAGGTTCCTGGTCTTAGATGCGTAAGACACAATGATACTCGGGACATATTATGTAAATGGATTATGCGAATATGAACATGAGTATGAGTACAGTACAGATACGGATACCGATACGGATACCGATACCGATATGAATATCTTTGTTATTTGGGTCATTGTCAGTTGGAAAAACAAAAGTTGTCCATTCGGTGGACAATAGTTAACGGCTTGTGTGCATGTAATTTACGTTTTTATTATATGGATTTATAGACAGGGAATTACAGATTATGCGGGTTATCAGATCAATCGAAAATTAAGCTTTGTAGCCCTTAACTTTTGGCATGTCCTGTCCACCGAAAAGACGCGCACCTAAATCTGACAATGACCCATTTACTATCTTTATTGAGTTTTCACTTCTGCCGGCACTCCCGGAGTGCAACCCGTTGTTTTTTTTTTTTAGGGTACCTCCCCTACATGTAATGTGGTGGTGCAATTTTTTTTTCTTCCATACCCCATCGTGTGGGGTATCGTTGGATAGCTCTTTCAATATTATATTTTATAAGATTTCTAATATCATTTTTTGTTTCAAGAATCGGTTGGCGTGATATTAAGCTTTGAAGTGATAATTTTCGTTATGGTCAAGTGTCCCCCCCACCCCCCTGCCAGTTAAACGGTGGCACCTAGACATGTGAAAAAAATCATGGTAGTAGGATATACGATGAATTTTAAAGGAAAACTATCACAGCTAAGTAGACATTACTAGTTAACGAGTAGGTAATAGTCGAACTTCAGAAATATACTTTGCAAAAGCAAACTTTAGAACAATTTCCATTGATACCTTAGATAATGTTGTTAATTCTGTCAAAAACATAGAAAAAATAAGTTTGCGAACTTTTTAGTCCACATAATGTAACGGGTGTATGACTACGGAACCCTACCTTGCGTGTGGCCCGACACGCACTTGGCCGGTTTTTTATTTCTTTAGATTCGTTGAGTGTGCTCAGGAACTCCATGAGCTCATACCGCCTTCCCCCTTCTTCCATCAGATATCCAGACGACGTACGACTGGCTACTTTCATTACCTGGTCGAAATCATCTTTTTTTTATAATGTGTACTGGTTTGGTATTCGAATGGCGTATGTAGGTACTTCCGAGTTCAAATAACCTGGACCGTTTTAAGGTACGAGTGAATCTTCTGGGTGAGCTCGCATCACCGTCGGCCTCATTTTCAATTTAAAAAAATATATATGACTGGTTAGAATTAGGCGTTTATTTAAGAAAATTTAATTTAGCTGTTTGCTCTTAGGAAGAACGAAGAACCCAAATTTGGTGTATTTTGAAAATTAATTTAATTTTTTAGGAAACATTATATTATTATTATCTATTCATTTAATGTGACTCGTTTACTTTATTTGTCTATTCTAACAGAATCGTGCTCTATCAAGGTCATAGGGGCCCCATTACCCTAATGTGCCCAGGGCCTCAAATTGGTTAACGACGGCCCTGTGCGTTTCCGTTACTTTCACCCAGTGCCTTGAACGCACAAACGCGTTCATAATATTTAGTGACTTTTGCCCTGTGCCTTAGTGCCTTAGACTTAGAATAGTCGGATGAACTCACATGTGCCTTTGGGGCACTCAGCAAAGTGCGGCACCTGCCGAATGTCCAGGAAAAGAGGGTGGCAGTGAATGCGTTAAGAAATTTTTGACGTACTGAAAGCCGATGTCTAAATGCTAACTTAGCTGTCAATAAGACGATTTAAAGAAGAATAAGATTAGACATTACAACAATTCGACAGTGCTTGGCGTGGTGGGCACGACGACACACTACCGCTTTGGCGGTCAAAGGGTTAATAAGTTCGTCAAGCAGTACGGTAGACTCGATCGAAACCTAACCTGAATAATAAAATTATATAAATTAAAAAAATATTAAATAAAAAATACCCTAAAATTTAGTCGGATAATACCTACATAGTTACATAAGTGATCGAATTCCGTAGTAAGTCGGCATTTTGATTCACAAACTAAATTTACACAATATCGTAGGCGATATCGTAAAATAATTGATCCCGACCGGCCACTCTTTTTGTGATAATCTTACCTAGGTATATAAAGTTATTACCGTTGCGTAAAACGGCGGTTTCACTGATTCAAGTCTATACATTTTCTTCTTGTCGCTCGTCGCTGGTCGCTGGTCTTGTCTTGCTGCTCGCCGCTTGACTTGCTGGTCATCACGTCGCCCATAGAACCATGCTAAATGTTAAGTCTGTCAAAAACTGGCAACCGTACTGTCTTCTCGATGATCTCACAATTCGAAATAAATGCCATACGATAAATAAATAAATAGTCTCTAGACGATGAAAGTAGTAAGTAATTACTAATTACTATAAGTAATAAGTAACCTTAAAGTGCCTACTACTTACATGCTCCTTTTTGTCTTTCATAGATAAATTAGGTATGTCGTTGTTGAAATAAAAGGATAAACTTTAAATTAGAACAAGTAATTTACTTAATATATTTATAACTTTATTTACAATAAATAAACAAATACCTACTTATAGATAATTTTTTCCCAATTCTCTTTTCCTGTTCAATTATAAACCGACTGAATGATGGGACATCAATTCTAAGCTGGCTTCTATGGTAGATTTATTATATACTTCGCGATTTGACCGGTTTGTATGTGAAATGTTTGGAGGTTATTTTTGAATTAATTTACATATTTTTCCTATTTCAGCAAGTGTCTCATAATATAACTAATGATTTAGCTCAGTAACTTGGTTCCGGTGAGATTTTAGAAATAAACACGGGTCCAAAATGCAAAGAAAATGTACTTACGCATGGAATGTAACATCCGCCTTTTTTCGGTCAAGTTTGCTTTTACAGCCCAACACTGAACACCCCACCATGTTTGCACTGAACACCCAAACACTACGGATCTGATAATTGGTAAATTATTATTCATTTAAACCAAACTTATCATTAATTCTCCATTTATAAAATGCACTACCAAATATTGCCAATTTGTTTTACAATCTTCTTGACACTTCATGAAAGATTTACCTCCGTATTCATAAACGTCCATCAAACCTCTATTAGTTAACAAGCCGCTAAAGTTCGTTTGTCCTTATCTGTCACTCTGACATTTACGTTTGCGAGAAAGGGACAAACAACATTTTAGTTAGCAGAGGTTTGTTCAGTTTTATGAATAAGGGGGTATGCCTTTATCCGACCGTGAAATTTTTTTCGGTCGGTGATAAGGACAAAACATCGCACTATTTTCTTGTTCCTCTCATAGGAATCGCAATAAGGCTATCTTTCTCTTACAAAGCGTGTCAGGCCCTTGGTATTTTATCCATCACTCGTATTTTGAAGGGAACTGTCACCGTATTTAGGGACAATAAGAACTACTTTCCATGAGAATTTATTTGAAATATGATCTTTACGGAAATCGGTCAGTCTGGCTATCCGATATTGGACTTTGGAAACGCTTTTTTAGGGACAATAAGAGCTACTTTCCATGAGAATTTATTTGAAATATGATCTTTATGGAAAATCTTAGGATTGTCTTCGAACAGTTAGAACCTTGGCTTTCTAAGAAGACCAGCTGGGGACCCCTCGTAACATAGCAATCACGATACTAGGAGGGGTCAACTAACCTGGTCATAGAATTTATCGCGAGTTTATACATTTTTCCCCAGTACAAAAGTGCTCAGCGCCGCTAAAGAAGTTTTCACTTCAAAAATATAGGTAGGAAGCCTCTGCCATCTGACCTTCCAACATGAGGGAAACTTGGCCTTATTCGGATTAAACGTGCGCAACTTGACTGTTAGAAGTTCTCGATCCATCCGAAGGCCTTTAACTTGGCTTAACGACCGCTGTCATAGACATCACTTGGGATCAACGGTTTGACGTGCCTTCCAAAGCGCTCAGTTACACTCAAAGTGGTCACCCATCCAAGAGTTAACGAGGGCACACGTTGCTTAACCACACATCGGCCACGAACGCTTGTTTAAAACCATGTAAACAATTTTCAGCCACCTTGTGGGAATGTTTATCGTATGCATGAAGACCGATATAAATAATATTGCGACTGCTGGAGACATAATATGACTAAATGTTTTGTATCACAATTATGTTTTGTTTTTTTTTTTGCTGCAAGTGATGGCCTATTGTCAGTACTGTATCTGATTGGACGGGAACCTGTGCGAGGAACAATCTAAAACTAATTTTAATTCACTACTTTGGAAGTAGACCCCTGGAGGCCTTCGGGCGGCTTGAGAACTTGTAGCAGGCAAGTTGCCCACTCACTTGACAAAGCCTAATCCCAATAAGGTCTAGTTTCCCCTCGGGGTTGGAAGGTCAGATGGCAGTCGCTTCCGTAAAAACTAGTGCCTACGCCAAATCTTGGGATTAGGTGTAGGTAGCGGACCCCAGGCATCCTTCAGGATGCAACTGTACTGGGATAACGCTAGGAGGATGATGATGACTTTGGAAGTAGACCCCTAATATACTTTTAACCTGCAGTCAACCCGGGCCTTTTAAAAGGCATTATCTTGAATGCAATTTTTATCTGCAATTTATTCTACCTGTGAAATCTAATAATTGGCTATACCTATTCATATGTTAAAGTGTTGTCGTATTATAATAGCTGTTGGTTCTCCATATAAATAAATATTAGTCTCCATATAAATAAATTGAAGTAGTCGCATTTCTGTTTTCTGTTAAAGATATTTTTCATTAATATCTTTCCTCGTTTGTTGGACGGCTAGAGGTTATGATGGGTTAGGTTAGGTACCTAATTTCTTAAACTTCATTCACTTCATCTTCATTAGTCACTTTGAAATTTATGTGAGTTTGGTGTTTGTTAGAAAAAAGTTAGAAAGGCACAAAACTTTTGTTTTGTATGTCTCTTTGTGTGTGTGTGCTCTAAAAACCAGCGCCTGGGCATACCTAATATTGCTATTGGCATATGCCGAGCGGTATTTTTAGTTTAAGTATTGCTAATTTCATGTACTTTTTTCCGTAGGTATAGGAAATCCTCATTGGATTCTACCGGCCCGAGTTTGAATTTCATGTACTTAATATTGTGCAGTGATTGTACAGTCAAGTGCAAAAATATTTATCGAATGAATCCTCTCATAAATATGTACCAAAACCTTCATAAGAGCTATGGGACATCTTTTTGAGTAAGTTGTATACACCCATATTTTTGTACTTGACTGTACATCATATAAATATATTTCTTTCTTTCTTTTTGATTAAGGCTGGGTTGCACCAAACCGTCTGTAATCGTAAGCGGTGTTCGTCAAATCTGATTGTATGGAAAGTTTGACAAGTTTCTATGGGATGACAGCTGCCGGCGCCATCTTTGACGATGACCGGTATGTGTTCGTATGCTGGTGCAACTGACCCTAAGTTTTACAAATAAGCGGACATATCAGACTCAGTCCACTGCCGTGGTAATTTTCCACGGGCCATAGATTGCATGATATGAACACGTTTGATAATTGTATAACTATAGTAATCAATCATTAATCATCCGTAAGTAATAACTGCAATCTTACCTAACAAGACCTTTTGATGTGATGTGCTGTTGGGAAGTCTCTGAACTTATATTTTGTGTAGGTACCTATAATATAACACGTTTCATAAATTCATAACATTCCGCAAACTGAGGAGAATATTCGCGTACGTGACTATCGCAGAAATCGCCATATTTATCTGAATATTGATATAAACTTCGCGAAATTTACTGAACCAATTATAATTATACTTAGCATATGGCAAAATGAGGCCCTAGGGATTGATACTTTGTGTTTTGAAATCCCCCCTCAGTGAGAGGAAGGGCGATTGATACAAACCGGATACAACGCGGGCGGCGCCGCGGGCAAAGCTGGTAGTGGTATAAAAATCCCCAATTACGGCCAAGGCCACAAAATGAAAACATACTTATACCTGCTTATGCAACGTATAAGAAAATAATAAAACTGTGGAGTGAGCAATCGCGTGTCAACAATGCAAGGCTGCGAAGACGCGGAAGAAAACTGTCCGGTTAGCGAATTAAAGTTAAAGTAACAAGTAAATTACTATGGTTTGCGGAGAGTAGGTACCTATTTTAGCGGTTAGGCGACTTCCTGATTCCTCGGTGCGGAGGCGGTATGATATGAGAAAACTGTCAAATGTCAGTGTCAACTGTCAGTCAACTCAGTACTACTATTTACGAGTGCTTCCTGACTGGCGCGGGATGCGCGGAAGCGGGACGATGCGAAGGCAGTACTGGTCCGCTTCTGCGCATAATATTACTACTGCGCAAATGTAATACTGACAGTATTCTGTCAAGTGGGAATCTTTGCGACGTCAGTAAGTTTACGTCAAAGAAGAAAATGTCACATATCGATCCCGCCCCGCCAAATCAGAAAGTAGGCTACATGTCAAGATTTCTGTACGCACGGAACGGAATGTTTCAGTTGTTTTCACACGCAACTACTTAGGAGGGTAATGTAGAACCAAAATGACCTCGTTATCTGATTGATTTTCACGAAATTCTGTTGAGAAATCCAACTTGTAGAGGAGAGCAGCTGGAAATCCGCCCGCCGGACATACGAAAGAATTTTTTGTCCACGCTGAAACGGAGACTTCGATCGCTGCGCTCGCTCAGCCAATTATAACTTAATCGGTTTAGCCTTGTCATCCTGGAGCATTGCGATAATGCATGATGACAGCAATTGACACCTAACCTCAGACACGATCTGTGCAAAAACTAAAACTAATTTACACTTAAGTGACACGTGTAGACATTATGATCTTGATACTTACTCGTACTTCTACAAACATAATTTTATTTTAAGGAAACATAAATTTTGCGTTTTCGCAGCGATTTATTTCAGTACTCAAAAGTTTAGATACTGCAGCTGAAAGATATCCGAAAAAAAAACGTGCGTGGATACCGCCGAAGCGGGTTATGTGGGAGGCAGCAATAACGCTCGCCCTGGCCCCACGTTGAGTCGCCGAGACAAATTTCTCATAAAAACTGATTTTTGACGACAGCTCAAAAAAAAATTTTTTTGCAAACTTTTTTCATACCTCTACTTATTTTCACGGGCTTAGGACTGTTGGTTTGTAACCATTGTTGTTTCGTGTTCGCGAAAATTGTGAATTTTTTTTTTTTTAATTTTACCTGTGTTTTTTCTGAAATTGCATCTTTTATTGACACCTAAATAGGACACCTAGGAAAAATTTGAACGGTCAATAAAATTTCACCCTGTATATCGTATGACATTTTTGACATTTATCATTATACGCTCCGACCAACCAGACTCAACATACAAGACGGACGGAAGCGAAGGTCTCCGTTTCAGCTTAGGTAAAAATGCTTTCGCATGTCCGGCGGATTTCCGGAATTCCAGTTGTTTTCCTCTACAGGGGGCCGATTTTTGAGTGTCGAGTTTTCACTCGACATCTGTCAAAACATCATAGTTTTTTGAGCGTTCGACACTCAATAATCGGCCCCCGGGTCGCATTTCTGTGAAATTTTGTGAGTAGTTCGATAATTATATCAGAAGTCAGTTTTTGGATTTTTTTCAAAATGCCGAAACAATGTAAAAGTGGTACCGAGGCCTACAGAACCATCAGTATGGTTATGTGAAACGAAATGTTTACCAAAGCCGGTTTGTAAAAATGACAACAAATTTATGTTGATTGTTGAGTCCCTGTTTATATTTAAGGAATGCTTTGTTTATTGAAGAGGTGCTTACAAATTGTAAGCTAGTTGACATGTTTAAAGTGTCAACATTATGTGACGAATTGACGATGCCGACTCATAATGTTATAATATTTTACAATATCAATTTGAACCGTGTGAAGAAATTGTATGTTTATTTTAAGTAAGGAGATAGGTAGGTATCTACTCATAATTATAAGTGTAGGGCCTGAGTGGACGCTCGGAGCGGAGCGTTCGGCGTCGCGTCCAGCGTCGCGGCCGAGCGTCCATACTATTTGTGCGGCGGCGACTCAGGACACCAGTATGAGTTTCAATTGTTTTACATGCACGCCCCGCTGGACGCAACGCTCGAGCGTCCACTCAGGTTCTACACTAAGGCTGGGTTGCACCAAACCGTCTGTAATCGTAAGCGGTGTTCGTCAAATCTGATTGGAAGGAAAGTTTGACAAGTTTCTATGGGATGACAGCTGCCGGCGCCATATTTGACGACGACCGGTCTGTTTTCGTACGTTGGTGCAAGTTGCAAGTTGCACCAACGTACGAAATAGTGTTGTATAGTTAGTACTTTTATCTCACGAGCGCGGGTTGGGTATAGTTATAGTTGTGACACATATGAACACATAGACAACGTGAACTCATAGCTCCTACGCTAACGCACAAATAGACAATGTGCGTGTATAGCTCAACACACAACCATGACTCACCTGTGGGCGTGAGATAAAAGTAGGTACTATAGTACTACTAGAATATACTCTTACTCTGTAACGTTCTTGTTGTAACAAATCTTGAGATTGTATCAAAGGCTGCCTTTCCATTAAGAGGAGGGGTAGGGCAAGCTCTCTTCATACAAACTTTGTGCAGGATTTACTTCGTTTGTGATTGCATTAAAGTTATGATTTTTGGTCAGTATGCTTATTTTTCTGATAGCTATTTCGTGATGTAATTTTTTTTTTTTTAATTTTGAATTTTTTTGAAATATTTGAAAATTTTCACATCACGAACTTCGCATATCTAATATTTACAACCAAAAAAAATTTTTTATTTGTTAGTGCCAAAACCGACGAATAAAACGCGCACAAAGTTTGTATGGGGAAGGCCTTGCCCTAGCCTGAGAGAGTCGGCAACGAGCACGTGACTTTTTTGTATTTGCGTGCGTCTATAGGCTGCGGTGTCCGCTTACCGTCAGGTGGACCGTACGCTTGTTTGCCGCCGTCGTAGTATAAAAAAAAAGGTTGAGTGGTGTCACGATAGCCGAACGCGCATCACTGGTCGCTGGCGTGCGTGAAGCTCGCGGGCGGAGGCGGGCTTAACCATAAATATTTTCGCAAAACGCGAACATAGGTAGACACTTCGCTAGCGTAACCATAGTTTCATTGAGAGCAAATTTACATAGAAATTCGCGAAGTGAAAGTAAATTCGGCCTAAGCGTAGTGAATAGGTTTGTCACGGTGTATGACTGGCTGTGTTACAAGCGGTTATACAACTATGAAGAAAGGTCATGCCGTGTATGATGACTACGAGTAATTAAGGGGCTACACTGAGAAATTTGGAGACTTTGAAACGCTGTCCTGCCCAGACTAGCAAACAGTAGGGGCTGATTTTCAGATATATGATTCTTGACTATATGATTGTGGTACTGACAATAGCGAAACATGATTGCTTAAAATTTTCTCCATAGAAAATAAATCCAAAGTCGAGTCTAGTTTTTCCTTTTTTTCCTCAGCCTACTAAAACAACGCATTATTAAAAGACACGATTAAGTCAATATGATGGTATTTTACCTCATCTAGGTACAGACAAGAGGAAATTTAATAAACCTGCACACAGTCAGATATTTAACGAGATTTGTCTAAAAAGCCATTCTCGGAGAGGGTTGCATCCCGTTTTGTCGTGAGCGAAAAACAAAGGGTGTCTCTTTCAATCGATATATCGCCTTAAGGAGTACTTATTTAGAGTGAGTTTTGCGGTTTCTAAATTGTAATAGTCATCGTTAGCGATACATTGAATCTGGGTTTTGTAATATTTGCGAGGTTTGCGAAACTAGCACAGAAAATAATCGATGTAATTAAATGTGGGCTTTAAAGTTTGTTACTTCGGTATCTACGAGCGACGGTAATACCGTACTATCCGGTAGTCCGTTTGCTCGTTTACATAAAAAGAAAATAGTTTTATCAATACAACTCATATGACATACCTAATCTACATTTAAAATCAAACCAAACCAAATTTTATCAAGACTTAGTGCCAGTTGCACCAACGTACGAACACAGACCGGTCATCGTCAAATATGGCGCTGGCAGCTGTCATCCCATAGAAACTCGTCAAACTTTCCATACAATCAGATTTGACGAACACCGCTTACGATTACAGACGGTTTGGTGCAACCCAGCCTAAATCGGGGTTTTGAGACACGCACAGGGAACCCCAGAAAGGAAAAGACCTTATTTATATATTATGCTTCTGTCTTTTGTTTATATTAACCTCATGTCTACCGGTGACGCGATTACAAGTCATGTAAACAAAAACATTGTTTTGTTGTGTTTTTTTCGCCGTCAACCCACTGGTTCCCTTAATTAACAATATCTCATAGAACCTATATTTCAATTGCAGGCCAATCCAACCAAGTAGTCGAGCTGAACGTATCAGGCGGAGGTCTTGGGCTGAACAAGCTGTCGAAACGCGAGGAGGCCCCGTACGCCGCAGACGACCCTCAGGCGAAGGGCCTGTACTTCTGCCAGAGCAAGGAGGTCCTTATTACTGAGGGCGTACAGTCCAATGGCGACGTGAGTATACTTGTACTTTACCCTCTCTTTGTAAGTCTTTAAGCAAATAGGGAAGTCGAGTAGTCAACCTTATTGACAAAGCTATCGAAACGCGAAGGAGACTCTTCCGTAAGCAGTTAAGTGCACATTACTGAGGGCACGAAGTCCAATAGCAATGTGTGTACTTTTGAGTGACTCTACCCCATTCTTTAAAACGTGAAGTAGGCAAGTAGTGCTTACTGAGATGTACCTAATGTGTGTCCTTGTCAATATCCTATCTGAAACAAACCAGACTAAACTATGGTAAGCCTTCAAGCAAATAGGGAAGTTAAGTACCTCTACCTTCTTGAGCAAGCTATCGAAACGCGAAAAATAATTGCTTAATCTTTATAAATTAAGTATATCATGTGTTTATGGTTCAAAGGGTGGACCGAAGAGCATTGTAAAGAATTACTTACTACGCTGGCTAGATGACCCAAAGAGGATCTTGGCCTCTGACACAAGAGAACGCCACTCTTCCCTGTTGTGCGCCACCTCACGCCAGTTGGGTACACCGAGGTTGGCTATGTCTTTGAGGGCTTCGTCATTCCAGCGGTATCTGGGACGACCAACCGGACGTTTCCCACTGGGCTGCCCCACATACGCCTTCGGTGGTAAAGAATTAGTAATTACGAATTAAAAGCTATTACGATTGAGCCCGACAATCGGTACTTATCATACTCATTTTAGAACACTTCTAGCCCAACAATATATTTCTCTGCCGGTATATCTGTTATTTTGAATTAACCTTATATTTTGTTTTCAGCTACCCGGAAAACTGAACCAGCCCAGAGCACCACAATTCGATTTTTGCGAAGATCTTTTCAATGTAAGTCAGTTTAGCCCGCAATTTTGCTTGGCGGATATTTCTCTATATATAAATAACTAGGTACCTACTTATTGAAAATAGCACAGGGAAAATGATTAGAGTAATGATATAAGTCATGAGGCGTTTATAAATAACAACACAGAAAGCAAGCGAGGAATGGTAAGATCGAGGATAAGCTACATTAAACAAGTTAAGGAAAAAAGTTACAGGCGTTTCATATACAAACAAAATCAAGGAGGCGTGTCGCCTCGACCCTAGATAGAGAGAAATGAAGAGAGTTACACCGACAAGAGTCTTAACTCTTAAATTTGTGATGAATAAATTGTACTAGACGAGTACCTAGCGTTACAGTAATCTATGATTTTACTTAAAAGATCATTAAAAGTTGATTGTTGTTGATTACCCAAGTCAACATGAAACCGGTCCAACTCGTATGAGGAAGTCTGGCTCTTGGACTTTGACGTGCGTGTTTTTGTTTCGGTGAGATGGTAACATATATAGATGTTATGTTGGTAGATAAACTATGTAAAAATATTGACTTTTACGACTGCTTTTAAAAATGTAGACGTTTAAGATAAGTATGTACTTATAGTTATAGGTAATTAAACGTTCGAAAATTCATTCGTTCTGAATGTTAATCGCTCTAGTGATTAGGTAGTTATTTTTTTGATAGATCACGAAATACCAAATTCCCTACGAACACAGCTATAATAACATTATTTACTATACGGTATGTAGTGTTGTGTTCCGGAGGTGAGCAAGGTTGTCAGAGCTCCCGAAGATGCACTGTGCTTAGAGCAAGGGACCTGAATTTGTCCCTTCTGCTGTCAACACAGTAAATCCTCAAGTTTTATAACAGGCCGGCAATTGACAACATTTCAAATTTTCATGTTGGCCATTTTATATCCTAGATCAATAGAAAATGATTTTTTAAGGTCCACGTGTTTTTTTATTTCTCCCGAAATCCTAATTTTCATTCAAAAATATCTAATTTAAAAGTAGCGAATCGTAAGTGAATTATGACGTAATTTTTATTAATTACCAATGTTTGACAGCATTGCTCCTTAACGGTCGTAGGAATGACGTCACACTTCCGTTTTATACATTTTGGCGATTTTCTTCAAATCTAGCGAAGAAAAAAATCTGAAAACTATTTTATTACGTTCAGGTAGCATATTTACCGAAATGGTTTCCGATTTAGGCATCATTATAAATTTTGAAATGTTGTCAAATTGACTGACTGCTTGGAATTGCGGGTGTCTGTAGGCTGCGGTGTCCGCTTATCAAATGGGCCGTACGCTTGTTTACCACCGCTGTTGTATTTAAAAAAGTGATTAAGATTGATATGTTTTTTTTTTTCAGCTGACATCGCGCGGCAAAATAAAGGCTCTAATCCAGAAGAACTTCCTCCGGATGTGGCGCAACATCGGCGTGATGCTGTTCATCTTCGTGCTGCCGGTGATGCAGGTCATCCTGTTCTGCCTCGCCATCGGTCGCGACCCCAGCGGACTTAAACTGGTCAGTTATATTTAATTTATCGCGATCGCGATTTAATTTATCATGAATCGCACGAGACGAAGCCAAAACAGCATCCTGAAAACTATTGCCAGCCGATTTGATAGCTCGAATTAATACACTGGATGTGAAATCAAATCGGTCTGTAAATAGTCTTTCTTTATATTTTTATCTACTAACAAACATAATATATGTATAAGTAGTTCGTACAAAACTGTAAGGCTAAGTGCTGTCAAATTAACGCAAGCATAAATCTACCTTACAGTCAGAGCTCTAAGTCTAGTTTTTCTTGCGTTCCTTTGACAGAATTTTGCTTTAGAGTTGGGTGAACTTGTGTCCGAACTATAACTAACTAACAAATTATCATATGAGCTAATTTGGGCCTGAAATAAAGCATTTCATTTCACTTCATTGACCTAAAGGGTAAAACCACCGAACGTCATAAAAGTTACTCGGATTTTTCAACTGTGTCGTTAAGGCGCTACACTGAGAAATTTGGAGACTTTGAAACGCTGTGCTGCCCAGACTAGCAAACAGTAGGGGCTGATTTTCAGATATATGATTCTTGACTATATGATTGTGGTACTGACAATAGCGAAACATGATTGCTTAAAATTTTCTCGATAGAAAATAAATCCAAAGTCGAGTCTATATTTTCCTTTTTTTCCTCAGCCTACTAAAACAACGCATTATTAAAAGACACGATTAAGTTAATATGATGGTATTTTACCTCATCTAGGTACTGACAAGAGGAAATTTAATAAACCTGCACACAGTCAGATATTTAACGAGATTTGTCTAAAGAGCCATTCTCGGAGAGGGTTGCATCCCGTTTTGTCGTGAGCGAAAAACAAAGGGTGTCTCTTTCAATCGATATATCGCCTTAATTGGTGTCGTTTACACTGTCATTCCCTGTTACATTTAAGGACCATAATACTCTATGAAAAAATTACAGTGACAGCATTCAAAATATGAAAAAAAACGGAGGTTTTAATTTAAATAAAATTTATTTATTTATTTAAACTTTATTGCACAAAATACACAGAATTGTACAAATGGCGGGCTTAATGCCAAATGGCATTCTCTACCAGCCAACCATTGGGCTAAACAGAGATTTTATAAAAGGTGCAAAGTAAAAAGTATGAAAACGGACTACACGGAACACTAAAAACAAATTAATTGCAAATACACTACATATAAACATAAATATATACAAATACAAATTTCACCATTTCTCTTCACTAAATGCATGGGAAAAGTTTTCCTCGATTTTAGGCTAGCTAGATTTTTTTTCTTCCCATACAAGCTTTTGATCCTGGATAGGAATGGGAAAATCTGTAACCAAAATCTGTAACGCCGATCTACATAAATTTGAAATCGAAGGAAGGTCTTCTAAGACCAATTTCGCGTAGCAGCACGGAATCTAGGAGCTGCCCTCACTGACCCAAGAAAATCCAACCTGTATATAACAAACTTGTTTATGTTTACAGGCCATTGTAAACAACGATGTGAACGTAATGAACGGCCTCTGCCCCTACAACTCGTCCTGCTCCATGAAGAACTTATCGTGCCGGTATCTCGACCACCTCCGGAACGCGTCCATCATCAAGGAGTACTACGCGGACCTGTCGTCGGCGCTGGCGGCTGTAAGGCAGGGCGAGGCGTGGGGCGCGATATACTTCAACGAGAATTATACCGACTCGCTGGTGGCGAGATTGGCTCTAGGTATGTTCAATTATTATCTCTTCATTTATTATTCTTCTTAGGCTAGGTTTGGGTAATCCATACTTTTTTTAAAGCTGTGTCTATCTGAATTTAGTCCCCGCGAAGGGCACGGGCGGCTAAATTCTCAAAAACCTGGTGAAATGATTATTTCTGAATGAATTTGGCGATTCTGGGCGTTAATTAAAGATGAGAGATGAAAATGATGATAGATGAGGGAAAACTGATTTGTGGAATGGATCCATACTACTATTGTTTTGCCATTCCATACTACTATAGCTTCTATAATTTGGAATCCGCATGAGGTCTCTTACACCTTACTATTAGAAAAAATCCAAAAAGCTTTTTTACGGTTTCTTTATAAGAACATATATGGCTATTATCCATTTTTATATCCAACAAAATTTCTGTTAGGGGTATTAGGATTTAATTCGCTTGAGGTTAGGCGCAACTGTAAGCTTCTAATGAACGTTTGCAAAATCCTGCGAGGAAGTTCAGACTGCCCGGAGCTGGTAGGTCAGACAGTGCGTCTGCTTGTCCCCTCACTACCGAGGATTCATTTTCGCCCGCGCAACCGGCTACTACTTGCTGCTCTGGGGTACCATATCACGCCAAAACTCTCCTCTCGTTCGAGCTCTACACTGCCTTAATGAGCTTCTTGCATCAGCACCGAATGTAGATGTTTTTGGAAGTGATTAGGGAATGGTATGTCATGAATGCTTAAGGTTCTGCGAGGCGATGGATAAACGTAGTTCTTCTGTTGTATATTGAAATTGTAAATCAAATATGTGATTCACAGTGACTTAGTTTATAACTGTAATACTGTGTTATTATAAGGAATGAATAAATGAATAAAATAAATTGTAAATGCGAAAGTGTGTCTGTCTGTCTGTTACCTCTTCACGCTTAAACCGCTGAACAGATTAAGATGAAATTTGGCATGGAGATAGTCTGAGTCTCGGGAAAGGCCATAGGATACTTTTATTCCCAAAAATCATCCCTTAAGGGGGTGGAAGTTTGTATGGAAGAACGATGAGTAGGTAAGATAGACACACTTTCGCATTTATAATATTAGTATTTTAAGTGTTTATAGTATTTAACTCCGCTACCCAAAGGTTGTCTGGAAGAGATTGCTCTTTAGCGATAAAACCGCCCGTTGTTTACCTCTCCTTTAAGCCTAATTTTCTATACTGTGTTCTTTTTGAGGTTTACAATAAAAAGTATTTGTATTGCATTGTATATTGCGACTGCGGAATGGGAGTCGGGTCTGTGGCTGCAGGCGCTTCCATCGCCCACCATAGGTACTTTACTGGATGACCACACCTTCAGGCTGGCGACGAGTCTGCGACAAGGGACTGCAACCAATGTCCCACATCGTTGTCAGTGCGGTACCATGGTAGATCGTCTTGGTCACCATGGTCTCTCCTGCGGTAGAAGCGCTGGCCGCATTCCTCGTCACGCGGGCATCAATGATATTATCCGAAGAGCTTTGGGTAGTATCAAGGTGCCCGCTGTCTTGGAACCTGTGGGACTAGCGAGAGATGATGGCAAGAGGCCTGACGGCATGACTTTGGTGCCCTGGAAGATGGGTCGTCCCCTTGTATGGGACGCTACGTGTGTGGACACGCTTGCGCCAACCCATCTCCCGGGCACCAGAGTCAATGCCGGCTCTGCTGCATCCTCTGCCGAAGACGTCAAACGCCGCAAGTATTCCTCCCTAGGGAGTGGATATTTATTTGAAGCGTTTGGGGTGGAAACACTGGGACCATGGGGACCAAGTGCGCGCCGACTCTATAAAGATCTGTCGGCGCGCCTAATAGAAACCACTGGTGACCAGAAGGCTGGCCAATATTTCGCGCAAAGAATAAGTATTACCATTCAGCGTGGTAATGCGGCCAGCCTTCTGGGCACCCTACCCGCTGACGGCGACTTGGGTCAAATTTTTTATCCTTAGTTTTTATTATATACCCCTAGTTTAAGTTTTTATTTGATTGTTTGTTTATATATTTATAAGATGTTCAACACAATATTTATTGTATATTCAACATGTGTTAACCCAATTGAACAAATTCTAATAAGAATTGTTTCCCCGCAGCTGACACGGCCGACGAAGAAACGATCGAATCCTCGGAGGTGCAGGTGTGGCTCGACATGTCCAACCAGCAAATCGGACTCATGCTTAACAGGGACATACAGTTCTCATACCGGGACTTCGCTAAGGTAAGATACTACTGATAATACTTGTAAGGTTAAATAAAGGCTGCGCGCTGGAACATTGGTATCATCGGTTACCTACTTACACACGGGGTTACACATACGACTTTAAGAATCTAGTTTTTATGGCCTGTTTTAGTTTTTATTTGGATAACAAATACAAATATTTTTATTTATGAAGCATAGGTATGGTAGGTACATTTATATAGTTCAGCTATGTTCTGCCTTGCGGCGTACAAAAATGTTCCTTAAATCTATCATCATTAATTACATATTATTGTTTATTTGACATTACATTTCAATTACATGAATTATTTAATTATTATCATTCAAATATTCATTCACCGAATAATAGGCTTTTTCAAGTAGATAATTGCGTAATGCTTGTTTAAATTCTTTAATGCTCTCCTTGACTCGAATAACGTTTGGTAGTTAGTTAAAAATTTTTGGGGCCATTCCTAGAATGTATTTTGATATGTGCCTCATCTTTAATGGAGCAGAAAACAGTTTGTTTCGCAGCCTATTACTAGAAAAGTTTTTAAATTGATCAGGATTTGATTTTACAAATAAAGCTATTTCCATAATATATAAACAAGGAAAAGTAAGTATGTTTAAGTTGCTAAAATGTGGTCTACATGTTTCCATCGGACGCAGCCCACAAACGGCTCGTATAACCTGGGGTCAGAGGCATACTTTCGTAAATTTCCTAACTATTTACTAAACTGAATGAAAGTAGACATAGTTAGTGATGGTAATATAAACATCAAACATTCGTGACATATATCATATATGTTATTATAGAGGCAATATAAACAAAGAAATAGGATAAAGTTGTGAAGACGTCACTAAATGGACCCAGCTCGGCATGATTCTAACTTATTGGGTGAGGTTTAGTAATGGTTCTATCTATATATCTATCAAAGTAGCTCCATTTTTTTCTAAAGTAACCCTGGTTTACGGTACCTAGATGCCCCCGGCTAGATGCTGGTGATGAGCGATCCCATTTTTAATAAAAAAAAAACCTACTTTTAGTTTATAGTTCATTAATGATTATGTTACAGGACTTGCTGGCAACATGCGACTACAATCCGAAGGTGGGCGACATCCCGATCGACTTCAAGGAGCCAATCTACGGCGACAACAACCCGTCCTTCACAGACTTCGTAGCGCCTGGTGTCATTCTGACGTGAGTCTCGTCATTGCACCCGTTTCAGACCGGAAACATACTTTATCTACAGACATTATCATTAAATCCTCTAAAATGCGTTCAGAAACCATTGGCAGCATTATGACAATCAATGTATTAATGTTTTTTTTTTTAATAAGGTCATTAGTAAATATAATAAAGAGTACAGGACCTAAATTGAGCCCTGCGGCATACCTCTTCCTACCTTCGTCAGTCCAGATTTAATAGATTTCTCACCATCGTTATCTTTGATCTCTACATATTGGTTGCGGTTTTGTAGATAATTTGTACGTAGGAGACCGTATGGTTTATGCCCTAGAATTATCCTTTATGCCATAAAATTTTGGTTTTCTTAGGAGAATCACATGGTCCACCGTATCGAAAGCAGAACTAAGATCTAAAAATAAGCCTATTACTCTCTTCCTGTTGTGAATATTTAAAATAATAGAATAAATGCGAAACTACATCACTCTAGGTATGTGTTTGTGACTTCTTCGCGAAATTTGGGGCTGGCTGGCTGGCTATGCAAATAGATTGAGATCCGAGTTTCATACGACTATGATTTTCCTTCACGTGTCCCAAAAAATGAAACCCTTCCTGTCGAGCGCATGAAGAATCATCTTTATATTCTTAACTCATAATTTCTCCTTCCAGAATCGTATTCTTCCTCGCCGTCGCGCTCACCTCCTCGGCGCTGATCGTGGAACGTATGGAGGGCCTCCTGGACCGGTCGTGGGTGGCCGGCGTGTCTCCCGGCGAGATCCTCTTCTCGCACGTGGTCACGCAGTTCGTGGTGATGGTGGGCCAGACGGCGCTGGTGCTGGTCTTCATGATCCTGGTGTTCGGCGTCAAATGCAACGGGAACATCGCTTATGTGGTCATGCTGACGCTACTGCAAGGTTGGTTACTCATCATCATTCTCCTCTGGACATATTCCATTGAATAAGTTTGCATATCTCATGCGGAAAACAAATTGGCCGCTATGTAGTGTGTGTTATTGTGTAGAAGAAGTTTACCATATTTTAATGGAATGTGTCCGGAATAATACTGTTAGGCGACAAATATTTAGTGACTGTTCCATCGGATTATGCAACACCTATTTGAGCAATCAAATGTCAGACGTGGTTCCAAAGGTTTTGGCCCTTGTAAAATATGGTCTAAAAGATAGATAAATGTATAAGTATACTGTTTAGAGTAATAAGTTGATTGAAATCTATAGTTTCCCCCTTGGGTTCAAACACGAGTCAGATGGCAGTAGGTGCATGATAATATAAAGTTATAATTTACTTGTTGCCATAATTAGAAAAGGAAAACTTTTATTTAGAAACGGTAAACTTTAATTGTAAATATTGTAATGCTTACTAATATTAATAATTTTCACAGTCCAGTTTTTCATGGTTATAACAATAAGACAAAATTACGCAATGGTTTTCCTTTTGTAAGCCAAATTCCAAACAGACTACGTATCAGCTTACAGACCATCATACACTTTCAGGCATTTGTTTAAGGTTCAAATCGGGATTGATATTTAACCACCACTTTTCATTTCAGGTCTCTGCGGCATGTGCTTCGGCTTCGTAATCTCCGCCGCCTGCGAGCTCGAGCGTAACGCAATCCAACTCGCCCTCGGCTCATTCTACCCCACCCTCCTCCTGTCTGGAGTCATCTGGCCCATCGAGGGCATGCCCTGGATCCTCCGCTACGTGTCCCTCTGTCTACCCCTCACTCTGGCTACCACGTCCCTCCGATCAATCCTCACTAGAGGCTGGCCCCTCGAGGACCCTGAAGTATACATGGGCTTCGTCTCGACTCTTATCTGGATCGCCATGTTTTTGGTCGTCACGCTGACGATATTGAGATTTAAGCGCGGCTAAGAAGTTGTAGATGGGGCGGGAAGGGGGTAGTTTTAGCGGAAATAGAGAAATTTCTGAACGGTCTCAAAGCAGTTGTAGCGAGCTTCTTAATTTCTTTGACGAGAAAGTAATTTTCACTTGGTTCTAGCTATCTAAAACCGCTGTCTGATTATACTTCATCAAGCCATTTCATTCTTGTCATTTCTAGTGTAAAAAAATCTAATAATGATGAGAAATTTCCGCTCAATTCCGATCTGTAACTATAGATTATCCAAAGCGTTCCCCTGGTGGGGACATGATAAATTGTCTTGTGTTTTCTAAAGCCATTATCGAAGTATCGCTTTGTTCTGCTTTTAAGGGCTTGTCAAACAGTTTGTAAGCCTAACTTGATTTCTTCTGAGTTCCTCTAAGACCGCAAAATGTCCCCCCGACTGACGTCCCTAGGTAACGCTCAATAGTCACAAAGGTGAAGGGAGTGTGGGTTGTCCGCTGCCTCGTTCCGCCCTGGATGGCCACATACAGACGTTTTACTTGATTAAACTGTCGTATATTTAGGTTTCTCTGACATATTTCCGTTTGACAATTTTAAAGACTTCTGTGGTTTAAGCTTAGGTATAGTTTAGTTTTTCAAACGTTTGTATGGTGTCTTGTAAGTTGTTTTTGCGTCGGATATATAACGCATCTTAGACAATGCATAGCACATATAAAACTAATTGCCAATTTTACTTCAAGTTAGCGTTGTGTGTCCGATGGGAAAGTGTCTTCATTATCTTCCTGAGCGGGTTCTATTTGCTCAATCCGAACAAACTGACTTAGTCCATAGCAAATGACTGTTAGTCAAATGTAAATATTAGTATTGTATTTATAATTTATCGATAAGTACGTAGGTACTGTAGGTTTTCGGGAATGTTAGCAATAATAGTTAGTCGCGCTTTGAGGGAACGGCTCCTTCAAACAATCCCCAAACTAATCCAGATGAGCGAATGAATCGGGAAATTTGCAAAGCCTGGATCACTTTGCTTACGAATTGGCGAACTAATTTAAATACTTTTCAGTCATTCGTACGGTATATTTGGTAAATATGGGTGATTGTGTAGAGGGGCTACTAAGGGCTTACTAAGGACTTCTGTTGATACCTGATTTAAACGAGTTACCATAGCTTAAGATGGTGCCATAGACATTAGTGATTGTACCCCATGGATCGAATTGGAACTATTTATTCTTGCTTTTTAAACACGCAGGCATGCGCCATCTTTTAAACAATTAAAAAAACAGTTGAAAAATTAACATGGACAATGATAGCTTTACAGTGTGAATTATTTGTAATCTTAGTTTTAGTTGTACAGTAAGTTAGTTTAAACATTTTGTATTGACTTGGAAGCTGACGTCTCAATTGAAAAAAATGGAGGGTAAAAATTTGATAGTTGAGACGTCAGTTGTCATTTCTCGGCAGGTTTTGACAGTTGTGTGGTGTTGCATGTGTATAAAAATCTAGATACTTTTAAATGTGAATCGGCTTTAGGTTAAGCGCTTGTTTTTTACCGGCTTCATGACTAGAGTAGACTTGTAAAGTGGCAGACTGTGATTATTTTTGCTAACATTGACATTTTTGTAATGATTAATTATACAAGTATACTGTACCAAATACACTTGTTGTTTATTTTATTCCTTTTAAAATAGGTCACTTTTATTTTACAATAGGTAACTCATACCATGAAAACTCAAGCAGAAAGAAGGGAGAAAGAGTAAACATTTATTCGAGCAAACAAGTGGAGTTATAAAATACAGAAGAAGAAAAAAGAAGAAGAAAGGAAAAATGCGATGTAGGTGATTTTATCAGTCTTTAGGTATCTTTTTATGGATGTATTAGTTTCTTTGGATGGATGTTATTTTTTAGTAAAAAACAGAATAAAAGGGAACAAATTTTATTGTGGAACAAAAACGTCACATGATCACAAGACGCAATACAATTAAAATGTGTAATTATCTCGTTCACTAATATATATTCATTTTAGAACTTATTCTTATTACAAACGCATAGTGCAAAATTGCACATGTATTAATGAACTCTGTACAATAGCCAACACAGTTAACTCATCATAGTAACCCTTATTACAATGCACAAAAAGTGCAC
This sequence comes from Cenopis cana, assembly GCA_951800055.1. Lineage (NCBI taxonomy): Eukaryota > Metazoa > Arthropoda > Insecta > Lepidoptera > Tortricidae > Cenopis > Cenopis cana. Next base: position 12,417,554 of record OX637493.1, on the reverse strand, counting down.
GAATGATCAGTTAACTGTTGGCGATGGTACCAAGCAAAAGAATACCTTTTGCCAGCGCCATTTCCTGAGGGCCTTTTGCAAATCGAAAGCGATTATCTCCCTCTCTTTCGCTCGAATATGCAAGTTCAACAGAGACGGTGATATAGTTCGGACACAACTCTAAGGCTAAATTCTGTCAAACGAACGTAAACAAAAATTGACTTAGAGCTCTGACTGTAAGGTAGATTTTTGCTTGCGTTCATTTGACAGCACTTGGCCTTACAGTTTTGTACGAACTTCGTTAATCGGTTGGAGGTGCCCTCTGACGAAATTAAAAATTAACCTTATTAACATCGACAAACAGGTCCTTTTTGCTTCAAAATGTCACAAATATTAAATTATTTAGTTAAAATCTCACTTAAAGCCTTCTTCTTCTTCTGGCCTTTGTCAAACTTGCGTTTCTGTGGACAAAATGACAGTTATTTATAACTAAAATTTAATTATAGTGTGTCTTGGCCCCTACGACAGGATAAAATAAATATTTGTGGACAATCTTACACAAATCAACCTAGTCCCAAACTAAGCAAAGCTTGTACTATGGGTACTAAGCGACGATACATATTTATAGATAAATAGATACTTAACAACATAGAAAACATCCAAGACCCAGGAACAAATATTTGTGCTCATCACACAAATAAATGCCCTAACTGGGATTCGAACCCGGGATCTCCAGCTTCGTAGGCAAATTCACTACCAACTAAGCTAAAGCGGTCGTCAAATTTGTCGCCACTTAGTCCGATTTCGCGCCACCTGCCTCCAGTTCACGATCTAGATGGAGATGGCGCATGGGGCCGATTTTTGAGTATCGAACGCTCGACTTTTCACTCGACATCTGTCAAAACATCATTGACAGGTTTCGAGTGAAAAGTGGCGCGCTCGATACTCAAAAATCGGCCCCCAGGTCTGTGAAGTGGCAACACACCAGTGCGGAGCGTCCATACAACTCAATTCCCACCGGCTTGCCTAATTTTCAGCCAGTCCAGTTCTTTTACTAAGGCTCATGAAGTATAAGAAAGGAAAATCATTTCCGGCTTCCCTAAGCATAATTTTGACGCGCCGCCACTGCAACACACAACAGTTATAACGACTAGTAAATAATAAAGATTGCAAATGGCAATATTCAATCGATGAACGAAAGAAAGTTAGATTAGAACTGCGACCTTAAGGCGCTACAACGAGGAATATCGCGTTCTTTGAAACGCTGTTCTGCCCAGACGAGGAAACCATAGGTATTGATTTTCAGATATATGATTTTTGACTATATGATTGTGCTTTTGACAATAGCCGAAACATGATTGTTTAACATTTTCCCGATAGAAAAAAAATTCAAAGTCGAGTCTTTATTTTCCTTTTTTTACTCAGCCTACTAAAACAACTTTTTAAACGTTCCATTTTTCGGTATTTCGTAAAAAACTCGGATATAGGTACGGGGACTTCCCTCTACTATACCCCTTTTTAGGGTTCCGTAGCCAGAATGGCTAAAACGGAACCCTTATAGTTTCGGTATGTCTCTGTCTGTCCGTATGTCACAGCCGATTTACTCGGAGACTATTATGAAATTTGGCAGGAAGATGTATTCTATGAACCGCTGCATAAAAGTGATGTGAAATTAGGATAAAAAAAATTTTTAGGGAAATATCATCCCCCATACATGTAACGGGGGATGATTTTTTTTTTCAATGCAAGTAGTGAGGGCATATTTTTGGATAGGGCTTTAAAAATAATATAGAGGTTACTAGAAAAGTTTTCCATTTAAGTTAATCGTTGGTGAGATATTAGCTGTGAAAGTCGTACAAAATGTGTGTGTGTGTGTGGCGATGTACATTAATAAATACTTTCAACGATTTTTGGTTTGAACAAGATGGGATTACGGGTTTTTGAGTTTTCACTGAAAAACTGTCTTGCCCTAACAAAAGGACGTAAGTGCCGTGACTCACCTATGAAGATACGACCTTTTTTGATTCAAGGTATTTAATAGTGATTTTAATGTGGACTAGTAGGTGTCGGTACGGAACCCTTCGTTGTGCGTGATCCGACACGCACTTGGCCGGGTTTTTTTAGCGTAAAATGACAGTACTAATAAGATATATAGATCTTTGTTTACCTTCTTTTTCTCAGCAGTCACGCCCACAAACTCCTTTCTCGCTTTCTTCTCTCGCGGCTGGTCCTCACGGGCCATTTTGCTCGGAGGTCCATCACCACCCTCCTGAAAGCAAAAACGGCGATTAAATGATTTAAATCAGTCTGTGTCAAATTTGTATAGTTCTTTTTTGTTTCAGGACAACCCAAAGGTAAATTTATAGTAAACTCGGGGACTGTAGGGACCAAATAAGACAATCAATAAGCCCATATTTTCTCGAAAAAGGAACAAATTGACAACATTTCATATTTTTAACTACTTTATTTTATGAACTAGTTAGAAAATAGGTAAAAATTTAAGCCACCCGTATTTTTTCTTTTTCAATTTAACTCATTATTTCATGCAAAAAAAACACGTTGAAAAGTAGGTCATTCCAAAAGGGCGTAAGTAAAATATGACGTCATCTTCCCAACAAGAATCCAGAGCCACTCCAGAGCAGCGATTGTCTGTACTCTGTACTAAGGGGAAGCGAGGAAGATGACGTCAACTTGCGGTTTACAGTAATTTGCGATTTTTTCCAAAATTAACGGAGAAAATATCTAAAAAAATGTTTTTTTGTGTACTTCACACGTTTTTACCGAAATGGTTTTCGAATTAAGACTTTTGGAAATTATGAAATATTGTCAATTCTCAGTCAAATGGCGAAAAAGTAACTCAAAAGAATAAATAATCACATAGTCTTCAAAGTTCTAAGAGGGGGCATTATCTGTCCCTTTTCCGCAAAACGCATGTCTGTATTGAACGATCGTCATTTACTATGGCGCTCTATGTCAGTGACGTCACTGATCTGTAGCGCTTTCTCTCTCTAACTAAAAACATTGTAACTGTTGTAGTTTCGTTATTTTTTGAGATATTTGAATAGGATTTTCACCATTTGGCATAGTTTTATGTCTTCTTTCTTTTGGAGTTATAATAAATTTTGAGTCAACATCAGGCGGCTTTCACTCCGTCAGTTCGCCGCGCCGCTGCAAGTACATCCCCGGGCCGCTGCAAGTACATTCAGTGGCGAATTGCTACCGGACGGTCGCGTCGTCTCGTCATTCGCTTGGTGTGGTCAATATTTGTTATGTACCTATTGCCTATTGTAATTTGGGTTGGTTTGGGTTTGTGGGTTGGGTTGGGTTGGGGTTGGTGACGCTTGGCTACTGTGTGTGTCTATTACTTCATCATCATCATCATCATCATCATCATCATCAGCCTATATACGTCCCACTGCTGGGCACAGGCCTCCTCTCATAGATGAGAGGGATTGGGCAGTAGTCCCCACGCTGGCCCAGAGCGGGTTGGGGACTTCACATACAACTTTGAATTTCTTCGCGGATGTATGCAGGTTTCCTCACGATGTTTTCCTTCACCGAAAAGTCTATTACTTATTCTGTGTCATCATCCCCATTTTTGAGGCATTTAGAGCTAGATTTACACTGGACCCTTCATTGCTACTATAAAGGTCTAGTATAAACTGAGCTCCAAATTGCTCAACAATTAAAGTCCCCGAGTGTACAAGTTGTACAACACAATGAACATCTTACCTGATTCTTTCTCTTATGCATTAATCTTCTATATGCCCCGTCCTGCTTCTCCCCATCGTCTTGTCCTCCAAAACTATTTCCACCCCTATTCTGGAAATTTCCCCCCTTATTCTGGAATTTTCCACCTCGATTCCCTTGGAAGTTGCTGCCTCGGTTTCCTTGGAATTTGCCACCTTGGTTTCTACCCTGGTGAAACGGTTTGCCGGGGCCCTGATTTCTCTGTCGGTCACCTTGACTAACTTTGTTTTTTCCTTGGAAACCTGATCTGCAAATAAAAGATAAAAAACCAGCTAAGTGCGTGTCGGACTACGCACATTTAGGCTGGAAACAGTGCTCGACCGACGGTCAGCGCGATGGTCGGTCGAGCGTAGATATCGCTGTATGAAAGCACACGAGCGTTCAGACCGATGCTCGCCGTCAGCGCGTATGCGGCCATACAAAACGCGCCCGACCGACCATACGCGCTGACCGTCGGTCGCGCACTGTTTCCAGCCTTAGGGTTCCGGACCAAACGCAAAATTAAGTTAGTGTTAATAAGATGGAAATTTGAAATAAAATATAAATATAAATATTTGTGGACTATCTTACACAAATCAACCTAGTCCCAAACTAAGCAAAGCTTGTACTATGGGCACTAAGCGACGATATACATACTTATATAGAAAAAATTACTTTAATACATAGAAAACATCCAAGACCCAAGAATAAATATTCGTGCTCATCACACAAATAAATGCCCCGGCCGGGATTCGAACCCGGGACCTCCAGCTTCGTAGGTAGGGTCACTACCAACTTAGCTAAAGCGGTCGTCAAAACCTGATTTATCAATATATTAGTATTTGTTGGTAAAATATACGTAATAATAAACATTATCATCAAATTTCAAGTAATTTACAGTACTTTTATCACCCGTATAGGGTGCAGTAGTCATAGACAATAATCGGGAATGGGCTTACCTATTAGGAGGTCCCCGCTGCGCCTGTCGCTGCGTAGCTTGCGTGCATCTCTTCACGCGCATGATCCGGTTCTTGATCGTCAGATCCTCGTCTGTTAGAGCGAGAGCGAGCTCTACTCCGTCTCGCGAGGTGAAGTTCACGTAGCCGAAACCTGCGAACAAAACGGCGTTATAGCACAGAATAATTTATATATAGTACTTACGTGTGACTTACGTGCAAGTTTAAATCAATCTATATTACTGTAAATATGCATATATCTGCCCGGAGTATTATGTTGGTGTTGTCGTCGTCAGGTCCGCAGGTGGTTGTTGTTGAGGACTGTGCTGTTGTTGAGAACAGTGTTGTTGTTTAGGACTGTGTTGTTGTGGAGTACTGTAGTCGAGGACCGTGTTGTTGTTTAGGACCGTGTTGTTGTTTAGGACCGTGTTGTTGTTGAGCACCGTGTTGTTGTTGAGGACAGTGTTGTTGAGGATTGTGACCAACCTTTCCCAGCGTTAGTCTTCCTGTCCCTCACGATCCTCACGGACTCGATCTCCCCGCAGCCCTGGAACTTCTCCCTGAGCCCCTCGTCCTCGAGCGCGAACGGTATGTTGCCCACGAACACGGAGCGCTAAGGGTCATGCTCCGCGCCCGTGCTACCACTGCGGGTCGCACGGAGATGGTTGTTGTTGAGGACTGTATTGTAGTTGAGGACTGTAGTTGAGGACTATGTTGTTGAGGACCGTGTTGTTGTTGAGCACCGTGTTGTTGTTGAGGACAGTGTTGTTGAGGATTGTGACCAACCTTTCCCCGCGTTAGTCTTCCTGTCCCTCACGATCCTCACGGACTCGATCTCCCCGCAGCCCTGGAACTTCTCCCTGAGCCCCTCGTCCTCGAGCGCGAACGGTATGTTGCCCACGAACACGGAGCGCTAAGGGTCATGCTCCGCGCCCGTGCTACCACTGCGGGTCGCACGGAGATGGTTGTTGTTGAGGACTGTGTTGTTGTTGAGGACTGTATTGTAGTTGAGGACTGTAGTTGAGGACTGTGTTGTTGTCAAGGACTATGTTGTTGAGGACCGCGTTGTTGTTGAGCACCGTGTTGTTGTTGAGGACAGTGTTGTTGAGGATTGTGACCAACCTTTCCCCGCGTTAGTCTTCCTGTCCCTCACGATCGTCACGGACTCGATCTCCCCGCAGCCCTGGAACTTCTCCCTGAGCCCCTCGTCCTCCAGCGCGAAGGGTATGTTGCCCACGAACACGGAGCGCCGCGGATCGTGTTCCGCGCCCGTGCTACCACTGCGGGTCGCACGGAGATGGTTGTTGTTGAGGACTGTGTTGTTCTTGAGGACTGTATTGTAGTTGAGGACTGTGTGTTGTTAAGAACTATGTGGTTGAGGACCGTGTTGTTGTTGAGCACCGTGTTGTTGTTGAGTACAGTGTTGTTGTTAAGGACTGTGTTGCTATCGAGGAATGTAGTTAAGAACTGTGTTGTCGAGGACCGTGTTGTTGTTGAGCACCGTGTTGTTGTTGAGGACAGTGTTGTTGAGTATTGTGACCAACCTTTCCCCGCGTTAGTCTTCCTGTCCCTCACGATCCTCACGGACTCGATCTCCCCGCAGCCCTGGAACTTCTCCCTGAGCCCCTCGTCCTCGAGCGCGAACGGTATGTTGCCCACGAACACGGAGCGCCGCGGGTCGTGCTCCGCGCCCGTGCTACCACTGCGAGTCACCCGGAGATGATTGTTGTTGAGGACTGTGTTGTTTTCTGACAGCGCCTGAGGATTAGGTAGATGACTAATGTCACTATTTATAACATAGTGTAATAGGGATGTCGACTCAAAAAAAAAAATTACTTCAATAGAAAGAAGACATAAAACTATGCCAAATAGTGAAAATCCTATTCAAATATCTCAAAAAATAACGAAGCTACAACGGTTAGAATGTTCGTACTTAGAGAGAGAAAGTGCTACCTAACCGTGACGTCACTGTTAAGTAGCGCCATAGTAAATGACGATCGTTCAATACAAAGGTGCGTTTTGCGGAAAAGGGACAGAACATACCCACTCTTAAAAGGTTGAAGACTTATTAATTACGTAATTATTTATTTTTTTGAATTACTTTTTTCGCCATTTGATTGAGAATTTGAGCCTTTATGTAGAAAATTTGGATTTATTGATTTTCTTTTATAGTGTCGTCATCCCTATTATATAGTTAATCGTCAAATTATCACAAAAAATAGTAAATTAGGCAAATTTATCAAAAACATAATAAGATATGGAACTAGCTGCAACCTATATAATAAATGGGCTCGGGAGATGACAGCTTAGTTGAATGATTTATTTGTATGAATGATGAGGGCTTAATTAGCTTTTTAATTACCTGATCTACACTCTGTGGATCAGAAAACTTGACATAGACATTGACAGTGCTCCTCTCCGGATGCAATTCTTGCTTGATCACAGCCACCTTTGGGGTCACACTCGGGTCCTTCACAGGGACAGTGCGGATCCTGAAATATACAAAATAAAAGGATTTACTACCTTTCCCTCCCTGGTGGTATTGTCTGGTCAGGTCTGTACTGCCAAAAAGCAACATTCAAACTGTAATGCACGGAATATGAATACATTTTTGTCCTGTTTGGGATTAAAATCCCTAACTAAATTATTATTTTTGGTTCACCTCAATTGTAGCGGGAAATTGAACAATATTTGCATTCAGTCAGCAGATTCATAATAACTGGTTATCTTCAATCAAATTTAAATATATTAAGGCTTATAATGCATCATTTAAAATAAGAATGAAAACTAAATCTATGTTTTATTTCATGTCTTATTTCTCATCATATCCACCTTTGCAAGTTTTTGTTTAGCCCTATTGAGTGTTAGAGACTGCCTCATGTCATTAAGACCACCCTTTCTACTTATGTTTGTGTAATAAAGTTTAAAATAAATATACCCACCTAACACTCTCAATTGGTCCATATTTACTAAAAATCTTCTTAATCTCTTTCTTACACTTCTTGCTAAACGGCACATTGCCTACAAACAATGTCCTTTTAATTTCCTCCTCTGTATTGACTTCCTTGACTTTCTCCGTCTCCTGTTTCTCTTCTTTCTTCTTCTTTGGTGCCGGAGTTTCCTCTTCGTCTGAACTGGATTCTGCTTGTGCAGATTTTTCTAAAACTTCTTTATTGGTTTCCTCGGTCTCCGACTGAATTTCATCATCCGATTCATGTTCAGAGTCCGAATCTTTGTCAGTTATCGCATTTGGGTTCACTTTTATCTTTTTATTCTTTGTAGGTGCAATGTCTTTATGTTTGACTTCATTTTCTTCTTGAGTTTGATCAGATTTTTGCTTCTTACGCTTCTTATTCTTCTTTTTCGGACTTGTCGATTCTGTCTCATTTTCTTTATTTATATCCTGAGGTTCTTCACTCTGTTCTGGTTCTAAATTTTGTGATTTATTCTTATTTTTTTTCTTCTTGGAAGCTTTTACACTTGTATTTACATCAACATTTGTACTGTCTTGTGTGTCATTCTGTACACATTCCGGAGTCAACACTTTCAGATTTTTATGTTTTTTAGAGGTTCCCTCATTTGATTCTACACTTGCACTGACGCTTTGACTGGCTTCTGTGACAGACTTGCGTTTCTTTTTCTTTTTAGGCGTCAATTCGTTGGAAATAACATTATTACTTATAGAGTCATTCAAATCACCATTTATTCCCTTTTTCTTAGGTGATGGAGACTCTAACAGCTTACTGCTTGAATCTTCAAGAGTTTTAGCTGCATTAGAATTGTTTTTAGGACTAACAGTAGCTTCTAACTCACCTTTAAGGTGCTTTTTCACCTTGTCAGCTTTAGGGCTGTTAGTGCTCGTGTTACCTTCATTTTCATTGGTAACATCCAAATCTGGGTTCTGGAATATCCTCTTAGGACTCTTCTTGACTATGGCCTTCTTTTTCTGCACTGAAGGTGATAGAAATATTGATCTATCGTCCACCAATTCGCTTTTAGGTGTTACGTTTGGTGAGGGCATATGCTTTACGGGTGTTAACGCTCTTTTTGAGAGTTTAGGGCGACTAGGAGTAACATTACCGGATATTAAGGCGGCCACATTGCCAACAACGTAATCCATCGTCACTGCGTACCATTAAATACAATGCTTTGTGTAAAAAATTTTAACAATCGCAAAAATTATCTACCACATGGCTGTCCACCTCTTGACAGTTTTGACTTTGACAAACACGTTTATTTGACAGCACTTTGACAGCTTTATGCTGCCAGTTTTTGATCACCCATTTCCCACGTGGTTAAAAAACTCATAAAAATAAATATAAATAAATATTTGTGGACAATCTTACACAAATCAACCTAGTCCCAAACTAAGCAAAGCTTGTACTATGGGTACTAAGCGACGATATACATACTTATATAGATAAATAAATACTTAAATACATAGAAAACATCCAAGACCCAAGAACAAATATTCGCGCTCATCACACAAATAAATGCCCCGGCCGGGATTCGAACCCGGGACCTCCAGCTTCGTAGGCAGGGTCACTACCAACTAAACTAAAGCGGTCGTCATACTAAGCAATTAGCTAAACTAAACTTTCATTTCACATTTATAAGATTAGTAGGATTTTTTAAATAGCAATTTATATTATAGCCATTAGCTATTTGACAATCGTAACGTAAATATTACATGTGTTAGGTACAATAGGTTATGGGTTCACAATAATTATAAACTAAACTAACTGGGCTGGCACGACGACCGAAAATGAGTCTTGGCCTCCGACAATTTCTCGCCAGCTTGCACCGGCTCCGAGCTCACAAGTTCCGAGTTCCCAATATTTCGGCACTGTTGCAAGCACAATTATCAAGGATTTAGCCGTCCTCACACGGTGAAAAAAATAAACAGTGGCATTCTTTTCTGCCCTGGGATCCCAGGGTCTGGTAGTTAACAGGCTGACGTGCTGCGAGTTTTAGTTGTGGTCTACCTACACACCATATTGGGAACTTACAAACACAAATATAGATGGTAAATATCGTTCGTTGTTGGATTTTGGTCGTCGCCACGTTGGTGAACACACGTGCTCTCGGCGCGGCGAGTAGCAGAATCCACTACCGAACAAAACCAGTTGCCTACTGTCATGGCGTCGTTACCAAACAACGTCTTTCTTTGTACTTCGTGGTTGGCGAAATCATCATAAATTTGAAGTAAAAAGCCATTTTTAAACAAAAACAAATTGTTCGTTGTCGTCGTTAATAATTGTAACTTTAACAAAAGTATGGATCTAGCTATATTCTACTAAACGGTTAAAACTCACATGTTAATTGTCACTCCGGGTGACATGTTTTAACCGTTTATAACAATAATAGTTTAAACATGATTCATAAAAGTTTAAATTCAAGGAAAGTTCGCAGCTCACAATTCAATTTACACAATTACGCAAAAAAGGCGGAACAGATTATGATGAAAATTGGGATACAATGAGATTCCGAAAATCATCCCTCGAATAGATGAAAATTATGAAGTAGGGAAGTTAAGCTAGTTAAATATTATACCAGTATCTCGGGTAAAAATTTTCAGCGTGGCAACATTATTTTAGAGTTGCCAGTTTAGAGTTTAGGACTGCTTTTATTGCTTTCATTAATTTTAATATTTAAGTATTACTTAAAAATATATTTTTATGTAAGTATAATACATTTTAGAACCTCACACTTAAAGAGTTCTTTATAAGTCAAAGTAATCGTTAAAGTTGTCACTAGCTTGTCAACGTCAACTTGAAATCACATACAAAGTGGGACATTCGCAGTTTCGCAACTTTCGCATGGCAACACTCACTGTTTCGTTGAACGATGCGGTTAGGAGACGCTTTCTCGTCGATTATTAGTTTTGTTTGATAAATACGCGCCTATTTCTGGTGATAACAATTTCAGTGTTATAATAATTGTGTTTGTGGAGTGTGTACAGTTTAAAACGTGAGTATTCTATTGTTTTTTATTTATTTGTTAGAAAAAAAACTATCGTACGCCATTGCCGCCGCCCGCCATTCCTACAATTATGTTTTTATTCAATTAATTTGTTAAAGTTGGCCGTTATTGTTTCAAGCAACTCGTTAAATCTCTTCTAGTGTAATAAATTTGTCTGAATAATGTTAGCAAATGTTTTTAAGGTATTGGACAACTTAGTTTAGGTTAGGAATTCCATGAATTAAGACCTAAACATATCTCTCGTATTACACAAACTTAGGACGCTGAAACTGCTTCGAAACATGATACTTAAGTCAACCTTGTAGTTGTGTACCTGTCCAGCTCGTATTTCAGCCTACTTGCTCCTTTCTTTCTACAGCGGCATGGTATTTAACTTTAAAATCTGTATCGATAGAACTAGGAAGTAATTACGCGTAGTGGTGTTTTTTTTACGGTTTCTGTGGCCTTAAGATTCGCAAGCGGCGTTGCTGAGACACATTTGAATTTAAATCCTAATAGGATTATGGTAGACTACATTTTTTTGTGCTGGAACATTGCTTTGTCTGGTTGGGGTGTAGGAAAGGGTGGCCGTACCTGGGACTTAGAAAAATTTTGACCAAAATTTTTTTTATTTATTTTCCATTGTAATCATATTTTATATGTCGAAAAAACCATATTATTTCAAATAAACTTTTTTCTACGAGCCACCATTACGAAGTTATCACAGTATGAAGGGCGCAGGACTTAAAAAAAAATTTGATGTATGTGGTGTCATTATGACACTTATATTTTATGATGCTATCGTCTAGAAGACGTTAAAATATGCATGTTTTGTATGGGCAACTTTTCTGTAAACTTGTTTTTTTTTTTTGAAAATTTCGATAAGATATTAAGGAAAAATGTATGGAAAATTTTAAGATAGCACTTTTTAAACGAAATTTAACCAAAATAGTTTCAAATTTTGTAACGGGGCCCCAGAGTAAGGTTAGGTTAGGTTGGTTAGGTTTCTTCCAAAATGCGCGAAGCGCATAACCACCCAGAATAGAAGCCCCCGCGCAGCGGGGGCTTCGTCGACCCTGTCACGGAATTTACTATCGGGTTCTATTGACAATTTTCCGATAGATTACAATCTGACTAGTAAAATTATAATCTAACGGTTTTTACAATCTTGCGGTGACATATATATTTTATTCATCCAAAATAGGTGTTATAATGACACCGTTCAGCGTGAAAATTTTCTAAGTGTTGAAATTTATAAAACTTTGTGTCGCTATATTTCGGCCATTTCTCAATTTAGAGAAAAAAAGTTCCAGTAAAAGATGCTTATTTTTACATATTCTTTAATGTTCTGATCAAAAAAGTAGTAAAAACGAGCAAAAAAAAAAAATTAAAATTTTTCTAAGTCCTATATATGGGCCACCCTTTGCTACACTCTGACCCTTTGTCTTAGTAGCTTGTTTTTGTACAAAAGCACTGAGATTTATATCTATGGGCAATCTGTAATTTGTCTCCATATATAAGGTATACATATACCTACATGGTTGTTTTTAGATTATGCAGCCGTTAGAAAGCCTACTAGATTTAGGTTGACTCAGGTTTAAATTTGATGTTACACCAAAAAAGTATGATACAAAAATATTTTATTCAAACTACTTATGTTTTGCTTTAATAAGGACTAAACTGTAGTTAATTCCTGTTATTTGTTTTATTATTTCTGTTACCTAAACATGGTTGCTAGCCGCTATTGAAATGTCTCTTATGTCAATCGTATGTATTCCCCCACGGGACAGGCTACGCCTAGTGTGGGGGTCAGTTAAAAATGTAACTATGTTTCTTTAATTTTTGGTAATAAACTATTTGTATTTGTATTCTGTACAAAAGATATAATACACAAAGCTATTTAAAGTTTGACTGTGGAATTGGATTGCAGTCTAGAAATAATACGTTTTTATTTATCATATTTTATGGCAATTATTGAGAACCGTGAGATCTTCGAGAAGACAGTTTTTTTAAAAAATAATGATGGGATTACTCTTGGGCAGCATCTTGCCAGCCAGTTGCCAGTTAGTTGCAGTTTTAGCATCACCAATGTGTAGGGTAGTTGTGGGTACACCCTAGGAAGGGATGTGGTGCAACTTCGACCCCACGGGTAAAACAGCATGGCTCCTCCTGTGCTGGGAGTTTCGGCAGGTCACATCACCGCTTTGACAATATGAGCTGCAGGCTGTCATTTTGGAGACGGCTATTAGTTTTAAATGAAATTGCGGTTAATTTACCGTACAATGAACTCGAATTGCCCTAAAATTCACCAATTCAAATATCCCGTATTCCCAAATGGCACATGTTTATACAAAACAATGCCACATAAGCCCTTATATACTCAGAGAATATAGTAACTTATCAGTCACAAGTACCTGTTTATGTATTCAGTGATATAACTGTTTACTTTACTATCATTGACAAACTAGAGGTGTGCTAAAGGGGTTATCAAAGTTGTGTGATATACAATTATGTCATATTTTAGATATTAAATTATCTATATGCTACATATTGAGCTTTTTAATTAAGCAGTGACAAGATGTCTATTAAACTGGGGCACTTACGGATTGTCCATCTAATCCATACTGGCTTAAAATACTCAACAAAAAAAAACCAATCCCCTTATCTGTTATTACAACTAATCTTCAATCGTATACTCCATGAAATAAGAGTCAAATTTATCTGTCCACTAAACGAATCCTTTGTTAAGTGTCTGTCTGCTACACTTCAGTGGTTTTCACGCATCAAATGATAAGGGCCTGCTTATGACTCTATAAAGAACCTAAGCTGTGATATACAGTTACATTTGGGTTGAGGCCACTTTTTATATACACTGTTATTGATTAATACACTGGCTAATAGGTTGGGTCCTGGCGTTTTGGTTAAAGGTATGATTCCGTTGCCGACTGCATACAGCAACAGCACGTTCCGCCGCACAGCCGCACTCCAAATAGAACCGTAATGGTATGCGTAAAATCTCAATTTGAAATGAGCGGAGAAGTGTCGGAACAGCACACGCCGCTCATTCTAAATTGGGACTTTTAGTCTTATGATTACAGTTCAATTTGGAGTGCGGCGAAACGTGCTGTTGCTGTATTCAGTCGGCAACGAAATCATACCTTTACTTCTGATTCTTAATCCTGTCAATCGGCCTTAACTCTGGTAGGAAAACAGCCTTATGCAAAAAATATCTAAGCAAAAGAAAATTTGAATCTCGTTTTCGCGTCATGCTAAAACTAGTATTTCAGTAGGCAACAGATTTCTCCACAAAGGTGCGTAAGGGTCAACTAACAAGCACGCATACATAAAACATGGCTTCTCCATAGACTTGCAAATATCTGTACACTATTGGCAAACCAGTATATACTGACAAAATGGCTTCAAAATTGTATTCAGAATCCTCCTTTCTTGCCTTTTGAGTGAGCGACATCATTTTCAGAAATACCTTTCTGCGTTTTCTATAAATTAGGCTTAAGGGCTTTATGAGTAAGACTTATTTTGGATTACACCAGAAATAAGCCAGTTTGCAGTACCATAGTGCTGAACTGTAGTTGAGTGGTTATTATAACTTTAGCAGTGTCGTATCTTGCTCGTAATTTGCACGTTCTATTTTCGACTTTGACTTTTGAGAATAAAGTCGTAATTCTTACGAGAATGGAATTGACTCTAGAAGTTCCCTTTGAAAGATAAATACGGTAATGGATTGCTATTTACAATTGTAAAGTACACATCAGCAGCTTGCACATTACTAAGTCATATTTCCTTATTCTGTGCCTACATTTCTTACTTAAGCTTAAGCCACACAGAGAGCGGGCGGGCCACGGAATAATAAAAACCAGTGGAAATGGCAAGGGGGCGTGCCGCGCTGTCATAAATATGAGGAGATACGCAGCATTGCTTCAGTTCGCAGCTTTCGCTTGTGCGTGACAGTTGTGTCGCTACCATTACAAAAAAATCTAAATTGCATGAAAAATGCCATATTGCGCAGTTTTGGAGTACAAAAACGATAGCCGGAGCAAAAACGTTGCCAATGGTGGTGTTTCATACCATCGCTAAGTCTTATTTTATTTAATTTTCAATAATTTCTAATATTCTGTTTTAGGGCATTTTAAGCATATAGACACCAAACAAAAATAAACCTTATCAATAAGCGATAGAGTTGATTTTGCACCATACGTCAAAGTATGCAGCAATCTAGAACGTTCGCTACTCAAGTAGTGCGCGTATGATGTCGATAAGTTATCGATATTTGGTGCAAGTTATCTATTATAAAGATTTAATCGATTGAAATATAATTCAATGTTTTTTAGGGTTTAAAAGTAAAATAATGTCATTCATTGTAACTAGTGTACGGGGATTAAATAATGTATCTGTATTTCAGAGTTATTGAAATTTTTGCACTGATATTATTGATTTTCATCAAAATCGTTAGAGCCGTTTCCGTGATCCCCGAAATATATATTAGAATTGCTCGTTTACATATATATGATACAATATAAGTCAGAAATATATTGACAGAAGTAATTTTTTTTTAAACGAATATACGACATTAATGTTTTTTTTGTCGTTATTTTAGACTAAATTAGAATACATTTTGGACTTTTTTTTTAATACTACGTCGGTGGCAAACAAGCGTACGGTCCACCTGATGGTAAGCGGACACCGCAGCCTATAGACGCTCGCAACTCCAAAAGAGTCACGTGCGCGTTGCCGACCCTATATAAAATTTGAGGATTTACTGTGCTGACAACAGAAGGGCCAAAAGCTCCCTCACTCTCAACACAGTGCATCCTCGGGAGCTCTGGCAACCTTGCTCACCTCCAGGAACACAACACTACATACTGGTATAGTAAATAGGTTATTATGGCTGTGGTCTTCTGCAAGGCGGAGGTACTTCCCCAGTTGGGCTGCTCCAAATTCGAGCAAGAGATGACATTATGCTGTGCCCTACCTCTCTTACTTAATTAAATGCCATGACCTATTCTTATTTTTAGGGTTCCGTACCCAAAGGGTAACACGGGGCCCTATTAGATACTAAGACTCCGTTGTCCGACTGTCACCAGGCTGTATTTCATGAACCGTGATAGTTAAACAGTTGAAATTTTCACAGTTGAGTATTTTTGTTGCCACTGTAACAAAAACTAAATAACAGAAAAAAAATATTTAAGGGGGGTTTCCATAAAACAGACACGTTTTTATGCAGTTTTTAGGGTTCCGTCCGTACCCGAAGGGTCAAAAAGGGAACCCTATTGGTGACGCCCAGGCGTCCGCCCGTCCGTCCGTCCGTTGTCTGTCACAAAATTTTGTTCCTAAGAATTTTTTAACTTCCCGTTGACCTATGCACTTGAAATTTGGTGATAATGTTTATTATTACGTATATTTTACCAACAAATACTAATATATTGATAAATCACTTTTTTGTGGTTGGTTCGGAACCCTTAATGTGCGAAGTCCGACTCGCACTTGGCCGGTTTTTAAAGATAATGGTACAGAATCCGGCGTGCGCGGGTCCAACTCGCACTTGGCCGGTTTTTTATATTTTTTTTATGTGTGCGTGTGTAAATAAAGGCTTAATAATCTATATATTACACTTGCTACATTATTATTACCTACATTATTTATTGAATGCTACCAGATATCTGATACTAGATAATGACCAAAGTTATTAAGTCCTTCTTAAATAAAAATGTTTTCGTACAATATCGATAACGTGGAAGTGAAGTATAGTACATCACTAAAGTACACGCAAAGTGCTCTATCGGCGAGTAGCCGAACTAGGGTATGTACTCTTATAGTTCAGCTATTGAACGCTAGATGGCAGAACTTTGAAGGCGCAAAAGAATTTCAATCATTTCGCATGCACTTAAAGTTTAAATTAAGTGAAAGCTCCGTTGTTCATAGCACCTTTTTAAATAAAATACTACGACCAATCACTTTCAAGATTTCAATGTGTTTAGCATTATGATAGTGTGAGTTTTAGCGACACCGGTCTCGATACTAATCGCGACTTATGCCATTTCCACTGGTTTTTATTATTCCGTGGGGCGGGCGGTGGCGGCGCGGGCGCGGGCGGCGGCGGCGCGGGCGCGGGCGGCAGCGGCGCGGGAGCCGCCTTTGGCGGCAGCCGCCACCGCCAAAAGCAGCTCCCGCGCCGCCGCCGCCCGCGCCCGCGCCGCTGCCGCCCGCGCCCGCGCCGCCACCGCCCGCCCGCTCTCTGTGTGGCTTAAGCTTTACCCTACATAGGATACTAAATAAAATAGCATTAGACGAAGCTAGCACTACAATGCTTTGAGACTTCTCTCTGTTTCCATTGTTTAAGGCGCTACACTGAGAGATTTGGAGACTGAAACGCTGTCCTGCCCAGACTAGCAAACAGTAGGGGCTGATTTTCAGATATATGATTCTTGACTATATGATTGTGGTACTGACAATAGCGGAACATGATTGCTTAAAATTTTCTCGATAGAAAATAAATCCAAAGTCGAGTCAATATTTTCCTTTTTTTCCTCAGCCTACTAAAACAACACATTATTTTACCTCATCTAGGTACTGACAAGAGGAAATTTAATAAACCTGCACACAGTCAGATATTTAACGAGATTTGACTAAAAAGCCATTCTCGGACAGGGTTGTATCCCGTTTTGTCGTGAGCGAAAAACAAAGGGTGTCTCTTTCAATCGTTATATCGCCTTAACCCTTTGAACGCCAAAGTGGTCGTGTGTCGTCGTGCCCACGACGCCAAGCACTGTTGAATTGATTTAACGTTTAAAACTAAACCAAAAAAAAACAATTCATAATAGATGTTATTCATGATCAAAGTACACATTCACTCCGACCTTTTTTAGTGGTTGTTGGCGTGATGGGCACGACGACACACGACCACTTTATAGGTTCTTGTCGTTCAAAGGGTTAAACCGCCCGCGTGGTCGTGTCGGAGGATTCCCCTGGATTTTCCCCGGGCCACTCTCCAACCGCGCACTCCTATCGCTTTATTGGGCCCGGCGAAGTTTAAAAAAACATACATACAAAAAATGTGTTGAAAGTTATTAATATTTTTTAAGAGCCTAATGTGTCCCACAGCTGGACAAGCCAAACAATAGATGGCAACATTGTTAAAGAAGAAAACTGTACATTTTTCCAGCAACTGGCAATCGTTTCGGTTATTGGCATCTCCTGTTATAAGTTAATCATTTATATATATAGACCAGTGGCGGAGCGTCCATACAACTCGATTCCCACCGGCTTGCCTAATTTTCAGCCAGTCCAGGTCTTTTACTACGGCTCATGAAGAATAAGAAAGCTTCCCTAAGAATATTTTTGACGCGCCGCGACTGATATAGACATATCACATATTCTATTGTGGAATTTAACCTATTGGTTCACAGATCACGTATTGTCAATACAGAAGGTTTGAATAACGAGATCGCTAGCATGGTCCGTCTTCCCTTTTACAACCGTTCCATTGTTTTCAAACTTGTATGACAATCGAGATCATGCTAGTGGATATATTGAGTGAGTACTTCCTGTGATCAGCAAGTGGGAGGGTTAGACCTTGAGGAATGTATGTAGGCTCGCTAATATTGGTGAAAGGACAATACCCCAGAATTCACTGCAGAACACATACAAGGACAAAACCTTAGAACACACACACAAGGAAGAATGGTATTAGTTCAGAAATCAGCGTTGCATAAGTTAGGGCCGCGTTCGACATCGGGCAACGTGATCCACAAAAATGGTCCCGCCGGAAGACCAGCGCCGACTTGTGAGTAGAGTCAGCATTATGCTGAGGCGGGCCCGTTTCGTGGCAATTTTATTAGTTTATTTATTCGTTAGTTTTGACTGATGTATATATTATGTCACGAATAAATAATTTCATTTCATTATTAGTTTTACTGTAGTGCTTATTATTTAAATGTGATATTATAATATGCAAATGCACTAATAGTTCCACTCCTAGTCGTTCTTGTGGTTTTCTTATCTATATGGGACGATGACAGTAGTCGACGGAATATGGACCTTACGACAATAACATTATGACATAAAATTACATGTTGTTATGACATAGTACATTGTCAAATACATACGATAGACATGATGTTAAGTCTTGAACTTATCAGAAAGTAACCGTAAACTATGACCTAAAGCTTTCCGAAATGAAAAGGCAACAAAGTTAATTTATGTCACACCTGGCCATAAAGTGGCCATTATCGCACGCTCCGCGCGCGACAAATCCCACTTCCTGGCCAGGGGGTGACGTAAAATTTTGTACTTACCACGGGCGATAATAAAGAAAGCCTCAGATCGCATATTTATCGCCCTTGCCTTCGGCTCGGGCGTAAAATACATTCTTTGTTTTATCGCCCTTGGTAAGTAATGTACTATTAAATATAAAAAATATAAATATAAATATTTGTGGACAATCTTACACAAATCAACCTAGTCCCAAACTAAGCATAGCTTGTACTATGGGTACTAAGCGACGATATACATACTTATATAGATGAATATATACTTAAATACATAGAAGACATCCATGACCCAGGAACAAATATTCGTGCTCATCACACAAATAAATGCCCCGGCCGGGATTCGAACCCGGGACGTCCAGCTTCGTAGGCAGGTTCATTACCAACTAAGCTAAAGCGGTCGGCAATTTATAAACAAATTGTTAGTTTTGCAACTATTGCAGTACTATGTATGTATTGTTGTTTATAGAGGAAAGAGGAAGGAAAAATATTATTTACTATGCTGTGCTACACGACAATGCTATCATATCAACACAGTACCCCTAGCATTTACGTTCATCTGTATGTACCCATACATATTACTCATATAAAAAAATAGCTAACATACGATTTTCATTAATACAATTTAACATAATTATGCTGTTTCAAACTATTAATCTGTTTTTATGTTTTATACACATGTCGAAGAAATATTTAAAAAACAAGTATTATGCGCCGGTATTATGTGGGTTTTAAAAACAATTTTACATGTGAAAGTTTTAACCTCTTAACCTCCATCTTCTCATATAACAGACAAGAGGACAATGTAAATTACATTTTCTTTTTCATTAAGATCTGAGTAATTACTCAAAGTTCAAAAATAAACCCCCCATTATCATACTAATATATTTTCTATAAGCTTATCAAGCTTTTGTGCCCTTGAACGATTATATCTTCAAAATGAACTCAAAAACCTGTCTTACTAGTCGAATAATAGATAATTAGATAAGAATATTAAAGACACATGCCATTGTGTCATTAGTTCGGTTTCATTACGCATGACATTGGTATTTTGACAAGATTGACTTCATGTGTAATCTGTCATAATCAACTGTGCCTGTTTTTGTGGGTAGCAAAAATAATTGGTGTACAAAATAGTAACTACATAACATACGAGTACAGATGTATTGCAAAATGATTTTCTTTCGGGAAAACTCGGATCTCAATCGGAATACGATGGCACCCGAACTGTTAATCAATAATTGTATTAAATGAGTGACGTTTTCATATCCATTATTATGGAGCTTTATTGTTTAGTGTCAAATGTCAAAGTTACCCCTACGGCTGTAAGATGGGTACTGAAGCTAATTGAGAGAGCACGATAAATACGAACTTTTCCGATAAAGTACGAAGGAAAATCATTTTGCACTACATCTGTAAGTAAGTTAACCATACCTTGAAGCTTGGATAAATGGACATGGCACGATGTATTTAGGCACGATATAAAGATCTACGCGAAGTCGTGGTCAGAATCTAGTTTGTATAATGTAAGAACGTGAAAAACTGAAAACAAAATAGATCCCCAATCATCTACGGCCTTGAATTCAATTTTCAATCGGCATTCTTTGTTATACCTTTTGTCACATTCCCCAACTCGATCAATTGAACCGTATCACAAGCTACATAGCTCTCCCTAAAATTAAAGCCACTAATGAAAGAGCTATTGTTAGGAATAAAGTGCAGTGACCCGTGGCACTGGCCCAACGAAGTCCATGCCGAATTTATAGAGTGGACCACTTTATCATTGTTGATATTGTGATGTATTAATTATTATCTATTTGTAGGCGTGTATGTGAGGTTATTGATTAGGTTAGTGACAGACGTAATGTTATAAGTAGTGTTTTTCTACCTAGAGGCAAGAGGGGGCGGGAGATTTCGTACTTTAGTTATGCCATAAAAGTTTCTTTCATCGTTGATTATAATTTACAACTTTCAAAATTTATAATGATGCCTAAATAGAAAACCATTTCGGTAAATATGCTACCTGAACGTAATAAAATAGTTTTTAGATTTTTTTTCGCGAGATTTGTAGAAAATCGCCAAAATGTATAACGTTTTATAACGTAAGTGTGACGTCAATCGTATGATTGTTAAGGAGCAATACTATCAAACATTCATAGTAATGACGTCATCCATAATTCTATTTCGGGAGAAATAAAAAAACACGTGGACCTTAAAGTTTCATTTTCTATCAATAGGAGTCTAGGACATAAAATGGACAACTTGAAAATTTGAAATGTTGTCAATTATATTTTACTAGCTTTTGCTCGCGACTTCGTCCGAGTAAACTTTTCCTCTATATTTCGTCCCTTCGAGGGATGATTTTCGGGATGACGCGTGTCCTATATGTTAATCCAGGCTATAAACAGTATAAACTCGTTGTATACCAAGTTTGATCAATATCCGTTCAGCGTTTTTTGTGTGATTGAGTAACAAACATCTAAGCTTAAACTTTCGCGTTTATAATATTAGTAGGATGGACGTTTAATTGTATTCTCGCCTCGTCGGTGGAAAGATAAGTCTGTGGGTGTGGGCCTAATAATAAAATATCTTCTATATTAAGTGGTTCTTTCAGTGCCTAGTTTTTGTGTGTGCCACTGTGACCTGTGGCTAAGAGTTGGAATTAAAATAACTTGATTATTTCGAGGCCAACAGGTGGCTATTGTTTTTTTAACACGACTGTGAAATTGTTGTAATTTGCTATGGCGGATTTAGACCAAGCACACAAATATGAATATAACCACACTTAATATTTTCTAAGGAAAGAAGCAATGGTAAGTGTTTGGAAGATTGTACGTGTTATTTAACACCCCATTCAAAATGAATCTAACACGTTAATAGGATTTAGCAGGTATAACTTTTTATCAATATCATCTAAATAATTAACCGTCATCCTAGTCGGATCTTAGAAAAAAAGCGAGCCACATTAAGTCGTGAAAAAAAGACGGACTAGAGATAATGTAATGTAACTAAAACTTCACTCTTCATGTCAAAATAGCCATCCATCTATCCATGTTATACTGACAGTAATCTCTTTTAACACCAAGTCGGGGAAATAAATAATACCACAGGCCAGCTAAAGTTCAATCTTATGTCAATGGCCCAAAGACTGACAAAAAAACTGAGAATGTTTAGTCACGCCGGGCCTATTATTGGAATGACAGTTATTTCACATTTCGTTCCCAAATTGCTTCTATTTTAGAGCGACATTCGTTTGTTTGGGATTTGGGATAAACAAATGAATGTCATGGAAGTCGCGGCGTTTACTATACGCGGGTTTAATATCTGGGATTTCAGGTAATATAAAAATCCAGTTTTAATTTGGTTTTCTAATACGCTGCTTATATGTTCTATGAGTTTGATTCACTTTCAACCCTCGTTTTTAGAAAGGTATCCTTTTTATTTGAATCGATCAACTTCTTTCTTTCTTGGCTTGGAGCTATTACTATAATGGTTCGCGTGGCTAACGATTGTTTATTTATAGGGTGGTATCCAACAAAAACGTTTACCAATTATAAATCCATTTTATTAGTATTGTTAGCATATCAGTAGTCTCTTTCTATTATATATATATTTTTTTTAAATCATCCTTTTCTGTACAAAACCTAAATCTTGTTATTATTGCTATTTCTCACGGAGATTTACGTAAGTATAGAGGTTTACGAAATAATGAGAAAAACGATAAGTTATACGGCATTAACAAAATAATTATTCACATACACACTTAGATTCTTCTCAAGTGTCTATTTGCGTTCTCTCAAGAACTCTCGGATGCAATCGAGAAATCTCGATTTCTAATAGGCCTAAGCCTACTTACAGCGCGCTTGACAAGCTGCCTTCTACTCCTTTCTATTTATACGTACACTTGTTCGTGATACTATAAAGCCCTTGGCTATAATGTGCTTGTGGGGCTGTGTGTGGTACAAGTCATTAACAAATATAGAAATAAAGAAAAAAAAACAACGGGTTGCACTCCGGGCCGGGAGTGCCGGCAGAAAAGAAAACTCAATAAAGACAGTAAATAAAGACATTCATATCCGTATCTGTATCGGTATCCGTAATATCCGTATCCGTATCCATATTTATACTCATGTTCGTATTCATATTCGCAATATGTCCCGAGTATCATTGTGTCTTACGCATCTAAGACCAGCTGAGTTTAGCTGAGTTGACCCCTCCTAATATCGCAATCACGATACTAGGAGGGGTCAACTAGCTGGTCTTAGAAGAATCTGTCGCGAGTTTAACAATTTTTCCCCAGTACAAAAGTGCTCAGCGCCGCTAAAGAAATTTTCACTTCAAAAAATCTTTTTGTTCCTAAATTTGTGGTTTGCGTTAGCAGCGTTACTGCTTAATACAAAATTAACAAGTCATTAAGTTTAAAACATTGACATAAAGCAGAATTCGTTTTAATACTGTACGGTAGAAAAAACTACAACTTATACCTTCTTGTTTTGAAAAAGACGTGTTTTAATTTTTTTATACGGTACATATTACAATTTTCATAACGTAATTATGTTTACATTTTTGTTTTTTAAGAGATTTGGAGAACTTAATAACACAAAATGGAATATAACAATTTGTAGTATTCGACCTCTAACCTTCTGTTTTAGACGGACGGACTAGATAATTCATAGGGCCTATTTATATGTATATGAACATTTACTTATATTAAGAAAATTTATGTTATGATTTAGTAGAAAATAAATATTAGTTTTTTTTTATCATTTTACCCTTTAACCGCCATTGCCTGATAATATCAGAAAGTGACAACGTAAATAACATCTTACATTTTGACTTTTCCGCGTAGAACTCGTTCATCGCGTTACAATTTACGTAATTGCTATTCTTTTATTTCAGGCGCTTACCTAATTATCGCTCTTCCATATAAACTTCTACTACCTTAAGGGATGATTTCCAGGATAAAAAGTATCCTATGTCCTTCCGGGACTCAAACTATGTCCATTACAAATTTCATCTAAATCGGTTCAGCGCGCCGTAGCACATGTTGCGCTCGAGAGTATATCGACTTATCTCGAGCTACGCGTCTTTTTCTGATTGGCGCTGTTAGAAAGTGACGGATAGCTCGAGATACGCCGACATACTCTCGAGCGCAACACGTGCTAGGCCTACAGACAGACAGACACTTTCGGATTCATAATATTATGCCAATATTACAACACGAGAGTGAAAGGGACGGCACGAAACGAGTAACCCTCAGCTATGAGTCGAGTCAACATGCAAATCGCTATCCTCCTATGCTCTACACCACCGGTACCACCATTAGTTTGTCAATGTGTGCGTGGGAGTTCATTCACCCGCCTCTAGCGCATGGATCGTTACGTATACATATTACACTAATTGTTTTTGTTATAAGAAAAACGATAATAACTACATCATTCAAATGTCATATCATATCATAGCTAGATGTAGATGTGGATAATGTGGATATATACAGGTTTTTTTGGATTGATTAAGGAAACAAATTTAGTTAATGGGTAACCCATAGGTTGTCTGGAATAGATCGCTTTTATGTCATGTGAATATTGTATGTATGTAAGCACTTTATTGTACACAAAATCATGTTGAATCAATATACATGTATACATTAGATTAAAGTACAAAGGCGCTTTTTAGCATAAGACCGTGTTAGAATTTAATTGCTATTATTTAATTTCAGGCGCTTATCTAATTATCACTGTTCCATAATCCATACCAACTTCCGCACCAAGGTATGAATTCCAGGATAAAAAGTATCCTATGTCCTTCCCTGCGACTCAGACTATTTCCATTCATACCAAATTACATCTCAATCGGTTCAGCGGTTTAAGCGTGAAGAGGTAACAGACAGACAGACATAGACACTTTCGCATTTGTAATATTAGTATGGATTACTCACCTAGGCTAGGGCGGTAAAAAGAAGAATCTCTCAGATCGCAAGTATTTGAATGAATTAATTAATGAATCGTTTATTTGTGTAAAAAAGGGTAAAAATTGGTGTTACATATTGGTGTTGTTGTTGTTGTATTTGACCGAAGGCAAGGGCGATAATTATACCGTATGAGGCTTTCTTTATTAACCCCCGTGATGAGTACAAACAATTGTGCATGAGTTTTTTTTAGATTGTACTAGATACTATTAGATAATGCTAACTACTATTCTCCATAATATCTGTTATACTGATTTTATCACCGTTACTTTCACACATATTATCACCGTTATTTTGACAATAGCCTTGACCTAAATTACCTGAAAGTAGTCTTGTTTATGTCCCGGCACATATCATAAATATTTTTGTATTTTAATGATAACCCCTGAAGAAGAGATAAAGTTAAAATGCCATGCCATGGAATTTCCAAAATTTTATTGCACTCATGTTGTTACAAATACATAGGTGTTACATGTTACAATATAGGTATTAAACATGAACCAAGTAAGGGCATGTAACTAGACTAGTTATTATATATATTATTTTAGTTGTTACCTATTACCAAGCATCGATTTGATATCCTTAAATCTCTTCTGATCGTTCAGTAATGTTATAGCCATAACATGTTTTCGAAAATAATTAGGGCGTCTACGTTTTATTTCCGTATCTAGTCCTGGAAAGTTAATGGATTCTTCGTTTGGAAAATAAAAGCTTATGGGAAATGAAAAATATGTGAATAATATTTAGTCCCTATGAAGTGATACCTTATAATAGCTCAATCCGTGGGAATTCCATTCCATACCCTGCACCTGTTATTTTAATATTCACATTCCGTCTAGACTTGCCTCTTCAGTCGTCCAAATTACTTGACCTTAACATTCGTAACATCTATACCCTAACCAAAGGTCACTTATACTGGTTTTGTACAAACGAATCGTGAATGTAAACGCCATTAGGTACCGTTAACATGTATTTTACTACCGAACACGCTTACTTCCCATCCTAAATGAAATACGGTGTTAGAAACGTTTTGAATAATTTCAATAACAGCCCTAGGAACCAGTTGTCAAAATCCCGCTCCGCTTCGTTGGAGAATGATGTTTGCTGCTAAACTATTTAATAATACATAATGCATAATTAATTACATATTAACTGCGAAAATGGGTCAGAGTTTATAAAACTAGTCTAGCTGAAGAAAACATAAATCTAGGTGGGTGCCTATGATTATATTGTGTCAGTAGATCTTTTAAAACTTCACGTGGTTAAATTACATGTAAATAATAGTGTAGTGACCACGATAATTAGTTACAATGGTTGTTGTGCAAAAAAGTCGACTGACATTGATTGTATCGCTAATCAAGCTTGAGTGACAATAAAAGAAGACAAAAAAAAATAGACGCATGATATCACAGATAAAGACAATGTTATACATACAACTACAGTTTATTTATCCGTACGTATCGTGTCATGTTAACTCTCCTTGAAGACATGGTACATTGGGGGGCCTATTACCTATTACGATACAAAAGAGAGTTCACTTACCAAATATAAACCGTCTAGAAATAGTTAGTAAAGTTGATTTTTCATTGATCACAGGTAAGATGAGTCAAATGGTGACACGCCAAAGGACGGGCGGGGATGAGAAAGAAAAGGTACCTTATCATAATCGGGTACTAGCATTATATCAGCAACACAATTAACTGACCATTGGTCCTTATTTCGGTGCAATAAGGTTCAAATTCAGTTAATTGTAATGCTGGTACCTGCACTAACAAAGGAAAATGCTATTAGTAGTATCATTATGGTAGAAACTTCATCTTTAACTACTATACATGGAACTCACTCATTACCTAATCTAACTCAGACCGAACCAGACGCCTTACTTAACATAATTAACTGCTAAGCTTCGCAAAATGTGTTGAGTAATAAAAATATCTCATAGTGTAGTTTTTGCGATATGTATATAAAATCGTCCGTAAAATTGCGAATTGTTAAATTGGTAAAACCTGGAGTTTAAAAAGTGATTGAGTTTTTTTTTTTTTTTTTTCATGATTGAGTGGTATTTTATTTAGAATACCAATTTGTTTCGTTAAAGCTTAAGCCACACACAGAGCGTGCGGGCGTGAGGCGCGCGGGAGCGGGCGTGAGGCGGGCGTCAGGCGGGCGTGAGGTGGGCGGGCGGATTTCAAGAAACAGACTATTTTGCGCGCCCGCCCGCCTCACACCCGCGCGCCTCACGCCCGCTCCCGCGCGCCTCACGCCCGCCTCACACCCGCGCGCCTCACGCCCGCCCGCTCTGTGTGTGGCTTAAGCTTAAGTGTACTTAAGTTGTTATTGTCAAAGGGCTGTTGAGCGTTTAATGTGCTATGTTATACAATACTTAAATGGGCATTATTCACGTTTTATACTTTCCCAATGTATGTAGACCTTTAGAAAGTAATATTCGAGAGTGTGTGACAAAGATCGAATAGGCGCCTCCGCTCTGCGCTTTTCATATTTAACTATCATATTTCATCAAAAATCACAAAATATACTTTTAATTCTTGGGGGATGGCCTTTGCCCGGCAGTGGACTTCTTTCTGATATGATTACACTAATAAAGAAATGCTTACAAAAATCTATACTAACTATAATAACTAATTTTATTTTACAGCGAACAGACAGCCCAGTGAAAGACATGAAAAAGAAAATGGCCGCCAACGCTGAAAAAGAAAAAAACGCAGCAGAATCAACGCCAAGCAAATCTGAGAAACCCATAGAAAAACCTACAAGTAAACCCGCTGAGAAACCTTCAGATAAACCCATAGACAAACCTGCTGCCAAACCTTCAGATAAACCCACAGACAAACCTGCTAGCAAACCTTCAGATAAACCCGCAGATAAATCTGCAGATAAGCCAGACAAATCGAAAACGGACAAACCAACTGACAAACAGAAGGAAAAAGCCCCAGAGAAGCCGGTTGAGAAGAAGGCTGCTGAGAAGAAAGATGCACCGAGTGAGAAGAAAAAGGAAGAGAATGGGAAAGGAGAGAGCAGTGGAAAAGTGAGTCAAAATGTCTCTTAGGTTTTTACTAGAAAGTATATTAAAAAAAATGGTCTTTTGTCGTAGTGAATCGAATTTTAACCGCATTTTATACTCTTAGATAATTCATGTCTTGACATGACTGGCACGTAATCTAGATCTCGTGCAGCTCAATCCATCAAGCTCAAGCGATTCCCTTGATGAGCATATGATTTTGGAAAGAAATCGAAAGTTCGGGTTTGAATGGTAAAGTTCGCTCGTAACGATTTTTAGTAATGTGTGTCGGCATCTTAATACACGCGTTTAAATCTCTACTGTCACGCATGCAATAGAGAATTCAAGAGCAAGTTTGGCCTAGCCAGCCATATCTGAGCTCACAATAGGGCAAATACATAGTTCGTCAGGGTCGCTGTCATCGAAATCGATGAGGACTGTACACGTAAGTACATAAATAGGAGCTATAACCCCAATGTAGACACTACCAGAATAGTTTCCATACAAACAAAATCAGACACATACCTGCCCTGGCGCGCCGTTCTTGCGAAGACCGCGTTTGATGATCTCCAGGTTTTCTTAACACTACGTGTCACAGTTTAGGCTGGCACAGTTTAATCCACAATTTATCATTGAGATTTCCGACCGTAAAAGGCAATACATATGAACTTTAAGGCACAGGGGTGGGCAAGGCATTCTCCATACAAACTCTGTGTACGTTTTATTCGTAGGTTTTGGCACTAACGAATGTAATATTTTTTTGGATGTAAATATTAGATATGCGAAGAAAGTGATGTGGAAATTTTCATAAATTAAAAAAAAATCAACGAAAAAAAATTACATCGCGAAATAGCTAACAGAAAAATAACCACACTGACCAAAAATCACAAATTTAATGCAAATACAAACGAAGAAAATCCTGCACAAAGTTTGTATGGACAGACCTTGCCCTACCCCTCCTCTTAATGAGGGCATCAGTGTGCAGCGGTCTAATATAAATTTTCTCAAAAATGGCCCGCAAACTGGACGTTAGTCGCTACATATTGGAAGTAAAGTTTAAGGTCAGATCCAAATTAAAAAGTAAAAACATTGCAGGCCGCCTGCAATGTCACATATAAATTCCTTTTTATACTCGTCGACTACAATATTACAATTACAACTTCACAGACCATTGCACAATATTATACATTTTAAGCTGAACTAAAAGTCTATGCTCTATGGAGTAATATAATATTTCATTGTACAACTGCGCGGAGAATCGAAATATCATTCAAAAATAGAACGCCGTAATTTGATGAAAAAAATTAAGTTTAAGGAGGCTCATTTTATGAATATTTCAACATTGATAGTGCTTCCCGCGCTTCTGAACGTAAAAACGTCAATGCACTTGTCAAATGTCTACCTACTTAAACGGTCGTCTGGATACTGGCCATAATCATTAAAAAAAAACTTAAATTCTCTTGTGTCGTGATTGGTCGAAATTTGACATGATGCCAAAGGCGGGCATGGACTGATATTTTTTTTTTATCTTAACAGGGCACCGGCCCTGTGGGAATTGTTATTACAAATTTACAATACTTGTGATATTATCGTAAATTTCATAATTATTTAGACTTGTTTTTAATATTCATCAATACCCACGTGATACGTATTGTGATATGTGCAGACCACGTGCTATTAATCACCGTGTAACCCTCATGCACTGATGAGATCGTTTCAGCGGCAACTTTCTGTTATTTTGTTATTTTCGTGGACTCGTAGAAAAAGTATTGTATACAATAGTTATATAATTCGCTTTTTGAGTCTCGAACCTTACTTAGACCACTCGGCAAGCCTCATGGTCTAAACGCGGTTCTCGACTAAAAAAGCATTCATTATATAACGATTGTATAAAATACTATTATTTGTCGTGTTCCAAACTTATTAAAAAGTAGAAACAGTCATATAAAAGGAGGCACAGGTCGTATTCAGCCAATTCAGTTCGTATTTTTCTGTTGGAAACGCGACGTTTCGTTTTTTTGGTGGAAAAATACACTTGCGATTCTGTAAAAAATAAACAGCGGGAAAGCATGATGTTTTTGACGTTTTAAGGTTATGTTTATCAAATCTTAATTCAAATTTTGTCGTATTTCACCCATTTTTGAGAAAAGCACTATATTAGCTTCGGCCGGAATGGCAATTGCAGGCTTCGTATTTTGTTTAAACGGACGAGCTTGCGAGTCCGTTTAATTATTGCTTCCTTCCCGGCCACGGCAATAATGTACTATTCTGTTACAGACAGAGAAACCGGGCAAAACGGGCAAACAGAACGGCGGCAGCAACGGCATGAACGGCACGGCCCACGCGTCCTCGGACTCGGAGGTGTTGGAGGAGGGCGACGAGACGGAGCTGTTCCCGGAGCTGGCCTACGACGACTCGGACGTGGAGTGGGAGCCCGGCATGGACTCCACGCGCAGTCTCACCAGGAGGAGTCAGGTAATTTGTCTGCCCAGGTGGGCTAGCACGTAATGGCCTCGGGAGTAACTTGGCTTATCTCGAGCTATGCGTCTTTTTAGGGTTCCGTACGCGGAGGGTCAAAACGGAACCCTATTGGTGACGGCCAGGCGTCCGTCCGTCCGTCCGTCGTCTGTCACACAGGTTTAACAGCCAAACTGTTGGCAGGCTTCAAATTTACACAGTATAAGCATGTTGTTGGCCCAAAGCCATACAAATATAGTCAAAACTTATTTTTAAATGTTTTTATGTCACACCTAGCCATAAAGTGGCCATTATCGCACGCTCCGCGCGCGAAAAAACCCACTTCCTGGCCAGGGGGTGACATAAAATGTTGTACTTACCACGGGCGATAATAAAGAAAGCCTCACATCGCATATTTATCGCCCTTGCCTTCGGCTCGGGCGTAAAATACCTGCGATCTGAGACATTCTTTGTTTTATCGCCCTTGGTAAGTAATGTACTATTAAGGGGGGCTCCCATACAGCGCAAATGGGGGCGCGAAAAAACATTTTTATCCCACCCTATCGAGTGGGTTACCGTTATTTAGAGCTCATTAAGTAGATACTTACTATATTTTTTATTAAAAATAATATTGGAAAACAAAAAAATGAACCAGTCAGCTTTTTTTTTACGAAATTTTGTTCCGAAGAATTTTTTAATTTCCCAAATACCTATAAACTTCAAATTTGCTAGTAATGTGTGTTATTACGTATATTATATATTTTTGGAATCGTCTCTTCAAATGCTTCATTTTGATAACCCACTTGCTAGGATAGAAACATTTTTTTTACGGAACACTTAAAATGGTCTACTGTCCGCCATATTGTTTTTATTGCAACGTCACATATCCTATGTTACCCGGGATGACGTA
The DNA here is from genome assembly GCA_951800055.1 of Cenopis cana. Classification (NCBI taxonomy): domain Eukaryota; kingdom Metazoa; phylum Arthropoda; class Insecta; order Lepidoptera; family Tortricidae; genus Cenopis; species Cenopis cana. The sequence goes on along the minus strand of OX637493.1, from coordinate 12,386,293 downwards.
AGGATTCCAACGATACCTCACACATCTAAATCGGTTAAGGCGTTGAGAAGTTCTGGGGGAACAAATAAATTCACATACATACATAATACATACATGAAACCTGAAAACATTACACTCCTTTTTTTGGGCAGTCGTGTAAAAACATCTCGAGTAATTTACCTATACATTATAAGATTTAAGTGTACACAATGAACAGTCCAGACCCGTGTAACCACTAACTCCCGTCCCGTACTAACGTGTGCTTCTCGGTGAAGGTCAAGGCCACGCGGACCCCGGAGACACCGCGCCCAGCCTCCGACAAGACGGAAGGGGAGGAAGTAAGTTCATCTCCGCACTAATTGCATGCTCTAAAGGCGCGGCCACACAGCACTGCGTCGCGACGTCGCATCGCAAAAACGACGTTCTAGCATAGAGTACAGATGTATTGCAAAATGATTTTCTTTCGGGAAAACTCGGATCTCAATCGGAATACGATGGCACCCGAACTGTCAATCAATGATTGTATTAAATGAGTGACGTTTTCATATCCATTATTATAAGCGGATTCTACTGTAATAGAACAGTTAATACCTAGTACTACGTACAGAAGTCCCACTGTTAACAAATACTGTTTTATTACCTTATATGCCATACGCTTAAATAAATAAACTGTTAACAAATACCCTACCCCAAATACAACCCCAAATAACAATAGGTAAATAACAAACTTTGACCACACCAAGTGAATGACGCGACCGTCCGTCCGGTAGCAATGCGCGGCAGCCACTTGAACGGTACAACCTACGGATGTACTTGCAGCGGCTCCCCTGGTTCTAGATTGTACTTAGATGTCTATGCGTATGCATGCGACCCGCTGGGAGGTCGCGACTCAATGTTGTGGGCGCGCCCTTAAGCTTAAGCCACACAGAGAGCGGGCGGGCGGTAGCGGCGCGGGCGCGGGCGGCAGCGGCGCGGGCGCTGGCGGCAGCCAAAAGCAGCTCCCGCGCCGCTGCCGCCCGCCCGCTCTCTGTGTGGCTTAAGCTTTAGTTCATACACAGACTAACAAACGTAAATATCTTCTACCTGTTCTAAGGGAGTTAAGATATTCAAAAAAGAAGTAGAAAAAATTCAATTCAATCCAAATTTATTTCAGAACCATGATTCCATATAATTACATTACAATAGGTACAAGACTTAAATGTTAGTGACAATAATTCTTAAGAAACTATGTTAGTAAATATTATACATGACATGATATGATTATTATACTTATTTTTTATGATTTATTCAAATATGGTCCAAAAATGTTGCTATTAGTATGTTGTCTCTCAAATCTACATCTCTGTTGTTCCTTATTGTCGTCTGTAACAACGCAAGAAATAATTTTATGTCACACCTGGCCATAAAGTGGCCATTATCGCTCGCTCCGCGCACGAAAAAACCCACTTCCTGGCCAGGGGGTGACATAAAATGTTGTACTTACCACGGGCGATAATAAAGAAAGCCTCAGATCGCATATTTATCGCCCTTGCCTTCGGCTCGGGCGTAAAATACCTGCGATCTGAGACATTCTTTGTTTTATCGCCCTTGGTAAGTAATGTACTATTATTTTTAACTTATTTTCACAACAGTTATGTCATAAACATGGGGTTTTTGGCCTAAAATTAACAAAGTTTGATGCCATATATCTCGAAGACAGTGAGTTTGAAGTAAGGAATGGGATACTATTTTAGTAAACCTCGTTTTCGTTAATACGATAAGCCATAAAAACACGAGAAAACGGAGAGTAAAGGTATGATTCCGTTGCCGACTGCATACAGCAACAGCACGTTCCGACGCACTCCAAATTGAACCGTAATGACATGCGTCAAAAGCTCAATTTGAAATGAGCGGAGAAGTGTCGGAACGGAATCATACCTTTACTGATCGAAGGTTATTGGGAGCTAGGAACCCCTGTTATTATTTATTTTATATAGTAATTTTATTTATAAAAACGTATAATATAATACAATTATGAATTTGTTTTGTATCTTGGCATTCATCAACATCACAGTACTCTTATATATAATTCGTTCGTATATTTTCATTCGCACAATGACATATGCATACTTTTAAGGTCATAGCTTTTGACTAGCACCTAAACAAATAAGTTCATAAATGATTTAAATAAATTAATGATTCAGCGGCGCGTATGGCCATTGTCTCGCAATGACCCACTTTTAATGTGCAGTTTTCTGTTTTTGATTATTCAAGTGACGTCCAAGGACATTTTTGTGAACATACTAGTATTTATTTAGGAGTATGCCAGTTTAAAATGTCTGCAAAGTCTTTGTATGGAAATTCTATAGATGAAAATCGAAAGTGAAACCAGTTTTTTGCCCCTGGGTGTAGAACGCAAATTGAAATTTGTATTCAAGAAGGATTACTTATCTATCAAACACCATTTGAGATGAATCTTTGAAAGAGTGAATTAGAACAAAATTAGACTTGAGAAATATCGCAAACGCATTCTCATGGATTCGCGAATTCTATAATAAAATTTAATTACATTCAATTATTTGAGACTTTAACAGGCATACGATTTTTTCTATAAAAGATAAAAATACAGTGACCACATAAATATTTCGTTCATTAGCTTTCCTGACTTCTGCTTCACCTACTTGATTGACTTCAAAAGTACAGTCAACTGAGAAAATGTCTATTCCATTAGTCTACATACAAGCCATGGGACTTCAATACCCCAATTTTTTGCACTTGATTGTACTATATTTATATATTAATGGAAAAACAGCCAAATAGCATAGGTAATTTTGACACACACATTCATAAGCCAGACAAATACTACCATACATATCCATACTTATTAATCCTTTATTGCATGAAATACAAAAAAAAAAGTTTAAATTTGAACCATGACACGATATCAATAAGACTTCGTATGCCATGCATGCTGCATGCAACCCGATTTTCACAAACACTACACAACACACTTACATATTTAAATACCTCTTTTAACATAACATCTCTAATCAGTTCTATAATTCCAGTCAAAGGAATCGAAGGTTCTGAAGCTTAGCCACGAGACAGCCAAAGACAGCCCTAAATCGGACAAGAAATCGGATGCCAAGTCGGACAAGAAATCTGATGCCAAATCGGACGCCAAGAAACCAGATGCTAAACAGGATGGTGTACAGGAGACGGCTAAAGCTGACGCTAAGAAAGAAGTCAAGGAATCTCCTAAAAAGGATGATAAGAAAGACGAGAAATCGGAGAAAGTCGAGTTTGAAGTTGTCGTGGAAATTGAGAGCAGTGGAGGTGAGATATAGATATCGTATTAAAACTAATTGCGCTTGGGTAAGCGCATGCCTTCCAAGGGTATATTGCATATTGACTTGTAACTTATCGCGGAAGTATCTTTTAATAAGTTTCTGCCAAAAATTACATTTTTGGTACAAGCCTTTATTGCCGACTGTACTTTCTTTTCACAGTAATCAACTACTCGTGGAGATGGTTAGAATGAGCCCGAACACGATGGGTTTATCTTGTGTAGCTTAGGAGTTGCTACAGCCACCTTCTGTCTCCATCATCAGATCAGCTCGATGATGGTACCATAATATTGCATTGTCACCAAACATACATAAGCATGCCAAATTTCAGCTCAATCGGATACCGGCAAGCGATTGAAATAGTAGTTTATGCAACTGGTACATAATGAGGGGCATTAAAACAGGAGTGTGTTTTATGAAACGAGCCGAAGGCGAGTTTCATAATAAGGTCACACGAGTGTTTTAATGCCTAATTATGTACAGTTGCATACACTACTTTATCTACATCCATATATTAAATCCTCTTTCATGTGTTTCGTGTGGGCACTTCTCGCCGGCGTGCGCCATGTTTGCGTCGACAGGCCGGCCCGCGCCTTATATAATTTTGTACGTGATCTCGTTAAAGTGTTATATTTCGTGATCTAATAGGGGACGCACGCAACAGCCGCACAGTATAAAAGCGGGGTCTTATCTACGGTATTTGAACTTATTAAAGAGGATTTACTATATGGGTGTAGATAAACTTAGTTGCAAGATTTGTCCCACGCATACTAACTAACAGGGGAAGTGAAAGTGAAAGTGAAAAGTGAAAAGTAATTTATTCCATAAAACACACAAAACAAGACTTTTATACAGGTGCTACCTACAACTATAGACAACTATATCAAATACCCTTAAAAATATAATAATTGTAGGTTCATCGCCGACAGAGGTCACAAGGTAGATCCAGCAATGTCTTGTGTGCAGTAAAGAAAAGGCTAAAACTCAGCAAAATGTTGCAATTTGCAAGAAATGCAAGTCGCAACGCTGTTATTCTGTCCTAGCCTTAGTGAGCATGGTTTGAACAAAAAACGAGACAGAAAAATAATATAAAATGAATAAGATAAGAAGTCCAGTCAGTATCAAACAGTAAAAAGTGCAAGCAAAACATATTTATTATGTGCTACATACTTTAGTTTCTTGTATCAAATAGTCAAATAAAGGCTTGTAAAAAAGAGACTTCGGCTCATAATATAGTTATTAATTATGCAGTAAATCCTAGGTGGTTAAGCTCAAACCATTACTGAACCAGCAAGCTGCATCTTAGGTCTTGTCATCGCTTTCTATCAGGTGAGACTAAGCCAATCGCTGTACAGTCATTAAAAAAAAAGTAAAACAAAAGTATGTCTTTCGAGAAGATAAGAAGTCATTTTCGATCTCGTCTCTAAGTTTGGGCACAGAATAGTATTACATACAGAACGGACACGAACCCCCCGCACCGAGGTCAGTTACCTCGTCCCTGAGAGAACAATTGACGCGTGTACCGACAGCGCACGCACACATACTTACCCACAGCGCTTACGTTCCTTCGCGTGTCACAGGTGTGGTTTGGGTCAGATGCTGACACAGAACAAACCCATTCGTAATAACCCAACTTTTCTCTTTAGATACGTCGGAGGAATCCCGCAAGCCGGACACAAACTTCTCGAAGTCCCGCGTCAAGGTGTCCCCGTACCGGCGCAGCATGCGGCTCGCCGACCAGACCACCAGCTCCGTGGCGGCCAACTACACTGGTGAGGGGGACATTGTCTCTTCAGATACGTCGCAGGCATCGTTAAGCCAAGTTAGCGGGCTTTGGGCGGCTTGAGAACTTGACCCTTAAATGCATGATTTTTTCTTTTTCAATAAAAACGCGATATTTGGTGCTTTAATGTGTACTGATAACGGGAAAAATAATATCAAAATTCTCTTGTATGTTCTTCATACAATATTTATAAATTAAAATATTTTTTTTTTTTTATACTTTATCAATAAGTACAAATATTGCTTATTTTTATGCGAAATACTTTACTAAACTTAGCATTCAGACAATATTTATGATGTGTAGAAATACATTCTAAGCAGAAAAAAACTACTTACTAAACTATAAAACACACTGATCAAAAAACCTCAATTTTCGAGATCATAAAAATATAGCCGCCGTTTTTTTTAAATTACCGACTTATCGTTTATAAATCAATGTAAGGTTTATTGAATATATAGAACGGTTAACATTTTAAGGATGAAAATGAAAATATTTTAAATTACCTTGTGAAATAAGCCTCAATATTATTATAAATATACCTACGTCCTACAGTTAAATAAATCTTGAATTATTTGTTATGATGTATATATGTCACACCATGCATTTAAGGGTTAACAGTCAAGTTGCCCACTCTCCCAACAAAGTCTAGTTTCCCCTCGAGTTGGAAAATCAGATGGCATGGCAGTCGCATCCGTAAAAACTAGTGCTTACAGCAAATCTTGGAATTAGGTAGCGGACCCCAGGCATCCCTTAGGATTCAAATGCACTGGGATTATCACTCACAAACACCAGAGAGGAGGATCGAGCCGTCAAGAAAGCATAGTTAGGGCGACCGAGTGGTCGGCGCCCGGTCGGTCGGCCCAGGTAACGCTGGGGAGACAGTGTGGAGGTAGATCTGTGGCAGCTTCAGGTCGGAGACTGGCAGGAGGCTGCGCAGGATCGGGCAAGGTGGCGTGCTCACGTTTCGGAAGCCAAGGTCCTCTTTGGGTCGCCGCGCCATTAAAGTAAGTAAGTAGATACGTCAAAGGAATACCGCAAGCCGGACACGAATTACTCCAAGTCCCGCGTCAAGGTCTTCTCTTTTCTAAGTGTAATGCCTGGGTGGACGCTCGGAGCGTTCGGTTCGGCGTCGCGTCCAGCGTTGCGGGCGAGCGTGCATACTATTTGTGCGGCGGCGACTCGGGACACCAGTATGAGTTTACATTGTTTGACATGCACGCCCCGCTGGACGCAACGCTCGAGCGTCCACTCAGGTTCTACACTCTAAGACACTCGGCTTCTGTTGTCACCTCGCTGACGGGACGGAATGAAAACAAGGAAATGTTGATTGACCCTTAAACTAAACTGCCTGAAAGTGCCCCCTTCCCGGCCAATAATGTACTAAATTTTATCCTTCCACAGGCAATAACACAACCATGGAGATGGATATAACAGAGAGCTCGTCCTTCATGGAGGAGACTCTTGACGATAGTTACCTGAGCGGACTGCGCAGTATAAGGGGCCGGCGCAGCTACAAGCCCATGACGGAGATGCCGCGCAGCACCGCTGTCAACAGGAGCGTTCGCTCCGTTAACACCTCCATTATAGGTAAGATAACATTATAGCACAGAATGGTATTACCACAGAATATTATAATAGTATTACATACAGAACGGACACGAACTGCCCGCACCGAGGTCAGTTACCTCGCCCCTGTGCGTTTTAGCCACCGATCAGTCACGGCTCATTCCGGTGCGCGGGCGACGCAGTGACAATGACACGCACTCATTGACGCGTGTACCGACAGCGCACGTAACGCACACGTCCTTAACGACACCGCTGACGTTCCTAGGCGTGTCACAGGTGTGGTTATAGGTAACACAACAGAGCTCGTCTTTCATGGATGAGACTCTTGATGATAGTTACCTGAGCGGACTGCGCAGTGTAAGCGCAGCTGTCAACAGGAGCGTCCGCTCCGTTAACACCTCTATTATAGGTAAGATCTCTTCTTTGGCGTTATACTCTTGGACAAAGTGGTCATTGATTTTGTGGCCTGCTTTATGTACAATGCGACGACGCCATTCTTCGCGAATCCTGGGACATTGACGACGGGGATTCGCTTCGTTAACAGCTCCATTATAGGTAAGATACGATTTATAGCAACCACAGCTAACTGTTCCTCTAGTGTAGGCTTTTTCGAAACAAAACAGAAACGAACGCGTTTGCGTTTAGTCTCATTTTGTAAAGCAACGCGAGCAGTGGCCTTAGGAGACGGAAGATGACTATTTTTCGCCATATAAATTAAGACTATAGTGCGCGCCATCCACTATGGCGCGCCCCTCCACAGCCCGCGCCGTACAACTGCGCACAGATTAGTATGAGATTCCCTGTGGAGGGGCGCGTTGTCGTGGATGTCGCGCACTATAAACGCAAACGTCCTCGTTTGTTTTGTTTCGAAAAAAAAATACTAGAGCTATTGAGTGCCCCTCTCTCCTGACTAATACTGGCACTACGGCTATGGAATCTTTGAACATCAAGTTTCATCATAATCTGTTTAGTCGTTTTTGCGTGATCCAAACATTAAGTGACATAATATAGTACCTTTGGGTCTGAAATCTCTATTTTCGCTTGCCGTTGAAGGGCTTATCCATAAATCACGCGAGGTTTTTAGACTTAAGTGGCAGGGGGCGGGGCACATTGCGCGTAGAACCGACGGCCGTTGGGGCCGAAAGGTTTTCGAGTGGCGACCCCGGACTGTGCGGCGCAGCGTGGGTAGACCCCCCACAAAGTGGGCTGATGACCTGGTAAAGGTCGCGGGAGTCCGCTGGATGCGGGTGGCGCAGGACCGGGCATTGTGGCACTCTTTGGGGGAGGCCTATGTCCAGCAGTGGACGTCTGCAGGCTGATATGATGACGATGACTTCTCTAAACTATTGTTATATTTCCAGTATCGGAGCAGTCGTCCCGCCCCACGGCGCCCGTGGTCGGGCGCAAGCGGAAACCGGAACCGGAAGACAACGTGTCCATCGCCAGCGAGGCGGAGGAAGTTCCGGTGTCCGGCAAGCGGCAGCGCCTGCTCGAGCGGCTCGCGCGGCCCTTCCGCAGGGCCGCGCTGCTGCCCGCCAGGAGGAATGCGGAGGTACGACAACTATCTTAAGGCATGTTCCGAATCACGCTCACAGCGCTCAAATCGCGCTTACGATCGGACCGATTCATGCTCATAGCGCTTACATGAGATGTCGGGACGTCCCTGATGATGTCATGGACGGCGCTCACGGTGCTCACAGGCGTAAGCACCTTGAGCCAAACGTCAAGTTGACGTTTGATATATGAACATGACAGTAAACACGGGCTATGAGCGTGAATCGGTCCGATCGTGAGCGCGCTCAAGCGAACACCGGTCCGAAACAAAACACTACTCACGCGGCCTTGAGCGCGCTATTTGATTTGGACCGGCCGTCAGCACTAAGCGCTGCGAGCATTTTTAGCGTGATTCGGAACACGGCTATGTACAGTCAGCCGCAGAGAAACTTTACCCCTCTTGGGCGGGTCAGGTTTCTTTGCATAAGTTTTCGGTACTTTTTACACGACTGCTCAAAAAAAGGAGTGTAATGTTTTTGTTAAAATGTACATGCTGGAATACTTGGCCCTCGTTTCTTGTTTCTATACTGTGATTGTGAGATATAATTAGTGTCACTTTTGATAGTTTTGGTAAATATCAAAATTTTCAGAAAAAATAACAGAAATTGTAAAAAAATTGTATCCACTATCTCACTATTGTAAATAGGTACCTACTCATAAATTACAAATATAAAAAATGGTATTTAGTATAAGCAATCCGTAATAATTAATTAAAAATGAGAAAGTAAGCTTTTTAAAGCCGCTAAACTCTGATTGTGTTGAAATTTGGTATGGAGATACGGTATTAAACGAGCTCCGCTCGGACAAAGTCGTGAGCAAAAGCTAGGAAGTAAATATCTAAACGTGTTTTTATCTATAAATTCCTTTTATTAGATCGGGTACTATTTCGAAATACATATAACTTTTGTAAATACACTTATTCAAAATGTAGCATAGTGATTTGAAATTTAAAATAAATAAATAAAAATTTGTGTAAATCAAAAAAATAAGAGATTTGAAAAATTGAAAGTTTTGATGAAAAAGTAAAAAATGTATCCTTTCAGATCGTGGGCATCAACACCGACCTCCCCCTGACGGCCCCCGTGGCGTCCACCTCCAGCTTCGACCCCGAGACCCTCAAGCCGACCGTCACCGACCCGGCGGCCCCCGTGACCCTCGTGACCCCCGCCACCCCGCTCCTCGCCGCCACCTCGGCCGCGGACGACGCCAAGCGGTGCGTTATCATGTAGACGTAGATTAGTGAAATGGTGAGCTGTGTAGCTTCCGCTTGGTTCGCTGGCAGTCCCCGTGCTATCAAAGAGCTCAACAAGTTTCGAGTTGCGTTAACCACACATCCTCTAAGTCAGAGTTTCTTAACCGGTGGTTCGTGGACCACTGGTGGTCCCTGGAAGCACCCAAAATGGTCCGCGAGGCCATCAGAAAAATATTAAATAAGTGATAACGAATCAACAAAACAACGGCTCGCGAGAGTTGCGCTACGAGGGAGCCGAGCCGTCGCCGGACCGGGAAATATGAGGTGGTCCACGGCAAGACAAACAAAAGTCAAATGGTCCCTCATCACTAAAGGCTGGCGTCCACTAGGCTCGCCAAGCCGAGTCGAATCGAATCGAAATAATTCACCTTCATACATTAACTATGAAAGTGCGTCCATTTGGTCGATTCGATTCGGCTCTGCGTCAATCGACGCACTTTCATAGTTAATGTATGGAGGCGAATTATTTTCGATTCGATTCGACTCGCCTCAGCGAGCCTAGTGGACGTCAGCCTTTAAAGGTTAAGAACCACTGCTCTAAGTGCAGGGGTCGGCAAACCGGAGCTCGGTTCTTGAACACGGTTCCTGAAAAAAAAAAGTTTCTGAGAAACGAAAGTTCTGAAAATTAATACATTTATATATGATTTTTTTTTTCTGCAAAAGACGACCTTATAAATATAGCCATAAATGGAACTTGATGGCGCAAGGGGTGCTTACTTGAACGAAGCATACTAAACAAGTTCACTAGTTCATTAGTCTGTTGGTCGGCGTTGCTTTGGGTATTTTCATGATTATAAAGGTTAGAAACCTAATATAACACTTGTGTAATAAAATACAATCAAGGGCAATGACAGCGGGTCGAATCGTACGGAAATTGTATACACAGTCGACCCGTTTTCATTCCCCTTTATCGAATAACTACTGTTTAGTGCTTAACTACTTATTATGAATATCGGATTTCGTTTTGTACTGTCCTTTTTGCAATAATTGATTATGCAATTGAAATAATTTTGCTATGTATTATGTCCCAGAGCTCGCCAGTTAATATGTATTGAAGTAAATCTATATTCACGTGTAAATAGTTCAAATGTAGTATATAGTTCGCGAATAGTATATGAAACGAGGAGATATATGTATTAAGACGCTATTTGAGCAAAGTTGCTATATTATTTTGATGGACTGGACACTTATTCTGGTTTTCCACTAGTGCTATGCTATGTTTCCATACATTTGAGACATAGCTCCAGCTCGAGCTACGTGTTAAATGTATGAATACATAGCATAGCATAGCTCTAGTGGAAAACCAGCGTTATATTGCGATTGGGTGGCAGTGGCACACAAGCGTACGAACTGGGGCGTGTTGTACAATGAACTGGAGACCCGCCCCGGCTTCACACGGCTGCAAATTATAAATATAAACCTTCCTCTTGAATCACTCTATCTATTTAAAAAAACGCATCAAAATCCGTTGCGTAGTTTTAAAGATCTATGCATACATAGGGACAGACAGACAGGAAGAAGCGACTTTGTTTTATACTATATAGTGATTTTATCTACATCCATATCTTAAATACTCTATAATGTGTTCAGGGGGGCTAGCATAACATGCATCTCGTCTTTACTCGCGCGCGAGATAGGCTACCTGTCACTGTCTGATGAATGCTGTCAAAAAGTGACAGGTAGCTTATCTCGCGCGCGAGTAGATACGGAATGCATGTTGTGCTAGAGGGGCAGGTGTGATAAGCAATTGACCATCATTACTACTTACTAAATACGTAATTTCATCAAGCGATGTCATAATGAAATTGCCTGTAGTGTAATGTTGATATTACAGTACAGGCTCGTGCTCGCAAAAGACTTTAACGAGCTCACAAAAAGACACCAACGCGCTCTTGAATTTGAAACGCAATGGTTCCTGAACACAGATAGAAGATTATGGATATGCATGTAGAAAAAGTAGTGTAGGCAACTGTGTACATAATTAAATGTTAAAACACTCGTGTTATCTCGTGTTTTAAGAGCCAACAATCGTGTTTTAATAATCCTAATTATGTAACAGTTGCATAAACTACTAGTAATGTAATATTACAAGCGGTAGTCTCTGTTCAACCCCTTTAATTGGAAAGAGTCTTCCGTTTATAATATTCGTTACAATTAATTATTCATTATGCAATAGGTCCCTGCCTGATGGTAAGCAGATACCGTATGCTTGTTTGCAACCGTGGTATAGTGCGCGCCATCCACAAGGACGCGCCCCTCCACAGCGCATCTCATATTAATCTGCGCAGTTGTACCCGCGGGCTGTGGAGGGGCACGCCATACTGGATGCCGCGCACTATATAAAGAGATAGACTCAAATAGACGTCAATATTGGCTGCAATTTGTGTGTTATGAAACAAAATTATAAACACGAATACATTGTATGAACAATGCATTTGTTAGATCAATCATAATTATGTGAAAGAAAAAGAAATAATGAAGATATTTAGATTATTAGTTGGTAGATTGAAATTAGGTGATATATTTCTTAGTGCGTTTGCAATATAGGATAATATCGTGTTTTTTTTTGTCTGAATTGGGTGAAAGTGATTGGTACTGCGCTGTCGGGCTTGTATTGACTTCATTGCCAAAGAATGCCCTGAAAATTTGTATAGTACGTTCGAAACTGTAATGCCGAATTCTGCCAAACGAACGCGAATCCAAAAACGACAAAGTTCTGACTATGAGCACAGAATAAGTAATAGTACTACGTACAGAAGCCTCACTGTTAACAAATCCCCGCGAGGCAAGCCAAACGTGCCCACGCGAGGCCATCTCCTATCGCACGCGCATCACTCGCTACCAGGGCTTGGAACTGGTACCAAAAATACCTGTAAAATACCGGTATTTTATAGGTTCTCAGAGTACCGGTACTCGAAAAATACCGGTACTTTATAAAGGTTGCTACGCGTGTATGCGACCTAGGTATACTTTTTCATCCATCCGACGCTCACATTTGCTTGCGCGCACAACCGCAACGACGCAACTCTAACTTATTGTGTTCTCTTTCTCTCTCATTCGCTCACTCTTTCGAGTACCGGTATCGGTACCTAGTTCAAGGTCACGGTACCGGTACCTGAAAATACCGACATTTCAAGCCCTGCTCGCTACATCACTTTCTATCGCATTGAAAGTCACCCTACGGGTGACCTTTGTGCGGCGCGATGACATCACGCGAGTGAGTCGCCCCTACTATAAGGTACATTCTTGCTTACGTTCCTTTGACAGAATTTGACCCTACAGTTTCGGACGTACTATGCTAGTATTTTTTTTCTCATGCGTGTAGTGATCACTAAATTATCTTCCCAATTCAGACCCGCTGTGTACCGAGTACACTCGAGACTAAGTTGTTTTTACTTTATGACTCTCAGGACGTGCTATGTACTGAAACCAATATAACCCATCTTTTTCTCTCTACACTGTATAGATTTATTATTTTTTTATCGTATGGCATTTATTTCGAACCGTGAGATCTTCAAGAAGACAGTACGGTTGCCAGTTTTTGTTGCACTTTTAGAACCACCCAGGGGTCACGTATAGGGTAGCGGTAGGTACTTTCCCTACGGTCGTGGTGCGACTTCGACCCCCCTTTGTCAAGTGAGTGGGCAATTTGACTGTTAGAAGTTCTCAAGCCGCCCGAAGGCCTCCAACTTGGCTTAACGACTGCTGTCATAGACAGCAGCCAGGATCAACGGTTTAACGTGCCTTCCAATGCACGGGAGCGCTCAGTTAGTAACCACTCAAAGCGGTCACCCATCCATGTACTGACCGCGCCCGACATTGCTTAACCTGGGATACCGCACGCGGCACGCAGGCGCCGCTGGGCCACGAGCGCTCCACTGTACTTATAGATAAGGATGCTTAATATTCCACAGATAATGTTTAGATATAGTTTACATCAATATTTCGCAAGATTCTGCATTTCCAAGTTCATATAATCTAGAAGGCAGTGAATAGGAATCTTCTGGGTAGGCTCGCTTCACCGTTGGCCTCGTCTTTGCCCCCTGGCTAGATGCTGTACAAAAGCAATCCCATTTTATATTTAAAAGTAGTAGGTCCATTTATTTTATTACATCACCTGTACTTTAACTCTAAATGTCGGTAAGTTATGTCAAACAAATTACTGAGTTACTGAAATTTGATCTGACATTTGGTCTAACGGATCTTTATAAAACCCAGCCTAAAAGAAACTAAAAATTTAGTAATTTATGTCACACCTGGCCATAAAGTGGCCATTATCGCACGCTCCGCGCGCGAAAAAACCCACTTCCTGGCCATGGGGTGACATAAAATTTTGTACTTAACACGGGCGATAATAAAGAAAGCCTCATATCGCATATTTATCGCCCTTGCCTTCGGCTCGGGCGTAAAATACCTGCGATCTGAGACATTCTTTGTTTTATCGCCCTTGGTAAGTAATGTACTATTTTTTCACAACAATTTATGATCTTTGAATTAGGAATGAAGTGTCCATGACTGGTGCTTGTCAGCTTAAAGTGTCCAATACTGGTCGCTACCCGACTTGCATCTCTGGGTTGGAATAAGTTGACTGGTCCTTTATCTTAGTGCCTTCACCAATTCTTGGAATAGATTTTGCCAAATAATAGTTGAAAATGATATTAACCCTTTCAACACCCTGTCAAATACAAAAACTGTAAAAAAAAACCAAAATACATGACATGACATGAGAATGTTAAACGCGAAGTTGAACCCTACAGAAATGCATGTGGGCCGATACGTGCTTAGATATCGCAGTGCACGCGCGGATATTTCCGTCGTTGGCGCTGAACCTGTGGTCCGGATATATCCGTCGTTAGTGTTGAAAAGGTTAACAAGACTCATGCATTAGAGGAAAAAAAGCGTATTCTCTTGTGGAAATTCTAAATCTTGGAGTAATATAAGTGTTGTATGAATAGTATTTTCCCGAGGAAATCCTACATTGTTAAATATATAATCCCAGAGACTAGGAATTATATAGACTGCCAATGTCTATACATTGTGGCGTAATTTTAAAATAATGGGCCTGCTGTAGCTAGTTTCACTATGGAGAGATCACTTTACCATTTAATTCGTATACGACTAAGACCTCTGCTTAAAACATAGCGCCATCTGTTGGGAGCTTCTTCGTTGTGTTCATAGATGGCGCTATGTGTTAAGCAGAGGTCTTAGTGGCATACGAATTAAATGGTAAAGTGATCTCTCCATAGTGAAACTAGCTACAGCAGGCCCATTATTTTAAAATTACGTTACAATGTATAGGCATTGGCAGTCTATATAATTCCTAGTCTCTGATAATACGAAGAATTACAACAAATATATTAGTAACGCCATGACATACATTGTTATTACCGCTATGAGAGCTGTTCTATTCACCTTTGTAGGAAAACCATTAGAAACAATGTCATAGTTTTTCCTACATTATTTGTAAAAATAATTTTGTCACACCTGGCCATAAATCGCCAATTACCGCACGCTCCGCGCGCGGGAAATCCCACTTCCTGGCCAGGGGGTGACATAAAATTTTGTACTTAACACGGGCGGTAATAAAGAAAGCCTCAGATCGCATATTTATCGCCCTTGCCTTCGGCTCGGGCGTCAAATACCTGCGATCTGAGACATTCTTTGTTTTACCGCCCTTGTTAAGTAATGTACTATTTCTATACACTTGGTACATAGCACGTCCATAACTAATATTAAGCTGTCACTGTATATAGTATGTTTAGATTTCCATACGCGCTCAGCTAGTAAAGTGTGCACTTAATCAGTCAGATATACATGTTATAATTATAACTGATGTTTAAGTGTTCACTTCCCTAACTAAGCGTTATAATGACTATAATAATTAATACACTATGGAGACAAAATCTTATTTTATGTCACACCTGACCATAAATTGGTGATTACCGCAAGCTACGCGCCCAAATCCCACTTCCTGGCCAGGGGCAGACATTGTTTGTTACTTTGTAATTGCCACGTGCGGTAATAAAGAAAGGCTCAGATCACATATTTATCGCCCTTGCCTTCGGCTCGGACGTCAAATACCTGCGATCTGAGACATTCTTTGTTTTACCGCCCTTGTTAAATAGTCACACCTAATCATAAAGTGGTGATTACCGCACGCTCCGCGCGCGGGAAATCCGCTTCCTGGCCAGGGGGTGACATAAAATTTTGTACTTAACACGGGCGGTAATAAAGAAAGCCTCAGATCGCATATTTATCGCCCTTGCCTTCGGCTCGGACGTCAAATACCTGCGATCTGAGATATTCATTGTTTTACCGCCCTTGTTAAATAATGTACTATTACCGCTTTTGGTGAGTAACTTATAATGGGGAATAATAATGAAAGTATTACAAGTATTGAGACGAGATTTGCAATAGGTTGTTTGACTGGTGTATTACTTATTATAGACATGCCACAGTTTTATCACGTAACATTGAATAGTTCCCGTAACAAATCATGTTCGGAATCATTTATTTTTGTGCATTTTTACAATAAAGTATAGAAATTATTGTTTGGGTTTTCATTTTCTAACATTGTGCGTTAGTTTTCCCCATTAGTTATAGGCACGTATTAACCTTTTTACCGCCATTGACGTGATATAAAGTCAGGACATTAGGTGCCTCGCACGCCAATGACTTCATATCGAGTCGATCAAGTCGATGTAAAAAGCAAGCTACGTGCTATCAAGGTTCATTTTCAGTATTTAGCGTGACTGGCGTGTGAGGCACGACTTACGGAATGACCAAGTGTCTGTAGTCACTTTGACAGTGACGTGTGATCTTTTTTTGTACTATGACGGTGGCACACAAGCGTACAGTCCACCTGATGGTAAGCGGACAACGCAGCCTATAGACGCTCGCAACTCAGAGTCACGTGCGCATTGCCATTGGAAAGTCTACTTTAAGCTGATGTTACAGAGTTTTTATTACAAACATACGATTTTTAGACAGTGTTGCAAGCGTCCAAAGGCTGCGGTGCCCGTTTTTACCATCGGGCGAGCCGTAAGCTTGTTTGCTACCGACGTGGTATTAAAAAAATTGCGTACGTATTTAATAGAATAGAATAGAAACTGTTAGGTAATGTGTTAATCATATTTAAGTACATTAACTTACTTAAATGAATGCGTTCGACTGTACCGACAGTAATGGCTCGATAAATAAAATGTCTTCGTGGTGCAAAATATTTCCATATCAAATGTTTTTCTCGAACATACAAAAGATATTTTGTAATAAAATATGGCCACTGATCTTTATTTTATTTTTTCGTAGATTTTTTACGTCTGGCGCGAATGAGAAATAATATGGTGGTTCCGCATATAGAATAAATGGCATATCGTGTCCTAAGAGAATGTTTTGTATGACCCTTTGACCGCCAAGAACCTATAAAGTGGTAGTGTGTCGTCGTGCCCACCACACCAACAACCATTTAAAAGGTCGGAGTGAAGGTGTACTTTGATCATGAAAAAAATCATATATGAACTGTTTTGGCGTACGGGCACGACGACACTATCGCTTTGGCGGTCAAAGGGTTAAGTTAGCTCGTTTTACTTAAAACATTCTTTTATTTTTAAAAGGAACTAAAACTGAATTCAAGCATTTTCTAAAACTCGCGTGTTTCAACCGGGAATCGAGTCAGCTAATAGGTAAATTGCAAACTCACGCGTGTGTAAATACACACAATGGAAGTACGCCCTCTTAAGTATGGATCTCTTTCGGAAAAAGTTCAAAGTACAAAATATTTAATTCAAAATAGAAGCTTACCGAATACTTTTTGAATGTCAATAATAAAAATAAAAATAGCCTTTATTACTGAAGTTTTTTTTTTAACATTATCTACTAAAAAAAAAAAATATACCTTAATTATTTTCTATACAATTATATTAATACTATTTTCAATTCCCATCGACAACTTCAGTTTGTCTTCCGACATAGGCCTCTTCCAAGTCCTTCCAGGTGACGCGGTCTCTCGCTTTCCTGAGCCAGTCCACTCCGCCTATCCTTTTAAGGTCATCTGACCATCTAAGAGTAGGCCTTCCTCTCTTCCTTTTGTGTCCCCTTGGGTACCACTCTATGAGGTCTTTTGTCCACTTTCCTAGTCCTTCTCTGATGATGTGGCCAGTCCACCGCCACTTCTGTTGCTTGACCTTTTTGACCACTCTCCCGCACTTTGATCTGGCTCTAATTATGGACAATTTTACTCTATCCTTGAGCTTAATGTTTAACACGTTTCTTTTCATGTTGTTTTGACATGTAGCAAGCCTCTTTTCTTGTTTTCCCGTAAGTGCCCAAGTTTGGCATCCATAGGTGAGTACTGGTACAATGCACATTGTTGGTATTTCTTTCGCCTTCATAACCTCTTTTAATGACCAAAATTTGAATGTTTTTGAATGTCAATAGTTATATAATATTTATAGAATAATATTCATCCTGATGTGGAAACGTTTATAACCCTAAAATAATTCCGTGTTTATCCTCAACATATTATTCCGCCGAAGCCCACGATACTGTAGAACCAGTTCCAACACTTACATCATCGGTAACCGACGAAAGTCTAAATATTGGTGCTTTGTTCAAATCTGCGGTTTTCAAACAGCGGGCCTATTTGGAACTTGCATTTCGCATTTGGACTTGCATTTCATAAACACTTGACAAAAACAAAAATCGTCTCTCCTGTGGTTAATACTTTTATCACATGGATGTATGTAACGGAGACTCCGTTTATCCACTAGACCAATCTAAAATTAAGCTTCGTAGCACTTAAATTTTGATTTGTCCACAGGAGAGACGCGAATCCTTAATTCTGTTTATGGCCCATTTGTATGTGTACCTAATCTTTTTTTAACCCTTTAACCGCCAAAGCGATAGTGTGTCGTCGTGCAGTACGCCAAGCACTGTGTTTTTTTTGTAATGTCTAAACAAATTAAAACAGTTCATAAATGATTTTATTCATGATCAAAGTACACCTTCACTCCGGCCTTTTAAGTGGTTGTTGGCGTGGTGGGCACGACGACACACAACCACTTTATAGGTTCTTGGCGGTCAAAGGGTTAAAAAACTAGCATGTGACATGTAACACGTTAGATTTGGGGCACGTGAAGGCGAGCACGTGGCAAAATATCAATTTTATTTCATTATAATTTAGTCAAGGTTTAGTCAGATACGCGCCTGCAAATCTTGAGCAAAACTGCTACCTTTTCTCAAATCTTGTTGGGTTGTAGGTACCGGTAGAGTTTGTATGGAGAAGGCCTTGACCTACTCCGCGCCTTAACCTATTCAGTGCTCTGTTAAATACAAACGCTATCACTCACATGCGATTTTGAACCATATTTAGAAAAGCATGGAGGTCGATATTGCTCTGCACATCGTGACGGATATATCAGTCGGTGTCGTTGGACCGACCGATGGTTTGCATATGTACATAATATACGTCCTTAAAATGTTTGTTTTAACGGGTCTAACGCGATATTTATGGAGACCCGTTAAAACAAACCTTTTAAGTATGTTTACAAAGCGCGAGAGTTTAAAGTGTTATATAATATTCGTCGTTGGCAAAGCAAAAGTTAACCTCTTGACCGCCGCAGTCACGTATAGATGACAGGAGCCACCGTGCCTACAACGCCACTGTCATGTATAGACAACACGTACAATGTAAACGCAACCCTCGTGCTATCAAGTAAGGTTCATTTTGCGTCTTTTGCTACAAACACTTTCGCGTGTGAGGGACGACTGTTTACGTAATTTACTGTGGCGGTCAAGAGGTTGAAGATGCTCTGTCTGTCATTCGTCATTAGAGGCGCGATGCGCCCGGGGTGCGAGGAGGGGGTGAGGCAATTAAACTGTTTATTGAACAACAAAGTTAATAGTACATTACTTAACAAGGGCGGTAAAACAAAGAATGTCTCAGATCGCAGGTATTTGACGCCCGAGCCGAAGGCAAGGGCGATAAATATGCGATCTGATACTTTCTTTATTATCGCCCGTGTTAAGTACAAAATTTTATGTCACTCCCTGGCCAGGAAGTGGGATTTCCCGCGCGTGGAGCGTGCGTTAATTGCCACTTTATGGCCAGGTGTGACATAAAGTATCTTTTGTGCGGTGTGACGTTGTCTCCCGCTCCCCACGGCAAGTATTTTATTTACATTAGTAAACGACCATGACGTGCCCGCATCGTACGTCACGTCGTGTCGTCGTCGTATCGCCGTATATAACGCGGCGACTGGCTTCAACACGACTCGACTTCAACCGGGCAGTCGACGCCAAGCCGTCGTCACAAACACATGTAAGTTAGCCTCTTATTACTACTTGTTTTTCCCCGCGATTTCGTCGTAACTTATCTACGCACACCCTATACGAGTGTTAAAATTATAGGACCATTTACAATCTATTTGATTCCGTTGTGACACGCTCACCCACATAGTATGACAAATTTTCGTTTCAAATTCACTATTTAATTAATTAAATTGTATCTTTAACATAACAACAGTCATGTTACAAAATAAAATGTTATTTTATCGATGATTCTACTACGGGTCTCTCTATTATCAACTAGAAGATGTCTCTTTAACGTTAGTGAAATGTGATTTGTGTACATAATTTGTACTGGTATAGTGAGCCGAAGCGTAATAGAGTAGGTACCTAAATTCTGTGATTTAGTGAAAATATTATGTACAATCAACAACAGTCTCGAATTTTTCGATTTCCTATTTGATCGGAGTGTAACGGCCAAATTAATTGAATATAAAAAGTCAAGAAACTGATAAAATGTGGGAACACTTTCACCATCCAATCGCAGTGCGGGGCCCATAACCTAAACAAACTTTATTGAAGTCTATTTTAACAAAAAATTTAAATAAAAGAAAACAATCTATTTTCTTATTTTAATTACTTACTTTTTACAATGGTATTTGTTCTCCTAGTTGTTGACAGCGAATAAAGCATTATAACCAGTAGATAACATACCTAATACTTCAAATTCATGTCTCATCTTATATCTTTAAACGAACAATTCTTGTATTCTTGTATATATATTTATTTCGGGGATCTCGAAAACGGCTCTAACGATTTTGATGAAATTTGGTATGTGGGGGTTTTCGGGGACGAGCAATCGATCTAGCTAGATCTCATGCCAGCGAAAACGCCGAGCAAAGCTCGGTTTCCCAGATATTCAGTAAACAATAATGACTAATTTAACAAGAATCAACCGCACTAATACTATACTATCTAAAAAACATTACACTTTTTAAAGAAAATATATCGCGATTATCCTAAAAGCTAAGTCAACCTTCTCAGTGAGTCTTCTCCTTTTCCCTCTAATGCCATTACTCGTAGTCATAATAATCATAATCATAATAATCCATGCTAATCCATACTAATATTATAAATGCGTAACTGTGTCTGTCTTTCTGTCTGTCTGTTACCTCTTCACGCTTAAACCGCTGAACCAATTTACATGAAATTTGGTATGGAGATAGATTGAGTCCCGGGGAAGGTCATAAGATACTTTTTATACCGAAAATCATCCCTTAAGGGAGTGGAAGTTTGTATGAAAGAGAGATGAGTAGATAAGCGCCTGATATAAGTAAATAGCAATTACTTCAATTCTATGGCGATAAACGAGTTCCACGCGGACGAAGTCGCGGGAACAAACTAGTTTATTTATAAAAACAATTTACACGTCATTGATAAAACATTAGTAGTATATAAGTACATTATGATTGACTATAGTACAGTATAAGATAGTTATTACAAACAGTTTTGATTGATTGCTTAATGTTATAGAATATAATAATAACAGTTCATATTAAAATATAGTATGTTTATACTACTTGTTGGAACATTAACATAAAGTAACAATAAGTATTATGTCTTATACACAATGAATTCGTCATACGACCAACCAATTTGTTTTTTTGGCCACTTCGGACCTTGTCACAGTGACGTTTATATGAAATCTCTAGTGGACTTCATATTCATTTTCACTGTAACAAGGTCCGAAATGGCCCAGAATTCAAATTGGTTGACTGTACCTAACTATAAAACTATTGCTCGATAAGTAGTCGGATAAGTACCTAGTCGACTCTTGTCGAGAAGAGTCTTGTTGAAGGACAAGACAATTAAAGCACAGCTCAATTGGGGAAGTACCTCCAGTGTACCAGTTTTTGGACCTGTTACCCTGGTAGATGTCGCTGTACGCCTCCCTTAAGGCGTTTTACCCTTAAGGGCTCTTAGGGGTTTTTTTTACAAATTAATGAACGGTTGAAGAATTTGGGGGCCGAGTGTGGGTTGCACCTATAGCTCAGTTGGCTAGAGCCCGCGCCGCGAATGCCAGGAGGTCGCAGGTTCGAATCCTGCTCGGTGCCTAAATTATTTTTTCCTTTATTTCTAAATTTGTGGCCAGCAACGCGCTGATTCATCTGAAGTCTATAGCTTCCTAAGTCAACGATGTATGCTTACCATTAGCCAGCTAGGTTTAGTGAAACAGCGACAAAACTCTCAGTAGCTCGATTCCACTGACACCTCAGATTTGGTTGAAGCCGCTCAACCAATCTCACTGGAGCGCAAACTCTTAAAAGATTATTCAGTGTGTAAACTGTCCGCGTGGACGCTTCGGAGGTTTCCCCAGGATTTTGAGCAGGCCACTCTCCAACCGCGCCTTCCTATCGCTTTATTGGGCCCGGCCTATAAAGCCACAGTCAGATTAAAAAAAAAACTATCATGCCGACAGGTCAACGTCACTGTAGGTATAAAAAAAACTTGTTTACTCTCAAAAATCTCTGCTTCAACGGCTAATTTCCATTCAAATCATGTATGTATTCGTTATGGTTATTGCCATGTTTGTATGGATGGTCATTGTCACAGGACACAACCAGAATCGAGTCATGTCGGACCGGAATAAATTTGCATCCATTACAAAGGTTCAAGAAACTGATATACCTAAAGCCTAAATGATGTAGGTACCTAATTTTTTTACGCCCAAAAAAGTCTTTGAACAATTTTCATGTTTGTTTGTAAGCCTCTTTAAGAAACAACTGCCAAACTCTGAAACTGATATACGAGAGATATACCGCGTTATGTTCTGTGGGTTTATCGCAACAATAACTATAGTTTTTTCTTTAAAATAAGACATTTTATATTCTATTCGATTCCCATTATGTTATAAACTTTACTTACCTGCCTCAAAAGGTTCTAAAAAAAGATCTGCTAAAAAAATGTTTTCTGAAAAATAAATTATTATGCATTATTAACTTGATAAATTATTAACAATAATAGAAGGAAAGATAGAGGGAAAAAGGAAAAGAGGAAGACCTAGAATGACGTACATGGAGCAAACAAAACATAAAATGGTCACAACGGAAGACCAGCGCTGGCTCTGCCAGCATAACGCGGAGTTGTGACCATTTCGTGACAAAATTCGGTTTGTAATGTCCTGTTTTGTAAGTGTTTTGTTTGTCACGAATAAATGTTTCTTTTCTTTTCTTTCTTTTCAAAATAAATGCTACGTCATACAAAGAAGTGAAGGACAAAGCTGAATGTAGAATAAGCTGGCAATTACTCCACCGACAAGAGCCAAGCTCTTAAATATTATGATGATGATAATAACTAACTAACTGGGCTGGCACGACGACCCAAAATGAGTCTTGGCCTCCGACACAAGAGCACGCCACTTTGCTCGGTCCTGCGCAATTTCTCGCCAGCTTGCACCAGCTCCGAGCTCACGCAGGTCCGCTTCCACCACATCCCTCCAGCGATACTTGGGGCGACCCACAGGACGTCGTCCGGTCGGTCGGCCCAAGTATGCTCTTTTCACCTGTCGATCTTCTCCCATCCTCTCTAGGTGGCCAAGCCAGCGAAGACGATGTGCTTTGGATTCACCTATAATGTTTGGTTCGGCTACCAGCTCTTCTATTTCGGCATTTTTAAGGATCCTCCAACTCCCATCGTCTCTTTTAACTGGTCCCAGGATTTTTCGGAACACCTTACGTTCTGCTACTAACAAGCTGTGCTCCTCCTTAAGTGTCAACGTCCAGGCCTCACACCCATACATTAAGATGGGGCGGATCACGGTCTTATATATCCGAAGCTTAGCTCGTTTACTTAGGAGCTTGGACGCCAACACCTTGTGAAGAGCAGCACTGCAGCGCAAGGTGTTCTGGATACGGGTGTTGATTTCGTCCTCTCTGGCATGCGTATCAGTAACAATGCATCCTAGGTATTTAAATTTGGAGACTCCCTTGTAAGAGGTTTCTCCTACAGGTAGGTCGACTCGTTTGGCACGGCTGTTTCTGAAGCGCTTCATATGGAGGTATTCCGTCTTTCCATGGTTAATCCTGAGCCCTACTTTTGCTGCTTCTTGCTCCAATATTCTCGCCGACATTACCACCTCTTCACGGTTTTCGCCTAATAAAGCCAGGTCGTCAGCATACCCTATCAGCCTATGTTTTCCGTTTAGATCTATACCGGAATTCTGTGAGAGAAGTTTCTGGACAACATGTTCCAGGACCAAATTGAAGAGCATAGGAGATAAGGCATCGCCCTGCTTTAGTCCGGTACTCACCGTGAAGTCAGCCGTCAGCTCATTACCCACCTTTACCCGCATCCGGCTTTCACTGGTAGCTACTTGTATCATGTCGACGAGTTTCTTGGGGATGTTAAAATTTCTTAATATGGAATACAGGGCGCCACGGTCGATGCTGTCGTAAGCTTTTGTAAAGTCAACAAATAACGAGTGGATGCTCTGGGCGTACTCCCATCTTTTCTTTTCTCCATGAGCTGTTTGAGGAGAAGGATCTGGTCAGATGACCAGATGATGATGATAATGATGAAATTATTATGCCAGATAGTGTAACTCAAACTTATCTCTTTGGTGTAACTTGGCCCAGTCCAAGATCGAAACACTGTCACGGCCGTATGCCTGTTCGCCACAGTCAAAATAAAGCAGTCTAAAAAACTATCTGAAAAATCTGTCCCTTCTGCTGTCAACACAGTGAATCTTCAAATTATTAGAGTTACTACACGCACGTGACTCCTTTGGAGTTGCGGGCGTTCATAGGCTACGGTATCCACTTACCATCAGGTGGACCTTTCGCTTGCTTTGCTCCGTCGTTGTATTAAAAAAAACTCAAGCTCCACAAACTTCTAAAACTTTTAATCTTAATTTTATATTGGCGGCGGACAGGCTCCAGAGCGAGTTACCGAATGTGACCGGTTCATTGATCTCTCCAACAAGTTATATTATGTAAATCGAGATTATAACTGCACTAAGTATTTATAACGTCAGTTTAATATTGTAGCGCATGCTAGCGGATAGAAGTTTGATTTCATTCAGCAATTTAAACGGATGGGTGGGTTAAGTAGGTAGTATTTTTTTTTTTATTAAAATGGTCAATGGCATTACTCCAAGAGGCCGACGATGAAGCGATGAATTTATGACGCCAAATAATTAAAAATATGTACAACTTGCATAAAATTTGTAATAAGACCTCTTGTTATATATATATATACATACTAGCTTTTGCCTGCGACTTCGTCTGTGTAAACTTCCAGTCTCTATATACTTCATTCCTTCGAGGGATGATTTTCGGGATAAAAGTATCCTATCCTATATTAAGTTATATTATAGGCTATAGACTCTTTGTACACCAAGTTTCAGCATAATTCATTCAACCGTTTTTGCATGATTGAATAACAAAACATCCAAACATCTACGTAAACATCCAAACATCCACCAAACATCTAACTTTCGCATTTATAATAGTAAGAAGAATTTACGTTTTTTTTTAAACTTTATTCCGTGAATCTTACTAAAAACTTTTTATAAAGTAATAATTACGCAATGTTGCCAGTAAAAAAAATAACTCAATGTCAATATTCGTATTGCACTCGTATTGATATTCGTTCACTTTGACAACACTTTGACTTTGACTTGTAATTGTTTACATTCGTAACTACAAAAGAAAGCCTACTCGATTTACCGCCAGCTTTGAAGTATTTATTATGTTTATTATGAATCGGTTTTGTTTATTATGTGATTTATATGGATACATTTGAGGGTAGGTACATTTTTAGCAGCACGTGCAAGTATTGGGTTAGCATTCGCAAGTGTGTGTTCGGTTTGAACACTAATGTTCGTTAATGCGTGATAAAGAGCCAATATTTGAAACTTAGATACCTTTTTGATGTTGATACTATGTAATGTGAATGTCTACTAAAGTTGAGTGCAATCAAGTATGTCAATATAAAATGAGTGTCCTGTAGAAACTGGATGGATAGAGTTGGTAAATAAGTTGTTATATATTAAGTAACCAGAGGTGAGTGCAACTAAACTTTCAATCGATAGATAGATTCGATTTGGAATCAGAAGTAGGTAAGTACCTAGATTGCTAAAACAAACTTTTCACCCCTTCAGATGGCGAATTTTCAAAAACGCTGAAATTACTTTTCTTATAATTTAATGATAGGTCAAAATACAAACTTTCAACCCCCTTTTCACCCCTTCAAAGGGCAAATTTTGATAAACGCTGAATACAATTTTCTTCCGTTTTAATTCTTAGTCTATTAGCGAATCAAGTTCCTATCTTAAAAATAATTTTGTTTCCCATAAAAAACTTTCCACCCATAATAAATTAAAGATGGCCGATGGAGGAATTGGTTCCTATCAAAAACATAAAGCTACGTACCTAATTAAACCCTGAAAAAAAAATTGGCGCTTTTGTGCCTATCTATAAGTAAGACAGTTCTAAAAGAATTCCTGCGTGCATGTGCTGTTGGCGAATTGGCGATAACAACGGTATTAATAATCAACCGTATGAAGATTATACACGAAGAGGGTAAAGCACTGGTTTATGTCACGGACGCGATATTGAATCCTCAACGTAACGAAGGAGTACAAATTTTACTCCCGAGCGGAGCAAGGATGTAATGAGTTAATTCCCGAGCGAAGCAAGGAGCTTCTTGACCTCTTTTTCCTTCTATTTTCCCATCAATAGTTTATGTTCTAATACACTGCCTACCAAGTCCTTTTAAAATGATTCTCGGACATAGATCAAGTTCAGAACTACAGACGTACGTATATACGTTGTTTACGTCGATTTAAAGAACCTTGGATAACGCATTACGAATATCCTTTGTTGTCATATACTCGTTATCCTTGTCCCACTAATTCGCAAAGCTCGAGACATAGTCCTTCCTCAAGCTCGATTCAAGTATGCTTGAACTTGTTACTTGCGCTTGCTTAGTTAGGAAGTGCCCTCGTTCAGTCCATATTTTTGAATTTAAAGGCCTAGAATGTCCCACTGCTAGGCAAAGGCTTCCCTCTTCCTCTTCCACGTGTCCCGTCAAGTCTCCCACAAGTCTTTCTCAAAGGTACCGAGTACATCGCGCTATCGAGGCATTTGAACCCCTCCCTTTACCCGGGAGCCCTATAGTTTCTTTTTTTCTAACTATAAAAAAGCGGCCAGTCCCCCAGTCGCCTGGTAGTGTTCCCACTCTACTAATATTGTCCCTCTTCCCTCTATGAACAAATTCGGGATTCGCCTCATCACAGTAGACTATTTATATTCAATTTCATTTCCATGTTTAGTTACTCCTTTAAAATTCGTTGACATATTTTTGGCCTCTTTACCCGCATACATACTGACCTTGACAAGAAGACGACATAACTTTTGCGCGCCTATTTTCTACTTCAATCGTCTATAAACCTCATACCATAATAATCATACCTTTTGATAGTAACATTATGTAAATAGATTCACTATGTAGCCCACATCGCGTGGCTTATATAATCGTGTAGGTATTAACATAGTTTACATAAAGTATATTGACATAGTTACTTATTTAGCCGTTAAAGTGCCGGCCCTGACATCGCGACGGTTGACCGATGATGGTCACAACTTTGTATAAAAATAGTTTATAATAATATTAGTAGATGGACGTGCAATGTTATGTTTTATAGTGCATATTTTTCAATCAATTATTATTTTTATACTGTGTTTAATGAACTGTGACTATAGAATCGGTCATGCTTAAAACTTTCGTTCGTACTGCGAGTCTGCTACTCAACCAAAAACTCTCAACTGCAGATGAAAACGTGGACGTAACTTGGACGATTAAGTATAAAAGCGTCCAGCAATAAATGATTTTTTATACAACGACAGTGGCAAACAAGCGTACGGTCCACCTGATGGTAAGCGGACACCGCAGCGTTGCGGACCCTCCATGTAATTTGAGGATTCACTGTGTTGACAGCAGAAGGAACAAATTTAGGTCCCTCGCTCTAAACAGTGCATCCTCGGGAGCTCTGGCAACCTTGCTCACATCCAGGAACACAACACTACATACTTGTATAGTAAATAAAGTTATTATGGCTGTGGTCTTCTGCAAGGCAGAGGTTCTTCCCCAGTTGCGCTGCTCCAAATTCGAGCATGATGACATTTTGCTGTGCCCTACCTCTCTCCATATCCGCCTACGTCTAGCAGTGATGGACGTCTTTCGGCTCTTGATGATGGTTACTAAATAAAATATCCCTTTGCAGCGACAATGCTCCGGCTAGCATGTCTCCTCTCGGTCCTGCAGCTGGCGTTAACCGCTGAATACCTGCTGCCGCGCGACGTTGCGCCCGTCCACTACCAACTCTCAGTTCTCTACGATGTCGACCCGGCGAACAACTACAGTTTCTTCGGAAACGTCGACATACTGGTGAGTTATACTATTACTAGATAAAATGTCTTTTCCAGTGACAATGCTTCGGCTAGCATGTCTCCTGTCGGCCTCTTGCTTCTCTACGATGCGGACCCGGCGCCCAACTATAGTTTCTTCGGTAACGTTGACATACTGGCCAGTTCTACATGCTATTACTAGATAAAATGTATCTACCATCGACAATGCTTCGGCTAGCATGTCTCCTGTCGGTCCTAAGGCTATATTTATTAAAGTAAAACACCCCGCACGATGGCTATCGGATCAGAGGCAGACCAAAACGGAGATGGCGGGACGACTTGGACGCATTCTGCTCGACTTGGTGAGAACAAACTAAAAATAGGGCCGAGTAGAGGAAAAGAAGGCAGGCCATTGCCCAGCAGCGGGAGACTCAAATAAAAAAAAAAAGTTTGTCTCGAATGTCTCGATGCAGTATTCCACGACAGCTAAAAAACCGGCCAAATGCGTGTCGGACTCCTTCCGAACCAACCTGAAGTTGGTTTTAATAGGAAAAATAAGGAAATTGAAATAAAAAAACTATGGAAGGACACTTGACTCATTACGACGATTTCCGAACACTGGCGATTGTCCATCGATAGGTAGTCTGATTTATTAATTGACCTTTCATATCAAATAAATACTGCTCTTTATGGAAACTAATTTCCTCGCCAAAACGCTAGGAGGATGATTATAATCTGATAATTTTCATTCATTCGCTGAAATATCTTGACTAAACTTGACTAAACAAAATTACAAGTGTGTCCAATTGAAACGATTCGCAGCGCTAAAACACAATTGGTACAACATAGATAGTGCTAAAAACATAGTAAATAATATTAACACTAAAGTCAGCCTTGAGCACACAATGACAGTTTTTGCCTGAGTTTCTCTTTGACGATGTGATCGAGATGTATGTAGGTTGCTTTCCAGTCTTTTGTTAACGGAGGTCAAAGGAAATTGGAATAGAATAGGTACTGATTTCAAAAATTAAAAAAGTAGCGGGATTCATAGTTTGTAATGTAATAACACGTCACATTACACAAATCTGAATCAGAATCATTATCATCTCTTAGCGTCCTGGAACCAAAAACGATGTATCTTATTTCCCCCTTCTGTCCCTCGATTAAGCAAGTGCAACAGAGAGGCAAATATTTCGTTTTCCGTGGGCGGTATATAGTAGGCCAAAATCAGAGCTAGATCGTTCATGTCACAGCTTAGACCTTACTTTTGTTTACATTGTCTGTGCAGTACAACTTGTACATTGTATTTCTAATTTCTGCTAGTTAGGAAAAGTTTTCCTCAATTTGTGGCTTTTCTAGCGGGATTTTTTTTGGTCCGATTCCGATTGACGATTTTCTTGCACCCTGCATGCTTTCTCCAAAATCTGTTAATGCCAAACTACATTAATTTGAAATCGAGGGAAGGTCTTCTAAGACCATTATCGCGTAGCAGCACGGGATCTGGTAGCTGCCCTCAATGACCCAAAAAGAAAATTCCCCTGTATGGTTAGAAGACTTAACTATTAGTTGCTATTAGTGTGCGCAGCGCGGTCCGAGATAAGGAAACCCTCCCGAGTTTGGCCTTCGCCTTCGACTATCCAAGAAGAGCCGATAGTTCTATCATTTTCCTGTTTATTTATATTTTTTCTCATCTGTATTCAAAGCGAGCCGACTCCTAACAACAACTGGGTCATAAACACTTGGAGAAACAAAAGTTGTGCCTACTGTGGTCAATAGTTAACGGCTTATGTGCATGTAAGATGACTTATGCTTTTATCGCATGGATTTGTAGTAACGGAGACACTGTAGTTCAACCTCAACAACAACAACTATGTATTTGAAATAATAAGCAGGTCACTCACGTATTTTAGGCTGAATATCGCTCGACATGTTTGGGACCAACACATGTACCTATGTGGTCTTTAGTCATGTCATGAGATCAAGTTATTATATTTCAATAGGGACTCCCGGGAGTTTTCTATTCAAAACAACAACTACTTTGTCTCCACACCACCCAAAGGATGAGATCTTTCATAAGCGATAAGGCCGCATTGTCCTGTGTCCCATTTTACGGAAAGTTGTACACTCGACTTTTTTTTTATTTGGATAAAATTGGGTTTTTTCTACTCAGAATCGAAAGCACTTTCGAATGATATAGGGGAAAAAAAGTGTCCCAATTTTTTTTTATTTCATTCCGTTACTGTTTTCATATTAAGTTTGTAATGCTTGTATGGTGGTAACGGAATGGAAAAACTGAAAATTGTATGAAAAATTTGGGACACTTTTTTTCCTATCTATTAGGTTCGAAAGTGCTTTCGATTCTGAGTAGAAGAAACCCGATTTTATCCAAATTTTAAAAAAAAAGTCGAGTGTACAACTTTCCGTAAAATGGCCCTTACGTATAATTGAATATTGTTGGTTTTTGTGACAAGAATTATCAATAAGTACATACCTGCATACATTTCATTTTATGATCAATGAACTCGACTAATTAATTGCTGGTTAACTAGCTAATTTGTGCTAAATTATCTTCAGACAATAGGTACTTGTTAATTTAGAAGCTAACGTAATAGTTTGCTGCAAGGTTCATTATCACATCACATAACTCACACTGATGTTCACAGCCAATAGGTAGTTAGGCGGTTTTCAGCCTCAAAACCTTTTTAGTGACGACTTTCTCCGTCACTTAAGAGGATAATAATATTAATAATATACTTGTAGGTTGTACCTAACATCACATACACCTTGACCACTCGTTTGGCCGTCGCCAAGTCAACTGTCAAGGGCGACATTGTATTTACAACTCCATCCACTTTTGACCAGTATAAGTTTTTTTTATACAATGACGGCGGCAAACAAGCGTGCGGTCTACCTGATAATAAGCGGACACCGCAGCCTATAGACGCTCACAACTCCAGAAGTAAAGTGCGCGTAGCCAACCCTTTAAAAAAATTGAGGATTTACTGTGTTGACAGCGCAGAAGGGACAAATTTAGCTCCCTCGCTCTCAACACAGTGCATCCTCGGGAGTAGAAAGTTACAGCAAAAGATCTGTAAGGCCGTAGGCTGTCTGGTCCTCTAGGCCGGCCCTGTAGGCCTAGAGGGAAATCCAGCGTAGAGCTGGGCCATTTTACGGAAAGTTGTACACTCAACTTTTTTTTAATTTAGATAAAATCGGGTTTTTTCTACTCAGAATCGAATGCACTTTCGAATGATATAATAGGGGGAAAAAAGTGTCCCAAATATTTTTATTCCATTCCGTTACCGTTTTCATACTAAGCTTGTATGGTGGTAACGGAATGGAAAAACTGGAAATTGTATGAAAATTTTGGGACATTTTTTTTCTCATATTAGGTTCGAAAGTGCTTTCGATTCTGAAATTAAAAAAAAGTCGAGTGTACAACTTTCCGTAAAATGGCCCAGCTACTGGGCCTGCTATTGGGGCTGCACCTACTGGGGCTACTATTGGGGCTGCACCTACTGGGGCTACTATTGGGGCTGCACCTACTGGGGCTACTATTGGGGCTGCACCTACTGGGGCTACTATTGGGGCTGCACCTACTGGGGCTACTATTGGGGCTGCACCTACTGGGGCTACTATTGGGGCTGCACCTACTGGGGCTACTATTGGGGCTGCACCTACTGGGGCTACTATTGGGGCTGCACCTACTGGGGCTACTATTGGGGCTGCACCTACTGGGGCTACTATTGGGGCTGCACCTACTGGGGCTACTATTGGGGCTGCACCTACTGGGGCTACTATTGGGGCTGCACCTACTGGGGCTACTATTTCTGGGACTTATTGATTGTAATTACAGCCTATAACTAATACTTTTATTTAATAATTATTAATTGTAATGATAGATTAAATTTAAATTTGTATGCCTACCGGCGAAACATAGTGCCACTCTGTACCTCTAACACCACCAATCTGTAACCTATGTTTACAAATAAAAAATTACTTACTTACTAAAGAGCCGAAGGCCAAGAAATACTAGCCACACCGGGCCGAGACTTATTTTCTTGACACTTGGATAGGACACCGCATGAACGAGTGACTAGAATACGTAACTACTTAATAGTGACAATGACAACAACATGACTAAGTGATTTGCGTTAGTGTCTTGCGGTTTACAGCCGACGACAACGGAACGGATAAATCTGTAGAATCATTTTCTATACCTATTGTATATAAAAGTCAATTATTCTTCAATTCAAGCACGTAAATTTTATAGGCATGCATCTATAAATTTTAGGAGAGAACTGCTACACTATTACAATTATAATATTACTACTTATCAGTGGCGGCGCGTCAAAAATATTCTTAGGGAAGCTGGAAATACTTGGCTTTTCCTATTCTTCATGAGCCGTAGTAAAAGAACTGGACTGGCTGGAAATTAGGCAAGCCGGTGGGAATCGAGATGTATGGACGCTCCGCCACTGCTACTTATCATAGTTAACGCGAGCCTACAGCTTGCCAAAAATGCTTTTGTATGCCCGGCTGTTCTTTACTTGGTACCATGCTACCATATAATTATTACCTACCACAAAATTTCACGAGAATCGGTTGGAAAATGCGTCCTGCAATTCTCGTGAAATTTTGTGAGCGGTTCGATAATTATAATGATTTTTTGTCGATTCAGTTTTTAGGGTTCCGTACCCAAAGGGTAAAACGGGACCCTATTACTAAAGGCTTGGTCACACAGCGTTGTGCAACGTCCGCGTGACGCGACCACTGCGCGCCGGAACGTATGCTAACAGGTTAGCGACGTCACACAGGCTGCGCGACGCGAGCGGGACGGTTTCATACACTTTAGCGCGCAGCGCAGCGTCCCGCTTGCGTCGCGCAAGCGGTGTGACCAAGCCTTAAGACTCCGTTGTCCGTCTGTCCGTCTGTCACCAGGCTGTATCTCAAAAACCGTGATAGTTAAGTTAGACAGTTGAAATTTTCACAGATGTATTTCTGTTGCCGCTATAACAACAAATACTAAAAAAACAGAATAAAATAAATATTTAAGGGGGCTCCCATACAACAAACGTGTTTTTTTTTTTAAGTTAATGGGACACTCACTTGGCCGGTTTTTTTTGTATTTTTAAATGCCGGAGTTATGGAAGCCGAATAATTAAAATACGGTACCTATATACGGTACCTAGGTACCGTATTTTAATTATATATCTATTAAGTATATAATTAAAATACGGTACCTATATCTATATCTATTAAGTATATAATTAACCAATCGACCAATCAGCTTATAATCGAATATCTACAAGTTGTTTGCTTCATGTCTCGAGAAACGCCTTGCGAATTACACCGAAGAGCACCAGCCAGTAGAACAAGCGGGATTTAGAAGTACATACTCAACTATAGACCACATTCACTCGTTGGAGCTAATTATAGAGAAATACGAAGAAATGAAACGCCCGCTCTACCTAGCGTTCATCGACTACGCCAAGGCATTTGACTCTATATCCCATAGCAGCATGTGGAGAGCCTTACAGGATTGTAATGTTCCATCAGAAACCATAGAGCTCATACAAGACATATATAAGAAAAGTACAAGTAGAGTAATATTAGACAAATCCGGCACTGAAATTGATATATGTAGAGGCGTCCGTCAAGGCGACCCCCTCTCTCCCAGAATTTTTATTACCGTCCTACAAAACATCATGAAGACATTAAAGTGGAAAAATAAAGGTATAAACATCAACGGTCAATTTCTAAGTAATCTAAGATTCGCCGATGACATTATACTCTTTGCAGAAAACTCATTGCAGTTAGAGTCAATGATAAATGAAATTAATTATGTCAGCAATGAAATTGGCCTAGAACTAAATACATCGAAAACTAAAATTATGACAAACAGCAAAAAGTCACCAATACACATAAACAGCGTCTTACTAGAATATGTCCAAGAGTACACATATCTTGGCAAACAAGTGTCATTTAAAAAATCTAGTCACTATGATGAGTTAATGAGACGTGTAAACATGGCTTGGAGTAAATTTTGGAGTTTCAAAGAAATTCTAAAATCAAATACATCAATGAAATTAAAGAAAATCATATTAGACTCTTGCATCTTACCTTCCCTTACGTATGCATCCCAAACATGGATTTTCAACAAAAAAACCAGAAACAAAATATTAACAACCCAAAGAGCCATGGAACGGAGCATTTTGAACCTAAAATTGAGACACAGAAAAAGAAACACAGACATAAGAAAAACAACAAAACTGATTGATGCTCTGGAACACAGCAAAAGATTAAAATGGAAGTGGGCCGGCCATATTGCACGTATGAACGACGACAGATGGGCTAAAAAGATAACTTCATGGAAGGGACCAGTAGGCAAGAGAACGAGAGGTAGACCGGCGGAAAGATGGCTAGATGAAATTCAAAAAGCAGCAGGTAAAAATTGGACTGAAAAAGCGAAAGACAGATGTATGTGGAGAAAAATGGAGGAGGCCTTTACTCTATGAAGAGGTCCTTAATAAAATAAATCGAAATTATGTATATTAAAATTAATTATCAATTGTATATGCATGCTATTTAATTAAAATTAAAATATTATTGTAAATTGTAAATTGAAACAATTAAGGAAATAAAAAAAGGCTTAAATAAAATAATAATATAATTAAAATACGGTACCTATATCTATTTTTCCGTTTCATAATATCTATCATCATCATCAAAACTTAAGAGCTTCGCTCTTGTCGGTGGAGTAACCGCCACTCTTCTCTATTCATTGCCAGTTTCTATAGGTACGTTTATTTTATCATGAAATCTACAAGTCAACTAGATCTATAATTCTATACCTACTCACAATAAAAGTTATATTGCTCGCGCATGCCTAAAAAGTAAGTAGGTATAATCACGCGTCAGTATTATTTTAATTGGATTCGCCATACGTCAAGTGGTACTGACTTGTAAAATGATTGATTTATACATATACTTGTATAATATTAATAATACCCCTCGTAACTATTTCATATTTTACTAGCTTTTGCCCGCGACTTTGTCCGCGTAAAACTCGTTAGAACTTAATTGGAATTTAATTGCTATTCCTTTATTTCAGGCGCTTACCTAGTTATCGCTTTTTCATACAAACTTCCACTCCCTTAAAGGATGATTTGCGGGATACAAATTATACTTATACTTTATGTCCTTTCCCGGGTATCAAACTATCTCCATACAAAACTTCATCTAAATCGACTCAGTGGTTTAAGCGTGAATAACATACGGACACGCACTAACATACCTACTTATTTATGTATGAAAAATCACTTGATATTATCAGTGACTTTTTAGTGAAAAAGAACATCGTGAGGAATCCGGTTCAATCCAACAAGGTCTATTTAGGGGGGAAGTTCAGATGACGAACGACGCTAGAGGGATAGATTTCGTAAAACTAGTTATTGCCTAAGCCAAATGGGTGGATTGCAAAAAAAATTACGTCACGCAAAGGTAGGTAACCAACACAAAAATGTTACACAAAAAGCCATACAAAGAAATTCATTTGTATGGGTAATATATTGGTGTAACGGCACACGCGTCACACAAACGTCACACAAATATTTTTCTCATACAAATGAATTATAATATAACATTTTGTGTAATATTTTCCTTTGCGTTACGTACTATTTTAATATATAAGGATACCACCCATATAAGGATTAGTTACTAAAGCATAGTCCTGGCTCCTTTAGGATATAACTGGGAAACGGATCAATGAATCAATCAAAATATTTATTAAGGTAAAAGTACCCTTCACCGGACGCTTAAGACCTACATGTACGTTTGTTTTTTTAATAAGGTTTAGAACTTTTGTACGATTATGATCAACAGCATATGGTGAAGATAGATAAATTTGTCATCATTTAAATGTACGTCGAAATTTATTACATAGTTAGACGTATATAAAAATATTTTTTAAAGTTTTTTATATCGATTACACTGATTTGTCCCATTCAACGAACTAAGAAACGGAATTTGCACCCATTACCGGATCGGCATGCCGTTTCACCGAACTAGGGAAGAAATGTATGGAATGATGACAGTGTGTGAATTTGTAAACTGATGAGTGACTATTTATTTCAACCTAACTGCACTAATTTTGTGATTTCGAGCAATCTTGACGGTAATTTAATCTAAGAAAAAACTGTCTATAATTAAAAATTTAAATCAAATATTTTTTTATATAAATAATATAGATATCTATTAAAAATTCTTCGCTAATCGCCAATAATTTATTTTTATATAATTTATTCGTTAACGGTTTACATCTAAGTAGCGCTGGCTTTTTTTTAAAGATATACGAAAAATAACACATTTCAATATAGATCTAGCTGTACGCTGAATATGGTTTATATTCCAATGAACGCCAAATAGCAGCTAGGCCGAGATAATCATATGTTCGGTATCAGAGACCATGGGTACGCTTTACCGAACGGGCGTTCGGTAAAGCGTACACATTGAACCTATCACGCGAACATATTTAATAAAATAGTGTTTTAATCTTAATGATTCTGCCATAACAACATGAGTACATTTTATCTAGAAATAAGAACTATTGCAAAATAATAAATACACAATTATTTTGCTTCTACTGATGTTAAATAAATAATATGGAATTTTTAAAATTACCTGGTCAATGAAGCTTATTTTGACGTCAAAAAGTCTTGAAAACTATACATTTCAAATGCAATTTACAAAAAATCTGTCTCGTTTATAGGCGTTCGGTAATTGCTCATTAAATTACTCTATTAATTGGATATGTGTAAAGCGGAGTAGTATATATATAACGTTTATGATTAACGAGTGAAAAAATAATTTTCAAAACATACGTTTTTCCCTGATTCCGAACGCTGTTCGGTAAAACCTTCAAGCAGTAGATGAGAGTGACCCATCACCGAATTTACATTTTTGTTGAATTCTGTAAATTTGACTGCACTAATTTCACTTATTTAACTCAAACACACACACTTATTAACTCATGAT
Organism: Cenopis cana; assembly: GCA_951800055.1. Classification (NCBI taxonomy): domain Eukaryota; kingdom Metazoa; phylum Arthropoda; class Insecta; order Lepidoptera; family Tortricidae; genus Cenopis; species Cenopis cana. The sequence goes on along the minus strand of OX637493.1, from coordinate 12,349,105 downwards.
ACGATAACACCCTATTTTGAAGCATAAAGTCACTTTTAAACGCTTTTATGACCTTACGAAGTACACTCAGTTTCTTAACCATTTTCGTAAGGAGTCCCATACAACGCCGCGATCGACCTGCTCAATCGATTCTCCCGTTACAACTGAGAAACAAAATAGCTTTCTTTGCCTCGTAGTGGAAGGAATAGGTATCTAGCTAACGGAAAAAAATATCACAACGTAATATTAGCTGTAAGAACTCGACTTATGGCTTAAAATATAGAAAATCCGGTGATAGGGCAGATCCGGTAAAGGGTACATCTACCTTACACGGTCATAAGTTACAAAGATGTTTAAGGCCGTGTATTACCACTTTTGAGTTTTTAAAAACCATCTGAGACATAGAATATAGTATCTTAAAAGCTAAAAAAAATTTATGTGTTACATAAGGATCTTGTCTAGTCAAAATCGCAGTCAGTTACATGACCTGATGAATTTCACTCGATAGAAAAAAATCGCGAAGTTACCCCTTTTTGGAATGTATTTTCAATTCTACGGCTATATTACTGATATTTAACGTTTTATTTTTGTACTCAATTAAAGATCGTAAATAGTTATAGACAAATTCGCAGGGTTTGCTTTGATAGAATGATGGCTTAATGACTATAGCTAAATATTTACAAAACTGCGCGCAGAGCTTGCGTAGAGAGCAGGATGGTTAATTATAAACTCACGCGTGTTAGAGCGGGACATTTGCGTTGGGGATACCTCCCCTTAAACAATTTACAGGTTTCCATGCCTACCGCCAAGAGTGCCAGACTAACCCAGTAGACAGAGTAGGCAACTGCCTAGTGGCCCCACATCAGGCTAGCTAAAAAAGAGAACTAATTGATATCCAAAAACGGCTGAAATGGGGCCCGAGAATTGCATTGCCTGGGCCCTAACCGCCAATCGAAAACTAAATGTCTGCCTCATTTCTCGGACTCTATCGATCGATCGATAATAAGTAATCGATTATTGTGATGTATTGTGTATCAAGTTTGTATACGGTGCAAGCAATGATAGCAGTTGAGCAACTTACTTATGCAACTCGGATACTGCAGAGAAATTAACTAGCCAATGCAAGGAAGTGGGTCGACCGAAAGTCTAATATGGGCCTGTTATTTGCTTCCACTCATTGTCATTTTGTACTGTTATGTGTTATTTTTGGTGCAATAATGTGGTTGTGCAATAATAAGTATTTGTATTGTATTGTATTGTATATGATCAAAGTCGTACTTTTCTTCCCTTATTTGAGGGCAACTATGCTTATTTTCCTCATATAGGTACGTAGAAGGTGTGAAAAGAAGTATGTACTTACCTGTACCTATACCACGGTCGCAAAGTTTCCGTCTTGGACGTAAACACTTGAAATGACTTTGTAGCCGAAAGTTTTAGAAAATTTTGTGTTCTACAAAACTATGTTTAGCACTCAAATGAACTTTAACGACAGTACAAGGAAAAAACTGAAAAAAGTGACAGATTTTCCAAGATGGCGTAGAAAGATATGGAGCTAGATAGGGTCGAAAATTTCGGGATACAATGACAAATATTGTCCTTTACGGCATATCAAAAACCTATAATAATCGGACCATAGTTATGGTACCGGAAAAACTATTTACCAAATGTACAACGAAAAAATTTGTATGAGCTGCACATTTTCCGGTATAACATACTTCCGGCTCAAATTTGGGGATGGAGACAGGCAGATCTGTATTCTGCAGGGTCTAAACCCTCTAATGACGTTTTCACCCCAACTGTTACATGACTTGCTTCTTCCATGCAACACGTGAATCCTTTGATACGCTCAAGATTCTTCTTTATAATCTTTATTTGTGTTATCTATATATTGACAAATTGTTCGCTTCACTCGGGATCCAGCATACCGCCCTAGCCGTAAATATAATTATAAAATCTACTATTGGTTCTGCGTCAGAGAGTTAAAAAGTGAATTTATCCCTTTCTTTTCCAGTTGCAAGCCAAAGCGGAGACTTCAAAAATCGTCCTCCACGCCAAGGACTTCTATATCGCCGAAGATAAAGTCACTTTAGCCAGTAATGGGGACACATTCGACGTGAAAAAGGTCCGATTGAACGGCACCTTCGATCTACTGACCATAGAACTGGGCCAGCCTTTGGAGGTCGGAAGAAATTATACACTGACCATACCGTATTCTGGGAACCTGATGAGCTCATTGGACGGAGCTTATATTAGCACGTATGCTGATAAGAAGACTGGCAAGAATGAGTAAGTAAAATAATAGTACATTACTTAACAAGGGCGACAAAACAAAGAATGTCTCAGATCGTAGGTATGTGAGCCCGAGCCGAAGGCAAGGGCGATAAATATGCGATCTGAGGCTTCCTTTATTACCGCCCGTGTTGAGTACAAAATTTTATGTCACCCTCTGGCCAGGAAGTGGGAGCGTGCGGAATTGCCGCTTTATGGCCAGGTGTGACATAAATAAATATTTTTGCATAATGTTACACAAATCGACCTAGTCTCAATCTAAGAAAAGCATGTAGGTACAGTCAAGTGCAAAAATATGGGTGAATGCAACTCTTGCTCAAAAATATGTCCCATAGCTCATATGTCGGTGAATTAAGGTTTTGGTACATATGTATGAGAGGATTCATTCGACACATATTTTTGCACTTTGACTGTACATGCTATGGGAACTAAGCGATGGTATGTACATAACATATATAGATAAATAGATACTTAATTACATAGAAAATATCCAAGACAGATACCAGAAACAAATATTCATGCCAATATCATAAATAAAATCCCTGACCGGGATTCGAACCCGGGATCTCATCATAAGCAGGGTCAGCACCAACTAGTCTAATAAAGTGATCGTGAGATGAACTGTACAGGTGTACCTACAGTCAAAGTCACAAAATTATTGTCATACTCATACATTTAACGTTTTGTATAGTTACAACGATGTTAAATAAGATAGAGCATGCCTAGTTCCCGGCAGGGCTTGGAACCGGTACCAAAAATACCGATAAAATACCGGTATTTTATAGCTTCTCAGAGTACCGGTACTCGAAAAATACCGGTACTCGAAAATACCGGTACTCAAAAATACCGGTACAAAATACCGGTATTTACCGAACAATACCGGTACTTTATAAAGGTTCCTTACGCGTGTATGCGACCTAGGTATAATTTTTCATCCATCCGACGCTCACGCTTGCTTGCGCGCACAACCGCAACGTAGCAACTCGCGATAACTTATTGTGTTCTCTTTCTCTCTCAGTCGCTCACTCTTTCGAGTACCGGTATTTTTTCAAAATACCGGTATTCAGGTACCGGTACTAGCAGTACCGGTACCTCGACGGGTACCGGTACCTAGTTCAAGGTCACGGTACCGGTACCTGAAAATACCGGTATTTCAAGCCCTGGTTCCCGGCAAACATCTTGAACCTGTCGAAATCTTCCCTCTCTGTACGCACATCCTCACACCTTCGAACCTAAATGGTCGCGTACGGTACGGTTTAAGAGGAATTTCCTCCCACGCACGCTCCGGTTGTTGAATGAGCGGGAGGTTTTCCCGAGGGACTACAATATGGGGGTCTTCAAGAAAGGATTCGAGATAAATTTTTAAAAGGGTCGGCAACGCGCATGTGTCGCACCTGGGGTTGCAAGCGTCCATAGGCTGCGGTGACCGCTCACCATCAGGCGGGCCGCACGCTTGTTTGCCATCGACGTAGTATATAAAAAAAAACATGCAAGTTTGCACATAAGTGCGACAGAGAGAGGTTTCGATGGGTTCAAGATGTTTGCCGGGAACTATACTAAATTGTACATCTAATCTATTTATGAACTAACTAACTAACTAACTGGGCTGGCACGACGACCCAAAATGAGTCTAGATTGGCCTCCGACACAAGAGCACGCCACTTTGCTCTGTCCTGCGCAATTTCTCGCCAGCTTGCACCAGCTCCGAGCTCACGCAGGTCCGCCGTCCTGTGGATCGCCCCAAGTATCGCTGGAGGGATGTGGTGGAATTTATTTATGTCTAGAATAAAAACAATCCGTCCCCTGTGGTTGTATTGTAACCGGCCCTCCTACCTTTCGCAGGCACCTCGTCGTCACACAGTTCGAGTCGACCTCCGCTCGGAAGGCGTTCCCCTGCTTCGACGAGCCGATCTTCAAGGCCTCCTTCCAGGTGGTCGTAGGCCATCACCGCGACTACTCCGCCATTGCCAACATGCCGCTCGAGAGCTCTGCAGATACCAAGTAAACACAATAAGTACAATACAAATAAGTATTCTTTATTGCACACCTCAGCAAGCACATACAAATCTCAAACAGTACAAATAAATAGGCTTAGAGGTAAAGCGGTAGCGGTAGGAGCGCTCGTGGCCCAGCGGCGCCGGGTACCGCTTGCGGTATCTAAGGTAAAGCAACGTGGGCAGCGGCCAGGACTTAGATGGGTGACCGCTTTGAGGGGTTACTAACTGAGCGCTCCCGTACTTTTCGAAGGCACGTTAAGCCGTTGATCCCGGTTGCTGTCTATGGCAGCAGTCGTTAAGCCAAGTTGGAGGCCTTCGGGCGGTTTGAGAACTTCTAACAGTCAAGTTGCCCACTCACTTGGCAAAGCCTAATCCCAATAAGGTCTAGTTTCCCCTCGGGGTTGGAAGGTCAGATGGCAGTCGCTTTCGTAAAAACTAGTGCCTACGCCAAATCTTGGGATTAGGTAGCGGACTCCAGGCATCCTTCAGGATGCAACTGTACTGGGATAACGCTAGGAGGATGATGAATTGATGATGAAAGTAGAGGTAAACAACAAGCTGTTTTTTAATTAAAAATGCTGCTCTTGGCTAGCATCTAGACAGAGGGCAAAGATAAAGCCAACGGCAAAGCGAGCTCACCCAGAAGATGCCTTTTCCCCCGTGCCTTAAAAATGTGGAGAAAACCTGGTCATCAGGTGATCATTCATTTAATCTATATAATGAAATTATGAATCCTTTTTCAGTGCATTGGAGTCTCATTGGCCGTGGTCGACTGTCGCCAAAAAATTCAAGTAAGTCATCAATTTTATTGCGATTGTACCACACATATTTGATGGGGTTCACGTACATTTCATGTGTTTCGTTCAACATTTAAACTTCATCATCATCATCATCATCATTTTCAGCCTGTAATCGCCCACTGCTGAGCATAGGCCTCTCTTCGAGTACGCCACTCGTCCCGGTCTTGAGCCAGTCTTATACAAGAGTGACCCGCGATCTTCCTAATGTCATTTAAACTTGGTACATCATATTTCTAGAGGTTTCTCGGTTGTTCCTTACCTTATGCCTATAAGGAGCCTGGGGTATTCTGCCCCTAATCCCAATATTTGAGCAGGAACTACTGTGAAAACTAAACCTTGTTGAGATAAGACCGGTTTTCTCACGATGTCTTCCAATACCTCTATTAACCTTCAAGTGCTCTGCCTATCCCTTTCGGAGATACAGCCGTGACTTTGTTTTTTCTTTACCCAGGAAATCCCAAGAGCAATTCGTATGGGATAGCTTCAGCAACTCCGTACCGATGTCCACGTACCTGGTGGCGTGGGTGGTGTCCAAGTTTGAGCATGTGGTCAGCCCTTCGGAGCTGTCCACGACGAGGTTCAGGATCTGGGCGAGAGGAGACGCCATCGATCAGGTGAGGAGCTGAGCACCTGTTAAGGCTGGTTTTCCACTAGAGCTATGCTATGCTACGTTGCTATGGATGCGTTTGAAATCCACCAATCACATTCCTTTATTCACATAGCATAGCTCTGGTTATTATTATTATCGTACGGCCTTGAAAACTAGTCCTGCGTGTGTTACAAATCTATATCTAAAATTTTTAGCCAGTCTATGGCCGCCTCAGAGCACTCGCTAAGCTCCTTGATGCCACCAGCAAAACATCGGTTGGGACACTCCTCTACGATATGGAAAACTGTTCTGGTGATAAAGGGTTCAGCTAAGCTATGTTTTTTATATGGAAAGATGCGTGCTATGGATGCGCGCTACGGATGCGTGCTATGGATGCGCGCTACGGATGCGTGCTATGGATGCGCTCTACGGATGCGCTCACGCTTCCCCCCTCACCACGCTGCCGCTCCCCGCGCCCGCTGTCGATGCATCGCATAGCTCGAGCTGCGCATCTACCTCGCACAGCTACCTCGCGGCTGCTCATCTTCATAGCGCATCCACCTCGCACAGCTGCATAGCGTAGCTCTAGTGGAAACTGTCGCATAGCTCGTAGCGCATCCTCGCAGCATAGCTGCGTAGCATAGCTCTAGTGGAAAACCAGCCTAATCATCAAGTCATCATCATCAATATCATCATCCTGGATGATGATGAAGGATGCCCAGGGTCCGCTACCTAATCCTAAGGTTTAGCGTAGGCACTAGTTTTTAAGAAAGCGACTGCCATCTGGCCTTCCAACCCAAGGCGAAATAAGACCTTATTGGGAAAATGCTGAAGTGCTTGACTGTTAGAAGTCTTAGCCGCCCTAAGGCCCTCTAACTTGGCTTAGCGGCTGCTGTTTTTGGGACCAACGGCTCAACGTGCCTTCCAGAGCACGGGAGCGCTACTCAAGCGGCTCATTCAAGAGTTGACCACGGTCGACGTTGCTTAACCTCGTATACCGCACACTTCTCATTATTTGAATTGTTTTAGTTTTTTCATAAACAACTTTCGAAAATAATGGACGATCTCTAACACTCATTTTAATGACGCGCAGAAGGCTCATCATTATTTGGACCTATGACTTAATGAGAACTATTCTTTATTCTTTATTGCATTGCAGTCATGTTCATAATATATTGAGGTGTTACAGACAAGTTTGGTAGGTACATGACACCCTGTAAGGGCACTCAATAGTATATCTTAAATCTAGGTAAGTATACAGACATTAAAATATTTAAAATTATTTGAACTGGCCGAGTTGTATCAAATTAGTAGGTATGATACTAACGTTTCTTCCAGGCGGAATACGCATCTAAAGTGGGCCCCAAGGTCCTCTCCCACTTCGAGTCGTGGTTCGGAGTGCCATTCCCCCTGCCCAAGCAGGATATGGTGGCTATCCCGGACTTCGCCGCGGGTGCCATGGAGAACTGGGGGCTCATCACCTACAGGGAGACAGCGCTGTTGTATGATAAGGAACAGTCGTCGTTTTTAAACAAGGAGAGGGTTGCTGAGGTATGATATTGTGGCACTTATGTAATAATGTAATAATCATTTATTCAGAAAATATTGTTTTCATAATTACCAGGGGTCCTCGCACTAGGCTTCGCCTGTATCGCGAGGAACCAACTTTATCTCACAAGCGCGGGTTGGCCATTGTAGTGTGGGTGGACACATACGAACACACAGAAATAGAAGAAGAAGAATAAAATTAATTTTGCAAAGCATTCAAAATCAAACATTTATTCTGCAAATAGGCCACAGGGGCACTTTTACATGTCAATCGGTAATTATTAATTAACAATACTCATAAAGCTATATTACACTGGTAAACTTAGACTAGACTTAAAAACTAAAGTATCAATGGTAGCAAAAATGGCATCCACTCAGCATGTGTCACGCCGCCTTTAAGCGCCACGACGCTGATCTTCCGTGGACCCAGAGTTCCATAAATCATTGATTATGATGGATTTGTTGAGTGAACGTCATTCGGCTGATATGATGATGATGATGATTTTGACTTCCAGGTGATAGCTCACGAGCTGGCGCACCAGTGGTTCGGCAACCTCGTCACCATGAAGTGGTGGTCGGACCTGTGGCTTAACGAAGGCTTCGCGACCTTCGTGGCTTCTCTTGGCGTGGCCGCTGTCGAGCCAGACTGGAAGGCCGAGCAAGGATACGCGGTTGACAACTTAATGTCTGTGCTGAGTCTTGATGCTTTGGAGTCTAGCCATCCTGTAAGTTTGTCGTCAAATCAGACTCTATTTATTTGTCCTTTTCAACAACATTGACATGGCTGCGCGGAATGAAGATATTGTGCTCAGATCCAATTGCCAGTAGTTCAAATAAGAGTATATTCAAATTAGACTAGATCCATACACTTTTCAAGAACAGCATTTTTTAAAGTGCATGTCCTCATATCAGTAAAATATATTCAAGAAGATTTTTTTAAACTAAGAATTTCGGTTAGTCTTCTCCAAAGGCGGCTTTTTTCTCAAAAGGGAAACTATTGAGGGAATGTTTAGTTCTTTCCACAGTTTACTCCATAATCAGGACAGGAAATATAGATAACCTTCTAAGTTATGGATTTTTTAATGTTGTTTGTAAGGAGAACCCATTTTCAATGAATGAGAGATTGATCTTCTTCCATCCATTTCAATTTAACAACGCTTCAGGTGTCCGTCCCCATCGATGATCCGAAGCGCATCGCCGAGATCTTCGACGAGATCTCGTACAAGAAGGGCTCGACCCTCATCCGTATGATGACCATGTTCCTCGGAGAGGAGGTCTTCAGGAAAGCTATCAACAAGTGAGTACCACCAACGGTCATCACTCATCATCCTCCTAGCGTTGTCCCAGTACAGTTTGTGACAAGTGTGTGTACAATGTGATACTTGACAACAACAACAACAACAACAAATACTCTTTATTGCATAACCTCAACAAAAGTAACACTAACAGTACATACATAATGACAATGAGTAGAGCTTGACGTGAAATGTTGTCAATTACCTCAGGATAAATTAGGCCAAATATTAAAGTCCGAAGATTAGAGATTCAGATTTTTTCTGTCGCATCAGGCTTTTCATGCCATCCGATAACTAGTGAATTTGTTCTAGGTACTTGTCTATGAAAAATAAAAATACTTCTCCTTTTAAAAACTACTTTTCCACCTTCATTCACAGCTACCTCGTAAAGTACTCTTACCATAACGCGGAACAAGACGACCTCTGGGCAGAACTGACAGCTGTCAATCAGCAGTACGGCGGATTGACGCGGAACGTCTCCGTCAAAACTGTCATGGACACTTGGACTAAACAGACCGGATATCCGCTGATCACTGTCAATAGGGACTATAGTGATAACACACTCTCTATCACTCAGGTTTGTCCTGTTAAGCCTTAAGCCCGTGCCAGACGGTCGAAAACAAATCCCAAATCCGGACGACCTTGGTCCACACGGACCGGGAAGACAGTTGTTTCCAGCAAGATGCGGACCAAGGTCGCTCCGTCCTAGGGACTTGTCGGCGACCATCTGGATCGCGCTTTATTTACACATTACACTGCGGGTCACGGAGGTATAACGAGTTCAATTGCTCTATAAAAACGCGAAATGTAGTTAAACTCGCATGCGAGTCACGAACGTGTGTATTAGGGCCTTTACTTTCTTAAGGCGTATCATACTTAATTATTGCCATGGAAAATACTGCTTTCTCTGTCTGACAAGCATGAATCGAAAGGGCTTGCAGTATCCACGAGCACGGGCTGTCAGCTTGTTTGCCTTCGACCTAGTATAGGTATATTTATAATAAAATTTGGGACACTTTTTTCCCCCTATATCATTCAAAAGTGCTTTCGATTCTGAGTAGAAAAAACCCGATTTTATACAAATTTAAAAAAAAGCCGAGAGTACAACTTTCCGTTAAATGGCCCACCTAATCCCAAGATTTAGCGTAGGCACTAGTTTTTATGGAAGCGACTGCCATCTGATATGTAAACATGGTAAATACAGTAATTTCCAATAAAGCCAACTAAACCTTTCTGTATTAGAAACGCTATCTAGCCGTCGGCAACAAGATGTCTACTGAACCAACGCCCTCCTGGTGGGTTCCCCTCAACGTACTCTGCCAGAAAGAAGTGGGTGAGAAACCGGAGCCAGTGGAGTGGCTGGCTGCTGACGAGGGTCTGATGACTGCGCACCGGTACAAGCACGGTTCCAGTCCTAGTGAGTGGGTGCTGTTCAACGCTGAGATGATTGGTGAGTGGTCCTAGATAGTCAACTCCTTTTCATTGAAATGTTCGGCTAGAAACGCTATCTAGCCGTCGGCAACAAGATGTCTACTGAACCAGCGCCCTCCTGGTGGGTTCCCCTCAACGTACTCTGCCAGAAAGAAGTGGGTGAGAAACCGGAGCCAGTGGAGTGGCTGGCTGCTGACGAGGGTCTGATGACTGCGCACCGGTACAAGCACGGTTCCAGTCCTAGTGAGTGGGTGCTGTTCAACGCTGAGATGATTGGTGAGTGGTCCTAGATAGTCAACTCCTTTTCATTGAAATGTTCGGCTAGAAACGCTATCTAGCCGTCGGCAACAAGATGTCTACTGAACCAGCGCCCTCCTGGTGGGTTCCCCTCAACGTACTCTGCCAGAAAGAAGTGGGTGAGAAACCGGAGCCAGTGGAGTGGCTGGATGCTGACGAGGGTCTGATGACTGCGCACCGGTACAAGCACGGTTCCAGTCCTAGTGAGTGGGTGCTGTTCAACGCTGAGATGATTGGTGAGTGGTCCTACATAATCAACTCCTTTTTATTGAAATGTTCGGCACTAATACAGGGAGGTCAGGGAGGCGGGTGTAAGTTTTAAAAACGGTCTGCAACGCGCACGTGACTCTGGAGTTGCGAGCGTCTATAGACTGCGATGTACGTTTACCATCAGGTGGGCCATACGCTTGTTTGCCGTCGTCTTTGTATAAAAAAAGGTGTAAGTGACAGCGAGATTAGCGAATTATGTTCCAGCTTATAATCATCATCCGCACAGATCAGGTTTATCTAAAGTCCGTGGGAAAATAGAAATACGAGTATACCTATTGGAATTGTTACTAGTTGTTTTAGTGTGTCACTGTCATCTGACATACTCAGAAAGATCCAGCAGACCTCATTAGAAGACAACCAAGTTTGTTGAAAAGGTAATATGCTCGTTTAAAAAACGTCAAAAATAATGAAATAATCGCAGCACAGTGGAAGTCAAACATTGAAATATTATAAACGGGTCAGTCACGTCCCTAGATATCGTCGAATGTTCGGGGTTCGGGGGGGGAGGGAGTGTCTGAGACTCCCGGAAGTTTCCTATTTAAAAAAGTCAAACATTAGCAAAAGTATAGTGGTTGACAGCATCTTGCACACCCGTTTTACCCAAAGAACAGACAACTTAAATCAATGACATGTACATTCCCCCCGTAGCCCCGTACCGCGTCAACTACGACGCTGAGAACTGGCGTCTCCTCGCCAAGACGGTGAACAGCGACGGTTACTCGTCCGTTCCAGTGCTCAGTCGAGTGCAGCTGCTTAGTGACTCGCTCGAGCTGGCCTGGACCAACGTACTGGACTATGATCACGCACTAAAGTGAGTATAACACCAACCAAATCAAGCTAGTTATGGCTCCTGTCAGTAAAGTTAATTAACGTTAAGGGTAGGGTTGCCAACTTATGCGCTCTAATTTACGGGACATTTGTTGTAGAATTGCGGGACTTGGCTAAAAAATGCGGGACTCTATCAATATTGTTAACGTATAATTGTGATGTAGGATACATTATTTATTCCCGCGCGATAATATACGTTATTAGTGGATGATTTCCGAGCTAAAAATTATCCTATTTCAAGTATATACGGTCCTCCGGGAGCGGGATACAAATTACTTATTTTCATTTATCGAAGTTGTGCACTCTTTCCTCAAAATGTTCGCTCCAGTACTTATAATTCTGCCGAGGCCTGAAAACGGGACAATTGGCGTCCCGCACGCATCCTCTGCGGGACGCATCGTCTAGGGTGCTGGAAACGGGACGTCCCGCCTGAGGCGGGACGGTTGGCAACCCTAGTTAAGGGTCCTCATAAGGTAAAAAATGCTCATTTATTTAGCCCATTTTCCGTTTAATTGACAAGTTTCTTGACATTTTATCGATGTTTATATCTAGAACAGGACTATTCCGACCTAGTGACATAAATTTTATTTATTTATTTAAACTTTATTGCACAAATGTCGGGTTTAATGCCAAATGGCATTCAATTTTAAATGCATTTCTTGCATTTTTCATTAAGATATTTTGTTTCAAACATCACTCCAAATCGACCATTTTCGAGCTAAAAACTGCTTTTTCCCGCTTAAGTTCTACTACACACAATAAAATCAAAAAAGGGCAATGTTACTATCTAAAACTTCAATAAAATCATCGTATCCTATAATCACTTTATTGGTATTACTTATCAATACTTTTGTCAAAATTTGAAATCAAAAAAATTTAAAACTTGTAAGTAAGGCCTCATAATCCTGGGTGCTTCCTATTGGTTTCGGAGCCCAATGTCAACTTTCTTGCATTATCGCCACCACTTGAAAGAAAGAAAAAGAAAGAAAGAAAAAACATTTATTCGTGGCACAAAGACAGCACAAAACATAATAATAAGTACAGCACAGCCAAGAAATGGCCCCAAATCAGCATAGTGCAAGCCATTTGGCTAGCGCTGGTCGTCCGTTGGGACCACGTGAAGCCACGAAGGACAAAAACACAAAAGTAATTCATAGAAAAATAATAACAAAATATAAGAAAATAAAAATTCCATCATTTTTTAAAAGCTAGTACGAATGTCATCCCTGGCTAGTGGCTACGTAGAACCAGTCTTCCGCTTACCTCCTTATTTTTAAGGCGCAGGGGTGGGCAAGCTCTCTCCATACAAAACTTTTGGCAATTTTTTCTTCGCTTGTGTTAACATTAAGCCGGCCAAAAAAATATACAATGCCATTCTTTTGTTATCTGCCAGACGACGGGTTAACTTATGATTTTTGGTCAGTATGCTTATTTTTCTGTTAGTCAGAACCTCAAGTTTTTTTTTTAATTTTTAGATTTTTTTAATTTAATATTTTTGAAATTTTTGTTTTTTTTTTCTTAAAGTTCTTCGTATATCCAATATTTACAAGCAAAAAAATATATTCGGGAGTGCCAAAACCGACGAATAAAATTTGCCAAAAGTTTGTATGGAGAAGGCCTTGCTTACCCTGCGCCTTAACTAGATGGAAGGGAGGACGACTTAACTAGCTAGATGGAGGAGGATGGGACTTGGAGGCTGCAGCATCGCCATACATTTCTTCCCCACGTAACTAGCTTGTTAGTCATGGGTTCAGTGTTTATTTCCTTACAGCATGGTTAAATACCTGAACCGTGAGACAGACTACCTGCCCCTCTCCACCGGCCTCCGCGGCCTCGCGAAGATCGAGAACGTCATCAAACGGTCCCCCGAATTCGGGGCGTACCAGAAGTTCATGCGAGGCCTAGTGGCCCCGGCGTACACGCGAGCTGGAGGGCTCGCCAAGAAGACCATCATTGATGGTGACCAGCTCAACAGCGTTAAGATGCAGGTGAGTTTGCTACTGGGGACATGTGGGCTAGCATAACTATGTAGCTGCCAAGTCGTGTCTCGAGCGACTCTGCGCTTCCTGTCTCGCTAGAACTGTGTGCATTGGAAGAGGGTAGGTTTTTCTCTACTCGCGTCTCGTCACAGCTGTAGTTGTGCTAGCCCATCAGAAGACTGTAGCCAGAATACCACTACTTCAATGGGATTCTGGAGCCAGCCTGTCTCCCTCTTACTGGTTCGGCTAAACAAAAACAGTGTCATGATTCATGATAGTGATACTCATCGAATCGCGGCTAGCCTTACACCACGGCTATGAAACGCAAACATGACAAGACAATCCTAACTAGGCGAAGCAAGGAGCTCGTGTCGCGAGGCAGTTTTCTTATTATCTAACGTAGGTTGTGTTAGACAGGCAATCTTATGTAAGTAAATACAATTATTTATCTTGTGAACGGAGTTTGACGCGTACCTGTTAATGTTTCTGGTTGGCAATTGGAAGAATTATTAGCGGAATAACGATTTCAGTTCCTTTCTTCATTTCCAGTTTCCTTTATAAGAGGTACATGGATCACGGATAGCCTAATTCACACAAATAACAGCAAATTTGAGATAGGCTTTCGACTGTTTCTACCTCTAAATGTACTGTATTTCTATCTATTCAAACCACTTCATACCCAGACTAATAAATAAATATATTTGTGGACAATCTTACACAAATCAACCTAGTCCCGAACTAAGCAAAGCTTGTACTATGGGTACTACTTATGCGACGATATACATACTTATATAGATAAATAAATACTTAAATACATAGAGAACAAATAAGTATTCGTGCTCATCACACAAATAAATGCCCCGGCCGGGCGAATGTCAATTTAATGTGTTCTCCTCCATGTCAGGTGATGACCAGCTCATGGGCGTGCCGCATGAAGGTTCCCGGCTGCGAGGAGAACGCCATCGAGCTCTTCCAGCGATGGATGACGTCTGACAGCCCTGATGAAGACAACCCGTGAGTCTCCTCATCCCATCATCAAAATCGACTACTACGATCAGCCTCACAAGTTTCATACGACGTTCTTCAACACATTAAATACAAAAAAAAATACAAATACAAATATATTTATTCTGCATAAAATGCAGAAACAATTTCAATGAAATGGAAAACGGATGCATTTGCAATGAAAAACTAAATCTATTAAATAAAAACGATATATGCCTTAAACACGCATAGCTGACGTGGGTACCAGAACAGCCAGGGTCAAGTGGGACTGGTCCGGCCACGTCTGTCGCATGCACCCGGATAGGCGGGATAGGTGGGCCAATGCAGCTACCAAGTGGGTGCCACATGACGGACGACGCAGACGGGGCAGGCCCAGACGGAGATGGCGGGATGATCTGGACGTATTTGTCTCCAACTGGGAGGAAGAGGCTCTGGGCATGGACGTCTGGACAACATGGGGAGAGGCCTTTGCCCAGCAGGTGGACACAAAATAGGCTATGAAAAAAATATATCTTAAATTTTCTGTAGTTGAGGGCAACAGAGTACCTCGGATATTATACCTTTGTACTCTATTCACAGGATCCCATTGGACCTCCGTCGCACGGTGTTCTGCGTGGGCGTGTCCCGGGGCAGCGTGGTGGAGTGGCGGTTCCTTCTGGAGAGGTTGAGACGCGCCAACGTGGCCGGGCTCAAAGACGATATCCTGCACGCGCTCGGGTGCACCAAGGAGGTCTGGATCCTCAACATGTGAGTACTCGAACATGTGGGAGACTAGACATGAGTAGTTCACGAATGAATGATTCAAATAAAACTTCACCTCGTGTAACTCTTTCATTCACTAGTTCAGTTCGGATTCATGAAGTATATGATACTATCAATACTTCAGTCCGTTTAGTTCATGATTCATATCGTTTACCTACTCATCTCATTCGCTCTGAGACTTCCGACTTCCGAGTGACATAGACGCCATGATTGAATGAATGATTGATATTTTTACCCAATCATTATCGTAGATGGATCTGTTGAGCTACTGAACTAAACTGACTAGTGAACTAAATGAGTGATATACTTCACAGTGAAGGAATGAACTATATCACTCTTTTCTTTTAGTGACACATTTTGCGCATGTATATGGGAGTTACGGGTAGGTACGCAAACATGTAGAAGACTAGTGAATAATGTACTCATTTATGTGAAAGACGAATGTTACGAACGATAGTATTTAAAAAAAAAAAAAAAAGTCGAGTGTACGACTTGTTGTACTGCGTGATAGGTTAGTACCTACAAGACTTATTTGTACTTGGAACCGCTTATTTGTATACTCAAGTCTTGTTCCTTTCCTATTCAGCATAAATATGACAGTTGCAGTTGTTTTGGTTCCTGCTGCATTTTTGATATCTTTCTTATCCGACCATTCACTAATCCTAGTTTTATTTGTACCTGGCGGACTACTCCTTAGGTATAAAGATGTGCTTAAGCGCCACATGAAGAGCTGCGATATTGA
The DNA here is from genome assembly GCA_951800055.1 of Cenopis cana. NCBI lineage: Eukaryota > Metazoa > Arthropoda > Insecta > Lepidoptera > Tortricidae > Cenopis > Cenopis cana. Next base: position 12,333,294 of record OX637493.1, on the reverse strand, counting down.
CCCATTCCAGTGGGAGAAACAGGCTGCCAACCGCCAGATATGGAAATCCCATGTGAAAAAGGCAACGGAGAGCTTTGAATCTCGTCGATGCCACAGACTTAGACGTAAAACGAGATGAGCTGAAAGCCCGGCCACCAGCGGCAATCAGCTACAGATATGTTAACGGTGTGCTTACGTGCCCGCTGTGTGCACGGGTCTTCGTCAATAAGATCGGCTACGTAAGCCACACGAGAGCGCATGAACGCAACCAACATCGGAGTTGAAGTTGTCGCCGTAGCCGGCAAACGGCTAGGAGAGAGTATTTGTACCTATAATAGTAGGATATCTACACCTAAATCTGTTTCTCGTTATTCAACGTTTTTTTACTTTGCTCTTGAGTTTATTAACAAAGGAATCTCTTTCACATATTTTGCCGCCAATAACAGTTCCTTTCTCACTTTCTAAATTGAGTACTCGTTTCGCAGGTACTTGGAATGGGCGATCACGGAAGGCTCCGACGTGCGCCGTCAAGATGCTATCGGTGTCATCAGCGGAGTCACTCGCTCGACCGTCGGCTTCTACGTCGCCCGGGAGTTCATTTACAACCGCATCGCTGACATCAGTCGCAGGTTCGTAATCATCATCATCATCATTAGTGTCAATCAAGACGCTGTCTGCGTCATCAGTATAGCCTCAATATCAATTGGAGCATGATCTTTTGTTTTCATTATCATATTCATCAATATCAACAGAATCGTCATTATAATTCACAATTTGTCTTGTGACTACAATATCGAGTATAATAGTACATTACTTACCAAGGGCGATAAAACAAAGAATGTCTCAGATCGCAGGTATTTTACGCCCGAGCCGAAGGCAAGGGCGATAAATATGCGATCTGAGGCTTTCTTTATTATAGCCCGTGGTAAGTACAAAATTTTATGTCACCCCCTGGCCAGGAAGTGGGTTTTTTCGATATCAATTCGATAATGGCCACTTTAGGGCCAGCTGTGACATAAAATACATTTATGTCACACCTGGCCATAAAGCGGTAATTACAGCACGCTCCGCGCACGGGAAATCCCACTTCCTGGCCAGGGGGTGAAATAAAATTTTGAACTTAACACGGGCGGTAATAAAGAAAGCCTCAGATCGCATATTTATCGCCCTTGCCTTCGGCTCGGGCGTCAAATACCTGCGACCTGAGACATTCTTTGTTTTACCGCCCTTGTTAAGTAATGTACTATTGAGATGTCGCCGTGTAACCTTATTACAACTAAGATGACACGACACACAACGCACAACGACGCACACGTCAACGCAACGCAACGCAACGTCGCAACGTTGATGCACACTAAGTACATCCTAAAAGCAAAATACATTTGAAATAATACCGTTTACGTTATTTGTTACGATACAAATATTTTTTAATACATACCTCAATAAAAATACATAACAGTTCAGACCAGTGACAGTATTGTCGCTAAAGAGCGATCTCTTCCGTCAAGAAGACTTCGCATTTAAACCTGCGAATATTTTCTCCTAATGCTTCCCTTCTCTGAAAACCTAAATCGAAATAAAACTAAGCTAAAGGTTGTCAAAGCTTGGGTAGCGGAGAAAAATAAACAAACTTAACCAGTGGAACAAGCCCGACTGCCGCTGCGACGCGACGCGATTAGACAAAAACCTACCCTCCTCTTTCTAATTGGTTCGCACAGTTCGATCGAGATAGGACTCCTCTAGTCGCGCGAGATACGATGATAACAAGGATAATACGTCAAGTCAAGATACAAGGACACTTGCCAGCATGTTGTGCTAGCCCACCAGTAGTTAGGTATTATGACAGCAGGGTTTTGTGCTGTGTGCAAGTTTCAACCAAACAACTTCTTCCGCAGGTTCACTGGCTCGGAGACGAGGATCGGCAGAATCATCAAGACCCTGCTCGAACAGTTCACCACAGAGAAGCAACTGGAAGAGGTAACTTTTTATTTATTTATCGTACGGCAATTATATCGAACCGTGAGATCTTGGAGAAGACAATACGGTTTTGTTGCACTTTTAGCTACGGAATGCAATCTCGCGCTAACTTTCGAGATTCAATCTCGTTGGTTAGAAATCTCGACTTCCGACATCTCGGTCGAGATCTCGACTAATAATTTCGAGATCTCGAACGAGATTACAAGACTGATTTCATTGTTGACCGCTACTTGGCAGGACGTTTGGTGCGGCGCGGTTAGCGTAACTACCTACAATTATTTACATGATATTTACTCGCTTACCCTACATTTTTTTATTACTTAAACGTTGATTTTTGTTTCAGTATTCTAATAATGTAGCTTTTTTTGAATACCAGTACTACCCTGAGTAGGGACTGTCCATTGAATTAACGTACCTTTATAGAAAAAGCGTAGATATTTATAAAAATATGTTGAATCTCGATACCTCGTATGTTTTTCTGACGAGATCTCAAATTCCAAATCTCGACCTCAGATTTCTTACGCGAGATCTCGGATCGCCAATCTTGGTGCGAGATTGCATTCCCTACTTTTAGCACCCCCTAGAGTTCAAGTGTATCTAGGGTAGCCGTGGGTATTCCCTACGGACGTGGTGCAACTTCGAACCCCTTTGTTTGTTACTAGGTATCAGAGACTAGGAATTATATAGACTGCCAATGCATATACATTGTGGCGTAATTTTAAAATAATGGGCCTGCTGTAGCTAGTTTCATTATAGAGAGATCACTTTACCATTCAATTCGTATGTCACTAAGACCTCTGCTTAACACAATAGTGCCATCTGTTGGGAGCTCCTTTGTTGTGTTCATAGATGGCGCTATTGTATTAAGCAGAGGTCTTAGTGGCATACGAATTGAATGGCAAAGTGATCTCTCCATAGTGAAACTAGCTACAGCAGGCCCATTATTTTAAAATTACGCCACAATGTATAGGCATTGGCAGTCTATATAATTCCTAGTCTCTGTACGTATTATGAAAATTGGTATGCAACGAGTTTATAGCCTGGATTAACATACAGGATACTCTTGATCCCGAAAACCATCTCTCGTAAGGATGAAATAGGGAGTGGAATTTTACGCGGCCGAAGTAGCGGGCAAAAGCTAAATGTACCTATGCTATAAATTCCTTCCAGTTCCAAGCCTGGGCGGAGCAGAACAGCAAATACCTGGAGGGCTCCAAGCTGGCCGTGAGACAAGGCATAGAGAAGGCCAGAGTGAACCTCGACTGGGTCAAACAGAACAAGAATAACGTTATCAGCCTCATGAGAAAGCATTCCATGTAAGAAATTTGGAGGTTATGTTAGTGTTACCGAAGAACTGACTTGACATTTCGAATTGTACCTAGTTTCATGTAGAATAGACAGTTTAAGCTGGATTCATAGTCATCTGGCGTGATGCTATGATGCGTTCGGACGTCTAAAACAATACCGTATGGTTCGTAACGTCTGAACATATTAAATGAAGGCATAACATGTGGCATAATACCTACTGACTGTCCTAAAATATTTTGGGCATAATGTTGAGTAGGTAGTACCTACCTATACCCATAGTTTCATTGGCCATGAATACTAAAGTTGGTTATAATCGTGATTTGCCATAATATTACATTAGGTACTTACCAAGAGTGGAGTTTTGGTTATAACAAAAAAATCACAGATCGCAGGTATTTCACGCCCGAGCAGAAGGCAAGGGTGATAAATATGCTATCTGAGGCTTTCTTTATTATCGCCCGGGGTAAGTACAAAATTTTATGTCACCCCTTGGCCTAGAAGTATTTTCCGCGTGCGGAGCGTGCGGTAATTGCCACTTTATGGCCAGGTGTGATATAATAGTACATTACTTACCAAGGGCGATAAAACAAAGAATGTCTCAGATCGCAGGTATTTTACGCCCGAGCCGAAGGCAAGGGCGATAAATATGCGATCTGAGGCTTTCTTTATTATCGCCCGTGGTAAGTACAAAATTTTATGTCACCCCCTGGCCAGGAAGTGGATTTTTTCGCGCGCGGAGCGTGCGATAATGGCCACTTTATGGCCAGGTGTGACATAAAAAGGATTATCACTGCAAACATAACATTTTTCAGGTTAATTGAAATCAAATTTGTATTGAACCCTGTAGGTTCGGTTAAGTTTATTTATAAAAAGCCTGCAAAGTTAACTATGAGTTGAAATGATAATTATGACAAACGTTACATTTATGGCAAATAAAATTATGGATTTCATCATTCGTGGCGTCAGAAAATTATGTATCCTTACGGCGTCCTAGTAATAGTTTGCGGCGATAACTATGTTTAGCTTATTAGAATAAATACATCAAATACATCAAAGAAAACATAATTATGCAATGCAACCAAAATTTGGTAATACCTAATTATTAATCACTTATTAATTCTAATCAATAAAACCAGTGAACGTAGGTAATTAAATGAACACGATTTGATTGCTATCCAAAAGTGAGACAAACTTTATAAAATATGTCTCATTTCTATAATTTAAGACTCTTCGTTCGTTTCAGATGTCCATCGTGTTATAGGCTTCATGGGTTAGTGAAACCTTAGTCTTCAAGGTACATTTCATTATAGCTTAGTTGGTTGAGAGACTTGAGAGCGATCGGCTCAGTCTTCCGAAAGGAAAGCAATGAATCTTTTACATGTTTTCACTGTAAATGTTTTTTTACACATATTCTTTGGATAGCAATAAAATCGTCTCTATAATTTTGTAGTTATGCATACATATATTTGTATTAGGTATTACAATTGGGACCAGTGACTAATAAGTGCTTTTAGAAATGTATTTAATACTATGTATTGTATATGTGCAGTATTGTAGTGATTATTTTGGTACATAATTAAAACGCCTGGTGTTAAAAATATGTAGCAGTAAGTAGATTCCTATTTTTATTAGGTGCTACTGCTATTAAATGCTTAGATCAAAACGTAAGTAGATACTTAACTAATGTAAAAGTAGTTACAGAGTAAAGGTGCTTTTTCACGATGCAAGAACATTCATGCGTTAGCCCGTAGCCCGCAATGTAATCAAGATTGTATGCAATTTATTGCACTGTGTTAATCGGCCTTTAAGCTATAGGTCCACCTTTTACCTGAGACGGCCTTGTGACGGGGCGGGGCCAAGGTAGCCCCGCCTCCCACTCCCCGCGCGCCGTCTTAGGTAAGCGGCAGGACTATAGTTATCAAATGATGAATACAAATTAATTTTATTTATATTTTTTGTATCAGCGACCATTATGGTGTGGCGAGGCGGCGTCGATCCAAGATACCGATGTTTATTAATCTAATATATCGGATTCACAATATATCAATAACATATCGATAGAAAGATAATATATTCGAAATCGTGTATAAAATACATTTTTATTCATTTTGTATTACGACTTAAGTTGCGCATTAAGGTTAACTCTCATACTAGAATCAGGTAGGGAACGGTGGCTCAGTGGGGTACACTGACTCAGGCCTTTATTTCTCGAGAAAGCGTACCGAAAGAGATGGTCGTACACATTTGTATACGAACGATAGTAACAGACATAATATTTTTGTTGTCTTTATTGTTGTTGACAAACTATTATACGTCCAAGTTAAGAATTGGCTATGGTAAAGCAAGTTAACATTTTTTTGGCATAGTAACTTTTCCGCTTGTCTTAGGCGCACGCGTATAGCACCTCTATGTAGTTACTTTAACCCTATAAACGCCATAGAATTGAAAACTGTGAAAACTTTTATGACAATCGGCGATTAATGGGTTAAGGTGATTTCTAGTTGACGTACACAAATGTTTTAGTTGTTCGATTTTTTACTTTAATAACAGTGAAATAAAGTCTTTATGGTAATTAATAAAGACTGTAGGTATCACACCACGCTCGAATTTATTTGTAGGTACCTAAAAAGTTTATTTGATTTTTTTAAGGTAGAAAATGGATGAAAAATAATGTCAATTTGAAACTAGGTATTGTGACATGGATGTATTTTTGTATTGTACCTTTTTTGTGTAATTTCTGGAAAAGTGGTATAGATTGTCAACTTTTGTGATTAATTATGTCTCTTTTGCTATACTGTCTAAGATTTTTATTGATTATTTTATTACTTGTACTTACTTTTATAATATACGTCCGTCCAGTATTGTAAAGCACTTGTTAAAATGACAAAAATAAATAATAGACAATATTTTTTTTGTTTTGTTTTTTTATTCCTTTAGCGCAAGAAGGGCAGAAGGTGCGTTTATTTACCTTTTTTCAAATACCATAGAGAATTTTAAATACATTATTTCAATTCCGATTACTTTGAGCTTAACACTGATATAATGCTCTGATTCCATTGTACTTTACTGCTAATGTAATAGAGTCTCTATTAAAAACATACGATTTTGGACAGTGTATCTAATAACACTGTTGAAATAAAATACCCCAATGGAATAAAAATAAAATGTTATAGGTACTTAAATTAGGCCGTCCTCTCCCAGCGAAAAAAACAAAACATTCTTTTGTTATCCGGTCGGGGATCCCAGCACACCTGTGACACGCGAAGGAACGTAAGCGCTGCGGGTAAGTATGTGTGCGTGCGCTGTCGGTACACGCGTCAATTGTTTGCGCGGGTGCGTAGCGCGTGGCGCGGACGAATCGCGAGGCGCGGCGGCATCCGATCGACACCAGGCGGGTCTCTCAGGGACGAGGTAACTGACCTCGGGGCGGGGGGTTCGTGTCCGTTCTGTATGTAATACTATTATACTATTCTGTGATCCGAGTCACCGGTAGCGGACGGCGCAGGGGTGGGCAAGGCATTCTCCATACAAACTCTGTGCCGGTTTTATTCGTAGGTTTTGGCACTAACGAATGTAATATTTTTTTTGGATGTAAATTAGATATGCGAAGAAAGTGATGTGGAAATTTTCAAATATTTCAAAAAAATTAAAAATAATATCAATGAAAAACAAATTACATCACGAAATAGCTAACAGAAAAATAAGCATACTGACCAAAAATCATAACTTTAATGCAAACACAAACGAAGAAAATCCTGCACAAAGTTTGTATGGAGAGAGCTTGCCCTACCCCTCTTAATTTACCTGTATAGTGTCTTAATCTCTTAAAATCTCTTTTCAGACGAGAATGCCTATTACAGTGGTGGCAAAACTTTTATAGAAATAACAGCGGACGCACCTTTGAAGTTCTTTCACGGACCGTGATAATGTGTATTGCTGTAATTTTGATTCTATGACGTTTAAGATAAGGACTACAGTCTATTCATCCTTGCGTGTCCTATGTAAACAAACTCTTTAACGATAATCATTATCACACTTCTCTAGGATTACAATACTTTTCTCAAAAATGGCCCGCAAACTGGACTTTAGTGGCTACATATTGGAAGGTAAAGTGTATAGTTTAAGGTCAGGATCCAAATTAAAAAGTAAAAAACATTGCAGGCCACATATATGGCCTGCAATGTCACATATAAATTCCTTTATTTGTCGAGTTATAAACTTTTTAAAATGTAGAAACTGTCATATAAAAGGAGGCACAGGTCGTATTCAGCCAATTCAGCTCGTATTTTTCTGTTGAAAACGCGACGTTTTTAGGGTTCCGTACCAAAAAGGTAAAAAAGGAACCCTATTTTTTATGTGTCTCGAATAATTTACGTTTTTCGGTAATTCGGTAAGTATTTTACACTTGCGATTCTGTTAAAAAAAATAAACGGCGGGAAAACATGATGTTTTTAACGTTTTAAGGTTATGTTTATCAAATCTTAATTAAATTTTTGTCGTATTTTCCCCATTTTTGAGAAAAGCACTATATTAGCCTCGGCCGGAATGGCAATTGCAGGCTTCGTATTATAATTAAACGGACTCGCAAGCTCGTCCGTTTAAACAAATACTCAGCCTGCAATTGCTCCCTTCCCGGCCACGGCAATAATGTACTATTGTGAGTTTCTTTAAGAGGCTGACAACACCTAGAAAAAGTCCCGCTCTAACACGCGTGAGTTTCCGATTAACCATCCCGCTCTTTACGGAAGCTCTGCGCGTAGAATAGCAAATAAATACTACAATAATAATTAAATAAAAAAGTGTGGATTATTTGTGAAAGTGACTCGTTAGCGGTTTAGGTATGAATATGTTGACTTCATGTTTTTTAATTGCAGACCCATACGTAATAAAAATAAAGACATAGAACCGTTTAAGGGTCCTTATAAGGTAAAAAATGCTCATCTATTTATTCCATTTTCAGTTTAACTGATAAGTTTCTTGACATTTTATCAATGTTACTATCTCGAACAGGACTATTGAGACCTAATGACATAACTTTTAAATGTGTTTCTTGCATTTTTCATTCAGATATTTTGTTTCAAACATCACTCCAAATCGACCATTTTCGAGCTAAAAACTGCTTTGTCGCGCTTAAATTCTACTACACACAATTAAATCCGAGTCCGTACACGGTCTTTAGAATATGATGAATATTAACATTTTTTTTTGATGTGCTTGAACAAATAGTTTTTCTTAAATAACATCCATTTCAACAAAATTAGGTCTTGACAGCCTCTTAAGTATACAAAAACATTTTAAGGCGCCTGTAGAGGTAAGCATTTTCCATACAAACTTTGTGCAAGTTTTTCTTAGCTTGTGTTTGCATTACACTTTTGATTTTTTGGTCAGTATGCCTATTTTTCTGTTAGCCAGAACCTCAAGAAAAGAAAATTGTTTTTTTTTTAAATTTGTTTTTTTTTCGTATATCCAATAAAAAAAATTATATGCGGGAAAGCCAAAACCGACGTATAAAACTTGCACAGAGTTTGTATGCAGAAGGCCTTGCCTCTACAGGCGCATGATTATTGTGTAATCCTATAGAATAGGGTGATAATGAATAATGTCTTCAAGAGTTTGTTTACATGGTCGGACACGAAAGGGTGAATAAACTGTAATTTTCAATGTGTATCACTTAAATTCATATCCTATTCTCTGATGTACATGACAAGAAAAAATCACGCTATCGTTTTCCCGGTTATGGCCTAAGAAAAGTTGTTTTTCTTGATCTGAATTAGTCTAGTAGTTTTTCGAATCAAACACAAACGAACGCGTTTGCGTTTAGTATCATTTTGTAAGGGAACGTGAGCAGCGCCTCTGGTGGCCTTAGGTGGTAACTATTTTTTGCCATATAAATTGAGACTAAACCACGGGGGTGACACGCGAAGGAACGCAAGCGCTGTGGGTAAGTATGTGTGCGTGCGCTGTCGGTACACGCGTCAATTGTTTGCGCGAGTGCGTAGCGCGTGGCGCGGACGAATCGCAAGCCGCGACGGTAACCCGATCGTAACCCGGCCTGTCAGGGGCGAGGTAACTGACCTCGGTGCGGGGGGTTCGTGTCCGTTCTGTATGTAATACTATTATACTATTCTGTGACTAAATGCAACGTGTTTGTTTGTGGTTTGTTTCGAAAAAACTTATACTAGAGGTACTGGGCTTGTAACTTTATGTATGTAAATAAAATACATTTTTATCTATACAATCGTTTATTTCAATAAAACTTCAAAAATACTCTTAAATCGAAAACAATAATACTTCGTCGTATTTTCTCAGACAATGGCACCAAAGGTAACTTGCGTATTTAAAAAATGTCGATATTTTTTTAATAATTCACTATCTACTGGTATTTTTAAAAGGATTATGACACATTGTGTTTGTCTGTTCGTTCATCATGTCCTAAACCTAGCTTCATAAAACTTTATTAGTAACAATTAAGTGTGCACTCGCCTTAACACTGCCAGCGAAAAAAGTACAGTCAGTATCAAGTGCTCATCACACAAATAAATCGAGCGCTCGTAGCCCAGCGGCGCCTGCGTACCGCAAGCGGTATGCAAGGTTAAGCAATGCCGGGCGGGGTCAGTACATGGCAGTGGCGGAGCGTCCATACAACTCGATTCCCACCGGCTTGCCTAATTTTTAGCCAGTCCAGTTCTTTTACTACGGCTCGTGAAGAATAGGAAAGGCCAACTATTTCCGGCTTCCCTAAGAATACTTTTGACGCGCCGCCACTGGTACATGGATGGGTGACCGCTTTGGAAGGCACGTTAAGCCGTTGCTCCCGGCTGCTGTCTATGACAGCAGACGTTAAGCCAAGTTGGAGGCCTTCGGGCGGCTTGGAAACTTCTAACAGTCAAGTTGCCCACTCACTTGACAAAGGGGGGTCGAAGTTGCACCACGTCCGTAGGGAAAGTACCCACCGCTACCCTACACGTGACCCCTGGGTAGTTCTAAAAGTGCAACAAAAACTGGCAACCGTACTGTCTTCTCGAAGATCTCACGGTTCGAAATAAATGCCATACGATAAATAATAACAAATAAATGCCCTGAGAGGGATTCGAACCCGGGACCTCCAGCTTCGTAGGCAGGGTCACTACCAAACTAGGCTAAAGCGGTCGATAGCGTTATCCCAGTACAGTTGCATCCTGAAGGATGCCTGGGATCCGCTACCTGATCCCAAGATTTGGCGTAGGCACTAGTTTTTACGGAAGCGACTGCCATCTGACCTTCCAACCCCGAGGGGAAACTAGACCTTATTGGGATTAGGCTTTGTTAAGTGAGTGGGCAACTTGACTGTTAGAAGTTCTCAAGCCGCCTGAAGGCCTCCAACTTGGCTTAACGACTTATTCCATTGTTATTCATAATTGTTACTATAGAGCTTTAGTCTTAAGGCGCAGGGGTGGGCAAGCTCTCTCCATACAAACTTTGTGCAAGTTTTTCTTCGCTTGTTTGCAGTTTTGCACTACACTTATGATATTTGGTCAGTATGCTTATTTTTCTGTTAGCCATAACGTGGAGGATTTTTTTTAATTTTTTTGTACTTTTTTATATTTCATTCTTTTGAAAATTTTGATTTTTTTTCTTGATTTCTTTCTTTGATTTTGATTCTTGGTACTTCGTATATCCAATATTTACAAGCTAAAAAAATATATTCGGGAGTGCCGAATCGACGAATAAAACATGCACGGAGTTTGTATGGAGAAGCCTTGCCCTACCCTGCGCCTTAATATACATTTACAACATAATTATACTTATAAATAACGTCTTAATTACTTAACGATAACATCGGATGCATAGAGTATTCAGATCAATATCACTTATTTAATAGTTAAGTCTCATTGTAAGCCCAATCAAGGAGGAATATATTTGTATAAAAAACCCGACTTATAATATTGTCAATTTGACAATATTTCATAATTTCCAAAAGTCTTAATTCGAAAACCATTTCGGTAAAAACGTGTGAAGTACACAAAAACATTTTTTTTTTCTCGGTTAATATTGGAAAAAATCGCAAATTACTGTAAACCGAAAGTTGACGTCATCTTCCTCGCTTCCCCTTAGTACAGAGTACAGACAATCGCTGCTCTGGAGTGGCTCTGGATTCTTGTTGGGAAGATGACCTCATATTTTACTTACGCCCTTTTGGAATGACCTACTTTTCAAAGTGTTTTTTTTTTGTATGAAATAATGAGTTAAATTGAAAAAGAAAAAATACGGGTGGCTTAAATTTTTACCTATTTTCTAACTAGTTCATAAAATAAAGTAGTTAAAAATATGTGACACGACCACGCAGGCGGTTTAAGCACTGGAATACTCTAAGAGTTTGCACTCTAGTGAGATTGGCGAGCGATTTCAAGCGAATCTGAGGTGTCAGTGGAATCGAGCAATTGGGAGTTATGTCGCTGGTTCACTAAACCTAGCCTAGTTGAGAGTCCAGCAAGAAACTCAGCTAGGTAGAGCACATGGGTAAAGACATTTATTAGCATAGTAAACTGATCATTGGTAGATCTTACCTCGTTGCAATACGGTTTACAATAGGTAGTTAACTTTGATGCTGATAGTAATTGTGCAGAAATGTGGTATATGGGCATTTTCACTTTAAAGTGACACCCTACTTTTTTTTGGATCTCGATGATTTTGGGTATTCTGACTCAGAATCACGAGTACTATCCGTTTCCGCGAAGAAAAAAAGTGTCCCGCCAAAAAAAGTCAGTTTTGTGACGCCTTTTTCATACAGTTTATATGGCTCGTCACAAAACTGACACAGAAAATTTGTATGGAAAATCAAGGATATTTTTTTTCTTCATCGGAATAAATAGTACTCGTGATTCTGAGTCGGAATACCCAAAATCACCGAGATCCGAAAAAAAAGTAGGGGGTACACAGGGGGTGAAAATGCCCATAAAATAGTGGTTTGGTACTTTTGGTAGGTATAAAAGATCCTCTTTGATTGGTTTAATTAGGAAAAATGGTAAAACATGTGAGACTTTATACAAAATACATGTTATCATTAAATAGTAAATATCATAAATAAAATATCCAACGATAAGTTGTTGGTAGTTATTAAATATCAATATTTTATTTAGCCTATATTATTCTACTTTTAAAATAATAAAAGTAGACTATATAAAATGCAAGCTAAATTGAGCCGTACGGCGAAGCGTTAGCGTTCAGAATGTGAAAAACAGCCTTAGTAGGCTAAATGCGTAAATTTATCAAAAATGTCTTTATACGTAGTACTAAATAATTAATACTAAATAGAAAAGTTGTCATGTCTTATAAAATTGGAATAAATGTTTATTCTAATGGCAATAGTTAAATTGGCATTACCTTCACGTAGTTATATTTCCGAAAACTGGTTCGAATGGATCCAATGATTGAATGGAAGTATTGTGCGTGACAAAATAATTACATCTATACTTCGTTTTTTTATCTATAACGTAAATACTAGCCTCTACAAGTTCTATGCAAGTATTCGCAAGAAACAAATGAACGCACCCTACATTTTACTATGGCAGTATTTTATAGATTAAAAAAAAACAGGCTATAGTTTACATATAATATAACAATATCTGGGCGTTTTCCCGGGCATGAGACCTAGCTAGATCGATTGCTCGTCCCCGAAAACCCTCACATACCAAATTTCATCAAAATCGTTAGAGCCGTTTCCGAGATCCCCGAAATAAATAAATAAATAAATAAGTAAATAAATAAATATACAATAACTGCTCGTTCAAAGATATAAGATGACAGGACGACATTGGTGGTAATAATTGTAATAAAATAAATCTCATTCATTCATCCGTTTCGTTCTTTCAGTTCGCACCAGTTTTCGACATTAACAATATCTACCAATAGTTTTATTGCTTAATATAAAAACAGAATACCTACATTCATCTTGATGTACATTTTTCTTCTCCAATTGAAATTGAGCTTGTGACTTGATAAACAATGAATAAATTTCAGTTGTAAATAATGTACTTACAGATATGTACTAGTTGAATAATAATTGACAATCTGAAACCGGAAGACTATAGTCTATGGTAGAATAATTACTAATTTGTCGCGTTCGATACCTGTAACAATAAAATTAAAAATAACAAAATTAATCGCAAATACATTTCCATAAACAATACCTGAGATTGATTATGGCAAATGCGAGTTACGGGTCAAGGAATTGCAGTAAACTTATGTCCTCCTTTTCCCGAACAAAACTGCTACAATAGGGGATGTTCAATAATAGTACATTACTTAACAAGGGTGGTAAAACAAAGAATGTCTCAGATCGCAGGTATTTGACGCCCGAGCCGAAGGCAAGGGCGATAAATATGCGATCTGAGGCTTTCTTTATTACCGCCCGTGTTAAATACAAAATTTTATATCACCCCCTGTCCAGGAAGTGGGATTTCCCGCGCGCGGAGCGTGCGGTTAGTGCCGCTTTATGGCCAGGTGTGACATAAAATTATTTAGGGTGCGGTTTTAATGTATGAAATACGATTTCAACGTAAATTTGGTTTGTACGCCCATAATAACCAATAACTTCACTTCACTTTTTTTAAAATGGCTTTCCATCAAATTTATGATGATTTCGCCAACCACGTGTACATTAGACGTTGTTCGGTAACGACGCCATGTCAGTAGGCAACTGGTTTTGTACGGTAGTGGATTCAGCCCGTCGTCGGGAAGAGCACGTGTGTTCACCAACGCGGCGACGGGCGAAATCCCAACCAATAACAAATTTTGACAGCTGGACTGACAGCACGGTGGCGCCAACTGGTGAGCACAAAAACGGTAGCCCTCATTGCAGGCTGAGCATTTGATTAAACGAACGAGCTTGCGAGTCCGTTTAATAATAATACGAAGCCTGCAAGATTGGAACTCGACAAATAAACGAATTTATTAGTGACATTCCAGTTTGTTTGACAAATCTACAAATATGTCGACTAGGAAAAATCATTTTGGTTTCACAACATAATTGTCATACAGACAATTGTAACAAAATGCCTGTCATGTTTATATGTACCTATCTCTATATAAAATAATTTTCAAAAATGTCACATGTCACCAAGCGACAGCTTGACAATTGTCACTCGAAATATGTCACTGACAATTGACGACGTGGTGAAATAGGGCCCTGGCGTTTCGATCGATCTATCACCCCGATATCAAGCTTATTGGCTACAATAGTCCTGTCCGTGATGACAGATCGATCCTAATTATTATTATGTATACTTACTGGTCACGCCTGCTCCCCAAGCCCCACTAAACTGGGCCTATGGACGCTTCTACGTTTTCTGAGTGTGCCGAGTATGGTGAGCATCTCTTTGACAGCTTCAGGCTGTTCCTCTTTGGGTTTCCTCTCGAGGAAGCTCTGGTCCCGCCGCTTCAGGGTAAAGTTGCCGCCTTTTATCTGGTCCACTATTGAGTCTATGGCAGGTCCGCCTGAAACAAGTTATGTGGTGAGTGCAATAGTAGATTGTGTTTCAAGGGAGCAAAATGATATATTTACGGCGTTCCCAAGTGAAGCTAAAGATTGTACAATAGAATCCTCCATAGCAAGGGATTCTAAAGTAGAATCTTTATTTATTTATTTGTATTTATTTAAACTTTATTGCACATTAAAATGGTACAAATGGCGGACTTAATGCCTTAAGGCATTATCTACCAGTCAACCACTGGGCCAAAAAGAAACATTTGTTGGGTGCAGGATAAAAACGTAAAGACAAATAGATACACACATTTACTACAAGTTAAATTTCTCATCTATATTTGTATAATTATAGAAATATATATAGTTATATATAAACATACACAAATACTTTATATAATAAACTACATACATATATATATGTGCCTACATAGTGCGAAATATCATGAGAACATGAATCTTGAGCGTAGCGAGGGATTCAATTGTTTACGCCTAAGACGGAAATAATTTTACTACCGTAGGCATGTTCCGAATCACGCTTACAGGGCTAAAAGCGCGCCTACGATCGGACCGATTCACGCTCATAGTGCTTACATGAGATGTCGAGACGCCACTGATGATGTCATGGACGGCGCTCACGGTGCTCACACTCCCAGGCGTAAGCACCTTGAGCCAAACGTCAAGTTGACGTTTGATATATGAACATGACACTAAACACCAGTGGCGGCGCGTCAAAAATATTCTTAGGGAAGCCGGAATTAAATACTTGGCTTTTCCTATTCTTCATGAGCCGTAGTAAAAGAACTGGACTGGCTGGAAATTAGGCAAGCCGGTGGGAATCGAGTTGTATGGACGCACCGCCACTGGTAAACACCCCTAACATAACAGTAAAAGTGCCCTTGTAGGCCTATTTGCAGAATAAATGTTTGAATTTTGAATTTTTGACACGGACTATGAGCGTGAATCGGTTCGATCGTGAGCGCGCTCAAGCGAATAGCGGTCCTGTCATGTCCAATCATGAAATGTCTTGCAAATAATCTTGCTACCGAGTGGCACATGCTGCTTTTCATACCTTCTATGAGGAAGTCATTAAATTATTGCCCTCAAATGAGGGAAGAAAAATACGACTTTGATCTCTGGCAACAATTTTAAAGGTTTGAATGTCACATCGGTCCGGAAATACCGCAGGCGACTTTTCCTTTTGTAAGTTGTTTTTTTTTTGGTACACTAAAAAGTTTTACTACAATACAAAATACTCTTTTCTCAAAAATGGCCCGCAAACTGGACTTTAGTCGCTACATATTGGAAGGTAAAGTGTATAGTTTAAGGTCAGATCCAAATTAAAAAGTAAAAAACATTGCAGGCCACATATATGGCCTGCAATGTCACATATAAATTTCTTTATTTGTCGAGTTAGAAACTTTTTAAAATGTAGAAACTGTCATATAAAAGGAGGCACAGGTCGTATTCAGCCAATTCAGCTTGTATTTTTCTGTTGAAAACGCGACGTTTTTTTATGTGTCTCGAATAATTTGCGTTTTTCGGTGGAAAAATACACTTGCGATTCTGTTAAAAAAAATAAACGGCGGGAAAACATGATGTTTTTGACGTTTTAAGGTTATGTTTATCAAATCTTAATTAAATTTTTGTCGTATTTTCCCCATTTTTGAGAAAAGCACTATATTAGCCTCGGCCGGAATGGCAATTGCAGGCTTCGTATTATAATTAAACGGACTCGCAAGCTCGTCCGTTTAAACAAATACTCAGCCTGCAATTGCTCCCTTCCCGGCCACGGCAATAATGTACTATTATTGCTCATTAAAAAAACTATTACAGAGTATGTAGATTTAAGACAACAGGTGGTCTTATCGCAGGTGGTAGCGATCACTTCCAGACAACCTTTGGGTAACGAAAAAATAGCGAGAAATGTACTATGATGGGTGGCAATTTGGCAAACTAAAATCCTTAAAAATAAATATACCCACATTACCATACTTAAGACTTTTACCACTACTAGATGACACCACCAGTAATGGACAAGGCCCAATGATGTACATTAACTCTTATATAAAAGAAAATAAGTGTCATTCATTTTTTTTATAGAACAATCAATTTGAAACCGTATGATCTTTGAATAAGGTTTGAAGTGTCTATTATTGGTGCTTGTGCTTAAAGTGTCTTTAATTAGTGGTGTCACCCTACCACTTCTGGCGAATGTTAAAAAACATGTTGTAACATGTCATACCTCCATTCTGCTTGGTCTTCCTCAACGTAGCCTGTTTGTTAGCCAACATGTTCGCCATGTCGCTGCCCTGTGTCGGCGCGAACACCGCCGGGGGTGGCGGCGGCGGGGGAGGGGGAGGGGGGCACGTGGCCGGCGGAGGGGGCAACGTGGGGGGAGGGGGCGGGGAGAACACTGGCGCGGGCGGTGGGGAGGGGGGTAGTAGAGGGGACGGGGGGTTCGGGGGGAGGGGGAGGGATAGACGGTGCTGAAACTAAAAAGGCACAACTTTAGCACGATTGATACAGTCAAGGACACCAATATGTATATACTTTTTCACGTTATTCCATTGAAATAAGGTCCAAAAATGTATACATATTTATGCCCTCGACTGTACTAGAATGAACCGCTAAAGCTCTACGGTCAACCAATTTGTTTTCGGGACCACTGGGTACCGTGTCACAGTGACATTAAGAGGAGGGGTAGGGCAAGCTCTCTCCATACAAATTTTGTGCAGGATTTACTTCGTTTGTGTTTGCATTAAAGTTATGATTTCACACACATCACTTTCTTCACATATCTAATATTTACAACCAAAAAAAATATTATATTCGTTAGTGCCAAAACCTACGAATAAAACGTGCACAGAGTTTGTATGGAGAATGCCTTGCCCATCCCTGCGCCTTAATATGAGATCTCTAGCGGCTTTCAAATTTATTTTCACTGTGACAAGGTACAGTCAAGTGCAAAAATACGTATCGAATGAATCCTCTCATAAATATGTACCAAAACCTTAATTCACCGACATAAGAGCTATGGGACATCTTTTTGAGCAAGTTGTATGCACCCATATTTTTGCACTTGACTGTACGAAGTGGCGCAGAAATCAATTTAAATAAATGCTAATAAAAGTTCTAAAACACTTACCAACTGCCTCCTCTTTCTTCTCTTCTTTCCTCTCCGCTCCTCCTTCAAAATAAGTGATCCTGGACATGAGAGTCCCTCTCTTCTGCGGCGATCTCTTTTCTTCAGCCAACTTCCGTTCTTCTACTAATCTCCTCTCCTCCGCCAACTTGCGTTCTTCTACTAACTTCCTCTCTGCTATCTCCGCTCGCTCTATAGCTTTACGCGCGTCTTCCTCTGCCAGTCTAATTTTCTCCTCCCATAAGAGGATATCTGTGTCTTCGTGTCTTTCTGCCAGTTTTATCTGTCAAATATAAGTCTGTCAGTATAATTGTAAAAGCTTTCTTTTGCTATTAGCGAGCATCTAGTCAGGGGGCAAAGATAGGGCCGACGGTGAAGCGAGCTCACCCAGAGGATGCCTATTCACTCGTGCCTTAAATAGGTCCAGGTTATATGAACTCGGAAAGCTGTTGATATAGAGCTGACATGTCAAAAAGCATTGTCTTTTTTACGATTACGTCCGATTTTACCCGAAATTCCCAAGTCTGACGTACGAAGTCGCGGGCAAATACTTGTATTGAGGTAAGTGACAAAATAAATGAATAAATAAATATTTGTGGACAATCTTACACAAATCAACCTAGTCCCAAAGCTTGTACTAAATATGGGTACTAAGCGACGATATACATATTCATATAGATAATACTATAGATACTTAAATAGGTACATAGAAAACATCCAAGACCCAAGAACAAATATTCTTGCTCATCACACAAATAAATGTCCTGACCGGGATCCGAACCCGGGACCTCCAGCTTCGTAGGCAGGGTCACTACCAACTAGGCTAAAGCGGTCGGAAAAGATTAAGATACTCGGCTTTCGTGCCTGTAAGTCCTCGATCTGATTCCGATGGCTCGCCGCCTGCTGTTCCAGTGCATCCTTTAAGATGTCCATCTCTTCTATCAGCAAGTTCAACCGTTCCTCCAACTCTCCCGGTGTTCCAGTGCATCCTTTAAGCTGTCCACCTCTCCTATCAGCAAGTTCAATTCCAACTCTCCCATGAGTAGAGTGCTCTGATGTGTAGTGTCATCTAGTCATTTACATGTCACTTCGGGGTCAAAGAACTCTTAGCCAAGATGGGACTTGCAGACCTCATGTTTGTAGGACGTGTGGCGAGGATGACGAGACAATGGAATACCTGCTGTGTGAATGTCACGTCCCAGACAAAAGGCATGTTCCGAATCACGCTCACAGCGCTCAAAGCGCGCTTACGATCGGACCGATTCACGCTCATAGCGCTTACATGATGTCATGGACGGCGCTCACGGTGCTCACACTCCCAGGCGTAAGCACCTTGAGCCAAACGTCAAGTTGACGTTTGATATATGAACATGACAGTAAACAGACGGACTATGAGCGTGAATTGGTCCGATCGTGAGCGCGCTCAAGCGAATACCGATCCGAAACAAAACACTACTCACGCGGCCTTGAGCGCGCTATTTGATTTGGACCGGCCGTCAGCACTGTAAGCGCTGCGAGCATTTTTAGCGTGATTCGGAAATGAAACGGCTAAAGAATTAATTACTTTGGCAATACTTACCCCGAACCAAAGGAATTCAGAGCACTGCCGCTGAACTCCATCATCCGGTTTTGTGGAGAGATTGGAGAGCAGCTTGGAGTAGGCATAAAGGAGGGAATTGCACAAAAGATCCCATTGGATCGAAGAGCTTCCGCAATTTAGATAAGATAAGATACGTACCTGCAAGTCCTCGATCTGATCCCGATGCCTCGCCGCCTGCTGTTCCAGTGCATCCTTCAGGCTGTCCACCTCTCCTATCAGCAAGTTCAACCGTTCGTCCAACTCTAACTCTCCCATGAGGAGAGTGCTCTGATGTGTCAGCACTTTGACGCGCTTCTTAGCGTCTCGAGCTTCGGATTTGTATCTGGAATTGTAATGAGGAAGGTATAATAAGGTAGAAATATAAAGCAGAACCGTAAAGGAAGGCGCAGCGTGGATAGACCACCCACAAGGTGGACTGAAGACCTGTTTTGTATTATTTGCTGATTCTTTGGTAATTTTCGATTGCAATTATTGCAATGAACTACAGCACAGAATAGTATAATAGTATTACATACAGAACGGACACGAACCCCCCGCACCGAGGTCAGTTACCTCGTCCCTGACAGGCCCAGGCTGACAGGCCGGGTTACGATCGGGCACCGTCGCGCCTCGCGATTGGTCCGCGCCACGCGCTACGCACCCGCGCAAACAATTGACGCGTGTACCGACATCGCACGCACACATACTTACCCACAGCGCTTGCTTTCCTTCGCGTGTCACCCCCGTGACTACAGGTAAATTACTTTCGAGACCTTTTTGCATTTGTAGTAGTATTTGTTTACACACACTTAAAAAAAATTACACACATTTAAATTTTGTCCGTACACAACTACTAATGCAAAAACGACTCGAACGAAACGAACTCGAAATTTTTGCAAATCGTGTTTTCACTTTCAGCAGATTGGAGGAAAGTAGTTCAAGATTAATATACTGAAAGGACAGATATTTAATCACTATAGATGTTGAGATCTATGTCGATAAACATTGGCAAAAGTGCATATGTGGGCTCTTAAGTATCTGCATGCTTACTAAGGCTGGGTTGCACCAAACCGTCCGTAATCGTAAGCGGTGTTCGTCAAATCTGATTGTATGGAAAGTTTGACAAGTTTCTATGGGATGACAGCTGCCGGCGCCATACTTGACGATGACCGGTCTGTGTTCGTATGTTGGTGCAACTGGCACTTAGTCAAATACTCTGTACTCACGTCTCAGCCATCTCCCTGTCCTTATCGGCATGTTCCTTGAGCGCTGTCACCTCTTCCATTAACAACTTGGATACTCTGTGGTGCCTCTCTATCTGGCTCTTCAATTCTTCTAACTCCTTCTCTAGCGCTGATGACTTGTCTTTCTCCGCGTCCAATTCCTGCAATAGAATCCCAACGCCATAAATAAATAATGAAATGAAATGAAATGAAATGAAATAATTTTATTCCAGACAAAGTCCATAGATTACAAAATTACAAAATTGAAATTAAAATTAAAATTAAATACATTAAATAAGTTAAAATTATAAAAAAATATTAAAAAAAAAAAAATTACAAAAATGGATTAAAAATAAAACTAAGTAGGCCGTCAAGCTGGTCCAAATCGCGGGTCACCCCGATCCCGCGAGGACAGGCCTGTGGTATTGCCTCCACCGTTCATGCAGTGGGCTGGAGTCCCACTCTCTCGCCGCCGACAGCAGTGTGTTGGAGGAGGCATAGATGGCTTTCCTGGCGGTGGCGGTCCTCGCGCGCAGCAGCGCGGGCCAGCCCGGCGCGCGCCCCTCTGCGAACATCGCGCTCGCACTGCACCAGCGCGGCAGCCGGAACAAGGCGCGCCATGCGTCATTGTACTGTACGCGCATGTCACTCTCTGCAGCCTTGGTAAAATTTGACCACAGTTCTACTGTATAGACGCTGGTACAAAAACTCAGGAATAGCTGCCTTTTGACACCGTCGCTGCATTTGGCGAATCTCCTGGCTAACATATTCGCCCGTACTGCGACGGCTCGCCTTTGCCTTTCTATGTCTTCGTGGTCTCTCATGCTTGACAGTAGAACGTGGCCAAGATACCGCACTTCGTAGACTCGACGAATCTGCACACCATTTAGTAGCAATGGAGGTATGTGGCTTGGCTGGTTAGCGGCCTCTATGAGCATAAATTCGGATTTCTCAGTATTATATACCATGTTATGCTGGCTCGCGTATTTTTCGCATTCTGCGAGTAGCCGACGCATAGCCGCCACCGAAGGTGCTAGTAATACCATGTCGTCCGCATATGATAAGTGGTTGGTTAATGTACCATTCAGAGAACAACCTACCCCTGTCTCCGTTAACGCTTGCGATAACCCGTCCATGTAGACATTGAAGAGCGCTGGAGACATGCTGCCACCTTGTCTCACGCCACAATTCAGTCCAGTAACAGTGGATAGTGCCTCTTTCCATCTAACCACATTTCTTTGCTGCTTATACCAGTTCTCCAGTACCTTTAGAATTGGACTGGGCATTTTTCGTTCCCGCAGTTTATTCCAAAGCAAAGTGTGATCGACTCTGTCGAAGGCTTTGCTTAAATCCAGGAAGCAGGCGTATACAGATGTTTTCCTGGACTTGTAATAGCCAACAATCTGTTTAAAAGTATATATGGCTGAGGTTGTCGACACCTTACTTTTAAATCCAAACTGGCTGTCGGCACTGTGAAGATATGGGGCCGCAAGCTGATGGAGTATTCGTTCCAGTAACCTGGCTATCAGATTAGCTACCGCAATAGGCCGATAATTATTTGCGCTAGAAACATTCTTTTTCCTATTTTTACAGATAGGTATAATCACGGTCTCCGTCAGGTCCCGCGGTAAGTGACCGGTTTTAATAATCGATGTGAATAGCAGAGCCAGCACATGCAACAATGCGGGGCCACCGTACCTAATATGCTCGATTGTCAGGCCGTCTAGACCGGGAGACTTGCCGCGCGCCATTTGTTTGATAACTGTATCGAGATCATTTGCAGTAATCGTTAATGATAATGATCCCGGCATGCCCCCGTCGAGCCCCTCTTGAGTGCGATGAGTTATGGCAGGCTGCGGCTGTGTAAACAGTTTACTAAAAGTCTCGGCTATGCCAGAATCTTCTGTCTGACCATCAATATGCGATGGGAAGCTATTATTAGTTTTAAGAATTTTGTTTATACGTTGCCAAAATTTTCCAAAATTTTTTTGTTTCATTTCACATGCAATGTTGTCCATAACTATTTGTTCTTGTTTGTTTTGGCATACTCGTAATGCTGACTTAAAATGCGCTCGGCATTGTTTACGCCTATCGGCCTCTTCACCCGTAACGGGACAGCCGGCTTGGTGCCACAGACGTAGCGCGCATCTAGACGCGGCATATTTTTCCGCCACATGTTTATTCCAACCGGGTACCACGACCGGTTTCTTTCGTTTACGGGTTTTTGGGTTCCTCATAGCTACTCGGGTTCCACCCTGCAATATCATTTTGTTTCTACGGAGGGGCGCTCGTGGCCCAGCGGCGCCTGCGTACCGCTTGCGGTATCTAAGGTTAAATAAGCAACGTGGGCAGCGGTCTGGACTTGGATGGGTGACCGCTTTGAGTGGTTACTAACTGAGCGCTCACGTGCTTTGGAAGGCACGTTAAGCCGTTGATCCCGGTTGCTGTCTATGGCGGCAGTCGTTAAGCCAAGTTGGAGGCCTTCGGGCGGCTTGAGAACTTCTAACAGTCAAGTTGCCCACTCACTTGACAAAGCCTAATCCCAATAAGGTCTAGTTTCCCCTCGGGGTTGGAAGGTCAGATGGCAGTCGCTTTCGTAAAAACTAGTGCCTACGACAAATTTTGGGAATAGGTAGCGGACCCCAGGCATCCTTCGAGATGCAACTGTACTGGGATAACGCTAGGAGGATGATGATGAAATTTTTTTTAGTAATTGCGTAGGGTAGACCTTATGTTGTGATCCAGTTATTTTAGGGTTCAACCTCGAAATGAGAGATAAACTCCGACGATGATATCGCGAAAAACCAAAAATTGTGACCCTTGGGAAGCGGCCATGCGATTTGTGGTGAGTATCAGTGGCGGCGCGTCAAAAATATTGTTAGGGAAGTCGGAAATAATTAGCCTTACTTATACTTCATGAGCCGTAGTACCTACAAGCAATGGACTGGCTGAAAATTAGGCAAGCCGGTGGGAATCGAGTTGTATGGACGCTCCGCCATTGGTGAGTATTGAGGCAGCTTATAGAACGCCAAAATGAAGGTGTATATATTCTTTAAACCTGACTTTCGCCTGACTATGATGATCCAATATAATGGTGAGTTGTTGAGTGTACCTGCGCGAGCGCCGCCGTAGACTCGTGCGCTTCGAAGTCCTGAAGCCGAGCGGCGCTCAGCTCCGCTTGAAGCGAGGCCACCCGCTTGCTGAGCTCAGAGACCGTCTGCTTGAAGATGACGATGATGATGATAGAGTTTACATACTCATCAACATACCTGCTTGCTTGAGGAATTCCAAATTGCCCGGAGGACCGATGGCCGGTGGGGCCAGCGAGTTCTCGAGTGGCGACCACGTACCGGACGCCGCAGCGTTGGAAGGCCCCTAATGTGGTGGACTGATGACCTGGTGAACGTCGCGGGGGTCCGCTGGGATCCTCTGCTCTGGGGGAGTCCTATGACACACCTGTGACACGCCTAGGAACGTAAGCGGTGTCGGTAAGGATGTATGCGTATACGCCGTCGGTACACGCGTCAATGTGTGCGTGTCATTGTCACTGCTTTGCGCACAGGAATGAGCCGTGACTGATCGGTGGCTAAAACGCGCAGGGGCGAGGTAACTGACCTCGGTGCGGAGTGGTTCGTGTCCGTTCTGTATGTAATACTATTATACTATTCTGTGCCTATGTCCGTGCGTCTCTCGCCTGAGTATGATGATCCAATGTAATGGTGAGTGTACCTGCGCGAGCGACGCCGTAGACTCGTGCGCTTCGAACTCCTGAAGGCGAGCGGCGCTCAGCTCCGCTTGCAGCGACGCCACCTGCTTGCTGAGCTCGGAGACTGTCTGCTTCAGGAATTCCACCTCCTCATTGCTACTGGAGTCTGATGCTGCAAACAAGTACACAACATTACTAGAGCTTACCCCATTGTGTTTACCATCAGTTAAAAAATGTACGAGCCGTCATGGCAGAGCGCATCAAATGAAGGTGAATGCAAGCATGAATAGTGGAGTGTCTTTCATGCTATTAAAACCTGAGTTAATGGAAAGATTCTAAAGCAGAATCTTGAGCGTAACGAGGGATTCAAGTGTTTACGCCCAAGCTGGGAATAACTTTGCTACCGTGTCACACAAACTGATATTCACAGCGCCTATGGGGCCCGCTGCCGCTGCGCTGAAAACATGAAATGTATTTCAAATAATGTATCAAATGCTCACCGGTTGAGTTGGAGTCGGTGAAGTCTATCTCCGCGTGCGCCGGCAGTGCGTGTAATATTGCCGCGCTGCGTCGCTTCAGTTGCTTATTCTGCTTGTACCATTCACCAGCTTGCTGCATCACCCTGTAGAATAAAAAATACAAGTCAATATACAGTAGAATGTCACTGCATCTATAAAGAGCTTGCGAAGCGTCCCGTCCCAGAGGGCTGGTGCGTACCTTGCTCAGCGCCTCAGCATTGCTATTCAACGCGGCAATGCGGCCAGCCTTCTGGGCACCCTACCGCCGAGCTCCGAGCTTGAGCCCATTTTTTACCTATAAATCTATTTATTTAGTTTTTAGTTTAGGTTATTATACATGTAACTTTGTTGTTTTGACAATAAATTATTTGCAGTAGAATCCGCTTATAACGACTCCGCATATAACTAAATCACCTGACGTTAGGATTCATACCAAACATTTTCAAAGAAAATCAGTCCGGTTTGTGCGACGTTCTGTTAGTGCGATGTAATATCGCCGGTCCCTTGACAGTCGCTGTATCCGGATTCTACTGTATATTTATTTTCGTCGTGATATAGTATAGTACTTTTATCTCACGAGCGCCGGTTGCCCATTGTTGTAGTTGTGACACATACGAACACATAGACAACGTGAACTCATAGCTCCTACGCTGACGCACACATAGACAACGTGCATGTATAGCTCAACACACAAATTTTACCAGCTTTTATAAACCTGACGAATTCGATGTGATCGCTAAGCGTCCATAGACTACGGTATCTACTACCAGTAGGTTGGCTGTAAGATAGTTTGCCACCGCCGAAGTACACAAAAAAATTAGGGAGGTTTCCGTCAAAGCGTCTATAGTCTGATCTGGATTTGGCAAGTGTCTATGGGCAAAGCGGGTATTACACTGTCCTGAATCAGGCGTCCTAACTAGTGGAGGCGAGTTGAAGCATCTCGCTCTAACGTATAGGTCCGAACCCTTCTAAGTATCCTGAATTCAGGACAGTGTAATACCCGCTTAACAAAGCAAAGCTCGATTTTCCAGGTACAGTGTATTAAGGGGATATATCGATTCGGTAAACCACGCCCCCCGTGAAAAAGACATGCTTATGTCTTTTGCGCACGGCAAAACGGGACACAAAACTCTTCGGGAATGACTTTTTTAGACAAATCGCGATAAATATCTGACTGTGTGCAGATATATGATATTTCCTCTTGACGGAGTTTAGATGTGGTAAAATGCCATCATACTAACTTATTTGTGTCGTTTAATAATACTTTGTTTTAGTAGGCTGAGTAGGTAAACAAAGGTAAATAAAGACTCAACTTTGGATTTATTTTCTATCGAGAATATTTTAAGCAATCATGTTTCGGCTATTGTCAAAAACCCAATCATATAGTCAAGAATCATATATCTGAAAATCAATCCTTATTGTTTCCTCGTCTGTGCAGAACAGCGTTTCAAAGAACGCGGAATTTCTCGTTATGGCGCCTTAAGAGGGCGTTGCAAATAAGAGTAGAGTTCAAATTATTTGACCTCATTTGACTCAAATAAACCTAGCCTCAGTCGTCAATTTTGAAAATGGCCATATGGCTGCATTGACCAACTCGATAGGTTTTTTTTTAAATTATAAATGGGATTGCTCTTGGCCAGCATCTAGCCAGGGAGCAAAGAAGAGGCCGACGGTGAAGCGAGCTCAACCAGATGATGCCTATTCACTCGTGCCTTAAAGAGGTCCAGGTTATATGAACTCTGAAATACAGATGCCGGCAGGGAATTCCCAACCATTATAGATCGAGATTTTATAGATCGAGAGTCCTAAAGCCGGTGATTCACTAGGGGACAAATGTCCCACGACATGTGTCGGCGACATGTCAAGCGAAGCCGGTCGATTTCGTCTGACATATCTGGCGACATCGCACGACTTATGTCCGTAGCGACGTCAGGCGAAGTCGTATGCGACTTCGCGAAGCTTCGCCTCTGCCGACGTCATGTCGCGCGATGTTGCCAGACATGTCGAGCGAAGTCCGGCAACGTCGCGCTACTTCACTGGCGACGCGTGTCGCACGATGTTGCCAGACATGTCGACCGAAGTCTGGCAACGTCGCGCTACTTCACCCGACGTCGCTGGCGACACGTGTCGCAGGACATTTGTCCCCTAGTGAATCCCCGGCCTAAAGATACTTAGATTTATTCTTAGTCGCCATTGTCTCCAATGATCTGATTAATACTAATACTCACATCTTGAAAGAGCTAAATTTGAATCCAAAATAAACAAAAATCACATCACAAACGTCACAAAAACAATGGCCCGCCTAAAACGACGCCATTATCTTCTTTTATTTTTAATTTCCGCGAGGGACAGGTGTTTTTTGTCCAGCCAGATCTAAAACTGATCCTACGAAAGTGAAATTCGCTTTGAAATTCTAATTTTCGGCGTAATCTATGTATAATGTTGTGTCATATGGCTTTCTAGATGTCGTTGAAACGGGAACAACATTTGCATATTAATCGAGTTTGTAAGTAAATTAAAGTTATTTTGCGAACTTTTATGGTATAGGTATGAGTTCTGACCGGGTTTGTTTATATCAGACATAATCTAATTTAAATTGTCTTATTTTATTAATTATTTTATTTCATAACCATAAAATAGGCTGGGTTTTATAAGGGTTCGTTAGACCAAATGCCACATTTTTTTGTTGCAACGACGGTGGTAAAGGAGCGTACGGTCCACCTGATGGCAAGCGGACACCACTACCTATAGACGCTCGCAACTCCAATGGAGTCACGTGCGAGTTGCCGAACCGTCATAAAATTTGAGGATTCACTGTGTTGACAGCAAAAGGGACAAATTTAGGTCCTTCGTTCTCAACACAGTGCATCTTCGGGCGCTCTGGCAACCTTGCTGACCTCCAGGAACACAACACTAATACTGAGCCTAAACGAATCGTCAAATTGCTATCATAACATGAAGATTAACAATCATAAATCAATCATAAAGTACGCAATTAAATTGGTTCATTTACTGTAGAGAAAAGTAGATATATGACTGGTGAAAACATCAAACCTGTTTCGACTAAACACTTTCGCGAATGTTCATCACAGCTATATGTTATTGTCTAGTTTTAATTTACTTTCTCTTGGGAATATCATGCTCTATAGGTATCTGATGCTGTATTCCTTCTGCTGGTGAGAGAGGTCGCCAGTGTTCACATCGTCTGTGTGTGCATCAGCGTAGGACGGGAGTCGTATAGTAAGGCATTCTAATATTTGGCGTCACTATTAGAAAGCGAGACTGACTTCTGCATAACTTGCTCTTCTACCTCTTCTACTTTAGATAACATTTTGACTGTACCACCACGACTTCATATATTCAGCCTCACTATAAGAAAGCGACACTCACTTCTGTATAACCTGCTCGTCCACCTTCCTCTGGTTCTGCAACTCCTGGTACTCTTTGATGAGTTAGGAACGTACACCAGTAGTATCACATTCGAGTGTCAACACTGATACCTGAAGCATCTTTCTAAAGCTCGAATGAGAGTATAAGAGATCACAGACTGTACTACTTCAGCTAACATTATTACTGTACTGTGCAGTTGAAACGCTCTGAGAAATGCCGAGATAGGAATGTAGACCAGTAGTATCACAGTTGAGTGTCAACACTGATACCTGAAGTATCTTTCTAAAACCCGAATGACAGTCTAAGAGGTCACAAACTTCTTTAGCTAACATCATTACTGTACCATATATTCGGCCTCACTATAAGAAAGCGACACTCACTTCTGCATAACCTGCTCGTCCACCTCCCTCTGGTTCTGCAGCTGCTGGTACTCCTTGAAGAGTTTCTCGGACACGTCCCGCAGCGCGGAGAGCTCTCGCTCGCGCTCCGCGAGGGAACCCGCGAGGCGGGCCCTCTCGTCCGTGACGAGGTTGAACCGGCGTAGGAGATCGTCATGCTCGCGTTTGGCTGTGAAGTAAAAACGTTATTAATAAAGGATAATTTTATACAACTACGGTGGCAAACAAGCTTTCAGCCTTGATGGTAAGCAGACACCGTCAGGCGTGGCGTCAGGTCCAGGATTTGGTTCAAGGAGGCCACTATTAGCAATGGCGGATTTACAAACTTGGCCGCGCTAGACCCCAGGCCCGTATTTCACCAACTTGACAATTGTCACTTCTAAGTCGTCACGCAAGGATGGTCGTTGGCTAGAATCGATACTTACCGGCCCGGCAATGTAAACCGAATTGTCATTATAAGGTGACAATTGTCAAGTTGGTGAAATAGGGGCCAGGCCATGTATTAAGTAGGTTACCAGTCGCCCCTTTTTCAGCACCCATGTTGTACCCAGGTCACGATTGGCCGCCCCCTATATTTGTCCGCCCTAAGCCTGGGCCCACTGGGCCTTAGGCCGTATTTCATATCGTACCGTCCCTTTCACTGTAGTGTTATACACTTTATCCGACCGCTTTAGCTTAGTTGGTAATGACCCTGCCTACGAAGCTGGAGGTCTCGGGCTCGAATCCCGGCCGGGGCATTTATTTGTGTGATAAGCACGAATATTTGTTCTCGGGTCTTGGATGTTTTCTATGTATTTAAGTATCTATTTATATCTATATAAGTATGTATATCGTCGCTTAGTACCCATAGTACAAGCTTTGCTTAGTTTGGGACTAGGTTGATTTGTGTAAGATTGTCCACAAATATTTATTTATTTTATTTATTTTTATACTAAAAGCACTGTCCTACCTATAGCATATTTCCTTTCCGAAACGACATCCCCACAAATGGTGTAATGGGGGTGGTAATGGGAAGTTGGAAAAATTTTAAGAACAAAATTTTGTGACAGACAAGGCACGGACGGACGAACGGACGCGTGAATGACAGCCATAGGGTTCCGTTTGGACCCCTCGGGCACGGAACTCTAAAAAATAATATATGAATGAATGGCTTTATTATTCTTAACCCTTTGACCGCCAAAGCGGTAGTATGTCGTCGTGCCCACCACGCCAAGCACTGTTGAATTGGTGTAATGTCTTGACCAATAAAAAAAATTAAAACAGTTAATAAATGATTTTTTTCATGATCAAAGTAGACCTTCACTCCGACCTTTTAAGTGGTTGTTGGCGTGGTGGGCACGATGACACACAACCACTTTATAGGTTCTTGGCGGTCAAAGGGTTAATATTATAGCCTTTTTGACGGCAAGAATACTAAAGGTGTAGCATGATGTCGTGCTTGCGGCGCCAATAACATCTACATATAAGTGTCATGCCATACGTTGTCAGTCACCATACCCAATCAGATATGCTACCTCGAACCACAAACGAAGTTTTCCCTTTCTGTTGCACTTACGTACAGACTTGCAAGTGCGACAGAGAGAGAAAATTTAGTTTGTGGTTCATTGCCTTCCCCCCTGTTATGGAAAATGGGTTGATGTGTCAATGTCAATGCCTTAGATGAAGAATGGCGTACAAATGGTTAACAATACCTCCAGACAATGGCAGTAAAACCGTCATACTCATGGATTTATTAGTCAATGTAAAATCCCAGAATTATACAGTTAGCATGACCAGACTCTACTACTAAGAACTGGGGAATCATTGACTTATTTTAAAATTGCTTTATATTTCGTAACTTGCATAACTTAACATCGCTGAGTCAAACAATTTGTATAATGTAAATTGTCAAGTCAGTTCAATTTTGCAAATATTGAAATATTAATTCCAGAGACTAGGAATTATATAGACTGCCAATGCCTATACATTGTGGCGTAATTTTAAAATAATGGGCCTGCTGTAGGTAGTTTCACTGTGGAGAGATCACTTTACCATTAAATTCGTATGTCACTAAGACCTCTGCTTAACACATAGCGCCATCTGTTGGGAGCTTCTTCGTTGTGTTCATAGATGGCGCTATGTTTTAAGCAGAGGTCTTAGTGGCATACGAATTAAATGGTAAAGTGATCTCTTCATAGTGAAACTAACTACAGCAGGCCCATTATTTTAAAATTACGCCACAATGTATAGGCATTGGCAGTCTATATAATTCCTAGTCTCTGTTAATTCTTATCAGTATCATGAACATATGTCAATTTATTAAGTTGTAAAAAAGATATATATTTATACAACTGAAATGCACCATAACAAAAAGTCTCTTTTATAGAAGCACACATAAAGTCTGTTTTAATTATATTATCTTAAAAGATTTAAGTTTTGAATAATCATGGTTACCATAACATGGTATGAGCTGAGTCAGTGACCTTATATAATAAAATAATAGGGAAAATACAAAAATAAAATGAAGCAAAGAACATTTAACATACCGAAATTATATAGTAGAGATTATTTAAAATGTCCGACATTTTGCAAAACTTGTCATTGGACTTTGAATCTTCACGCTTGGACAGTAAAGTCGCTTTTTGAACCGCCTAATTTGATACAACTCCGACAGTTCAAATAATTTTAAGTATACCACACACTGTAATTATAAAATAAATTGCACATTAACAGCAATCAATTTCCTCCTAACGGTTTTCCAGTTGTGTTCTAAAGGACCCCTTACAATTTACAACAGTGGTTTTCCAGTTGTATTCTAAAGGACCCCTTACAATTTACAACAGTGGTTTTCCAGTTGTATTCTAAAGGACCCCTTACAATTTACAACAGTGGTTTTCCAGTTGTATTCTAAAGGACCCCTTACAATTTACAACAGTGGTTTTCCAGTTGTATTCTAAAGGACCCCTTACAATTTACAACAGTGGTTTTCCAGTTGTATTCTAAAGGACCCCTTACAATAGGGTATTAAAGTAAGGTAAAAATAAATTATTTTTTACTTGACTAATAAAAGATCTAACGAAAATACTCGAAAAACATCAATTATTAATTTATTTTAGCTAATTGAAAGATTTTATAAGCATAAAGATTTAAAAAGGACGCTGATTTGAACATACCAATTCACACTGCCTTAGTGACGTCACTAAGACAGTATTTCCCTACAAACTTCATATTAACAACTCGTTTTTGACATTTAATAAAAAGTTGCTGATTTGCCTAGGGGTTTAATACCATATTTACAACAGTGGTTTTCCAGTTGTATTCTAAAGGACCTCTTACAATTTACAACAGCTTTGCATGGAACTGAACTAGAATAAGCATTTAATGTAAGTATTCTAGTTAATAAATAAAATACACAAACAAAATGGCTGAATGTATTATGATGAAAGTTGGTATAGTAGTAATTATTTAAATAGTCCAACATTTTATAAAACTTGTCATTGGACTTTGAATCGTCACGCTTGGACAGTAAAGTCGCTTTTTGAACGGCCTAATTTGATGCAACTCGGACAGTTCAATTTTTTTTAAGTATATACACCGAGTTTATAACCCGGATTAACACTTATCTCGTGATTCGTGAATTATTGTATTCTGTTAGAGAAAAAAAAATCTTAAACCATAAACCATGTTAGTAAACTTGGAAGTTTATGCGGACGAAGTTGCAGGCAAAAGGTAGTAAATAATATTAATATCATATTAATATTAACAATTTGTGTCTGGGAACGAGACCACAATTTGATGCTGTACGTAAACACCACCATTATAAATATTTAGGGTGGTTTGCTCCAATTTGTGATATTTACAGACCAGTCAATGTTACCAGCAGCTGCTATCCGATAGAAACTAGTCATAATTGCCACACTAGTATTGTGGACCCTGGCTTTTTTTCGTACTTACATAAATTAAAACTACTGACTGATTTTAACGTACTTTCATGAATCACACAAAGGGGAAAATGCAATCCCTGACAAAATTGTTAGTTTAAGGAAATGTTGCGAAATAATATGAAATAAACACGCTTGTAGATCTATAACACATTGAATCATACAGAACTTTCAACACCTAAAGTTTAAGCAGCAATGTAATGTAAGTATTGAATGTTAACCAATAACTTACCTTGGTCTTCAAAAGTAGGTCAAAAGGAAGTTAAAACGAAATAAAACGCTTTAAAACTGATAAATTATGCGTAGCATGCTCGATAAGGAACTAGTAATTGCTTTTAAACGACCATACAAAGGTAAACGTAATGAAAATAGCACTACCAAAGACTACAATTATACATACTGAGAACTACCTTGTCCGATATCTTGAGGTTTAAACATTATATCGACAAAATCTATATTATAGACTTGCATTGTTGTAATTTATGTTAAATCTGCTTGATTATGTAAATATATTTGCATTTCGTACTGAAAATGAGCAAATGATATCACGAGAAACTTATTTTGCATTTTCTTTGTTGTCAAACAAACTTTGTTTTGACATTTCATTTCAATGGCCGTTTGGCAAAAAAAAACAAATAGAGATGCGATGTTTATAAAACATAAGTCGATATATGATATATCGACCTGATAAAAAAAGTCTCGCTTTTAATTTCAACAATCAAGTTGTTTCTTCTTAGTTGCTATGGTTAAAAGGTTCACTAGTGATTCATTGTTATGTAGTGCGCAGTTTCTAGAATAACAGGTATAAGTCAGATCAATAAATATTAAGAAAATCTATAACCATCCACCCATCCAGCATAAATACTCAAAGTTGTCCAATACGTAAAAACATATACCTAGATCCAAGTATGGCTGTAAAACTTTAAGAATACGTAATGCATATGCAACAGGTTATCATCTGATTCACTGTCATAATCCGACAAATACGCGAATAGGATTTCCACTCATGTTTTCTTTTTGCAAACCTGTCAAGACCGAGCATGCGCAGTGACGTTTTAAGTAAAAAAAAAACTCAAACAAAACATACCTTTTTCGGACTTAAGTAGACTGGATTTGTGTTTTCTTTCGGATTCTTCATATCTATTTTTCCACTTTTCAACGTAAGTCGAAGCGATGATATTCGCTTCCTTGGTGTGGTGTGCATCGGGCGGCGTCATCCTTGCCGCTGTCGCGCGCGGGATCCTCGTGGCCGCGCCGCCTCCCGGACAGAGCGAGACAGAGCTCCGCACCGCACACGGGCTGTTGCTCGCGATCGCAAATACATTATCACCGTTCCTTTTAATCATTTTTGCATTCGATTTTTACCGCGTACGAACGCTCGCCTCACATCACGTATGCATTCACGTGACCCGATCAACAGGCTGGCGGAAGACTAAACTAATGGCCGGAATTCTTTGTTCTCGTTGAGGAAACCGCGATTACACGTTGATAGTCCAGTCGGGCTGTAATGAGAGAAATTGTAAAAGCGTAGAACGGCGTTGAGTGTCAGAGTGCAACTAAAGTTAACTTGTGCT
The DNA here is from genome assembly GCA_951800055.1 of Cenopis cana. Classification (NCBI taxonomy): domain Eukaryota; kingdom Metazoa; phylum Arthropoda; class Insecta; order Lepidoptera; family Tortricidae; genus Cenopis; species Cenopis cana. The sequence continues at coordinate 12,299,116 of OX637493.1, read as the reverse complement.
TGTGATATGATAATGAAACATCGTCTTTGTGAGTCACACCGGGGCTTATGTTCATTGTTTACGTTAGACGCTTGCATCATATGTGTTCGAGCCTTCGTAGTCTCGTCATAGAATTTAGTAGAAATTAATCATGCATGGGCACGATAGGTGCTGATAGTGTTTATACTGTTATCAGGTTATCATACCATGTTTTCACTTAAGTTTATCAGTTATTATGCAATTGGAATCTTATTAATACTCAGTTTATAGCGAATTTAATAATTCATTCGTCGAAAATTACTTATGTTTATATCTAGTATTATAACTCAAGATTTCCTGACTTTGCTGTTGATGTTCTTTGTTAGTAGATAAGTGTTTATCCTGTTTATTTCTAAATGTCGATAGATATTTACTGTTGTCAAACTAGTAGATTTTATATGAAGTATAATGAATGTGGAAACATGTTAAACACGTAAAATCTTCGTCTTATTTACCACCAAAAATGAAGTAAGTTTTAAAATTATACGTTATCAAAAACTTTTCATATTCAGTTACAACAAAAATATTAATCTAATTAAACTAGCCGGTTGTTTTATCGTTAGAAACAATAGAGATTAGATTTAACGATAGTGTAACAATACCTCAGTATGCATAGCCAAACGCACAATCACAATTTATACCAAGCACAAAGAATGGGCACAAACAATATAAAAAAGCAAACACCAAAAACAAAACACTGCTGTCAAAGTCCGCACCGAAAACGCACTGAAAGCATTTGGTCCAAGTATGGCTGACGGGAATTCTAAATTTAAACTATTTCCAATGAACGACACCCAACGACTAGCCTATTACGACAAGGCGAACCGTGTGGAACGTCGCGACTTGTAAAGTGATTTAATTGCTCCGACTTAACAATACCGGACTTAATTGGACCTTTGGGAGAGAATCGACCGACATGCTTAGCTAAGGTCGACAAACTGTTTTGTAACAATATGAAAAGCGAAATTAATCACGAGACACTAAACGACCCACTGCACAGCATATGGCTCTCATTGGTGAGAGTATCTGGGCCAGTCCCACGCAAAACTTGTGCAAATAATGGACATCAGTTCTAAGTGCAGGCACAAAACGTTGAGATTTTCTAAAACAGAGCGCTATATTGTAATCCATCCAGAGACCCGCTAAAGTCCAAAGAATGCGAAATAATGAATGGACAATTTTCACACAAAACAAATTTGGCCATCCTTTCAATTTCAATTTCCCAAGGCAGTGACTATTGAGAAGCACACAATCAAACAAAAAGTCAAGGATCGGAAACAGCCCAGCCGTATACAAAAACTTGGCTGAGTCTTACAAAACTTTTCCATATTTAGAAATTGGTGTCAGTACGGGTTGTGCGGAGCCTGCAAGTAGCCAAGGCAATCCGATTACGACCTTACAATGGCAACGTATTTCATTAAATTCACTTCAACCCTGGTAAAGCCTTTTCAAACTGGTCAGTGAACTACTTAAATACCGCAGGGATAACATATAAAAGAGGAACCGAGGATAATGAATTAAAGTTTCACCATGAATCAATGTTAATGCGATGTTTGACAATAAATTTCCCTTTATACAATATGTTTCATGAAATGTTGATTTAGACATATCAGTTTTTCGTTCTAATTACGTTGTGAAAATAATTAATTGACGAGGAATAATTATTTGTATTGAATAATTATAAGATTGACCGTATTGACTATACTTATAGAATTCTAGAAAAATCATTTAAACAATTTCTCACACCCGAGAAAACCCAGTTAAGAAAGAAATCGTAATAATTCAATATCAATTGTAGCAGAAAATATATGTTTTTGATGTTTTTCGCTAATTAACAAACATGCAGCACGGAATTCCGGTTAAAAAAACTAAAATAAAAGTCTTACACGCACGTGCGATCGTTAATCGCTCATCCAGAGTCCTTTGACGTATTATTTTTATGAGCGAATAACAAAATTAAACAAGGTCGGCTCATTCACCCCTGCAACCTATTTATGTTCCTGTTATCCTGGTACCGAACGATGTTAACATGCGTGGGATTACGTCTTTGTAGATAGGAATGACAGATATGTTTATAAAGAATATGAACATAAGATTTTTTTATATTTATGATTGCCATAAAAAGATTTATTTGCTGTCCAAAAGTCCAAATGTACAATTTCTCACATAATATGACATTCCAGATTTCGTACCTAAGTTTTACAATGTTATAAAAAAAAGACCACTGAATTTAAAGACACCTAAGTAGAACATGTTTAAAATAAGACATGAATCTAGTGCGGTTTATATCAAAGTCCGATTGGAGTTCTTTTAAATTATTTAACCTTGGATTTTCATGTAAGCATATATATAGGCGATACTCAATTGTTTGCGAATATGGCGCACATTTTTGTCGTTAGGCATGATTAGACAGAATGACGAGGACGGCGGCCTTAATTATTCAATTGTTTAATTCCAACTACCTAGTCATTTAGTTTACAGCAATTAAATATACACAGATACACATGTATGTCACACACACTCATAGATATTATATTTTGATCTGCATTATCTTGCAAATGCTATTGATAAAAATATCAATCCATTATGATGTGAAAGGTTTAGGTTCCCCTCAATTTCTGTTGTTGATCTTATATAAAGATCATAATGGTCCTTATAATTTAAACCTAAAATATGGAAAGTAAAAAAACTTAAATGTACTCAAAATTAATTCTATACATTTGCAGAAAAGTTACCTACCGAGCCAGAACAACCTACTGTACATAAATGTGTCACTCCATACTTGCGTGGGATATAGTCTAGAGGAGAGACAGTTTATTGCGACAGTTTTTATTATCCCGTCTATGTGGGTGTAGCAAATGAAGCGACAAGAAACAATCGCCCAACATCAGTCTTAAGTAAATTGTGGCTCAAACTTTATAACCTGTTGGTGATTCTTGTCTGAAAAAAAAACTAGAGAAACAAAAAGTTTGGTGTTATAACGCTTAAACGCTGAATACAGCACATCTGTAGAAATTGCTTAAGAATTAGAAGTTGATGGGAACCGGGAATTAATCGCGTATAATTATAACTAATAATAATAATGATGAATATAATTTGTGAAAATCGTGTAAGTTTAAATCAATAAATCAATAGATTTCCCAAGGCCACCTATTATTCCTAGGCAGCTTATAGCCAGGCAGGCATGTTCAGCCAATTAAGGGTCGGTGTCCACCAAACGGATCGCATCGGATTGGATCGGCTCGGCTCGCATCGGATCGGATCGGCTCGCATCGGCTCGCATCGGATCGGATCGGAAAGAATACAAACGGATGCGTCGACATCCGATCGCGTCCGTACGTCGCCGTACGGCCGCTTGCGAACGTTTCTGCACCTAGTCAAATAGTTTCATTGCTACCGTGTGGACGTGTACTATAATTATGAGTGATGTTGACGTGGTATTGTTGGCATTTGCATTAGAAGAAGAAGAAATAAAGATATGTATAGCATAAGACATCAATCCACCACAAGATGAAGAATTAGAAGTAAAGTACGCACGTAAAAAAATTATATGCCTTTATTTTTCCTATCACTGTTCATACACGAAGTACAGTTACACATATATATATTTATATATTATATTATATTTATGCTTATTTTCCACTATAACCATTCAATACGTAAGACGAAATTACTATTATTGTATAGTGCGTGTCATCCACGACGATGCGCCCCTCCACATCGAATCACATACTAATCTATGCGCAATTGTACGGGTTGAGCTGTGGATGTGGAGGGGCGCGCCTTCGTGAAAGACACGCACTATAATAAAGATTCATATACTTAAAACTTAAATACATTTTCTTACCAGGCAGTCCAATTTCTTTACTAATAATCTCCCACGCATTTTGCTTGGATGTTTTATCACTGTAGTATTTTGAATTTATGTCGTAAAGTCACGTATGTTTTTGCACTAAACGAATCAATTTTTCATCTATATTCATGATTGATGTTAACGATTTTACTGTTGCATTCGTGCACTTTCCGCTTTCGTTTCGAAAATGAGTGGTGTCGGCCGGCCACGGCTTCAAACGCATGCGACGGCGCCCGAAAGGATCCGATCGGATACGTCGGCAGCCGAACGGAGCCGATCGTATGCGTCGGCATGCGAACGGAGCCGATCGGATGCGTCGGCATGCGAACGGAGCCGATCGGATACGTCGACAGGCGAACGGCGACTGTGCGCGGCATGGTAATATAGACTTTAAATACAATTTACTATGATTGAATTTCGTTTAAAAATTGTAAAATTCTTTCCGATCCGATCCGATGCGATCCGTTTGGTGGAAACCGACTCTAAGATTACCTACCTCCACAATGATAGACAGCATGGATAGAAGCTCACAAGCTTATTTTAAAGGCCTTACGTATATGTTACCTTTTCTTATCTTAAAACAATGCTAGAAAGTACAGAAACCCAAAATGAATATTTGCTTAAGTCTTATAATATTAAATAAATCTGCTTACCTAAGGATATCGAAAAAGATTACCTACATGGCCATTGGCTTGCAAGTTCTAGGATGGGATAGAGTACCTAGTTCTATGTGCAATGATTGATTTGATGTCACGTGGCACGCCATTATTAGGTGCCTTCTACAAATTAACTATATGTAGAATAAAATGTGAATGCATAATATGCTAGAGAAGGGCAATACGTATGTTTGGATCGGTTTGACCTCGACGAATGCAGTCCGTACCGGTCCCCACCATTATTATTCAATAAATCACTGATTTATAACTGTTCGTTTACGTTATATAACGCATAACGGTTGTAAGCCGTACGCAGAATAATAAGCGTGCTCAATTTTGACCCAGCACAGTTAAAGAGTTGATTAATATGGTTGTATGATAAGCGTAATGGATATGCTTTCTTTTCGATGGGTAATTAATATTGTACTGGTGAAATGACATTGATAGATTCGTGATAGCTTGTTTGGCAACTATGGGAGCGACTTTACAGCTTCTGTTTATATAATTTATCTATGAGAGCAAGAATTGCGAGTTCTTAACATATATCAAAAAATATTTTAAAACATGTGATGGTTCATAACATGTGTTAATAAATTAAGGTAAATTGTTTATTTATTGAATGTTATTTTATTTTTAATGTTGAAATAAACAAATAAAATAAGTATATTCACCTTTTTCGATCTTTTCATTTTCATTGTCGTGAAAAGTGAAATAGCCACAACATGATCAAAGAGCGTTTCTGTATTTTGTTTGTGATCCGGATCCGAAAGATGCCTTAAAATCATTCTATATTCAGAATACTGCGCAATAATTTAATGTACATAATAAATATTGATCATTTAGTCTATTATAGTTAAGTACTTTCTTTTAGTTGGTTTTACTATTTACTTGACTTCAATCCTTTGTTTTTTTTTCTTAAGTTTGTTTTGACAGTAAATTTATATATGTGTAACAATAATAATAATAACATGTGCAAATATTTATTTTTGTTGTATTTCGATACTCTTCATACTCTTAAGTTATTTACGTAAATAAATACAACATTTATGCAATAAACTTGCGATTACTAACTTGATAAAAAACTAACATCTTTCACCTCACCAGCTGTTTGCATATACAGTTTCAGTTTCATTCTCATATGACTGCCATTTTAATAAACGAGGCGGCTCAGTTCAAAACTATTACTTACTCATAACGAAATCTCGTGTAGTGTTCGATGATAGGGACACAATTAGCTGCAAATATAAGTTTGTGGGAACTTAATTTGTGATTTGAGCATTGCCTTGCGGTAATTCATCCGTTAGCTTACATTACATGACAAACAAAATAAAACTTTTACGATACAAGAGATGCAGTTATCGTTAATTAAAGGTTGCCCTTCTTTCGAACAGTATACGATAATTAATTGTCATAATCAAACCAAACAAACTTTTTATGTTGAGCAGATTCATTAATGAATACAACTTTATACGATGTTTTCCATTCCATCATCGAAAAGCTAGCAATTTTTGAATAATCCTCCACATGGATCATCGAATTAAGACGTTAGTTTCCTCTAGGAAGTTAAAAATAATATTCTACGTGTACAAATTTTAACTGGTATTGTTTTTTTGTCCTACTTGTTTCCAAATGTAGTTTGGTACAACAAGCTGACAAACAGTACATATTTCTTAAGAACTTAGACAGCATTCTGGGAAGTTCATTTAAAATACCACATTTCCATATTTATTTGTTACAATGGCAGTGGTCTGAAGACTAACCAAAGCATGTCTAAAACAATGAAAACAATTCAAACTCATTCAAAGTCATCATTCTGTAGTTTATGCGTGACGCATTAGTGTATTATTGAATGACAATATGTTGCTGTTAATAGGTACTGGCCAATATTTAAACAGGAAATATTTCTTGACCTAAGGCACAGTCTCAACATCATATAAAAGATGTTGGAAAAGTTACGTTACATAAGATTTTTTTACCTAGATGGCTTATTAATATTTTACTTCTCAATAGATAACGGAAAAATTAGAATACAGTTGTTTTTTAACACTTCTTTTGTATTTTTCTCAACAAAGCTTGTACTATAAACATTGGTTGGTTTTATACTTTTAAAGTTTATTGCACTAAAGAAGCCCTTCTAGTACAAAAGGCGGACTTAATGCTTTTCACTACCAGTCAACATAAAGGGAAAGAGTATCTGAGGAGGAGGTCCAGGCAGGATATTATTTACATGAAACCTAGGCAATTCATGATCATCATGAATCGTTGAATAGGTTAATAAGTGTTTCTGTTGACTTTGATGTTAAAATAACGGAAACTACAGCATGAATAGTCTAACCACAATACAACCACGAACGCAGTTAATGTACCTAAACGTCAGACGATGAGTCAGATGGATGGACGCACTGATAAAGTTTTTTTTTTTACCAATACGCGGTAAGATAAAATTAGTTTTCGTCATATTTAAGAATTCAGTCAGCGCGTCGCGACCCCCTGATAAAATTTATCTAGAAACACATTAACTTCGATAAAAAAATAGGTAGGTACATATCTTATGCTTGGAGCAACTGATAATTTTAGTTTTTTAGAAATTAATATGTATGTTATTCTTAAAATAAAAATACTTACCATAATAAAACCTGATGGTAAGGTCGCCGAAGCTCCCTATGATGCGTTGTGTTAAGTAAGACTGAAGGACCTCCATTTGTTTCTATTTGTTGGCACAACAAAACCTTAAATCAATAAAAGCTCGGTAACGCACTTAAAAATCTCAAAAAAAATTATTACTCTTCTGGAGCCGCAGTGTCTATTCGTTTGTATGTCACGATCTTGGTTGGTACCTATGCATAAAGTATATTTATAAACATGAAATAATAATATATTTCTGTCTATAAATTTACATACCACCACCCGTTAATATATTTTGTTATTTGTTGTTTTAAATGATGATTCATTTCTGACGTCTGTACGATAATTATTTATAAGCAAGTCAAAGTTAATTAAGTTTCATAATACTTAATGTGTTTGTCGACTTTGTCGTCATAAAAGTATTATAGCATTTTAACAAAGAACTTTAAAAAATGCTACTTTTTATTCGTTGATAATAAAACTTTACGAAACCGCGGGAAAGGAAAGAATGTGCTAATTGTAGGATTTTTTTACTTTATTGCCTTGCCTGCAATTCAGTGCAGCACTAATTACCGTTAAACGAATTGATGCGATGTAAGACGTGATGCGATGACTCAGTTTGAACCATGACCTGCTAGTAGTGTCGTTCAGCTTATATTAATTCATTTTAACGTAAACATTTTTTTTAAATTTAAGCAATAAACTGAGCATAAAGAGATTTCGCCAACTATAAAGTTTGAATAAACCTAATAACCGTCCTTACTAGATGTAAAAGTATAAGACTGGTCTGAGTACTGAGTCATTGAAAATGGCAGAGAAAGAGTATTCTAATGTCATACACTATTTAGTACTCCAACTAAAGGAAACCTAAAAATAAATTGTATGGTATAGACTTTAAATCATACAATTTATTTTCTTGTCTAAATTTTAGACACACAATATTTGTATTTTATCGATAATACTATCGATACTGGGTCACACCTCTAGCATTTATTTTGTTGACATCACGTTGACTTTGACTTTGACACTAGAAAAAGGCCGTCAACAAATAATTTCAATTTTGTTTATAAAAAATAAAAATAGTACTGTTGACTGATGAATTTTTACTTATTCTAAAATTATAAATAAAATAAAAGTAAACCTTGTGTTGCGTGTTTAGGTACCTATGTAATACTATACTATTCTGTGGTTTTGGTAAAATTATAGTATTTTTTTTGTCTTGTGCACTGCCATCTGGCGTCAAACTGAAAAACTTCTTGCATGTCGACCTCCGACGGTCCACTCGAAGTCTGCATTCAGTTGAATATTTAGTTATAACGTTCATAGATGGCGCTACTAGTATCAAACTTATATGTCGAAAACTAGGCAGCTGTCGATCGCCGAATGCGGCCGATATGCGGCCGATTAACGTGTTCTTTACACTTCGTTGTGCGGCGAACGACGAAGTGTAATTGCCGCTTAACCGGGTATTACACTGTCCTGAATCAGGCGTCCTAACTAGTGGAGGGGAGTTGAAGCATCTCGCTCGTATAGGTCGGAACCCTTCTAAGTGTCCTGAATTCAGGACAGTGTAATACCCGCTGAAGCCAATAAAGTAAGTTTTTGAATTACTTGAATCCATACTTCCATACTAATATTATAAATGCGAAAGTGTGTCTGTCTGTTGCCACTTCACGCTTACCGCTGAACCGATTTAGATGAAATTTGGCATGGAAATAGTTTGAGTCCCGGGGAAGGACATAGGATAGTTTTTGTCCCGGAAATCATCCCTTAAGGGAGTGGAAGTTTGTATGGAAGAGCGACAATGTGTCAGGTAAGCATCTGATATAAAAAATAGCAATTAAACTATATCGCGATAAACGAGTTCCACGCGGACGAAGTCGCGGGCAAAAACTAGTGTTACATATGTATAAGCGCACAACATTTCATATTTTTAACTACTTTATTTTATGAACTAGTTAAAAAATTTAAGCCACCCGTATTTTTTTTTTCAATTTAACTCAATATTTCATACAAAAAAAACACGTTGAAAAGTAGGTCATTCCAAAAGGGCGTAAGTAAAATATGACGTCATCTTCCCAACAAGAATCCAGAGCCACTCCAGAGCAGCGATTGTCTGTACTCTGTACTAAGGTCTCCCTGAATACAGCGAGGAAGATGACGTCAACTTTCGGTTTACAGTAATTTGCGATTTTTTTCCAAAATTAACGAAGGAAAAAATCTAAAAAAATGTTTTTTGTGTACTTCACACGTTTTTACCGAAATGGTTTTCGAATTAAGACTTTTGGAAATTATGAAATATTGTCAATTAAGGCATGATAAACACTGTATTCTCGTGAAATGTATTCTTTGAGAATAAATAAAAATCTTTAACCACAATTATAGCGGTCATAATGTTTTACGAATTTCCACGACCACGCTGCACTGCCCTCTCATGGTAGAAGTAGAACCAAGTAATCCAGGTTACGTTGTTTTGTACTGTCGTAACTAAGCTTTATGTCACACCTGGCCATAAAGTAGCCATTATCGCACGCTCCGCGCGCGAAAAAACCCACTTCCTGGCCAGGGGGTGACATAAAATTTTGTACTTACCACGGGCGATAATAAAGAAAGCCTCAGATCACATATTTATCACCCTTGCCTTCGGCCCGGGCGTAAAATACCTGCGATCTGAGACATTCTTTGTTTTATCGCCCTTGGTAAGTAATGTACTATAATCCATTCCTGATATTACCATCTACCATATACGAGTAGACCATCAAGATTTTTTTTTTTGTTTTGGGGTTACGTTATTTTGCCGTGAGAGGGCAGTGCAGTTTGTTTATAAAACAATTTACTAATCCCAAAAAGCGTAATCCTCTACCATCAGTTTTCCACGGGAATCGAACCCGCTTACACCCCAGTGCTTATACGCTTAAGTATAACTGCTTGTAGTTTAGCTATAGCTGCTTATAAGCGACAGAGGGCGCCCCTAACGATCGCTCAGCATAATAGAATAGGGATTAGGAGTTAGGAGCGATATCGGAGGGGGAGGTGCGCTTAGTCGCTGTTTAGTACTGGGGCGAGTACTTACTGTCAAGTTTACTTACCTACTACGCTGGCTCGATGACCCAAAGAGGATCTTGGCTGTCGAGTTTATATTCACAAAATATGAGCAATATTGCACACTTAACAATAAAGTCGTGATCCGATAGTTTTGATCGTTTTGTCCGTGTTCATATTTTAGACTCGACTGTACCGTAAAGGGGCTACTTTAGGAAAAAATGGGGCTACATTGGATAGATTTTGAAGATACTTAAAAGGTTTTGTTTTACCGGGTCTAACGCGATATTTATGTAGGTACTTATTGCTGAGACCATGGCCGTAACCCGTGTCGAAAAGTCGGTAAAAAAGGTAAATACATAAATATCGCGTTAGACCCGTTAAAACAAACCTTTTAATTATGTTTACAAAGCGCGAGAGTTTAAAGTGTTAGATTTTGAAGACTTATAATAATCATCACTAACTATTTCTGGTTTGATTTACTTTAGTTAATATTTGAAATTGATATCAATCAATCAAAATGCGCAGTTAATCGTAACACTGCAATGCTCTATATTGACCGACATAATGTTGAATGAAAACGGCTCGTTCAAGGGCTATGGAATAAGTTTTGAGAATTACCAGCATCCCCTATTGATCAACGAAAATGCGAATTCACCTAAGTAGCCCGCAGCCCAGTGATGTGACTAAATCATAATGCAAGTTTTTGCCAGGCGCGGATACATGGGGGAGGGGGGCAACAACAGCGCCAATGCTCCTCCCCTAAGTAACAGGCCTTTCTCATACCTACAAAAAGTGCCAAAAGTGCCACCTTGCCCTCCGCTTATCGGATGCCTAATAGCGTCCCGCCTGAACCAAATGGATTCGCGCCTGGTTCTTGCACCATATACCTACATCGACGTCAATTTATCTAGCAAGTCCACTCTTCCACTGAAGTTATCGAGCAAGTTCACTCGCCCGTTCAAGTGTGCAAGCAATCTCAACGCTCCACTTTACAGTATTCACCATACTGTATCACTGCTTATCAGACAGCCATACAAACTTACCATTATTTAGTCCGTATGCGCGTTTGCCACCGTCAAAGCTCATCATCCTCCTAGCGTTATCCCAATACAGTTGCATCCTGAAGGATGCCTGGGGTCCGCTACCTGCCCCCAAGACTTGGCGTAGGCACTAGGTTAACACTCGCTGCAAAGCTTTTCCTAGCGCTAGGTTGTACACAATTTCCTCTACATACGGGAAAACACATGGTATCGTCTATACCCCGTTTTTTTAGGGTTCCGTAGTAAACAAGGAACCCTTATAGTTTCGCCATGTCCGTCCGTCCGTCCGTCTGTCCCCCGTTTTTCTCAGTAACCGTTAGTACTAAAAAGCTGTAATTTGGCACGAGTATACATATCGATCACGCCGACAAAACGGTACAAAAAAAACTTTAATTTTTTTTTTGTGGTTCTCCCCTACATATAAAGTGGTGGTGCAATTTTTTTTTCTTCCAAACCCCATCGTGTGTGGTATTGTTCGATAGCTCTTACAAAAATATTATAAGGTTTCTATAAGCATTTTTTGATTAAAGAATTGGTTGGCGTGATATTAAGCTTTGAAGTGATAATTTTTGTTATGGTCAAGTGCCCCCTCCTGCCAGCTAAACGGTGGCTACTAGGCATGTGAAAAAATCATGGTAATAGTATATACGATGAATTTAAAAGGAAAACTATCACAGCTAAGTAGACATTACTATAGTTAACGAGTAATAATCGAACTTCAGAAATGTACTTTGCAAAAGCAAACTTTCGTACAATTTTCATTGATACCATAGATAATGTTGTTAATTCTGTCAAAAACATAGTAAATATAAGTCTACCACCTACCTACCTTACTCTACCTAAACTTTTTAGTCCACATAATGTAACGGGTAGACGACTACGGAACCCTGTCAATTTTTTAATCAAAGTCCAGAGGGTCCAGGGGATCCCAGAGGTCGTGGGTTCAAATCCCACCTGTGGTATTGAATTTTTCAATTTTCTTTTTGATTAAAAAATTGAGATTTTCGCTAGCGGACGCATCCGCTTCATCATCATCATCATCATATCAGCCGAAAGACGTCCACTGCTGGACATAGGCCTCCCCCAAAGAGTGCCACAATGACCGGTCTTGCGCCACCCGCATCCAGCGGACTCCCGCGACCTTTACCAGGTCATCAGTCCACCTTCCGAAACGGCCGCATCCGCTTAATAAACATTTAATTATTCGTTTCCCTAAGACAACAAAAGATAAAATTGTACTAATTTAAATTCACACATTTCAGTAGCTTATCACGTTTCAAAGATGGCACGCCGGATATTTTCCTGTTTCAAGATTGTTTTCCCTGAAATCGCATGACGACCATCGCACGATTTTTCGAATCTGAAAAAAAAACGCCTCTACGAACGGCGCCCGCTAGGCGGTTTATTCTGGGCAGTGAATGTGTTAAAAACGTAATATATTAAAGTTATAGTCAAAAAACAGGCCAAGTGCGAGTCGGATTCGCGCACGAAGGGTTCCATCCCATTATCTTTAAAAACAGCAAAATAATCACGTTTGTTGTATGGGAGCCCCCTTCAATATTTGTTTTATTCTGTTTTTTAGTATTTGTTGTTATAGCGGCAACAGAAATACATCTTCTATGAAAATGTCAACTGTCTAACTATCACGGTTTTTGAGATACAGCCTGGTGACAGACGGACAGACGGACGGACAGCGGAGCCTTAGTAATAGGGTCCTGTTTTACCCTTTGGGTACGGAACCCTAATAAAAACGGAGTACCTATACGGTATACGTCTCTACGAACAGCGCCCGCTAGGCGGTTTCTGGGCAGTGAATGTGTTAAAACGTCATATATTAAAGTCAAAAACCCGAAGGAAAAGGAAACGAACACATTGTTTTGCCATTTCCGCTCCGCCGTCGGTTAAAAGTACGCTCCCTACCGTTCCCCTACTGAACCACGGAGCGGGAAAAGTTTCGGAGATGACGAAATATTAAGAGGGCGTAGATGGCATTGCAAAAGTCCCGCTCTAACACGCGTGAGTTTTCAATAAACCATCCCGCTCTCTACGGAAGCTCAACGCGTGTTTTTCGTAAATAGTTATGTTTATTCTAAACGTGTACTATAAGGATAATCTTTTTATCAGGTTTGGGAACTTATCATTTTACAACTATTAAACCAAAAATCATTGTTAAAGGTGGAAGGGTTTTAAAAATCCAACCAAAAACATCGAAAAAAAGGGTTATGTTTGAGAAATAAAAGTATCGAGAAAATATTAGCAAATCATGTTTTCACTTTTAACAGACTGCAGGAAAATAGTTCAAGATTGATATACTGAAAGAACAGATATTTAATCACTATAGATGTAAGATCTAGGTCGATAAACATTGGCAAAGTGCATATGTGGGCTCTTAAGGCGAGGGGGACTGGTGGATTATTCGATGTTTATGCTATTATTGTTTCTTACTATTCGCGATTCTGCACAATATGAATTCCACACAACTGAATTTTATCACATGCGTTATTCTTCACAGTCATTATTTCTTTACAGTCTTGTAATGATATTTTGCATTTAATTTTTGTACTCTACTAAGTCTTTAGTCTACGAAATGTGTAGTTAGTTATAGACAAATTCGTAGAGTTTGAATTGATAAAATGATTGTCTTAAGGTGGTTCGCTTTCCATGCAAAACGTCCTTTGACATTCGCCAATCTAAGAAGGTTTATTACACAAGTTTCTTGAAATATCACGCCGCTATCCTGCGAATGTCAAAAGCCGTTTTGTATGGAAAGCGAACCACCTTAATGTCTGTGTTGAAATATTTTCGAATACTACGCGCAGAGCTTCCGTCACGTGCGGGATTGTTAATTCCAAACTTCACGTGTTAGAGCGGGACATTTCCAATCGGATAATTCTCCCCTTAAGTGATTCTGAATTTTAATTCAAATTATCTTTTGAACTACCCCACTTATTTATACACAAATGAGAATACGAAATTTATTTTGTACTAGCTTTTGCCCGCGTTTTTGTCTGCGTAGAGCTCCTTCATCGCGTTAGAATTTAATTGCTACTTTTTTATTTCAGTTATCGCTCTTCTATATTATACTTCCACTCCCTTAAGGAATAATTTCCGGGATAAAAAGTATCCTATGTCCTTCCCGGGACTCGTACTATCTTCATATTTATTCATCTAAGTCGGTTCAGCGGTTTAAGCGTGAAGAAGTGGCAGACAGACAAACACACTTTCGCATTAATAATATTGGTATATGGATTTCCCGCAATTTCTCTCCTAATTTCTCTCCCCCATGGACAGTTAGGTATCTTCAGAGGGCGGCTGGCGATTATTTTAATGCGCGTAGAATCGTGCGGGTTGGGAACTGTAGCTCTAGTATAAGTTTTTTCGAAACATTAACTAACTCGAACGCGTTTGCGTTTTGTCTCAAAATGTATGAAAACGCTCTCACCGAGTTTGAAATACGCGCGTTTATCGGTTAGCAACAAATGTTATACTCGCTGTTTTAGTTTCCACTCGTGACCACCAGAGGCGCTGTTCACGTTTTCATACCACTTTCATACATTTTGAGACAAAACGCAAACGCGTTCGAATTAGTTAATGTTTCGAAAAAAACTTATACTAAAGCTACTGGGGACGTCACCGCCGTCAAAACGGTGTTCATAATTTAGCAATTACCGTTCATTTTAAACATGATCTATTTATCTTAGTAACTGGGCGTTTTCACTTTCCGGTGTACTCCCTAATGCCTTGGTCACACGTACCGAGCAAACGGGCGAGACAGTAAAATTAGTAAGGAAGTTTTACTCGGCCGAGTAAAACTTCCTTACTAATTTTACTGTCTCGCCAGTTTTGCTCGGTACGTGTGATCCTGGCATAAGTTTTTTTTTTGGGTTTTTCTGACTCAGGACAAGTATTATCCATTTCCGTAAAAAAAAAGTTTCCCCCAAAAAAAGTCAGTTTTGTAACGTTTTTTCATTCAGTACATTTTCAAGCTATGATGTCTTCAATTTTTTTGTATGAAAATAATAACAATTTTTTTGTCAGAAACCTTTAAGGCGCAGGGTAGGGCAAGGCCTTCCCCATACAAACTTTGTGCACGTTTTATTCGTCGGTTTTGGCACTAACAAATATAATATTTTTTTGGTTGTAAATATTAGATATGCGAAGATCGTGATGTGAAAATTTTCAAATATAAAAAAAAAAATCAAAATTAAAAATATATATTTAATAAAAAAAAATTACATCACGAAATAGCTATCAGAAAAATAAGCATACTGACCAAAAATCATAACTTTAATGCAAACACAAACGAAGTAAATCCTGCACAAAGTTTGTATGGAGAGAGCTTGCCCTGCCGCTCCTCTTAAAGTGGGATATCAAATGGATGTAGGTACAGTGGGCCAACGAAAATGTTGAGCACTTTAGTACTTTGTCAAATTAAAGAGGTTTCAAATTTTATGACGTTTCAGTCTAAATATTTCTTAGATTTCGATGTGACAAGG
Source organism: Cenopis cana (assembly GCA_951800055.1). NCBI lineage: Eukaryota > Metazoa > Arthropoda > Insecta > Lepidoptera > Tortricidae > Cenopis > Cenopis cana. The sequence continues at coordinate 12,283,383 of OX637493.1, read as the reverse complement.
TTCTAAGTTATGCTCAACATTTTCATGGGCTGACTGTACATTTAAAGTTACATAAAAGCTTTATATATTGGCTCAAGTAGTAGTCCCAAAAACTATACTAACTACAGTAACTTGGAACCATTTTCCAGTAACGTTAGATGACTCTATTCTGATATATTATGAACTCCATAACTCAACAGTTCCATTTCCGACGAAGACTAAACTCAATTACTTTTATCTGCATGAAGCTAGAAACGCACTGACAGCGGTGGCGGCGCGGTGCGGAGGCGGTACCGGTTCTAATATTCAAACTTATATGAAAGGGTCCGCACAGACCGCTTTTTTCCCGGCCGGTTTTCTGTGCGGACCCTTTCATATTAGTTCGAATATTACAACCGGTACCGCCACCGCACCGCGACGCCCCGCCCCGCTACCGCTGTCAGTGCGTTTGAGCTTAAATCAGAACTATAGAGTTAAGTCGTTGACCACCGCTTTAGCCTAGTTGGTAGTGACATGACGACACATACGTCATGACTCTACGTAAGATTTCCGCTGCAGAGCGGAAAAACGCTGCTACGCGCTACGCCGTAGCCTACGTAGCTTTTGTGGGCCGCGAATGGGTTAAAAGTTTATTTACAAATCAGTGTCCTAACCCCTACGGTATCTCTATAGATACTACTTATATCCATACCTACTTAATATTATAAATGCGAAAGTGTGTCTGTCTATCTGTCTGTCTGTTATCTCTTCACGCTTAAACCGCTGAACCGATTTACATGAAATTTGGTATGGAGATAGATTGAGTCCCGGGAAAGGACATAGGATACTTTTTATCCCGGAAATCACCCCTTAACGGGGTGAAAGTTTGTATGAAACAGCGATGAGTAGGTAAGCACCTGATATAAGTAAATAGCAATGACTTCAATTCTATCGCGATAAACGAGTTCCACGCGGACGAAGCCGCGCGCAATAACTAGTACTAGGTATATAAAGCTACTGTCAGATGTATTCAATTGACAATATTTCATAATTTCCAAAAGTCTTAATTCGAAAACCATTTCGGTAAAAACGGTTTCGGTTAATTTTGGAAAAAATCGCAAATTACTGTAAACCGAAAGTTGACGTCATCTTCCTCGCTGTATTCAGGGAGACCTTAGTACAGAGTACAGACAATCGCTGCTCCGGAGTGGCTCTCGATTCTTGTTGGGAAGATGACGTCATATTTTACTTACGCCCTTTTGGAATGATCTACTTTTCAACGTGTTTTTTTTTGTATAAAATAATGAGTTAAATTGAAAAAGAAAAAATACGGGTGGCTTAAATTTTTACCTATTTTCTAACTAGTTCATAAAATAAAGTAGTTAAAAATATGAAATGTTGTCAATTCCGATCACCAACACCAACCCCGTTGACTAATCGAACGAAAAACCTAACGACAACCACTAAAAGCTTCATACGCTATAATTATAATGAACGACTATAATACATATAATACGTATAATACGTTATGTAGGTACGCCTACGGTAGCGTAGCGGGCGGGGTCTACGGTCTTGGGTTGCCAGCGTAGCGGCCGTGTGTCCTTTACGAAGGACAATATACAAATGTAAGATATTTATTGTTGTATGAAAGCACAGAAGACGAAGTTCATTTTTTTTAAATTAATAAAAAATAATAATTACAATACAATACAATACAAATACTCTTTATTGCACACCTCAAAAAGAACACAGTACAGGACATTAGGCAGGGATTTTTTTTATAATTAATTAATTAATTATTAATTTTTTTTTGTTCATCTTTGTAAGTAATTTGTGTGTGTCTTTTTTGTATGTGTTGTGTTTGTAATTTGTGTCTTTGGTGTATCTTTGTTTTTTGTTTGTTTGTTGTTTGTCCTTCAGGACGCAACTGTACTGGGATAATGCTAGGAGGATGATGCAAATCTTTGTAATAACTGTCTGTGCCAAAATAAGAGAAACAAAATAATAATTGAGCTGGTGTGGCAATGTTGTTCTGGATTTTCGTCAGATACAATATTTTCCGAAGACCTTTATAGGTATTCGATTCAGATTTTTTAATTCCATTCATGTTCTAACAATCGTATTAATACGGTGTCCTTATGATTGCGACTTTCTGTAATTATTATAGCAAAACAGCACGGCATGTCGCTAAGTTTTGTTTTACTTCATTCGAAGGTAAGCAATGTATTATGTAGCATGTTTTTTCATCTAGTATTGTAGTGATAATTGTTTGTAAACTCATATACCAACCTATAACGTGTAGAGTGATACAACTGAAAGTATTAGGTAATAGGCCAAAATGTAACGTGTGTGAAAGTGACTTCCGTAATACTAGAATATACGCCAAATCTTGGGATTAGAATGCCAAACGAAACCCACGGAGACAACCGGGAAAACCGTACGAAGCTGATGACGATGGACTTTGTGAAATTGCGAGTTTGGCATTTGAATATAAAGGGAAAAAGAATTTATATTTTTCCAGGGCACGCAAAGGTTCGCCGTACCGACACCTACTTTCCTACTTACTAATAGTTCACATTTAAAACCACTATTCAATACGTCGAATCAAAAAAGGTCGTATCTTCATGGGGAACTTGCGGCACTCATGTCCTTTTCTTTAAGCAAGAAAGTTTTTCAGAAATAACTCATAAACCACTATCTACACCTGTCATTTTCAAACCAAAAATCCACTCGTAAAAAATTCACGAGAATCGATTGAAAGATGCGAAATCCGGACAAAGGTACGAACGCATTCTTGTCGAAGCTGAAGACCCTTCGTTTCACTCGGTCTAATAAAGAATGTTACTATAAATTTTAATACTTACGGCATGTATCGTAACTACATATATGGCAAACCTCCCAATGCTTGACCATCCAATAGTTGAAAACCAATAAGTCACCTTTATTGTAATGAATTAAAAATTGAATGTGTTATGGTCAGTGATAAACACATGGGGCATTTATCTTACCTAAACGTTTAAAATAGCTCAGACTATCAAATCTGAATTACCTACGTTAATCTCATTCATCTACACGTTTACCAATTCATCTTCTAACAAAACATCAATAAACAGAGCGTAGGCGATAACTTTGTCTCAAATTACTCTTTCATTAAACGCCCACCTTATAATAAAGGTCAATGCTCAGTATTTCCCCGAAAACAGGGAGAATTTTCTACGCGCCCCGTTTTTTGGTGGGGAGGAACTCAGTACCCGGTTGGCCGCCGAGCGGCTAGCGCGCTTCGCGCATCGCAATTGCAACACTCTCACAAAGGTTAAACCATGTTAATTGACCAAAAACACCTCATTATAAATGTGGCTATCGTGGTGCTTAGAAAAAAACGGTGGTCCGGAGCCGATTGTTTTTAAATTTAAAATTGGAACGCTTAGCGTAACGTTTGGGGATTGATTTTTCCGTAGCGGTTTTGGAGTCCAATGCGGCATAATGTTATGGTTTTTCGATTTTTCCGATAGCCGGAGGGTTCTGAATTTCTAAGGAAAGCGTTTTTGAAGCTTAGAAGGATACGCGATAATCGGTTTAGGATATTTTTGGATGTGACATATCGCGTATTCTTATGATTTTTCAATGCGTTTTGCAATCAAACTAAAATATGGAAAAGATAATGCACATTAATATAACCTACCTAATTGAAATTCATAACACGAAAAAGGACTGACGAGCTTTACACCATATAAATCACTAACTAGCTAAATAAGAAATAGAAAAATAATTCAAATGAAGATGAAGCATTTAATACAAAAACGACAAGCGTTTTTTAGATAACACCGCAATGATTTTAAGGTACATTCGTCGCATTACGTTCACACTTCCGAATTACAAAACCATTTCACGAATTTCTCACTAAAAGATGCCAATCCTTTAGGATGATTATTAATAATTTAAATACATACATATTATTATTAATAGAAGGATATGAACGACGAATTAAGATGTCCAAAATGGCGGCATTGAAGCGTTTCCCGCATACCCGTTTCCTGTCACGTTGGTAACAAGAAATAATCTTATTCACGAGAAAATGGAAAATAGTAGATACGTCCTTTTAAAAGGACATTGCGGGATATTTCTTTATTGTAATAGATTAGCAAAATTAACGCAGTAAAAATGCGGTTGAATAGGAGCCTGTCATAAATGTTTCGTGTGAATTCAATATGCATATTTTAACATACAAGAAAAAATTACATAGGCCCTGTCTGTAAGAGGAAAAAACGTGATAGTGTATTTACTACCTTCCTTCAGAAAAAGAGCGGCATGATCTAGAATCTACTCTTAAAATATTATACCCAGAAAAAAAGAAATATTTGTGGACCTCATATATTTTATTAATTTTTATTATTCTATGGTTAGTTATAATGATTATTATTTTTTGTATTATTTACTGAATATGAGCGAATTCATTATAATTTGTCATGGAATTTATATCTTCTTCTTTACGTGCCATCTCCATCCCGGAGGTCGAGGTCTATTTAATTTTATATGTAACGTTGTTTTATGTGAATAAAAAATCTGATCCGCAGTATTGATCATTTTTGTTACATTTATTTAAACAGCTTAATATTTTATTTGAATTATTATGGTTTGCACTTCGAAGCTTTCCACTAAGATTCTTAAAAATAAGCATAATTTTTTTACTCTGCAATATCAAAGCGAAACTTTCCTTGACGTTAAAGTTATAATGAGGATCTGAGGTGAGTTTTTCCTCGCGCTCAAAGAACTTTCTGCTTTTGATATAGAGCCTTGCATGAAAGATGGCGAAAATATTATAAGGAGAAAGTTGTTAGATTTACGAATAGGTATATTTTATTCCTTTGGATAAATGTGGCCCTCTATAATGCATGAAGCTGTAAAAAACTACGGTAGGTCTTTACAAGTAACAATAAAATAACAGCATTTTCATTGTGTTTTATTTAAATAAAATTTAATCTGCTTCCTGTAGAATCAACTTACTGATTGAGTAATAATGATAAAAATAATATTAAAAACAATTTTAATAAAACTTCAATTTTAATGCTGTTTATTTGTTCCTGTAGCTTCAACTTAATAAACGACATAAAACTAAAAAAGGAAACCGAGATACATTCATCATAATGCACGCAAGATCTTGAAGATTAGTTACATGTTCCAGAAAAAAAATCTTACTTTCTTTTCTTATATCCAGAAAAATACTACATGATTATGTCAGTTGTAGTAAATCTAAATATAATAATTCATAATGAACGGCTCATGTTTTTAAGTATGTGCCAATAAAGAACCCCAAAAATCTCGGGGTGCCCTAAAACCAGCGCCTTAGCATATAATTGCTATTGACGTGTCTTCTTTATGGTATATTGCTATTAATAATTATCGAGTTTTTTGTGAAAGTAGTCTAGTTCCTTTTTTTACGTTCTTGTTTTGTTTTTTTTTACGCGTTTTGTTCCTATAATTGTAGATTTCTTTCATTGGCTTTTTTCGTTTACTTTTTTATTTTATTTTAATGTGTTACCTGCTGGGAAATCACTTAATGGTTCTGTCGGAATACCAGCGCTGGCAACCACGCCAGCACATGCTGAGATGGAACCATTTCCTGCAATACCTTGTTTTACTGTTTTATCATTTTTTATTTTTTTCCTTTTGTTGTGTATTGTCACGAATAAGTAATTCTGATTCTGAATAAATAATGTTTAATTTAATCAATTTAATTCAAATGTATTTGCTTTATATAGGACACTGATTAAACACCAAATAAATATTCGTTCTTTCTATCAAAGAGTTAGGCAACCGTTTTGTACTTTCCATAAATCGGTTTACTGTTACAATACAAGTATGCTTCCTACGCAATTGCGAAATCGTAGGATGCTGTAGGATGAAAGGGCGTAGTATCGTAGGATGTTCTATATTTAGTACATCCGTAAATACGTGAATAGAGGTATTTAGTCGTAGAATTTCTCATTCATCACGTTCCGCGAAATTTGCTGTTGCTATGCAAATTGATGTAGGCGTCATACGATTTTGTATTGCGTAGGTGTACTGTAGTGCGCTTGATGACTGGGAGTGCTCTGATATTCAAATGTCACTGTATCGCAAGGGTGTACGTTGCTTAGTAGTTCATTGATACTCTTTACGAATTTAGACAAAAATAACCAAATCGACGCAAAATATAATTTAATTAGGTGGGACTTACGTACACCACTTGTATCAAAAGTGTTTTTGTAAATTATGCAATAACAAAATATTTTTACTTCAAGCGTTCACTACATACGTTTTTGTAATGAGCTCACAGCAAGCCTGTTGATCAAAGCCAAGAATTAAAAAAAAAATTATGTCCTTTTTGTAGGAGAATTACATTCTAAATTAATTTTATAATTTCTTTTCAGCAATACAAGTAGATATAAAACAAGACTGACGAGTCGACAATAAATAGGATAAGTAAAATGAAGTTATTTACAAAATACAAGCAAGTGAAAGGCTACAGTTCATCACACCGTAGTATTACGTAATCGTAACGTGAAAGTGTCAGTGCAACGCCGACACTGGCCGGCGATACGCGCGTCGAAAAAAAGTTTGTGACATTCGGAAATTAAAAAATTAAAATAGTGCGAGGAAAAACCGGTGCGGAAAGCGCGCGAAAGTGAAGGAGTTCCTGGCTGTATATCGTTATATTTTGTCTGCGCCGCCCGCCAGCCAATGACGTGCCGCGGCCCGCCCCCGCGCGGGGTCTGTCTGGCAGTTCTACTAGCTGTGTATGCCGGTAAGTAATATTGTTAAACAACATATTGTTTTTTTTAGGTAATACTTAGTTGATAGATGAATACTACATACTGCCTACACGCCTGTTTCACTTTTAACACATTCGGTACAGGCAAAGCAATTAACCATAGGTACCTACAAAATTGTCACGATTACTGTAGTCAGCACTGAATGGGTTGAGGGTTTAAGAATGTCACCTACAACCTTAGAACAAAGCGTAAAGTGTCTTAAAATAAAAAATAAAATAAATATTTGTGGATAATCTTACACAAATCAACCTAGTCCCAAACTAAGCAAAGCTTGTACTATGGGTACTAAGAGACGATATACATACTTATATAGATATAAATAGATAGATACTTAAATACATAGAAAACATCCAAGACCCAAGAACAAATACTCATGCTAATCACACAAATAAATGCCCCGGCCGGGATTCGAATCCGGGACCTCCAGCATCGTAGGCAGGGTCACTACCAACTCTAAGCTAAAGCATTAAGGTTTCATATTTTTTTACTTGTCTAAAGTGCGCAACTCGGCTAAGGGGCCGCCAACTGGCCTAGGGACCCTATCTCATGAGTATTCTCATTACAAGACTACCAAACTATAGGACAAATCAATATAGTATGTATACAAATCAATACAAACACGCACGCCTCTCAAAGGTCCGGGATACCAATGTCCCGTGAACGCGAAAGATATGGCACTAGGTTAAGGCGATATATCGATTGAAAGAGACACCCTTTGTTTTTCGCTCACGACAAAACGGGATGCAACCCTCTCCGAGATTGGCTTTTTAGACAAATCTCGTTAAATATCTGACTGTGTGCAGGTTTATTAAATTTCCTCTTGTCAGTACCTAGATGAGGTAAAATACCATCATATTAACTTAATCGTGTCTTTTAATAATGCGTTGTTTTAATAGGCTGAGGAAAAAAAGGAATATATAGACTCGACTTTGGATTTATTTTCTATCGAGAAAATTTGAAGCAATCATGTTTCGCTATTGTCAGTACCACAATCATATAGTCAAGAATCATATATCTGAAAATCAGCCCCTACTGTTTGCTAGTCTGGGCAGGACAGCGTTTCAAAGTCTCCAAATTTCTCAGTGTAGCGCCTAATGTGTGACCAATGTCCTACAGATAGGACACTTTTCTACATTCTGCCTACTATTTGCACTAAACACTGTTTTACGACCCACTTGTTATGTCATACCTCAGAAGAATCAGAGGCCAGCGAACATAATAGGCACCCAACGCGTATTGTGTGATGTAAGCTAAGGCCACAGAGCATATTTGATGTTGTCTATGTGAGGAAATATGAAAGTAAGCTTAGGTAATTTGCTATAAGTCAGGGATAGCCTATATATCAAATAATATATATACAGGAACCTCAGGAACCAACTATAGATGTGCAGGTCAAATATTTACGAAAATTAGATTGATTTATTTCATTAATGTAAATTACAATATAAGTTCGCATTGATGTCAAAAATATAAGAATTCACATTATGATCGTCAACATATCGTCAAGTTAGATATAAATAATAATAATAATGAGATAATTAATAAGCCTGATATCGTGCTGACAGATCGATCGAAACGCCAGGCAGTGCTCGTTGACATCACCATCCCCCATGACGAGAACCTCGTGAAGGCCGAGAAGGACAAACTCAGCAAGTACCTAGACTTGGCCCACGAGGTAACCGCCATGTGGGATGTTGATTCAACGACCATTGTCCCGATAGTCGTTTCTGCGAACGGTCTAATAGCGAAGAGTCTCGATCAACACCTCAAGAGACTCTCGCTAGATGGCTGGGTCAAGGGTCAGATACAGAAAGCGGTACTCCTGGACACGGCGCGGATAGTCAGGAGGTTCCTGTCTCTGTCGCCCTAACCACCGGTAGCCTAGGCCCTGCCTCGCTGCCGGCGGCACTCTAGGTTAGGTTTTTATAATGTTTTTATGTTTTGTAAATGTATTTTTTATTTTACTTTTTATAGAAATATTATAATAAAATCTAACCTGAGAAAGAAAATGAATAAAGAGATGAGATAATTAATTGAACATATTCTCCTTGACAATATTTCATAATTTCCAAAAGTCTTAATTCGAAAACCATTTCGGTAAAAACGTGTGAAGTACACAAAAAACATTTTTTTAGATTTTTATCTCCGTTAATTTTGGAAAAAATCGCAAATTACTGTAAACCGAAAGTTGACGTCATCATCTTCGCTTCCCCTCAGTACAGAGTACAGACAATCGCTGCTCTGGAGTGGCTCTGGATTCTTGTTGGGAAGATGACGTCATATTTTACTTACGCCCTTTTGGAATGACCTACTTTTCAACGTGTTTTTTTTGTATGAAATAATGAGTTAAATTGAAAAAGAAAAAATACGGGTGGCTTAAATTTTTACCTATTCTCTAACTAGTTCATAAAATAAAGTAGTTAAAAATATGAAATGTTGTCAATTGAATACAAAAATTATAGTAGGTATACAAATTGAATGAAGGACTTTTTAGCGTTTTCAATAACAACATCGCAACGAATCCTTAATCCAATAAAGGGTCGACAACGTGCTTCTGATGTCAGATATGTACAGTTAGCATAAACATGGCACCCCCCGTATAACGTGACCCTCCTGCACAGAAGTTTGAATGCAGGGAGTCAGGTTTATCTGCAGCTGACTTTAGAAGAAGGAACTGCTGGTGACAGTACGTTGGGAAGGGGCTCAAACTTCATATCACTGAATTCGCTTTCGGAAAACTAGTTCCTCCGACAAATGTTGGTATTAGGTGTCTAAGCGGACCCGGACTCCTTAGGCCACCACCGGGAAACGCTAGAAGGACTGAGGGTCTACTCCAAAATTCCAAACCCGAACTTCGTATTGTGCCGTTCCTATCCATACTATCATCATCCTCCTAGCGTTATCCCAGTACAGTTGCATCTTGAAGGATGCCTGGGGTCCGCTACCTAATCCCAAGATTTGGCGTAGGCACTAGTTTCTACGAAAGCGACTGCCATCTGACCTTCCAACCCCGAGGGGAAACTAGACCTTATTGGGATTAGGCTTTGTCAAGTGAGTGGGCAACTTGACTGTTAGAAGTTCTCAAGCCGCCCGAAGGCCTCCAACTTGGCTTAACGACTGCTGCCACAGACAGCAACCGGGATCAACGGCTTAACGTGCCTTCCAAAGCACGGGAGCGCTCAGTTAGTAACCACTCAAAGCGGTCACCCATCCAAGTCCTGACCGCTGCCCACGTTGCTTAACCTTAGATACCGCAAGCGGTACGCAGGCGCCACTGGGCCACGAGCGCTCCTCTAATCCAGTAATCTAATCCAGTTCCTCTAATCTAATCCAATTCCTATCCATACTATACTATATAATAATATTATAAATGCGAAAGTGTCTGTCTGTCTGATACCTCTTCACGCTTAAACCACTGAACCGATTTACATGAAATTTGGTATGGAGTTATATTGAGTCCCGGTGAAGGACATAGGATACTTTTTATTCCGGAAATCATCCCTTAAAGGGTGGAAGTTTGTTGAAAGAGCGATGAGTAGGTAGGTAAGCGCCTGATATAAGTAAATAGCAATTACTTCAATTCTATCGCGATAAACGAGTTCTACGCGGACGAAGTCGCGGGCAATAACTAGTACTAGGTAGGATACGAAGTTCGGATTTCGAATTTCGGAGAGTCTGTACGTCGGGGGTTGATCTAATATTCTTATCTAATAACGCAGCTAATGGAAAAACTTGGCAAGGTGATCCAGTTATCTGCGGACTAATTTAAACTTATGCATCGAAGTGGGTCAGCCGCAAGGATATCCACACGTCGTGTTGTGTGTAACCTCTGTGAAGGAACTAGGACGTTGTTAAATACTAGCTTTTATCTATGATAGCAATCATGTATGATATAGTCTGACCGGCGAGTCGTGGCATAAGCATACTTTTCAAACTCTTAATATAGTACTTTTACCTCAGGAGCGCTCGTGGCCAAGCGGCGCCTGCGTACCGCTTGCGGTATCTAAGGTTAAGCAACGTGGGCTGCGGTCAGGACTTGGATGGGTGACCGCTTTGAGTGGTTACTAACTGAGCGCTCCCGTGCTTTGGAAGGCACGTTAAGCCGTTGATCCCGGTTGCTGTCTATGGGAACAGTCGTTAAGCCAAGTTAAAGGCATTCGGGCGGCTTGAGAACTTCTAACAGTCAAGTTGCCCACTCACTTGACAAAGCCTAATCCCTGTAAGGTCTAGTTTCTCCTCGAGGTTGGAAGGTCAGATGGCAGTCGCTTTCGTAAAAACTAGTGCCTACGCCAAATCTTAGGATTAGGTAGCGGACTCCAGGCATCCTTCAGGATGCAACAGTACTGGGATAACGCTAAGGAGGATGATGATCTCACGAGCGCGGGTTGGCCATTGTTGTAGTAGTGACACATACGAACACATAAACAACGTGACCTCATAGTACGCTAACGCACACATAGGCAATGTGCATGTATAGCTCAACACTCAACCATGGCTCACCCGCGCTCGTGAGATAAAAGTACTCTAACAGTAATAATGTCCATCTATTTCAGGCAGTGCCCATAAAGTGTTAGTAGGTACCTACATTTGCCATCAAATAACCTGTAATCTTCTTGCTGATCAAAAATTTCTGAATATGCACTCTATAGTCTTGATGATAGAGTTGTGTTCAGGTGTTGGTGAGCACCTCAATCGCTCCGATATTGTCAATATGATACAAGATAAACAACAAAAAATATATACAACTGGATGAGTTTTGAGATTAAACGCTGCAAATTAGATATAGGTATGTAAGTAATACTATTCTGGAATATAGGGCAACAACTTTACCTAACAGATAAGCCGCAGTTATTTAAATTACCTATCGCAGTGCTATGTATTTAGTGTTACCAGCATGCGATTTTATACATTTGCTGATATTTTTTACGCCACTACTGGCTGGTCAGATTCTACCTACAGTTCAAAACGTTCATTCTTTGCCCGTGGTCTTACTGTGTAAGTACTATACTGGTAGTACCACGCGCAAATTTTTTGCCCGTTGTTCTATCAGTAGGACCATGGGCAAGTAAATAGCAACCTGTAGTTCAACGGGTAATACCACGGGTATTCCAACAATTTAGGTACCGATTTTAACAAGTATTTTCCCTAGTAATCTTATATCTTTAAACGAGCAATTCTTGTATATATATTTATTTATATAAATATTTATTTCGGGGATCGGGAAACGGCTCTACCGATTTTGATGAAATTTGATATGTGGGGGTTTTCGGGGACGAGCGGTAGGTCTAACTAGGTCTCATGCCCGGGAAAACGCCGAGCACAGCTCGGCCGCCCAGATATTGCTTGTTAAAATCAGTACCTAAATAGTTGTATCGTAAGCTTACCACACTTGCGAGTTGCGAGCGTGTTTTCTATACAAATATCAGTCGTAGCGAACTCGCTGCGTGATCGCCTTCATTCAAAATTCGCTCGCAACTCGCAAGTGTGGACTTAAAGGAAACCCGTGCCCGCTCCCTGGCTAGTTCCTAGTCTAAATCTACTAGCAACCCTGAGGAGCTTTTTACCTATCTATGACAACATCCATGTATGATAAAGGAGACTTTAATCAGGCGGGACGTGGGCGGGACACGCTTCATTATAAGAAAACATTTCTTTTTTACACGACTGCCCAAAAAAAGGAGTGTAATGTTTTTTCGATGTTGACCTATATGGTTATGGACTCCTTTTTCCGCACTTTCTCTTGACCTATATATGGTTATGGACTCCTTTTTTTGCACATACACTGCTTTTTCAGCACTGTATGTCGGACCATTGTGCGTGATTTGTTCGCTAGCTAGGGGTCTGGTCTAGCCAGCCTAACTCCGACCAGAAGCGCAGTATCCTCCTGGTGTCACCACAGGCTTCGCGGAGTGACCTCGGTGCGTTGAGGATTGAGTCTGTGGTGCACCTACACCTTCGCATTCCAGGATGACGTCGTGGTAGCATTGTTGACCTAGTAAAAAACCGGCCAAGTGCGTGTCGGATCACGCACAACGAAGGGTTCCGTACCGACACCTACTAGTCCACATTTCAAAACACTATTTAATACCTTGAATCAAAAAAGGTCGTATCTTCATAGGGAAGTCACGGCTCTTACGTCCTTTTGTTTGGGCAAGACAGTTTTTCAGTGATAACTCAAAAACCCTTAATCCCATCTTGTTCAAACCAATTTTATTTGAAAGTATTTATTATTATACACCACTTCAATTTTTTCAGAATTTTAATCTTCATAGTTTGGAAATTAGAGGGAAGGACACATTTTGTACAAATTTGGGAGCTAATATCTCACCAACGATTGACTTAAATGGCAAACTTTCTTAGTAACCTCTGTATCATTTTTAAAGGCCTATCCAAAAATACTCCCCCCACACAACTACTTGCATTAAAAAAAAAATTCGTCCCCCGGTTACATGTATGGGGTGCCCCCCCCTAAAATATTTTTTTTCCTTATTTCACATCATATTTATATAAAGGTTCATAGAATACAACTTCCTACCAAATTTCATAATTGTAGTACTTATAGTCTCCGAGTAAACCGGCTGTGACATACGGACGGACAGACAGACAGACATGACGAATCTATAAGGGTTCCGTTTTTGCCATTCTGGCTATATACGGAACCCTAAAAAGACTGATTCGTATCATTTGAGTGTAATTCAAGATTTCTCAAAAATGCGGCTGTCCCATGCGATGTCTCACAACACTCGAGACATCTCTCACGATTGTGACACAATTCTCACAATTCGCACTTGGGGCTTCTCATAACATGATAACAATCGTCCGATCAAATCAGCCCGCCGAAGGTGATTATATGACCACCGATTCTACTCCGTGTTTTTATTTCCGTTAAATTCGACACGGTGCTTGGTAAAATGTTCCTTTCTAAATACTAGTCTTTGAGTACCTGTGGTTGTATGTGGTGAGGTTAGTCACCGTTTCGCATCAAGGTCAGTTAACAGGATGTGGTACATCCCAACACAACACCTGACGTAGGTACTGTTTATATCTGTTTCTATCTTTTGACTAGGTATTGCAAAATCAGTTTGTCTTCTAGTTTGTTAGATGGGTCAGAATTAAGCCTTATTTACCTACATACGTATACGAGACTCGCATGCGAGTTTCATTACACTGCGGGTCACGGAGGTATAAGGAGTTAAATCGCTCTACAAAACCGCGCAATGTAGTTAAACTAGTGTGTACCTGCTGTACTTACCTCGGGACATAACAGAAGTTTAAAAAAAATATTTTTTTCAATATTTTATTCTAACGTTTTGTCGGCGTAATTGATATGTAGGTATACTCATACCAAATTGCAGCTTTCTAGTAGGTCCTAACGGTTACTGATCAAAGTTGGGGACGGACGGACGAACGGACGGACATGGCGAAACTATAATACAAATACAAAAGCGTTTATTTTCTCTTTAAATTACAATGGTGTACTTATCGGTTCGTAAGGTCTAATTTTAATTGACATGGTAAAATCGGTATGAGCACAGCGCTAAGCTGGTTTCAAGCCCCCCGTAGTCAGTAAGTTGGTTTCTCATTCTCACTAAATAAACAAGGGTGCCTTGTTTACTACGGAACCCTGAAAAACAAAACTTAACCTAGTTTAATGTAATACCCCACCCCGCGTCATCCTGGTGCAAAGGTGCCCAAAAAGTTTACTAAATGTTACGAGATGAGATTATGTAAGTATATCACAGACTAGCTACATTGATCAAAAGATAAAAAACCGGTAACTAATTAAAACAAAAAACCGGTAAAGGCCATCCATGCCGGATGCATTAAACACTACATCTATGTTACGCTAATGTAGTACGTATAGATATATTTAAGGCTGGGTATTACCACTTTAGAGTTAGATCGGATACGATTTGACCTCAAAATGTACAGTCAGCCCATGAAAATGTTGAGCATACTTAGAACCTTGTCACATCGAAATCTAAGAAATAATTAGACTGAAACGTCATAAAATTTGAAACCTCTTTAATTTGACAAAGTACTAAAGTGCTCAACATTTTCGTTGGCCCACTGCACAACATTGTACTCTTTTTCCCGAAGCTTTTATATTTATAACGCTTTACAATTTCGGCGTTTTCTGGCTGCACCCGCTTTTACTGCACAGCAGAGAAAAGGGACCCCCCCCCCCCCCCTCCTGCATACAAATTTGTATGCACGGGGGGTCCAGTTTCTCTGCAGCTAACCGTACCTACCTACCGTTGGAAGTCCCATTCAACCTGCTAGTGTGTAAAACGGTGTCCCCTTGTTTTGCGGAAAAATGTTTCATAGAGTGTAATGTTTCGCAGAATTTTTAATCATACGTTTTTTTTATTTAACTTTTTAGGCAGCCCTAAAATGCCATTGTGTACAGATGTAGTGCCAAATTATTATTCCTTCATACTTTATCGGAAAAGTTCGTATTTATCGTGCTCTCTCAATTAGCTTCAGTACCCATCTTACAGCCGTAGTTAGGTAACTTTTACACTTTGACATTTGACACTAAACAATAAAGTTCCATAATAATGGATATGAAAACGTCACTCATTTAATACAATCATTGATTGACAGTTCGGGTGCCATCGTATTCTGATTGAGATCCGAGTTTTCCCGAAAAAAAATCATTTTGCAATACATCTGTAGAACACAATTCTAGATCTACCAGAAAAGTAGTTTAGGTTAGAACTGCCACCCTTTTGAAAAGTAATGTTTTCTATGAAACGAAAATTCTGTGAAATAATGCATCTATGAAACGCGAAAGAAAGTACGACCGTATAAAACGCTACGCTTCAAAAATCATCGCCGTAACATGATTTATATCTCCAATCACAAACTCGCACTCGTTATTGTGCGAGGATACCATAACGACACGTCCCTTGTGCGGCCCTAAATATCCCGTGTAACTGTAATATCGTAAGCGTTAGGGGATGTTTTGATTGACAGCCTCACCCTTGAGACGGGGGCGAGTAGGGTTGTCTCATGCTTTTTAATCTTAGGATATGATAAAGCGGAAAACATCCTCTGTAGCCGAGCGATACGACTAAGGTTTTCAATCTGGATGTCGCCGGTTCGAAACTCGGTTCGTACCACTGGGTTTAAAAAACCTACACCTTGCGATAGACAGCGATGGTGCTTTTAAGGCAAGGCAGTCCCACTGCAAACGTCCCGCTCTAACACGCGTGAGTTTACAATTAACCATCCCGTTCTCTACGGAACTCTGCGCGTAGTTTTCGGGAATTTTAATACATTTTGCTTAAACAATAAAAAAGCTACCCTTTTAGTAAAAAAAACATATCACTGCCGTTGACAAATACGAAATAATCAGCATAAATAGTTAATTTTTACGATGATATTTAGGATTTTGTCACAGAGTTACCAAAGCATTTTTCAATATTTTGTTCGGTAATTTTGTTACTTTCTTTCTTTTTCAATCTACAGTATTTTTTGTGTTGTGTAATTCTACATTATTTCTTCACATTCTAACCTCAAACTTTAATAATTTCGTCGATTCATGAACTGGCCTCGCCTTAACTCCCCTCCCCAGTTAGCGTGCTAAATATCGTAACGTGTAAAGCCCGCTTAGGCTGGTTTTCCACTAGAGCTATGTTTTGATACATTTGACACATAGCTTGAGCTGGAGCTATGTGTCAAATGTATGGAAACATAGCATAGCATAGCTCTAGTGGAAAACCAGCCAGCAGTCACACAGTCGACACTGTCGCCATCTACGCTGAGCTTTAAGTTTTTCTCCTCATTGGATGAAAAAGTTATTTGAATGAATGAATGAATGAGAATTTATTTGGTATAAATTGATAACATACAGACAGTACAGAATAAAATAATTTAAACATGAATTACTCGTATATCAAAATGGATGCCGCTCAGCATTGAGTCATGAAAATCATGACGCTGATTTTCAGGGCAACCAGGAAACAATAACAAATTATACAATAATGCACAGTTACAAATAGAGAGAGAACTTAGCATATATAGTGACAGACAATGTGGGAGACGTACTCATACAGAATAAATTCCTTGAGTTAAAAGCCCATTCTTACAAGTAAATCATTGCTAGGATACAATACTAAAACATGAAAAAAAAGTAATTTAATAGTATATATATTATAAATATATCTCTTGTCCCAATACTTATTTGTTTCCTAATCTCATTTGTGAACAGCTTATCGTAAGAGGGTTGCTAAGGCCTCCGTAACTTTTGCAATAAAACTCCTTTCTGAGGACTTCTCGAGTGACATATTGAATTGGGAGTTTTTGGTATGTGACGTCACTAATGACATCCATCAAATCTGACGCGATCTGAATAATGCTATTATCATCATAAAGTAACTTACTTTGATTATCATATTATAATCGAAGTTTGAGTCCGATTCTTGTACCAATTTGATTTCTGGGGCCACTTATTGTCACAGTAACATTAATATCAGATCTCTAGCGGCTTTTATATTGCTTAATTTCACTACGACAAGGCACGAAGTGGCCAGGAAATCAAATTGGTTGACCATGGACTTCGTAGAGACACAAAATAAAAAATATACAGAAGGTCCGTTCCCGCCGTTCTTGAAAATACATACCTAAACTTGCCCGACTCACAGGGTTGCTTCTGTATTGATTATGAATTTTAAAAAGGAGTAG
Organism: Cenopis cana; assembly: GCA_951800055.1. NCBI lineage: Eukaryota > Metazoa > Arthropoda > Insecta > Lepidoptera > Tortricidae > Cenopis > Cenopis cana. The sequence goes on along the minus strand of OX637493.1, from coordinate 12,265,924 downwards.
GTATAATAAAAATTCTTCAACATGACATTTAAATATGAACCAGCGTATCTTGGTAAAAAACGGGCCAAGTGCGAGTCGGACTTCGCGCATTTAGGGTTCCGAATCAACCTCAAAAATATGATTTATCAATATATTAGTATTTATTATTGGGGAACGGGACTTAATCGCGTACAATTATAACTAATTTACCTTTAAAAGGTAAATTAGTTATAATTGTACGCGATTAAGTCCCGTTCCCCAATAATAATGTGTGAAAATCGTGTAAGTTTAAATCAATATATATTAGTATTTGTTGTAAAAATATACGTAATATTGAACATTGTCACCAAATTTCAAGTTCATAGGTCAATGAGAAGTCTAAAAATTCTTCGGAACAAATTTTGTGACAGACGACGGACGGACGGACGTCTGGGCGACACCAATAGGGTTCCGTTTTGACCCTTCGGGTACGGAACCCTAATAAATTGATGCGTGACCCGCTGCGAGTTGTGACTTGTGACCGGCGGCGCGGCGGTCGAGAGCGCCAACAAAGAATATAAGTACCTAATTAATTAGGTACCTACTTAACTAAACCATAGTACTTAAATACTGGCGTTTTACCAGCGAACGATAAGATGAATGTGTAATGGTTGATCGTCGTTATCAAAGCGGCTAGTTTCAAAAAATTACCTATCTACCTATGTATTGTAACTACCAAAATGAGAAAACCGTTTTATTTACCTTTCAATATCGTTTGAAAATTTGAAGAAAGTGTAGGCACAGTTTATGTTGTATTTAAACAATAAAATACATTCCAACTGTAATAATATCAGTTATTCATTTTGACGTACGTGACACAAAGTAGGTACCTACGTAGCGGCGGGGACGTCAAGTAATCAACGCGCGCAACTAGCACTCGCGACGCGACAGTGACAGTCGCGACTAAGCTCGTCCGAAATCAACCGAGAATGCCTGTAAATGGTACGTCTGTGTGCGTGCGGCGAAAATGGCACTTTGTACTGAGCGGACTCTCTGCTCCGGCGCGCGCCGCCGCTATTTACTTTGTGGTAGAGATCTCTGTCATTTCTTCTTGTGTCTCTCCGAATCACCAATGTATTAATATAATGAATTATTGTGTTATATTTATTTATTTATAAATAAATTTATTATAAAAAAAACATTGGGAATATCCCGAATTTTCGGAATTTGTAGGCTCATCACAAATTTCCAAAATTCGTGACATTCCCAATTCTAATACCGAGCATTCATACCCCCCCCCCCCCCCCCCCCTGACAGTTAACACAGTTTTATCTATTTAGGTAGGGTCAAGGGCACCAATATGTATAAATTTTTTCACCTTATTCCATTGAAATAAGGTCCAAAAATGTATACATTTATGCCCATGACTGGGTTGCGCTGTCCGAAAACTCAGAAAAAAACGGCCAAGTGCGAATCGGACTCGCGCACGAAGGGTTCCGTCCCATTATCTATAAAAATGGCAAAAAAACATGTTTTGTTGTATGGGAGCCCCCTTAAATATTTATTTTATTCTGTTTTGTATTTGTTGTTATAGCGGCAACAGAAATACATAATCTGTAAAAATTTCAACTGTCTAACTATCACGGTTTTTGAGATACAGCCTGGTGACAGACGGACAGACGGACAGCGGAGTCTTAGTAATAGGGTCGCAATCTACAATACTAGATTTTGAATGCCACAGATACGGTGATCGCGTGTTTGACTTAAAACCGGTCAGCGAGTGTGAGGTGGGTAAGTACATACTCTCCATTACGACCAATGCAGTTGGTGTTGATGCAATTGACAACATTTCATATTTTTAACTACTTTATTTTATGAACTCATTAGAAAATAGGTAAAAATTTAAGCCACCCGTACTTTTTCTTTTTCAATTTAACTCATTATTTCATACAAAAAAAACACGTTGAAAAGTAGGTCATTCCAAAAGGGCGTAAGTAAAATATGACGTCATCTTCCCAACAAGAATCAAGAGCCACTCCAGAGCAGCGATTGTCTGTACTCTGTACTAAGGTCGCCCTGAATACAGCGAGGAAGATGACGTCAATTTTCGGTTTACAGTAATTTGCGATTTTTTTCAAAATTAACGGAGAAAAAAATCTAAAAAAATGTTTTTTGTGTACTTCACACGTTTTTACCGAAATGGTTTTCGAATTAAGACTTTTGGAAATTATGAAATATTGTCAATATGATTATTCTTAGTCTTCCACGAACCCTGTCTGTGATCACCGCGATTATTAACCGGACAATCTCGACAGGTGAGGTTCCCGCGGTCTGGAAGTCTGCCGTGGTCACACCATTGCCAAAGGTGGATAATCCATACGAACTAAAAGATCTAAGGCCAATAAGTATTCTACCTTTTCTATCAAAGATCTTGGAAAAAGCGGTGTATGAACAGCTTATTAATTACGTAGAGGATAACAATATCTTGCCTAAATTGCAATCAGGTTTTCGTAGAGGTATGGGGACGGTTACAGCTTTAATTGATGTGGTTGATAATATTCTTTTTGAACAAGACTCTGGTAAAGGCACTTGTTTAGTTTTATTAGATTTTTCCCGCGCATTCGACTGCATAAATGTTGACTTGCTTCTCTCGAAGCTGCTATACTATGGCGTAGTTTTGAAGTCTTTAGCCTGGTTTAAAAGTTACCTTAATGGACGTACGCAGTCAGTCAAGATCTCTCAGGAGGATGGCAGTTCATTGCTATCTAACGCTCAACCAGTAACACGTGGAGTCCCTCAAGGGGCTATACTTGGACCTCTCCTTTTTATTATTTATTCGGCTGACATAATTAAAAGCATTAAACACTGCAAGTATCATCTATACGCGGATGATGTTCAAATGTATCTCTCAGGCCGTCCTTGTGATTTTTCCGATATCATCCACAAAATAAATGAGGATCTGGAAAACGTTTCTTCTTGGGCTGATAAAAACGGCTTGTTGTTAAACCCACAGAAAACCAAGTACATGATACTGGGTTCTAAGTGTCAGATATCTCGAATCCTGGAGAGTGACCCACAGTTAATCATTAGAGGTTCGCCTATCGAACGCGTGAATGAGGCTAGAAACCTGGGGATAGTTCTGGACAGCCAGTTGAGGTTTGAAAAGCATGTGGCGGAATTGGTCAAGTCATGTTTCTTCCGCTTGAAGGTTTTGTACCAGATACGGAACCTTTTAAGTGAGAAGGTACGCATGATTCTATGCGAGTCACTAATTCTTTCAAAATTTAATTACGGGGATATAATCTATGGACCACGTATGCTTGAAAAGACTCGACGATTAATACAGCGAGTACAAAATGCCTGTTATCGTTTTTGCTATTCCATACCGCCCAGAAGTCACATTACACCATACTTAAACAAAGCATCCATGCTTAATATGTCCTCCCGCAGACACTTGCATCTTGCATGTTTACTGTTTGGCGTTATGAATAATAAACAGCCAGAATATCTATTCTCAAAAATAAATATCTCCTCGTTCCACAGACGACATGGCACTCGAAGTACACGGCGCTGTCTCTTGGAGGTACACCCACATAAAACCGTTGCTTTTACTGGTTGTTTTCGTTATTTCGCAACCAAATGCTGGAATAATATTCCACCACCTGTAAGACGCCTTAAATCTAAAATATCCTTTAAATATCATTTAAAAAAAAATCTTTTAATCAAACAGAGCGCAGGAATACCATCCAGTTATTTGGTTGACGATTTTAAAATTTAATTTTGGTGGATAGTTGCCTCCAGGAGACACCGACCTTAGCTTTATGGTTTTTTATTGTTTTTGTTTCATATATATATATACATTTTTTAATAAGTTGTTTTATTTATTCATTTATGTGTTTCGAGTAGTGATAACAATGGTGACTCTAATGTATTGTATATTGTGTGATATAAGTTCTGCATAAGTAGGTTATATGTCTTTTACCTTGCCGTGATCTGGGTTCTGGCAGAATATCAGTGCTTCACTCTTAAGAGTGAAGCGTATAACTGAGCCTGAACCCATTTGTTTTGCTGCAATGCACACATTGTGTATAAGTTTTTTTTTAATATAATTTGATATGATACTATTGTAATTTCTTGTGTTTTTATTTTTCATTTTGTTATATTCCGTATGTGTACCTATCGTTATTCCTTGTGTTTTTTTTTCTTTGTATTTTGTGTGTGTATTTGTAGCAATCAAATAAATGCTTTATCTATCTATTTATCTATCTATCCCGTTTTACCTGTGGGTACGGAACCCTAAAAAGGTATAGGTATTATTTACCCGATGGTGTAGCTAGTATGAGTTTCATCAATAAAATGCATATAAATAAAGTTCCAACAAAAAACTAAGCTCACCACAAATTCCGAGATGTCGGGATATTCCCAATTCTAATTTCGCTAACGACGTAGCAGCATTTCCTCAACCCTCACGTACGTTTAACGCAGTTTTGTCTCGTTTCGATGCCCGTTTGTCCCGGGGGCCGCAATTTGCTAAATTACGGTTGGCATAACGTGCTGTTTAGGCATATTGAAGTGTTTTATAATATTATTTGTATTACAATTTATGATATAGAAGATGACGTTGAGATATTAGTTCAAGAGCAAATTAGGTTTTGTTACGGTCTGTGACAGCTCATTCTGTTATCTGTGGTTCTCTAGCTCGGCTCTTGTTTACAATGCACTCGAAGTGCGCCTTACGTTTACGTGTAATGTTATTAAATTGAAATACTGAAATAATGAAATTAGAATCAGAATGTATAATAAATAATAATATTTGAATGGTTGCTGGTTATATGTAAGGAGACACAATGAATACCTACTTAATACAATCGGCCGCGCGTTTGGTACTCCCATCAGCTCCCCTGCGTTTTTAATGTTAAATATTAATAATTATAACTTACTTTATTTTACTAAACGGTTAAAACTCGCGTATTAATAATAACTCACACTCACTCACGTATTAATTATAACTTGTCAAAAAGTTATTGCATTCACGGGTATAGGCCTTTGCCTAGCAGTGGGATACCCATAAAGGCTAGTTTAAAAATACAAAAAGTTACGTTACAGCACTCGACTATCATTATTTTTGTTGCTGGCAACATTATATTGCAAAAAACTTCGATGAAATTTGCCAGATCTCTACACGCACGTACCTATGTTGAATGAAAATAAATGTTAGCTTTCACGTCTTTATCGATTCTCCACTCCAAGTGCCACAAAGGGTTATCGTGTCTTATTTCAAAACGGTACGCACGCAAGTGCTTTCAGTCAACATCTGAACTCGTACTTAGATTTTAGTTTTTGTTTTATGTGTAGATGCGTGGAAACTGCGCTTTTTCTACGGCCGTTTTATTTCGACGCTGTCGTGTCATTAAATATTGTTAAAGGAGATGATGATCAGAGTTCAGAGTCCACTTTTGTAAAAATCGAAATGTTGGTATACGATTTTTACGATACTTTACGAAAAATTACGACTGCACTGGTTAAAAACAATCAAAAAGATTATAATGCACATGATAAAAAATAAATAAATAAATAAATAAATAATAATGGTTTATTTGGCAGATATGTTGTTACAATAATTTCCAGGGGTCTCCGCACTAGGCTTCGCCTGTATCGCGGGTTATGATTAAAGCGAACATTCGATATGGAGACCCATATTAAGAATGAAAAGGTGAGAACAGGCATTAATTAGTGGTGAACGGTGTTGGTCACACATATTGTAAAAAATACTGTCAACAAACTATACCTAAGCCTTTTTGTAGTGACTGTTTGTTTACCCAAATAAACTAAAAAAAAAAGGCCTGAAATCCTTAAGTAACTATTATAATCATTATAATTGGAATACGTACTAAACTCTCTGCTTTAAGACAGATTATATAAAATCTAGTTATTTTAGGATCTAGTCTATAAAATAGTGGGTTATAAAAAGCATTTTAACCCTCTCTTTTACGAGAGCAGCGGAGGGTTGATACTAAAGTTTATGGCGGCCATTTTGGAATGCGAGTGTTTTATTTTACTTTGTGAATTCGCGCTAACCGCAGACCAGTAAAAACATCAGATGTAGAGTTCATACTATTTAAGATGACGACGAAGCGGGATTTCACAACAAGTTTTGTTGCCTAATAAATAAGAAAAGATAGCAAAGAAACGCAATAAAACTGACCACGAGCGGTACGTGTACTGTACCTATTGTAAACATATTTAAACAATACACACCTGTGTTTTCGGGCCAATACGTCTGAGACTCACGGAAGTCTTCTATTTAATAGTACATTACTTACCAAGGGCGATAAAACAAAGAATGTCTCAGATCGCAGGTATTTTACGCCCGAGCCGAAGGCAAGGGATGCGATCTGAGGCTTTCTTTATTATCGCCCGTGGTAAGTACAAAATTTTAAGTCGCCCCCTGGCGAGGAAGTGGGTTTTTTCGCGCGCGGAGCGTGCGATAATGGCCAGTTTATGGCCAGGTGTGACATAAAATTACTTTTCGTCATATTAAATAAAATAAAAGAATTACCACTTTAGTTTGCTATACAAATAATGTGCTGCTAATTATCTACATATTGCTTAATAAATAATTTAAATTCTGTCATAACTTTATTGTTTTATTATTTTTATCTTTTCTTTCATACAAACTCCCCCATAATGCACACGTCGTTAGAATGTTTATAAATTATAATTCAAGTTTTTTCGACCAACTATATATATTACACAAATTTAGAAATAAAAATCGTGATAAAATTAAAAAATAAATAATAATTGAAATTTAATAATAAGTATAGACACCATAACACCACACTGATATTCAACGAAATCCCAACAAATCCACTCAAAAAAAATTTTTTTTCACTTCAAAAAAATATTATATTTTCATAAAAACACTCATTAACATTTAATTCACTCCAACGTCCCGAAAGCTTCAAACCCGCCTCTTAACTTAAAATCCTTTATCAATCCTCTTCCCTTCCCCCCATTTTCGCAAATCGTATGCACCCCAGCCATCCGTCTTGTGGAGTGCTGACGGTTGGACACCCTACTGTTTTAGTCGATTATTGTAGCATTTGAGACGTAATGCATTGATTGTTAGCTGGGGAAAAATGGGGTTATTTTTCACCTTTTTTTTATACAACGACGGTGGCAAACAAGCGTACGGACCACCTGATGGTAAGCGGACACCGCAGCCTATAGACGCTCGCAATTTCAAAGGAGTCAAGTGCGCGTTGCCGACCCTTTATAACGGTGGCATACAAGCGTACGGACTACCTGATGGTAAGCGGACACCGCAGCCTATAGACGCTCGCAACTCCAAAGGAGTCACGTGCGCGTTGCAACCCTTTATAAAATTTGAGGATTCACTGTGTTTACAGCAGAAGGGACAAAAGGTCCCTCGCTCTCAACACAGTGCATTGCTCTTTGCAGTTGCTCTGGCAACCTTGCTGACATGATCCAGGAACACGACACTACCTACATACTTGTATATATCTATGTATAGTAATAGTACATTACTTAACAAGGGCGGTAAAACAAAGAATGTCTCAGATCGCAGGTATTTGACGCCCGAGCCGAAGGCAAGGGCGATAAATATGCGATCTGAGGCTTTCTTTATTATCGCCCGTGGTAAGTACAAAATTTTATGTCACCCCCTGGCCAGGAAGTGGGTTTTTTCGCGCGCGGAGCGTGCGATAATGACCACTTTATGGCCAGGTGTGACATAAATAATATTATGGCTGTGGTCTTCTGCAGGGCGGAGGTACTCCCTCAGTTGAGCTGCTCCAAATTCGAGCATATGATGACATTACTCTATGCCCTACCTCTCTTAAAAAATTTTTTTATGTCACACCTGGCCATTAAGTGGCAGTTACCGCACTTTCCGCGCGCGGAAAATTCCACTTCCAGGCCAGGCAGTGACATAATATTTTGTACTCACCACGGGCGCTAATAAAGAAAGCCTCATCGCATATGTAGATATCGCCCTTGCCTTCAGCTCGGGCGTCACATACCTGCGTTCTGAAACATTCTTTGTTTTACCACCCTTTGTAAGTAATGTACTATTATAACTTAACTGTCGCAGCATTGTTCTATTAGTGCGATAAAGTATTAGAATGATATCTACATTTGCTGTTGACTATACAAGCCGTGCTTCAGCTTAAATGGCCTCCTAACTCCTAAGTAAGATTTCAGACAAATGGCAGGTAAATTACGTTTTCAAGATAACCTCAATCTCACTTGAGAAAGAAATAAACTGAAAATCCAAAACCCTTACGTAACAATACGCGTGTATACGTATAAGTATGTTGCGTAACGCAATAAGGGTGGGTGACTGCTGATCAAACATAATACGAACTAAACGTGGGGCGAAGCCGAGGTACGATATAGCAGAGAGTTAGAGACATGGGGTCCCAGCGCGCACAAGTTATTTACCGAAATCCTGCAATCGCAAAGCGTCTGGTTGACGTAACTGTACCCTTACCATGAGCACCATGAGTTTGCAATGTTTGCATTACCGTACTCGCTAGCGAGTATGGCGATTCTTAGTTCTATTGAGTAACCGCCAGAGGCGCTGTATGGGGCAATTACACTTCGTCGTTCGCCGCATGCTGCATGCGAAGACCGCGAAAGTGTAAAGAACACGTTAGTCGGCCGCATTCGGCGATCGACAGCTGCCAAGTCGCCGGAGTAGGCGGACAGACTAGTTGTAAAGCTGACGTTCGTTCACCTAAGTAGTTTAAAATCAATTCGGCGACCGCCTTAGGTGAACGACGAAGTGTAATTGCCGCTGTACTTTAGTCCATACTAAATCGTTTACGCAGTCGCTAGCGAGTACGGAAATGCAAACATTGCAAACTCATGGTAAGGGTACTGATTTTATTAATTTTCTCAGACTAACAGAAGTATTACGTTCTTCTAACAAAAATACGAGTATCTAGGTAAAAACACCTATAAGTTCACACAGACTAACTATATCGTTATCGGTTCGCCCCGCGTCTGTGCCCGCGTCTAGTTCGTATTGTGTTTGATCAGCATTACCCACCCTTATTGCTTTATGCAACATACTTATACGTATACTACGTAGGGGTTTTTGTGTTTCCTGTACCTCTAAGGCACTGATCTCAACGCCGGCGAGCTGCGTTCGTGTATAGTTTTGAAAATTGACACAGTTATAGGTACTATAGTACTTAGGGGTCCTAGCGTAGAGGTACGGTTGAGGGGTCTAGGAGAAGGGTTTAGATATCTGGAAGGAAATACGCAATCCACGTACAAATTATAATGTATTCATACTATATCCGAATACATTCACATTCAATTGTAATCTAATTAAAATAACACATCAGTTGTGACTCCGAGCGGGTCTCCTAGAGTCCTTGGAAAACCATTTGTTTCCAGCAGAATGCCGCTTTGACAGGCATTCTAGAATATATTCAAATACGAATATGTTGCTTTATGATTCTAGACCAAACATGGCCAGCCTCATACAGTAACAACCTCTACAGTACCTTGGGCCTTGCGGTGTCCAGATGAACATACTAAAAGTCCTCTAGGGTGGGGGGTGTGCTGAGGGTGTAAGGGGGGATTAGAGGTACCTGTTTTAGTTTTTCGTATAACGATCGCCCATACCAAAAAATTCTCGATTAGCGTATGCGTAACATTTTTTAAGTGCTCTATATAAAATTAAATTCTCTACAAAAAGGAGCAATACAATATTATTAGTAGGATCAACAAATGGCCTTAAATTTATTAGTATAAATCTTAAATAACATTGACAATTAAGTACATTTAAAATAAAAAACTAACAAATTATTGCAAGAAAAATACCAATATTTAAGGAAAAGCGTCACGTTAGCGACATTCTCAAGTTCCCCTTTTGCATTCGATCGCAAGCAAAATAGCTTAGTAATGACACGAAAATATTCCCAAATCGGTGCTCCCTAGGGCTCCTAACCCGCGCCGTTTCGTTTAGAGCACCCTGTGTAACGCCGATTACCGGATTATGTCTTCAACACCGTCTGAAAAGGGAACAATGAGAAGTGTTAGTGATCATAGCCAAGACTCAGGAATAAATATTCGAATAGCCTAGAACTGAGCCGAAATTTGGCAAACTTATGTAAATTACCGAAAATCACAGCTATGTACCTATACCACTGCGTGTTCTGTAGATATGTGGTGTTTGGTGTTGTGTTCCTGGTGCTGGTGAGAAAGGTCACCAGGCTCTTCACCAACTTGACAATTGTCATCTGACAATGACAATTCCAAGTACACTTCTGAGTCGGCACGTAAAGATGGTCAGCGCCGGATCTAGAAATTTTTCGAGGGGGGGGCAAAAACTACAAAATGCCGCCCCCGTCTGCATATATTGTCTTACAAATTGTTACCTCTACCATTTCAGAACAGTAAAAGTAGCTACTAGTTATCTACTCTAAGGGGGGACGGGTCATAAAGTCATAACACATCCACGTATAGATGAAAACGCGAGCGCAACGAGCGCGAAAATTTTCAAACTTATGATGCAGATGCGGAAAATAGTTCATACGCATCAAGTGATAAAAAAACGCGAGCGCAGCGAGCGCGAAATTTTTTGGGCTGTCAAGACGTATTTTGGCCTGTCAAGAAGTTCGAATTGCCGCCCCCCTGCCAGCCCTAAATTTGCCGCCCCCTAAACATGCCGCCCGGGGCATGGACCCCGGCTTGCCCCCCCCTAGATCCGGCTCTGAAGATGATCGTTGGATAGCATCGATAGTTACCGGCCCGGTAATGTAAACTTGTAAACCGAATTGTCATTGTTGTGACAATTGTCAAGTTGTTGAAATAGGGGCCTGGGCTCCCAAGGACGCGCCTAAGAGGGGACCACCGTTAGTCTTTAGCCAAGCTGTCAATACAACCAATCCTCATATCAAAAATGGGTTGCAGCGCGCTTGTGAATACGCCCCTAAGGCTCGTTTGCCTACGTCGTCGTAGGTATAAAAGAAAATCAATAAATGAGTGTCATTGAATAAAATCTTACTGGATTTTTTGAGGAAATATGTCTTTCCTCTCTCACGTCTTTTATGTTTATTATAAAGTCGTCAGTCAAAACATCCCCCCGTTTAGGATATTAGTTAAATAACGAGCAGTTAAGGGATGGGGCGAGGAAAGGGATGTTCGCTATTATGCCCTAGGGCCCGAGGGTTATTCCCGAGTCCGTTTTTGACGCATTTGAATAATATTTGAGTTTGTATTATAGCTTTTCGTGAGTGAAAAATACTAAGGAAAAATACGATTCTCTTACCAGGCAACTTGTCCAATTTATATTGTACTCATCGTCCTCCTAACGATTTTATAGCTTACAATTGTAAAGTGTTGGGTTGTCGAGTACACTACGTCTACATTTTTTTTTTTACTTTAGTAAAGTCTGATATCATGACGTGTTTATTTCGACTGGCACACTTTAATTCTGAAAGTTTTAGGAGAGGTTCGAAAATCGAGAAACAAAGCAATGTCAAGTGCGACAAGATAATGGGGTCTACTCATAATCTTTTGATGCCATATATCTCGTATAGGTATGATAGATAAGTATGGGACCGATCGTTCATATGTCAGTAAATAAACCAGTTAGCTGTTTCTGATTCAATATTACTTCACATTTACTCTAGGTCACAATATCTAGGTCATGTAGGTAGGCAAACATCAACTTATTGTTTTACTAGCTTTCGCTCGCGACTTTGTCCGTGTAAACATCCACTCCCTTTTTCATCCCTTCGAGGAATGATTTTCGGGATAAAAAGTATCCTATATGTCAATCCAGGCTATAAACTCGTTGTATACCAAGTTTCATCATAATCCATTGAGCCGTTTTTGTGTGTTTGAGTAACAAACATCTAAAAATCCCAACACTTAAACTTTCACATTTATAATACCTACTAGTAGGTCGGATTGTAAAGGTTAAACATGGGAAAACCATCACCCATTCTCATATATTTTATAGTCTAGCATATGTTTATTTTATTCTTAAACGTGCAATTCTGGTATATATACATTTATTAATATCTTTCTCGGAGGCACCCCTAACTCTAACGATTTAAATAGATCCCGTTCCCGGGAAAACGACGTTCTCCCAGGTGATTTTACAATACTTGAACTATAAATATAGGGGTTCAACCCCCCCCCCCCCCCCCCCCCCACACACACATACCCCTAAACGGTCCTAAGCCCCAACAAAATGCTAAATCCGCCACTGCTATCCGAAAGTTCTATTTCCAATTACGTCGCAAACTACGGAACTATTCCGAAGTTTCATTAATCTTAGTGACAGACGAAGTGAATTGATTGAATTTGCGTCAAGGAATAAGAAATTGTTTGCTTTCGACGTTGACTACTTCACTTTTTTGCATACAATTCTAATAACTTCTAGTAAAATTGGCAGTTACATTTCAATAATGGGACCCACAAAATCCATGCTATACTTAAGGAATGGCATTATTATATTACAAGTTTTGTAATGTGCGAGTATTTTGTTTCGTGTACGTTCTTATATTTGTATCAGTTATTAGTAGATCCAGCTTTGCCCCGTTTTGAAAACCAGAGAAAACAGATATAAGATTTTGGACAGCAAGTGTTTGCTATTGCGAGTTATGGACTGTGGCAGTCTTCTCCTGGTGATAGTTTTACCACACCATACCTTACATAACTCTCTAAAATTGACATTATAATATAATTACATATGACATTATATATGGTAATTATTTTAATTATCGTATGGCAATTATTTCGAACCGTGAGATCTTCGAGAAGATAGTACGGTTGCCAGTTTTAGTTGCACTTTTAGCACCACCCAGGGGCACGTGTAGGGTAGCGGAGGAAATAATGGATTTCTGAAGACTATTTCAAACTTCAAACATTTATTCCTTACATATAATATAGGTACATGATATTACAAAATAAACAAAGAAATAGGATACCTAAGGTAGTTAAGACACGAAATGAAGCCAGCTCAGCATGATGCTAACTTATAGTCAGCGCTGGTCTTCCGCAGAGAGAGTATTTGTTCTTTTGGAGTCGCAAGTGTCTACAGGCTGCTGCGGTGTCCGCTTCCCATCAGGTGGACTGTATGCTTGTTTGCCACCGTCGTACTATAAAAATAAAATAAACGTGACTCATGGACTATTTTTATTTCCAGCGCCAGCATCCACACGACGTGCCGAACCCTACTACGGCCGGCCCATCGGCCGCCTCAACCAGTACGCGCACGGCATCCGCGGGCAAGTGTACGCGGTCGACGAGAGCACGGTGTTCGTGCGCGGGTTCGCGTACGACGGCACGGGCCCGGACGCGTACTTCTGGGTAGGGGATACGCCGCAACCGTCGCCGGAGGGCGTGCCTATACCCTATCCGGAGGATTATACCACTAGGTAATCTTTTTTACTCTCTGTGTGTCTCAATTTCTGAATCAACTTCTCCAACCTTTCAACTTTCTCTCTCTCTCTCTCTCTGTCTCTCGGTTGGTCTTTATCTCCTATCCTTATCTTTTTCTCCATCCCACCATCTCCATCGTCTAACTGAACCAGTACGCGCACGGCATCCGCGGACAAGTGTACGCGGTCGACGAGAGTACGGTGTTCGTGCGCGGGTTCGCGTACGACGGCACGGGCCCGGACGCGTACTTCTGGGTCGGGGATACGCCGCAACCATCGCCGGAGGGCGTGCCTATACCGTATCCAGAGGATTATACCACTAGGTAACCTTTTAGATCCATTATATACCAATTCGATCGGTGTCTCAATTTCTGAATCAACTCCTCCTTCCTTTCGACACACTTTTCTTTCTCTCTCTCTCTCTCTTTCTCTCTGTCTGTTTCTCTCTAGCTTACCCTATCTCTCTTTCTATGTCTTTCTCTCTCTCACTGACTCGCTATCTCTGCCTCTCTCTCCCTTTTGGTTGGTCTTTATGTCCATATTGTCCCATTTATCCTTAATTCCTTATATTTTTCTGCATCCCACCATACATCGTCTAACTTAACTGGCACGCTCACGGCATCCGCGGACAAGTGTATGCGTAACAGCTTTCTCAGTTTCTCTATACAGTTTGCCGTGTCTCAGTTTCTCTCGGAGGGCGTGCCTATATACCGTATCCAGGGGCCTATTGCATAATAAATTACAACTAATATTACAAGCGGAAGTCTCTTTCGAATGAAAGGGATTGAAAGGAGACTACCGCTTGTAATATTAGTTGTAATTTATTATGCAATAGGCCCCTGAGGATTATATTACTAGGTAGGTTCCTAGATGCTCTTGACCCATCTTTTATCGGGTGTATCAGTTACACTGGTCACTTCTTCGTGTCCCAGTTTCTCTTGGAGGTCGTGCCTATACTATCCATGAAATTATACCACTACTTACTTAGCTAATTTTCATGTATGTCTCTTTTATTTCTATTATAATACACTGTGGTATACAATTGCTAATAATAGGTACATCGCGTCATAGTTATTAGTCGGTTCAGCCATCAATCGGCCTACTTTTCCATAGCCACCATAAAAGAAATCAGTCACATTTAGTTTCAACATAACTCCACAAAATCGATGGAATCGCATGTTTAGAATCACGATGCCCGCATTTAGGCACTATGTATTAAGCTATCTAAGGTAGTTTTTGATAGAAAATGCGTCTGTATTACTAGTGTAATAGAAGTTATTTTTCGATTAAACGTTTATGATAGCGAGTAGGTACGGAAAAAATATCCATTGCTGGCTGGAAACATTGTTTTTTAATTGACTGCTGGCGACCCTAACTTCACAGGTAGGTAATTTTCACCTATAATTTGCAATTCTATTGCACTACATTCGAACTTGACTCGACGCCTTATATTTTTCGAAAAAAAAAAACGAATTTCCAATGGTATTAACATGTTGTAAATTGTAAACCACATAGAAAATTATAGAGCTGTTTTGGAGAAACCATTTACAAACAATTAAATACCTACTCGATGACTTGAGTAAAGAAAGTGAAGCAGATGGTCATATAGAACCACTTTCCTCGTGGGGTCGTGCTTGGACCAACGAAATCGCGAAATGTCTACGGGTGATCATCGCTACAAAGCGGGAAAATGCTGCTACGGGCTACGCCGTACCACACAGCGTTCGTGGGCCTTGAATGGGTTAGTTTACGTTCTGTAAACACTTTCAACGCCGAGGAGACGATATCGTGTTCTCCGTTCATAGACAGTTTTCGCTACAAATGAGATAAACCCTGTTATCTGCTACGAGCGTAGCGCCACAGATTGTATAATAGCGCGTAGCACTCGTCGGCAATCAACAATCAATGACATGTGTTAATGATGTCTTTCGCAGCAAAGCATTTCGTAGCGCTACGCAGTTTCCTTTACATACAGGGAAACGATATCGGCTACGCTTCTACGAGCAGAGTGCCCGCTAGCCAGGATCCTAGCAGTGAATGTGTTAAGGGGTTTCCGCACGAAATTTTCACGAAACTGTAATCCTTCATTTTTCCGCGGTGTTTTTGTCTCCTCGTATCAAAGGCCGACTTAAACAATATACCATCTCACTTTACCTCGATTAGTCACTGATATCAAGTTATAAGCCATTAAACTTTGCCATGTTTACGGCAAAATACTAGTTTTTCGTACTTTTCTCAAAAATTATATTTTTATAATGAATATTAAGAAGGGGGTGCCCTGCGTAATATTAATACAAATATTTTCATTTAAGAATTATTGTTTCATGCGTAAAATTTACAATGTAACTGAAAAAATCGAGACTTAGGTCATTAACTTTATGTACTGTTTATTAATTTGAACGGCATCTATTTCACATTTCAACAAGGCGATGACCTGGTTAAGGATCAGGCTAACCTACAAAAGTTCACACAATCTAAAACGCAACCCCCATCCTCCCTATTCCGCCATCGCCCCCATAATAATGTTTATCTAATTACCCCGCCGTCCTCATTTGCGAATATAATGGGGGAAGACAATTAGCTTCCTTGTTTATTTTGCGTCTCATTTTTTGGGCAATTATTCAACAAATTATTTTGGATGGGATGTCTGAAGGCCTCTGTTTGACACGGACCAATTTAAAGGGCACAAAGATGCCTCTCTTATTATGAGAATGTATAGTGAGAATGAAAGTTTATTCTTATATGCCTAAGACTCTATGTAATTAATTCATATTTATAGTACATTACTTAACAAGGGCGGTAAAACAAAGAATGTCTCAGATCGCAGGTATTTAACGCCCGAGCCGAAGGCAAGGGCGATAAATATGCGATCTGAGGCTTTCTTTATTACCGCCCGTGTTAAGTACAAAATTTTATGTCACCCCCTGGCCAGGAAGTGGGTTTTTTCGCGCGCGAAGCGTGCGATAATGGCCGCTTTATGGCCAGGTGTGACATAAATCTCATTACAAGTGTAATTGGTTGTTACCGTTCTTGTTAATAAATAAATAAATAAATTAGTTCCGAAATACAATCGATAATTATATGACGTTGGTGCGTGTCGAATGTTATTTATTTATTTATCGTATGGCATTTATTTCGAACCGTGAGATCTTTGAGAAGACAGTACGTTGCCAGTTTTTGTTGCACTTTTAAAACCACCCAGGGGTCACGTGTAGGGTAACGGTGGGTACTTTCCCTACGGACGTGTTGCGACTTCGACCCCCCTTTGTCAAGTGAGTGGGCAACTTGACTGTTAGAAGTTCTCAAGCCATCCGAAGGCCTCCAACTTGACTTAACGACTAATATAGCGGCAACAGAAATACATCATCTGTAAAAATTTCAACTGTCTAGCTATCACGGTTCATGAGATACAGCCTGGTGACAGACGGACAGGCGGACGGACAGCGGAGTCTTAGTAATAGGGTCCCGTTTTACCCTTTGGGTACGGAACCCTAAAAACAATTAAGCGCCATTCCCTATTTTATCTAGCCGAAACTTCGAATACAACTAGTATCTAATGATGTTTATTTTGGTTTCAGAGATCCGCCGATACTGACAGCCCACACAAACACAGACATACTTCTACGGCTGCCGGGCGGAAAGCGGCTGAGAGACATCAAGTGGCTCTCGGTCTGGTGTCGAAGATTTACTGTGAGTATATTATTTATTTATCGTATGGCATTTATTTCGAACCGTGAGATCTTCGAGAAGACAGTACGGTTGCCAGTTTTTGTTGCACTTTTAGAACCACCCAGGGGTCATGTGTAGGGTAGCGGTGGGTACTTTCCCTACGGACGTGGCGCAACTTCGACCCCCCTTTGTCGAGTGGGCAACTTGACTGTTAGAAGTTCTCAAGCCGCCCAAAGGCCTCCAACTTGGCTTAACGACTGCTGTCATAGACAGCAGCCGGGATCAACGGCTTATCGTGCCTTCCAAAGCACGGGAGCGCTCAGTTAGTAACCACTCAAAGCGGTCACCCATCCATGTACTGACCTCGCCCGACATTGCTTAACCTTGCATACCGGTTGCGGCACGTAGGCGCCGCTAGGCCACGAGCGTGCATGTGTGTGACACCTCGTCATTCATTGACAAATTTATGTCAATATTAATTTACACGTATTTCCCTCAAATCATGAGATATCATAAATTGTATAATTATTTTATTTTATTCCATTTTACTATCCAATTATGTCAATGCAAACACAATGCCATTTAAACCTTATATTTTAATAGTAGCATTTTTTGTTCATACCTCATTCCATTTCGCATAAAACTTCGAGCACCCCAGAAGTCATAAATACGATGTTATTAAAGCATTACGTTCGTTTTGTCAATCGCGTCAAAATATCGATTAGAAGCTCGCCGATTCTACGCATGCGTACAGTTTCCCGCCAAAATGCAACACTTCATTCATTCACTCAATCATCCGTTCATCCATGAATACCTACAATAGGAATGTTGAATGATAGTCAAATCAACTCCTTTTTACAAATGTCAAAAATGCTATGTTAGTATGAAGTTTGTAGGGAAAATGGAATCAGTGCGTCACCACTTTTCTATAGTCAAAAAGCGTCCATTTATACGTTTTTTACATATTTAAAAATGCTTAAAATATCGGAAAAACGTGTGAACATTTGCGAGTATATATAAACGAATATATAAACGAATTCATTTTGCTAGTCGCTAGTCTTAAGTTAATTGTTTTTTGACGATGTATATTATTATTGAATAAAGAATTGACTTAGATTAATTTTGATTATTGTCAACATCTCAATTATGAGATAATCGAAATAATCGAATCGAATTTAATCTAATTTGTCCGTGTGAGTGCCATAGGGTATTTCAGTCAACATTCACTCTACAATTTTTGCCGCCCCCGAGATCATGTCGGAGGTTTCCCTGGATTTTTCGAGGGCCACTGTACAACCGCGCACTCTTATCGCTTTATTGGGCCGGCCAATAAACCCACTGTCAGGTAAAAAAAAAACCGGCCAAGTGCGTGTCGGGCCACGCGCAAGGTAGGGTTCCGTAGTCGTCCACCCGTTACATAATGTGGACTAAAAAGTTCGCAAACTTATATTTACTATGTTTTTGACAGAATTACCAACATTATCTAAGGCATCAATGGAAATCGTACGAAAGTTGCTTTTGCAAAGTACATTTCTGAAGTTCGACTATTACTCGTTAACTAGTAATGTCTACTTAGCTGTGATAGTTTTCCTTTTAAATTCATCGTATATACTCGTACTAATACCATGATTTTTTTCACATGCCTAGTAGCCACTGCAGGCAGCCACTGCAACTGGCAATGGGGGGGGACACTTGACCATAACAAAAATTATCACTTCAAAGCTTAATATCACGCTAACCAATTCTTTAATCAAAAAATGCTTCTTGAAACCTTATAATATTTTTTAAAAGAGCTATCCAACGATACCCCACACGATGGGGTTTGGCAGAAAAAAAAATACCGTTTTGTCGGCGTAATTGATATGTATACTCATGCCAAATTACAGCTTTCTAGTACTAACGGTTACTGAGAAAAACGGGGGTCGGACGGACGGACGGACGGACGGACGGACGGACATGGCGAAACTATAAGGGTTCCTTGTTTACTACGGAACCCTAAAAACTATATTTTTTTAAATTACTTTCCAGGTAAACTTCGGCGACGTATTCATCCCGCCAGGCCTCGACCCTCCCCGCCCCCGCGTCCTTCCCGAGCTAAAGCGTCTCGCGCACGGACTGCGCTCGGGCAACATTAGCGTGCTGGACGCAAAGACCTTCTACATCCCCAACTTGCACTATGACGGCGCGGGGCCCGATGCCTACTTCTGGGTCGGAAACGGCAGCGAGCCGAGCCCTTTTGGCACTAAGGTAATTCATCATCATCATCATCATTTTCAGCCTGTAATCGCCCACTGCTGAGCATAGGCCTCTCTTCAAGTACGCCACTCGTCCCGGTCTTGAGCCAGTCTTATCTAAGAGTGACCCGCGATCTTCCTAATATCATCGACCCATCTAGCCGGTGGACGGCCGACGCTCCTTTTGCCATGGCTAAGGTAATTAAACTTAATTAATATAGGTAGGGGGTCTACCCACGCTGCGCCTTCCGGTCCGTGGTCGCCACTCGAGAACCTTTCGGCCCCAACGGCCATCGGTTCTACGTGCAATGTGCCCCGCCCACTGCCACTTAAGTTTAGCGATTCGAAAGGCTATATCGGTTACTTTGGTTCTGCTACGGATGGCCTCATTTCTGATGCGATCACGCAGAGAAACTCCCAGCATAGCCCTCATAGGTGGACTGATGACCTGGTAAAGGTCGCGGGAGTCCGCTGGATGCGGGTGGCGCAAGACCGGTCATTGTGGCACTCTTTGGGGGAGGCCTATGTCCAGCAGTGGACGTCTTTCGGCTGATATGATGATGATGATGAATATAGGTAGGTATATTCAGAATCCCAGGCATCCCAGCACTTCCACCATCTCAAGCACCCATGTGGAGTGTTAACCTATCTGGGATGTTGCCTTAGTAGGTCGTTTATCTGGACTGTGCCAAGACTTTCTACATCCCCAACTTACACTATGACGGCGCGGGGGCCGACGCCTACTTCCGGGTCGGAAACGGCAGCGAGCCAAGCCCCTTTGGCACTAAGGTAGGTAATTAACTAACTAACTAACTGGGTTGGCTCGACGACCAAAAATGAGTCTTGGCCTCCGACAATTTCCGCGCCCGCGGAATTTCTCGCCAGCTTGCACCGGCTCCGAGCTCACGCAGGTCCGCTTCCACCACATCCTTCCAGCGATACTTGGGGCGATCAACAGGACGTCGTCCGATCGGCGGTTGGCACTAAGGTAATTAAACTTTATTTTAATACTTTCAAAAAGGTATCCCAGCTATTCCACCATCTCAGGCCTCCATTTGAAGTGATCATATGTCTGGTAATTTGCCTTAGTAGGTCGCTTATCTGAACTGTGAGTAACAACACCTAAGGCCTTTTAGACCTGGCGCTGCAACATCAGCGTGTTGGACGCCAAGACTTTCTAGGTACATCCCCAATTTGCACTATGACGGCGCGGTGTCAGACGCCTACTTCTGGGTTGGAAACGGCAGTGAACCCAGCCCAAATACATTCACAAAGGCATCCCAGCACCTCCACCATCTAAAACATTTTATAGTTAGCCAAAGTGTCTTAATTTACAGAAGGAGACCTCCCTAGGATAAAAAAAACGCATTTGTTTCATCTGCATTAAATTTGGAATTTAAAAGACAGCCATTCTTTCTCAAAGACTCTTTCCTAGAACATGACACGGTCTCAGGCCTAATTGCTTTTTTCTAGTTCCACAGCCTCTAAAAAGACAATTTTCACGCCTGATATACTGAAAAAAATGGAGTAATTTTTGTCCTCGAATGATCAAAGTCGTACTTTTCTTTCCTCATTTGAAGCTAACACCGACTCTTTTCCTCATACAGGGTTTGTAAAGCAGTATGTGCCACTCGGTAGCAAAATTATGTGTAAGACAATTAATGTTTTAGCAGCGGGCCTCATAGGCGCTGTGAAAAGCAGTATGTGTCACACCCCTGATCCTCCTTTAGAATCACTCGCTACCCTGAGGATTCGGTTGGAGTTGTAGAATCTTTGGCTTCACTCGAAATTGAATATAACGCCCTCGCCGTAAATGTACATTTTGCTCCCTTGAGACCTAATCTACTATTTCCTTCCCAGGTGCCAAGCGAGAGCGGTTCCCTAAGCCCCCTCCGCGGCTACCAAGGCGAAGACATCGAGATCCAGCTGCCAGGCAAGCTCACAGCCTACGACATCGACTGGCTTGCGGTTTGGTGTGTCGAATACAGACACAACTTTGGACACGTGTACATACCCAAAGACCTGGACGTGCCTCCGGCGTTGGGGCAGACGAAGATTACAGTGAGTTTGGGGCGACCGTTGAGTTTTGCCGAGAATAAGTGCGAGAATGCTCGTTCCATTAGGTAACGGTGACATTAGAATGGACGTGCCTCCAGCATTGGGGCAGACGAAGATTACAGTGAGTTTGGGGCGACCGTTGAGTTTTGCCGAGAATAAGTGCGAGAATGATGAATTAGGTAACGGTGACATTAGGAGAGCGCGGAAGTTGTGTGAAAGTGCGAACAGTTGTTTTACAAGAACCCGTCCTCTCCCAGGGAAAAAACAAAGCAAAACATTCTTTTGCTATCCGGCCAGGGATCCCAGTCACCGGTAGCGGAAGGACTTTTATACTTTACCGTGGTATAAGTAATTGCTAAGTCTAAAGTCTATAGCCTATGGTAATGGTCTGTTTATTAGTGAAACCATAGAGTTTTACCGTGCCGTGGCCGTCAACGACAAAGTTTAAAAGCGTCCAATGTTCAGTGAAAATTACCGTAAGTTAGATGGACAATCGTCGTGTTTTCTTAGTGAAAGACTAAAGTGCCGGGCATTTTAGTTTGGTTATACGTTATACCCAACTGACCCTTGCAACTCGTTTAGTTTAAGTATGCTGCAATCCATAAATAACTTTATTGTTATGCAAGGAAGTTCTAAAACTCTTTGAATGTTGTAACAAGTGAACGAATGAATGAATTCACTGCGCGCTTGCTTGACTGTTACTACCATATGTACCTAATTTTGGTTAATGAACGAATGAGTTCAATACGTCACTACCTAATACTTCTATAAACGAATGTAATGTATAAGCTTAACATGATGTGCTAATTTGTTTTATTGCAATTTCCTAAATATGCTGCTGGGATATTAACTTTCGGTGCTACTAACCATTTTACAGCGCTGCGATGGACTAATCTTTTATTTTTTAAACTATACTTTTCAGGGAAAAAGGAAAAAGAAGCCTAGTCGCCGCCCTACCGTTAAACCGCAATTGGTTATCAAAAAGCAACCTTATGTCCAGCCCATACAATACAGTTTTGATTGGTTTAGTGGATTTTGATGTCTAATCACTTACTTAATTTATGAATATCCAAACATAACATAAAGTTACCCTTTTATCAGCAGATATTTTAGTTTTAAATTAAACCAATCAAAACTTTCTTACATTTTACTCCGTAACATAACCTGAATCAAATATATGAAAAACGCGGCAAAACTTACAAAAACTAAATGCCAACTTACAAGACTGATTTCTACCAAAATCTACTAATTTTACCATGTTATAACAAATTAAATGTTTATTTTTTGTTATTTGCTTGTTTCTCTATGCTTACCTTGGATCTGGATTTGTCTTTTTTAACAGCCTGCTTGGTGGTATAACCCTGTAAGTATGATTCTGAAATTTTAACACAACTACATATTTAAATTTAATATGAACCAATTTCACGTAAAAATAATATATGTATCTAGATTTTTTAATTGGCCCATGTGCTACTAATTAATTATATTAACTGAAATTGGTTCAATATCTTATTTTATTGTCGAATGGAAATTTCTATTTCTTAAACTCTAACTGTGATAACAACTTGTTACGCCGAAACGGAATATGTAATGGTTGAGTAAATATTGAATACGTAGGATTTATTTAACTACCTATAAACAATATAATAACACGAAATCAAATATTTCAGACCAGTTCAACGACCTCCCAAACTCCTGCTAGCGCTAGTAACAACTGCAAAGAGATTTTAGACAAAAGGTTGCAAGTCAAATGGGAGTTACAGGTAACTGAGATTTTCACATTTTTGAGCATAAAGTCATAGAATAGAACTAAAGTGCATGAAATAAGACCCTTACAATGTTTTGCATGAAAAGACGTCTGTTTAAGTTTAAGATTTTGTTTTGACTTTTTCCATCATGAAAATAATTAGATGATATCTTTCCACATCCAAGCAATTGGTCTGCTGTGAAACAAAAAGGTAAAATATACTCGTAAATGCATAACTACAGCGATTATAATATCGTCGCCCCCATGCTAAACTAACATAACTGCAAAAAACAAAATGTTGAGGAGAGCGATTTAAAGGTGCTAAAAATTTTATATTGATTTTTTTTGATGTATTAGTTGAAGTTGTATTGATATAGTATACATGTAGTGTCTTCAAAATGGATGTATTACATGATCAATTTCTCAGATAAGCATTATTTTATTGGATTTAGAAATTACAGCACATTCGCAATTTTGCATCTCCATAGAAAGTGCAACAAAGGTAAGTTTTTTCACCATAATAAACTCACGAAACTACCACTTTCGCAAATTAAAACTCCTTTTAATATATTTGAACCCAGGTAAAGTGACGAAAATGACAGTTTCGTGTGTTAACTATGGTCTATTTGAATGTCTTCCTATGCATTTGTATTGAGACATTGATTTGCGAATCTGTACTTATTTGTAATTCCAACAGAAATATGTTGTATAATATCATTTCAATTCATTTCAAAATACTTAAAACCATTACAGGAATTTATAAATAAGGGTGAGGCCGTCATTTCTTCTTCCAGATTCCAGTTTAAATCGATTAAATCGATCGAAATCGATTCAATCGATCCAGTTTCAATCATCCACATTTTAATCACTTCCAATCCTTCCGCCTATAAGATATATAAATGGATTACTAATATTCGTAATCAGCCCAAGTCCTATACAGCATGGAATATTGTAGTCCTTTGGGATTGTTTGGCTAAGTACCAACTTGCCGCAATCGACTCGGTGGATCGCAGAGCAGGGGGCTCATACGGTGACAGTACGGTAGTGGCAACTAAGCTGCAGAGCCTAGCATATACGCAAAGTAGCGTGTCTGTGCGTCTTCTACAAATTGTACTCATACCGCCTTCCCCCTTCTTCCATCGGGCGGCCAGACGAACAAATGGTTAGGTACCATCCTTATCTGGTTGAAATTGCTCTTGCTCGAACCAAGCTCTTTTCATGAGTAAATAGGCATCTTCTGGGTGAGCTCGCTTCACAAGAGCAATCCTATGTTTAATAAAATAAAATAAAACCCAACGGAAGTGATTCAAATATAGATGATTCAAAATGCTGAATTCGATACCATGGGGCCGATTTTTGAGTTTCGAACGCTCGCATTTTCACTCGTCATCTGTCAAAACGTCATAGTATTTTGACAGTTCTCGAGTAAAAAGTCGAGCGTTCGACACTCAAAAATCGGCTCCCATGTCTGGGAAAATAACGCCAAATACTAAATTAATAAGGGGATATAATTCGTGTAGATTTTAAAATTGGTATAGTTTTACATTGCGGTATTCAGATGAACATGCTATAAAAGATAACTGTACCAATTTTCAAATATACACAAATTATTTCCCCCGATTTAATAAAGTTTCTCGGAATTCTACGTCCACTATCGAATAGCAAAATTTACCAATCCCACTAAGGATCACATTTCAAAGAAATTCTCATAGCTAGTAGTCCTTACGGTCCTAAAATACGGTGACGTGAGACGTCAAAATAGCGGCCAAGTACGAATATTTTTTAATCGATTTGGGTATGGATGCTCGATATATGATTTGAATTAAATCATTAATGTTTATAGAAGCCACGGGCACAGATGAGTCCTATGACACTGACAGTGAGATACCTGATAGTTATGAACAAGCTTCTATTTTTTTATGCAGCTATGTTGGTCGACATGCTTATTAATTTTAGTATACACACTTCTAACAATGTCTTACATATTTTTAAGCGCATTAAATTATAATACAACGCTGGTTTATTTATATACAGTCCCGTAATCCCATTACAATATAATTGGAATATAAGACATGTTTTTTAACTTTTATTTCAATGATCGATATCTGTTTATCGACAGCATCGCTTCGTTAGTCGATCGATACAGACTTACAAACCAACTTTTGCAGTACGTCACCATGTAGGCAATACAAGTTTCTATAATATTAATTTTACTAATTTGCATGTACTGTCAGGATGAAAGTTTATAAAACATAGTAGGCAAAGGCATTTAATATTTCAGCCAAAAAATACACTTTTGAAAAGTAGGTACATTTAAATAATTAGTTTATGCATAAAAAATTACAACTCGCACCATTTAATTTTATGATTATCAACGATAACAAAAACTTCCATTAACAAACATGCATTATTTTAAGTTTTTCTTAAGGTACATACGAATGATTTACTATTAAAAACTCGCGGAAATGTGAAATTCGCAAAGTTTGATAGTCAAATTTATGTGATGTGGTAATAATAGCAACCATGCAAAATAACTAATATGCCAGATTCGCAAATTTGCTAAAGGTTATGAATGTATAAGAATTAAATACCACCATAATAAACTGACGTATGTGCCCGATTCGCCAATTTGCTGTAGTCTACTTTTTTGGTTGAGTAATAATCTAATAATTGCCACTATATTAAATTAACCAATCTGCAGATTCGCAAATATGCTATAGTTAATAATATGGATGAGGAATAAATGCCACCATAGTAAACTATCGTATCTGTCAGAATCGCAAATTTGCTATGGGCTAATCGTACCGGTCATTAATAATTTCCACCATAGAAAGTTAACGAAAATGGCAGATTCGTTAATTATTCACAGGCGTCCTAACTTCATCGGCCAAGGAAAAATGCCTTATCTACACTTCGCAAGTCTACCATGGGATAAAACAGATAAAATGTCAGATTAGCACAACCGTAACTTTGAAACCTTAAAAGATAGAAGTCTAGAAATTTGTGACATTGTAGATTACCATATTTGGTACATAATTACATCAATAACTCAATTTTGACAAAAATGCACTTATGTTAGTTTAGCATGGGGGCGACGATATTTAGTTTCTTAGTTTTCCAGTAATATGAGAAGAGAACTTAACTTTAGCTTTGTAGAAACGGATAATGTAAAAAAATATATATTTTTATTTTAGTAAATTACGAAACGAAAAATTTTGTTCTCATCTCGTATACTACATTATGTATACTATTTTATAAAATTATGTATTCTACTTGAGTTTTTCAATGCAAGAAATTGAAGTTGACCGTATTTGCCCCTACTATAAAGAAATATGTATCCACCTTTCTTATACACAGCTTTGTATCATAGGTATAGTACATTGTATACCTTTACAGTTAAGAAATAAGTAAATTTATTAAGATTCAAACAGTATTACAAAACTGAGCATACCAATTAAAAACCACAACATTCCCCAGCAATAAATAGCGAGATTTTGTACCTTCCTTTTGGAGAGAAACTAAAGGAACTTGGTTCATAACGTTTACCAAAACAATTACCAAACGTTAATGCTGTAATTATTTCCAGCCCAACCAAATACAAATAACGCTCTCGGCGCGACTGCGGCGGGAACAATACATGGCCTTCGGGATCTCGGGGGCTGAGGGCAGGGCCGCCATGCTGCACGCTGATGTCGTGGTCGCTTACTGGGACAACAAGTAAGGGCTGCAACAGTAAAATTGGGTATGACGGATATTCGGTCAATGACAGATTGATCTGGACGTTCAAGCCGATGGCAAACAATATCAGTTTCATGTGGCTGCATCCACTTTTATATATCCTCCTCCTCGCTCCTCGCGGTGACCTAGCTCTCTGCGTCACAGTTAGGGCATGAAACTTCCCGGGAAATCCCGGGAATTCCCGGGTTTTTGTATGGAAACCGGTACCGGTAAGTACTGCACGTCCTAGTCACAGTGTTTTGTGTACAAAGTAAGATGAGTGACCATCTATTAGCGGCCTGCAGTGTCGTGACATCCTTTGCACTCAATTCTTATCAGCTTGCTTGTAAAATGCCGTTTTTTTTCTTTTTTTTAATTCTGATTGTGGATTTATAGGCCGGGCCCAATAAAGCGATAGGAGTGTGCGGCTGTTTTTAGTTAACGGGCCGCTAAAGTTAGTTTGTCCTTATCTGTCACTTTGACATTCACGATTAGAGAAAGAGACAAAAACTTTTAGTTCTAGTCTTATTTGACTGAACTAAGAATATACTGAACACGGTTAGATAAAATATATTTTTTACAAGAGTATAAAAAATATACTGTAGCTCTAGTATAAGTTTTTTCGAAACATTAACTAATTCGAACGCGTTTGCGTTTTATCTCAAAATGTATGAAAACGCTCTCACCGAGTTTGAAATACGCGCGTTCATCGGTTAGCAACAAATGTTATACTCGCTGTTTTAGTTTCCACTAGTGACCACCAGAGGCGCTGTTCACGTTTTCATACCACTTTCATACCTTTTGAGACAAAACGCAAACGCTTTCGAATTAGTTAATGTTTCGAAAAAACTTATACTAGAGCTACAGGACAGTCCAGGAAAAACTAATTTATTTTCCAGAGCAAATCAACCTAGAGTAGCAGACTACACGATTACCCACTTGGCCCAGTGTGACGGAGAGAGAGGCGTGTGCCCCGACGCGAGACTCGGAGGCAGTAACGACGTCGTCATAGGTATGTATTACTAATTATCAACTCCTTGTTACATGACTGACTGTCCATACATAGTTATAATTTATCATGGAAAGTGTTGATCTGGGCCAGCAGTGTTACCAGATTTTTACGCTTAATGAACTTTCAAATCATTCAAGCTCCTGTACAGTGTACAATACTGACCCTCCCGCCATATACCCATGTCCTGTTCCGATGCCCTAGCGCGTGGTGCGATTCATTTCGTGCCTGAAAATTTTTCTTTTCCTTGATTTTTTTCAAATTCACCATCTACTCTGGGCTCTAGGCACATGCCTAGAGCGGCCGCCCCATCCGCTCTACGATCATGCCTAGTTACCCTAATAATTTTCTAAAAATTACCAGCATAGAAGTAAAAAATTAACAGTACAACCAGAAATATAGTAACGTTTGCTTCATGTTTGCTTACTTTTCTAAAAAGCGCATTTACTATTTACAGTGTCAGGTCACCAGAAAAACGGCGTAACCACCATCACCTACCGCCGTCCCCTGGCAGCCAAGGAACCCAAGAAAGATAAAGAGATCCTTACGTCTCGGTCGCAGTCGGTGATAGCTGCATTCGGTCCCCTCAACTCTCGATATGAAGCCAACGCACATTCGTTCATGGATACGACGAGGAGTGACGTCCAGCTCGACTTTGGGGCTCAGGTAATTTTGCATTGGTCGCCTGTTGTAGATAAGCCAGGACTTGAGGGAGTATGAAACCCAGGATTTGGCGGGTGTGTTAACATGCGGCCACACGAAGGAAGGTACTGCTGTTAAGTGAGGCAGAGATAGGCAGATTGGACTAGAAATACTATAGAATCGACCACCATCTCTAACTGGCAATTTCTTTCCGCTTCTTTACCATCTGCCACAGCGGAAAGGCAATCCTCCTAACGTTATCCCAATACAATTGAATCTTGAAGGATGTCTGGGGTCCGCCACATAATCCTAAGATTTGGCTTACTTTTTACGGAAGCGACTGCCATCTAATCTTCCAACCAACCTTATTGGGTGATCCCAATAAGGTCTACTTTCCAAGATTGCCAAGCTTATTTTGGGTATTGTAGTTGAACATTAGCGTTTTTACAAGCTTTTAATTAACTTGCACTGTTTGTATGTATGCACTGTAAGTTATCCTCGAAATTCGTAATCCTTTTTTCTGCCACTTGCCGGTATCCAATTGAGCTGAAATTTGCATAGTTAGTTCAGTGCTAATGCTGGAGACAGAAGGTGGCCATAGCAACTACAGAAGATACAGTAGTCGTGTTTGAGCTCAGTAGTACCGTCTCAACGAGTAGTTGATGACGAAAAAAAAGTACAGCAATAGAAGCTTAGAAAAATAAAATAAAATGAAATAATTTTTTTTCATAGGTTAGCTGGAAGAGATCCTTTAAAGGAATAAGTTCGCCTTTGTAGAATTATCACTATTAAGTTTGTTTTTTCTTGTATGTACTTGATTTGTGCAATAAAGTGTTTACTACTACTACTACTTTGATAGAAATTTATGATGCACTGTGTTGAGAGCGGTCGGGGACCTAAATTTTCTCTTCTACTGTCAACACAGCGAATTGTCGTTTTATAAAAATAGTACATTACTTACCAAGGGCGATAAGAGAGAATGTCACTGATCGCAGGTATTTTACGCCCGAGCCGAAGGCAAGGGCGATAAATATGCGATCTGAGGCTTTCTTCATTATCGCCCGTGGTAAGTACAAAATTTTATGCCACCCCCTGGCCAGGAAGTGGGTTTTTTCGCGCGCGGAGCGTGCGATAATGGCCACTTTATGGCTAGGTGTGACATAAAAATATTTATAATCCACAGAACGACAACACCTGCATCGGTCTAGCCGAGCTGGACGAGGACGGGCCGGCGCCGTGGCCGCCGCGCGTCATCGCCGGCGTCACCAACTTCACGGCGCGCATCGGGCCCGCCGGCGGCCGGCGAGGATACACTCCCATCACTGGTACGTACACTGCTCATTGTCATCAGGCGCGGACACAGTGGGGCGCCAGTAGGGCATGCAAACCGGGATCCCGGATAGGCATCTTCTTTGCCCCCAGGCTAGATGCTGGCCAAGAGCGATCCAATTATTAATTTTAAAAAAACCCGGGATCCGAAATACCGGGATCTGGGACCGATTTTTACAGTATTTGAATACCGGGATTGAAACAGACCAATACCGAAATATCGGAATACCGGTATTGAAGATTTTTGCATTAAATTTTAATTGAAAAATATGAAAAACACATGTATTCGTAAAATTTATGTGAAGGCAACAATTAGAGAGTTGAATAGTTATTATCATCATCATCATCATATCAGCAGAAAGACGTCCACTGCTGGACATAGGCCTCCCCCAAAGTGTGCCACAATGACCGGTCCTGCGCCATCCGCATCCAGCGGACCCCGCGACCTATATTCACAATCATTTCGGAAATATTTGTCATTATTCTCTGCCCTACATTATTTTTCTACTTATATATAACACAGATAGACATTGTGACGGTAAAATGTCACTTACTCGTATTCGAATTCGAATACCGGATTCCAATCCTGGTATAAAAAGAATCGTCCGGTATTGCCCTAGGCGGCAGTGGCAATTCATCGTCGATTTATGGGCGCTTTCAGAGTCTTTAAACAATAATTATGTCATCAATTTCATCGTGTGTGTTTATCGACATTATCCTCATTTCTCTAATTCCCACCGCATATTAGTAGGTATATAATTTTTAGCACACTTATTAATTGTATAAGGTAATTTTGTAAAATAAGCATATAATATGATAAATTTCAAATAAAATGGTTTCAAATAAGCTTGCTTTTGTTATGTACTCACCTACATTTATCTCTGTTTTCTTTCATGCAGACAATGATATAAGTAAAGGATTTTTACCGTATGGTAACTATACTAACCCTTTTTATCCTATACCTTCAGCCATTCCTAATTATCTCATCCACTGTCATTTTTAATCATTTGCATACACCTCTCTAAAGCATAACGAACCTTAAAACTCAATGATTACTATAAACACATAGTACATTACTTAACAAGGGCGTTAAAACAAAGAATGTCTCAGATCGCAGGTATTTGACGATAAATATGCGATCTGAGGCTTTCTTTATTACCGCCTGTGTTAAGTACAAAATTTTATGTCACCCCCTGGCCAGGAAGTGGGATTTCCCGCGCGCGGAGCGTTTTACCCCGGGGCGCCCCTTAGGAGCGCCCTGCGTCAATCTTCTAGCCAATAGAGGTAATTTTCTCTAAAGCTTTGTGGAGTCCGGTCGTTCATGCTTGAAGGACATAGTAACTACTTTAATACTAGTGTCTTCTCTTGGAGATTGACGAGAGACATCACTCTGTTATGGATTAGTTTTTGTTGACATTGACTCTGAGAGAGACCTCTATATTAAATTGGTTTTTTTTTTCCTTTTATATTTAAAACTTATTATTTTTATTTTGACGCTTTGAGACCATGTACATCTCAAAGCACGTTATAATAGTCATTATTAAGAATATTTTGACGCTCAGAGACCATTTACATCTTTGAGATATTATATTAAATTTTGTTATTCAGACTGAGACCTTATACATCTCTCAATTTTACTATTATTGTAATGTTTGTAATAGATAATTAATATTTTGACATGAAAAATGTATTAAATTCTTATTGATATATTTCTTAAATTGTAAATTAATATTTTCTCATGAAAAATATATCATATGCTTAAATTGTAAGACTTTTTTAAAATTGTACATTAACATTATGACATGTGATGTGCCCTTGTGGCCTATTTGCAGAATAAATGTTTGAATTCTGAATTTTGAATTTTGAATTCTATGTGTCTTAGATTTCTTGATCTTAAGTAGGTTAAGTATTATCATTGTAATAAGCATATTTTTGTGAGAAAATGGCTGACTGTCGAGTTTCTTTCGGCGTTTCTTCTCGGCAGTGGCCTCTGTGAAACGCTAGTAGGGTTTGACTTGTAAAAGTGCCATTGCGGCCTACTTACAGAATAAAGTTCATTTATTTATTTATTTATTTAAGCTACGTACATATAAAAAAAAAGCGGTAATTGCCGCTTTATGGCCAGGTGTGACATAAAAAATATTTACATATTCTTTATAGGTACCTAATATTCAATTAGCTTAAGCACGATATGTTATATCATTCAGTCATATTTTTATGGCCAAATTGTATTAAAATGTCTCATAAAACGAGGTGACAACCTATCATGCCAGCTTGGACACGCCAGCGAAAACCTTATCAAAACACTCTTCCACCCTCGTTTTCCAATTATACCACCACTCGCTCACTTCATTTAATATATTTTAAACAGAAAACTTCCATGCATCTCAGGCATATTGAAATATAATGAACGGGTCACTCACGTCTCATGTTTTGGTTACGTGGCACAGTGTTCCAAAAACGCTTGAGACCGGACATTTTTTGTTGACTCTGGAAATCGATGTAATTCAATGTCCTAATTAAAAGTGTAGAAGTGACCCCCTGTCAATTCTTTATAGATTCGAAGAAAAAAAATAATAAAGTTGGCTACTTCAGGTAGGTACAAAAACGGAAAAATTGCTCATTTTCTGTTTTTGTAAATTTTTGGAATGGCATTCATTTATCATGTGATAATGCAAAGAATTGCTCGTTCTTTGGGCTATTAAATGTGCACGAATAGTAGACAGAGTGAAAGAAAACGACGATTAACTCGTTTTACGATTTATTTTATTTTTTTCTTATACGTGCCGTTTACGACATTTTTTGTTATTCCGGGCGATTGCTACTATGTATGTCTATCACCATTAATAAAAACAGTTCCAAATCTCGTGGAACTTCCGAGAAATTAAATTTTAACTGTTACGTCAATAGCGCCTGATGGTCGTGCATAGCAAACATCGAAACCACTATTTCTTATTTTGGCAGCAGGCACTTATTTAAAACAAGTAAAGGCTTATTATGATATTTAACAATACAATTTTGGAAAACTATAGTCGAAAACGCTATTCAAAACCAACAGGTGTTGCCACTAAAAGAAAACATGTTTACGGTGGTATATTTCCATTTTTTTAAAGACCGCACTAATAATATTTATAGGTAGTTTTAAACCTCCGATTTTATTAAACAAGTATTGACGTGTATTGACGCGGGCTTCCAGCAAATGCCTAACGAGGGTGGACTCCTTCCCGCGCCACACGTAGCCTTTCATAGGAATGACTAATTATATACCACCTTAAGCATGTTTTATTTTAATGGCAACACCTGTTGGTCTTGAATAGCGTTTTCGACTATAGTTTTCCAAAATTGTATTGTTAAATGTCGAAATAAGCCTTTACTTGTTTTAAATAAGTGCCTGCTGCCAAAATAAGAAATAGTGGTTTCGATGTTTGCTATGCACGACCATCAGGCGCTATTGACGTAACAGTTAAAATTTAATTTCTCGGAAGTTCCACGAGATTTGGAACTGTTTTTATTAATGGTGATAGACATACATAGTAGCAATCGCCCGGAATAACAAAAAATGTCGTAAACGGCACGTATAAGAAAAAAATAAAATAAATCGTAAAACGAGTTTTTCGTCGTTTTCTTTCACTCTGTTTACTATTAGTGCACATTTAATAGCCCAAAGAACGCGCAATTCTTTGCATTATCACATGATAAATGAATGCCATTCCAAAAATTTACAAAAACAGAAAATGAGCAATTTTTCCGTTTTTGTGCCTACCTCAATTAGCCAACTTTATATTTTTTTTTCTTCGAATCTATAAAGAATTGACAGGGGGTCACTTCTACACTTTTAATAAGGACATTGAATTACATCGATTTCCAGAGTCAACACAAAATGTCCGGTCTCAAGCGTTTTTGGAACACTGTGCGTGGTCCTTAGGCTGGTTTTCCCCTAGAGCTATGCTATGCTGTTTCCATACATTTGACACATGGCTCCAGCTCGAGCTACGGGTCAAATGTATGAAAACATAGCATAGTGTAGCTCTAGTGGAAAACCAGCCTTAATCATGAGGTTCAGCCGCGACGGCGTCGCGTCTAACATGTCGAGCGATATTCGACGTTAAAGACGTGAGTGACCCCATTTATTATATTTAATTATGTCATTTAATCTAAACTTTCGTGAGACATGTTATAACTTTATTTTACTAAACGGTTAAAACTCACGTATTAATTGTCACTTCGGGCGACATGTTTCGAACTCTTCGGGAGTCGCAGACGCACTCATCCTGAGGAAGAACTCCCGAAGAGTTCGAAACATGTCGCCCGAAGTGACAATTAATACGTGAGTTTTAACCGTTTAGTAAAATAAAGTCATTTAATCTAGTTTATATTAAATCTCTTTTTTTAACTTTACTTATACAGAACAATATTTAAAAGTATTATTGTAATCCCAGGGCACCCATCTTGGGGCATCGCGTGGTACATCAACGACCAGCTCATCCCAGAGCTGTATGTGGAGCGCGGCAAGACGTACACCTTCACCGTCGAGGGTGGAGAGGATCAGACCAACCCAGCGAAGTACGTTTTAAAATAAATAAATGAAAATTTGTGGACAGTCTTACACAAATCAACCTAGTCCCAAACTAAGCAAAGCTTGTACTAAGGGTACTTATATAGATAAATAAATACTTAAATACATAAAAAAACATCCAATACCCAAGAAAAAATATTCGTGCTCATCACACAAATAAATCCCCTGGCTGGGATTCGGGGTTTTTTGCGATTTATTTATTTCGTATTGAAAATTTACATGTCATTTTATAAAACTAAAATAGCATGGATTCACAAAAAGATCGCCAGAGTGTATTTAAATAATAAACATTAATAAATAAATAAAAATCAAAATTAAATACATATTAAAATTAAGATAATAATATTATTACTAATTGGTACAATGTGAAGTTTATTAAAATGCGATTTAATGTCCTAATATCAATAATTTAATACAATACAAATCGAATACTTGACTTCGCTGATGAGAAAAACTGTTCTAAGGCGTGGCGGTTTGAATCCCTAACTACGCTCAGGATTACATGTAAAATCCCTCGCTACGCTCGTAAAATAAAATAATTTTGTTATTTTTATATAGGAAAGTTCAAACCAAGTAGGTAAACCAATTATAAATATAATTTTACACCAGTTAGTGCTAGGGATTATTAAGCTCAAAGTGATATGTTTTAATATTAATATAATAAATATTACTTACATGTGCAAATTTAATAAACTCAAAGATAATCTGAAAATTAAAACTTACCGCATTTTACTACACAACACGAGTGTCAATTAGACAAACAATATGTTGCCAGAATCAAGTAAAAATATCTACCAATTGTACTAAAATGTTGTGCAAATTTTGTCAAAAAAAGTGTATCAGGGAGATGATAGCCAAATTAAATTTTAAGTTAGTAAGGTAGTATGACACTTTAGAATAACTTTTATAAAATAAACTATATATAAATATAGATAGCCAAACTTATGGAAAAAATTATGTATGTATGTGTACTATATCTCTGTTTCGTGTCCAGATTCCACCCATTCTACATCAGTGACTCATCCGAAGGTGGTTACGGCCAGAAGAAGCCAGAAGACCAGAACAAGCAACGAGTATTCGCGGGAGTAGCTCGTGATAACGAGGGCTACGCGTACCCTACTGCTAGTAAGTTAAGAAAATGAAACTATGCTTTAGATAATTTAGACTGTTCATAAATCTATTAATTTATTTGTTAATCTTGCAAAAATGTTGACGTGTATGGCTACGGAGTGCGAAAAAATATGAGGCTTAGTTTAACGTTGGGCGTTCCCCACCTGATAGTATCTAGTGGGGAAGAATATTCCTATTTGACCGTAACACGGTTATTTTAACCTCTTGGGGGACTTGGTTACTTTATAGTAATATAACTTCAGCTAGTAATCTAGTTCGTGTGCTGGCAATGTCACTTGTGTGGCATTTGCCAAGCTTATCCGACAACAAAGATGTCAAGATGACAAAAATTTCATCATAAAAAATATATTTAAAAATCTACGTTTCAGTTGGTCGTTATTGCGAGTGGACGCACAAGACGATAGACCAATCAGCCGTGTCAAACACATTCGAAGCGTATATGCAGACGCTACAGCTGGAGTGCAATGATGGTGAACCGGGCATACTCAACTGGACCGTGGCAGAGGAAACGCCCGACCTCGTCTATTATCAGGTAAGGTATAAAGACGTACAGACGGCTTACCGACAAAACAAACGCTTTTCGTCATCTTTTATAATGCGAAATGCTACGAGTAAGCCTTGGAATTCCTTGCCGGCATCTGTATTTCCGACTTCATATAACCTGGATCTATTTAAGGCATGTGAATAGACATTCGGCCTCATCTTTGCCCGCTGGATAGATGTTGACCAAGAGCAATCCCATTATTAATTTTAAAAAAAACGGTTTATGTTAACTACAGTCGTATCGTAAGTGTCATAACTGCCCAACTCTCCTTGGCTAAACAAATTTAAATTATGGCCACGATTATGTAAGAAAAACTGCTTTCTTCTGTCTAATTTTTACAACATAAAAAAGATGAACCCAGTCTAGATGCTAGATAGACACGTATTGCAAGCTCTGGTTTGATGTAGATTTCTCAAACAGGCACTTTAAACCGTTGATCCCGGCATTTATCTAGGACAGCAGTCGTTAAACCAGGTCAGAGACCTTCGGGCGCCATGCAGCAACTCAGCAAGCATAAAATTACACAGAAGGACAATATGACTTTTGCCCTTTCGCGGCGTGTGTATATCTTAGTGGATTTGATACCATGAGTGTCCTATTATATATTAAGAATATGATTTTGTTTCAGTGCTATACACACAATAACCTGGGCTGGAAGATTCACGTACTGGATCCAGGGCAACCAATCCCACTTCCTGGTGATCAGAAAGCAAATCTTAACTCCGCGGCCGTATCTACTCCGACATTAACGGCTGCGATTGTCATTTTTACGTCTCTTTATATTCTGACGTCGAGATAAGAATGCATTGAATAAATAGCGAGCTCTGTTAAATAGAGTGCATGGAGCGGCATTATTGTTTATTGCGGATACTGAAGCGGTAAGGTAACGGCAGACGTCCAGTGTTGGGCACTTTAACACTTTACACCCGGATTGAAACGATTGTGAGCTCGAATTACATTTTAATTGACAATATTTTTAACAAGTATCGTTAAAGTCGAATTTTCACTAATGGACAGTCCATTCCTATTTCGAAGATCATAATAAATAAAAAGACCGTTTATGTCTTTCACTATGTAAAGTATGTAACAAATTAAATTCTACAGAAAAAAAATTACTATACGTAATTCTTAATTGATAGTAGGCGCCTCTTTGGCGTAGGCCTTTCTTATTATCCCCATTAGTTAGCTTAGATCATCCAGTGATGTCTAATATTTTGTTTGAAAATTCAACACTCATTGTTTTTAATAATAAATAATGTGCATCGATGGGCCCTTGTCCATTACTGGTGATGTTACTTATATAAGGTTAACGTATCAGCGCAGAGCACTAGCATGATACTTCACTCTTTCAATCTTAAGCGAATAATCGGTGTCAACTATTACGAATAATGATGTCTAACATTTAACGTTTGCCGTAAAAAGCCCTGGTTTAAAATATAAGTGGAAAAAAATGTGCTGTTTCATGTACTTCGTGGAGATTGTGATATAATTGTTGGGATATAAATATATAAGCAGTAGCAGAGCTCGCACAAATTTGTGTACAGGTGTTTTTTAAATTGGGTAAATAATGTCAATCAGCATTAAATAAATTTCATATCAAATACATTCTTATATATGGCAATTTGTGCGTCTACCTTTACGAATTAGCTTGAAATTATAGATGGAAGTCTATAGTTTACTATATTATAAAATGAATATCATAGATAATTATAAAATTGTGTATTTACATTTTACGGAATTGAGAAAGCTTCCGGCTTGAAGAGAATGAAACATAATTTTAAGTGAATGAAACGTCACAATAGTAACAATGACAATAACAATCGGCTAAATGTATTTATAAAAGTAGTACCTAAAGTTAAAATAATTTTAGGTGCATGCCTCGTGCTTGACAATATTAATAGATTTTTAACATTTTGTATATCAATTATACTTTTATTAATGTTAAGTATCTACTATCGTTAGCATGTAATATATCGACGTGACAATAAAAAGGCTCTAAACCAATTACTACGTATTAATACTATATATAATAATATATACATGTATGTAAAGTGCGGCAATTGTATTGTGCATAAATTATATTTCAAAGACCTAATAAAACCATTTGATCTTTAAAGAAAAATATATATATTATAACGCTATTTCAGAGCAGTTAGAGACGATATATGCGTGACATCATTAAATTAAATTAAAAAACACGAATAAATCTTCTAATGGTCAGATTATTCCACTGCAGTCATACTTAATAATAGTTTTCGTATGTCACAAATGATTTTACTAAACAATAAAAAATAATTAAAAACAAAACTTCAACTATTCTACGAGTAATCTAACAACCCATCCCGAGTCATACCTGGTGCAAAGGTGCCCAAAACGCTTGCAGCGTTGCCGCGTTGAACTGCAATCGACAACCTTTGCATCAAGTATGACCAAGAGCGGGGGTCAAGTCCCCTGTCCCGCATTCGTCTAAACTAATAAATAAATATAAAAATAACTATAAATAAATAATGGTAAGGAGTGGCTATAATAGTTTAAAGTTTTGAATGTCTAATAAGGTACTGTACTGATACTGAAATATGACAATAATATTCATCTGCCGTGTTAAGATAATAATGATTTTATATTGATAACATACCATTACAGTTTCAATAACGTAATACTCGTAAATTTATATAGCTGTCGTACAGATTTTATAACTATTGAAATAACTTCTTGCATGTTGCATTTGCTATGAAGTGATTACTTACGAGACAATAAAAATTGTTAAATATAATGTTTATATAAATGGTTTCTAAAGTATTAAGATACCTATAGATAACGTTTTCACTTCGAAATTCAAGTCAGTATAAATTAATGCTTAGGAAAACTGGATTTTACTGGATGGCCTCCGACCACGTTATTAAGCGTTTTCTACAAATAATGAATCAATATTAGGTCGTCCAAAGTAGATCGTAATCATAATTAAGACGAACATAGCATAGCTATAGGAAATTTTCAAGTTACCAAGAATGTGGATTGTTTTCACCTAAGAGGTAATCTTTATAGTATTTAATAACTTCATATGTATTAAACTTTTGATGTACTGAATGTTAATATGACAATAAATTGAAGTCGTCTGAAAAATAATAACAGTTATGTTGTGTGTTTAATGTTTATGAATACTATTTTAGATACTTAATTGTTTTCAGATATCAACTTTTACCTGTTAGATATGCCTATTGTAAGGTAATATATAGACAATAAATACTAGAAAGTAATTTTAAATCATTTTACACTTCGTAGCTGTAGATGTTGGAGCACAAATTTCTGTTAAGTGTAAGATTTTTTATAGTAAGTAGTTAATTACATTTGTAACTGATAAATAACAAAAATTAAACTTTTCAATTAATGTCAAAGGCCTGTGCTTTATATTGTGAAGTGATCGTGCCTCTGACGCAGAAGTAAGGTATATATTTAAAGTTACTAACAGTAAAACGGTGCTTAGTTTCGGTTTTATTTGTCTTGAAGTTATTGTAATTTATCTAGATTATGCTTGAGCCTAGAGAAGACCGGACAATCTAGAAATATG
Organism: Cenopis cana; assembly: GCA_951800055.1. Classification (NCBI taxonomy): domain Eukaryota; kingdom Metazoa; phylum Arthropoda; class Insecta; order Lepidoptera; family Tortricidae; genus Cenopis; species Cenopis cana. The sequence goes on along the minus strand of OX637493.1, from coordinate 12,226,315 downwards.
AAAATCGAAAAATACTGTAGTCCATTCCTTTATTTATTTATAGTGTAGGTTTTGTTAATATTATGATATTGTCGTATATATTTACATGATATTCACTGCTTAAAGCCAGAGGTTCGTGATTTTTTACTGTTCCCTTTGGAAACAATACAAATAGTTTACACTGATTTTTATAATTCCAATATGACGAAGAACAAATTTGACACTAAATAAAAGTGTGTTTACATTGAACTTAAATAACTGATATTAAACTTCGTAAAATACTGATTTATACCTATTTCATGAACACTAGAAAAAATATTTTAAAATTGGTCAAAAAACGTACCTACTTACAAAAGTTATCCCAGTTTCTTCAAGAATAATTATTAAAGCATTACCTATTAGGGAACGATAACAGATGAAAGGGAAAATATTTATTTCATAATTTAACTTAACTGAAAATCGACCTTTACAAGGTCATTTATCTCCTAACATGATTTGGGACGTCGGACTGAAAATACTTCCTCTAACTTTATTTATGTTACCTTTCTATATATGAAAGCCTGAAAATTGTACTAGCATAGACACATTCCATACCAAACCAATTAAATCATCAATGTAAAACGTGACAAACCTCAAATAATTCTGTCCAGGCAAAATTACATTAACATAAAAATTACTTATGTTTTTATATTTTAAGTGCATCTTAGAAACAGCCCATAGTTTTGAAAGTGTATTTATTGCAGAGTTACGTTTTAACGAGTAGGTATATGGACGAAAAATCAAATTTTCATTAGGTACCTATTCCTATGAAGTTTTTTTAGCCATGTGTGATGTAGTATGATGAGTGAGGGTTATTGACAGATCACATCAACACCCATGAGTTTTTTTCGTTCTTAAGTTATTATCATAATACTAAGACAAAAACAACCATCTGGATCTATCTGGAAAATTAGTAAAATAATGAAGGTAAAAAAGTGAATGCTCTTCGATTACTTTCGCTAATTGGTGATGTGTTATAAAATGCCAGGCCTGTAAAGCTAAAAACATGGAATTGCTTTTTCATTCAACTAATACTTACATGTATCAAAATATGGAAATTATCAAGCATATCGAGAATGAATAAGCTAATCGTTCATTGTTTTATGAACCCGTAACATATCAATGTACCGATCAATATTATGTTTAATATACTGGCCATGCGGTTATATGAAGTTTCCATTCATTTATTCTTATAAATATTCAGGATTATACATTTACACCTTATTCTTACAGTAGTTACCAGTAATTAATAAGTACAGAAAACAGATGAACGAAGCTTATGCTGCAGAAGTGCTAGTTCCGGTAGCTAGTTTATGTTTACCAAATGAGAAACGAAAAATAGGGCGTAGGTACTTGCTTATCAAATATTGTACATAAATTATTTTTTCTATTTATAGTGACCGGTACTGTTTGGCTATTCATTGCTGTTACTTGTGTAATTTATAATAACTTTGACAATAAACACCTTTTCTTAAACTAAATGTGTGTTTTTATTTTTTGAGTAGATATCAAATATTGGATGAATGACTGTTGTTTTTCGAGGAAAGGAAAACGCGGGCATCCTATCAGGCTCTAATCAAAGACAAAGAGTGAGTATGCCTACGTAGTACGTAGTGCGTTACCGCCCGGCCACGAAATCGAGCGGTGGCGGCAGCGGCAGCGGTTTTCCTATAGGATATATAGACATTGCGTGTGATCCCAACTAACTGCAGTGCGTTGCACGTCTCGATCGTGCAATGAACAGATGAAACGCTTGCCGCGCCGCAATTTGCGCAAAGTCGTGGTTGGGCTGTTAGGGGGCTAACAATAAATGGAAGTCGCCTCCGCACAAATGAGTGCTTACCAAAACTACTTGCGTTTTTTGGAGTTAAGAAAATTAATGAAATGATTAATAGCAATCGGATCAACAACAACAACGGACTAACAATCGAATCAGTCGGGACAGTAAATAACGAAACCTACGCGTACGCACATTCCTGTCTAAATAAATGAAAACCGTATAAAAGAAAGAGACAGCCTCAGTCTATGAGGTAATGAAGAGAAATGTTTTTGATTATTATAATGTGTGCGTGTTTTTGTAAATGTAGTCATTTTCGAGGGTCGAGGGTTAAAGAAAGAGTAGAATAAGTCAATTAAATGCCATTATTTTCGTTTAGAACTTAGAACACTTTATATGAGCAGAGCAAAGCGACACAATTCGTGTGTCAAAAATCTACCAAAGTAGTAGAATTTTTTTAGAGCGTCGCACAGAGTAATGAAACATTGCGGTCACTGACTCATGTTTCTTTCATTTAGTTCCACTTTTCTTATTTCAAGCTTTAAAATGTGTTTTTGTTTTTATTAGTACTAGACAAATGCACTCACAAATCGTTTACGGTGTCTAGTGAAGCCTTCTGTGTTGTTATTTTAAAAGAGTGAAACCTGCAGAAAACAGTTGCACCTGCTGTTATTTTTTATTACGGACTTGGATATTCAACACAAAGCGCTACTATGGCTGAAAAAGTAAGTAAAACTCTTTAGGGATATATTTCTGTGGTTAACCTCTTTTGTGTTACTTTTAAGACTGGCCGAAAGCTCCCACGGTTTAGACTGTTGGAAAAAAAAACCAACACCTGCTCTGTCAGGTGAAAAGTGAAGTCTCAATAATTTTGGCTTGTAGAATGAAATTGTAAGTGTTTGTTAAAATGAATAAATAAATGTTATAAATATAGTTTTGATGTGCAAAATCGACGTGTATAATCTTTACAGGTGTTATGAAATCATGGGAATTTATCAGGTTAGGTGTTAGGTTAGCAAATGATTTAATTTCTTGTGATTCTTGTGAACAACAAGGAAACTAAACTATAAATTCACTACTTTGATAACTGTGGCAGATACTGTTATTATAACTCTAAAAACCTTGTTGTAAAGTTGGCCTTGTTAAAAATAATTGGGTAAAGAAGTAAATAAATAACCAAAAAACTAGAGTCAAATACATAATACCATAAACTGTGACTGTTTTTGAATCTAGGGACTGCAGCAGGTATTTGTTGTCAAATCTTACTACCTATTGGTCGTTATTATACTTTACCATGGCCATCACATCCATTATAAACTATGCTTTCATTCATAAATAGACCAATATCTGGGCGAGCGAGCTTTGCTCGGCGTTTTGCCGGGCATGAGACCTTCTTCTTGGTCGTAACCTCATGTCTGAGGGACGTGACGACTATGGGCGACTCTCTCGACTACTGCTCTCCAGGCTGTTCGGTCTTGTGCCATTTGTACAGTTGCCTGTAAGGTGGACCCGGTGACTTCTTGGACCACATCTGTCCATCTCCTGGGTGCTCGGGCATGAGACCTAGCTAGATTGATTGCTCATCCCCGAAAACCCCCACATTAAACTTATAACAAAATCTTTTTCGTTGCACATCAGACGTTAACAAAAATGAAATCCGCAGAAAATCCAGGAGAACCCGCTCCCAGAGGCAGCGGAGCCCGTCCCGACCCCAGCTAAACCCGACAAGCCTGAGCCGAAGCCAACACCGGCCCCCGCTCGGTTCTGCATGCCGTCCTTCACAAAGACCCCGCCTCAGGACCTGTACCGGCAGCTGCTGCCGGCAATGCTCTTCCTGTTCACATTTGTGACAGTTATGACGATGCTGCTCACTTATATGGACACGTTCGGTAAGAATAAGAAACTGCCATGAATTTCATCTCATACATATATTTTTTTTTTTCTATAACCTATTTAGTGTCCCACTGCTGGGCAAAGGCCTCCCCTCTCTTCCGCCACTCGTCTCGGTCGTGTGCCAGCGCCTGCCATTCAGTATAGTATGTGTCAAGGTCGTCCCGCCATCTCCTTTTCGGTCTACCTCTGCCTCGGTAGCCATCCTGGGGGTAGCTAATTTAAATAAATAAAGAAAAAAAAAAATGTTACACAAATCAACCTAGTCCCAAACTGCAAACTAAACAACGTTTGTACAGTCAAGTGCAAAAATATGTATCGAATGAATCCTCTCATAAATATGTACCAAAACCTTAATTTACCAACATAAGAGCTATGGGACATCTTTTTGAGCAAGTTTGTATGCACCCATATTTTTGCACTTGACTGTACTATGGGTATTAAGCGACGATATACATACTTATATAGATAAATAGATACTTAAATACATAGAAAACATCCAAGAACAAATATTCATGCTCATCACATAAATAAATGCCCTGGCCGGGATTCGAACCCGGGACCTCCAGCTTCGTAGGCAGGGTCACTACCAACTAAGCTAAAGCGGTGCACAACTTGCTCAATGGGCTCCTGCGCCATGACCCGCAGGTCGACATCTTTACTGATCGCTGGCCTAAACTAATGTCTCGATGCCTCACTTATTGTGAGATGTATGAGAATTGATGGATGAATGCATCAGTTATAGTTATTTTCTTGTGTGTAATTAGTAAATTACTACATTGTACTCGTACCTAGTCATAAACAAGTGTAATTGGTGAACCGTTCTTGTTTAATAAATGAATAATAAATAATAATAAAATAATTGTTTTGTCCGATAATCCTGAGTTAATACCAACTGGCTCTGGTCCCGGCCATATTGGTTTCAAGTTCAATCTTGTGTTTCAGTGATTGACAATCAAAATGAAAAATATCTATTTTTTTCAACTTTAGGTTTATAAATACGGGTTGGGCATTCCTAGTAAGTAAACCTAACCTATAGGAGGGTCCGCTCTTTCACTTGATGCTCTTTGACTTGATGTAGATAAAGAGTATTTTGTATTGTATTATTTATGTCCCAGCGAGAGGCGCCCAGCAGTTCCGTCAAAACATGAGCCGGGACTACGAGCTGAAGATCCCGCAGGAGTCCGACTTCCTGGTCGCGTATGTGCGTCAGCGGCACCTCGGCCCGCGGCCCATCAAGGAGACACCCACTCCGACCTATACGGAACAGGCTAAGATGCTGGACAAGCTTTTAGGAGAAGTGGTGAGTATTTTACATATGACGCGTATGTGCGTCAGTGGCACCTCGGCCCGCGACCCATCAAGGAAACACCCACTCCGACCTATACGGAACAGGCTAAGATGCTGGACAAGCTTTTGGGAGAAGTGGTGAGTATTTCACATATGACGCGTATGTGCGTCAGTGGCACCTCGGCCCGCGACCCATCAAGGAAACACCCACTCCGACCTATACGGAACAGGCTAAGATGCTGGACAAGCTTTTGGGAGAAGTGGTGAGTATTTCACATATGACGCGTATGTGCGTCAGCGGCACTTCGGCCCGCGCCCCATCAAGGAGACACCCACTCCAACCTATACCGAATAGGCTAAGATGCTGGACAAGCTTTTGGGAGAAGTGGTGAGTATTTGACATATGACGCGTATGTGCGTCAGCGGCACTTCGGCCCGCGCCCCATCAAGGAGACACCCACTCCAACCTATACCGAATAGGCTAAGATGCTGGACAAGCTTTTGGGAGAAGTGGTGAGTATTTGACATATGACGCGTATGTGCGTCAGCGGCACTTCGGCCCGCGCCCCATCAAGGAGACACCCACTCCAACCTATACCGAATAGGCTGATGCTGGACAAGCATTTAGGAGAAGTGGTGAATGTCATGAAGTCTCCTGGGTCACTCAAGCGCGCCAGTATGCAGTAGTATGGTGGTGTCTCGTCTTCTAGTTTACTACAGTACCATGGCGGTGTCTCTTAGGTTACTACAGTACCATGGTAGTGTCTCCTGGGTTACTACAGTACCATGGTGGTGTCTCCTAGCCTCCTAGGTAACTACAGTACCATAGTCATAGTGATTTATTTGTAAACACAGGTGGAATACATTGGTGGATAAAAAAATGGTTTACGTAACACTATGTTTTGCCTATAGGCGTACAAAAGCAGTAGCATGATAAAGTTATTCAAAACATAAAAAATTAAAAGAAACATAATAATTAATAACGCAATAATAAGAGAAAAAAAAACAGAACATGGTAATGAAAATAGAACCGTGAGATGTCAATTTATTAGTACATTAATAAGTTCAATTCAATTAAATTACAACCATGGTGGTGTCACCTAGGTTACTACAGTAACACGGTAGTGTCTCCTGGGGTACTACAGTAACACGGTAGTGTCTCCTGGGGTACTACAGTAACACGGTAGTGTCTCCTGGGGTACTACAGTAACACGGTAGTGTCTCCTGGGGTACTACAGTACCACGGTAGTGTTTCCTGGGGTACTACAGTACCACGGTAGTGTCTCCTGGGGTACTACAGTAACACGGTAGTGTCTCCTGGGGTACTACAGTACCACGGTAGTGTCTCCTGGGGTACTACAGTACCACGGTAGTGTCTCCTGGGGTACTACAGTAACACGGTAGTGTCTCCTGGGGTACTACAGTACCACGGTAGTGTTTCCTGGGGTACTACAGTACCACGGTAGTGTCTCCTGGGGTACTACAGTAACACGGTAGTGTCTCCTGGGGTACTACAGTACCACGGTAGTGTCTCCTGGGGTACTACAGTACCACGGTAGTGTCTCCTGGGGTACTACAGTAACACGGTAGTGTCTCCTGGGGTACTACAGTAACACGGTAGTGTCTCCTGGGGTACTACAGTACCACGGTAGTGTTTCCTGGGGTACTACAGTACCACGGTAGTGTCTCCTGGGGTACTACAGTAACACGGTAGTGTCTCCTGGGGTACTACAGTACCACGGTAGTGTCTCCTGGGGTACTACAGTACCACGGTAGTGTCTCCTGGCTTACTACAATACCATGGCGGTGTCTCCTGGCTTACTACAATACCATGGTGGTGTCACCTATGTTACTACAGTAACACGGTAGTGTCTCCTGGGGTACTACAGTACCACGGTAGTGTCTCCTGGCTTACTACAATACCATGGCGGTGTCTCCTGGCTTACTACAATACCATGGCGGTGTCTCCTAGGTTACTACAGTAACACGGTAGTGTCTCCTGGGGTACTACAGTACCACGGTAGTGTCTCCTGGCTTACTACAATACCATGGCGGTGTCTCCTGGCTTACTACAATACCATGGTGGTGTCACCTAGGTTACTACAGTAACACGGTAGTGTCTCCTGGGGTACTACAGTACCACGGTAGTGTCTCCTGGCTTACTACAATACCATGGCGGTGTCTCCTGGCTTACTACAATACCATGGTAGTGTCACCTAGGTTACTACAGTAACACGGTAGTGTCTCCTGGGGTACTACAGTACCACGGTAGTGTCTCCTGGCTTACTACAATACCATGGCGGTGTCTTCTGGCTTACTACAATACCATGGCGGTGTCTCCTAGGTTACTACAGTACCATGGCGGCGGCGCCGGCTGTTGGCTGCTGCACCGAGTGTTTTTATATTTGAATCCTTAGAATATCTTTAACATTTACTTCTCATTTACTTTCCTTATAGTCGAAATGAAAAGTAGAGTGTTTAACTCGGGTGAAATTACCCATTTCACCCTAGACCTATTGAAATATCTCGTGTGAAATGGGTCACTTTCAACCCTTGGTTAACAATCTACTGTTTCTTTTTTTTCCAGTACAACGGCACATTCGTGGAAATCTTCCCGGACGGGCCGCGGGACCCGACCACGCTGTACCTGGAGCTGGCGCGCGGCTGGGCCGGCGTGGCCGTGCGCGCCGCGCCCCGCGACTACTTCCGGCTGCGCGGCGCGCGCGCCATGCACGCCTGCCTCAGCCCCACCGACCATCCCATACAGGTAACTATAACTACCGACCGTCCCATACAGGTGACTACCGACCATCCCATACAGGTAACTACCGACCATCCCATACAGGTAACTATAACTACCGACCATCCCATACAGGTAACTATAACTACCGACCAACCGACCATCCCATACAGGTAACTATAACTACCGACCAACCGACCATCCCATACAGGTATCTACCTATCATCCCGTACAGGTAACTACCGACCATCCCATACAGGTAACTATAACTACCGACCGTCCCATACAGGTAACTACCGACCATCCCATACAGGTAACAACCGACCATCCCATACAGGTAACTACCGACCATCCCATACAGGTAACAACCGACCATCCCATACAGGTAACAACCGACCATCCCATACAGGTAACAACCGACCATCCCATACAGGTAACTACCGACCATCCCATACAGGTAACAACCGACCATCCCATACAGGTAACTACCGACCATCCCATACAGGTAACAACCGACCATCCCATACAGGTAACAACCGACCATCCCATACTGTAACAGCTTTTGCTCCGGGCATGAGACTAAGGGCGTGGGATGAGGGGTACCCGAGGCCAGACCTGCGTCATATGTGGAACAAAAAGGGTAGAGAAAATGTTGGGCGCCTTGAAATTTTATTAAACTTATGACACAGGCCCCGCACTAACGATGCCCTAGTGGTGTATGGAGTCCACAAAAACAAACCAGTTTGAATGTTTATTTATACATTTATTTGTAAGGATTTTACACCCAGGCGTCCCCAGGTTACAAGTATTCAAACCAAATAGCGCTAATGCTTATCTAAATATATATCTAATTTGCCAACGTCGCAATTTATACTAAAATGTTAAAGAAACAACTATAAAACAATATTTATGGAGGACGGAATTCAACTAAAACCTACGGGTGTGTGTGTGTGCCTCTAAATGTCTTTGAAGCTGACTAAAGCAGTATGGAACGGACTCACATTTGCAATGCCTGCCTAACCGCTTGCTCTAAAAAGGAACCGTCGTCTTTCCCGTCTCCCGGGGAAAATCCTAGAAGCCACACAGGAAACCGCACTCCATTCGGGACTGGTTCCTGAACTTAGGCACTGTGCCCGTGCCTAGGAGCCCTGGAAACCAAACAGGATTATCATTAATACACTACCACATGCTACACCTAACCGCACTTTGTATGGAGACAGAACGGTCAAATATTACTGCCTATAGAGTAATTCCGCATACCGAACTTACCATTAAGGGCTTGAGATCAAGCGAGTAGTCGCTTTATACTCGGGCATGACTAGCGGAGTTGATGGCATTGCCGAACGACGGGCCGGAAGGGTGGCCGATGCCTAGAATTTCATAAATCTGCAACAAAGACGATAGATTCAATGCTCACGCCGAGCTTCATGGTTTGCGTCGAAACAACCAAAAGCTGATGGTATTCAATGAGAAACAACTTACATGAGAGGGCGTCCGAAATCTCCGAGTTAGCCGCCAACATTCTGGGGCGCGATTATACACGAAATTGCTACTTCGCGTGCCGGCGGGGCGAACAAATCTTTCCACAAAACGATGACAATCAGGCTTACTGGCCCATATCTCTTACACTTCCACCGAGCCTCATGGAGAAGAATAACCTCTTCTCTCGCCGTGAATTGTAGACTAAAAAGAAATAAAAATTAATCTGAACGAGAAAAACTATGCCTGAAATCAACACAAAATAATGATTTCCTAATTTAGAAAACCGATGATTAATTTCATGTAACAAAACGTAGTCTAAACTTGCTATAACGGAACGCAAACCGGTGAGTGTTGCTACATCAAAAAGAACAACTATGAGACAAATGTTGCTAGTATAGAAACGGAGCTGTTTAGGGTAAAGGTAAAAAATCCGGCGTTACAATACAGGTAACAACCGACCATCCCATACAGGTAACTACCGACCATCCCATACAGGTAACAACCGACTATCCCATACAGGTAACAACCGACCATCCCATACAGGTAACAACCGACCATCCCATACAGGTAACAACCGACTATCCCATACAGGTAACAACCGACCATCCCATACAGGTAACAACCGACCATCCCATACAGGTAACTACCGACCATCCCATACAGGTAACTACCGACCATCCCATACAGGTAACTACCGACCATCCCATACAGGTAACTACCGACCATCCCATACAGGTAACTAGTAATTACCGACCATTCCATACAGGTAACTAGGTCGCCGGCGAGGACGTCCACCGCGTGATCGCGACAATACAGTCACATACAGTCACTATTCGTCCCGGTACCGCCTCATACCGGGTGGAGTCAGTCCGTGCTAGCTCGGGCCTAGCTGAGTTTCTTGCTGGACTCTTCTCAGCTAGGCTAGGTTTAGTGAACCAGAAAACTTCCAATAGCTCGATTCCACTGACACGAATCAGATTCGGTTGAAATTTATGGAGCAGTAACTGGTCCATACGATGGGTCGATATTAGGTTTATATGGGTCGGCAATAGGTTCACATAGGTTTAATTTATGAATCATGAATAAAATGCTACAACGTTATATTTTTATTTGCAGGTGCCTTTCAACGAATCTGACGAACACGACACTTTCTTCAGGTGAGTACCTAATAATAGTAAAATTAATCAGATTAAGTAATTTTGTCAAATATATTTTCTATGACCTAAGAAATAAGTCATATTGTACGCAGAATAAATACTTCCAACGTAAAGTTAAATTTTTGTCTAGTTTACTTTCAGTTTCAGTAGAAATACAATGACCTTTTTTAATATATTTCATTGCATGTTTGAGAAAAGCACTATTCATACCTCGGCGTGAAAGGGGTTGCCAGCCTCGTAACTATCCGGACTCGCTACGCTCGGCCGTTTATATGTACTCGGCCGGCAACCCCTTACTTCCCGGCCTCTGTAGTAATGGAGGTACTATTATACGCGTGCACTACACATTGGGCCCAAGACGCCAACGTGTGAACATAGTTAGCGAAGCGCGCCAAGATCCTTACATGTATGGATGAAAACCGACACCATTCGGGTTGGGTCATTGTCAGTCGGAAAAACAAAAGTTGTCCATTCGGTGGTCAATAGTTAACGGCTTGTGCGCATGTAATTTACGTTTTTATTACATGGATTTATAGACACGGAATTACAGACTATGCGGGTTTATCAGATCAATCGACAATTAAGCTTTGCAACCCTTAACTTTTGACATGTTGCGAGTCAGCGTTGGCGCCAACTACCAACGTACAGCCAAGCGGGTCTCTATACGTTGGCCCAATGTGTATCTTTATAGTCAACATCACGACCGCTTTAGCTTAGTTGGTAGTGACCCTGCCTACGAAGCTGGAGGTCCCGGGTTCGAATCCCGGCCGGGGTATTTATTTGTGTGATGAGCACGAATATTTGTCCTCGGATCTTGGATGTTTTCTATGTATTTAAGTATCTATTTATCTATATAAGTATGTAAAGGTTGACGTTTGTCACATTGGTACTGTCAGATTTGTGACTCGCCAGCATGTCGACGGCACCCCGCTACGCTCTGAGGGACACAAGCGAACCCTAACCTAACCGACATTTGACAATACCTATGTGACGAACGTCAACCTTGACAGATTGGTCAAAAGTAGTTTTGCCTGTTTTTGTCGGTTAAAAGTCCTTTTGACCAGTTCACACTTTTGACTGCGACATGTATTACATGTATATCGTCGCTTAGTACCCATAGTACAAGCTTTGCTTAGTTTGGGACTAGGTTGATTTGTGTAAGATTGTCCACGAATATTTATTTTATTGTATTTATTATGCCATCTGCGCAGGTCGCGCGTGCTATGTCTGCCGCTGTACACGGTGTTGTTGGCGGCGGAGGCGGCGCGCGCCGACTACCTGTTGGTCGGGGGCGACACGCGCGCCCGGCACCTGCGCCACGTGCCCTTCCACCAGGTCCAACTGAAGGTGAGTCAGGCCCGCCAGTGCTGTGTCTGCCGCTGTACACGGTGTTGTTGGCGGCGGAGGCGGCGCGCGCCGACTACCTGTTGGTCGGGGGCGACACGCGCGCCCGGCACCTGCGCCACGTGCCCTTCCACCAGGTCCAACTGAAGGTGAGTCAGGCCCGCCAGTGCTGTGTCTGCCGCTGTACACGGTGTTGTTGGCGGCGGAGGCGGCGCGCGCCGACTACCTGTTGGTCGGGGGCGACACGCGCGCCCGGCACCTGCGCCACGTGCCCTTCCACCAGGTCCAACTGAAGGTGAGTCAGGCCCGCCAGTGCTGTGTCTGCCGCTGTACACGGTGTTGTTGGCGGCGGAGGCGGCGCGCGCCGACTACCTGTTGGTCGGGGGCGACACGCGCGCCCGGCACCTGCGCCACGTGCCCTTCCACCAGGTCCAACTGAAGGTGAGTCAGGCCCGCCAGTGCTATGTCTGCCGCTGTACACGGTGTTGTTGGCGGCGGAGGCGGCGCGCGCCGACTACCTGTTGGTCGGGGGCGACACGCGCGCCCGGCACCTGCGCCACGTGCCCTTCCACCAGGTCCAACTGAAGGTGAGTCAGGCCCGCCAGTGCTATGCGTGCCGCCACACCTGTGTCGGCAAGGATGTGTGCGTGCGTGAGCTGCGTGAACTACACGCGTCAATACGGTATTTGACACATGTTAAAATGTATAACACAGTGCCACTTTTTGGATAGTTAGCCATCAAAATATCACAATAAATCGTAAATTATAAAATTTTGCAAAAATCAGAAAAAGATATGAATCATCAAAAACTCAGAAAATTATGAAATTTTTTTACCGTCCAAAATTCAAATAAAAGGTATCAATAGAATGCTTATGTAAAAATGAAAAACGCATTATTTTAATTCATACAACGGTCGGTCGAATGCTGTGCAAGTGACGTCATTTGCCAGGGCCGCTATTGAGGACCGCTAGCGTTGAGCTAGGTTTGTTCCTAATTTTAGCCCTTTATTGTGCTCTAATTGTTGTTGGTCCCATATAGATATTTGATCCTCTCTAAAAACTGGTTCGATTGGCATTATAAAAAATGTTTAGTCAAATAGCGTATTGTGTGCGCGGGTGCGTAGTGCGTGGCGCGACGGCACCCGATCGACACCAGGCAGGTCTCTCAGGGACGAGGTAACTGACCTCGGTGCGGGGGGTTCGTGTCCGTTCGTCCGTCCGTTGAAGTTTTTGTCAAAAAAGCTTTGGCCGAGTAAACCGAACGCCTCTGCTTCAACTTCGACAAAAATAATTTTGCAACAGTCATGAAATTTTATTTCTTTATGTTACACTTGGCCATAAAGCGGCATAAAATTTTGTACTTAACACGGGCGGTAATAAAGAAAGCCTCAGATCGCATATTTATCGCCCTTGCCTTCGGCTCGGGCGTCAAATACCTGCGATCTGAGACTTTCTTTGTTTTACCGCCCTTGTTAAGTAATGTACTATTATGTCACACCTGGCCATAAAGTGGCCATTATCGCACGCTCCGCGCGCGAAAAAACCCACTTCCTGGCCAGGGGGCGACATAAAATTTTGTACTTACCACGGGCGATAATAAAGAAAGCCTCAGATCGCATATTTATCGCCCTTGCCTTCGGCTCGGGCGTAAAATACCTGCGATCTGAGACATTCTTTGTTTTATCGCCCTTGGTAAGTAATGTACTATTATGTTAGAAGAACCAACAGCAATATAACAACATGCTAATTTTACAAATAAAGACATATTTAACAACATGAAAATTGACAGCAGAGGCAATTACAGGATTTTGTGAGAAGGTTCGATAATTTATAAAATTTCTTGTCGGGTCAGTTTTTGGAAATTAAAAAAAAACACTAGGTTTCCAGCTCTCACGGGGTTTATCTTGTGTAGTTTAGAAGTTGCTATGACTTCTGTCTCCATCATCAGATCAGCTTGGTGGTACCATAATATCACATTTTCACCGAACTTGCATAATTATGCCAAATTTCAGCTCAATCGATTGAGGAAACTGCTTTTAAATTCAGTTGCAAGATTGACCGTAACTCACAAGATACATACAGACTGGTTAAATAAAAACTTAATTTTGTATTAAGTTTTTATTGTTGTACAAATTTTAAAAATAAAGGAAAAATTGAAAAACTTATGCACCGAGCAGGAGTCGAACCTGCGACCTCCCGGCATTCGCGGCCAGTCGCTCTAGCCAAAAAGTATTTCAATTTTTCCTTTATTTCTAAAATTTGTAAATAAAAACTTGTAAAAATATATATTTATTGAATTGAGCTAGTTGGTCATCGTGTCGCATCGTTCGGCATTCCTTTGAATCCCTCGCCACGCTCAAGATTCTCTCTACCTCCACTCTTATGACACAAATCTTTTCCAGGTAATCGAATACCGCTCAGACGACGTCGCCGCCCGTAACCAAACCACGCAGTTCCTTTTATCCAAGAACTACACTGTGGCTGCTAAGTTCGACAATTCAGTGATGTTCGCTCTGAACCGACCCTGAATCAACTTGACTGTCGAATCGCATCCCAGTACAGAAGAGTGAACAACGAAACAGGTACCTTATAACGCCCATGTGCAATATAATGTACAACTGGCTCAGATATTGTTCTTATTAAGGTGAATAGACTGTAGTCGCTATGATATACAAGGTGACATATAAGTCATGATACAATTTAAAAAAATACGACTCTGAACCACTTTTATTATGGTTCAAAACTTGTACGGACGAGAAAAACTACTGTTTCATAGGAAGCTCTTCAATCGACTAGGGTAACACCACTAATTATGGACACTTCAACCCTTATTTAAAGATCATACGGTTTTAAATTGATTGTTCTATTAAAATGAATGGCACTTATTTTCTTTTACATAAGAGTTAATGTACATCATTGGGCCTTGTCCATTACTGGTGGTGTCGACCTAATAGAAATGAAGAAACTGTTTTTTTCGCACGAGCAAAGTTGGTCCCATAGTAAAACTGGTTCATAATAGGGATGATGACACTATAAAAGAAAATCAATAAATCCAAATTTTCTACATAAAGGCTCAAATTCTCAATCAAATGGCGAAAAAAGTAATTCAAAAAATAAATAATTACGTAATTATAAGTCATCAAAGTTTTAAGAGTGGGTATTTTCTGTCGCTTTTCCGCAAAACGCACCTTTGTATTGAACGATCGTCCGTCATTTACTATGGCGCTACTCAACAGTGACGTCACTGTTGAGTAGCACTTTCTCTAACTACGAACATTCTAAACGTTGTAGCTTCGTTATTTTTTGAGATATTTGAATAGGATTTTCACTATTTGGCATAGTTTTATGTCTTTCTATTGAAGTAATAATTTTTTTTGGGTCAACATCCCTATTATGGATATTTTATTTGTATCATGACAAATGTGTCATCTTGTATATTAACGTAAAAAGTGTTCACAAATATGTCATGATATTGAAACCTTGGCGTCAGTGTAAGTTCAGATATTTTTGAGCACTTGAAACGTACATATTTGATGGCGATTCTAAACATCTCTATAAGTATGTTTAATGATGTCTATTATGTGAAGTATGTATGTGATTCGACGTATAAACAATACTATGTGATTTTTAAAATAAGTATTAATCTCAAATGATTTAAATCGTAGACAAATAACATTATGTCAAGTGCCTTAGGATTCAGGTAATATTTATACGCATGTTGATCAAATCTTGGTTTGAAATCCTGGGTTATGCAAAGCTGTCAACGATAATACACTTGGCGTGCGATATATGTGTTAACATTGAAAACGATATTTATAATATCGATAATATCTAAAATATCGTTTTCAAAATCGTACCTTTTATTTTTGTGTCGGCTTTTGGAAATGGCTTTTTTTTCTGCTGAGAATCATGTGGACTATCAATTTCCAATGCAGTTTTTTTAAGTGTCATGGGTAAAATGTAGTCTCTTACGCTCACACGTAGAATTAAAGTTAAGGGTGCTTAAATGGTTCTGAGACAAGAACAATAAATAATTAGCCAATTTTTCAATCCCCAGTCGAAAGCATCTGTCAGATAAATGTTAACTTTATCTTTTTCTTTCATTTGACTTCAGAAAAAGACACACATAATTTTAACCCGACACACAGAATTTTTATCTTAAAATTTGCGTCGGTAAAAATATTTTAAAAATTGGCTCTTAATGTGACAAATAAAGACAAACCAATATAAAATAATTAGGTTTTGAAATATATAAGAGAATTGCTTGTTTCGGATACTACATGTACTCGTATGCTTATCTCGAGTAATTTTAACTACAGATTTGATCAATATGTAACACATTTAATTGACCTGTTATGAACTTTATTCGTATTGCAATAAGGTTCATATTAGGTTGGTTCAAAACGGCAGCTCACAAACACTGATTTAAGATAACACAGGTTAAGTCACTTTTATTCTTTGCACATTAACTTTAATGGAACCTTGTGAAGTAAAGTGGAGTTAATTCGAATATTTTATTGATTGTATAATGATATAATATTCAATTCGTGTGTTAATGGTTAATATTTAATGTTCTAAAACTCCTTTAACTCCTCTTAGAAACGTATAGGAAAACTGTGAAATTAGACTCGAGTAGCGGAAGTTAACCCTTTGATCGCTAGGGACGTCTTAAGTTGTCGGCAGCTCTATCCACTGACCAGCAGTAACCATTGTGTTTTCAAATAAGATTCTCTCGCAGCAAAAATGACATTTTTGTACAAAAATTTGTATCAAAATTAGCGATGAAAATAGCGAAAGATTCATGTTGTTTGTATCTTTCCTATAAAATTCATGTAACTTTCGAAAAAAACAAAACTGACGTTTGTCTGACAAATACAATCATACATGTATAATACCTGTTTTATACTGTGTATTTTACATGTTTATTTAATTGTCACGCCTTTGACGCAAAATTGACTTCACGTCACATAGACCATAGATTAACGATTCCAATTTATAAGTTTTTCGTCATAATTGATAACTTCAACCTCTTTAGTTAACTGGTCTGATATCGAGATATAGTCTGAGCGGAATGAAAAGTCACCTGTTTGTATGAGAGCCAATACATTCCGAGTCACTATTCACAATATAGTATAATAATGCGAAAAATACAATGTATTTTACACGTAAAAAACCTATACTTGCGAAAGATTCAATCGAAGATTCGCAAGGAAAGATACTGTATTTTATTGAAAAATACAGGGGCCTTTGAAAGATACTTACATGTAACTTTCATGTAATTTTCATCGCTAATCAAAATGCTATCTTATCTTTTGTGCAATTGCGTCCTCCTTAAATCAGTTTCAATTTCACAGTTTCACTTTAATACAGTCATTTTGTATAAGGTCACTATCGCACAAAGGTCGGCATGGGATGGGCCATTTTACGGAAAGTACACTCGACTTTTTTTTTTAATTTGGATAAAATCGGGTTTATACTACTCAAAACTTTTTCGAACCTAATAGGAGAAAAAGTGTCCCAAAATTTTCATACAAATTTCAGTTTTTCCATTCCGTTACCACCATACAAACATTACAAACTAAGTATGAAAACGGTAACGGAATGGAATAAAAAAAAATTGGGACACTTTTTCCCCTATATCATTCGAAAGTGCTTTCGATTCTGAGTAGAAAAAACCCGATTTTATCCAAATTAAAAAAAAAGTCGAGTGTACAACTTTCCGTAAAATGGCCCGGATACTAAAATTGTAGTACAATGAAATGTTATAAATACATAACGTTTCATCTCACGTTTTGTGCATTGGCAATGATTTTAAGTATCACATACGGGTTATACAAATTTAAATCTACTGGTTCAGAAAATCGACTAATATACTAAAAACTGTCACAATCAGCTTCTAAATAGCTAGAGCTACTAAGATACTGGGTTTAGTACTTTCTATAACTGATGATAAATACCCACGGGGTCTAGTACTTTCTATAACTGATGATAAATACCCACGGGGTCTAGTACTTTCTATAACTGATGATAAATACCTACGGGGTCTAGTACTTTCTATAACTGATGATAAATACCCACGGGGTCTAGTACTTTCTATAACTGATGATAAATACCCACGGGGTCTAGTACTTTCTATAACTGATGATAAATACCCACGGGGTCTAGTACTTTCTATAACTGATGATAAATACCTACGGGGTCTAGTACTTTCTATAACTGATGATAAATACCCACGGGGTCTAGTACTTTCTATAACTGATGATAAATACCCACGGGGTCTAGTACTTTCTATAACTGATGATAAATACCCACGGGGTCTAGTACTTTCTATAACTGATGATAAATACCCACGGGGTCTAGTACTTTCTATAACTGATGATAAATACCCACGGGGTCTAGTACTTTCTATAAAGTCAACCGGGACAAAGGAGTATATGTGGGGAAAATGCATCTTTAAAAGATTTCAAATCAAATCGTTTATTGCACATAATACTTAAAATAGAATGGACCCTGTAAGGGCACAGCAAGAAGTTTATTGGAAAAGTACTGTTCGTGTTAAATCTTTCAAAGATGCATTACTCCGCATAGACGCCCTTTGCCCTGATTTTGTTCAGTGATATCCTTTAGCTCTAGTATAAGTTTTTTTCGAAACTAACTAATTCGAACGCGTTTGCGTTTTGTCTCAAAATGTATGAAAACGCTCTCACCGAGTTTGAAATACGCGCGTTCATCGGTTAGCAACAAATGTTATACTCGCTGTTTTAGTTTCCACTAGTGACCACCAGAGGCGCTGTTCACGTTTTCATACCACTTTCATACATTTTGAGACAAAACGCAAACGCGTTCGAATTAGTTAATGTTTCGAAAAAACTTATAATAGAGCTACTTGACATAAAGTAACTGTCACATTAGTGGTTAACCTTTTCGATGCCAACGACGGATATCTCCGTCACGGTGAGATATCAACCTACATGCATTAATATAGGGTTCAACTTCCCGTTTGACATTTTCATGCCATGGCGTGCGAGTTCTTTTTTTTTCCTGTCGATTTTCTGAACCTGATTTTGATTAAATGCTACATTTAGGAGCAATGGGGAACATGCGTTAAGATTACATCGAGAAATTATATCAGAAATCGAATAATGATAGCCGTTACAAGTTTATTTCTGGAAGATTTATTCTGAAATCATTATTTTATTGCGAAATATTTTAATTAAAAGTTACGTAAATTGAAACGTAGTTTAAAACGCGCAGTGACGTCACTCCTGTCAGTCACTTCAGTAACTTGAGTTGACAACATTGAAAACTATCTATAAAATGGAAAATTATATATTATCAATGAAACTGAAAATGTGTTATTTCTGTGATGCAAATGATTTTAGGCCCCATGAAAAGTTTGACGTCTGCAGTAGTGACGTCATGTCAAGGCAGTGAGCGTTTACGCGCGAAATATGAAATGTTGGTTTTTAATTTTAATTATTTAAATTATTTGTGCATATTTTAACTTTTCCGTGTTTGGTATCTTTAGCTACTCCGTAAATCTTTAAGATAGGCTAGATCAATTAAATAATGCATGTTCCCTATTGAAAAAGGTCAGTGAGTTGTAAGGAAATTCGATACAGTGTATCCATTTCATTTGCTCTCGACTCTATTAAATAAATATTTGCTTCCCTTAGATAGGAAGTTAGCACTTGTACACAATTAAATTTTTTACACGCGTTTTAAGCGTCGCACCCTTTGGGCGAGTAATTTTTACACTAGTATAATTATGTTATTTTAATGATTGTGTAGTGACTCGAAACAGTTAAAAATACCTTATTTAACTGTGAATTTGACCTTAAGCGGCAATTACACTTCGTCGTTCACCTAATGCGGTCGCCGAATTCGTTTTAAACCACTTAAGCCAACGAACGTCGTCTTTACACTAGTCTGTCCGCCTACTACGGCGACTTGGCAGCTGTCGATCGCCGAATGCGGCCGACTAACGTGCTGCATGCGGCGAACGACGAAGTGTAATTGCCGCTTTACACATCCGAATCACGTTGAATTTAGATTGGAACCGGAATTAGATTTTGTTCTTGGTTTTTATTTACATGCCAGTGATTATGGTTTATGGTTACGGCATTCAAAGGAGAAATATTTAACATATTCACCGCGACAGTAGATTCTGTAAGATGTGCCTCACACGCCAAAGTCTTCGTAGCAGAACAATGAATATGAAACTAACTTTATCTACACACATATCATAAATCCTCTAATATGCGTTCGGAAACCGTAGAAAATGACTCTCATTTCAACATTCAATGAATTTATGGCAATTTTCTTATCTGTGGCTAAGGCTACAGCAGTAATAAAATATTTCATTTTAATCTCATATATGATGTTAAAATATTACGTCAAACAAAACTGTCAAAATTTAAATGTCAAAGTTGACATGTCCCTATTCTAGTATCACTGAAAATTCAAATTCAGTCGATGCGAAATGTCAGCTCGATGTTTTTTTTAGTATATATCGCACGAAATTTGAGCTAGAACGACATGATCACATCAGAATAAGGACTCTTTACTTTTTAAAATAACATTCAGGTATCTGTTGCCAGTTCTGATTTCGATATTTCCGCAACCGTGCAAAAAAGGTTGTACTAACACAATTATTGTATTTATTTACTACGGTTTCTGAACCCATCTTAGAGTAATTATAATATGTGTGTAGATAAAGTAATGTATGCAACTGTACATAATTAGGCAAAAAACTCGTGTTTTAATGCCCCTCATTATGTACCAGTTGCATAAACTACTATTATGTCACACCTAGCCATAAAGTGGCCATTATCGCACGCTCTGCGCGCGAAATACCCCACTTCCTGGCCAGGGGGTGACATAAAATTTTGTACTTACCACGGGCGATAATAAAGAAAGCCTCAAATCGCATATTTATCGCCCTTGCCTTCGGCTCGGGCGTAAAATACCTGCGATTTAAGACATTCTTTGTTTTATCGCCCTTGGTAAGTAATGTACTATGATAGCACATAGCTTGCCTTTACATCGACTTGATCGACTCTATATGATATCAAGTCACACGCCAATGACTTCTGCTACGAAGACTTTTCTTACAGAATCTACTGTGGCGGTGAATAGGTTAAAATAAATAAGATATTTTTACTGTAGATAGTCACGTAGCATAATGTAATGAATGATCAGTATTGTGGTTCCATCCAAGATTGTGTGATTTTCATTCCACAATGAATCTCCAGTGAATTATTTTAAGAATGTTTTAATTGAAACTGCGTTTATTTTAATTATTTTATGTCACACCTGGCCATAAAGTGGCCATTATTGCACGCTCCGCGCGCGAAAATACCCACTTCCTGGCCAGGGGGTGACATAAAATTTTGTACTTACCACGGGCGATAATAAAGAAAGCCTCAGATCGCATATTTATCGCCCTTGCCTTCGGCTCGGGCGTAAAATACCTGCGATCTGAGACATTCTTTGTTTTATCGCCCTTGGTAAGTAATGTACTATTAAAGGTATGATGTGTCATTCCAATTATGTCGATTCCTTTCTATTATTTAATTTTAAAAAGACTGAGTATCGAATATTTTGTTAATCGACATCAATATTTTTTTACAATAACTATTTAAGTGGATTAATAATGAATAATGATATAATAATGAACTCGGTACGGTTAAGTGATTACGATGACAATGAACGGTTTTATCGATTAAATTATAATTTTAGTTGAGTAGATAATTTTAAGATTTTTTGTGTTAGGATTAGTTTTATGCGCTCAATTTTTCTCAATAAATGGCTTTAATGAATGTTTTCCTTTTTATTTTTCCTACTAGAATAAATTAAAATTGGTGGATATACTAATGCAAATAAAAGAGGAGCGCTCGTGGCCCAGCGGCGCTTGCGCTTGCTAAGGTTAAGCAACGTGGGCAGCGGTCAGGACTTGGATGGGTGACCGCTTTGAGTGGTTACTAACTGAGCGCTCCCGGTGCTTTGGAAGGCACGTTAAGCCGTTGATCCCGGTTGCTGTCTATGGCAGCAGTCTTTAAGCCGAGTTGGAGGCCTTCGGGCGGCTTGAGAACTTCTAACAGTCATGTTGCCCACTCACTTGACAAAGCCACACTATAAAGTGCCCCAATAAGGTCTAGTTTCCCCTTGGGGTTGGAAGGTCAGATGGCAGTCGCTTTCGTAAAAACTAGTGCCTACGCCAAATCTTGGGATTAGGTAGCGGACCCCAGGCATCCTTCAGGATGCAACTGTACTGGGATAACGCTAGGAGGATGATGATGATACTAATGCAAATAAAACGAGCCTATAAGGGTTTTGTTTTGGGTTCTAGACGACGTATCATTTACCCCTCGTACCTATAGTTAGGACAAAACGGAACATCCATCATCATCATTCGGAACGGAACTGGGAACAAAAGTCATTAGTTCCTATAGTTCGTACAAAACTAAGGCCAAGTGCTGTCAAATTTTATTTTTATTTTTATTTTATTTATTTGGAGAAACAAACAGAGATGAATGTACATAAAGATTTACAACTATAAACTAAAACTAAACATGCATCCACCCCCTCAATAGTTCCCACTGAGATATACAAACTAGAAAAATTGGTGTTGCCATAAGTTAACGGTATACATTTAAAAAAAAAGAAAAAAAGAAGAGGATACTACACTATAGAAGTTAACAATTGCTATTATTAACAGGGCAAATATTGCTGCTCTGAACCAGGTCGATTAACGTAAGATTATTCACAACTATTTACTATTATCATTCCCTAGGGGAAAGCACACTCACAACTTGTTTTTTAAACTGGTTGTACGACGTATTGAAAATATCGACCGAGACGAGGTCGTTATTGTACGCTTTGCACATGCGGTGCAGGGGCGCTCGGGCTCCGGCGTGGCTGGTGGTGGCGGGCAGTGCGAACAGCGCGGCGGAGCGCGTGCCGCAGCGCGGCGGAACGCGGAACTGCACGAGCTGGAGCAGCTCGCTGCTCTCGTATAACCCTCTACATACTTTATAAAGTGTAACTGCATCTGCCATTTTGCGTCTAACTGATAGTGAAGGCAGATTGTATTTTTTTAGTAGGTCATTATAGGACATCCTTTTCCCAGTTAGCCTTCTATGCAACATACGTAAAAACTTCTTCTGTACCATTTCAATGGAATTCGAGTACTTGTCATACAAAGGGTTCCAGACTACTGAGGCATACTCCAGGAGCGGCCTCACAAGTGATTTGTAAAGTAATAAGTATGTGTCTGCTTTTTTAAATACTTTAGCTGATCTAGTTATAAATCCTAACATCTTGTACGCCTTACCAACTGTTTTGTCGACATGTGTATTAAAATGTAATTTTTCATCATATATGACGCCAAGGTCTCTCACCACTTGTACTTTTATAATATCTGTAT
Organism: Cenopis cana; assembly: GCA_951800055.1. Lineage (NCBI taxonomy): Eukaryota > Metazoa > Arthropoda > Insecta > Lepidoptera > Tortricidae > Cenopis > Cenopis cana. Next base: position 12,203,189 of record OX637493.1, on the reverse strand, counting down.
CACCTATGTTATATTGAAACCTAACTACCCGTTTTTTATTTTTCGTCACTGACATTTGCGTACACTTATCTTCCGCTAACTGTAGTTTATTCTGTACACAATAATCCCAAAAAGCATCTAAATCCTTTTGAAGCAGAGAACTGTCACTAACATTTTTTATTACCTTAAAGATCTTTAAGTCGTCCGCAAACAATAAGAAATTACTGTTTTTAAAGCAATCTTTTATGTCGTTTATGAAAATAACGTACAGCAATGGTCCCAAAATTGATCCCTGTATTACACCTGACGTCACTTCAGCTAGATTGGACCTAAACCCATTTATTACCACCACCTGAGTCCTATTGGTCAAATATGATACAAACCATCTTAATAAATTCCCGCGGATTCCGTTATATGCTAGTTTTTTCAGTAACTGTAAATGGTCTACTTTATCGAATGCTTTGCGGAAATCAGTAAAAATTACATCTACTTGTTCCCTTTTTTCCATTGATTTAAAAAGAAAATTGGTGTACAACATCAGGTTTGTAACTGTGGATTTTTTTTTTCATAAACCCATGTTGTTCCGGCAAAATAGTACTCTTTAGGATCGGGTAGATTACATCGTGTACCAGGCTTTCCAGGACTTTAGGTATGCAGGATTGTACTGAGACTGGTCTATAGTTTGTCACCTGAGTTTTTGAACCCGATTTATAAATAGGTGTAATATGCGATACTTTCCAGTAGTTAGGAAAGGTGCCATACTGAAGACATTTATTGAAAATAATATATAGCGGCTTGGCTAGTGCGTGGGCTGCATTTTTGATGAAATATGGACTAATTCTATCTGGACCAGCGCCTTTTTTAATATCTAAGTTTTGAATTTTTTTTAATATATGAGACTCACTCAAATGAATATTGGTAATATTTATCGCATGTTCTGGAGTTTGCATTAGTTCTAGATCGCTGTAATTTATATTTGCTCCTGGCTCAAACACTGACTGAAAAAATCTGAAAACAATTTGGCTGTCTCCTCTGGCATACTAGAACTTTTATTTTCATAAAACATCGTCGCTGGGTAGCCTGCCGCGTTATTCTTTATTGCATTTATATACGCCCAAAATGACTTGATGTTATTTTGAATACTATTCTCAGTGTTTAGGGTATAATTATTAAAACATTCCACTAATAGAATTTTACCTCGCTTTCGAAGTAATGAGAATTCCGCGTAATCTGCCAAAGACTTGTATATTTTCCAGCGGCGCCAGATTTTACATTTCCTTCTAAGAGTCCTGTTTAAAGCTGGTGAAAACCACTTTGGGGTTTTAGCTACTGGAACTTTCTTCAGTGGTACGATGTCATCTATGATGTTATATATAATGCTATAGAATTTGTCAACCGATTCATCAGGCTGCAAGTCGTGTAGTTGTTCATTCCAATTGATGTCGTTAATCCGCTGCGAAATTTCTAAGTAATCGGCTTTAGGGAAGTCATATTTTGGAATAATTTTGTTGGGAATACACTGTTTCACTGTAAGGTCAAAATTAAATTCGAGGGGTGGGTGATGTCTGTCACTATTACAAATTTGCATTTCCGGCTCCGTGACGGCACAGTCTATGTTGGAAAATATCAAGTCTAATGTCCTGTTATTTACGTTTTTAAAGGGATTATATTGTTTTAATCCTAATAACGAAGACGCATTCATTAGAATCGCGGCGCAATGATTCCCATTTTCATTAGTTGATAGTATTTCACCCACCTCTGATTTTTCCCAAGTTAAGTCTGGCAAATTGTAGTCACCAACCAGAACAAATACGGCGTTACTTACGATAGAACCAATTTCTTCTATTTTACTACAATATGTTTGATACGCGATTATATTAGATTTTGGTGGAATGTAGACGCCGTTGACTATTATTTTTTTTCCTAATGCGCCCTATTTTCCCTAAATTGATGCAAACAAAAATGTACCTTATAGTCAGAGCTCTAAGTCTAAGTAGTTTTGCTTGCATTCGTTTGACATAATTTAGCCTTAGAGCTGTGTCCGAACTATAAACGGAACTTCTTAACCCTTTGAACGCTTTCATATTTGAATGAAGTGATCACTCGCATGCCAAGCACTGTTGAATTGTTGTAACGTTTAAACCAATAAAAACAATACGCTATTTGACAATTTTTTTTTATAATGCCAATCGAACCAGTTTTTAGAGACGATCAAATGTCTATATGGGACCAAGAACTATTAGAGGACAGCTAAAATTAGGGACAAACCTAGCTCGACGCTAGCGGCCTTCAAAAAGGCTCCTACAAATTGGCCCTGGCAAATGACGTCACTTGCACAGCATTCGACCAACCGTTGTATGGGAAAATTAGTATTTTGCTGTTTTAGTCGTAAAATAATGCGTTTAGGTACATAGTTGCCATACAATTTATTTTTTATTTTTACGTAAGCATTCTATTGACACATTTTATTCGAATTTTGGACGGTAAAAAAAATGACATAATTTTCCGAGTTTTTGATGATTCATATCTTTTTATGATTTTGGTAAAATTTTATAATTCACGATTTATTGTGATATTTTGATGGCTAACTATCCAAAAAGTGACACTGTGTTATAAATTTTAACATGTGTCAAATACCCTATTTATAATAGATTTTATTCATGGTCAAAGTACACCTTCACTCCGACCTTTTTAGTGGTTGTTGGCGTGGTGGGCACGACGACACGACCACTTTATAGGTTCTAGGCGTTCAAAGGGTTAATCTGAATATACTCTTGTCATGCGATAGGTTGAGAGTTGAGCTAAGGTTAGGTTTTGTGAAATAGGTAGTAAATAATAATGAAACTTTGCTGTCATGGGTATTATATTATTTATTCATGTATATTTAATATAATTGTCCACAATTTACAAGAAACGACGATCATTACCAATCGATCCACCTGTGACGCTATACTCTAAAAATTCGTTACTTTTATGATAACTTTTGAATATTACATTACATACATACAGTTGATATTTGTGCGGACAGTCAACGCTTATAATATAGTGACTTAATAAAAATATTCCCACATTTTTAATCATTTAACAAAATGTAACTTGGTTTGGTTCGTTTAAATTTAGTTAAATACCGATCCAAATACAGTGGTTTATTTATTGTTATTATTAGTTTATTTTCCGTTTACGGTAACAAATGGGAATAATCCGATAAAAGACAACTCAAAATTGTATTTCATACTATTAACACGTTCACTGTCCTGAGTAACATACAAAACGATTTAACCATTTCACAAGTCCAAGACAGTTGGACAATGCATTCAGTATGGGGATGTGACCCAACAGAGGAAGCATGGACCCCTAAAAAAAATTTCATGGACCCCACATTGGGGGCACCCGGACAAGGAAAGTGTTAACAGTTATTGTAGTGTTAAATATAAAAACAAGTTGTATCTTATAGTCACAATGCAACGATGATACAAAAATGTGACATTTTGCAGTATTTTCCGTTTTATTTAGGGCACTATATAATTAAGCGTTTGACAGTAACTGCATAACATTGATAACTAAACTAAAATAAAATATCTATAATAATCAACTAGAAATAAATTTTAAATGTAATTATTGCTTTAAAATATCCGTTCAATTCAAATAATTGGAAGAGCTATAGAAATTAATACAAATTATATACAAACTACAAAACACGTAAGAATAATACAAAACTGTAAACGGCTCGATTTTCCTCCAGATAAATATTATCTGACAGTTAACCCTTTGAAAAACAAACGGACGCTTATATTATCCTCTAATAAAACAGGTTATGCCTGCAATAAACGAATTATATGTTAAGTATTCAAAGGGTTATATTAAGAAAAAGAGAATTACGAAATATGTTCATTAAGTAATAACACTCACGTTTGAATAATAGTCCATTACTTAACAAGGGCGGTAAAACAAAGAATGTCTCAGATCGAAGATATTTGACGCCCGAGCCGAAGGCAAGGGCGATAAATATGCGATCTGAGGCTTTCTTTATTACCGCCCGTGTTAAGTACAAAATTTTATGTCACCTCCTGGCCAGGAAGTGGGATTTCCCGCGCGCGGAGCGTGCGGTAATTGCCGCTTTATGGCCAGGTGTGACATTAAGGTCTTAATGGAATACATCTGCAGGCTGCATCTATGTTAACTTTTAAATAGCAGCAAACATATAAAAATGAATATGCACCAAAAATTACTAAAGCACATCATATTACCCCTAAAATGACGAAAATTTAATTAGAAGTCCCAGCAATAATTCTTTTAGCATATTGCGAATTTTTGAATTTTAAATAGATATTCATTTTGTATAGTAGAATTATTGTTAGGAATCTCCATTGGAGTGGAGTAAGGCCACAGAGTAATCCCCATCCCATTCGTTACTAAATATTCATTTGATATTTACCGCTTTTCGGTGGAGGAAAACATCGTGAGGAAACCTGCATACATCCGCGAAGAAATTCAAAGTTGTATGTGAAGTCCCCAACCCGCTCGGGTCCAGCGTGGGGACTACTGCCCAATCCCTCTCATATATGAGAGGAGGCCTGTGCCCAGCAGTGGGACGTATATAGGCTGATGATGATTGTGACAAATGCATCAAAATTGCAAGCCTTCAAGGAGGAATACTGTGTTCAAGAAAAAAAAATGGAATCAACTACGGCGTATTTACAGAAAAACGTACGTGAAAGGGGCGGTTGGAACGGTCCGCGGCCTTACATAATTAACCTTTTCAGCGCTCTGTCAAATACAATCACTTACACGCAATGACGGGAATGTCAAACGCAGTTTAACCCTATAGAAATGCATGCAGGTTGATATCGCATTTGACGCCGTGACGGGTTTACGAGTCGTTGGCGTCGAACAGATGGTGCGCATATATACGTCGTCGGCGTCGAAAAGGTTAATGTTCGATAAAAGAACCACCGAATCGAGCGAGGCTACATTTCAGGAAAATAGGTATTTTAATTTAGCAATTTTGAGCTTTGGTCCCAATGGTAATTTCTAATGCTTTCTGCGGTGGCTCCGACTATATTTTGAATAGTTTCGTTAATTTCGTGATAATGATAACCAACATTTAAGTTTAATCATGCGTTACTTTGCGGAGTTCCATGAGAAATCCAGCAATTTTCCTTTGCTATTCCGCTGAAAGAACGTGCTGTAGGTCTAACAGTGATAATGAGCACCCATTTGCTTATGTTTGCATGCGGTTAATGTGCACTTTCTTTCAAAGGTAAAGCAAAGGGATATTATTGGATTTAAATATACATTATATATTTTTATTGAGACTACTTAAAAGTTTTGATAATATGACTGCACGAAACCTTGCTATTATTTAACTAAGTATACTTAACCAAAATAAATTTATCCGGTTAAATAATAAACGTAATAAACTATAAGAATACAATGTAGCTGCCTAATACACAACTTGTGTTTAAAAATCTACGTTTGGAATGAAAGTAAATGCATTTTTTTCAGAATTGCGTAGATTCTACGCCGTAGACAAAAGGTTTTAATACATTCAATCTCATATATCGGAAATCAATCGTCCCCACATGGAGTGTTGCTGTCACCTCTGGGCGGGAGCACCTGGATACCAGCTTGGGCCTTTTGACTCGCTTCAGAGACGTGCTGTGCGGATTGTAGACGATCCCAAACTCACAAGCGATATTGAACCGTTAAGTTTAAGGAGAAACTTCGCCTCCTTGTGCGTGTTCTATCGCTTGTATAATGGGTTGTGCTCCGAAGAACTGTTCGACATGATGCCCACGGCCGCTTTCTACCATCGCACCGCTCGCCGTCGGCAGGGCATTCATCCTCACACCTTAGAACCTAAATGGTCGCGTACGGTACGGTTTAAGAGGAATTTCGTCCCTCGCACGCTCCGGTTGTGGAATGAGCTCCCTGCCGAGGTTTTCCCGAGGGACTGCAATATGGGGGTCTTCAAGAAAGGAGTGTATACATTTTTAAAAGGGTCGGCAATGCGCGTGTGACTCCCTTTGTTGCAAGCGTCCATAGGCTGCGGTGACCGCTTACCATCAGGCGGGCCGCACGCTTGTTTGCCACTGACGTGGTATAAAAAAAAACAAGATTTCAGGCCATCCAATTAGATTACATATTAATGGTTTCAAGTTCATAACTTTGATAACAAATGCTCAGTTCTAAACATTCACCATTTCCTAATTTTAGTATGAAACTTATTGCTGTCATACTCGTATTATAATAAGTAGTGTTCGGAGTTTCGGTGGCAAATTTCACAGAGGTAAATGGAGTCGCCTAACTATTTTTTCCTTGTAAATTATCTTGCGAGCATTACCTACTTATACCACGATAACACAGGAGGACTACTAATAACACAAGTATGTAGGTAAACATTGTTTAATAAATTTATATAAATTTACTTATTATATTACATACGTACAAACATGTCACCTGAACAGTCGGGACAGTATAATGTTTGTACCTGCCGCCATTTAATGTCATACTAAGTACTTCAGGTAAATGAATAATTTATTTATTCAAATCTTAAAAAGTTAATCATAAAACCGACTCCATTACCCACTGTGTGAAATTTGCCACCGAAACTCCGAACACTAATAATAACCTAAGAACGTAGATGGCCAAAATAATACATTTCTAACAAAACTATAAACAAATCTACCTAAATAAGTACATTACAGTATACAATTCACACCATTTCTTTAACATTATATAATTTACAATGCCTTTACTCGATAAAAGGGTAAAGCACAAATAAATTGGACTAACCTTTAACACGCAAACTTAACCTTTTAAACGCCAAGTCCTTTTACCCGCCGGATATTTGGAATTTCTAACTCTTGTCATAAACAAAAAGGTATTGTACAGTCAGCTGCAAAATTATACACATAATTAGTCTGTTCAAAAATAACATCCCTATAATTTGTTTTTTTTTTATTCTTCGGTATTTCGGCTCCGCGCATGCCTCCGAAAGGCGCAGGATATCATTGTCCCGTGACCGGGAAAGTGGTAAGGTAGGTACAATTTATTTGTGCCACTTAATAGAATCAACTACAACACTTACGTTACTTAACGCTAAGTTTTGACACTACTAAGATTATTATCAGAAGCTGGTATAAAAATATTCTATCATAACACCAAACTAGTTGAAACTACAACCTGCTTTTAAAGGTACTATATTTACTACTTAAATTTAATTTTTATCCCCAACTTACCAGATTTAGCACACAAGCAGGTAAAATATGATAACTGAGTTCGAGGCTGACATATTATGCTTATCCATTGGATACTGTAATAGAGTTTATTACGGACATACGATTTTTAAACAATGTATATGTATGTATACAGTTGCATGTTGCATACACTACTTTATCTACATGCACATTCATAAATCTTCTATCATGTGTTCAGGAACCATTGCTTCAAATGCAATGTTCCTGTTCATTAGCGCGTTGAAGTCTTTTGTAAGCACGTGCCTGTACTGTAATGTCAACATTACAGGCAATTTCATTACTAGATCGCATGATACAATTATGTATTTAGTGTTGTAATGGTGGTCATTTGCTAATCGTACAGTCAAGGGCATAAATATGTATACACTTTTGGACCTTATTTCAATGTAATCAGGTGAAAAAATGTATATATATCAGTGGCGGCGCGTCAGAAATATATTTTGGGGAAGCCGGAAATAATTTGCCTCCATGAGCTGTAGTAAAAGAACTGGAATGGCTGAAAATTAGGCAAGCCGGTGGGAATCGAGTTGTATGGACGCGCCGCCACTGATATATATTGGTGCCCTTGACTGTACCTGAACATATTATAGAGGATTTATGATATGGATATCAATAAACTCTATTATATTAGTGTTAAAGACGAATATCCAATGAAATGAGAGTATGTCAGTGTTAGTGTAATATTTAAACTAATTTATTTACCGGTAGAACGGCAATATACAGCAGTAGGTACGTATCTTTAGTAAAACAACTCCAGTATATGTACAGTCGAATATAAAAGATGGCAAATCAACTGTGATATTAATATTACAGTCAAGAGCAGAAATGAGTGCTTATAACACTAAAATAGTACATTACTTACCAAGGGCGATAAAACAAAGAATGTCTCAGATCGCAGGTATTTTACGCCCGAGCCGAAGGCAAGGGCGATAAATATGCGATCTGAGGCTTTCTTTATTATCGCCCGTGGTAAGTACAAAATTTTATGTCACCTGGCCAGGAAGTGGGTTTTTTCGCGCGCGGAGCGTGCAATAATGGCCACTTTATGGCCAGGTGTGACATAAAATATGTTCTGTGGGTCTTAGGCACTAGAACCACCGCCGGCGAGCATCGTATACTCTCATACTGATTCTACTCGTTTTCTCTCAAGCGAGTAGAATTACTATGAAAGTACTCGCTACTCGCCGGCGGTGGGACTACTTCCTTAAGCAAGCGAATTAAGATTTTAAGCTCACATGGTCATTTACATTATAAATACTAAATAATTCACCACCCAAACAGTTACGAGTTATGTCTTTTATTTTTTAAAACCAGTGTTGTGACCAAGTCTGTCGTTTCGATTCATATGACATTACCGTAAATTGATAGAAATCGATTAGGTATAAACGAAACATTTATGATCAAAACCAAATAAAAAATAGTCAAATTGTACTACAAACCGTGAACATACCTTTGCCATGTTGGAATAAAATAGTTATCGATTTCTGCACGAGAGAAAGTATAATTAATAAATTCTTTCTTTGTGTAGAATGATACAATTGTGATATGATATATATTTATATATAGGCTTGATAAAATTAAGCATTTCAAAAACCATTCGATAATAATCGCTTGATTTGACAGAGGAGATGTCTTAGCCTCATCACTACAAATTTCAATTCAATGTGTCTCAAATATTTGAAGTTACATATCACAATCTATAGCAGTGTATAATCGAATGTTTAATTCAAGAGCAAAAAAACTACGACAGATCTGTCACTGTGGTGTGTTTTTTTACACCAGATATTTACTTGTCAACCGGATATTTCATATCTAGCCAACCTTTTTACATTGTTTGATGTAAAAAACACCACAGTGACATATCTGTCGTAGTTATTTTTGGTCTTGAATTAAAAAATCGAGTATAGGTGACACAGCTACGGCATCAGCATCAGCCTATCGATGGTATGCGGCCGTGTGTGTGTCGTCGAAAGTGACGTCACTTGTGTCATAATCTGGAGTGGCACACCATGTTTTCTTAGACCATGTATTTGTTTTACTAAAGGATACGCAATCAGGTTACATTATGAACAAGCAGTAGCTTTAGGTATCGTACACCGATATTTAGAGCAAACCAAATTTGTTATTTCCAAATTGAAGATAACCAGCCAATGATAGGACACCTACGGGTACTAACAATTTTCAAAAACCTTTACAACCATCTAAAATATTAACATCACTATGAAACGTTTTTATATATAGTAAAAACAAAATCTCAACGTTTTTGCCTTGTAATATTGAGCTTTATTTCAAGCATTTTGTAATGTATATTTTGTTTTTCTATCTAATATAACGCAATGGTTGAGCTGTTTGTGTTGTCCATGCATTAAAATTATCAAAAACATTCAGGATTTTAGGAAAACAGGGTAAAGTCACACGTTAAAAATACAATGACCTCATGATATAAACGGACACGCAAACGGTACACGTTGGGTTACTCAAAAATATGTGAGCATGGAACGACTTAACAATAGTAGTCTTTAGACATTTTTTCTACCATGTTCGCTTCGATATATCTGTAGCTCTAGTATAAGTTTTTTCGAAACATTAACTAATTCGAACGCGTTTGCGTTTTGTCTCAAAATGTATGAAAGAGGTATGAAAACGTGAACAGCGCCTCTGGTGGTCACTAGTGGAAACTAAAACAGCGAGTATAACATTTGTTGCTAACTGATGAACGCGCGTATTTCAAACTCGGTGAGAGCGTTTTCATACATTTTGAGACAAAACGCAAACGCGTTCGAATTAGTTAATGTTTTGTAAAAACTTATACTAGAGCTACTGAACGCCAATGCACTTCATTGACGTTTGTGGTCAGATTTAAGACCACTCCTTAGTTTGGTTACATCAAATATAAGAGCATTATAGTTGACCAAAGGAGGCGTATTTCAAAATAGGTCATTATATTATTAGATGTCAATTCATTTTAAATTCCCTCAATTATTTTTATATGGCAGTAGACGCTATTAATAAACTAACATGCAACGATTTAAATCACCGAAGCTTTGAACGGTGGAGCACGCATGACCACTAAAAGAGTCATTGGCGTAATGCTTAAAAACGGGTCGTTTTTTGTTTATATTGTTAACATGAAAGCGACTTAAATACTCAAGACACATCAGGTTAAAATAAAACGTGAAATGTAAAATCGGAATATTTAGTATCAAGGTAAATACAAGGAATGTACAGCGTGTATATATATAGCGTTCGTAGCAATATTACAGGCATATAATTACAATTTTTACACTAACTTTCCCTCAATCGACCTTTAACCCTCTAAACGACGAACGTCAGAAAAGTAACTTGCTTCAACTCTGTCATTTACACTGTCACTTTTGGTGATATATGACACGATAACGATTAAAGGGTTAATAATACCTTTTTTAACAGATTTTAAGATCGATTTCGCATTTACAAAACATTAATTCGTTACTTTAGTGACTAAAGTTTAGCCGAATAAAGACATTTACTAATCCCTCATGACGTTATTGGACTAAGGACCGATTTTTCGATCCCCATATAAAATTATCAGTGGGTTAAAATTATGAATGTCCTTTTCTGAAGTCAAATGAAAGAAAGAGACAGAGCCAACATTAATCTGACAGATATTTTTATCCGGGAATTGAAAAATCGGCCGTAAATGCATTTTTTTTCATGCGATTTTAATAACTTACAACGAGTCGATTTCAGTTGCGATGCGATGACCTTACATATTGCACGTCGAGAGAACGACTTTATGTACATCTACAATGCATACATAATATCATTTGATATAAGCTGATATGCACCACTATTGAACTATATGTACAATACTACTTTTAATGCACCTAATGACATTTTGGCGCGAATCTTAACGCATCATTTTCGCGCAAAATATTTTCACAAAGTAGCATTTTCGCGCGAATCTTCGAATAAAGATGATAATGATCATTGAGAAATTGCCGCTGGATGGTACAATAGTATAGCTGTAAAGCTTTCAGAAGGCGCAGATCTTAATTTTTCAATGGAAATCAGTATTGATAGACATTTGCGAATGTATCCAGCACAGATGAGATGTTACGGAAGCTACAAAATATAGCAATCAGTCTAACCTAGCATGAATACGTTTATGACAAGCATAGCATTCGTCCCATTCGCACTTACTTGCTAGTAAGAGCGAATGCTATATGTCCGACATATAACGATCATGCTTGTTAAGCGGGAACTGTTTAATGGGTTTCATAACTTCAGTATTCGGATATAAAACACATTTTTCGACGAAAAGAGGTGTAAATTTTTAGTTAGTACTATTTGAGTTCGTAATAACTGTTATTTACAATTCGCCAGTGGCAATTCTTATTTTGGCATATTTATGCATTCTTTAAGTCGATTTTACGGATCTCTGTACCATGGCTTTATATAAAAACCCGTACAAAACTTCAAAATTCCAATAACCCACCATTCTAGTTTTTAATATTAAATTATTAGAATTTTAGAGCAATGAAAATAATACGATAAGAGAAGCAAAAACATTTTATCAACGCCTAGTCGCCGACATGAACGGCCTGACGTACTTTATATATAGTTGCCGGCAAACATCTTGAACCTAACCTTGAATGCGCAGTAGCCGATTTACGCACAAATCACGCTACTGCGCAGGTTAGGTTAGGTTCAAGATGTTTGCCGGCAACTGTAACAAAGTATAAATGTTCAAGTTTTGTAGAAATATTGTATTAATAAAAACGATTTGCTTTAAATTTCGCACAAATTTGAGCGTACATTCTTCAAAACGCACAGCAAATTTCATTGCTCAAAATCTAACTATTCTGGCAAACGTCTGCCAGTGCCCAATATCATTGTAACAAGTTCTGATTGATCTGAGCGCGGTTGGGTGCAAAATTGTTATTTATATTCATATTCATTGGCTGTTGGTATTGAAAAGACATTGGCATTAGAGGAGGTTTAGCTGGGCTGTTTGGGCTAGATTTCAATTGGTTTATAGTGGGCGCCGGGCCAGCTTTAGGCGATCTAGGGGCTAGTAGGTTGTCTACGTCAATGTTGATAGCGCCTGTAGTGTCGGCCCAGGTTGCCCCGAGCTTGGCGGACGGTTTTGGTGGTTGGTTGTTGGTTTGGTTGGTTGCCGTCGGTTGGAGGAAGTCCACTGGTGTTGGTTGGATACCTGTTTAGGAGAGTTTGATAAATAGGCTGTTGCTTTCTTTTCTAAATTGTTATCATTATTTAATTTTATTTGGATTTTGGCTTATTAACAGCATATTTACAAATACACATTAGTTGTTACTGTTATTGGACACGCGTAAGGTATTATAAAATTGAAAAAGTACGACTTGATATTTTACTAAAATGTAACTTTATAATACCTTGTTTTAACCCTCTAACCGCAGTCATCAGTGTCAGACAATATGACAATGTAAATAACATAATTCTTGATTTATGACAGAGTTGAAAATTGGGTAATTTTTGACGTTCGGCGGTTACAGGGTTAATTAACTTTAAAAAAGCGAACGTTTATTCAAAATACACAAGACTCCTTGAAAATAAAAATAAATGTGATATTCAAATGACTTAGACACAATCAATTAAAAATCCTTTATTGAATAAAATTACACGGTGGGTTTACAATTTAACTAACATTTAAAATATTAAATCAAAAATTCATAACCAATATAAACAATCAGCTAAGGTGCAACTAAAATGTTCGCTGCTGATATAAACAATTTATAAATAAAACTGAACAGTAACCTTTTCACTTGTCATTTCAAACATTTTAGGAAGATCGATACAAAATACAACATTTAATGTTACAGACGTCGACCCTGACATACATTTAAAACTACTGCGTATTTCATAATCAGTATTATTATATAAAAAAAGACAATAATTTCTTCAAAGTGTGTGATACACGTTGGGAACTGGCCCCACTGCCAGCGAGTAGCGAGTATTTTCATAGTAATTCAACTCGCTTGAGTGACAAAACAAGTCGAATTACTATGAAAGTAATCGCTGGTCGCCGGCGGTGGGACCTGTGCCTTAACGACGAATTAATCCTAATACATACATTTACTTCAAAGTCACAATAAAGTTAGGTACGTTTTTTAAACTCGGTTATAGAAGCTGTAGGTTTCAGCCCTTAGGCTTTTGAACGACAATTTAACCAAATAAGTGGGTTATAAGACAAATAGTCTTAGTTGGCGTTGTTAGTCATCTTATGACCTCTATAAGCGTAGTTAATAGTTAACCCCATGCCAACTAAAATAGTTATAACATTCTTATAAGAGTGTAAAAGCAAACTTTTCGTTACAATTACAAAGTTCCGTATTGCCTAAACGTACCTAACTTTTTGCGATAAAACATTTTTATCCCAAGTTTGTTTTAACTAGCCGCCATTGTTTAAGGAGTATAAATACAAATAACAGCACTTGAAAAAACAAAAGTCGTCCCTCCTGTGGTCAATAGCACAGAATAGTATAATAGTATTACATACAGAACGGCCACGAACCCCCCGCACCGAGGTCAGTTACCTCGTCCCTGAGAGACCCACCTGGTGCCGATCGGGTGCCGTCGCGCCTCGCGATTCGTCCGCGCCACGCGCTACGCACCCGCGCAAACAATTGACGCGTGTACCGACAGCGCACGCACACATACTTACCCACAGCGCTTACGTTCCTTCGCGTGTCACAGGTGTGTCAATAATTAACGGCCCATGTGCATGTAAGGTATGCTTTTATCACATGGATTTATAGAGACGGGGACACTGTTTATGGGGGGTTACTAGTCCAATCCAAATTTAAGCTTTGTAGCCCTTAACTTTTGATATGTCCACGCGAAAGACGCGAACCTAAATCTGTTTATGACCCATTTCAGAATACCCTAGTTAAAGAAATGTCAACTTGTGACTTTAAACCAGGTTTACAATTATTATATTTAACACAGAAATGACACACCATTAACGCATTCACTACCACCAACGGATATATGCGTTTTCGTTACTTTCACCCAGTGCCTTGAGCGCACAGACGCGTTCATAATATTTAGTGACTTTCACCCTGTGCCTTAGTGCCTTAGACTTAGAATAGTCGGTTGAACTCACACGTGCGTTTGGGGCACACAGCAAAGTGCGGCACCTGCCGAATGTCCAGCAAAAGAATAAAAAAGAAGGCAGTGAATGCGTTAAGGCGCAGGGGTGGGCAAGGCATTCTCCATACAAACTCTGTGCACGTTTTATTCGTAGGTTTTGGCACTAACGAATGTAATTTTTTTTTGGATGTAAATATTAGATATGCGAAGAAAGTGATGTGGAAATTTTCAAAAAAATGAAAAAATATAAAAATAATATCAATGAAAAACAAAATTACATCACGAAATAGCTAACAGAAAAATAAGCATACTGACCAAAAATCATAACTTTAATGCAAACACAAACGAAGAAAATCCTCCACAAAGTTTGTATGGAGAGAGCTTGCCCTACCGCTCCTCTTAATACAGACCCGTTCAATCCCTCAAGAACCGTCATCATCAGGGCGCATTCTCTCTAGTTTGATTGAATGAACTTAAAACTAGCATATCAATTTTAATTTATACAACAAGATTTGTATTAAATATAATGAAAACAGTTTTGTGCAAACATTTGTTGCGCTTAGCTTAAGATGCCTACAATCAAGAGTGGCACAATTTTGATTTTATGTTATGTTGCCAAATTAGGCCAAACAATCATTTCTTTAACTTACATATTTAATATGCTATATGATTTGTTTTGAAAACCATTTATCGTATCATTATTTCTTATCTCCTAAAATCACAACAATGCAAGTTGTTTTCAATAGAAATATGCACAGATCTGAAATGTTTTTTTCTCATCTTTATATTATTACAAAGCATACAAATCAAAAACGTCTAAATACATAGCCAAGTATCACCATTTTGAATTAAATTAATTGTATTAACTTGAAATAAATACCATTTTGATTGTCTTATTAGGAAGTATTTTGCGCTCAATACTATTTTCATCAATATAATCAATTCAAATATGTAGGTACTTCAAGTAATCCTATTTATTTCAACAACTCCTTTGCTGCCCTCTCATGGTAGAAGCACGTAATCCGGGTAACGTTGTTTTTGTCGAAACTAAGCTTAATCCATTCCTGGTATTAGCATCTCCCATATGGCCAATCATATTTTTTTTGTTTGTTTTTGGATCACGTTATTTTGCCCTGAGAGGGCAGTTTGCTACTCGTACTTAGCCCAGCTCATTTAAAATGCATGTTTTCCATATATTCCTTGATAAAACAAAACGGTTTTTTAGATCACATCTTACCCAATAATGGTTTTGATGAGATGTACTTTTGCAAAAGTCGAAAAATCGCTTAATTCAGTCATTTTCTCAATCATCGTAATATACAACCGTAAGTTTTCTTAAAACATAATAGTTTCTACACCCAATATTGGTTCCCACCTGTTACCACCAATTTGATACCACTTTTAACAACATTGGGGGAAAAGTCCCAGCTGTCACCACTATAATGAATGGTGGCATCTTCACCTTCAGTGGTAAGAGGTGGGAATAGAATAGTACATATTAGACTAATTCCCAAATTACTAAGGCCGGGTTTTATAAAGATCCGTTAGACCAAATATCAGATCAAATTTCAGTAACTCAGTACATTTTTGACATAAGGTCTAACGGGACGGTTTTCAAGCGATTATGCGCAAAAAAATCGTCTCGATGCTAAGCCGGCTAAGAGGTAGTTCTAATAGGGATGTCGACTCAAAAAAATTTATTACTTCAATACAAAGAAGACATAAAACTATGCCAAATAGTGAAAATCCTATTCAAATATCTCAAAAAATAACGAAGCTACAACGGTTAGAATGTTCGTAGTTAGAGAGAGAAAGTGCTACCTAACCGTGACGTCACTGTTAAGTAGCGCCATAGTAAATGACGATCGTTCAATACAAAGGTGTGTTTTGCGGAAAAGGGACAGAACATACCCACTCTTAAAACTTTGAAGACTTATAATTACGTAATTATTTATTTTTTTGAATTACTTTTTTCGCCATTTGATTGAGAATTTGAGCCTTTATGTAGAAAAATTGGATTTATCGATTTTCTTTTATAGTGTCGTCATCCCTATAGCATACTGAGTGTCATTGCGGACAGCCTAATTTTTATACACTGGGCAGGGCAAATCAAGGCGGTCCCTCAATTAAGATTTAAGTAATAGTGTTATTAGAATAGGTACTAATGTTTATTTTAAAGTTACACTAACAACGTATGGCTGTATAAAAAAAAAGAATATCCGAAATAAAAGTTATCATTTATTCAATCATTCATTGTAACGGATCTTTATAAAACCGGGCCTAACGACATCGTCTTACAGATCTACTTGTATAATCACACAAAATACGTTTTTCTTACAGCTAAGGTTAACTTAGGTTATAAATTCAGTGCTAACATCTATCAGTTGGTGACAACTATGCCTGCGGGTTGCTATAGCAACTATGTACAGCTTGGTCGACGGTAGAGCGAGATGGTGGTTATATCGAGACAAAAAATCTTATAATGATAACTCTTTAAACGCCTTCTTTCAGACAGCCGTGTCACACATACGTCAAAATTTCCGGAGGAGCGAATATAAACTTTATTTGACAGTTTGTAGGTTGCTTTTTCATTGCATTAAGGCGCAGGGGTGGGCAAGGAATTCTCCATACAAACTCTGTGCACGTTTTATTCGTAGGTTTTGTCACTAATGAATGTAATATTTTTTTTGGGTGTAAATATTAGATATGCGAAGAAAGTGATGTGGAGATTTTCAAATATTTCAAAAAAATAAAAAATGAAAAAAATTAAAAATAATATCAATGATAAAAAAATTACATCACGAAATAGCTAACAGAAAAATAAGCATACTGACCAAAAATCATAACTTTAATGCAAACACAAACGAAGAAAATCCTGCACAAAGTTTGTATGGAGAGAGCTTGCCCTACCCCTCCTCTTAACTATAGATGTCGCTGGTGCTTTGGACTCATGACCTCGTAACACCTTTAGGTGTCGTTGGCGCTTAAAAGGTTCAAAGGCTAATGACAAATAATTTTCTTATAATTCTTGTATGAATGAGACTGTCGACAGGCACTGGTTCACCGCACTTTCATAGTAATTCCACTCGCTTGAGCGACAAAACGAGTAGAATCACTATGAATGTACTCGCTGCTCGCCGTCGGTGGGACAGTGCCTTAATTTGATGATCGTTTGTCTCGAAAGAACCTACCAACGAATTCAATGACGCACATTACGTGAATACGAAAATATCGCCATGTCATTAGTCCAGAACACCTCATGATTGCATAGCAACTTAGAGCAGTGTTTACACTTGTCCTCTACCGTTTCTGGCCAAGCCGTACATAAGTTCTAGTCTTCGTCAAACTCCCCCAAATTATTCTCTAGTAGTGATAACACTTGGGCAGCAAAAACTGCCGCTTCCGACTTAGGACCACCCATTTTGAAAGTCAAATCTACGTTCGTAAGCAAATCTCCTAACCAGGAGCGTAGTTCTAGCATAGATTTCAAGAATTCGCTTCGGAGTATAGATGGCGGTAAAGCTAGGATCACACTAGCTAGCATAGCAATCACACATTGCTGGATTTTGGGGTCCGGTGTGTATCTTAGATACATAATCATCTGAACCACGTCCCAACAGTAGCTTGGGCATTTCGGACAGTTTTTCGATGCTAGAACTATATTCCCGATTACAGACAAGTATTTAAAAAGCAGAATGTTGTCTATATCTTGTTTTTGGTTCTGATGGCTTAGCTTTAGCTGTCGAATGCCGAAACCGCCCACTAGAGGATAGAAGAAGCTGTCAGACACAGCCGCGAATTGGTTCTTTTTCGCTTTCGAGAAAGGATGTGGCCTTTTTGAGTGGAAATATCTAGTTTTTTGTATAAGTCGGCGGCGTATGATTTCTTCTGCTGTGACGTTTTCTTCCTGACTTACAGCGTTAGGTTGGACGACTTTTGGTTCGCTTTGTGGTCTGACATCGGCAATTCTATTAGCTGCCTCTGATAGGACATCTAGCATGAAGATTTTCGTGGCAATTGAATATCTGCCGACATCTGTATGGATTTCTTTGCAAATATGTTCAGCGCAAACTTTAGGCTGACTACATAGGATAGCAACTGCCGTGTTGAATTTGATGCTATCAAAATCGTCTACATGGAATTTATCATCCAAATGAACGAAGAGATCGAGCAATTCTTTGGCGAGTTTTGGGTCTTCATTTTTGAGCTGTTTTGTAACTAACTCCTCAGCTGATTCTACTGCTGTCTCGAAGATATCCGCTTCTTTAGCTTCTGTTATGATCTCTATTAAATCTCTGACGTACGCCGGTCTGTTCTTATCAGCAATCGCTATGTCATTTGTCATGTCATATGGTAGCAGATCGTCATCTGAATCTAAATCCTCTGACAATTTTTTGCTCTTGTCTAAAGCATCGAGTTTGACAGAGATAATGGTTTTGACAATCTCTTTAGTTTGCTCCGGGCTTTTGACAGCGCATGTCATTATCGTATTATTGTGAACGCAGCTGTTTTCGCCTATCACTTTCATAGCAATAAGATCTAGAATGCCTTTCAAATCTATGCATTTCAGTTTGAAATCTTTAGGTATCTTTCTCTTGGGGTCAATTAGGCATTTTTGTGTTAGTTCTTTGAGGTGATTATATATTTCAACACAGGGTCCTCCCATTTCTTTGTAATCAAAGCTTAGTTTTTGCGCTCCTTTGTCAGCATCATCCAGTTCGGCTAACATTTTTAATATTATTTCAATAGTGGCCATTCCGATACATCTGAATTCTTGCGACATTACATCAAGATGTTTGGACATGCCTTTATAAAGTACAGTTTTTAGCTCATTCAACGGCCAATTTTCTTTGCTTTCAGTATAAATCACTACGCAATATTTGATAGCGAGAATAAGAAGCTGTGAAATGTACATATGATGTGTCTTATTAGACACGTTTGAATGTTTCACATCTGACCACACATGACTCAATTTTAAAACTAGTTCAGTCAAAACTTGACTGTCTCTTGTGGTTGACATGTAGTAAATTAAGTTTTCTGGAATAGTTGTGTCATTATAGTCTTTAGGCTGAATGTATAAAGGTATTCTAAATGTTAGAATATCCTTCCAATCCTTGTTTTGATCGAAGTTATCTCCGAGTACATGTAAAATAGCTTGTTCCGATTTTTTATAATCTATAGGTGATCTATTTAGTAATGTTAGCGAAACCATGTCTATGGCCTGCCGATTTAAGTGATAGAACATTTTTTGTACAAGTTTTCGCCTGAGGAACATTGTGTCAGTTTCATTAGTCGACCAAGCTATAAGCGTGTCCACAAATTTAAATATGGCGTCGGAATTTCCACTCATATTGTAATTTATTATCACTTTTGACACTAAAAATGACAAGTATGAAATGTCATACTGTATCTTCTGCGCATAACTAGACTCTGTCATAAAATCCATGCTTCTAATTATGTGAAAAACGAGATTATAAGAATAATTTTCATGCGAGAAGTTTTTAGGAGTATTCTTTTCCAATTTATTAGCGATTCTTTCGGGCAATGTAACCATCAGTTGTACAAAGCTTTCCCACTCATTCTGATGTTTGAACTGCTCGATTTTTTCATCAAATTTGAGACTACTGCAGTCTATAATAGCTGTCAGAATGCTATCACTTTTGACATACTCTGTCAAAATTGAAACTAAAGCTGTCAGAGAAACCTGATTACTTTCATTCTTCAGAAACCCGCATAAAACTGCAAGTGTCTCATGACTAACCTCGAAACTTTCTTCAACGGTGAACAGGCGTTCAGCTTCATTCTTGAAAATCGGCCAAGAGGATAACAAAACACGCACTACACTGCTTAAACACTGCACAAAAACTTCCAAAACTTCACTGTTGATGGTTTTTCCGTCGACTCTGCTCAATTTTTGCACTGTCACTGGTCCAGGCAGCATCTTCAGTACATCACCGAGCACCGAAGCCAGTTTTTTCACTTGGGTTTCGCTGCTAACTCTGTCTAAGCCGTGTAAGTGATCCACGAGGGATTTCAACTCTCCGCGGAGGTCGATTTTCCTTTTTTCATTTTCTGCAAACGAAAAACACCTGAATGTGCCCAAAACTGTATTTACACTAGCAACATCTATGTCACGTTTCATGCAGACAGGAGTCATGTATATTTTGAACGTAAACAAACACGATAGAAAAGTCGCAAGCGTCAAGAATTTTTTCGACAAGAGAATTTAGTATTTCTCAGCCTTAAAGTCCAATTGGATGAGCGCAGCCCCTTTTTTTCCCAGGGCCAGCGGTGCTGCCAGGTCGCTGAGCAGGTTCAAGTTTATGAAAGCCAACTCACCAGGTTGTAACGGCTGTGTGGGCTGGAGGGTGGCTCCGGAGAGCTGGGAGGACAGGGAGTCCAGGTCGGTGAAGCCTCCCAACGGGGCCAGCGGTGGAGGTGCCAGATCGCTCAGCAGATCCAGGTTCGAAGTTGGGGCTGACACTGGTGCTGAAACTGGGACAAATTGGTTGGTGCACTTAAAGGCTGATGAACCGGAGTTTTTAGAAAGTTAATTCATAATATAGTTTAAAGTTTATTATAGTTTAAAGGCAATGTTAAAATGTTTGTTGAATTCTATATATTTTTTAGATGTGTGATAAATATTACCTATAGTACATATTATAGTAAATTTAGATTTAAGTTATATTGTAGTGCCCTACAGGGTTTCATAGCTGAACTTTAATTATGTAACATCTTGTACCTAAGCAATGCTTGCTTGCTTGTATGAAAGCAATAAAGACACTGATTACTGATTACCGTGATAGTTATACAGTTGAAATTTTCACTCAAAATTTTTACGGGGGCTCTCGTACAACAGACATGATTTTTTTTATAGATGCACGGAACCCTTCGTGCGCGAGTCCGAATCGCACTTGGCCGGTTTTTTTAAACGTCAAAAATGCTTTGGTATTATGAAGTTTTTTGGGAAATCAGAAGTCTTGATGTCACGACTTTTCTATGGTCAAACATCGTCCATTTAAACGTAACTTATTACACATTTTAAAATGTTTAAAATAACAGAAATAATTTAAAGCGTAAAGTTTTGAGAGTATTTTCGTGAGTTTTGTTTATTGGTATTGTACCTGTTGGATATCGTATTTAACTAAAATTATTTTTTCTATTTGTTGCCGCCACTATGATCGAATCCCCTTACAATCGTCCCTTTCCCCCATGCACACTTTTATGTCGCGTTGTCTCTTTCGCGACGCACGCGCATCTCTCGCCCGTCTGAGCGAGACAGAAGATAATGTAATGGCGCCTTGTCCGCGCGCGATGGAAACGTTGCTCCGAGGGAACAATTTAAATCTAATTAAATCATATAGTTATTCCGCGCCTTTTCTCAAAATCTTGTGTGATATTGTGTGAACAATCAAATAGTGGTGGAGAGCTGATCGATTTGGACATTTGGAGTGCTATTACTTCGAGTTCTGAGACACGTGGAGCTGGCAGCGAGGCTGGGAAGGATTTTCACCAATTTTCAAGTAAGTGTGTATGGCTCCTTTTACCTGCTGTTGGCTGACTCATCGACTTTTCCAAATTTCCACGTTCAGCTGACTTTTCCTACACAATTTATTTCGCGTCTAGTGGTTGTGGCTAATAGGAACATATATAGGTTGGACAAATTCAAAAGATACAGTCCACAGCTTTCCATTTAAACGCGCTAATCTCTGAAAAGGGCTTGTACAGACCAGTACCTAATACTTACTTACTTACTACGCTGGCTAGACGACCCAAAGAGGATCTTGGCCTCTGACACAAGAGAACGCCACCCTTCCCTGTTGTGCGCCACCTCACGCCAGTTGGGTACACCGAGGTTGGAAACCATCGACACGAGAAGTGTGTAGTGAGTAAAGAGCAGTTCACTCACCAACATTATTGTTGACGGGAGTAGTGACGGCCGGGCCGGTGAACGCGCTACTAAAGTCAGCGAACCCGTCGTTAGCCGCGGGTTCTGGAGCGACGAACGCGTTCGCGAAGTCGCCGAATTCGGTCGCGCTCGGCGCTGCCGCTTTCGGTTCCTCGGCTCTGGAATAAGTTTCATCATCATCATCATCATAATCAGCCTGCAGACGTCCACTGCTGGACATAGGCCTCCCCCAGAGAGCGCCACAAAGACCGGTCCCGGGCCGCCCGCACCCGCAGCCAGCGGATCCCCGCGACCTTAACCAGATCTGATGATCGGGTCGGGCTGATGCCCACCGCGTGGGGGGCCTTCCAACACTGCGTCGTCCGGTACGTGGTCGCCACTCGACAACTCGCTGGCCCACCGGCCATCGGAATAAGATAAGGGGAATAAGTTTATTTTAGTTTTATTAATCACAAGGAAAGGTAAAATCTATAAGAGCGTAATAAGACCTGTCGTCATGTATGGATCAGAATGTTGGGCCTCAAAGGTGACGGATGAAACGAGAATGCATGTTGCAGAAATGAGAATGTTAAGATGGATGTGTGGTATGAGAAGAATGGACCGGATTAGGAATGAGTATAGGGGAAGCCTGAAAGTAGCACCCATTACCGAAAAACTAAGAGGCAATCGCCTGGCGTGGTACGGCCATGTAATGAGGAGGGATGAAAGTCATGTAACAAGAAGAGTACTAGATATGAATGTGGATGGATGTAAGAAACGAGGTAGACCGTAGACCAAAGAAAAGGTGGATGGATTGTGTGAGAGACGATATGAACAAAAAAGGTGTGAATGAAGAGATGACGAGTGACAGAGATGCATGGAAGAAAAATACATGCAGCGCCGACCCCAAATAAATGGGAAAAGGGCAAGCGAATGATGAGTTTTATTCATCACAAAATACAATTCACATATAACAAAATACATTTCTGCTTATTACTATTGTACAATGCTCGTTAATTCATTGAACAAGTCGTCGAGTAGCTCTTGCAACTAGAGGGCGGGGTTTATTCGGTGGGAGTCACTGCGGTCTGAAAGGGACACGCTTTGCTCGGTAGTCACCTGGGGTCGAAGTCGTCCTCGAGTAGCGCTCCAGTGGTGGACACGGGACATGTTTTGAACAGGTTGCCTTGCCGCTTTTGCAACTAGAGGGCGGGGTTTATGCGGCGGGAGTCACTGAGGTCTGAAACGGACACGCTTTGCTCGGTAGTCACCTGGGGTCGAAGTCGTCTTCTAGCAGCCCTCCAGTGGTGGACACGGGACATGTTTTGAACAGGTCGTCGAGCAGCTCTTGTGACTGGTTGTTAGAGACGGCGGGGGTGGGCGCCGGAGTAGGGGCGGTCTTGCCGTAGCTCGCGGCCGCACCTGGGGGAGAAATAGTAGATTGTTAATCGAGGGCTGAAAAACAATTTTATAATGCCACAAGGCCATCCGTAGTAGAACCAAAGTAAGTTAGCCTTTCGAATCGCTAAACCTAAGTGGCAGTGGGCGGGGCACATTGCGCGTAGAACCGATGGCCGTTGTGGCCGAAAGGTTCTCGAGTGGCGACCACGGACTGGAAGGCGCAGCGTGGGTAGACCCCCCACAAGGTGGACTGATGACCTGGTAAATGTCGCGGGAGTCCGCTGGATGCGGGTGGCGCAGGACCAGGCATTGTGGTACTCTTTGGGGGAGGCCTATGTCCAGCAGTTCTTCTGATATGATGATGATGAATTCCCACTGTTAAAGTTTGGAACTCCCTGCCGACATCTGTATTTCCGGGCTCAAATAATATAGACCTTTTTAAGGCACGAGTGATTTAAGCATCTTCTGGGTGAGCTCGCTTCACCGTCGGCCTCTTCTATTTCGGATAGGAGGAAACTAAAAAAAAAATTGAAACATGCTAAAATTATTTATGTCACACCTGGCCAATCTGGCCATAAAGTGCCAATTACCGCACGCTCCGCACGCGGAAAATCCCACTTCCCGACGGGGGCGACAAAATTTTGTACTGTCCACAGACAGTAATAAAGAAAGCTTCAGATCGCATATTTATCGCCCTCGCGCCACGTTCTCGTTACTATCTCATCAGCATCATCATATTATCCGAAACACATCCACTACTGGACATAGGCCTCCCCAAAGAGTGCCACAATGACCGGCCCTGCGCCACCCGCATCCAGCGGACTCCCGCGACCTTTACCAGGTCATCAGCCCACCGCGTGGGGGTCTACCCACGGTGCACCGCACGCTCCGTGGTCGCCACTTGAAAACCTTTTTTTTAATGTTTATTATTTCTAGAGCGCTCTCCATTTAATAGCCATTATTACCCACCCGGGGGTACTCGAGAACCTTTAGGCCCCAACGGCCATCGTTACTATCTAAGGGTTTTTTTTAAATGATATTATATTTAGTATATGTTACTGGAATAGAGAATAGTAAGAAAATGTATATACTTTATCAGTAATAAAGGCTTATCTTATCTTATACTGCCATTTATGTTACTGACCTAAATCGATCTTCTTGCTGGGAGTACTGCTTTTAGTCTTGACGGGGCTTTTCAGACTGATATTAAGCGTGTTGGAGCTGAGGCCGGTGGGGACATAGTCGTCGGCGCCCAGCGCGGAGCCGAGCGAGCGCGGCGAGCGTGGCGGGCTGCCCGCGCCGTCGTCGCGATACACATTCTCTCTGGGGAAGAATAGTAGATTATATCTAAAGGGAGCTAAATTTAGATTTACGGCGAGGGCGGTGTTTTGAATCCTGGGTGAAGCAAAGATTTCTATAGTAGAATCCTGAGCCGAGCAAAGGCTAAATTTGACTTTTTTTCCTGACTACACAAGGGTCAATAAACTTTACTTTTTTATTCTGTCCCGTCAGCCAGGAGACAACAGTAACAGTTTTTTTTTTAGAAAAAAAATTATAATACGGACTTCTAGCATGATCAAGAAATGACCCACGTCAGAATTTAACGTTTTATAACAAAAGTTAATATATATAAGAAAAGTTTTATAACCATCCCTAAAAATCATGTTTTAGAGTCGTGACACAAGCATTTTTACCAAATTCTTTATATGGCAATAATTTTATCTGTCAAACTAGTTGTTGATCGTCGTTGTTTGATACTTGAAATTTTTTTATTAATATTTTTGAATGTGTAAGTAGTGTAAGTAAGAGGCTAATAAGGCCCTATTTACACACGTACGAGACTTGCATGCGATTTTCACTACATTGCGCGGTTTGATAGATCGATTGAATTATTTATACCTCGGTAACCCGTAATGCAACGAAACTCGCATACGAGTCTCGTAATACGTATGTAAACAGTCGGGTAAAAAGGCCTTATCAGCTTCTTACTTACACTACTTACACATTCAAAAATATTAATAAAAAAAATAATGTCAAGTATCAAGTATCTTTATTCACTCCGTACTCAGTGTTGTCAGCCGCTGATTTTTTAAACTTGCCGCGGTTTTCTTGTGTCACGACTTCGCTGGTCAGACTCTGCATCACAGTTTTAAGGAGTGACCCAAGAGAGATAACCATGGTAACGAGCTAAATTGTAAAATACTCACGTTACCCAGCGTGTATATAATAGAGGCATGCAATACGTGAGACAAAATCTTCATCAGATACCAACTCATAGCTATATAAAAAAAAAACCCTGGGGTGGTGCGACGCGCAGGCGCAATCAGCTGGTTGTGCCTGCGTGCCGCCTCGCGAAAACTAGGAAGTCTATACATGTTATGGGAATAAGACTATATAATATTCTGGGCGATGAAATGAAGCAAGCTTCTAGTGATGCAGTATTTGTCCGCAAACTGAAAGCAATCCTACTGGAAAGGGCTTGCTATACTATCGACGAGTCTCTCGACGGCCCTAGGTCATTAGCCTACTAATATACTTAACCTATGTAAATATTCTAAAATTATGAATGGCCTTATTATAATAGGGATGTTGACTCAAAATTTATTATTACTCCATACGAAAGAATACATAAAACTATGCCAAATAGTGAAAATCCTATTGAAATATCTCAAAAAATAACGAAACTACAACCGTTAGAATGTCTTTAGTTCGAGAGAGAAAGCGCTACAGATCAGTGACGTCACTGACCTCGAGCGCCATAGTAAATGACGATCGTTCAATACAGAGGTGTGTTTTGCGGAACAGGGACAGAAAATGCCCCCGCCTAAAACTTTGAACACTTATAATTATGTAATTATTTATTCTTTTGAATTACTTTTTTCGCTATTTGATTGAGAATTTGATCCTTTTTCGAGAAAATTCGGATTCATTGATTTTCTTATTTGGTGTCAACATCCCTATTGTGTAGCGAAGTTTACATGCAATGTAAAATACTTATTTATTTTATTTTATTTTTTATATGACTTGACTGTAAAATGACTTGTAAATGTGAACTTTTACCAAATAAAAATCAATCAATCAATACAAGAAACAGTTGAGCACGAACACTTACTTGGCAGGTTTCCTGGCGCTGGCGTGCGCTGGTCCGTGGCCGTAGTCGCCGTCGGAATCGTCCGCGCGGTCGTAGTCCTCCTCCTCGTGCCTTTCCTTAGGTTCGTCTGTAAACAAACAAACAACCATTTTGATGAGATATAACAACATTTCAAACAAGCAAGCTACGGTAGCCCAGTGGTTCAAGCATGCGGCTGTCAAGCGGCGGTCGTGGGTTCGAATCCCAGCTCGTACCAATGAGTTTTTCGGAACTTATGTACGGAATATCATTTGATATTTGCCGTTAGCTTTTCGGTGAAGGAAAACATCGTGAGGAAACCCGCATACATCCGCGAAGAAATTCAAAGTTGTATGTGAAGTCCCCAACCCGCTCTGGGCCAGCGTGGGGACTACTGCCCAATCCCTCTCATCTATGAGAGGAGGCCTGTGCCCAGGAGTGGGACGTATATAGGCTGATGATGATGATGATGAACAACATTTCATTTTACCTTAGCGGCTTGAAGCAGAAATCCATTTAGAGATATGAGCTTGCTGAGTATAATATAAAAAATATTGGATTTTTATATTCAATAGTTCTCGAGAAATCTGGAAAATACTTATAAGAAGCCATTACTGGGCTGAATAAGAATATTCCGTGACATGACTTATGTATCCTATTAAAACAATAAAAACTGTCTGTGGATGCGACATTGACAATTTTGATGAGAATAGGGATGATGACTACATAAAAAAAAATCAATAAATCCAAATTTTCTCCATAAAGGCTCAAATTCTCAATCAAATGGCGAAAAAAGTAATTTAAAAAAATTAATAATTACGTAATTATAAGTCTTCAAAGTTTTAAGAGTGGGTATTTTCTGTCGCTTTTCCGAAAAAGGCACTTTTGTATTGAACGACCGTCATTTACTATGGCGCTACTCAACAGTGACGTCACTGTTGAGTAGCACTTTCTCTCTCTAACTACGAACATTCTAACCGTTGTAGCTTCGTTATTTTTTGAGATATTTGAATAGCATTTTCACTATTTGGCATAGTTTTGTCTTCTTTCTATTGAAGTCATATTTTTTTTTGAGTCAACATCCCTATAGTAGTTACCCCAGTTGCTGCCTTGGCCCTGTCCGCGGTCGCTGTACTCGCCCCACCCGCCCGACCCGCGTGACCCCAGCGCACCCGCCTCCGACGACATACCTGAATCCAAATAACATGGAAAATCAAACAATACTCAATTGGTATTAGTACAATATTGCCGTGGCCGGGAAGGTAATTGCAGGCTGAGTATTTGTTTAAACGGACGAGCTTGCGAGTCAGTTTAATTAATATACGAAGCCTGCAATTGCCATTCCGGCCGAGGCTAATATAGTGCTTTTCTCAAAAATGGGGGAAATACGACAAAAATTTAATTAAGATTTAATAAACATAACCTTAAAACTCATGTCATGTCATGCTTTCCCGCCGTTTTTTTGAGAAAAGCCACAGTCAAATAAAAAAAAATCTTATTGACTCACCGATATATTTGTCCTTGTTTTTCTTAGCCTTTTTTCTCTCCTCTCTCAGTTTGTCGTCGTCTTGGATGAAATCGATAAGTTCACGGACCTTATGACGGACATTGATACCCTGCAAGTATTTAAAAAATATTTTCACACCTGCTACTAAATGTCGAATGTGGGATCAAAGCCGTAATTTTCTTCCCTCAATTGAGGGCAACAATGTTTTTTTTTCGTCATAGAAAGTTTGAAAAGCAGTATGTGTGACGCGGTAGCAAAAATTATTTTCACACCTGCTATTAAATGTCGAATGTGGGATCCAAGCCGTACTTTTCTTCCCTCAATTGAGGGCAACAATGATTTTATTTCCGCATAGGTTTGAAAAGCAGTATGTGCCACTCGGTTGCCAAATTACGTATTTGTAAGACACTTCACGTTTTTAGCAGCGGGCCTCATAGGCGGTGTGAAAAACAGTATGTGTGACGAGGTAGCAAAATTATATCCGTCTCGGGCGTAAACACTTGAATCCCGTAGCGAACGCTCAAGATTCAATTAAATATATCATTTTGCTCCCTTGAGACATAATCTACTGTTTCCTTATGAGACTCCTTGTTCTAGAAAATCTAGAATCATCATCCTCCTAGCGTTTTCTCGGTTGTGCCTTAAGGACCTCCAGTATTGGCATAGGAACTAGTTTTACAAAAGCAACTGCTATGTGCTATCTATATTGTATAGTACTTTTATCTCACGAGCGCGGGTTGGCCATGGTTGTAGTTATGACACATACGAACACATAGACAACGTGCACTCATAGCTCCTACGATGACGCACACATAGACAATGTGCATTGTATAGCTCAACACACAACCATGGCTCACCCGCCCTCGTGAGATAACAGTACTCTAGTTAAAACATAGGTTTCCTGCTTATAAGCCGACTCACGAATATGAAACGATTGTTTGCCACCGTCTTAGTATTTAAAAAAATGTATACCTGATCCTTCCCAACGTCATCGACGTAGGTATAGTTCTCTAGAGAACGCAGGTCGTATATGTGCTCCCGCGCCGATGTGACGACGCGTTCCGACCCGTTTCGAACTAGGTAGCTTAGTAGAAGTAGGCACTGGAAATAATAAAATATGATTAGAAGAGTGTCAATAGCCTGAAAAAGTTCAACTGCACATAGTTCAACCCACAGTTCACCCATCATCGATTTCAACCACGTATAGAACAACCATTCTCCAGCATACTTCGTAGTCGGTCGCGAACGCGCGTAGGCCTCCCCCAAAGAGTGCCACTATGACCGATCCTGCGCCACCCGCATCCAACGGCCTCCCACGGCCTGTACCAGGTCATCAGTCCACCTCGCCTTGGTCTACCCACGCCGCGCCTTCCTGCCTCCTCCAAAGAGTGCCACAATGACCGATCCTGCGCCACCCGCATCCAGCGGACTCCCGCGACGTTTACCAGGTCATCAGTCCACCTTGTAGGCAATCTACCCACGCTTTCCGGTACATTCAGCGTAGTACATTACAACACTTGCACAGAACTTACCTTGTAAGTTCTCCTCCAGTGCGAGCGATTGTCGTGTAGCATCCGCCGCCACAGCATAGACATGACCTCAGGAAAGTGCTCGTATGTGAAGGTGGCTAGAGCCAGCTCTTGCATCTGCTGCCCAGTCGGACCCCAGGCCTCGTCAGACGTCGCTTCTCGCACCTTGCCTTCTACTTCTGTGTAGTTCATTACTACATTTGTACTGGAAATGAAGAAAATACTTGGATTTGGTGTGGCACTGTAGCAGTGGTAAGGAATTTAAAATAGACAACTCCCATGAGGCTCAGACATATTGAAATATATTAAACGGGTCGTGAGACGCGAGGCCGTCGCGATTACACCTCATGACTAAGGACCACGTATTGGTCCGAAACATGTCGAGTGATATTCGACGTTAAAGACGTGTGTGACCCGTCTATTATAATTCAACGTGTGTGTGTGTGTATTCAAGTGGTAAGGACTTTCAATCTGAAGTTACATAATTTGAGTTCTAAGCGTTTTAAAACTTGTAAGACCACTTAGAGTATTTTTATTCTCATGAGCGCGGGTGAGCCATGGTTGTGTTGATCTATACATGCACTGTCCATGTGTGCGTCACCGTAAGACTTATGAGTTCACGTTCGTATGTGTCACAACTACAACAATGCCCAACCCACGCTGGTGAGATAATAGTAGTTTATGCAACTGGTACATTCGGCTCGTTTCATAAAACACACTCGTGTTTTAATGCCTAATTATGTACAGTTGCATACACTACTTTATCTACATCCATATATTAAATCCTGTTTCATGTGTTTCGTGTGGGCACGTCTCGCCGGCGTGCGCCATGTTTGCCTCGACAGGCCGGCCCGCGCGTGTCGTTAAGGTTGTACGTGATCTCGTAAGAGTATTATATTTGGTGTTCTTATCTAGGGGTCGCGCGCAACCGCGAGAAGCTTCCTGCACAGTATATTATAAAGCGGGCTCTTATCTACGGTTTCTGAACTTATTAAAGAGGTTTTACTATAAGTAAGTTTCTTAAGTGGCTGTGTGAGTATTTGCGGGAGCGGTATAGCTACCGCAGAAGTGACATTATTATTGTGAGTTATTTGATAGTGGAATGCTCTCTTTTCATTATCATGTCGGATTCATTACTTATAGCCCGTATATTGTGTTACCTAACCACTCCAGCTCCAGAGTAACCTTAAAGGCTTAAACTAACTGCATTGCTAACATTTTTACACCCGCATAGTCATACTGTGCCAGCTTCAAACGGTCGGTCGTTTTCTGATTGGCGAAAAGCTGTTCAAGGGATTATGATGGTCTCGTCTATCGTGTGATAGACCACTAGATTAGATGAAGCATTTATCACTTTCTGCCACGACATGACAGAAAGTGATATAAATGTTTTATTTTGTCGTCTATGTAAGTGCGACCATAATAGAGTGACACCGCCAATTATGGACACTTTAAGCACAAACACCAATAATGGACACTTCGACCCTTATTCGGAGATGAGACGGTTTTAAATTGATTGTTCTATAAAAAAATTAATGACTCTTATTTTCTTTTACATAAAGAGTTAATGTACATCATTGGGCCTTGTCCATTACTTGTGGTGTTACCTTACGGGGCCAGGATACAGAGCGTACCGCGAACTGAAAACGAAGTTCTATTATCTCCCTCTCTGTCGTACTTGCTAACTCGAGTGACAGAGAGGGAAATATTCAAAATTCGTTCGTTTTCGGTTCGGGCAAGCCCTCTGAGCTAGTGGCGTGTCTTAGCGTCGACCCACCGTAGTAAATAATAGTACATTACTTAACAAGGGCGGTAAAACAAAGAATGTCTCAGATCGCAGTTATTTGACGCCCGAGCCGAAGGCAAGGGCGATAAATATGCGATCTGAGGCTTTCTTTATTACCGCCCGTGTTAAGTACAACATTTTATGTCACCCCCTGGCCAGGAAGTGGGATTTCCCGCGCGCGTGCGGTAATTGCCGCTTTATGGCCAGGTGTGACATAAAATATATTCACTAGTAAAAAAACATGAAAACATTCACTAGTGACAGAGAAAGGATTTCAAGGCCACTCACTTAATTGCAATGGTCATTAAACCGCTAAATTAACATGGCCTCCAAATTCAACGATACAGCTCTTCGCGCGGGGGCTCAACATAATCTGGCGGATCAGAACGCATTTGAAACGAGATACGATAATACGACCATTTTAGATTGACCTCTATATTATACTGTATAGTATTGTACTGAAGGTTACATACATTGGATATGCATTGACCCTATTTTTTGGAGTAATTGCTTATGTAAACCAGTATCCGGTTATAATTTTATTTTACTAAACGGTTAAAACTCACGTATTAATTGTCACTTCGGGCGAATAAAGTTATAACATGTCTCACGAAAGCTTAAATTCAAGTATCCGGTTAGTTTTATTTCACAACAAATTAAGCATTAATGACGTCAATTGTAGTCATATATATCTGCACATTTACGTTGTTATGCAATCTCTCTAATAAATGCTTACACATTCTATAAAAATATTTTTTTTATGTTATTTTACAACATTTATAGTTTTATGGATCATGCATGATGGTGAAACTTTGAGAGGACATTACCACTAGGTTGTCTAGGTTAATAAATTAATTAAATAAGAAGTACCTACTCCACTCAAATGAAATCTAATCGCAACAAATGGACACCTTTAATATAGATTATAAGAAATTAGTGAGGAACTTAACATGTGACGATTACGTAAAATATATTAAACGACATTAGTTGCATTTATATACATTGTTTACATTGCAAATCCATTCGGCCATTTCAGGTTCACATCCTGATCTAGGCACCTGTTTTGTTTTATTTTTCGCACTCTTATTGTCTACTTCCTCGATGTCTTTGTTAATGTGTTTTTCTTTTTATTGATGATGTGTTTACCTGAATAAATGTGATTCAATTCAATTCAATTCAAATAATCCATATATAGTGTGTATGCAACTGTGAATTCCTTACAACTATAGATATTAGAGATGCAACGGATAGTTGTTTGGCCGGATACCGGATATTCGGCCTCATCACCGGCCGAATATCCGGTATCCGGCCGCCGAATATTCGGCCGGCCAAACGATACCTACATTTTAGTTTGGCGGCGGGTGCGTCGTGCAGGTTTCAAGTGTTTCAACCTGTTACGTATTGTAGGTTCGCGCGGACCGTTTTCTAGGCAAGAAACGAGTTTTATTAGGTCAGTACGTACGAAACTATTTCTTCAAATGAGGCTTTTTGATAAGTTTAAATTGTACGTTAAAGGTTAAAGGTAATACTAATAAACGAATATTGATAATTTGTTGTTGTTTTCTTGTATACTAACTAACAAAACACAACAAACAACACAAACATTTTTCAAAGTTAAATACCAAACAGAATCACTATTCGGTATCCGGCCGGATAGTGCGCAACTATCCGGTATTCGGCCGGATAGTAAAATAATGGCCGGATAGGCCGGATACCGGATAGCAACCGGATATCCGTTGCATGTCTAATAGATATCAATATTATGGTGGGCTATACACTCATTTGCATTTTTGTAGTAAACAGCAGAATGGAAGCAAGAACTAATTTCGTGAATAAACAGCAATGACAGATAAGATACCAGTTTTACCACTATCAGCATAATCTCTGTCAATTCATAATCCTGTTAGCTAGTGTAATTTGTTAAAATAAAAAAACCGGCCAAGTGCGAGTCGGACTCGCGCAAGAAGGGTTCCGTACCATTATGTATAAAAAAACGGCAAAAAATCACGTTCGTTGTATGGGAGCCCCCTTGAATATTGATTATATTCTGTTTTTCAGTATTTGTTGTTATAGCGGCAACAGAAATACATCGTCTGTAAAAAAATCATCTGTCTAATAGGGATGACGACACTATAAAAGAAAATCAATAAATCCAAATTTTCTACATAAAGGCTCAAATTCTCAATCAAATGGCGAAAAAAGTAATTCAAACAAATAAATAATTACGTAATTATAAGTTTTCAAAGTTTTAAGAGTGGGTATGTTCTGTCCCTTTTCCGCAAAACGCACCTTTGTATTGAACGATCGTCATTTACTATGGCGCTACTTAAACGTGACGTCACGGTTAGGTAGCACTTTCTCTCTCTAACTACGAACATTCTAACCGTTGTAGCTTCGTTATTTTTTGAGATATTTGAATAGGATTTTCACTGTTTGGCATAGTTTTATGTCTTCTTTCTATTGAAGTAATAAATTTTTTTGAGTCGACATCACGGTTCATGAGATACAGCCTGGTGACAGACGGATGGACAGCGGAGTCAATTTCAATTTCAATTACAATCTAACAGACAATGTAAACTTAATTAATATATTGCTGCCCTTGGGGATGGGGCCTATAAGGCTGGCCACAGTTCCTCGCTGACAGCGATACCTATCCATTGACCGAGGAAGTAGCCAGCCTATGGTCATGTCATCTCCTGTCCCTATGTCTATTTATTAGTATCCGGGAGATTGATTGTTCACCCCTAAAATCGCCACCATTATCAAAATAGAGCTGTTTCTAAGATCCAGAAATAAAAATATAAAAATTGCTCCTTTAAAGATATTAATATTATTGACCAAGTGAAATAAAGGTCTCTGCTTAGGTTCACAAAAATGCTTTCGTGTGTATTTCTGTTTGTTCTCAATTGATTCTTGTGAAATTTTGTGAGCAGGGTCGATAACATGGTTATTGGAAATTTAAAAAAGAAACACACAAGGTCTACAGCTCACAGAGCCAGTAGTATGAAATGCGACAGTAAAAGTGTGACAAGATCAGTTTAAATAAATAAATAAATATCTTTTGGACAATCTTACACAAATCAACCTAGTCCGAAACTAAGCAAAGCTTGTACTATGGGTACTAAGCGACAATATACATACTTACATAGATAAATAGATACTTAAATACATAGAAAACATCCTAGACCTAAGAACAAATATTCATGCTCATCACACAAATAAATTCCCCGGCCGGGATTCGAACCCGGGACCTCCAGCTTCGTAGGCAGGGCAACCAACTAAGCTTAAGCCGTCACCAGTAGTATAAAATGTGACAACCAGAGTGTGACAAGATCAGTTTGGTGTCCATCCAAACAAATCACTGGAACTTGTTATTAATATTCAAGTCAATGACATCAAATCATGCGGGTGTGGGTGAAAGTAGTTGTTACTGTCACATTGGCAAGTGAGCCATTAAGGGTCCTTATTAGTTAAAAAAGGCTCATCTATTTATGCTATTTTCTGTTTAATTAACACGTATTTTCAGATTTTATCAATGTTACTGTCTAGAACAGGACTATTGTGACCGAATGACATTCATTTTAAATGTATTTTTAGGGTTTTTCATTAAGAAATATTGATTCAAACATCACTCCAAATCGACCATTTTCAGGCTAAAAACACCTTTTTTCCGCGTAAATTCTACTACACACAATAAAATTTAAAAAGGGCAATGTTACTTTCTAAAACTTTAAAAAAGTCATCGTATCCTTTAATCACTTTATTGGTATCATCAATACTTTTGTCAAAATGTTTGATCAAAAAATTTTAAGACTTATAAGGCCTCTTAACATTTGTAATTACTTCATTGATACAATCCACAAGTTAAGTTACTAACTTGATGCTAATGTAGGTTTGCCATAAATATGGGGACAATGAAGAAAAAATAGTAGTTAAGAGAAAAAATTCACAGGACATCAGCGCTTGCCTCGCTCATCCTCAAACTTCTAGGGTAGCAGATATGGGAGTGGGGCAGGTCCCTGCCGTCAGACGGCATCCTTCATGCGCTGCGCGCCGCGCAGGCACTGTCTGTGGTAAGTGGCAACAGTCCGTACTATGTACATGCATACTTATCTAGCTGGTCCCTACTAATAAACTATTCTTTACAAACCGGGACAATTTGCTTAATGACTGGGACACCACGCTTCAAACTGGGACATATATGGCAACCCTATTCTAATGGCACTTGTCTATATGATATATGTGTCCTCTATTGGTGTATTTAAATTCAGTAATATTAGGTTAGAAAATCTCCTTGAATTTTCTTGGCATTAATTATTTGCATGCCTTTGCATGATTGCAAAGCCACTTTATCACATCATAGGGTTTTTAGGTTTTACAGTGTTAGAAAAAGATACATTTGAATTGTGATCCTGCTTCTTTTTTTGAATTTGGTTAAAAAACAACTGTTTAGTCTTGAGATTGCAATATAGGCAAGTGTACAATAATTAATTTTCACAGTTAATTGAAGGTATTCAGACTAAAAACATCGTCTTTTAGTACGCCTGAGCCACATTTAGTCTTGCAGTAATTCCGTAACACGAAACCTGCTTTTTCAGCATTTAGCCCCGATAAATGACACCACAGCTTAGTGATAACTCGCAAACCGGTCGCCAATCAACTATTATTGCCAATATCTAGCCAAAAGACCGATTTTAATAACAGATTAGCCTTCAAGAACACTTTTTGGTAAAACCAGTTGCACAAGTAAGGATACTGGAAAGTACCAAATTTGAAGACTTAAATAACCGCTAAGGTAAAATCTAATGTACATTAGGATCCCAATAAGCGAATGGGTTCATTATACTATTATATTCGTCACACAGATGGTAAGAATTTGCATAAGAGAAATAAATCGTAACACAGCTTACACTTTATCCGCCAGCTCCCGCACTTTCCACATGCTTATAAAACGATCCATTTTGATAATTTAACTGTCCAATAACGTTTTTAAATAAAAATCACTGTAACTATAATGTAAAACAACATAAAATTAACGAAAAATGCAAGCTGATGATTTGGCTGACATTCTCGCAAAATGGCGAGGGCTTAATGTTGCTATTGCAAAAAAAGAAATTCTACTAAGTTCCATTTCGGTGAAAATTAACACCCGATTTTATTTCAACTTAAATGAATAAAATAACGTGTTCAAATAAAACTACATAGTAATTATAATAATATGTATTAAAACTCTCTAATAAACAACGATTATCACTTAGATTCAAATACAGTGCGAATTTATAAAGCACATAACTACACCCATTATAGCTGCACTTTTTGACCATATTTAAAAATTTAGCTCTTTCCAACCCAAATAGGTAATTTCCTCATTAAAAAAACCTCTGGTTTTACTTCTAATGGGTTATACCCATTAGAAGGTCATACATCATTTCTTCGCCAGTTGATCGCTTTGCGGTTGAGCACCATAATATTGCCACAGCTCTATTGCTTTATTAGCTACTACTTCTTCACACTGTTCCGGAATCTGGAAAATATAAGCGAATTTTTAGTCTGAAACATAAAATCTCCCATGTAGGTATGCTATTGTTTTTACATGACAACACTATAGTTTTTTTTTTTAATTTTATGACAAGGCGTAGGTATTACTGCCGTACAGCCACATACACAGATTTGCATTTATATCTATTTTCAAATTTACGTATGATCATTACCTCCGAGACACAGTTCAGTACTTCCTCCGAGTTTTTTGCCTTTAATATATTTCTTCGTAAGGTTATCACTAGCATTACTGCCACGAATGACAATATTTTTGGCGCACCACTGCACACTTTATCCCATATCCTGTAAAAATAAAAAACTTAAGTAATAATTCACAGTTCTATTTAAATCTTTATAGTTTATTATTGAGGCTCGTGATTAAGACAAGAGGGAAATGACTAAAAATACCGCGAACCGGAATAGAAGTTCGTTTGTGAACCTCCTTCTCTATCGCTCGAGTATGTAAGTGCGACAGAGAGCGATGTACAGACTCATTTTTATGCCCATTATGTAATATTTTTCCGTGTGTATAAGGTAAGGAGGATGGGGGCTGGTGTATCCATGAATAGCAAAGGCGCAAAGCGCTCTCCCGTTGAGCGAAGTTTGTCCCTAATTGACAACATTTCATATTTTTAACTATTTTATTTTATGAATTAGTTAGAAAATAGGTAAAAATTTAAGCCATCCGTATTTTTTCTTTTTCAATTTAACTCATTATTTCATACAAAAAAAACACGTTGAAAAGTAGGTCATTCCAAAAGGGCGTAAGTAAAATATGACGTCATCTTCCCAACAAGAATCCAGAGCCACTCCAGAGCAGCGATTGTCTGTACTCTGTACTAAGGTCTCCCTTAATACAGCGAGGAAGATGACGTCAACTTCGGTTTACAGTAATTTGCGATTTTTTCCAAAATTAACGGAGAAAAAAATCTAAAAAAATGTTTTTTGTGTACTTCACACGTTTTTACCGAAATGGTTTTCGAATTGAGACTTTTGGAAATTATGAAATATTGTCAATTTTAGCCCATTATTGTGGTCTAATTGTAGTTGGTCCCAAGACATTTGATCGTCTATGAAAACTGGTTCGAATGGCACAATAAAAAAAGTACCTAGTCAAATAGCGATGAGCTCGATGCCTTTCAGAAAGAGTGGTTGTAGACTGGTCGGGATCGGGGCTCGTGGAAGTGCAAGAGGGAGGCCTTTAAGCTGAAGCCACCATTAAGCCAAGCCACACACAGAGCGGGCGGGCGGGTGGCGCGCGGAAGCGGGCGTGAGACGGGCGGGCGGGAGGCGGGCGGGCGCGCAAAGGCAGTCTTGAGTCTGTTTCTTGAAAGTCGCCCGCCACACGCCCGCTCGCCTCCCGCCAGCCCGCTTTGTGTGTGGCTTAAGCTTTACCCAGCAGTGGGACATTCTAGGCTCTTAAATAAATAATATAATACATACTTCGCTAGAGAAGTGTCGTCCAGTACGCCGGCGAAGCAGCAGTTGAACCATTTTGTAAGAGGTAGTGCGTCCAACGCGTAGATTTCAGCTAGGTGACTGGAAAAAAAATGATTTTATGTCACACCTGGCCATAAAGTGGCCATTATCGCACGCTCCGCGCGCGAAAAAACCCACTTCCTGTCCAGGGGGTGACATAAAATTTTGTACTTACCAGGGGCGATAATAAAGAAAGCCTCAGATCGCATATTTATCGCCCTTGCCTTCGGCTCGGGCGTAAAATACCTGCGATCTGAGACATTCTTTGTTTTATCGCCCTTGGTAAGTAATGTACTATTATAAACATTATAATTATTTAGCTTGCATTGGAACGCCTCCCTCACATAGGAAAGGTACTTGCATGAGCCTCACGACGTCCGTAAGCTAGGCACTGTAGTACGAACAACGAAATCCGTATTTCGTATAGTGCCCTCCCATTCACTCTTATAGTGTATACCATGAGAGAGAAGGGGACGGCACAATACGAATTTCGATGTTCGGAGTAGACCCTCAGTACACCACCTCTACGGAGTACGAGGAAGGGGGTATAGAGTGAAAGAGACTAACTTGAACAACTCCGGATCTTCTTTCTCTAGCATGCTTTGGAACGCCTCCTTCAACTTAGCTAGGTCCTTCTGCATGTGCCTCACGACGTCCGTGAGCCCCTTGCATAGCCAATAGACGTCCGCTTCCACAGAGTACAATAAAGAACGGGGTATAGAGTGAAAGAGACTAACTTGAACAGCTCCGGATCTTCCTTCTCTAGCATGCTTTGGAACGCCTCCTTCAACTTAGCTAGGTCCTTCTGCATGTGCCTCACGACGTCCGTGAGCCCCTTGCATAGCCAATAGACGTCCGCTTCCACAGAGTACAATAAAGAACGGGGTATAGAGTGAAAGAGACTAACTTGAACAGCTCCGGATCTTCCTTCTCTAGCATGCTTTGGAACGCCTCCTTCAACTTAGCTAGGTCCTTCTGCATGTGCCTCACGACGTCCGTGAGCCCCTTGCATAGCCAATAGACGTCCGCTTCCACAGAGTACAATAAAGAACGGGGTATAGAGTGAAAGAGACTAACTTGAACAGCTCCGGATCTTCCTTCTCTAGCATGCTTTGGAACGCCTCCTTCAACTTAGCTAGGTCCTTCTGCATGTGTCTCACGACGTCCGTGAGCCCCTTGCATAGCCAATAGACGTCCGCTTCCACAGAGTACAATAAAGAACGGGGTATAGAGTGAAAGAGACTAACTTGAACAGCTCCGGATCTTCCTTCTCTAGCATGCTTTGGAACGCCTCCTTCAACTTAGCTAGGTCCTTCTGCATGTGTCTCACGACGTCCGTGAGCCCCTTGCATAGCCAATAGACGTCCGCTTCCACAGAGTACAATAAAGAACGGGGTATAGAGTGAAAGAGACTAACTTGAACAGCTCCGGATCTTCCTTCTCTAGCATGCTTTGGAACGCCTCCTTCAACTTAGCTAGGTCCTTCTGCATGTGCCTCACGACGTCCGTGAGCCCCTTGCATAGCCAATAGACGTCCGCTTCCACAGAGTACAGTGAGGAAAGCGTTTCGGCAATCGGTACGAATGTGTCGGAGGACTGCAAAAAAGTAATAGCAGAAAATAAGTAATAGTATTACGCACAGAAGTCCCGTTAACAAATCCCCAATTTCATCATCATCATCATCATAATCAGCCGAACGACGTCCACTGCTGGACATAGGCCTCCCCCAGAGAGAGCCACAAAGACCGGTCACGGGCCGACGGCATCCAGCGGATCCCCGCGACCTTAACCAGCTCATCAGCCCACCTCCCCCAATCCCCAATTTACAACTAATAAAAACCCAAAATTGAAGATATGTTTACAAAAAAAAAACATAACTGCTTAAGGCTTGGTCACACTCACATTGCGTTGCGCGACGTTCGCGCGGCGCGACCGCTGCGCGCCGGAACGTATGCTAACAGGTTAGCGACGTCACACAGGTTGCGCGATGCGAGCGGGACGGTTTCATACAATTTGGCGCGCAGCGCAGCGTCCCGCTTGCGTCGCGCAAGCGGTGTGACCAAGCCTTAGTTAGACTGGTTGACACTCTGTCAAGAACAATTGAAACGAGATGAGTTCTAGGCGGACAAAGTCGCGGCAAAAAACTAGTTATTAATTAATAATTTGAGATTGCCAAATAAATTAATAAGGTAGAAATATAATGTCTATAAACATAATTAATTAAAATTATAATCTGAATTAATTAATAATGTATTTAATTTATTTTTCTTTTATGTATCAATTATTATTGTCCTTGTAAACTTGTAATAACATATGAACCATAATATTAGCATAAGTAGTAAATCGTGTGAAATATTTAATAAGTACTGTATGACTTGTAATACTATTATAACCAATAAACGAGTTTGAGTTTGAGTTCAACAAAATCAAGACGGGCTCGCCGAAGAGGCTCTGCACACTCTTTTTAGGGTTCCGTAGTAAACAAGGAACCCTTATAGTTTCGCCATGTCCGTCCGTCCGTCCGTCTTTCCCCCGTTTTTCTCAGTAACCGTTAGTACTAGAAAGCTGTAATTTGGCACGAGTATACATATCAATGACGCCAACAAAACGGTAGAATAAAATCTTCAAAAAATTTTTTTTTATGGTACCTTCCCTGTACTGTACCGTCACTGTATATGTAGTACAGTGGTGGTGCAATATTTTTTTCTCCAAAACCCCATCGTGTGGATTATCGTTGGATAGCTCTTTCAAAAATATTATAAGGTTTCTTAAAGCATTTTTTGATTAAAGAATTGGTTGGCGTGATATTAAGCTTTGAAGTGATAATTTTTGTTATGGTCAAGTGTCCCCCCCCCCCCTGCCAGCTAAACGGTGACTACTAGGCATGTAAAAAAATCATGGTCATAGTATATACGATGAATTTAAAAGGAAAACTATCACAGCTAAGTAGACATTACTAGTTAACGAGTAATAGTCGAACTTCAGAAATGTACTTTGCAAAAGTATACTTTCGTACAATTTCCATTGATACCTTAGATAATGTTGTTAATTCTGTCTAAAACATAGTAAATATAAGTTTGCGAACTTTTTAGTCCACATAATGTAACGGGTTGACGACTACGGAACCCTACCTTGCGCGTGGCCCGACACGCACTTGGCCGGTTTTTTTATTAGGGTTCCGTACCCAAAGGTTAAAACAGAACCCTATTACTATGACTCCGCTGTCCGTCTATCAGTCCAGTTGAAATTTTCACAGATGATGTATTTCTGTTGGTGCTATAACAACAAATACTAAAAACAAATAAACTAAATATTTAAGGGGGGCTCCTATACAAAAAGAACTTTAAAAAACTTTGCTCATTGGTGGCTCATTGCCTTCATCAGGCTGCATCAGGCAGGAAAACTAAAATCCGACTCGCACTTGACTAAAATTCTACTTGATATTATTTAACGTTATTATTTATAAATAATGGTACGGAACCCTTCGTGCGCGAGTCCGACTCGCACTTGGCCTGTTTTAATTTTTTAACCTGACTGGGTTTGCAAAATAATGTTACGATTTTGATATTGTATACTTACACAGCAATTCGTTTCAGGGAACACGAACGGACCCAACTCCTCATTCTCGAGCAGCCACATCTGCAACAGTATCTGGCTGCGAGGACCGGACATGTCAGCTAGTTCTAGCATCTCCGCTGCGTACAGGAGATCCTGGTATTGCTCTGTGCGTTGCTGGGATACGTAGCTGTGGGAGTCGGGGTACACTGGGAGGATGTCTGCAAATGTTATAATTAAATATATTATTTTTTAACAGTAATTAATTTTATTATCTTGTAAAAAACAAACACTAACTAGAACAGACTAACTATAAACTTAAGTAATACATACATTCCCCAAAGTGGCTGCCCTTGTGGATGGTGCCCATAAGGCTGGCCAGATTCCCTCACTGGATAGGGATACCTATCTGTTGACCGAGGAAGTAGCCAGCCCTATTAATTTTTCTCATGAAAAATGTAGCATGTTTGTATTGTCAGACTTAATTATGAGTAAATTGTAAATTGACATGTAAAAGTGCTGTTGTGGCCTAATTGCACAATAAATGTTTGAATTTTGAAAATTTATGGGACTCACTCAAGAAAAAGTGTCTCTTTTGGTGGTGTCAATAAAACTTCTTAAACAATTTAGTTACTAAATAAATCATCTTTTTTAAAAATTACAAACACAATACATAGTAATAGTGTTGACAACACAAGTAGTAGAAGAGATCTAGCCTTAGGGGTCATAATAATTCCCAAGGAAGCGATGTTTGACTTTTTAAGTTCTTTGTGTGTATCTTTTTGACATACTAAAAATCTTCCAAAATCTGACCGCGCAAAATGCGTTTTTTGACCCCCCAAAAAAAAAATTTTGGATTATTTTTTTATTACTCAATAATGCTTAGTGCTACACAAAAACTTCGTATTAGAAATATGTTTAGCATACAATTATCTATAACTTTGCTTCTTATCACTTTATTGAT
The DNA here is from genome assembly GCA_951800055.1 of Cenopis cana. Taxonomy (NCBI): domain Eukaryota; kingdom Metazoa; phylum Arthropoda; class Insecta; order Lepidoptera; family Tortricidae; genus Cenopis; species Cenopis cana. The sequence continues at coordinate 12,160,082 of OX637493.1, read as the reverse complement.
AAATCTAATAGTTCACGAGAAAAATGCTCTACAACATTGCGTTTCTTGTTAAAAACCTGTTAGTTAAAAGGCTTACTAAAATTAAACTATACCTTATGCAGACGGCAAGACACTTTACCCTGTGATACTTGGGACCAATAAGAATGATTTCATCTGAGGAAATGAAAATTTCATCCACTGGATTTCAAGATGGCGGTCCTTTTCTAAAATGGGAGCTGCATTTTTTCAAAAGTGATTTGTCACAAAACGGCAGCTGCCATTTTATTAATACTGGTATCAATCGATTGGTACTGACACCACTAATCAAAATAAGAAAAATGTTATTTAAAAATTAAAGATGGCGGCAGACTATTAACAAAAATGTAAAATTTTCATTGTTCTTTTTTTCATTATATTAAAAATAACAACTAAATGTCCAATTATATCGTGACTTTATTTATTTAAATAAATTCTCGTAGTATTATCTACGAGATAAAACAAAAATTATGACAATCCGTCGATTAGTTTCTAAACTGTATGAATTACAAACGGGCCGCGGCAACTGTATCACGGTAGATATGGAAACAAACTGCACTTGTAATGAAAATAAGACGCGTTGTACAGTCGTAGTAGTGAAGAGACCGAACTTAGTGATTGTTTTCGATGCTATCTAATTTTCATCCGTCAGAAACCGAGATTACACCATTTCAAAATAATACATTTAAAGTATTCTACCAAGTTAAAGGGTGCACAGATTTAAAAATTAAATATGGCAATCGAAATATAAATACGCTATTTAACAGAAAAAACGCTTAGATTTTAAAACTTTTCTTCTGGAAATAAAATTTAAAAAAAAACTTTTTTGTTCGTTTCGCAACTAACGACTTTTTATTTATTTATACCCTGTAAAAGCCCAGATTTTGTATATTTTGTTCAAACAATTTTTTTTAATGAGAGAAAACAGTTTTTTTTAATATTTATATTTATTACAAAATGCGATTTTTACATTGTATTTTGAATATAAAAGTAGTTTGTTGCGTAACAAAGATAAATAAAAGTTTTCTGTTTATGTTCCCCATTTTTATTATTTAAAAAAAAGCATCAGGACCTAAATTATTATTTTTCAAATGTTAAGAAGCGTTTCCTCTTTCGATTGCCATATATTGAATTTCCAAATGTGTCCAGTCTTTCACTTAGTAGATTATTTTAAATATATTATTTTAAAGTGGCGTAATCTCGGTTTCTGGCGGATGAAAATTAGATAGCATCAAAAACAATCACTTAGTTCGGTCTCTTCACTACTACGACTGTACAACGTCTTATTTTCATTACAAAAAAGCAGTTTGTTTCCATATCTACCGTGATACAGTTGCCGAGGCCCGTTTGTAATTCATATAGTTTAGAAACTAATCGACGGATTGTCATAATTTTTGTTTTATCTCGTATATAATACTACGAGAATTTATTTAAATAAATAAAGTGACGATATAACTGGACATTTAGTTGTTATTTTTAATATAATGAAAAAAAGAACAATGAAAATTTTACATTTTTGTTAATAGTCTGCCGCCATCTTTAATTTTTAAATAACATTTTTCTTATTTTGATTAGTGGTGTCAGTACCAATCGATTGATACCAGTATTAATAAAATGGCAGCTGCCGTTTTGTGACAAATCACTTTTGAAAAAATGCAGCTCCCATTTTAGAAAAGGACCGCCATCTTGAAATCCAGTGGATGAAATTTTCATTTCCTCAGATGAAATCATTCTTATTGGTCCCAAGTATCACAGGGTAAAGTGTCTTGCCGTCTGCATAAGGTATAGTTTAATTTTAGTAAGCCTTTTAACTAACAGGTTTTTAACAAGAAACGCAATGTTGTAAAGCATTTTTCTCGTGAACTATTAGATTTATCAATAAAGTGATAAGAATCAAAGTTATAGATAATTGTATGCTAAACATATTTCTAATACGAAGTTTTTGTGTAGCACTAAGCATTATTGAGTAATAAAAAAATAATCCAAAATTTTTTTTTTGGGGGGTCAAAAAACGCATTTTGCGCGGTCAGATTTTGGAAGATTTTTAGTATGTCAAAAAGATACACACAAAGAACTAAAAAAATCAAACATCGCTTCCTTGGGAATTATTATGACCCTCCCATACATTGATATCGTAGAACTCCTCTACTAAAGTTTAATACACTTTCTTTTTCATTGAATTAAAATACTTTTTAGAGATTGAGAGATGACAGCATTGACAGCTTAATCTGTGAAATTTCCAGATTCCTGCAATTTCTGGACTATGTAACTCAAGGCAATATATTATCAAAATCATAATAAACAAGTCTCAAAGACTTTTTATATGAGATTAAATGTAATCCAATCTAATCGATGGAAATCAAAAGTAATTTACCTGTACTTGTACAGTAAATAATAATAATATATACTTTATTGTGCACCACAAAGTGAAATTGTAACAAAATAAACTTAAGACTATAGCTAAGGCAACAACAGGCGGTCTTATCGCTAAAAAGCGATCTCTTCCAGACAACCTTTGGGTAGCAGGAAATTAAGTATATGACAGTTAACAGGTAGTGCATAATTAAAAGAAAGACAGCGATACAAACAAACAAACAAACAAACAACACAAACAGTAAATAATGTTATTAAGTTGCGCAATTATATTAAATACGGTATTTTAGTATCTATGGAAATAGTTAATATAGAAAATAAATATATCCATTATTTATAACTGCTATAACTGTACCATTAATTTCTTAACCTATACCTACATGTACTTTTGGTCTACAACTACTAGTTTCAGAGTTTATTCAGGAATTAAAAAGTAACACTCTAAGCCTAGTTCTGTACTATGTTCTTTTCTAGGTGTGTAATAAAGAGTAGCTGTATTGTATTGTAACAATAGTAAACAAACTACTTGTTAAACAAAGGAATCCACTAGTAATACGCCCTATGACCAACGCCCTGTTTATGGACGTAAAATAAGAATATGCTCTTTATTTGGTTAAATAACGTTAACTTACCAAGTAGGACCTTCCATACTAAATTCCTATAGGCTGCCGGCACCGTGAAACGTAAGCAAAACTGCTTTAATTTCAGCTTATCCCATGGCTTTTCTTTCATGAGTATTTCTAAAGATTTCTTCTCCTCTACGCCTCGACATCCGACTTTTTCGTAGTATGATGAACGGAAATTCCGTTCATCGGACATTTTCAATCTAATAACAGTGTCTTCAGGCATGTTTTAACGAAAATTCATAATGAAATCGGCACTGAACAAGGGAGGGAGCCCATAAATTAAACTGTCATTGTAAACATCTGACATTGACGTTAATGGGGGCTATTTCTACGTGTCATCTCGAAAATGATTATTGTATGAAAATTCCGCAACAAGAAAAACAAACTTGATAACTACTTTAAGAATCAAATCATTTTAATTTAGACCATATTGTATTATGTTTATATCGATACGTAAACCAAATTATTTTGATATTTAATGATAGAGCAGCTCTATAAAAGCTGGACCTATATAAGTGTTTCTATCTCTACTCCTCAGCCTGCGTTCCGTTTCAGGATTTTTTAAAAAATGGTTCAATATTTAATATAAGTCATATAACGGCCTCAATCAATTCCTTAGCAACCTGCATTTTACTGCGATTTTCAAATTTCGACCAAACAAAAGATTTCAATCGGTAACCTTGGAAATACATAAGCAGATAATGTTTGTCGTATTACTGTCAAGGTGAACTTATAATATAATTTCTATATTTCAGAAAACTGGTAAGTAAGTCAAAATGGAAGAGCCGGGAAATCCGGACAATACATTGAGTGAAGCCGATTATAAAGAAAAAAAGAGGGAAGAATTACGAATATTTTTTAAGAACGCAAAATTACCAAAGGATGTAATTGAACAAGCCATCGAAAATGAACTGACTAGTTTGAAAGAATTTAAAGATAGACCGTACATAGCAGCCTCATTCCCAGGTAGAGTAAGATCAGAATATGAAGTGATGACTGGTCAACCTTTTACTAATGTCGAAGATCATACGAAGCCGCTGACGGGAGAACAAGCTCGAATGATTATTAATGACAACCCGATAATCGCAGAAAAGGCGCGCCAAATTCAAATTGTAACGCATACTGAGAAAAATAAAGGTATGTCTGTTCCTTTAGAAGATATTCATATCGCCAGTTTTAGTGATATGACTGCAGAACTCGCTGAGGCCAAAGGTGACACAGATAAATTAAATAAGATAAAATATCAAAATATGCAAGCTTTATGCCAGTCTGCAACAGATTATAGGGCTAAAATAGGGAAAAGCAAAGTTGAAGAAGTTACTCAGGAAGAAGAAGACGAATCTGATACAGAGGACAAAGAGTTTGAAGCTATAGAGAACGTGGTGAGAAAATACACAAGTAAATCTTATGAAACAAGGTTCCAAGAGACCAAGGATATGCTCAGCAAAATGGCTGATTATTATGAAGATCCCAATGTTAATAAAGTTGAAAAGAAATTTGAATTAATGTCTAATCCAGTTTTAAAAGAATCATCGAGCGTTCTTATTAAAGGAGAAATAAGACGAACGACTATGGAGGAAGTGCAAGAGAAGTTTGCTATAAATGAGTCACTTAATATTTCTAACCCACTATCACCTGATTTAACTGCTGTAGTTGAGAGATCAACGATCAAAACTGCGGAAGGCATTAAAACAGATATTAAAAACATATCGAACTTCATTTACAACGATAAAGATATACCTAAGAACTTTGAAACGAGACTGAAAGACACGGAGAATGCATGTAAAAGTATTAATACAGTTCTAGATAATAGTCCAATCGCCAAAGAAGTAGATGAATTAACTGAAAAGAGTAATGACGGAATAAAAACTGAAGAAGTAACAGAGGGAAATGAGAACCCACAAATGCAGATAGAAAGAATGGAACAGACGCTTCAAAATGCTTTGGAAGGTATATTGGAAATAAGTAATAATGACAATGTAAACAACAACGAAATGGAGTACAATGAAATGAAAAATCTCGCTAGAAATATTGTAGAAGGCGCTGAAAACCTCAGTACTTTAATTCGTGAAGATATAACAAATAAACTCAATACTATGAATGAATTACTTAGTGATGTCAATGAGGCACTAGAAAAGTCAAAACAATCATCCGTTGCTTATCAAAAACTAAAAGACGAACGTGCCATAAAACCCAGGCAACTACCCGAAACTCCACAAGTCACTGAGGTAATAGATTTAACAAATGATTCAGACGAAGATGTTGATAAGACTAAGGAGGAAGAATCTAAAAGTATGGTAACAGATTCTGATATTAGTTCAATATTTAGTGCCATAGGAAAATTGAACTTTGAAATAAAAGGGCACGAAGAAAGAATTAATAAAAGGAAGGAGCAATATGATAAAAGGAGTAAAGAATGTAGAGATTGTATCAATGATATTGATGACGTAATGAAAAAGTCACATAGCATTCTTCATCCAACACAATCATCCCAAGTCTCGACGACAAAAGTTAACGAAGAAACTGTAGTAAGTAGAACTGGTTGTGACATAAGTTGTATTGAAAACGAAGACAAGAAAGAAATTAAAGGTGGAACTGAAAGTACTAGAAAAGAATTATGGGATACTGACCTTGAACCTAAGGGCGACTTAGCTAAAAGGCTTGCTGAATTGAAACAAAAAGATATGGAGCGAAATAAGCGAATTGACAATCTTCTACATGACATAAAGTACAAAATGAAAGACAACAGGGAAGTTCTGCGAATAGCTGATAATTTGCTTAGAAGAGATAAGCCTAAAAATAAGGACCAAGAAGGCAATGTTAATGAACTTGATTTGAAAGCACAAGGTGACCATGCTGAAGAGAATGACGTGGAAAATGAACCTAAAATAGATGATTCAGCAACAATCGGAGATGTTAAATGTATGTATTAGGATTAGGTACCTACATAAATAAGTAAATAGTTTAGTTTTACTGATAAATTAATAATGCAAGACTTTTTTATTATATTAATGTACTCTTAAGTACTCTTATGTAATGTGTTCTTGTCCTTTTTAAACTGTGTTGTGTTGTGATTTTGAGTAGTTGGATGATTTTTGCATATCCCATCAGCGATTGAAGAAATCCGAGCAGAAAGGGCTAAGAAAGTTGCAGAGAGAAGGAGGCAAGAAGAAGAAGAAAAGGAGCAGGAGCGAAGGAGATTGCTCAGGGAAAAACGAGATCAAGAGCTCGAGGAGATGAATAAAGGACCACGCATGACGAAGGATTTTATCAAAAAGCATTGCAAGGAACACAAGTTGTATAGTACTCCTTACTTGAATGATATACTGTACTTGCATTTCAAGGTAAGGCCGAGTAGTCATCATCAATATAAGTATGACTAGACTCCTAAAGAGTCTACCCTTAGCGATTTCTTCGTAAAATAATTAAAGGTCATTTTGTTTAATCGCAAATTTATGAGTTACTTGCTTATCGGTGTAGCTCTCTCCTTTTATAGGGCACAATAGCGAATGTATAAAATTTAAAATGTTCACTCCCAATAAATAAACGCGCTTTTTATTTGTATTTTTACAAGACTGTCCAAAAATCAGGGTTCATGTATTTAGTTACTTATCACGGATTTCACTTTATTTGAACCGTACCGATTCAAGAAGTGTTTATATTTAGTCACCTTTGTAGTAAATATTAATGGTTATTCTACATTTTCTAAGGCATTGGTGGAATTAAAGCAAGTCGTTCTATGCTTGCTCGAATTAATGGAAATCCATTGTCGTATTTTTGGGAACCTCCCTGTTATTATCCTATGTAATGATGTAATAACAATCTACATTCATCAGGGCTTCTCCAAGATAGAAAATCTTGAAGAATACACCGGCCTGAAATGCATTTTTCTTGAAAACAACGGCATCCAACGCATCGAAGGTCTAACCACACTATCCCAACTAAAATGCTTGTATCTCCACTACAACATTGTAAAGAAGATTGAGAATCTAGAAGGATGTCCAAAGTTGGATACTTTGAATCTGGACCACAACTTTGTGCCTAAGATTGAGAATTTGGATCAAGTACCAGATCTGCACACGTTGAGCATTGCTCACAATATGCTGTCTTCAGTCAGTAAGTACTACTTAGTTTGAAGTTTCTCGTTTTTACGGTTCCGTATGCTATTTTGTCCTTTATAATGTCGGCAAGCGGAAAGATTCTCGAGTGGCGTACGTACCGGAAGGTGCAGTGTGGATAAATCACCCACTGTAAAAGTTGCGGGAGTCCGCTGGAAACGGGTGGCGCAAGAACGATAATTGTGGCACACTTTTGGGGAGACCTATGTCCAGTAGTGGATGTTTTTCGGCTCATATAATGAACATTAAATTTGTCAAGCGGATGTGTCTGCTAACGAAATTACAGTTTCCAATTCTTAAAGAGAAAAATCGAAAAATTCAATGCCACGGGTCGACGCCCAATGCGACGGGACGAGCCTCCCTAAGACAAATGTCCCACGACATGTGTCGGCGACATGTCAAGCGAAGCCCGCCGATTTCGCCTAACATATCTGGCGACATCGCACAACTTATGTCCGTAGCGACGTCAGGGGAAGGCGTGCGACTTCGCGAAACTTCGCCTGACATATCTGGCGACATCGCGCGACTTATATTTCCGTAGCGACGTCATGTCGCGCGATGTTCCCAGACATGTCGAGCGAAGTCCGGCAACGTCGCGCTACTTCACTGGCGACACGGGTCGCGCGATGTTTCCAGATATGTCGAGCGAAGTCCGGCAACGTCGCGCTACTTCACCCGACGTAGCTAGCGACACGTGTCGCGTCGCAGGACATTTGTCCCCTAGTGAATCACCAGTTTTATAACTAATAAGCAGAGTCATATGATGAAGTTATTACATTGTCTTAAGAATGAGTGGTTCTATCTATTCAAGCGCTCAGAACTTCATCATCATCCTCCTAGCGTTATCCCAGTACAGTTGCATCCTGAAGGACGCCTGGGGTCCGCTACCTAATCCCAAGATTTGGCGTAGGCACTAGTTTTTGCGCAAGCGAATGCCATCTGACCTTCCAACCCCGAGGGGAAACTAGACCTAATTGATGGGATTAGGCTTTGTCAAGTGAGTGGGCAATTTGACTGTTATTATAAGTTCTCAAACCGCCCGAAGGCCTCCAACTTGACTTAACGACTGCTGCCATAGACAGCAACCGGGATCAACGGCTTAACGTGCCTTCCAAAGCACGGGAGCGCTCAGTTAGTAACCCATATTTGACGATGACCGGTCTGTGTTCGTACGTAGTTGGTGCAACTGGCACGAAATCTGTTACATTGATCATTATATTTGCTTTTAGGTGACCTGGAGCAGCTAAAATTTTGCGGGAACCTGTCAGTGCTGGACATCTCGTACAACCGAATCGAAGATCCTCTGATTGTGGACGTTCTTGAGGCTATGCAAGTTCTAAAAGGTTTTCTCACCTACCCACCTACAATAATAGTACATTACTTACCAAGGGCGATAAAACAAAGAATGTCTCAGAACGCAGGTATTTTACGCCAGAGCCGAAGGCAAGGGCGATAAATATGCGATCTGAGGCTTTCTTTATTATAGCCCGTGGTAAGTACAAAATTTTATGTCACCCCCTGGCCAGGAAGTGGGTTTTTTCGCGCGCGGAGCGTGCGATAAGGCCACTTTATGGCCAGGTGTGACATAAAATAGATTACAATACTCTTTATTTTACACCTCAATTAAAGGGCACACTATATCACAATAATAAGGGGCAAATAAGAGGCGGTCTTATCGCTAAAGAGACAACCTTTAGGGTAGCGGAAATCAAGTCTAATCGTAAAGACTTATACCTACCTATTGATTATTGGTACAACCTACATATTCATTGCCAAATTTACTACATCACAAGGAAAATAAAGGTCTTTTATGCAATATCTGGTGAACAATATTTCCATTTTCTTTACCCACAAACCATTCAGCGAATTGAGAAAAAATATTTTGCAGAGCGAAACTTGATATATAGTCAAAGGTCAAAGTACCTTAGTATGGGTAAAAAAACTCAACATAGGTAAAAAAACAACTACATAAAGTCCCTCTTGTATGTAGTTATGGCGTATTCGCGGTGTATGGATACAAAAAATTAAAACATTTACATGTTTTAATTTTGTAAACACGCAAAACAAATGCCTACTTAACGCGAAACTACATGCATGTGGGGTTTTTCTCCTCGGCGTACTAAACTAAGTAGGTTGAAAGTTGGCAACTTGCATTAATTTTATTTGTGCTGGGCCCATAACCTGCTAAAACTTTATCATAGTTCCAAACAGAGTGTTACACAGAGTGTTACACAGAGTGTTACACAGAGTGTTACACAGAGTGTTAAATATTAGATATGGATTTAAGCATTCAGTCTATTATTTTGTTACCTACAATAGGGATGTTGACTCAAAATTTATTATTACTCCATACGAAAGAATACATAAAACTATGCCAAATAGTGAAAATCCTATTGAAATATCTCAAAAAATAACGAAACTACAACCGTTAGAATGTCTTTAGTTCGAGAGAGAAAGCGCTACAGATCAGTGACCTCGAGCGCCATAGTTAATGACGATCGTTCAATACAGAGGTGCGTTTTGCGGAACAGGGACAGAAAATGCCCCCGCCTAAAACTTTGAACACTTATAATTATGTAATTATTTATTCTTTTGAATTACTTTTTTCGCTATTTGATTGAGAATTTGATTCTTTTTCGAGAAAATTCGGTTTCATTGATTTTCTTATTTGGTGTCAACATCCCTATAACTAATAACTATTTTAACAGATTTAATGTTCATGTTTTGATGTATGTTACTTTTTGATTATTCTCCAGTTCTTGTATTAACTGGCAACCCGGTGATACGCGCGATCCCCGCATACCGCAAGACGTTAACGCTGCGGCTGCGCGAGCTGTTAAACCTGGACAACCGGCCAGTGTTTCCACGTGACCGGGCTTGTGCGGAGGCCTGGCAGCGGGGAGGGGTTGAAGAGGAAATTGCTGAGAGAAAACGGTATGCACTCAGGACTTTTGCGGGTTATTGATTGCCAGCTACCAACTTGACAAGTGTCACCTTACAATGACAATTCGGTTTACATTATTTTTATTATTTATCGTATGGCATTTATTTCGAACCGATGAGATCTTCGAGAAGACAGTACGGTTGCCAGTTTTTTGTTGCACTTTAGAACCACCCAGGGGTCACGTGTAGGGTAGCGGTGGATACTTTCCCTACGGACGTGGTGCAACTTCGACCCCCCTTTGTCAAGTGAGCGGGCAACTTGACTGTTAGAAGTTCTCAAGCCGCCCGATGGCCTCCAACTTGGCTTAACGACTGCTGTCATAGCACGGGAACGCTCAGTTAGTAACCACTCAAAGCGGTCACCCATCCATGTACTGAACCCGCCCGACATTGCTTAACCTTGCGTACCACTTACGGCACGCAGGCGCCGCTGGGCCACGAGCGCTCGTAAACCGGGATTGCCGGGTTGGCAAGTATAGTATTTACGTGAGGACTCAGAAGTGTACTTGGAATTGTCATTGTCAGATGACAATTGTCAAGTTGGTGAAATAGGGGCCTGGTGTTTGTCATCAGGGCTTGTATTCCGAACATCGAAATCCGAACTTCGTATAGTGTCCTCCCTTTCTCTCTTATAGCATATAACACTAGAGTGAAGGGGACGGATCGATACGAATTTCTGATTTCGACCTATCTGGAGCGATTACCCTCTGGAGCGTATGCGCAAAAATGTTATCAGGAACTTTTTTTATATTGAATCGTAATAAAGAGGTCACTCACGTCTATAAGGTTGAATATCGCTCGACATGTTTCGGATCAATGCATGGTCCTCTTAATCATGAGAACCAGACACGACAGCCGCGAGTTTAGCACTGCGCGCGAGAACGCGGCCCACTCAGCTGCTTGGTGTTGGCGGCAGGTTTGTTACTTCGTGAGTTTTGGTTGTCAGCCGACGATATGTGCCCCTGTGGCCTAGGTATTTGCAGAATAAATGTTTGATATGGCCTTTGTGGCGAGGCAACTTTAAAAATGACAGTTAATCAATGAAAATTTTTGAAGAGGCTTGTAGGTATAATAACTTTGTCTAAATATTTGTTATTCTTTCAGCTGGATCGCAGCAGAGCATGAGAAGACAATGCAGAGCGTCCGTTATCTGATACGCATGCGTGATGAGAAGAGAGCGGAGCGCGAAGAGAAGGAAAGAGAAGAGAGGGAGAGATTGGGACTACCACCTAAAGTAATTTCTGTTCTGATTTCGTTTTATTATTTATTGTTTTCTAACATAGGTAGATAGATATATAACGATCGACTGACTCCCTGAATTCACTCTCAATATTTTTTGTGTATACTTAATAAGATTTTAATAGATTTTAATATATTTTAATAGTTTTTCAATTGATTACAAAACCAGGAAGAAGAAACAGCTGAAAAACCAGCTGAAGAAAAGAAAGACTTAGAAAAAATTGGTCTTAAAGAAATTGAAGCTCCACCTAAAGATGTAAAATTCGATTCAGCTAAAGCGAAGGCTCTAGAAGCCATGATGTCTGGGTCTGAAGCTGATGACTCCACGAGTGAAGATAGTGATAGTGGCGATGATAAGAAAGATAATGGTAAAGTTTTCAACCTAAATGTCTCTAGCGTCATTACCATTACCTACTTAGCTCAGTGATCATCATCATATCAGACGAAAATCAATATACCTAAGCCGTACTGTTTTATCCTGAGCATTATTTGAACCATGATATGAGGTGGACTGATAAACTGGTAATGGCCGTTGGAGTCCGCTGGATACGGGTGGCGCAGGACAAGTCATTGTGGAACTCTTTGGGGGAGGCCTATGTCCAAAAGTGGTCGTCTTTCGGCTGATAAGATGATGATTATTAGAACTAACGCTTGCTCTAGAAACATGACACTCGATATAGACGGAGATGTCAGCGATATTTCCGTGGTTGTAATGCCTCAGATTTTGTTAACAGAACCATTGACCACGGACATCCAATGGTCCCCGTTCATGCGTGGGCCCCGTTACATCCAGGAGATTAAGGATGAGCCACCACCGCTGCCGGTGTCAGAGCAGCATCTTGACGATTACTGGTATGGCTACCGGGGAGACTTGAAGGCGCAGACTGGGCAGTCTCAGCAGTCTGGGTTAGTCTATATTGTTCTAGTTTACATACTTATTCAAATATGGTCTAGTGCAAATAAAACTGGCACACTTTGTATCGAATTTGCTTGCAAATTAACCCACTTTAATGGCTCCTGAGTGTACTGTTCAAAACTAAAGGGCGAAAGCTCTTATTCCCTTACGATGAAGGCTTTTGAGTTTTGACGTCTTCATATGCGTAGTTACTTTAGATGCTGACTGTACGAAAGAGGTGCAACAACTCAATATACCGTAGGCGTCAAAGGCTCCTCTAAAAAATCCTTATTTCGTAATTATATCGTTCCTGAGTCGGCGCCAGAGTAATCCAATTATATCCTCTTTTTTAGGAGTTTTATGAATGACTTTAAGAGCATTAACAATTTGATCTTCGGCCAGCAGCAATCTAAAAAACTTCAAAAACCTGGTATGTTTTCAGTTTTGCTCTTTTTTAATTAATTTATATATTTAGTGAAATTGTAACATTGGTTTTTAAACATTATAACAGAAAAGAATAAGGTTGAAATAGACGAGATTAAAGAAGAGGAGGAAGTGAAAGAAGACAAGGTGGAGAAGAAACCGTTAATCGAAATAGTTGAACATCCAGAACCAGTAGTGAATGAGGAAAATGTAAATTCTGAGGAATGCACTGGGTTAACAGGAGTCTCAGAAGAGGATAATTTGGTTATAGACCATGATAGAAAGATAATTACCGAAAAAGCTCCTTCTGGCGAGGTTAAACTTGCAACCGCTAAAGACAGTGACAATATTAAGAAACCATTGAAGAAGATTTCTATAGCAGAAATTAAGGCTAACCCTGGAGAGTTGAACCAGGAAGTAACTGAGAGTGATACCGACCAAAGTAACAATCATAATAGAACAGACGATACAAAAACAGACGAAGCTAAAGCGGAGCAGAAAGAAGATAATCAAAAACAAGAAGAAAATAAACCTGAAACCTCGAAAAATGAAGAAACCGAAATCAATAAAAATTTACCACCAAGTATTGAAGATAGAAGACGAAGTTGTAAGTATAGTATTAGTATGGATATAATTGTAAAGACAAGAGCATAGTAGATATCTACTGCTGATAAGGATGTGATACTATTTTTCTATAATCTAATATATTATTGAGCAAGTAACTTGTTCTAATGAAGTATAAGCTAATAACACATTTGAATATTACAGTCAAGGGCATAAATATGTATACATTTTTGGACCTTATTTCAATGGAGTAAGGTGAAAAAATGTATACATATTTGTGCCCTTATTTGTGCCATTTTTTTTTTTTGCTACAGTGGCATGTTCCGGTGATGGCGTGTCTCTCATGGACTACATGCAAAGTGTGAACACTAATAACGAAGAAGATGAAGACATGAAGCCCAGTGCGGAAGATTTGGAGATATTTGCTGAAATAGATCGTGACATGGCAGAAAGAGAGGCTAGAATAGCGCGCGGTGAACCGCCTGTGGATCCTATGGTAAGATATTAGATTTTCACACTAAAATTTTCATTGCTAAAGGTGCTGCCTCTGCCTCTAGCGTTAGACACGCTGAGAATTGCACAACGTAGCGTATTCCATTTTCTTCACACCAAAAGCATTATAGCTTTTAATCGTTGTTGTATCAATGGACGATACGTTTTCAAAATATTATATAGCATCTAAGGGAAATTTGTTATTTCTTTTTAATTAACAGTAATCAATTTTGTTTCACAATCCTTAATTTATGTGTACTTTTCAAGAAATTGTACCTCAAGCCAGACGTGGACGACTTTTCCCAGCCAGAGAATCTAGAACCAGCGCATCAACTGACGAAGAAAGCTGCGTACACCACGTACAGACATGACAATGCTTTCGACAGGGTTGCTCTGAGCCAGCTCACTGGAGGAGAGAAGCCTGGTGAGCATCCGTATCCTGGGAGCCAGTAGAATTAAGTGATCAAAGCTAGCAGGCCCCTATTTCACCAACTTGACAATTGACACCTTACAATGACAATTCGCGTTTACATTGCCGGGCCGGTAAGTATTGATGCTATCCAACGACCAACTTTACGTGACGACTCAGAAGTGTACTTGGAATTGTCATTGTCAGATGACATTTGTCTAGTTGGTGAAATAGGGGCCTGAACTGTAGACTGGGTCTGGGTAGTACCACGAAATTTGGGAGTACTACTGTGTGTCCGAAGTTAAGGACGTGAGTGACCCGTTTATTATATTTCAATATACTAATTTCACTGTTAACAATTACGATTGGGTCATCATTAATATCATCATCATTAATTTAAGAGACAATCTCTTGTCGGTGGAGCAATTTCCATGTACCTTCTTCTTGAGCCTTTCGTTTGACCGCCTGACACGATACGACGCTTACTTTTTCCTTAATTTGGAATTTTGAACATGCATGGAATTTTGGTCCATGTATGTTCTTCTTGGTCTTCCCTCTCTTCCGCCTTCCTTCTACTTTCCCTTCCACAACATTTACATTTACGATTGGGTAACGGGCTCTAATTTCTAATAAACCTGTTTTACGATTTGCAGATGAATCGAAGATAAAACTGACTTATGTTCCGGGCGCCATCAGGGTCCAGTACATGGACCGTGGGCCAGTTGAAGTTCAGTGTGAAATCGGAGAAGAGCAAATTGAGTCTGAACGTATGGATTGTCTTTATATTAGTATCTCTCTGAAACAATATAGGGTCAGTTCAAAGTTTTAGCGGGGTCAATAAGGCACAATATCCTTACTGACGCATATTTGACAATGATAAAATTATCACAATAAACAGTAAAGTGTAAATTGAAAGTTACCAATAGATAAAAAAGAAATTGTATGGCAACTATTTCCATAAACGCAATATTTCACGACCAAAACGGTAATTAATTACTCTTTTATCAATACAAGTACTATACCGTACGAGGCTACAAATAAAAAACATTTCGCTATCAATCAGTATGGAGCGTTCTCAGTGCTCGGCAGCTATACCGTAATTTGCCTCTCATTTTCGTCTTTTTAGTTGCTCTAAATAATCACTTATTAAAATTAGTTATAGTGAGATTATTAAAAATGGTCGGTTTATTATTATGCAATTATTATTACTTTGGTTCTAGCGTCATCATGTGATACCGACTCAATCAATATCTTGAGTGATAAGGATAGTATAACTGAAGATGAAGAAAAAATAGAAGAAATGAAGCCAAAGGCAACTAAGACAACAATTAGACCTAAAACTGGAAATCCAACTAAGAGTAATACTGTTGACCGATCTATTCGAGGCAAAACAATTACTCCTAGACAGACTGAAGATAAATCTAAAAAAGAGGAGAAGCCTAATACACGTAAATCTATATGCGTTATTGAAAAAGACACTGCTACTAAGTCAAATGTCTCTAGGCGACAGTCTGTTGCAGCAGTTAACGTTAGTAAGCCATTAGAAGTTAAAAAAGTAATTAAAAAGGAACCAGTTAAGAAAATTGAACCCACTAAGAAGACTGAAAGGCCTAAATCAGCAATAGAAAGAATCCCAAGGATACGACCTGAAAATATAGGCAAAAATATAGTTAAGCCTGCCAGGAAGTCACAAGTACCCATTAAGGAAGAGAATATTAAGACTGTTACCGAGAAAGTAAAAAGCAATGAAAAAGGTAACAAAACAGACAAAATTAAAGTTCCGGAAACGGACGTGAAACCAGTTGAGACCAGGACTGAATTGAAAGTAGAAAACGCGGTAAATAATATAGTTACCGGTTCAAGCGATGCAATAGTTGAGGTATCAAACGAAACAGTACAAATCAATCTTTCAGATAATATCACCATTACTGAAAATGCGAGTATAAAAGAGAGTAGTGAAACATATGCGCTACAGGAAATCGACATAACTGAAAATACAACTAAATCTGATGAAACTCCTGTTGTTGAAGATATAGCTGCATTTGAAATACCACATGAAGTTAATCCAATAGATTATGCTGCTGAAGAAATTCTTACTGAAGAGTCTTTACCGCATGCATCGACTTCGTTTGATGGCATGATGTTTTCTGATAGGGGTGAAGCTAAAAGATCGATTATTGAAACCATCAATTCTTATGACGATGACAGGTTTCCATCTCAAGGTTTGCATTTACAAATTTCACCATTCCTAAGCTTGTTTTCACTGCAAAATACTTGATGTATATGAATGATAAATTTAAAGATCGCTTGTTCCAAATATGGCACAATCATAGACTTTTCTTCACTGCCCCAAAACTTGATGTATATTAAATTGTAGCGTCTAAGGATCCATTGTTTTAATATGGCGCAAATGTTAATTTTGCTATGAAGTAACGTTAAAGTGTTTCAAATGAGTCCAAAGGAGCTAGGTAGCGCTTCAACCTTCTAAATATTGACTTAAAATGCATACATAAACTTTCACACGCGAATATCATTTACCCCAGCCCAGGGACCATAATAAATCTCAGTAAAAAAATGCAGCAACTCGACTTACATGATTATAGTTCTTATTTGGAGTTCAAGATCGTCGTCACATTTTCGTCTTTTTTTATTTCTGAAAAAGTTTATTGTAATTTGATTTTTAATTTCACTTGAGAATCTTTTACTTTGGACATTTCTAACACGTCCTTTATCTTGAATACGCGGTATAAGACCTATGATAAACAGTGTATGATTATGGACGATGATATTAATGTGGATTTTGTTTCATCACCATCAGGTATGAATTCAGATGTAACCGAAAACGCCCGCATCGAGCAATCCGTAGCGAACGAGATACTAGACCGGACGCTGCAATACGAGGAGCGTGATATGTACCGGCAATATGATGTGCTGACTAGCCACGCGGGCAAGATTGACAATCAGACTAATGCGCTGCTGGAACATATGACCGAAGAGATGCAGGATCACACAGTGAGATTTTGCTTGCCTCTATTCTACCAATTTGACAGTGATCATTCGGAACTGACAAGTACAGCTACTTTTATAATGGAAATAATTTTATTTCATTTAAGTATTCTGCTTTTGCAACCTGCTGACAGCTTGCTTTTGCTTGGTTCTGTTGCCATTATGGTCACTGTCATAAATATTTCAGTGACAGTCACCATTTCGCATCATACTCATACTCTTTATTTATAATATTGTTAAATATTACATGTCACATTAAAATTCTGCATAACACATTAAAAAACATTATCTTAGTAGGTACAATCATTTTTAGATTCAGTGTAAACAAATCGTCGTCGAAACCATCAAGTTTTTTGACCCAGCATAGTTAATATATATGTATTGCTTTGCTTTTCAAAAACTAGAAAACCACCACCACCACCACCACCCTTACACAGTACTTTGAACTTTCTTTCACATTAATGATTCATTATTTCCCAGCTGCCTGAAGTCTCTCACATCCTATCCGCCCACATGGACGCGGCTGAACAAACCTGGCGAGCCGGCAACTTCGTCCCCTCATTCATACAAGCCAATCCCTCCGACGATGACGATGAAGCAGATGACAATGATAACACACTCCTACCGAGCGACACATCTTTAGACCTTGAAGAGACCATTACAGACGAGAATATCGCTGTGAATGTTGCTTTAAACGTTATTAGAGAACATGACGATTCGGGGATTGGAGGAATTAATGATTCCAATGTTGAATATAAATCTTTTAATGATGACGAACAGGGTGATCTTAATGACGTCAATGATAATCCAAATGGTGACAGTCAAGGAGACTCTTCTAAAGTTGATGATGCTCAGTTTGACAATGTTACAAACGCAGTTAATGATAATGGTAAAGGGGATTGCGAAGTAGATACTAAGGATAATGAATTTGACTATGATACCAATCAGCTTGATGGCAGTGCAACTGGTAGAGATCTGGATATAACCAGTTATTTATCTGGCGATGACGAGGTGTTCGAAGATTGTATGGACCAGACGGTGATTGAAGAAGATTTTAAGCGAGTCGATGAGACGTTTACTTTGGAAATGAAGCTTGCTTTAGGGATTGATGAGGCTTCGGAAAATTAGAAAGATAGTTTGGTAGTTAGAGAAACTGTAGTTAAACTGGGTTAGTCTGCACTTGTACACCATTTATTTATTCCGTTACACTTGAAGTCTGTCCAATATAAGATTCTATGAATTAGGATTGGGGAGGAAAATATTAGTTTAATGTTACTAATAATATGGGTCATAATCATAAACACTTGTAAAAACAAAAGTCGCCTCTCCTGTGGTCAATATAGTTAACGGCTTATGAGCATGTGAGTTATGATTTTATTACATGGATTTATAGAACCGGAGACGCCGTGCATGCAGGTTACTAAACCAATCTAAAATTAAGCTTTGTAGCCCTTAACTTTTGATGTCCACAGGAAAGACGCGAACCTAAATCTGTTTATGACCCATATATCTTTATCTTTGTTACAATATATTTATATGTTATCTCTTTTATTTTTAAATAGATTTCAAACTTTATAAGGACGAAGGAGTATTATGCATTTTGCCTTGAGCGCTTTTCCTATTTTTGGGATCAGAGCTATAACGGCCCTTGTCTAACTAATGTAGTTTAATTTGTGTTATGCCAATATAAGGAAAGTTTAGTTGGTACTTTTAGTTCTTTTCATAATAAATTATGCAGTTTGTTCATGTGTTTTTGTTTATTGCTTAGGTCTAATTGAGACTTAGAAAGAGGTACCTAAAAAGTCAAAAGAATATGCTATTGGACAGGTACTAAATATCGACGAAGATCTGCTTCATTAGGTAGAAAGATCCGTATACACATCTTGTATGCTTAAGCTCAGGAGCGCCCAGACCGATCGGTGATCAACCTGTTTTCGTGTAGTGACGTTGAACTATTCTTAGTAATAAAACACAGTATTAAAAAACTACAATATATATTTTGTTAAATAATCATTAAAATAGTTATTGCACCTATTGTATAGTAATACCCCATAAACATATGATATAAAAATAATTCTTTCTCAACACGTACTTCGACTACAAATTTGCAATTTAACAGGATATAAAAACTCATCATTGCCTCAGTCGGAGAGCATTCTACTAAGTACCTACAGAGGAATTTGGACTGTACATACAGTGATTACGGATCATATTTGAATGGGCTGCCAACTGCACGTCAGCGGCCGCGCCGCCTTGCAGCGGATGCATGATTCCATTCAAATATGGAACCTAACTACTGTGTATACAGTTCCAATTCGTCTGTATTAAGTGAATGCTCTATTTCTGTCTCCGCGCGGTCGACAAGAATCGTACATAAACCAGAGAACTACAGTCCGATATAACAGACAGTGAGTGTAAATGACACCATCTTGATTTAATATGGTATAGTTGAAAATGTAAGTTTTTGTCATTCAACGGTTAAAGGGTTAAAGCATGCTTGATATATTTCTCACTCGATTGCTCTTGCAAATTCTTATGCAAAAAATCGATTCCATTCGAATCCTATTCTAAGGCTGGAAACAGTGCTGGACCGACGGTCAGCGCGTATGGTCGGTCGGGCGTAGCTAACGCTGTATGAAAGCATACGTGCGTTCTGAGCGATGCTCACCATCAGCGCGTATGCGGCCATATAAAACACGTCGGACCGACCATACGCGGTGACCGTCGGTCGAGCACTGTTTCCAACTCATTTGTTATAATCAACGCATCAAGTTCCATTTATGGAACAAACAACAAATATACTTATCATTGAACGAAATAGCTGGTTATTGCTTTATTTATTACTCGAGATATAACATAACTTGGCAGTCCTCAATAAAACCTAAGGCCCACGATTTGTTCAAGACATTAAAGAAATAGTAGTTTATGCAACTGGTACATAATGAGGGGCATTAAAACACGAGTGTGTTTTATGAAACGAGCCGAAGGCGAGTTTCATAATAAGGTCACACGAGTGTTTTAATGCCTAATTATGTACAGTTGCATACACTAGTTTATCTAACATCCATATATTAAATCC
Source organism: Cenopis cana (assembly GCA_951800055.1). NCBI lineage: Eukaryota > Metazoa > Arthropoda > Insecta > Lepidoptera > Tortricidae > Cenopis > Cenopis cana. The sequence goes on along the minus strand of OX637493.1, from coordinate 12,139,900 downwards.
TCTTTTATGTGTTTCGTGTGGGCACTTCTCGCCGGCGTGCGCCATGTTTGCGTCGACAGGCCGGCCCGCGCCTCCGCCGCCAGCCCGCAGCTGTGTCTTAATTTTGTACGTGATCTCATTTAAGTGTTATATTTCGTGATCAAATAGGGGACGCACGCAACAGCCGCACAGTATATCATAAAGCGGGGTCTTATCTACGGTATTTGAACTTATAAAAGAGGATTTACTATATGGGTGTAGATAAAAACTAATAAGAACCACCTGTGATCCCACCTGTGAGCTGGCGCGTTCCTCGGCCAAAGGCTCAGCATTGCTGTGCAACGAGGAAACGCCGCCAGCATCTTGGGCTCATTTCCGCCAATGAGCGACCTAGGTGTTTAGGTTTCTTGTTTTATATATTGTTTTTCATAGTTTAATTTAGTTATATTTAGTTTTAGGTGATATTATGGTAACTGATTTTGTTGTATATAAAACCTTGTGTTTAACATGCCTAATTTACATAAAGATCGTGTCTACACCGACATTATATGCTAATGTATACTTAAAATCATTTCAGTTGAACGAATTGCTCCAAAGCAATTCCTTCACAAAGCTACTTTACCGTTCAAACAATAAGGTTCAAAATCCAATAACATTTTAATAGAAATACGTTCAACAAAAAGAATTTCAACCATACCCACAGTCATTTTTAGGGTTACTTGTCTAATACCCTTGTAGTTTCGCTATTCCTGTCTGTCTGTCCAGTTACTACTAGAAAGCTGTGATTTGGCATGGTAGAATATACTGCTGTCATCATCATCATCATCATATCAGCCGAAAGACGTCCACTGCTGGACATAGGCCTCCCCCAAAGAGTGCCACAATGACCGGTCTTGCGCCACCCGCATCCAGCGGACTCCCGCGACCTTGCGATCCGACGATATCCCGGACATCAGCCTGTACGAGATTAGAATGGCTCTTAAACAGCTCAAAAACAACAGGGCACCCGGTGAAGACGGAATTACAGCCGAACTCCTGAAGGCGGGTGGAAAACCGGTCCTTACGGCCCTTCAGAAGTTGTTCGACTCCGTCTTACTGGAAGGGAGAACGCCAAAGGCATGGAACACAGGCGTGGTGGTGCTGTTCTTTAAGAAGGGTGACACCACTCTTCTGAAGAACTATCGACCCATCACGCTTTTGAGCCATGTCTACAAGCTGTTTTCAAGAGTCATTACGAACCGTCTCGCACGCAGGCTAGATGACTTCCAGCCTCCTGAACAAGCCGGTTTCCGAAGAGGCTTTAGTACCATAGACCACATCCACACGCTCCGACAGGTTATACAGAAGACTGAAGAGTACAACCTGCCCCTCTGTTTAGCGTTTGTGGACTATGAGAAAGCCTTCGATTCGATCGAAACCTGGGCGGTACTACAATCTCTACAGCGGTGCCAAGTAGACTACCGCTATATCGAAGTACTGAAGTGTTTGTACGAAAACGCCACTATGTCAGTCCGACTCCAGGAGCGGAACTCGAAACCTGTTCCGCTGCAGCGGGGAGTCAGGCAAGGAGATGTTATTTCTCCTAAACTGTTCTCCGCTGCACTGGAGGATGTTTTCAAGAATCTGGACTGGAGAAGGCTAGGCATCAACATAAACGGCGAGTATATCACTCATCTTCGGTTTGCTGATGACATAGTAGTCTTGGCTGAAACCATGGAGGATTTAAGTACAATGCTCGATGACCTCAGTAAAGCCTCCGAGCGAGTTGGTCTAAGGATGAACATGGATAAGACGAAGATCATGTCAAATGCCCATGTAGCACCAACTCCCGTTACAATCGGACGCTTTACGCTCGAAGTTGTAGACGATTATGTATACCTAGGACAGACTGTCCAGCTAGGTAGGTCCAACTTTGAGAAAGAGGTCAATCGTCGAATCCGACTCGGCTGGGCAGCGTTCGGGAAGCTACGGCATATCTTTTCGTCCAATATTCCGCAGTGTCTCAAGACGAGAGTCTTTGACCAGTGTGTGTTGCCAGTGATGACATATGGTACGGAAACGTGGTCGCTCACCATGGGCCTCATAAGAAGGCTCAAAGTCACTCAGAGGGCAATGGAGAGGGCTATGCTGGGAGTTTCTCTGCGTGATCGCATCAGAAATGAGGCCATCCGTAGCAGAACCAAAGTAACCGATATAGCCTTTCGAATCGCTAAACTTAAGTGGCAGTGGGCGGGGCACATTGCACGTAGAACCGATGGCCGTTGGGGCCGAAAGGTTCTCGAGTGGCGACCACGGACCGGAAGGCGCAGCGTGGGTAGACCCCCCACAAGGTGGACTGATGACCTGGTATACTGCTGTAGTTTGAACAAAATGGCAAGAATATTATAAAGGAAAAGCGCGTAACTTATTCTTATCTAGTACAGTTACAATAAGAGCGATCATACCCTGACAAATGTTAACTGTAAAACTGTACAATTGACCCCATAAAATATCTAGAATAAATTATTCTTACTGAGAAAACAGTTCATCAATAATTTAGGTGATTCACATAAAGAGGGGATCAAAGTGACAAATCGCCAAACAGTATGATGAAAATTTTAAATTTTATGGTGAAGCTAATCACATAATTGCATTACTCCATGATTATGTGATTAGCTTCACCATAATATTTAAAAAATTCATCATACTTTTTGGTAATTTGTCACTTTGATCCCCTCTATATGAATCACCTAAATTATTGATGAACTGTTTTCTCAGTATTTATGTTTAAACAATGAATAAAATTAACAGGATACGTAACCTAGACTTACACTATTGCATTTAATCAAACTGAAATAAAGGTAAGCACAGTGACTAGTAGTTCAAAGACTGCAAATGTGGCACAATTTACTCCGTGAGCAGGTTAAAAAAAAATTATGTTACACCTGGCCATAAAGCGGCAATTACCGCACGCTCCGCGCGCGGGAAATCCCACTTAACACGGGCGGTAATAAAGAAAGCCTCAGATCCCATATTTATCGCCCTTGCCTTCGGCTCGGGCGTCAAATACCTGCGATCTGAGACATTCTTTGTTTTACCGCCCTTGTTAAGTAATGTATTATAGTGGTTTTTATAAAGCGACATAAGGTGTAACGGATCTTTATAAAACCAAGCTCATATTTATTACCATAAGATCTCGTTTGACAACGGGCGGCAATTTCCGCGAAACAAAAAGCGCACATGAAGTCGCGCTGCGCGCACGCGTGTATATAAATGCTCCCGAACATCCGCACATATTCGCATTTACGCGTAGTTAAGCAATGCGGCGGCCATTCGCTGCGTTGCTTAACGCCACTTTTATTCATAAAACCTTCAGTCACTAAGAAAAACTGATTCTTACCTTCATTTCAATTTGCTCGAAACCAGAGTAAAATTTAAATTTACATACACATTTATATATTTTTTATTTTTGGCATATTTACACTTCCATGTACTTATTTGTAATAATTGACTTAAGATTGTTTCAAAATTTAACTAATAAAGAATTGTTAAAACATTGCATCGTTAAAGGATGGTCTTAAAATAACATACAGAAAAAAGTACAGGCGTGGGCTCTTAAAACGCTTAATTTAAATGTGTGATGTTTATGGCATAGTGTGTGATAAAATTCAATAATTTATACGCTATCGGTATTTATATGCACGTGAGTGGATTAAACTAAAATATAATATACTTTTATCATAAAACAAGCGTTACCTTCAAGGTAATCAACAAAAAATTAACATATCTTTTCGGTATGAGATCTCTAATACAAGACAAGTGGTGAAATCCAAAAACTCATCCCAACATCCTTGGATGTAGCCAGATATGAAACCAATCCAAATTTAAATAGTGTCTGGAATTAACATCCTGTAGGTGCTACTTGATATTTGTATAGACAAGAAATACAATTAAAAATAATAACGTCAATATTTTGGATTTACTTTAGGTTTATTTAGCCGTTAAAGCGAGAAGAAAATATTTGTTCCATATCCGGTACAAAGGGTCTAATCTTTATCGAATTATCGCCACGGGAAACGAATAACTACCCATTTAAAAATTATTTTAATATAAATGGCAGGGTCAGAATCCTCATATCTCAAGGCTACATAATATATAAAATAATATGTATATCCAAGAACTAATTTGGAAACCGACTACGTGAAAAAAAAACAATATTTTGTGTTTTGTGATATTATCTGTGATATAAACATTATCTTAAAACCTACATATGATTTCAGAACCCTGATACTCAACATCCTATTTTACTTAAGGCCCATTTACATGCCAAGAATTCGCACACGATTTTCTTACATTGCAGGGTTTGATCGTACTAGTTTTTCCTCGGTAGCCCGCAGGCAGCAATGAAAATCGCAAGCAAATTCTTGTACCATATAAATCGGCCTCTATCCTTTATCACCCAGTGTGATGCTTCAAGTCAAATATCTCCATCAACAATGGCTCAAGAGGATTAACGTCTAGATACACTCCAGTGACTTCTTCGGCTAGTTTGCGGAGTTCTAGAATCTTCTGTATTAGCTTGAGGAAGGTGGATTTCGCTTCGCAGCCGGGATACACGCTTTCTAGGTACCGACGGAGGAGATAGTAGTAGGAGTTCTGTAAACAAAGTTATATAATAAATAAAATGAAATCTTTAACATTGATCTAGACTTAGGGCGGAAAAATCGAAAGTCTGGTGGGACTGTCTCGGAGTATACGATGGTTATTTTGATCCATTCAAGACTTACCAACGCGATATGTGGTATGTAGCGTAGCGTGTTGCAGTATTTTACCGCTTTGTATCAAAAATCGCGTGAAGAGGCGTGAAGCCTTGAATGGGCTTACGTGAAACGTTTCCGCAAAGAGAATATAATCAGTATGTTTTAAGAGACGCAACTTCATATTAAACATATGAAGGGGTGCTACACACTGTAAGGTCGGCTGTTAGCGGATGCATCCATTGAAATAAACTCACCTGCTCCAGTTTAATGACATCTTTATGCACGACTTTCGCTCTGTCTGGCGTGAACAGCAATATGGCCGACATTACCAATATTATGTGTTCGTCCTGCCTCCAGCGAGCGTCGAACGAACGAATGAATGATTCGTGCGTACGATAGATGTTGCCTTTGGCCAGTTTTAGAACATCTGTACGTATGCAGCCGAATTGTTCTTGTGAGTGGGGTACCTGGAAAAAAATGTTCAATGAATTTTGTGAATCTTTAGTTTCAGGTTTCTATCTATATCCTCTAGATACAGCAGGTGTTAGTTAATTCAATTCACATGATAGTTCCAAATCTGGACCCATATTTCTAAATGCTCTAGATGTTCCAGATTTTGACATGAAAAATGTATTATATGCTGTCAGACTTTATTAAATTGTAAATTAATATTTTAACATGTAAAAGTGCCCTTGTGGCCTATTTGCATAATAAAAGTTTGTTTTTGATTTTTTTGGGACACATGGCTAGCCACCTTAGTTTAAAACATGCCTTGGCAGAGCAGAAAGACTGCTTAACTAACGGACACTAATTTCAAGTCTATTTTGTCATGAATGTCGAAATAATAAAGATGTTGATGAAATATGCCTACAACTAAAGAAAATATCGAATCTGAAGCTAAAGTGTTAACTTTATGAGTATTTTAGTTGAGGTTTACAGTCTCGGAACTGGCTTGTATGTGATTTAGGGTAAACGATCAAAGAAAAGTGGATGTTCAAAGAAAATTGAGGTTTTCTGTATGATTGTGTTTGTGTGTATCAATAAAGTACCGGTGGTAGGTTATTGACATTCATAGGTGCATGCATGTACAATGTAATATGCCTAAATCGGGGAATAAATAACGTTGACTTTTATGAAAATGAATCAAATGTAAAATTAATGAAATAAGATTTTTTATTACCTTCCATTGGTTGGCATTACCGTCATACGTCATTGTACTTCTGAGTATCATCATCTCTATGCAACCTCCCTTTAAAAGGGCCACCTGTAAAAAGGAAATAAGCTGTTGTTACGGCTGAATAAAAAGTTAATAGTACATTACTTACCAAGGGCGATAAAACAAAGAATGTCTCAGATCGCAGGTATTTTACGCCCGAGCCGAAGGCAAGGGCGATAAATATGCGATCTGAGGCTTTCTTTATTATCGCCCGTGGTAAGTACAAAATTTTATGTCACCCCCTGGCCAGGAAGTGGGTTTTTTCGCGCGCGGAGCGTGCGATAATGGCCACTTTATGGCCAGGTGTGACATAAACTTTCTTTTTTAATCACATATTATTAATTATATGATACAGAGAACAAATACAAAGGAAAAATTAACCGTGATCACGCACGCAGCCTGAGACGATAATCGAATCCGTGCCTCTGGTTTGCGGACCAGCGTGCTTACCTTTACACCACCGAGATCGCCACGTCATCAAGCGAATCTTTGCCTTGTATTCTTAAGCCACTACTAGCAACCTGTCTGTATTTTCTTCAAAGCCTAACACGAATCAAAACAATTTAACAAATTAATTTGATTCGTAACAGTAGCACATATTATTACGTTTAAGGTGAGCAATAACTTTCTCGTGTTCCAGATTTGGCACAATGCACAGCAAACAGAAAATGGATATTTCAATTTGTTTGTATTTTATGGATAGCATAGCATAGGGCGCTTCTTCTTGAATCGAACGATGTATCTTTTTTTCCTATAAAATAGAACTTACCTGGTCCTCCTCGCACATATTCTTAAAAGCATTAATTTTCTTGGCCATCTTGATAAACCGCCGTATTGCTACTGCAGTAAGGTTGACAAGCTTCACTAGTCGCGGATCGTGCATACCGCCACCATCCTGTTCAAAAAACAAAATCCAAAATTTTTGCAAATACATGTCAATTAATAATTAAAAATACTCACAGAGCTATAGTGTAATTAATTAACAAACTGTCATTACAAAAACAAAATCGTTACAAAAGAAAATAGAGATGAATATGTTGTGATTCTGAGTCAGAAATGTCAGCATACCCAAAATCACCGAGATCCGAAAAAAAAGTAGGGGGTACACGCCGTACACGTGATGACATGACCTAACGGTTTTTCAGCGTTGTTTTAGTAAAGTCAAATAAGTCGACATTGCTAAATTACTTATTGTACTGACGCAAGATACGGCTAATTGACGAATTTTGGGCGTGTTTAGTGTGAACCATAGGAAGGCTAAAAAGTACTAATTCATATACCGTTTTAAAACATTGTTTGCAGACAATGCCGAACAGAAACGGCGGAAAATGTGACCCAATTTGACACTGTAAGTTACATTATAAAAAGGACTTCCAGCTGTTAGTCTTAAGTGTCAAATTTGTAAACACAAATATTTTTTTGTGGACAATTATAAATAAATATTTTGTGGACAATCTTACACAAATCAACCTAGTCCCAAACTAAGCATAGCTTGTACTATGGGTACTAAGCGACGATATACATACTTATATAGATAAATAAATACTTAAATACATAGAAAACATCCAAGACCCAAGAACAAATATTCGTGCTCATCACACAAATAAATGCCCCGGCCGGGATTCGAACCCGGGACCTCCAGCTTCGTAGGCAGGGTCACTACCGACTAAGCTAAAGCGGTCGTCGAAAAATAAGTCGACATTGCTAAATTGCTTATTGTACTGACGCAAGATACGGCTAATTGGCGAATTTTGGGCGTGTTTAGTGTGAACCATAGGAAGGCTAAAAAGTACTAATTCATATACCGTTTTAAAACATTGTTTGCAGACAATGCCGAACAGAAACGGCGGAAAATGTGACCCAATTTGACACTGTAAGTTACATTATAAAAAGGACTTCCAGCTGTTAGTCTTAAGTGTCAAATTTGTAAACACAAATACCAAGACGAATGTATCGCCCGACCCGTGCGGGCGGTACTTTTACGGGGGCCATTTTTTTCGGTTGACTGTGAATCTAGTTTTACTCTAGTTTTTAATCTAGTTTGTTAGTCTAGGAATACTCCTGGTAACAGAAAGAAAAGTTCTGCGGAAGATCCTGGGACCTGTCAAGAACGATGACGGCTCTTGGAGGATCAGGAGAAATGCCGAGATCGCAGAATTGGTGGCCGAACCGAATATCATCGGCGAAACAAAGGCACACAGACTTCGCTGGTTCGGCCACCTACTGAGATTGGGAGAGGATCGAGCCGTCAAGAAATCATACTTGGGGCGACTGAGTGGGCGCCGCCCGGTTGGTCGACCCAGGTATCGCTGGGAAGACAGTGTGGAGGCGGATCTGCGGCAGCTTCAGGTCGAAGACTGGCAGGAGGCTGCGCAGGATCGGGAAAGGTGGCGCGCTCTCGTTTCGGAGGCCAAGATCCTCTTTGGGTCGCTGCGCCGCTAAAGTAGTAGTAGTAGTGAATCTAGTTTTATAATATTACATCTACGCCTGGAGGATATGACTCGGTCAATATGTGTGTAATTGATTTGTGCATAAATATTTATCTAACTCACCTTGAGACTATAGGTACAGTCGGCAGCGATAAGCTGCGCCATGTCTTCGTCTATCGGTGCATGTAAAGCTTTGTTAGCTACTATCAGTTCGTTTAGCTTCGCTCGCTCCACCTGTTAACGAATAACCAAGCCTTAGGGGGAGTGTATAACCATTATCCTATACTAAAATTATAAATGCGAAAGTGTGTCTGTCTGTTTGTTACCTTTTCACGCTTTAAGGCCGTGTATTACCACTTTTGAGTTTTTAAAAACCATCTGAGACATAGAATATAGTGTCTTAAAATCTAAAAAAAATATACGTGTTACATAAGGATCTTGTCTAGTCAAAATCGCAGTCATTTACATGACCTGATGAATTTCACTCGATAGAAAAAAATCGCGAAGTTACCCCTTTTTGGAATGTATTTTCAATACTACGGCTATATTACTGATATTTAACGTTTTATTTTTGTACTCAATTAAAGATCGTAAATAGTTATAGACAAATTCGCAGGGTTTGCTTTGATAGAATGATTGGCTTAATGACTATAGCTAAATATTTACAAAACTGCGCGCAGAGCTTGCGTGGAGAGCGGGATGGTTAATTATAAACTCACGCGTGTTAAAGCGGGACATTTGCGTTGGGGATACCTCCTCTTAACCGCTGAACCGATTTACCTGAAATTCGGTATGGAGATAAATTGAGTCCCGGGGAAGGACATAGGATACTTTTTATCCCGGAAATCATCCCTTAAGGTGGTGGAACTTTGTATGAAAGAGCGATGAGTAGGTAAGCGCCTGATATAAGTAAATAGCAATTAGGGAGGGAGGGAGGGAGATAAGGGTATCTTTCTCTATCAAAGCGTGTCAGCTCCTTGCTAAATGCCATATTATATTGACTGTTCTTATTGTATGACTTATAAGAGCCCTTACCGTCAAATATGTAAGTGCGATAGGGACGAATACTATATGTCCGACATACACGCGATTATCTTATTTAAATTATTTCTCTGAGAGAACCGCGAGATCTTCGAACAGACAGTATGGTTGCCAGTTTTGTTGCACTTTTAGCACCACCCAGGGGTCACGTGTAGGGTAGCGGTGAGTACTTTCCCTACGGACGTGGTGCAACTTCGACGCCCCTTTGTCAAGTGAGTGGGCAACTTGACTGTTAGAAGTAAAGGTAGTAGAATGTAAGCGAAAAAAAAACTGTTTTTAGGTCGAAAATAGTCGATTTGGAGTGATGATTGAATCAATATTTCTTAATCAAAAACCCAAAAAATATATTTAAAATGTATTTCATTCAATAAAAAATCGCCTAAATAGATTAGTCTTTTTTAACTAGTAAGGACCCTTAACGAATGCTGCCATAGACAGCAGCCGGGATCAACGGCTTAGCGTGCCTTCCAAAGCACGAAGGCGGAATCTTAGGCCTTGGTCGTTCTGACGCCGTCGCCGGCTGCGTGCAGCGGCCCGTCGCACGCGACGTCTGAAAAATGTTCGCGTTTGGACGTCGCTCGCGGCGGGCGAGAACGACCGCGCCCGAACATTGTCGAACATACCATTCAGACGCCGCGTGCGACGGGCGAGAACGACCGCGCCCGAACATTGTCGAACATACCATTCAGACGCCGCGTGCGACGGGCGAGAACGACCGCGCCCGAACATTGTCGAACATACCATTCAGACGCCGCGTGCGACGGGCGAGAACGACCGCGCCCGAACATTGTCGAACATACCATTCAGACGCCGCGTGCGACGGGCGAGAACGACCGCGCCCGAACATTGTCGCACATACCATTCAGACGCCGCGTGCGACGGGCGAGAACGACCGCGCCCGAACATTGTCGCACATACCATTCAGACGCCGCGTGCGACGGGCGAGAACGACCGCGCCCGAACATTGTCGAACATACCATTCAGACGTCGCGTGCGACGGGCCGCTGCACGCAGCCGGCGACGGCGTCAGAACGACCAAGGCCTTAGAGAATAAACATTTGATTTTGATATTATTTACCTCATTGAGTTCTCTCGATGATCCACTGCAGTTGCTCACGGAGCTATACGCCTCGAACTCGAGCTTTATCGCTTCACACAGTATCGACTCCATTGAGTTTGGCTCTATCCTGCAATCGTAAGGCAAAAGTAAAAGTAAGTTAAAATATCTTTCTATTTCTATCTTTCTAAATTTATGTGGGTCATATTAGGTTCATTTTGTATTAAGGCGCAGGGTTGGGCAAGGCATTCTCCATACTAACTCTGCGCACGTTTTATTCGTAGGTTTTGGCACTAATTAATGTAATTTTTTTTTGGACGTAAATATTAGATAGGTATGCGAAGAAAGTGATGTGGAAATTTTCAAATACACTCACGGACAAAGAATACGGGTCGGTAAAAAACCATCATATTTCCTAAAATACTGCGATGTTGTAAGTTTATTTAATCACGTCATTATCTCTATTTAATTTTTCATCTATACTGCAAAAGTAATAGCCAAAAAAGTAACGTTTCCAAGTTTAAATCGGACTCGTAAAAACCCATGACAAAAAACAACGTTGACGGAGCGAGATATCGCGAAAATCGACATTTTTGGACATTGATATTTTTATGATAGGATCCTGGAAATTGGTAATACAGTTGGGCAATACGAAGAATAGGGATGACGACACTATAAAAGAAAATCAATAAATCCAAATTTTCTACATAAAGGCTCAAATTCTCAATCAAATGGCGAAAAAAGTAATTCAAACAAATAAATAATTACGTAATTATAAGTCTTCAAAGTTTTAAGAGTGGGTATGTTCTGTCCCTTTTCCGCAAAACGCACCTTTGTATTGAACGATCGTCATTTATTATGGCGCTACTTAAACGTGACGTCACGGCTAGGTAGCACTTTCTCTCTCTAACTACGAACATTCTAACAGTTGTAACTTCGTTATTTTTTGAGATATTTGAATAGGATTTTCACTATTTGGCATAGTTTTACGTCTTCTTTCTATTGAAGTAATAAAAATTTTCGAGTCGACATCCCTATAGTAGAATATTTAACAAAACCTAACCTATTGAGGCTATTTAAACTAGGGCGACCCGAAATTATTGACCGCGAGTGTATTTCAAACAAAATAAATATTAAAAGAAAAATCAATAACAAAAATTACATCAGGAAATAGCTATCAGAAAAATAAGCATTCTTACCAAAAATCATAACTTTAATGCAAACAAAAACGAAGAAAATCCTGCACAAAGTTTGTATGGAGAGAGCTTGCCCTACCCCTCCTCTTAAGCTAACGCAAACTACAAATGAATAAACTATAAATGAAGGAACCGTTGAAGAATTTGGGGACCGGGTGTGGGTTGCACCTATAGCTTAGTTGGCTAGAGCGACTGGCCGCGAATGCTAGGAGGTCGCAGGTTCGAATCCTGCTCAGTGCCTAAATTCTTAAATTTTTCCTTTATTTCTAAATTTGTAGATTTAGGTTCGTGTCATTTCTGTGGACACCTCAAAAGTTAAGGGCCACAAACTACAAAGCTATATAATATAGACTAGCTGCTGCTGTAGATAAGTTGTCAGGAGCTTGTTTTGCTCTCAATAGATTCTTGTTGTTCCATTGCGTAATGTGTTACGCTCTAGAACTTTGGGGTACGGCCGCAGAATGGAAACGTGTCTTCATACTGCAAAAACGCGCTGTACGTATCATCTCATACGCCCCTCACGGTACCCCCGCTAGACAACTTTTCATAAAAAGCAACATCATGACCCTAACATCTCAATACTTGTTTTACGTGATCATATACGTATATTTTGCCGACGACTGACAAACGTCACATAGGTAGTGTGAGACAACGCTCTATGAAGCCGAAATTGGCTACTTGACAGTTTTCGGAACTGTATTTTGAATTATACGCAGGTTTATTTTATACCTGTAAGAATTATCTTTTTCCCCCAGAGCTTAATTTCTTTCAAAAAAAAATTTTTTTCTTTAAGTAATTTGAATTTCGCGCGAAAACAGCCGATCACGTGACTGTGAGTACTGTGACGTCGCACTTGATAAACAACTAAAGATTTACTTCCGCAGCCGACAGCAGACGGCAACTGCATGTTACACCGCACTCCAAATTGTACAGTAACTTGTGCTGTTGCGACACTTCTCCGCTCATTTTAAAATAGAGCTTTTTACGAATACCGTTACGGTTCAATTTGGAGTGCGGAGAAACATAAACGTGCAGTAAGTGCAGTTGTGGTCTGTTGCGGAATTAAACCTTAACTTTGAAATGTGACGTCACACGCGTTTCGGTTTTTGTAATCCACAGATAAAAAAACTCTTAATTAATTTTTCAAAAATAAAATGTTTTCAATTAATTTTAAAGCACAAAACCTAGTGTATGAGTATTGTAAACCTATAAGCTACTGTATGCAACACATTAATTATTTTATCTTTACAACTGTCAAAGCGAATTAGCCGAATCTCTTTCGAAAGGCCGACGTGCAACATATATTGCCGGGTACTGTATGAGCTCACGTTGTGTTGGTGTTGGTACGTGTCACTCACAACTACAACAATGGCCAACCCGCCCTCTTGAAATAAAAGTACTATACAGCAGGTTCAAATCCTGCTCAGAGGCTAATTTTCCATTACCTAATATGAAATTTCGTGGTTTCCTTGTTTATTATTTATTTATCGTATGGCAATTATTTCGAACCGTGAGATCTTCGAGAAGACAGTACGGTTGCCAGTTTTGTTGCACTTTTAGCAACACCCAGGGGTCACGTTTAGGGTAGCGGTGGGTAGTTGGGTACTTTCCCTGGACGTGGTGCAACTTCGACCCCCCTTTGTCAAGTGAGTGGGCAACTTGACTGTAAGTTCTCAAGCCGCCCGAAGGCCTCCAACTTGGCTTAACGACTGCTGCCATAGACAGGCCATTAACGGCTTAACGTGCCTTCCAAAGCATTAATTGTTTATTGAATATTGCTGGCTTTTGGACAAGGATAGACAAGTGCTCACCGTTCAACGTCTTGTAGTATGTCTCTAGCTTTGTTGATGTCGGGGTTGCTGGTGGATGGAAGTTCTTCGCACAAGTGCACCGGCTTGGCTTCTCGGGTTATGGCGTCACCATTCGTTAGTAATGACCTGAAATCACAATGTTCGTTTTCATTTCATTTATAGTACTTTTATCTCACGAGCGCGGGTTGGCCGTGGTTGTAGTTGTGACACATACGAACACATAGACAACGTGAACTCATAGCTCCTACTCTGACGCACACATAGACAATGTGCCTGTATAGCTCAACACACATCCATGCGTTTTGTACACATCCATTTTGTACGAAATCTATGTATCCTATTAAAATATAGTCAAGGGCAATATTGAAGCCTAAAAAATTCTGCACTAAGCTGTAGAACATAATTGTGATGAGAAAATATGTCTTTGTGGTGAAAAATCCATCCACATTTGAGATTTTGCGTTAACGTCATTCCAAGGGAGAATATCGGACCATGAAGCTTTACATAGTTCACTTCACTTCACTCTTTAAAAATGGCTTTCCATCAAATTTATGTTGATTTCGCCCATCAATACTTGTTCAAAGACGTTGTTCGGTAACGGCGCCATGACAGTAGGCAACTGGTTTTGTACGATAGTGAATTCAGCCCGTCGTCGCGAAGAGCACGTGTGTTCACCAACGCGGCGGGCAAAATCCCTTTATATAGTTTTATGTCACACCTAGCCATAAAGAGGCCATTATCGCACGCTCCGCGCGCGAAAAAACCCACCTCCTGGCCAGGGGGTGACATAAAAGTTCGTACTTACCACGGGCGATAATAAAGAAAGCCTCAGATCGCATATTTATCGCCCTTGCCTTCGGCTTGGGCGTAAAATACCTGCGATCTGAGTCATTCTTTGTTTTATCGCCCTTGGTAAGTAATGTACTATTATACAATAGGATATGAATGAGCTATCTTAGCAGATGTCAGGAAATCAGAAACAGAATAAAAACATTTATTATTTAATAGCATCGCTAGCTTATTTTTAAATGCCTGCGTTGGTAATTTTTTTATTCTGGCTAGTATATAATTTATTATTATACATTTTTGTTGCTATGCAGAGTATGCATTTACGTTTAAGCGCAGTGTTAGCGCGTTCGGTATGTAGATTCTGGCCGTATCTAGTACTTCTGGGAAATACTTCAGAAACTGTTCTAATTTGGTAGGGTTTGTTTTGACAAATACAGCGGCTTTGTAAATGTATAGACATGGCATTGTCAAATATTGTTGTATACTCACAAAGTATTGTAATCCTAGAGTCAAGTGTGATAATGATTTTCTTTTAAAAGAGTTTGTTTACATGATAGGGCACATAACCAGGATGAATTAGATGTAGATCATACACCATTCTATGAATTGATTTCCTGAATTGATTGACATTGTTATATAGGTATAAAAAAGGAATTATTGGAACATATATGTGGACATTTTATTTTAATTTGAATATTGTATAATTTAATTGTATCAATGTACTCTTTTAGTTTTAATTTTGACTTTATTATTCAGACAATGACATTTTAAATTACAACTAATCGAACGCATTACACTCAGTTTTCTATTTAAATATCTAGTCTCACTATTTTGATTGTAATTTGATATGTTGTAGTTATTTATTTCATTAATTTATTTTGACATTTTAGTTACTGTATAATTAATTTAGGTAATTCAATTTTCACATGCCTATCTTGGCTCAACATATTAGGGAAACTTATGAAATGACCTCAACACCCTGTCACCTAATTGTAACCATATGTTTTATGTGAATAAACGCATCATTCATTCATTCATTCACCGTACCTTATACTATTCTGCTTTGGTTGCTCATATATATTACTTTCTATAGACATCATGCTATCGCACATATTGTATGACTCCATTATCCTCTGTTCATACTGCGTTTTCTCATCCATCGGATACACCTTCATTGTGTATGGGTGCTCAGCACTCTGAACCGGAGCATATGAGTAAACTGGTGGCGAACTTAACGAGTCAACATCATTACTTAACGGAGACTGCATAGTACTGTTAGGGCTGCCAGTAGTACTATTAAGGACGTCATACTGTATTATGGATTCCTGGATTTGCGGAGTGAAGTTTCTTCTAGAGTCATCTTCTCGCTTAAAGTTCTTTGAGCTCGATATATCTTCATCAGGGTCCCGTTGACGTTTCTTAGCTCTGTTCTCTTCTATTTTTCTTCTCTTCTCCGCTTTGTCTTCGTCTGACATGATGAATTCTTTTACCATGCCGATGGCTAGGCATTTTTCTAAGCGGCATTTCTGGCAGAAACGGCGCGTAATTACGGTGATATCGCAATTGTTTGAGAACGGGCATTTGAACTCCTTGCTAGTTAGAGCGTTGCGACGGAAAAACGCCTTGCAGCTCTCACAGGATATCGCGTTAAAATTGTACCCTAATGCTTTGTCACCACACACTAGGCAGATCTTCTGATGAGGCGCTAACTCCTTCCTTTGTTCATCCTCCACTTTTTTATCACTCTCACTACTATCCATTTTGTATAAAAAACCACTTCACTTCAACACTAATTGAGATAAACATGCTAAACTAGCTAAAAAACACACGATTAGTTTGCATCGTATAATAGTCACTTATAACATATTATTATACATGTTCGAGACATATGACGTGAAAATAACTTATCCAGATCGCGAATTCTGTCGGTAAGGGTTGATAAGAAGATAATTTGTTAAAATGTTTTGATAAAAATAATTGCTACTTAATAGAATCGTATCGTATCGTATGACTCGTTTTGTGTAGACTTATTGATAATTCCTTTAATTGTCATAGGAAGAAAAGTATTTTTGATAAATCTTATTCAACCTTATGTTATTGTAATAAAGTGCATTATTACTCAACAGATTATGATTAAAGTTTAGTGCACAAATAAATCCATGCGACCTAGCCATAACGCGATAGAACTGTCATTTTTTTTCTCTATTGCTCCATTGCTCCAGTGAGTCAGTTCAAGTAGAACGCATCTATTGAACTGTCAATGTGTTTAAGCAGACAGGATTTGATTTATGTATAGTCAAAACTGTCAAGAAAGGAATGTAATAGGACTGGATTACAGAATGGGACTCGTCAAGAAAGGCGTGAAAAGGTTTCTTACGGGTCGGCAATGCGCGAGTGACGCCTCTGGTGTTGCAAGCGTCTAGGCGCCGGTAACCATAACCACCTACCATCAAGTGGGCTGTCAGCTTGTTTGCCTTGCCACCGACGTGGTATAAAAAAATGGACTTTAATTGTTGAACCATTTAGAGCTCTCTTTATACTAGCCGCCTATGTCTTAACTGTGAACTGTCCAGTATAGAGTGAGCTCTAAGAGTAAGACCGCACTAGGCGACGCGACACTACGCGACGCGACGCTACGCGACACGGCTTTAAATCAGTATACCGCACTGAAACTGCAGCGACGCGACACTACGCGACGGACGCGTCACGGTGCGACAAAGTTGGTCGATTGGTCAACTCTGTCGCGTCGCGTAGTGTCGCGTCGCGTAGTGCGGTTTACTTAATACATTTACATACAAAGAATATCAGAGCCGTGTCGCGTAGCGTCGCGTCGCGTAGTGTCGCGTCGCCTAGTCCTAGTGCGGTCTCTAAATGGCTCAACAATTTAAGTCCGCGAGTGTACCTATATCTAATTTTTACGTTGTGTTGAAATTGGGAATCTTTATATAATATAATAATACAACACACACATAACACAACACACACACATGCGAGTTTAAAGTACATTGCCCAATTTGCGGGTTTTATAGAGCGATTGAACGCGTTTCCCAGGAGGCCGATTTTTAGTGTCGAGATCTGTCAAAACACCATAGTTTTTTGACAAATGTCGAGTGAAAAGTCGAGCGTTCGACACTTAAAAATAGGCCCCCTAGTTTTTCTTAGCTTGTGTTTGCACTACACTTATGATTTTTGGTCAGTATGCTTATTTTTCTGTTAGCCACCATAACCTGGAGAATATATCAGATTTTTTTTGTATTTTTTTTATTCGTTTGTGGTTTGTTTCAAAAAAACTTAGTTATAGGCATCAGGCCCGGACACATGTCCACGGTACGGCGCCGGGCACCGTCTACGGTCTTTGTTCTTTGTATGTTGCCGCGTACGGCGCGGCGCCGTACCGTGCGCGCTCCAGTATTGGCCTCTCTCTTACTTACCTACATGAAAGTGAGAGAGAGGCCAATACCTACTGTATCGCGTGATAATATTGACCGTGTAACTGACGCCATACCTACTAGCGCTCGCCAGTACGCTTACCATGAGTTTACAATGTTTGCATTACCGTACCTAAGCCGTTCCGAATCACGCTTACAACGCTATAAACGCGTTTACGATTGGACCGAATCACGCTCATAGCGTTTTAGTAGTGAGTTTGGCTTATATATTAATTTCACAAGACTTTTTCAAAGAAAATAAAGCTCCAGATATTTTGGGTAGCTTCAGTATAAAAAGGGTTAATACATATAAGAAAGATATATATAAACCATAACTGTAATGTTAGCTTATATACCATAGCCGTAATTGAATTTTATATATTTCTGTATTAAAAATTATTATATTACGAGGTTGCCTTAACAAAAATCGGTTGATTTTTCATGTATCACAAAGAATATAAATATATATAGTATGTCATAAAGTAAGTAAATGCTTATACCATTTTCGCCCGATTTTTAAGGATTTTTTATAGATTATTTTTTAATATTTTCTACAGTCACGTTGGTGGACTACGTGTTTTATTAAAGAATACCTAATCTAATTGCTTTAACAAATTTTTTGGTGCAAAAAAAGTAGCTGTTATGAATTAATGTTCAAAATTCATACAGCGCAACCGTACCGCTCTTAGGCTATTTACATGAGATGTCGTGACGTCATTGATGACGTCATGGACGGCGCCATATTAGCGTTTACAATGCTCACACTCCCAGGCGTCAGCACCTTAAACCAATCGTCAAGTTGACGTTTGATATATGAACATGACAGTAAACACAACATGCCCGGTCCGAATCAAACAGAGTATATACTATATCTATGGAATCAAAACACCACTCACGCGGCCTTGAGCGCGCTTACTGATTCGGACCGGCCGTCAGCACTGTAAACGCTGTGGTCGTTGTTGGCGTGATTCGGAACACGGCTCTACTCGCTAGCGACTGCGTAAACGATTTAGTACGGACAAAAGTACAGCGCCTCTGGCGGTTACGCAATAGAACTAAGAATCGCCATATTAAATCGTTTACGCAGTCGCTAGCGAGTACGGTAATGCAAACATTGCAAACTCATGGTAAGGGTACCTACTGAGCTCCCGATGATGCGTTGTGTATAGTCACGTATAGTGGACACTGCATTTGTCTCTACCTAATCAATACAACGAATCCTCAAGGGAATAAGGAGTCGGCAGCGCGCTTGTATATAATTGTTCTGCAGTCATAAGCGTCAATGGGCTACGGTGTCTAAGCAACATCAGGCTGCCGTTTGCCAGTCGTAGTATAAAAAAACCAGCCAAGTGCGAGTCGGACTCGCGCACGAAGGGTTCCGTACCATTATGTATAAAAACGGCAAAAAAAATCATGTTTGTTGTCCCATACAGCTCCCTTAAATATTTATTCTACACTGTTTTTTAGTATTGTTTAATTGTTGTTATAGCGGCAACAGAAATACATCATCTGTGAAAATTTCAACTGTCTAACTATCACGGTTCTCGAGATATAGCCTGGTGACAGACGGACAGACGGACGGACGGACAGACGGACAGAGGAGCCTTAGTGCCAGTTGCACCAACGTACGAACACAGACCGGTCATCGTCAAATATGGCGCCGGCAGCTGTCATCCCATAGAAACTTGTCAAACTTTCCATACAATCAGATTTGACGAACACCGCTTACGATTACAGACGGTTTGGTGCAACCCAGCCTTAGTAATAAGGTCCCATTTAAGGCTGCGTTTCCACCAGAGATGTGCGAGGATCGCAAGTCGCAACGCGCCGAGCGAGGTGTCAAATATATGAAAACACATCCTCGCACATCTCTGGTGGAAACGCAGCCTTACCCTTTGGGTACGGAACCCTAAAAATACCTAGAACAGTTACATGATTATTAAAGAGTCAGCCACGCGCTTGTAATTGTTATGCTGTCACAAGCGTCCATGGGCTACGGTGTCTAAACACCATCAGGCTGCCGTTTGCCAGTCGTGAGATTAAACACAACCTACATAGTTATGATTGAAATAATTTGAGTTGGCCGAGTTGCATCAACTTTATTTGTTTAAAAAACTATTTTACTGCTCAAAAAATAAGGTTCAAAATCCAATAACATGTTTATAGAAATTCGGTCAGTCAAAATAATTTCAATTATATATACATGAACATGATTATTCTGAGTCACAGTCACAATATTTACGTGACAATATTCGCGAGTGGTCACACGTCATAAAATAGCGGCATGCACTTGCAGTCAGCAAGATTTTAATCTGAAGTCAGCAGAATCAAGTTACTTTTATTCTGGATCATCGGTTAAATGCTTAAATGACAAATCTTATCTTATCTTATCTTATCTTATATCTTTAAACGAGCAATTCTTGTATATTTATTTATTTCGGGGATCTCGGAAACGGCTCTAACGATTTCGATGAAATTTGGTATGTGGGAGTTTTCGGGGACGAGAAATCGATCTAGCTAGGTCTCATGCCCGGGAAAACGCCGAGCAAAGCTCGGTCGCCGAGATATTATTTATTTATTAAGTACCTATATTTATTTCGGGGATCCCGGAAACGGCTCTAACGATTTTGATGAAATTTGGTATGCGGGTGTTCTAGGGGGCGAGCAATCGATCTGCATAGGTCTCATGTAAGGAAAAACGCCGAGCAAAGTTGCCCAGATATTTTTCTTTTATACCACGTCGGTGGCAAACGGTCACGTGCGCGTTGCCGACCCTTTACGAAATTTGAGGATTCAATGTGTTCGGAAGGGATCAATTTAGGGCCCTCGCTCTCAAGTCTCTCAACACAGTGCATTCTCGGGAGCTCTGGCAACCTTGCTCACTTTTTGCTTGTATATTTTCCTAGTTGTAGGTAAATGTTGTAATTAAGCGAGGAACCCGCGTTGCGTCATATCTGCAATGCGCAACTAGGTAGCAGTTTACATTAACACTTGCACACGAGAAATGTGTAAAACGGGGTCAAGTAGGAAACACGGGAAGATATTTGACGACTGCTTTAGCTTATGGTAGTAACCCTGCCTACACCGAGAAATCACCACCAGGAAGGAAAAATGAAGTTTCACTATTAGGGCCAATTTTTTTGGCGTTGTAGTTTTCTTTTATTTCTTAGAATTGCATGAAAATTGGTAGGTTGGAAGAGCTCCTGATTCTGAACAAAATGTGCACGATTTCCTACAGTGTCCCACAATTTTTTTCCATTGAGTGACAAAACGTATGGGATTTTCGTAACTCAGTGGATTTTTTGTGTGGGAAAAAAATTTTTCGGCGCCATGTTGTCATTTTTTTTATTACTTGTACAGAATCAGGAGCTCTTCCAACCTACCAATTTTCATGCAATTCTAAGTAATAAAAAAAACTACAACGCCAAAAAAATTGGCCCATTAATTACAGAAGTATTACGGTTTTTATAATAGTTATCTATTTCTACAAACAGCCTAGTAATCCTAAATCTAATTTCAACAAATGGACTTTAGTAAATGTAGCATAAAACAAAATTCATTACTTATTAGGTACTTATCACTGTAATTATTATTAAAGTTCCCTATATTTAACAAATTATATTGCCTATTTTTAGAAAAGCCATTTGTGATTCCAAGTATATGATTTTAGTAACAGTCAGATTTTAGTAACATCAAATAACAGAATTTACAAAAGTCAATTTGTTGCTATTAGAAGACATTTCTCGTCCTCGGATTAAGTATTATTTTAGTAATAATTACTTACTCTATTTTTTTTCTTTCCTCTCAGTGTACGAAGTTGGAGGTCCCGGGTGCGAATCCCGGCCAGGGCATTTATTTGTGTGATGAGCACGAATATTTGTTCATGGGTCTTAGATGTTTTCTATGTATTTAAGTATCTATTTATCTATATAAGTATGTATATCGTCGCTTAGTACCCATAATACAAGCTTTGCTTAGTTTGTGGCTAGGTTGATTTGTGGAAGAATGTCCACAAATATTTATTTACCTATTTATATTCTTATGATTTCAATATGAACACTTTTCATTACCTATTGACACCGTAGTCTATGGACGCCCATAATTTCCAATTGACACCGTCGTCTATTACCACTTTACATCGCCGTAGTCAATGGAACCTCATAATTTTCAGTTGACTCCGTAGCCATCATAGTCGGGAGTATAATCTGGAGTCCTGTTGTTACGTTCATTCAATATCGCGGCCGGGACTCAAACAGTGATTTATCCCCTTGATGTACAACAATCTACTATACTTATTTAGTATTATATTTTTTACAACTACAATCAAGTGCTTACTCGTAAGTACCACAGAAGTAATACTCGTACGTTATTATTTTATTTAGAAACTATAATTTTGCCGAATTAGTTTAATTCACCGCGACATCATTACACTTCCGTATTAAATACTTATAAAAAGTAACTTACTCATCATACATTGTTGTTAGTGTAATTATAACTTGCGTACAGAAAAGCGATATTTATATTCGAGTAATTATTAAGACTTGCAAACGAAGATTCTTCCGTTTTTATACTTTAGTTTTTAGTTTAAAATGGACCGCTACACGCGGTTTTCAGTTTTAGCCGTGATGTTATCGATTACACGAGTAAATGGAGAGGCATTTAGTATTCGGATATCGACTGAAAGCCATGTGAATGAGGTTGATAGTCGGTTTGTTAGTTTTACTATTGATCCTAAATATTTGTTTACAAGCAGTGATGATTTAAGCAGGTGAGTGTTTTGAAATTGTATTAGACCGCGGGCCAGAAGGTTAAAACCGTCAGTCATTTCCTCTCGCACGAAAACTTGTACAGTGATTAAGAAAGATGAATAAAAAATTGCTGTGGACGTCTGCCACCATTCCGTTGGTGGGTTGAGGAGCAGCAGCCCCCCAAAGACGTAAAAAAAAATTAAATTCAGTCATTTCCTCTCGACTGAACCTAGGTTTAAATGATAGTTAAGAAAATACCTTAACGAAAAAAAAATCGTCTGCCACTTGTAGCGCGGTGGAATACCAGTCTGCCAAGCACGTGAACATGTAGAAAAAAAATTAAATTCAGTCGTTTCCTCTCGCATGAAATTTTGTCAGATGATAGTTTATGGACTATTATGACGAAATAAATTCGTCTGCCGCTTGTATCGCGGTGGTAAACCCGTCTGCCAAGAGTGCCAAGGGCCTAAACATTGTATGGGGTGAAAAGGAAAAAACAATGCACATCGGCATGTGGGGTATCTATGGATAGATCTTTGAAAATGATATAGGTAGGGGTTTCTAAAAAATTTTTCCATTTTAATCAACCGTTGGTGAGATATTCGCTGTGAAAGTCGTAAAAAGTGCGCCCCCCTCATTAATTTTGAAACTGTGAGTTCAAAAATTCTGAAAAAAATTGGGAGGGTGTAAATAAATAAAGACTATCAAAAATATTCGGTTTGAATAAATTACGTCAAACGGTTTTTGAATAAACGCTGAAAAACTGTCTTGTTCAAACAAAACGACTTAAGCGACGTGAGTTTCCCATAAAGATACGACCTTTTTTGCTACGATTTATTGGATATTGGTTTAAAATGAGAACTATAGTAGGTGTCGGTATGGAACCCTTCATTGTGTGTGATCCGAGACGCACTCTAGGACGGTTTGAAAGTTATTTTCCTATTTTCACATCAGTTTTATGTAGCGGTTTATAAAATACATCTTCCTTCCAAATTTCATAATTGTAGTAGGTACTTATAGTCTCCGAGTAAACCCGCTGTGACATACGGACAGACAGACAGGCAGACAGACATGACGAAACTATAAGGGTTCCGTTTAAGCCATTCTGGCTACGGAACCCTAAAAAAGTGTAACTTTCTTCCTACCCATTCCTACCTATGTAGATATAACGATAGTCATATTTCTAAGTACGCATTTCTATTATCTAAGTGCTATGATGACTTTATCTCGCTTCAAAGACTACTAAGTCGCGCTAGTCTAACCCGGCACCACGAGGCTTACGTGGTATACTTCTGCTACCATATTTGTATCTACAATAACATTTTATTTTCCTTTTCCAGTAAAGAGTCAACATGCATGGCCGCTTCCCTCACCCCAGCATACCTAAGAATAGCAGGACCCTCCACCTCTCACATTACATTCAACAACAGAAGCCTTACCATCGATCAAGACGTTAACCTCCCAGAACCAAATAAACAGAAGAGACACCTTAGAAAACAACTCGATTATGATTCTGAAGAAAGTCATGAAGATATTCTTACAAAGCTAAAAAGGTCGAGCGAGAAACTGCTGAAAAGGCATAGAAGACATTTAGATTTTGCAAGCAAAGAAACAGAAGAAGAAACAAAGAAACAAGAAATAGAAGATGAAGAAAGCAAAGAAACATTATTATCCAAATTAAAGAAATCAAAGATCCATAAATCGTTAACGAAGAAAAAGCCCCCAGGATCAGATGAAGACGATGATGAACTAACGTCACAAGAAAAAAAAGATAGTCATGAAGGCTTTCTCTCTAAACTTAAGAAGCCAAGATCTCTCAGATTGTCCAAATTAAGGTCAAAAGACGAGAGCGAACGCCCTCGACTTAGACGGTTGACAAAAGGCCATCTAGAAGTGAGTCGGAAACAGTGGAAGAGGTTTACGAAATGGGCTAAAGATACAGGATTCAGTTTGGTGTTTGCGGTGAACAATGGAGAAAAAACTGAGAGTGGCATGTGGGATCCTAATCCAGCGTTGAACATGCTTACTATAGCTGACCAGGATGAAGTGCAGGATATGTTCTGGCAATTAGGCTACGGTGAGTTAGATTGCATTTTCTGAAAGACTTGGATACCTCAATGTTTATTTCGTTATTGTTTGAATGGGATAAGTTTATGTAAGACTTTATAACGAAGGATGGTCGAGTAATGGATTTTAGTTAAATTCACAATCTTTGTCCTTCTGATCTTCATTACTGAGGGTAAGCACCCCTTTCTTCCATCATACTAAGATATTCATTTTATTGGATTATTTATACTGAATGTCATCTCCTAAGGTATTTTTACGCATATTATGGTCTGTAATCTCCGGACCCGAGAGATGAAGCAGAAGCAGATAAGTACCTAGATCGTTAATCTTACGATATAAGACGTTATTCATAAATAGCAATACCTGCCTACCAATTTTTTTGTAACTGACGAGGTAAGCAGTAAATAATTGACTGTGAACTTTCCAGAATGCAACAACCAGACCCTCGAAGACTACCTGAACGACCTACAGACCATGCGCATAATGGTGGACTCCTTCGAAGCTCGCCGCTGGAAGGTGGTGGGCGGTGACGTGTCAGCCTGCCTCGAGGCTGGTTCCAAGAGCGACTTCAAGGATTACGTGACGCTGTCGGCGGATAGTATGGATGCTGTGCTGCTTAATGGGTGAGATACGATATCGAACAAGTTCACCACTTTTCTGTGAGGTCGTGTAATGTTTTGCCATGTATAGTAAGTGTATTGTATGATAAGATGATCCAAATATGTGTGAGATTATCAAAATATGATGAGATGATCCAAATATGAGTGAGATCATCCAAATATGATGAGATGATCCAAATATCAGTAAGATCATCAAAATATGATGAAATGATCCAAATATGAGTGAGATCATTTTAATATGATGGGATGATCCAAATATCAGTGAGATCATCTAATTATGATGATATGATCCAAATATCAGTGACATCACCCAAATATGAGTGACGTCATCCAAATATGAGTGAAGTGATCCAAATATGAGTGAGATCATCCAAATATGATGGCATGATTCAAATATAATTAAATGAGATGACTTCTTCCAGAAACTCGTCCTCCCACGAGCTCGCCCGTATGTCAGAAGCCGGCCGCCTCTCCCTACTAAGGACACTGAGCACGAGCAGCGCCCCTCTGTGGCTGACAGAGCATCCTCAACAGCGTAGCGAGCAGGTTTGTTCCGCACTAAGCTCGTTATAGTTCCCGGCAAACTTCTTGAACCCATCGAAACCTTCCCTCTCTGTCGCACTTATGTGCAAACTTGCATTTGCAGAGAGGGAAGGTTTCGATGGGTTCAACATGTTTGCCGGGAACTGTACCTTTCTAGTAAAGCCTTAGCTAGCTAGCCTAGCTTCTGCCCGCGAGTTCGTCTGCGTAGAACGCGTTCCTAGCGATAGACTTACCTAGTCATCGGTCTGCCATGCAAACTTCCACCCCCTTAAGGGATGGTTTCCGGGATAAAAAGTATCCTATGTCTTTCCCTGGGACTCAACGTATCTCCATACCAAATATAATCGAAATCGATTCGGCGGTTTAAGTGGGAAGAGGTACTTAACAGACAAACACACTTTCACAGTTATAATTTTAGTATGGATCGTTTATTAATTACTTTTTTTTTTTTTTTTTTTTCCTTTTATATCCTGCAGAGCTGGGCAATCTGTTTTGATATTTTAAACAATAATCCCATTTGCTGTCTGATGTCACTCATCGGGTGCTTTGTGATATTTTGGGAAGCGTCCACTGATGCTTCTCTCAGTCTTTGTCTGCGAATCTCGTCGCCAGGTCCACTACACTATTCCTCTTCAGTCGGAAGAATTGCAGGCTGCCAGTTCCTTGCAGCTGCGCAGCTAATTCATTTTTGTGTTTGTTCAGTCTGATTTGATATTTTTCACTATTCGACGCGATCTCTTCTTTTACTGTTTTTAGATTGAGGTCTAGGTTGACGTATCTGTTACTTATGTAGGGTGGTATCTTGAACATGGATCTCATCGCCTTGCTTTGGAAACGCTCTAATATTTCGATGTTACTATGGCTGGCGGTTCCCCATAGCTGGATACCGTACGTCCATATAGGTTTTAGTATCGTTTTATAAACAGCCATTTTACTGGTGTCTGATAGCTGTGATTTCCTACCGGTAAGCCAATACATGTTACGGAGTTTGCAGTCTAATTGTTTTCGTTTAGCCCATATATGTTTTCTCCATGTGAGACGACGATCGAGGTGCATGCCCAAGTATTTGGCGTCTTGGCATTGCGGGATTTCTTCGTTGTATAATTTGACTGGAGGGCATGTTTTTCTCCTGAGCGTAAATGTGACGTGAGCTGACTTATCCTTGTTTGCTTTAATGCGCCATTTGTCGAACCATTTTTCAATTAGCAGCAAGTGTGCTTGGAGATTTTGAGAGGCCGTACAGGGATCTTCATGGACAGAAGTCAGTGCTGTGTCGTCTGCATATGTTGCTGTCGTGGTGTTTTCAGTGGTTGGTAAGTCAGCAGTGTAGATGAGGTAAAGTACTGGGCCTAGAATGCTACCTTGAGGCACACCTGATTTAATATTGTGCATTTCAGAAGTCTCGGTATTGTGTTTTACTTCGTAACACCTGTTTTGGAGATACGACTTCAAGATGAGAAAGAATGAGTGGGGAAGTTTTTGTTTTACTTTGTAAAGAAGTCCATCATGCCATACTTTATCGAATGCTTGGCTGATATCTATGAATATGGCAGAGCAGTATTGTTTGCGTTCGAATGTTCTTGATATGATGTCTACTGTTTATTAATTACTAATGCAATAATTCTGGGCCTCTTCAAGGCAAGAGTGAAATAGGCTATTACTATTACTGAACTAGCGAGCTACATCTTAGGGCTTGTCCTCGCTTTCCATCAGGTGAGACTAAGGCCAATCGCTGATCAGCCATACATAAAAAAAGTACATGTAAACTTAAAAATAAACTTAATATTAAAAACCACTACTTACAAAATCCATGTAGACAAATCGCTGCTGGGAATGGTTCCCAGAAGGCTGAACCTCGATGGATTGGATTGAACATAAATTGATATGTGGCTAATTAATGACGTACCGGATCGCTTAGTATCCAACCTCTTCCATGCTGGTTTAAGTCTTAATTTGTGATTGAATGGAGGTTTCTTTTTCAGGCCCGCGCGGCGGACTGGCTCACAAGTCTCGGGTACTCCGCTAAGAATGGCTTCCACGTTCACTTCAGAGAATTGCTCCACAACGAGTTGCATGAACCCACTTTGGTATGTATAGTAAATAAATAAAGTTCTGTGAAGAATTCATGTTTGGGATCGTTCAACAATTACGTGATCATTTTTGGCCGTTTTTTTAACCCCCCCCCCCCCTCTATGTGATCACAGCGTAATTTGTTTCTAAACCCCCCCCCCCCATCGCCTTGATTACGTAATCTTCGTCCGTGCTTAAAATTTTTGCTGTTTATTAGAACTGACACGTATGTCATGCCCAAAATCTGGTCACACTGTTCCACAGTTTGTCTATAGCAGGGGAAATCCCGTTTCATCTATCTAATAGTTAGTGTTACCAGTAATAAACTTCAAAATTGGACGTTAATATTTAAATATAATTTATTTTCGGAAACGAAGCGCAGATGACGTAATCATGGATTCTTCCCCCCTCCCCCCCAAATAATCCGATGTATATAGAAGCACCCGACCCCCCACCCTTCCGGTGATCACGTAATTGTTGAATGATCCCTTTGGTGTAGTACTTATATCTCGCGAGCGCGTGTTGCCATTGTTGTAGGTGTGACACATGTGAACACATCAGACAACGTGAACTCATAGCTCCTACGTTGACGCACACATAGACAATGTGCATGTATAGCTCAACACACAACCAATATGGCTCACCCGCACTCGTGAGATAAAAGTAGTACAAGATTATAAGGCTTGTGGTAAAGGATACTAAACGAAGATATAATTACCTAATAGATATATGTAAATACAAAGTAAACATCCAAGACTGAAAAAAATATTCATGCGCCTCAGCTAAGGAAAAACTATCCTGGTGAAAAATTATTGTGACAAAAATATTTAGGGCTGGAGATTATAAAGCGATTATGGTCGCAACAAACCTTTTGCATACATAATAGAACGTTCTCATTTCAGAGTTTCTACATGGCCCTGCTCTTCAAAAACCTAGTAGGTGAGCGAGTATTGGACGTCACCATGGAACCCTCTGACGGGGCGGCCGCATTATTCGCTCACTGTACATCGCTGCGCCACAAGCGAGTCCCCGGAGCGGTCACCCTTTACGGAGTGAACATGGACAGCGAACCGGCAAGGTTCTCAGTGAAGCTGGCGAAGCGGGAAGAGGGGGGAGATATCATGCAGTTTATATTGGGACATGATCACAGCGGGTAATGTTTCCTTTCTTGTATCGTGTTGATCTTTATTGGATTTACAAGTTTGTACGAGGATGAAGGGATATTGTCGAATGTATAAGGCTGGAAACAGTGCTCGACCGACGGTCAGCGCGTACCGTCGGTCGGGCGCCGACCAACGTACATATATCTATGCAAGTCTATGGCTGGAAACAGAGCACGACCGACGGTCAGCGCGCATGGTCGGTCGGCTGACGGTGAGCATCGCTCTGAACGCACGTATGCTTTCGTACAGCGATAGCTACGCCCGACCGACGGTACGCGCTGACCGTCGGTCGAGCACTGTTTCCAGCCTTAGAGTACTTTTATCTCACGAGCGCGAGAGAGCCATGGTTGTGTGTTGAGCTATACGTGTACATTGTCTATGTGTGCGTCAGCGTAGGTGCTATGAGTTCACGTTGTGTATGCGTTTGTATGGGTCACAAATACAACAATGGCCAACCCGCGCCCGTGAGATAACATTACTTACCAAGGGCGCTAAAACAAAGAATGTCTCAGATCGCAGGTATTTTACGCCCGAGCCGAAGGCAAGGGCGATAAATATGCGATCTGAGGCTGAGGCGCCCGTGATAAGTACAAAATATTATGTCACCCCCTGGCCAGGAAGTGGGTTTTTTCGCGCGCGGAGCGTGCGATAATGGCCACTTTATGGCCAGGTGTGACATAAAAGTATTATACAAGTTTGTTAACATTTGGTGATATTTTACCTGCTTGTGGAGGCAGTACACTGGAGTCGTCACCTCTAGTAACTATGGCGCGTCAATGCACCAGTAGGGTAGGGTAAGCGCACCTATCATAGAATATCTCGAAATCTACAGATATTACAATAAAATTATATCTGGGACCAACTTGTATATGTGATGCCGTAGTTGTATTATTGTATCTGACTTAATATTAATTGATAATTATTATTCTAATTTTTATTTAATAATGCTTCTATGTAAACTTTGACATGCTTAATTACCTACATTATTTAATATTTTGAAATTTAAAATTTTATATTTTATCAATAAAATGAGTATGAGTATGGTAGTGGCCCCCTGGCCACTAGCACTGGGCACTAGCGGGGTCAGTAGGCCTAGCACATGATGACGACGTCAGTTTGTCGGCTTATCTCGAGCTATCCATCAATTTCTAACAGCACCTATGAAAAAAAAACGCGTAGCTCGAGAAAAGCCGACATACTCTCGGGGCCATTATGTGCTAGCCATGCAGGGGTGCTAAGAATCTCTGTCAAAGATCCGGCTACCACCACCGATGGTGTGGGTGGCGCAGGACCGGTCATTGTGGCACTCTTTTGGGGAAGCACGTCTTTCGGCTGATATGATGATGATGATAACAAATAGAATTTTAGACTTGAAAGCGCTCGTTTCATAATATCTAAAACATAGCCTATGTTATGTAGCATAAGCATAGCTATGTTTCATTAATAGGAGTTTTTCAAACGATTATTTATTTATTTTATGTATTAATCTTATAGCAATTCTTGGATATAACTATATATCTATATTTCTATATATATTTATTTCGGGGATCTCGGAAACGGCTCTAACGATTTTGATGAAATTTGGTATATGGGGGTTTTCGGGCCGAGCAATCGATCTAGCTAGGCCGGGAAAACGCCGAGCAAAGCTCGGCCGCCCAGATATTGTCTTTATTAAATTTGTATTGTGAAATCCCATTTCGTAACTATTTTATGTACCTAATTGTAAAACTATCATTCAAATAAATGTCTCTTTTACTCCAGCAATATCGTCGTAAACGGCCGTCCAATGTTCTACGAGGGAAACATCCGACCCGTAGTCAAAAGGGTCCGTCCATACAAGACCCTACTCCTCAATCTACCGCCCAAGACCTTCGGCTTTTGGGTCCTTGCAAACACCAAGGTCAATGCTTGCTATGACTACGATGATAAGGACAACGTGACTCTAGTTGAAGCTAAACCTGTTACTGATAAAATAGTCAGTAAAGAAACAAATATCGATGAAAAGATACCTATGAAGAGTAATCTAACAAATGAAACGGAAAACGTTAGCAAAGAAGAACAGAAGACGAATAAAGATGACACTGATGAAAAGGTTAGATCAAAAAGATCAATTAGCTTAGATGATTTCGATCTTGATATCACTGTTTCTGAATTTAATGATGTAAATAATGATGAAGCTTTGAGAAGCAGGATAGATAGTATAAACAGAGGCTTGAGGGATGTACAAGGTTTAATGGAATTAAAAGATAACATGATATCAAATAAAGTTAAACGTGAAATTTCCGAGGAGGAATTTGATAACAAAAGAAAGTTGAGAAGACAGTTTTTGAAGAAAGGCGAAAGGAAATTCAAACACGAACACAAATTATTAGGTTCAGGAATATTGGAGAAACTTATGAACAATATTAATGAAATGAAAATTCCAAAACTGAATTTGACCAGAAGTCTGAAAGAACGCAAATATAGAAAATCACCTAAAAATAATATTAGCAAACTTTCAAAGAGGAATTCTAGAAATGACAGGAACAGAGAAGATTTAGATGATACTAATGAAAATGAATCTCAATCGAGAAGGAAAAGGAGTTTACTAGTTAATAATAAGAATCAGAAAGATAAAACTGCAGAAAACGAAATCGAAATAGACGACAAAAAACATTTTAAACTCGGTAAATTTCTAAAGAAACACAAAAACTTGCAAGATTATGTCGACAGTTATGATGACAAATCAAGTTATGACGATAACGAGGAAAAAAAAGACAAGTCTAGTAAGAATCATGACGCGATAGAAATAAACACTAAACTTACAGATGACGATGCAGAAATAAAAATAAGTGAGAATGCTGACCACGGTTTGTTGAAAACTGCTTTCGAAAACGTTCTGTCGTTATTGGAGGAACTAAATCACAATTTGAGTAAAATGTGGACAGCTTTATCGTTTTTGGATTAAGAAGAAATCGTCTATAACATTTTGGAATACTACTAAAGCCAACACCGTTATAATCACTAGAAATAACAGCGTTACTGCTTAGTACAAAACCGTTATAGGGCCAATTTTTTTGGCGTTCTAGTTTTTTTTTATTTCTTAGAATTGCATGAAAATTGGTAGGTTGCAAGAGCTCCTGATTCTGCACAAGTAAAAAATATGACAACATGGCGTCGGATTTTTTTCCCCCATACCTACATTTTTTCCACTGAGTTACGAAAATCACATACGTTTCGTCACTCAATGGAAAAAAATTGTGGGACAGTGTAGGAAATCGTGCACATATTGTTCAGCATAAGGAGCTCTTCCAACCTACCAATTTTCATGCAATTCTAAGAAATAAAAAAAAACTACAATGCCAAAAAAATTGGCCCTATAATAAGTAATCTTTTAAACTGTAAATTTTATATGTACATTTTATGTCTAGTGTAATAATTTTTATACCTTTTTATAAATAAAATAGACAATTGTTTTTGGCTGCGTATCATTTCATACTATTACTATTTATTATATTTAAGTTTCCACATATTTACGTGCAAATTAAGTTTACTTATCATTTTTTTTTTTTTTTTATTTATTAGGAGATAAAACAGAAACAGTCATGAGATTGAGAATACAGTGTATGTTTGTAAAATTACTTAGGTATAAATAAAAAAATAAAATAAATAAATATTTGTGGACAATCTTACACAAATCAACCTAGTCCCAAACTAAGCAACGACTATAGACGTTTCCTTATACATATCTCACTGTGAACACAAAAAAAAATTAACACAACAAGCACTTTTAAATCGTCAGTTTTATATTACTACATAGTTTGAATCGAATTATTCAGAGCAATTTATTGATGAAATATAATATAAGGGGTACTTACTATGTTTTTAAGGAAATTTGCGTACACGAATGAAACAACAGAGTGGTGGTACAATGTAGTTATTTATTATTTAACAACATGTTAGGTAGAACATTTTCATACACGCCTTCGGACGCTGAAAATCCCTACCCCTAAACTTTATACATAACTAATATAGGGATCTCTGATTTCTTTGAAACGTAACAGCACGGGACACGAAAAGGCAGCAAAGCCTACTATACTACGTGATCAGTGAAACTAAACCGTATCCCTTTAACGATAGAGACGATTATCGATTGGCATTTTGTACAGCCAATTGCAAAGGAAACCTAACTTATTTTCAACAACGCGGTTCCACAAAAGCTCAATCCAATTATTTACCTAAAAACATTTTCAACAATATTAACCCCTTTTTTCGTTTTTCATCCATAACTCTAAGTTAAATGTAATCGTGGATAAACTACAAACCTTCGTTTTTATAACAATACAACACGCTCCACGCTCGGGTGGCCGATCAAAGATTTTTTTTTCTTTACACTTTTTTTTTGTTACGGTAAACTTGCGATTTAACACTAGTTGTCACTAATATTAAAAACTAACCTTTAGTGTTCTTGGCCAATAATAACTATTCTAAAACAATCAAGAACACAGGGAGACGATTGGACAAAATCTAGCAATACACGATCACAATAATCAGCAGGACGCTGTGGCAGTTTATCTACCCTCCCATTTCCCTGTGTCCATTATATTGCACATTTAACTTGAAGAGAAACAAATGACAATATATAGAGAACTAAATAATACAAGCGCAAATGTGTGTGGCACTTTTACAATCAGTTCTTTGCGTTAAAATTCTCTCTATATTGCGAGTAACATCTCCGAATGAATAACGTATATATCTATGATAAAGTAATAGTGTCGAGCTCTCGTGTGTGTTCGATTGTGTCGTTGTCTCTAAATTCATCTATTCCTATTTGTCTATGGTATCCTGGATTTCATTCTGTGCCTCTAGCGTACAAAAGTTACCATCTCTTGTAAAATTTACGATGGGTCTGGGAAACTGTGATATTTAACAGTGTAGTAATGATGTCATGGAGTACTTAGCTGTCTTTTCGATTGGACATTAATGAGCTGATATATCTATGTTATGAAAAAGTTATATAACTGTCAAATCCACCAAAATGCACCAGACTCACGATCCCATAAATTGTGTAAGGATCATAAAAGAATCGTTAGATGGGACGAATTTATTCCAAACACGTAATAAAATAGTACGCTAGAGGGGTTGATTACGCAGAACGCCGCCGATTGGTACCTCATTTGAATACTCTTCGGCGTATTTAATATACAAGGCGTATTCCAAA
The DNA here is from genome assembly GCA_951800055.1 of Cenopis cana. NCBI lineage: Eukaryota > Metazoa > Arthropoda > Insecta > Lepidoptera > Tortricidae > Cenopis > Cenopis cana. The sequence continues at coordinate 12,105,804 of OX637493.1, read as the reverse complement.
TGAACCAACAACCGTATATCCAATGTGTTAAAAGAGGCGACACATTTGTAACATCCTTGATTGAAGTCTGATTTGATTAAATAGAAGACTACCAAGAAAAACAAGCTACAACAAATATACCCAGGCCAAAGTAATCGACAGCCGTTTTAAAATAATCTTTAATACGTTGAAATAAGGTCTTTGGCTATACGATGGACTGGGTATACGAAAACTGTGTAATGTTAGAAATGTGTCTATCCCGTGCAGACCTACCTAGTCTAGTCCAACTATATTATGTTCATTTATCAATAAATCGTTAACAAGGTTTGTATTAAATTGTATAAGTCTACCTCCATAACTCCTCTAAGGATAGAACAACAGTGACAGTTAAACCCCACCTGGGCAAGGAACATTAATAAATTCAAGAAAACTATCACTTTAAGGACAGAATGAAGCCTTCAGAGGCCAAAGTCATATCTCCCACCTAAATGATCTAAAAAAACATATATAAATAGACAACAATAATTATTCATAGTAAATATATATTTTACCCTGAGTACGAAAGTCGTAAGTCATAAGATCAATCAACTAGTTTACCAACTGATCGCTGAGAAAATCTATAGTTGGTCGAAATCCATGTGGGCCTTAAACATAGCTAAATGCGTGGAAAGGAATTTGTTCTTTATAAATAACGTACAATTACTACTAATCTACACATCTACCTTGTATAAACCTCTTTATAAATGCACTATATTTTTTAATATAAAAGAAAAGTATCGGTATAGGTATCTGTGAGTGTGCAGGAATCAGTATGTTAGTATAAACGCTAAGTTGAAAGACAGTGGGGAAGGACATGTTCGCTTGTTCGATGCCATGGTGTACAATAGTGTAGTATCTTCTAAATACGTACAATAACACATAACCTCGTCGCTGCAACATTAGGCAATAACTTGGTACCTCGTATTGTACTGTAATAATGCAACAACCATTTGATATCACCCAAATTCCTTCACAATATGCGCAGTTAAGCATATAATCTAATTACATGGTAAACTATACATTGAACATCGAAAGCTTAACATACAGACACAGATAGCCGCAGCGTTAAATACAATAAGTAATATATTAAATAAAAAGTAAAATAAAAGACGAATTGAAGAGAAAACGACACTTAAAAACACACTTCAAGAGCTGAACACTTTAACTAAAGTAGTCGTCATGCAAGCAGCGCCGACGACGCCTGAGGTTTTGGGAACCTGGTCTTAGTTTTACATTAGTGACAGCAGCGTAGAGTCAAGTATCTACGTACCAAAATAATCCTCCAGCTACCACTATTACTACTATAAACGGGAGTCAACAACGAAGAATACAGGCTAAAGACGTACTACCTACTTTAAGATCGAAGATAGACGCACAGACAAGGGAGCTATATATATATATATAGGATATATTCACGATAGCTTCTTGATATAGAAGTTGCAACTAACATAGAGATACAAGAAGACCTAGGACAGAGGTGAACTTTTGAAAGATTGGTCGTGTCAAAATGATATCAAAATCGACAGGTCCGACTGAATCTTAATTCTATTATTGTTTATTCCGAATAGCTACAAACAACCTTTAACTATGATTGCCATGCACATACATATAACTATATGTTGTATTATGATAAACCTAGGCTAGTCACACATACACCGTGAAATACAAAGTTATATCTTAGTAATATAGATAGAGATGTGACGTTGTAAGAGAGGACGGGAGCTTATAGAATCGATGCCCATCTGAGTCCGACCGGAAATTTGTTGCCGGAACATGTTGCTACATGACGATGCATGTTCATGTTGCAAGAGCTATGGCTATGCGTGCTCGAAATTAGGTTCTATCGAAACAAGCTATGAAAATATACATATGTGTGCAGTAGAGTGCGAGAAAATATTGAATCTTATACATCAGAAAATAGAGTAGCATTCTCGATAAACAATCAGAAATTATTGTTGTATTTTAATATTTACATGTGTGTGTATATTGAATAGTTCTGATTTCGCAATAGATAATGAAGGTAGGTATAATTGACCAGAATACAGTATAGATTAGATTAGCGGAAACGCAGAAAGGAAATAATGAAATGATAGTTTAGATCTAGGAAGCGTGATGCTATAGAACAGATGATCGCAGATGTCGATAGTCGAGTGGAAATACATGATGTGCTGATCGATAGCGAAGAAGATCTCAGTCCACTAGAAGAAATACCGGTACTGGTGCGTGATCGAAGTTCTGAAGACGCTAACCAGAGAAGTGTCGCGCTCGGCAGTGCCGGCCCAGCGTTAGTTTATTATTTATATATCACAGCTTTTGACGATAACAAATCTTTTGCATTTGCAGCTTTATACGTGGAGATAATTGTCCGAACAACCGGCTCTGAATCCTACTCGGCCATCCTGTGATTTTAACCGTCCCCGCTTCTGTCGCTCCAAAGGGCAAGATCGCTCGAAGAATTCGCTCTCACTACGTGTTTAACATTATCCCTAAGCATTAAAACATCGATAAAACATTAGATTCGACCGTCGCGTGCTTGAACATAAACGCGAAGTGTAGGTCACTGATATCTACAACTTTACATTACTCTAAACGAACATTGATCTTACATTAAAGGCATGCAGAACAAAATGGACAAGAGCGGCTCTCGAGCCGCGCGGTTCCTATTATAAGTGTTCGATGTGGACATTAAGGCTAGGTCGGTTACAGGTAACGTACACCTAAACTGAATACACTGACACAACACCGAGTTACATTGCATAAGCACGCATGCAAAAGATTTCGAGGCAAAAGTTGAGTCGCGAAGGAGCGAGCGAACCGAGCCGACTCGCGGCTGGTGGAATTTGGATGAAAACAAATATTCGTAAAGACCTAATACATTGTTATTTCAATGTAGCTGGCAGAGAAAGAGAGAAGTATCGTAAACACAGTCGAGTATTGAAACAACTACACGCGTGCTAAGTCTTCCTATATTACATATTTCCCTCTTTAATAATAATACACCGTTTCGTCTAGTTGTATTTATATTATTTCCTCTTTACACTTAAATAACAATATATCACAAGCGTCAACATATAAAACTGGTATGTTTCACATTTCACTCGAGCCATCGCGGCGCGGTGCGTGCACGCACACGCGCGCACGCACGCGCACGCACGACGCAAGGACACGCACGCACGGGCGCCGCGACAATGACTATTTGACCTTGACGGAACGCGCTTAGTACATCGGTTGAATCGAGGGCTCACATTAACTTTTATGAATGTATAAAAATATTATTGCTCATTATCAAGCACCAACGCGCCTCTAGCCAACTACGTTCCGAAAAAATTTAGAATTCGAATCTCTCCTACGAATTTGAGCGCGAATGATATCCGAACGAAATCGTCCTGGGCGGGGTGGGTGTGTTCGGGTGAAACATCGTAACAGTGACCACAGCTACATCATGTATTCGGTTAATATAATAATAAGGTGGGCGCCATATTGCGGCGGCCATTTTGGAGCGATGCGCCGGCGCCGCGCGCTCACTGCATCACGCACTTACTCTCAATTTGCGACTTTAGTTCATTCACTTGCGTTTCGATGGTGTTTTTCAATTCTGAAACATTGTAAAGGAGAACATTAATTACGTATCAAGTACAAAATACCATAATACAATTGGTCATCTTATACGACACGACGCTTTTATAAAGAACATCATAGAAGGAAGACCGATGATAAGTTACCTACATGAAACAAATGAAAGGAAAATTAGCAGTCGTGTTGTATAAGGAGGTCAAGGAGACGGCCCTAGATAGAGTCAGATGGAGAGAGCTACGTACACCGACAAGAGTCTAAACTCTTAAAAATTTATGATGATACTTGCTCATTTATTAAGGTATTCGCAGTGATGAGGCAAATCAAAAATGAAAACAAACGTGTGCGAACGGTGGTGCACACGTGACCGGCAGTGTCAGCCGCGTTCGGCAAGTGGCAACACTGGCAACATAAATACAATACAAATACAAATCATTTATTCGTTCATCACAGGTACAAAAAGGTGGAATATTCGAATTGGATAGTCACAAAGCCATGATGTGCCTTTTGGCACATGAACAGGCTTGATATTACTAAAAAAACTACGTGGGGAGGTAAGAAAACACTCGAGGTCAAAAATTTCGGGTCACCCTAGATTAAATAGCCCTAATAGGTTTTTTAAATATTTTACACTAGTTTTATTTACTTGTTTTATACCTTTGTATTGACCAATTATATTAGGGATTTCCGAGATCCTAGCATAAAAATATCAATGTCCAAAAATTACGATTATTGCGATATTTCGCTCCGTTTCTTTCATGGGTTTTTACGAGTCCGATTTAAACCTGGAAACGTTACTTTTTTGACTGTTATTTTTGCAGGTTAGATGTAAAATTAAATAAAGATAATGACATGATTAAAAAACCTACAACCTTGCAGTATTTTAGGAAATATGACGGCATTTTACCGATCCGTATTCTTTGTCCGCGAGTGTATTTGTATTGTAACAAAAGACTTCTTTGTAGTCGTTCCTTCATGACTGAAGATCGTGATCATCTGTAGTCTTACTGGATAGCACGACTTGCTTCCATCGGCTTCTGTTGGTGGCCATCCACACCACATCGTAGAACTTGCTAGTCTTACCCTTGCTTTGGTCGATCTATCGCGTCGGAGATCTACCACGGGCGCGTTTACCACCCACGTTTCCAACTATGACCAGTTTTTCGAGGCTGTTGTCTCCGCGCCTCGTAACAAGAGACAGGTAACAGGTAACAAAAGACACTCACTAGTAAATTCATCCTGGTCTTCGAGCTCCGCCTCTGCCGCGAGCTCCTCGGGCGTCTTTTTCTTCCTCATGAGAGGATTGTCTGGCTCCTGCTGCTGTTGTTCCACCACCTCCTCCTTCTTGGGGATTTTGTACTGGAAATAGAGAAGAAGAACTTAAGTTGGGGATCTTAAGGTTTACTATTGTGCAGATTGCAGAAGCAAAATAAGTATAGTTAAGTGTGTGTATCAATTTACTCATCCATGTAATTTTTTAGACATCTATGCTAATCCGTTAAAAACATTGTTGGCAAATAATAGTGCCTTGGGGTGCCTTGAAATCAACCTCCACAGCTCATATCATTTCTATGTTTCCTTATAACAAATAACCTCTTTGAGACTCTAAGATTCCATGTTCTGAATCTGATGCCCATTACGCAATGATATACTAAATTACCAAAAGAAGCCTGTGGAAGGTTGATTTCAAATTTCAAGGCACTTCAAAGCACTATTATTTGCCAACAATGTTTTGAACGCATTAGCATAGATGCCTAAAAATTACATGGATGAGTAAATTGATTCCAGGCAAAGGGTATTTTGGCTGGATTAAATTAATTACGTTCGTAAGATAAGATCACAAAGGGATTGGAAAGGTGAGCCTGTTCTGTTGTCTTTTGGGATAAATATTATAATACTATTTTCATAATAAGTAATAATTGTAAATAAAAAACTCGGTGACATTATTGATTGTGCCTTTGAGTAATCAGGTGTTTTAAATGTTATATTATGCTTATGCATAGTTAAATAAAGTCAGAAATATTTTTATAACTAGCAGAGAACTGAAGAAAGGACCTTGGAGAAGTCATGTTGTAGGTGAATTGATATGTAATGTTATCATGAAGTGTATGGTCAAACTTTTCAAATAGACCTTTTGCTTCATCTCCGATACAATTATCATCATCATCATATATTTAAGAGCCGACAAGACCTAGTGTCGGTGGAGTAATCTCCATTCCGTTCGGTTCTCTGCAAATACTTTGAGGTTCTGGTACGTCATTACATTGACCTTCGCTTTGGCTTGATCTATAAACGGACGTCCCGGTCTTCCCCTACCTCGCCTCCCCTCTATCTTTCCTTCGATAATAATTTTTATGTAATTGTCATGTAATGTCGTATCAGGTGCCCCAGCATATTTCCTCTTCTGCTGATCGTCCTCAAAAGCAGTCTCTTCTCTCCTACCAAATTCAGAACCTCTTTATTTGTTTTACTACAATTATAAGTGCTATTATTTATGATTTATTACTATTTGGAACAATTGTGTTCACCTGTTTGCATTTGCACTTCCGCTTGCAAATTGGTGAGTTGGTCACAAGTGGCCCCAACTAGGGAGAGAAGATTTCGGTGAGGAAATTTGAATTGAAAAATAACTATACATGCATTGCAATTTTTAAAGACAAATGGTGCTACCCTTTGTTCACAAATAGTGTAGAATTGTGTCGATTTCCAAGACCTGTTTATTGAATTAGCATTATTAATAAAAAACAAATTGATGTTAAATAAAGCTGAATATGGCGCCTTATTGCTAAATGTACCGTCTTAAAAAATGAATAAAAATGCATTAAGGCTGATGAATAGAAAACCTACTAATTCTCAAATGCTGCATAGTCCTTGGCAGAGATGCCATAAACACTACCCGTTTACTTATAAAAGAATGCGCCTGGCGTCGTTAGTTAACGGGTTGTAAACTGCGTATCATCCACAACGATGCGCCCCTCCACAGCGAATGTCATTATACTAATCTATGCGCAATTGTACGGTTTGGGCGGTGGAGGGGCGCGCCTTCGAGGATTACACGCACTATACCAGATACCTATCGTCAATTTCGGTGTATATTCACTACTGAGTAATTATTGAGCCGTCTCTTATTTATTACGGTTCTGTGGCTATCTTACTCGCATTTTACTTCCATAGAAAAACGTATAAATAGTTTACGATTAAAAAAAATCCCTAAAACTTGTAGCATTGTAGTTTTTAGGTTATGATATCAATTTTCTCTAACACTTGTAGCATTCGAAGCATTACCAAAACTTACTTTCAAAATCAAATCACCGCACCCTTTTTATGTGGCGTCCAAAGGCAACATTCGTTTGAGTTACAGCATTCCGGAGTAATAAAACAGCATTGGACGAAGCTCAAGAGATTTTGATACTTCAGTGTATCGATGAAATTGGTTGAATTAGCCGCGCTGCGTCCGCGTTCTCTAATTTCCCCGAGGAACCAGCTCAAAGGGGTTATACGTCAACTGTTATTTTATACAGAGCTGAAAGTATCGGGTTTCCGGCAAATATTTCCTCTTGACCACGATTTTTCGGGTTCCGTAGCCAAAACGGAACCCGGCAAATTTACAAATTTAAAAGTTTACATCATCAACCTCTTAGCGTTTTTCCCGTTGTGCCTTAAGGAACCCGTATTTTGACACCTAATCCCAAAATCTGGTGTAGGTACTAGTTTTACGAAACCGAATGCTATAATGACCTTCCTACCCAAAAAAATTAGACCTTGTTTGGATTAGAACGATCTCCTGAGCCACAGTTAAATATCAAATGATGAGGTTTTCTGTAAAATCTAGTGGAACGAGCCGAGGTTTGCAGATTTGTAAGTCGCATTCCTTACCGCTCGGTCGTTACGTTTAGGGTTTTAAAGTTATGTGGCAATCAGTTACAAACTATGAGTTGGTATACTCCAGCATTGAATATGTGCTATAAAAAAGCGCGCATAGGTATACATAATTATTTTTCTTCCACGACTATTTGTAGGGCCATTTGGACGGAAAACATATTTTTGGCGTCTTTGCAAATGACTGGTGACTGGTACAGTTGACGACGTAAATAGTAACTTACAATCCTAACGGACACACGGTTTGACCTCTTGTAAAACAAGTGGCATTGTCATACTTTCTAAGACTGCAGATTTGTGTAAGACATTTGAAAGTATTAAGATTTATTGTGGTAGGTAAATATGTCTAAGTTTTAATTGGCGTGTACTGTAAAGCAATGACCAAATCTAACATTGAATTTGACGTTCCAAATAGTAAAACTTTCATTGATACTTGCATAGTACCTACCAACTAAAATCCATGGCGTTCCCACAAGGCTCGAACCGCTACCCGCTACTTTAATACGTAATGCAACTAAGTCAACTTCGACGTTATTTAAAAGCGAACAATGCTCTTAACTAGTGAATTAAAAAAAAAAACATTAAAAATAAAATAACCGTTGTCAAGTGAGCCTTTTAAAAAATGAAGTCTCGGAATCTTTTTAAATCCGATTGCTCTGGTTTTAATTCCCGGTGTCCCGCGGGATCTCATTACTGGTAACAAGGCACGAGTCGGAGAAGCTAAGACAATTTTAATTGTACCGGGACTGATATTGAGCATGATATTTAATCTCGCCGATGATATTAACTTTTTTTCCGGTTTAACATATTGAAAAAGAAAATTATTGGTTAATACATCGCTATGGATTTAATTATTTGTTCATATCGTTCCTCAAATTTGTCACGATAACCGCCATGAAAGTGTACGATTGGTATACGTTTTTTCTCGATTGTATTCTAAAAGAACCTGGGGTCTGTTTTGAAATCTGAAGGAAATTGGTGCAGACACTCGTTTTGCGTCAGCGACTGCCAACCCAGAGCGAAAATTTGACTTTTTTGAGGATTAAACCGATTTCACCACGATGTTTTACTTCATCGAAAAACCACTGTTAAATATCAAATTATATCTGGTAAATATTATTTATTTAAACACAGTGGTAGGTATGCTAACCCTAGCCGGTTACGGTTACATTGGTTTCCAAAATTCTGTTTCAACATTTCATTATTCTACCAGAATATACCGCTATAAAACGCCATCGAGCGCTCGCCATCATCTTAAAGCGCCCTCAATATTCCAGGCCCCGTCACTCTCTCATAATTACTACGTCGTAGGAAGCTTTTAATGTCGTTACGAGACTCCAATGCCCTACACTGTACCATCTGTTCCATTAAAAATAATACCCTGTTGCTATTAACTTAAGATTCGGAATAGCATGGTTGGGGTGGAATAAATACGGTGTCTTTGTGATCTGGTGACAATTGAGTAAAGTGTTTCGCGTGTAGCGTTTAGCAGAAGTGTAGTGGTGATTGGAAATTGAAACTTATGTTTTGTCGTTAGAGTTGGAATTTACTCGTTCTGTACAATTTATATTTGTCTAAACGCTATTGTTTTGAAATCTAGTTGATATTCTGTCGTGTGTGCTACTTCCACGCATGACAAATTTAGTATATCAGACGTATACTCAAAACGAATGTTTATGTGCTATAAATAGCATATAAACATTATAACTAAATAAATTTAGTATATTAGTATTTTACAATTTAGTACTATATTATCAGAATAGTGTTTTACCTCATATAATCATGGGAGGCAAACGTCATCAAACTGAATCTCTCTCTTCCTAGCTATTAATCCCAGATGGTGGTGGGGTCAGCTTTCCGCACTAATCTTCGCCACTTCGCTCTATCCTCGACATCGTCTTCGGATGCCTGACACTCTATCATGTCCTTTAGCACTACATCTTTCCACCTTGTTTTGGGTCTGCCCCTGGATCTTCGACCGGGGATGGAAAGCTGTAGTGCTAAGTTTCCAACGTAGTCAGGTAGGTGGTCTTCTTTTTATGTGGCCATACCATCGCAGCCGACTCTCCTGCTCATCGCTCCTCCCTCATCAAACTGAATATTCATCAAATTTCCTAAACAAACATTCCAAAGAGTGGTTGCATCTCATTTTTCGTGCGAGGTAAAGATAATTCAGCTTGTCCCTTAAACAGCAGTGAATACCTACACGGATGAAGGCATCCTTAACAGAAGATCGTTTCTAAATCAAGCAATTCTTGCTATAGTCATCTTACATAAACTTCTACTTGAAGTCACGTTGGATTTCTGCAAATGATGTGATGTGCTGCTGAAAATAGCGTTGTGTAATGTTGAATACAATATCTTGTCTACATTTGGAACTATTTAAAAATATGTATATCTTCTTCTAAATTCTTCTAAAAATGTGGTTTCTTCAAGAACGACATTCGACACCTCAGAAGTCGGAAGCATGCACAGAGGTTTAGCCATCAGAACCTAAGTTTTTTCGAAACGAAACACAAACGAGCGCGTTTTACGTTTAGTCTCATTCTGTAGCTCTAGTATAAGTTTTTTCGAAACATTAACTAATTCGAACGCGTTTGCGTTTTGCCTCAAAATGTATGAAAACGCTCTCACCGAGTTTGAAATACGCGCGTTCATCGGTTAGCAACAAATGTTATACTCGCTGTTTTAGTTTCCACTAGTGACCACCAGAGGCGCTGTTCACGTTTTCATACCACTTTCATACATTTTGAGACAAAACTCAAACGCGTTCGAATTAGTTAATGTTTCGAAAAAACTTATACTAGAGCTACTGCAGTGCCTTTGGTGGCCTTAAGTGGTAACTATTTTTTGCCATATTAATTAAGACTAAACGCAACGCTGTTTCGAAAAACTTATACTAAGTAGAGGTATTGTTTGCCACGCTGGCATAAAAAAAATCATTCTTTATCCAAAAATGCTAAATTGTCACCAAATTATGAGTTAATTGTTTTAAATTAGAATGGGAATTAAAAATATATATAAATGGTATTCGGTGATAATTTAGTAATTTTGGGTAAAGAGTGAATTATTTAGGAGTACAACATAATAGGATTATAGTAATTAAAATATAGAATTTGGTGGCGATTATTTAATTTTTTGTGGCTTGAGAATAATTTATTATGCAAACTGTTTTTTATAATGTATTCACTTGGGTGTAGATTTTGTATTTTTGGTATTTACTTATTGAGGAGATAATACAGAAAACATACTTGTACGGAAAACATGTTTTTAATTTAGCGAAACGATAACTAGGTACTATGGAATATGTTCAATAAAAAAATTAAATGTCTCATACGTCCTTGCAACTCCGGGCGCATCGCGCTTCTAATGACGTTTGACAGACAGTTGACCCTTGCACTCAAATAAGGCGTATGTCGCTCCTGCCTGTGAGGTCACATACCTAACCTAAAATATTGCCCTGCGTGTGTGCCTGCCACATGAACCCTGGACTTCGCAATTGAGGTATGTGAGCAAGGGACATGCCCTAAAGACTATTTCCTAATTATTTGTGTTAATTCCCATTTTAAACAGAATATATTGCCTTTCAATTCGATCTAAAGTATCATAATACTAAAACCAAGCTAAAATCCTAACAATAAAGGCCTCTAAAATTAAATTTCGATATTTACAAGGCACTAATCCAAGCCATTTAATAAATAAAAGGTACACACAACTTTCAAAGTAGAATCGCCCGTATTACGTATTGTTTACGGTTTAATATTGAATATATATTACGTTTTCATTATATTAATCCCAGTAAATCCCTTGTGGCGAACCCTAAATATTATTTCTGATGTAAAAACAGCGTAACTCACATGATTTTTCCAAGCAGACCCTTCGTTGTGTTCATGGTATTATATCAAATTTATTAGCTATGCGTAAATTTTCATTAGAAAAAGTTTCGTGGAGTCTATTATTTATTGTTATCTTATTGTAATTACAATAAACACTTCGTATTTATTTTTAAGTGCTGAGCCAGGTTTATTACAATCAAAATAATATTTAAATTTTCACAGAATATCTAGTATAAAAACAGAGAGTCTGCTCTTTGTTATTTCATCCATTTTTAAACCTACAGGTACTATCGAAGACACAGTTAACTGACCGCCCGTGAGCCTTATTGCAAGGAGATAAGGCCTACCTACTTATGGTCAGTTAACCTTGACGTCGATAGTACTAGGACATATACTTAAAAGACCTCTTCGTAGTTTTATGACATTTTATGCTAGGTACAGTCGACCAATTTGATTTCTGAGCCACTTCGTGCCTTGTCACAGCGAAAATTAATATGAAATCCGCTCGTGTCACTGTGACAGGGTACGAAAGGAGCCCAGAAATAAAATTGGTTGTCCGTATAATTTTACTGATTAATTATACTTTGTTGCAACAAAAACGATTCAAGTATAAATCTGCTACTGAGCCATGGATACGTGAGTGTTTGTACTTTTAATATCATATTTCCGAAATGATTGTATAATTGTTAAGTAATAAATTATCTTACACAGCAAAATGTCATCTCTTGCTCACAGCAAAATGTCATCTCTTGCTCACAGCAAAATGTCATCTCTTGCTCGAATTTGGAGCAGCCCAACTGGGGAAGTACCTCCGCCTTGCAGAAAACCACAGCCATAATAACATTATTTACTATACAAGTATGTAGTGTTGTGTTCCTGGAGGTGAGCAAGGTTGCCGGAGCTCCCGAGGATGCACTGTGTTGAGAGCGAGGGACATTTTGTCCCTTCTGCTGTCAACACAGTGAATCCTCAAAATTTATAAAGGGTCGGCAACGAGCACGTGACTCTTTTGGAGTTGCGAACGTTTATAGGCTTCGGTGTCCGCTTACCATCAGGTGGACCGCAGGCTTGTTTGCCAACGTCGTAGTATAAAAAAAATCTTATCTTATATTATACTATTTTATCTTATGTTCTTCTTTTTGATTCCTCTCTTCTCTGCTGCTGCCAGAAGCCGAGCTAGCCTCACGGAAGTCAACCTGACTCGATTAGGGAGTCGCGTGGAAACGGACTCCCTACTAGAGTCAATTTCACATCCATGGGCTCCTTCTCTTCTATTATCTTCTCTCTTCCTTCTTCTTCCTTCTCTATGGGGGGTTTTTACACGGTGATTATTATACAATACTGGGATATTAGTATTATCGCGGATTGCTCCAGTGTCGGGATTCTGCTTCAATATATCATGTGATGTATTCAATATTGTGATACGAGTGTATGGCGTGATAATTCGTAAGAAACCATACAAAGTTATTCACCCCTACTACAGCACAAAATAAAAGAAATAATCGCAATATAAACAAGCTTAAATGACCACTTTCAAAATTAAAAATAGTTACATCGAGTCCCCCTTATATGGTTATAAAAATATATAACCACCTACCAAATTCCATTAAAGAAATAGAAAAATTTTCTCTTTTTAAAAAAACATTAAAAACATTCTTGATTAACAAATCCTTTTACAACATAAATGAGTATTTTAATGACAAATGTAATTAGAAATATTGATAGCACTTTCCCTTATGTTAAATTCTAAGCATGATGTTTTAAGTATCTATTGTTGCTGTGCCCTAGCAGGGCGTCACATTGTTACCTAGCTATTTACTGTTCCATCTTATTATTATATTGTTATGTGATTTATGCAATAAACCATTTGAACTTTGAACTTTGAACTAATAATCATAGTGTAAACGCACCTTTTAAGGGAGCCACAAAACTTGATATCTATAGAGAAAATAAACACTAGAGTAAGTAGCGAGTTTACAAATACATACATCTTTTCTATAACCACACAGCAACTTTAAAATTCGAAATTTTATTTTCTCTTAAAGTCATTTTCGAATCGTATTTATTTTACATCATAGTTTTGCCAAGGCAATATAAATTTCCTGAACACAAGGTTCAATGAACTTAACCCCGCTGCTGCCGCTGCAGCCAGGTCGCACTAACCGTGTTATAAAGCTATCAGGGCGGGATCGCCCTTCGAAGATACCCTAACTTGGTCAGGCCGGTAAATGTGAACGTGTAAAACATTGGGCCTATTTTAGACTTAAGGTACAGTCGACCAAAAAAGTGGTCTACCACTTTTCGACTCTATTTATGTGTATGTTAAAGTCCAAAAGTGGCAGAGGACTTTCTCTGCTGACTGTACACAGAATTTTACTCATAGCTAAATCAGATATTTTATTAGAAACGCCATAAACGCGCGGTCGATATGAAGTTTATAGGGAAATTAGCTTTTGCCCGCGACTTCGACCGCGTAGAGCTCGTTCATCTCGTTAGAATTTAATTGCTATTTTTTATCTCAAGCGCTTACCTAGTTATCGCTCTTCAATACAAACTTCTTTACGGGATAAAAGGTATCCTGTGTCCTTCCCCGCAACCCCATACTAAATTTAATCTAAATCGTTTTAGCGGTTTACGCGTGAAGAGATAACAGAACAGACAGTCAGACACACTTTCGCATTTATAATATTAGTAGGTACGTATAGTACGGATGACGAGAGAATTTTCTATGTCAAACAGCTTCAGTTTCATCTTTGTCAATCTTTGTTTTTAACACGCTTTTATTAGGTCGACCTGTATGTAACTATGTAATGGAATGTAACGTTACTAATTTAACCATCTTCCAAGAATCGTAGCGTCACATGAAAATTGGCAGCTGTATGTAGTTCTGATGACAATACAATAATATGGTACTGTCGAACTGATCTGATGATGGAGCCGGAAGATATGAACTGGAACTTCATGATGGAACATCGTATCATAGCTGTGTTTGGATTTGTTAGAAAAGTCTTGTAATGAACTTTGACCACGATTAGGTTTCAAGGTCTGATAGGTCGACCTGTATGTAACTAACTATGTAATGGAATCTAAGGTAACTAATTTAACCATCTTCCAAGGATCGTAGCGTCATGAAAATTGGCAGCTGTATGTAGTTCTGATGACAATACAATAATATGGTACTGTCGAACTGATCTGATGATGAAGCCGGAAGATAGGCACTGGCATTCCATGATGGAATATCGTATCATAGTCGTGTTTGCACTTGTGAGAAAGGTCACGTGATGGACTTTGAACACGATCAGGTTTCAATTAACACGCAAAGCGTGTTTTTCTAGTGTTTTTAAACTATTAATTTATTATAAAGAACAACATAAGTCGGTAGTAGTCATAAGTCCCAGTTATTTCTTAAATTTGTCTATTGCTAACGTACATTTTTTTTACTGTTGTTTAATACGAGTACCCTATAAGCAATTTAAGTGCTAATACAATTTAATTCAATTAATTTGTCACCAAAGTTTTGGGTCAAAATATAACGTCACCCATTTAAGTTGCAACCACACAGAAAATTACAAAGCTAATGCATCGCATCCCATCCAATTCTATAACAGCTTATATTCATACAAAATACTTTTAAGCTTGTTCATTACATTGCATTTACTTACCTAAAAAAAAGTCCCACCCGCTGATGGCAATTGTAGAATTTATACAGGAAAATAAACATTTTTCATTTTCATTGCAATTCACTAAGGTGACTGCTTTGTATAATAGACCATTAAAGATGAGCTCTGATCTCGTATGTTTGTTATCGATGTAAGGGTCAAAGTATCCTAGGCTACTCAGAGCGGTCGCAGACTGGTTTGTTAAGAGAGATGGTTAACAGGGTTAGGAAGCTATCAGTGTGAAAATTGAGCTGAGAGAGGGTTAGGTGGTTACACTTTGTCTAGTTTTAGTGATTGCGAGGCAGCACAGGGTTCTAAGTAATTATGTGGCTTTAACTATGCTTTAAAATTAGGCGTTTTTAAAAGAGGGCTTGTAGGATTGGTTTATCAGTTTTATCACACTCTACATGTACGAATGTTGTATGTTAATATTGTGTTATGTTGTTTGGGACGATATAAAGTAAAATGTGTGTCGGGCCCGGTTGTGTATCTTTAAATTCCCATTGGCCTTGTTCATTTAGGGAAAGATGATTTAAGCAGCGTCCGCTTTAGAGGTGTGGCACTAGGCACTTAAGTAGGCTTGTAAAACCGATACTGGATCGACAGCCGGACGCATTAATTGACAAATAAATGCACCGTCCGTCGATGAAAAAGACATGAAACGCGCTGCCGCCGGTCGGCCACTAGATAAAATTCCGTAAGTGGACTTGGATCGGTCACACCATGAGAAGAGCTCCCGACCACATCCCTAGACAAGCTCTAGAATGG
The DNA here is from genome assembly GCA_951800055.1 of Cenopis cana. Classification (NCBI taxonomy): domain Eukaryota; kingdom Metazoa; phylum Arthropoda; class Insecta; order Lepidoptera; family Tortricidae; genus Cenopis; species Cenopis cana. The sequence continues at coordinate 12,090,071 of OX637493.1, read as the reverse complement.
ACTCCACAAGGGAAAAGGAAACGTGGCCGACCTAAACACACCTGGAGGCGTTCAGTGGCGACGGAACTGAAGACTATCGGGCTAACCTGGTCCGAGGTGAAGCGCTTAGCCCAAGATAGAACGAAATGGCGGAGTACTGTGGACGCCCTCTGCCCCACCTAGGGGTTACAGGACCTTAAGTAAGTCAAACGATATGATCATATGATGACGCACGCGAGTATGCACTTAATAACATAATGGTATAAGAAAACAAGGTCTGACAATTCAGATCGTGACACAACGGACGTCACTGTCGACGACACACTCACACTTACGTACGCATACCATCGATAGACTGATGCGGCAGCATGTGTCACCCACACTACCTACTATCTGATGTATAGTTGCCGGCAAACGTCTTGAACCTAACCTTAATGCGCAGTAGCGTGATTTGTACGTATAGTTGACGAAATATAAGCTGCACTGATTCCTCGAACAACTTGTATGGCGAATCGCTGCAGCTTATATTTCGTCGACCATAAATCGGCTACTGCTCAGGTCTGCGTAGGTTCAAGAAATTTTCCGGCAACTATACTGAATTTCCATACCTGGCGCAGTATATTATTGTTTAACTATAAATTTAACGTAGGTACGTAAATCTTTCTACTAGTCATGCATGACAGTTTTATACGAAGAATTCGTATGCACACGTTTTACACCCTATCCTGTTGAGATAAAGTCGAAAATTATTTGTAAATCCGTCGGACCCTATCTCATATTACCGGTCACCCTTATTAGGGATCACCTTATCATCTGGCCCAGTCTAAAGCCGTAATAAAGACTGTAAAACCCCGAGGTATCTCATTTAGGAGGAGATATGTGGAGAAAGAAAATTATGACAAGAGTAAGTAATAAAGGTGGAACTGGTGGAAGTGGAAAAAGATAGGGATAATTCGGCCGTTCCTAAAAAGGAACCTTTATTCTTTATTCCTAAAAAAATGGATTTAGTTGTATTTGTTGATTGAAACAAGGTTAAAAAATGTATACATCTTTATGCTCTCGATTGTACGTAGTAATCGGTAGCTCTAGTATAAGTTTTTTTCGAAACATTTACTAATTCGAACGCGTATGCGTTTTGACTCAAAATGTATGAAAGTGGTATGAAAACGTGAACAGCGCCTCTGGTGGTCACTAGTGGAAACTAAAACAGCGAAACCGATGAACGCGCGTATTTCAAACTCGGTGAGAGCGTTTTCATCCATTTTGAGACAAAACGCAAACGCGTTCGAATTAGTTAATGTTTCAAAAAAACTTATACTAGCGCTACGGTTTGACGGAGTTAATCTAAAATTGGGACCACCAGAGCCTCTGGAGAATGATCCAAACGTAGCCATTACCTATCGATATCAAAACAACCCTTTACTATTGGCAAACGAAATTTAATCACGTACAGGTAAATTAATTTACCTCTAGGTTGGGTTTGGGTTAGTTAGGGATGTTATGACAAATCCAAAATGTCGGATAGCTACCAAAGTTTCGGATCTGTCACGACCTCCTTACTCGCGAGCAGACTGTCATGTTGCAAGCACTGCAGGTATCAACATAATACTACCCTCACGGGTTTTTTAACCGCCCGTATCTACTTAGTCTTTACTTTATTAATCACTTGTAGACTAGGGTTGTCACTATAGAGGGCCGTTGTATCTCAAAACATAAAATGAAATATGCTTTACAAAACAACCCTTCATTAAAGGACCAGTTTTTTTGGCGTTGTAGTTTTTTTTCGATAGAATTGCATGAAAATTGGTAGGTTGTAAGAGCTCCTGATTCTGTACGAGTAAAAAAAAAATACAATATGGCGTCGAAATTTTTTTTTTCCCATACATTTTATCCACTCAGTTACGAACGAAATACGTTTTGTCACTCAATGGAAAAAAATTGTGGGACACTGTAGGAAATCGTGCACATATTGTTCAGAATCAGGAGCTCTTCGAATTTTCATGCAATTCTAAAAGAAAGAAAAGCTACAACGTCAAAAAATTGGCCCAAAACTGTGTTAAGAAACCAGTGAAATACAAACAAATAACAAAATATCGCTATGCACATGATGGAAAATATGGCAGAAACATAAAAAGTCAGCCAAAACAAATGCCCCAAAATCCCCCGTCCGATAAGCGAACAGGGACCTCTGAAATATGGCCGCTGTTTTGCAAAAACAGACGACACGGTGTTACCAGTGAAATTAGAACAAAACTCGCTACACTGAGAGAAAAGACAACAATAATAGAGTAATTATTACTGAAATAAAACTTAATCCGAGGACGAGAATTGTCTTCTAATAGCAACAAATTGACTTTTGTGAATTCTGTTAAGTACTAGATGTTACTAAAATCTGACTGTTCCTAAAATCATAACTTGGAATCACAAATGGCTTTTCTAAAATAGGCAATATAATTTGTTAAATAGAGGGAACTTTAATAATAATTATTAGGCAGGCGTCCGATGTCTCACCCAATAGCCCGGCCATTAGTCCATCATCTTCACCTAATAACATGGTTCATTTAGATTACATCCACCAACAATAGTCCCTATACACCCTGGCGGGTGCTGTCTCTGTGTGCGTCCCATGACACGGGCAGGGACAGCATCCGCTCGGTGTATCCCTTGCATTTCATTAAATTGTCAAAAGGGCCTCTACGTGTTGGCTATGTGGTACTCGATGGTACTTCGGCTCCGCGCACGCCTCCCAAAGGTCCGGAACACCATTGTCCCGTGAACGGGAAAAAAAAAAGATTACAGTGATTTGTAATAAGTAATGAATTTTGTTTTATGCTACATTTACAGCCCATTTGTTGAAATTAGATTTAGGATTACTAGGCTGTTTGTAGAAATAGATAACTTTTATTAAAACCGTGATAACTTTTATAAAAACCGTAATACTTCTGTAATTAATAGTAAAACTTTATATTTTCCCCAATTACAAAACGGTTTTTTTAATTCCTGGTGGTGATTTTTTTCTCAGTGTACTATTTTCGAATTGAACTCACTGTTTAATTGCTCATTTGTATGCTATGTAGTGTTGGTGGTGGTGATACTGGACCTTATTGGGATTAATTCATATTTTGCATCCCTATCCCGGCTGCTGTCTATGGCATCAGTGGTTGGGACTCCTGGGCGGTGTTAAAAGTGCAACAAAAACTAAATAAAATGAAACCTGAAAACATTACACTCCTTTTTTTGGGCAGTCGTGTAAAAATGATTTTTATGTCGTACTATCACCTCGAACCCGCAGCGTTACCACCGTACCGTCGATGTGTGAAATGCCGCGCGACGCGGAAAATTGCTATCGAACGTTGACAGGCGCGGAATAGCGTGATTTAGCGCCTTTGTGCGTGTTTTCATAGTATGAACGATAGTAATTCACGAGTAAAACAGAATTATGAGTTATTTGAAACATTTCCAGTCCCATTTTTAAAACTATGCATCTTTAATAAGTTTTTAAAGATTCTTTTATGACAACGGTGGCAAACATACTGGGGATAAACTTCTATGAAAAAAGCTCAGAAAAAAGAAAAAAAAAACTCAAATAATAAATAAAATTATTCCTCAACGAAGACCTTTAGAAACTAAATTGTATGTTTGCCTTGAAAAGTACCTTCACGACAAATATCTTGTCATTCTGATTTTTTTGATACTCGTAATTTTGAAACTTTTAATATAGACGACCGCTTTAGCTTAGTTGGTAGTGACCCTGCTTACGAAGCTGGAGGTCCCGGGCTCGAATCCCGGCCGGGGCATTTATTTGTGTGACGTGCACGAATATTTGTTCTTGGGTCTTGGATGTTTTCTATGTATTTAAGTATCTATTTATATCTATATAAGTATGTATACTCATACTCATACTCATACTCTTTATTTATAATATTGTTAAAAAATAATGTAATGTAATGTTAATTTTGTTAATAATATTGTTAATGTTGTTGTTTTATTGTTAATATTGTTGTTGTTGTTATTGTTGTGTGTGTTGTGTGTTGTTTGTATATCGTCGCTTAGTACCCATAGTACAAGCTTTGCTTAGTTTGGGAGTAGGTTGATGTGTGTAAGATTGTCCACAAATATTTATTTATTTTATTTATTTATTTATAGTATATAAGAATCGGGAAATTATTATTAAGTCGATAATTGACAGGCGCTGTTTATATGTATACTTGTTTGAGCGAATTTGTAATAAGTCAAAAGAAAAATACTTAAGTATAGATCTCGCAAGTATTGTAATATAAACGCATTGAACTCTTCCAAGGCATAAGTACTAAAAGTACAATCTTAATAAAATTCGCGCGACAAACCAGTCCATTATGCGACATGGAGTCGTAGCCCATTAAAAATAGAGTGTACAATGCATTAACCTACAAACATGCCGACAGTGCACGACGGGCCGCGCTAATGTATCGAGTAGCGTCGGCAACAGTTATAAATAATATAATTCAGTAAAAAAGGGTTCTAACCTGATAGAGAGAACAGCCGGGCATATCCGGATATCCGCCGGCTAATGATTTTATTCATTGTTAAACACTTCGTTTTACATGTTATTTTGTTCTAGTTGCTATATCTATGATTAAATTCAAATTTTAATATTATAGTAAGTTTTATAATCTAGTTAAGTCAATAGTTGCTAGCTAGTTGGGTCAAGCCGCCTCGTGGGAAGCCAGTCCTGTCAAGCTGGTCTAATTTGACAGACATTCAGATGTACTCTTTGAGTAATGATAACAATGATAATACATGTCAAGTTAATATTAGATTTATATACCAGGGGGCATTCTTCTATGAGTCTGTTAAGCTTTATTTTTATTTTGACAAATCCACTTTCACATATTAGCGCACCAGAGGGCCTACCGTGTACCGAAAACGAAGTTCAAATACCTATCTCCCTCTCTGTTGCTTGAATTAGCAAGTGCGGCATAGAGTGAGATATTCGAACTTCGTTCTTCGTTCGGTAGGCCCTCAGTTGACTTGACCGAGTGAATGGAACATGAAAATATTTTATGTCACACCTGGCCATAAAGTGGCTATTATCGCACGCTCCGCGCGCGAAAAAACCCACTTCCTGGCCAGGGGGTGACATAAAATTTTGTACTTACCACGGGCGATAATAAAGAAAGCCTCAGATCGCATATTTATCGCCCTTGCCTGCGGCTCGGGCGTAAAATACCTGCGATCTGAGACATTCTTTGTTTTATCGCCCTTGGTAAGTAATGTACTATTTTTCCCAATCTGGACATGAGCTAGGTCGCTACATTCGCTCGATCAACAAAATAAATAAATAAAGGTTGTTGTTGCCGACTGTACTCGAAGTGTCTCTCGCTGTAATGTAATGCGAATATTGTTTATCGGCATGGGGTCAATAAACTCTAATATTAAGAGGAACGTACGTTCACACACATTAAACATTATATTACTATTTACTCACATATGTAACCATATTACATTATTGTTACTCTCAAAATGATAAACATGCAAGGTTTGAATGTTAACAGAAAATTACGAGTATGCATATTATATGTATATTATATTTCGCATAAATTATACCTAATATTTATTAAACCAAACTGCTCAAAATCCTTTCGTGTCCTGTCATGTAAATAAACAATTTTGAAGTCGTTTATCATTATTTTTATTACACTTTTCACTAGGATTACAATACTTTGTGAGCTATTACTAGCTAAGTACGAGTATACCTACACAATATTTGTAAGTGACGATTATTGCGAAATAATTGCCATACGATTAATAAATAATAATATTGTGAAAGAAAAATGTGACAGTGATGAACATTTTATGCCTCCATAAATATTATTATGTATCGTTAAGTGCAAAAATAGCTGCCTAGTCAAACACTTTTGCTATCAATGACTTACTACTTTTCTTTTAAATCATTTTCCGAAAAAAAAATTCAAACTACTGCTCACAGAGCCACTAAGTAGTTTAATAAAGTTTATCTTATATTATATACCTTAATTGTTAAAAAGGTTTCGTCTGTTATTATGTGCCAGCTACCGTAAATAATTAAGTATCTCTGTGGTAACTCTTTCAGGGTAAAAGAAAGTGGAAGCCTCTTCAACCTTCGTCTGAATACGTTAACTTTTCCACCATAACATAGCGTGATATCGCAAGGCTAGCTCGTTCTTACCCAGTAGCAATTGGTACTGAGAGACAAAGTAAGCAGTATTTCGCTGAATATCTACCTATTTTCCATTGGCTGTCAGTCAATCCCTAATAAATATAAAAGGGTCATACAAAATTTATGTGACTTGTGACCTTTTAGCCGCACAACGCTTTGACACTTTAATGCCTCGTCTACTCGGGACATTTGCTTATGTATTGTATTGGTGAATTACTGTAGTCACGCACGCGTAATTGTATGTAATTGTACTAGGGCAGTGGTAAGTTATATAGAGGTATTCTCTCTCTCTCTCTCTCTTTCAGCATATTTGCTTCCACTGCTGGACATATGCCTCTTCCATGCCTTTCCATTTTGTTCTGGACGTAGCGGTTCTGGTCCAGGTTGGCCCTGCCGTCTTCCTGATGTCATCCGACCATCTGGCTTGCGGCCTTCCTACGCTACGGCTCGGCTTGCCGCTCGAGGTCTCCAGGGCAGAACTCGTTGGCTCCATCGGTCGTCGTCTCTTCGGCAAATATGACCGGCCCATTGCCATTTTAGTTTTGCCACCCTCTTGCCAATGTCGGTGACTTAGAGGTATTGGGTTAGGATTATTAAGCGGACCTAAGAGTATACACCGTCGCCTATGGACACTTGCAACATCAGAGGCGTCTTTCGCGCGTTGCCGACCCATAAGAAACCTTTTCACGCCTTTATTTTATGAGACCCATGCTTTAGAGGCCACTGGGAATACTTCGGCATTAGACATGCGCAAAATGTGTCACTAAAAAGAAAAGAGTGATATACTTCATTCCTTCACTGTGAAGTATATCACTCATTTAGTTCACTAGTTCAGTTTCGTTCAGTAGCTCAACAGATCCCTCTACGATATAGATTGGGTAAACATATAAGTCATTCATTCAATCATGTCGTCTATGTCACTCTCGGAGCGAATGAGTAGGTAAAAGATATGAATCATGAACTGAACGAACTGAAGTATTGAAGTATATGAATCCGAACTGAACTAGTGAATGAAAGAGTAAGTCGAGGTGAAGTACTTCATTTGAATCATTCATTCGTGAACTACTCATGTCTATTCGGCATAGCTCATTCCAAACTAAGGTCCTTCCTTGTTGTAAGTTCTTTGTATCGGTGTCATTTCTAGATTCGGGTCATAAACAAATTTAGATTCGCGTCTTTCCTGTGGACATATTAAAAGTTAAGGGCTACAAAGCTTAATTTTAGATTGGACTAGTAACCCGCGTAAACAGCGGCTCCGTTTCTATTAAACCACGTAATAAGAGCATAACTCACACGCACGTAAGCCGTTAACTATATACCACAGAAGAGACGACTTTTGTTTTTCAAGTGATTATGACCCATTACGTTGTCCCAGTTTATCCATTTATTACTAGTTTATCCATTTATTAAACTATCCATTTCGATTGTCACGTAAACCAACATCATAAACCATGTAACGTCAGCCATTATTGAAATATGTGCCGGTATCGGGCAATTATAACTGTCGTGGCGTTCCGAATTGAATTGTATTCATTGCCTTTAGAAGTTATTACGTGACTTCGTTAAAAGCCAACTAAAACCAATATAACTAGGGATATGTAACGTATTCTATGATTGACATTTGGATAAGGATTGTGGATATAATAAATAACTCAAATTTTGTGATTACTCCAAATATTCAGCTTCTGAAAAGGATAATGCAACCATTGTAGATATAATTTAGAGTAAGTATATAGTTCGGTTTGTAGATTGTTTAGAAGATATAATTCAAATTTGTTGGCAATAAAACATTTTTATATTTATGCGATGTGTGTAATAATTAATAATCATATTACAGAAACGAGAAACCAAATATTTTAAATGATTAATTATGGCATCTTTTCGTAAATCATGTAAACAAGTGACAGATATGTAAGTTTTTAATGATCATGCCACTGACATGCTCATTGCTGTAGGAAAGAGAAAAACGTAACTTGTTCTCGACTCGTCCTGTTGGGCCGAATCAGAAAGAAATGGACGATAGAAAGGATATATACGACCTACGTCATAATCATTTATATGTTGGTACTTTAGGACATATGTATTAAAAACCTATACTCGTATTGGACATAAGACTAAATGATTTTGAGGCCGCCATATTAGCTATAAAAGGTTAAACAATCTATGTTTTCGGACTTTCGACGCGTTAATTGACTGGATGAATGCAGACAATATAGTTGAGCCTATTGGAAAAGTTAATTGAAAAGAGGATTATAAACCTTTTCATACGATGAAAGTCACTTATCATGTGACAGGCTTCGAGGCAAGAAATTACAATATATAGATTGCCATCCACGAAGGCGCGCCCCTCCATTGCTCAATCCGTATATTAACTGTGCATAGAACTATTACTTATTCTGACTTTAAGAACATAAAGTTACTATCAGGAACTAGCACCTGAGAGTTGTAATCTTTTTTTTTCGATTTTTGAGATAGTTGCGTTTGGCTCTCGAGGTCACAAACTTGGTATATTCATTGGGCCAACATCATAAACAAGTCTGCAAAAAATCAGAACTACCGGATTAGACTCACGCTCTGAATGTATAAAGTTACTGGATCATGAGTTGTGTGGAGTTTCTACCCACTTAAAACATTCTTTACTGTTAGTGTGTATTGACCCCAATGTATTGAGTAGTGTAAGGCGGCCTTAATATCTATGGTTAATTGAATGATAGTTATAGTCTATATTGTCTATACCTCTTCTTATCTAAGCTTTCATCGGAGCAACATGTCGCTCCTTATTTTAATTAATGATATAATATAATGATGTAGAAGAAGTCATCTATTCTGTGTAATAAATGAACCGCTTTAAGACCATGTGAGTTGTTTTCGATTATTAATCAACATCCAGCCCCTCGCTCTCCTCAAGTGTCTCGCAGTACAGACGCGCTGCCGATCCATGGGACCTCCACAACATTTACCATCATCTCCGTTGGCATAACATTTTTTTTCGTGCAAAACTAAATGAGAGTTTGTGTAAGCGAGTCGAGTTTCTGGTGTTTTGCTTCTTTTGCTGAAAGGAAACTAGACATTCCTTTGACCATTTATCTCTAACCAGGAAAAGGAAAACGCAACTCTCGACCCCTTTTCGGTCCGTCCCGATTAGGTGATATTTGCGCAGCGCTCGACACAAACAGACAAACAAACACACAAACACTATTAGCGAGAGCAAACACGCCGAGAGTTTAGGTTTTTTCTTAAAGCTGGAAGCGTAGATTGGACACTTGTACGACTCGATTAAGTTAGGTTTTCCCATATAATTGTAAGATGTCAGAAATTATAATAGGTGCGAACTAGAGCTCCCGATACACGTGTACACGTTGACACGGGTACCCGTGTTCTTAAGCCCGGCGGTGCTAAGAACCCGAACTACACGAACCCGCCGGGATCCGTGAAACGTGTACACGGGTACACGGGTACCCGTGTACACGGGTACACGAATACACGAAATCACGGATCTTATTTACACGCCGGTTCGACCCTTCGTTCTCGTGTAGCGAAGATTCGTGCTATGCAGAGAAATGATTGAATATGTGACAGATTAGGAAGATACGATTATTTTGATTTAATTATTGATTGGTAATGTTAATAATAGGTAAGTAACACACTTTTGTTTCAATAAATTTATATATTTTGAGATTAAATTTAACACGAAAAATATCTTAGTAACCGTTGACTTCACTGATAGGTATAATCAAATTATTTAAGATGTCCGACTTTTTTTATAAAACTGCCATTAGATTCCCGCGCGCTAATATGCGGCGCTGTTGAACCTTCTTGCGTTTACAGTAAAGTCGCTTTTTGAATGGACTAATTTGGTACAACTCGGATAGTTTAAATAATTTTAAGTTTATCATTGATGTAGTTTTTAGATACTAATGCTTAGTTAAATTACCACAAACGGCTAGGTATGTCATATTTTCCTTTGGAGCGCGAAGGTGGGCAACTTTGTTGGTTGAACAAACCAGTATAATATCGAGACCTGAAGCATCTATGAGTAATAAACAAAGTGCAGGTATTTCATTCAATAGATCGTGTTATTTTTACAACATGCATTGGTGGTTTTGGCCGGCAAAAATACAACAAACAATCTTGCAGGTAGGATTATCCCATTGTTTTGTTGCCGTGCGGCACGATAAAGTATTTTGACGATAAAGGATGAATAATATCTAAGCCTAAAATGTACAAAGTATCTCATAGAACATTAGTTAGACTACAGTTCGCCACTTGGTCAGTTGGATACTAAAGTCTCTCTACGTTAATCGTACTGTTTTGTTTTATCAATAGTTTTTGTTGTGTTGTTTGCGTTCGTTTGTTGTTTGCTGTTAATTTATTTTTATAAACTTTATTGTTAAAAAATGAAAATGAAATTGGAAGTTTGCCACGAGTTGGTGACAAAGGCTTTTGCTCTTTGTGCAATGACCGGGCAAATAACGAGTTTTCGTGCCATGGTGGGTCAACAGGAGCCATAGGAAGACATTTGTTATCCATACATCAAAAATCACCCACCATGACGATTCCTGAGTAAGTACATTTCTTCTTACTACTGTACTTCGTATAGCCTCCTACATATTTTTTGCGTATTAACGTATGTTGATTGTTTTTGACGAATCCTATAAGCACCTACCTACATTACACTTTCTGACGATGATGTAGTCAGGAGTAGATAGTGGAACTCTTCATTGGCTACTGACTAAAGTTAGATACAGATACCGAATACTGTATATTTTTTTAGGTAATGATATTGATAACCAATACTTTCTTTTGTTTCCGAATTATCTTTGGTGCTTTCACTGTCCGGCGACTCGGCGAGTCGCTCCCAACAGTCCCAACATTTATTACATAGTCAGAACATGGTATTTTTGATAACTTATTAGACGAGACGATAACATAGGATAGGATACGTATTACGTATTCTAGATTGTTTAATGCACCGCCTGCTTCAGGTGTTTACAAAGGAATGAACCGCCACGACTTAATCCTATTGTTAATGTTATTGCACTTATTGCTAATGACTGGCGGTCTCAAACGCGGCAAACACGCCGGACAATAAATACTATTCATGCTGAATTGCTGAGACTTACTGAGAATTTAGCGATAAGCGTAGGCAAGCCATGGGTTTTTTTTTGCCTGCCATTATTTGCTATCTCTTTTGCCCTATTTAGCTTTACCTAGGTGTAAAAAAGATAGTATGCTAAATACTAAAGACTAAAGCTCAAAACGCACTGACAGCGGTAGCGGAGCGAGGCGGTAGCGGTTGTAATATTCGAACTAATATGAAAGGGGCCGCACAGAATACCGGCCGGGAAAAAAGCGTGGCGGTGGCGGCGTGGTACCGGTACCGGAGCGGAGGCGGCGAACCGCCTGCACCGCCCCGCCCCGCCACCGCGACGCGCTCGCTTGTCTGTGCAGGCGGTTCGCCGCCTCCAAGCCGGTACAGGTACCGCGCCGCCACCGCCACCGCTACCCTTTTGTCTTTTTTTGTATTTGTTCACTATAAATTAATAATAATTCGATTACCAAAATTATGTCATACGTAGTTCATAGTGGTCTTGTAAGATTTAATTGGATGTACGTCAAGTATAATGTAAAGCAGTTAGTACCTACTACCCTATACCTACCTAATAAGTCATATTTGCCCCGGGTACCTAGACTGCATTCGTAGAATATTATTTAAAATAAAAAATAATGATTAAATTTATTTGACTAAGAATAAGTTATCCCCACGTTCTCTCACGTAAGAATTATTCCCGTCAAAATTATTTGAATAATTTTGTCGGGAATAAAATCAATCTGATTTAATTCTTACGAATTCTTATTCAAATAATGATTTTATTCTTGAGTGCCCAACACTGGCACTAACAGAACGTAGCACTAAACGGACTGATTTTCTTTGAAAATGTATGGTATGATTCCTAACGGCAGGTGATTTAGCAGTCGTTAAAAGCTGTCAAATGTTATATGCGGAGTCGTTATAAGCGGATTCTACTCTACTTTATTTTTATTTCGATTTACTTTTATTACCTACTTGCACCTAATGAGAACAATGGAGCTCACTATCGAAAAGAATTGACCAACAGTAAGTGCAAACAATCCTATAATAAATACCATGCATGCTAGGCAGTTGGTCACTAAGGGCAATAAAGATTCGAACACCTGCATCTCGCAGTTGACTTTATGTTGCCGATTGTTTATTATTCTGCCTTTTGTTATTATGGACCCCGCGTTGACTATACTAGATGCGGCGGCGTTATCTTAAGTGTTATATTTAATAAGTAAAATTAATCAAATTTCTAGGTCGCGTATAAAGGAACGATAGATTCAGAAAATGTGAATAGTGCGTCTGTTGACTAATTTAACTGAATTAATACCACTCTTGACACCCAATTGAGCTGAATTTTAGTATAATATCTATTTATATTTGGTCACAATGGGTCAGATGACTCATGTTACAATTTATAACAGTGTGGCTTTATATAGAAAATCATCAAGAAATTAATCAAAATCACAAAACAAATGGGACTACAAAAATTCGTAAAAAGTTTTTTTTTAAAGTCTGAAATGTAAATAAAAGGTTACCAATAGAATTCAATAAAAATGAAATTGTATGGCAACTTAGCAACTATGTATATATATAAACGCAATATTTTACGACCAAAATAGCAAATTCCCCTTCTTTCCATACAACGGTAGTACGAGGCTACGAAAGTGTGACGTCACATTTTGCTGTCAGTCAGTACTCAGTATCTATGGAGCGTTTTCAGTGCTCGTCAGCTATGCTGTACTTTGTCATTTTTAGGGTTCCGTACCCGAAGGGTCAAACGGAACCCTATTGCTGTCACTCACGCGTCCGTCCGTCCGTTAGTCCGTAGTCTGTCACAGTGGTTTTACAGCTAAATCGTTGGAGCTACAGTCTTCCAATTTGATGATGATGATGAAGCATCTTGGTGGCCAAAAGCTATACAAATAGTCAACACTTATTGCTAAATGTTATAAGAGGAGATCACATACGGTACTAGTGGGGCGCGAAAACAAAACCAATTTAATTATGCGGTTGGTACGGAACCCTAAATGTGCGAAATCTGACTCACACTTGGCCGGTTTTTGTCGCTGTAATTGTAGTTGAAGAACGGACTTAGGCGAGCGTGTATTTAAGGTCCGTTCCGCCGTGTACACGGGTACACGGGTACACGGGTACACGGATACACGGATCTTAATTACACGTGTACACGACTACACGTGTAGAACGGGTCAGAAACCCGTGTACGTGTAGTACGGAAACGGATACCGAACACGTGTACACGAAACCCGGACACGACCGCGAGCCCTAGTGCGAACCCGCGGCTTTCGATACACTTATTTTGCATGGCTTTTCAAAGCCTAAGTGTATGGCCACAAGATAATTGTAACACCTTTAACTTTATGTACAACATTAATAGCAAATAACATACACTGGCGATCGTAAATTTCGGGCCACCCTAGTTTACATAGCCTACATAGGTCTTGTGAAATATTCTACACTCGTTTTATTTACAATATACTATTCTTCGTATTGCCCAATTGTATTAGAAATTTCCGGGATCCTATCATAAAAATATCAATGTCCAAAAATGACGATTTTCGCGATATCTCGCTCCGTTAATGTTGTTTTTTTTCATGGATTTTTACGAGTCCGATTTAAACCGGGAAACGTTAATTTTTTTGTGCAGTATAGATGTAAAATTCATCATCATCATCAGCCTATCTACGTCCCACTGCTGGGCACAGGCCTCCTCTCATAGATGAGAGGGATTGGGCAGTAGTCCCCACGCTGGCCCAGAGCGGGTTGGGGACTTCACATACAACTTTGAATTTCTTCGCGGATGTATGCAGGTTTCCTCACGATGTTTTCCTTCACCGAAAAGCTAACGGTAAATATCAAATGATATTCCGTACATAAGTTCCGAAAAACTCATTGGTACGAGCTGGGATTCGAACCCACGACCGCCGCTTGACAGCCGCACGCTTGAACCACTGGGCTACCGTAGCTTTTCGATGCGGCGATGTAAAATTAAATAAAGATAATCACACGATTAAAAAAACTTACAACCACGCAGTATTTTAGGAAATATGATGGTTTTTTACCGACCCGTATTATTTGTCCGCGAGTGTATTTCTATTTCTGATATGGATGTCTTGAATCAACCTTGACTCGTATCACTGGGTTCTTCTAAATACTTATTATAAGAAATATCATTTGATATATTTGACAGTGGCTTTTTCGGTGAAGGAATACATTGCGAGGAAACTCATGCAAACTCTGGTTTGGAAGGACAGATGGCATTCGATTTCGTAAAACTAATACCTATGCCAAATCTCATGATTAGGTAGCGGGCCCCGGGCATCCATAAATTATGAATCTGTACTGGGATAAGCCTAGGATCATGATGTATGAATTAGGTAAGTTACACATATATATCACACAAACATTATATAAAACTCAAACAAGAATCTTCAACATTATGTCTTTCATCTCAAAACTTCTCTAACGAGCCATTTGCACAGCAAATCAAATAAAACAATAAAATCCTATTTAGCACAATTGAAGTAAACTTTCCTCACGATCTGGGGGCGCGGTAGTGCCCACGCCAAGTCGAGCAAATAAACTTGGCATAATGCCAGTAATTAATCGCCGCTTGATCCGAGGGCTGCTGGGCCCTTAAAAACAAAATGCGGAACCGAGATACTTGTCAAAGGTTGTCAAAAGTTTGTGGTGCAATTGAAAAGCGCTAGCGTGTTAGGATCACTTGCATGTGAATGTTTAATGAGGTTATAAAACTGATGGTTAGGTTAGGTGAAGGAAAGATTTTATAACCCGTTAGAATAAATATCAGCTCTGGCGGTAACTCCGTAGCGGCTGATGAATGCAGTTTACATCAAATTCAAATCAATTTATCCTCCAATTTCGGTTCTGTTACGCACCCATGATCGAATGTCAAAAAAACAACCATGTCAAAATAATGTCGAACGATATCCGTAATATAAATAAATATAAATACATTTTTCTTTAAAAAAAAAGAGAAGATTAAGCAGTCTCAAGTAAAACGGTAATACGAGTATTTTAAATGAGCAGGGAGAAATACACAAACATAAAGGCGAAGTTATCCAATAGACGGTAATTATAAGTTAAATTACTCTTAGTGTTGCGACATTGAACAATAGTGACGAAAATGAGGGTGGATTTTCGCCTCCCGCTCCCGCCTCACCGACGCAACCAACACCGGGCAGCCGCGCGCTACGCGCGCTCGCGCGCAGTGTTAAACGCGAGGCCGCCGCGACCACTCATGATTAAGGACCACGTATTGGCCCGAAACATGTCGAGCGATATTCGACGATACAGACGTGAGTAACCCGTTATTAGATTTCAATATGTCTGAGACTCACGGAAGTTTTCTATTTTAAGACTCTTAGTGTCCTTTAATTAACATTTAATGAACATTAAAACACTCCTTCAATACTAATAGTAGCAGTGATATCACATTGTAACTCCGCTACCACTTATGGCTTAAGGGTTCATTGCAAAGGATGCGCGCTAAGTTGTATGGCAACCATATCGAGTGCAAGTTTTAATTGTGTGGAAGCCGGGATGGGTGCAAGTTGCAGCGGGGAGGATCCCAAAATCATAGTTCACATGTAGATAAACTTATAATTGAATTAAAATTCCCTTCTGTCTGCGTCATTTTGATATGAAACAAGTATATCACTAATAATGATATAATTATGATATGAAATAATTTAAGTATAAAATGATAGTTCTTTATTTTTTCTTTCATTTTCTTCTAATACTCAGTATGATTGTATGCCACGCCGTCGTAGCAGATATAACTAATATTTGTTTTTAGGGTTCCGTACCCGAATGGTCAAAACGGAACCCTATTGCTGTCACTCACGCGTCCGTCCGTCCGTCGTCTGTCACACGTCAGGTTTATAGCCAAACGGTTGAAGATCTTAAAATTTCCACAGTATAAGCATCTTGGTGTCCCAAAGCCAAACAAATAGTCAAATAGTTAAATGTTAATTAAGAGGATCCAATACAGCTACAGGAAGCGCGAAAACAAACAAAGTTAATTTTGCGGTTTGGTTAAGAACCCTAAATGTGCGTAGTCGGATTTACACTTGGCCGTTTTTTATTAGTCTATTAAATATAAAAAAAATAATGAAGGCTCTATCTATGTATATCGTAGGTATTTGAGTAAAACAGTTAAAAAAAGACTCCTTATGCTATTTTTTTGTTCACGAACTGCATAGTTGCTAAACAACGCAGCACCAACTCGTAGCGATTACTTCCTTAAGTTGATATTCCCCAAATGAGCACTTATAAAAATTCAAATGATACCCTGCACAAACTTCCGTGTACGGACGACCGCCGCGGGAGACACTGAGGGCTCGGGCGGAGTTAACGTAATTATAACATTGGACGCTGGGGACATGGCGTTTAATACCAACTATACCACTGTACCTACAATCTATTTCATCCTGGTTACGTCTCCTATCCTGTAAACAAACTATTTTTGTAAAACTAACAATAAGCATACTATCCCTCGCATTTCATTAAATTGTCAAAAGGGCGACTACGTGTTGGCTATGTGGTATTGTGGTACTCGATGGTACTTCGGTACCTCGGTAGTTCGGCTCCGCGCACGCCTCCCAAAGGTCCGGCGCGGTAATCACGTAACGCTTTCGACCGTTAGTACGATAGATTTAAATGTCAAATCCCATACTAAAACTGACATTAAATAAGTACGTCAACGGTAGTACATATCGTTACGTGATTACCCCGCAGGACCCCATTGTCCCGTGAACGGGGAAAATCATACTATTCTCTACGATCGCAATACTTTGTAAGCTTCTTTAAGTATTTTCATTCATCATATCAACATTTTAAGTGATGATTATTGTGTGATCCCAGAAAAAAGGGTGATAGTGATTAATGTCTGCAAGAGAGTTTGTTTAAATGATAGATCATGTAAGGATGAATAGACTGTATTTTGGAACAATTTTCTGTTATTATAACAAATAGGTTAGGTATACGAAACATTTTTTTTGTAACTATTGCATATTTACATCTACTTAATCTTTTTCGTAATCATCATCCTCATTTTCTCGGTTGTACCTTAACCTTTTAATGGTCAAATAATAATAATAAAAAACAATTCAAGCCTCTGGCCCCATGAAATAAAATTGCGTCAGAAAAAAATACAAAAAGATTTGCTCTTGCCCCTAAAAGGGTTCAGAAAAACGGGACCCCGTTTTTCCGCTCGCGGACCCGCCGATACCTAGGTACTCCTACCTAAGACTTGGCATAGGAACGCATGCCATTTCACCGCGACCTCCCGATTAAAAATCGCGTGACTTACCGCTTGCCTTAACGATGCATCTAATTAACCTTAATTAAAAGTAAAACGGTGAAACTACCCATACCCTGGCGCCTGCTTAATCCTTACCCTTATCTGGATAAATAAATAGTACAGCGGCAGCGAATCGCTATTTTCACAAGCGGAAGCGATCGCTGCCACTACAACCGCATCCTTACCGGACGGATCGCGAGGACTCGTAACGAGATGGAGAATTAACTTTACTGCCTCCCTCGAGGGTGATATTGATTGAGAATGACTTTCGGCATGCCGATGAAAGCATGCCGAAAATGAGGGATATTTAGCGTAGTCGAGCGTTAATATTTTTATTAAACAAAACCGGTCAAGTGCGTGTCGGAGTTTGTACATTTATTGTCCCGAAGCAACCGCAAAATTAAGTTGGTTTTTATAGAAGAAAAAAGGAAATTTCAAAGAAAAAATCTTATTTATGAGTATTTGTTGGTAAAATATACGTAATAATAAACATTGTCACCTAACTTTAAGTTCATAGTTAATGAAAAGTTCAAAAATGGAGCCCCCCTTTAAAACATTTGAGAATAAGTTTTGACAGGGCCAAAAAGATGCTTGTACAGTGAAAATTCCAAGACTGTATTAGCTCTAACCTTTTGGCTGTAAACGAAATTTAGACAGTGCGAATGTAATATAAACTCTATTACATTAGTGTTAAAGTGGGATATCCCATGAGATAAGACCAGAATGTCAAGTGTCAAACTCAAAGTAACTTACGCGTAGATATTTCCGATATTAGCCGTACAGAAAGTGGTCTAGGTACCTACAACTTTCCGAAGTGTTAGACTAGTAGTACCTAACATCACGTTCACTCGAGAAACTAGCTACCTATACCACGTATAGCAGCGAGTGCACTTTACCAGTTTCAGTGCTCTCTTCGCGCTCAAATTGCTCATAATTGGGGCTAGTTAGTTCTTCGGAGTGCCTTTGTGACTTCTGTGGCAAAGTGGCTGGGTAAGTAGGCGAAATAAGTTCGCGACTTCAAAAGGTAAGCGAGTTTGCGAGCGTGTAAATTGACAATTATTCAACGTCTCACGCTCTGTAAGAATAATCAGCAGTCACCGTCTGCTACAAATAAAATGTGAGACTGTTTTATTAGGTAGGCGTTCGATGTCTCACCCAATAGCCCAGATAATAGTCCATCCTCTTTACCTAATAACCCGAATCATTTAGATTACATCAACCAGCAATAATCCCTATACATCCTGGTGGGTGCTGTCTCTGTGTGCGTCCCATGACACGGTGTATCCCTTACATTTCATTAAATTGTCAAAAGGGCATCTACGTGTTGGCTATGTGGTACTCGGTGGTACTTCGGTATCTCGCGACTTCGGCTCCACGCACGCCTCCCAAAGGTCCGGGACACCATTGTCCCGTGAACGGGAAAGACATACAGATAATGATAATAATATCGGTGTATCCATTGCATTACATTAAAGTTCTTTTTGCAAAACCAAGTGGTACGAGCCGAGATTCGAACCCACGACCTTATGACCTCTTGATTAAAAGTCGCGTGTCTTAACCACACGGCTACAGGCCATGTTGCAAAAAACCCGTGTCCGCTAAACATTTTTCAATACCATTCCACTTTGATTTTAAATAAGATACCGCTATTCAGCCAACTTTTACGGCAGACTATCGTGAGAGCCGACAGTGAAGCCACAGCAAAACTAGGTACTTCTATAAATCGGTCGCTAAAACTTACGCTGCAGACCGAAGGTTTATTATTGCCCGTTGGAACTGCATTGTCAACTTTGGTTTTATGATAACGAAGAGTTTGAATGTATGACTTCTCTACCTCGATTTGTTTTTTACCCGATCAGCATTGCGTGTCTGAGTTCCGATTGAGGTAATGCTTTTACCTCTAAAAGTGAATGCTTTTCGATAGAACGATCGTAGAAAATCTTGGCTACCTATCCGACTTTTAAAGCGTGAATAAACAATATAGCCTAAATGTCATTGGCATGACGTATAAATACTTAATCACATAAATTTGTCCACGCCAGGACTTCGAGGAACTGGGGGCCCATCAGCCAGCTCCGGAACTATTTACGGACCGTCGAGGCGTGTACAAATGGTTCGCGGTTTCACGAAGCTACCTTATATTCTAAACTTAACTTACTTACGGAATCTCTTCGTTCCTGGTCTTCTGGAGCTACGAGGGGGGTGTGTTGGTGAATTGTGTAGAATGTGTGTTTGTGATTACCCCTGTATGGTGCTTCTTTTAAGCCGCGGCGGGCCTTTTCCATAGGCCTCCGTGCGCCGACAATCCAATCCTTCTGAACACAGTCTACTCGACACTACTAAATCTAACAATGGCGTGGGGCTCCCGTATCCACAGTCCGAAACACACCGCACAATCAAAAAAAAACCAAAACGGCTCGCGACCCGACCGTCTCGCGGGAGTTGCTCGAATATTCTGGAAGCCGGGCGCGCGCCGAGCCGCTCTTGCGTCACATGTTACCTATCTCTTTCCTACCGAATGGCGTCGCAGTCTAACGCGGCGCGCGCTCATGCTTGTTGATTTTGACATATGCCTACTTGATGAATGAATTCTAAACAAACACCCGCCCCGGACCGACCCGTCGTCGGTCCGCTCAAACACATGGCAGGCGAGACAATGTCGAAACAGCGCGTCTAAGGATCGAGTCCTTCACCTGCACGTCTGCAATCCGTGGAGACCCATCCTTCCCCGTGATCAGGTTAACGATGCGCCCCCGTCGCCAACACAACGGTGATAGGTTGGCATCCTTAACAAGTACGAGGTCTCCGACGCAGGGAGGAGTCGTCCTGTCCGTCCACTTAACGCGTTGCTGCAGAATATGCAAATACTCAAGCGACCATCGCTTCCAAAAATTTTGAGTCATTTGTTGCAACATCTGATACCGTGACAATCGATTCATCTTAACTTCCGTATACGGGTATTCTGGCAAGGCGTTAAGCGGCTGGCCAATCAGCAGATGACCAGGACTGATGGTCTCCATATCATTCGGGTCCGCGCTCAACGGGCATAAAGGTCGCGAGTTTAATACCGCCTCAATTTTACAAAACACCGTTGCCAACTCCTCAAATGTGAGGATCGTTGAGCCGATGACCCGATATAAATGCGTCTTGGCAGACTTAACTACTGCCTCAAAGATGCCACCCCAGTGGGGGCATCCAGGTGGGCTAAAATACCACGAGATGCCCCGACTTGAGAGGCCCGCACCAATCTCTCGCTCATTTTGGGTTAAAAACGAAACAATTTCCCGTAAGCCGCGGTCGGCGCCCTTGAAGTTGGTACCACAATCCGACCGAATCAATGACGGCAGTCCCCTACGCGAAACAAATCGGTCCAGAGCCGCAATGAAAGCCTCCGTTGAGAGATCAGCTACAAGTTCCAAGTGAACTGCCTTGGTTGCCAAGCAGACGAAGACGCACAGGTACGCCTTAACCGATTTCGCATTGCGAAGGCGTGACGTCTTAACCATGAAGGGTCCCGCAAAATCCGTGCCCACGCCAGCAAACGGCCGAGCTTCCGTGACTCGGTCGGGCGGAAGATCCCCCATTTGCGGCTGCATTGTGGCCGCCTTGAGTCGGTAACAAGGCAAGCAACGAAACACAACGCTCCGGATCATTCTTCGTGCCGACAGAATCCAGAATTCACGCTGCAAGATGGCCAGAAGTGCATTGCAGCCCACATGTGAATTCCTGGTGTGGCGGTCCCAGATCAACAATTTTACCAAGGCTCCCTTCTTGGGTAGAATTAAAGGATGCCTTGCCGAATAAGGCAAGTTAGCATTCCGCAGCCGGCCTCCCACCCAGAGCATCCCGTGCTCATCGATAAACGGGTTAAGGCGGAGAATGCCTCCCTTCAATTTACCTGTGCCCGTTCGCAGGACTGTAATCTCGTCAGCAAAGCTGGTCGCCTGTACTACCTTCACCCAGTGTAAAAGAGCCCGTTGTTGCTCTTCAGGTCCTAAAACAGGCGACACGTTCCGTCGTGCCAGAGGGTTGCGACAATTATGGACAAACCGCATTATCCATCCTGTAACCCTCAGCAACTTCCCGAATGAGCTATAGCGCTCCAAGAGAGTGTAGTCCGCAGTAGCTGACTCCACCGCGGCCACGTTGACCTTCAATCCCTGGTCCGGGGGCAACAAGTGTCTACTGCACTCATTAAAAGGCCACTCCGACCGTGGTCGTTCCAACCAGTGTGGTCCCCACCAAAGAGAATGCTTGACCAAGTCAGTCGCCGGACAGCCACGCGAGGCGCAGTCCGCCGGGTTATACTCGCCTGGAACATGTCTCCAGACCAGAGGAGTCTCCGAGTTATTTATCTGCGAGACCCGATTGGCAACAAATACTTCGAGCGTGTGGACCGAGGCCTGCAGCCAACACAAAACGATCCGACTGTCAGTCCACGCGTAAACCGTTTCATCTAGGTTAAACGTACCGCGTAAATTCCGTACCACATGGTTCAAGAGCCGCATGAGAAGAGCTGCACCCGCCAATTCCATCTTTGGAATCGTCCAACGAGTCCGAACAGGTGCAACCTTGCTCTTGGCCATGACTAATCGTACAGAACCTTTACCATCAGCCTCGCCTGTTCTCAGGTAGACTGTTGCTGCGTACCCCTTCTCTGACGCATCACAAAATCCTACCAGGATCGCCCTGGCTCCCGTTTGCGGGAGCAACCTGCGGGGAATTTCAATGTCCGCAATTTGCGGCAACGTGGTCACGAATGAGGTCCACTCCCGTAACAGCTCCTCGGTGAGCTGATCATCCCAACCTAGTTGGGCCAACCAGAGCTTCTGCATGAAGCATTTCGCCATGAACGTTACCGGCGCGATCCAACCGTTCGGATCGAATGTTCGTGCGATGGTCGAAAGGACCGATCGCTTGGTCCAGGTCCTCGACAGCAATTCGGTTTCACATCTATATGTGAATACGTCACGTCCTGGTCGGTACTGGACCCCTAGGATAGCTAACGCATGAGGATTCTCCGAGTCCTCAAACACATGCGGGTCTTGCTGGTGCTCCGATGGTAGTCCTGCCAAGACCTCTGGGCAATTGGACAACCACTTCCGGAGTTCATAGCCCCCGGAAGCCATGAGTGCTATCAATTCATCCCGTAAGATGAGCGCCTGTTCAACACTATCCGCGCCTGTGCAAATATCGTCTACGTAGACGTCCCGGTCGATGACTGCAGCCGCGCGAGGGAAGCGCAGCCGTTCCTGTTCAGCCAGTTCTCGTAGCGTACGCATCGCTACGTAAGCGCTGGGCTTCAAACCGTACGTATTCGTGTTGAGCTCGTATGTGACCATCGGTTCTTCTGGGCTCTCGCGCCACAATATCAGTTGGAAACGACGGTCGTCTGGATGGATCTCCGTTTGACGAAACATCATCCTCACGTCCGTTACAAAGACAACCTGGTGTCTCCTGAAGTCAGTTAGAATGTCCCCGATGTCTCTGGTCAACTTGGGACCAGCATGCAGACATTGGTTTAGGGACACTCCGCTAGAGGTCGCCGCTGATCCATCAAATACAATGCGAATCTTTGCGTCCATAGTTTTCAGGACGGCATGATGGGGAAGGTGAAAGTGCTCCTCTTGGCGCCAGTCCACCTTGGACACCGACATGTGGCCCAAAGCCAAATATTCACGCATGAACTCTACATACTTCCGTCGAAAGTTGGAGTCCCGTTTCATGCGCCTCTCCATTGACACCAGCCGTTTTTCTGCTTGATTCCGAGAGCTCCCCAGCGGAGGTCGAGTCGCTAGAAATGGTAACCTGGTCATAAATCTGCCCGATGGAAGGCGAACCGTGTTGTACTGATAAAATATCTCGCACTCCTCATCCAGCGGGTTAGTTCTAGGAGCGGTGGGTGGCTCTTCCGTTGCCCAGAACCTTTGTAGGACCTCCGATAACACGCTGCCATAATATACGGGACTATAGTCCAGCGAGTCCTGTGGTTCCCGTACTGGGCCCAACAATGCATACCCCCCTGCGGTGTATACGGCCACCAATCCATTTGGTTGCAGCTCCCGCCTGCCGCCCCGCAGCAGCTTCCCGAGTACGTCAGTCCCAAGTAAGACTTCCACCCGTCCGGGATGCTCAAAGTGGGGATCAGCCAACTCCAGTCCTTTGGTCAACCCTCGTACCGCTGACGGTAACCGTGTTCAGACACGGCATCGGGGGGGGCATCTGCTGGTCTCGTGATGCCCCCCCACCCCGAGGGGGTGGCGACCATCCATCCGAAGCTGGCCTAAGAGGAGGGGAGCGACCTCCCGGCGAGGCTCCGTACGACTCCCCACTCTTAGCCAGGCAGAGGAGCTCATGATGTGCCCCCCCGCATGACCTGCAGTTGGTGGTCTTGCTGCACTCTCGCACATAGTGCGCGCCCAGGCAGCGGAAACACAAGTTCCGCTGCTTGACGACCCCCCTGCGCCTATGCACCCGTTGTGCCTTAAACTCTGCGCAGGCGGTAATATTGTGCCCCCCCTCCCGGCAGAAGGGGCACACCTCCGTTTGGAGGGCATTATATTTTTGTTCCCTACGACGGGGCTCAACCACTTTGGGCCCAACAGTACGTCGAGATGTGGGGGTGGGGGGCTTCGGCAGGGTTGCCCCTTGGCAATCCGCCCGCCTACACTCACCTTCCAAAAAGACCCTTAAATCCTCGAACGTAGGGAGGTGTTCCGCCGACTCCCCCCCGTGCGCCTGCTCGAAGCGAGCGACTACATCGCTTGGCAGTTTCCGTAGAACCCTATTTACTACTACATATTTATTATCTCCCAGCGAGAGTTTCATTCTTTCTAGCGTGTTTACGGCCACTGTAATTGGGTTTAATATTTGCGACCTTATCTCCAACGCACTAGATACTCTCGGGATCGCAAATATCTTCTCTATGAGTCTGTCAATTATTAATCTCCTATTGTTGTAGCGTGCGAGCAGGAGACCCCAGGCTGTCTCATAATTGGCGTCCGAAATCTCCAGATGTGTCAAAATATCGTGCGGCTCCCCACTCAACCTCCCCATCAGTTGCGCCAACTT
The DNA here is from genome assembly GCA_951800055.1 of Cenopis cana. Classification (NCBI taxonomy): domain Eukaryota; kingdom Metazoa; phylum Arthropoda; class Insecta; order Lepidoptera; family Tortricidae; genus Cenopis; species Cenopis cana. Next base: position 12,065,417 of record OX637493.1, on the reverse strand, counting down.
GTAGGCGGGGGCTATGTCGGCGCGAGAGTGCACCACGCTATTGAAGATGTCGCGGAATCGCGGCCAATCCGCGTAATCCCCACTAAATTCCGGCACATTGACGGGCGGAAGTGGCGCCTTTATTTCGGCACCAGCCGTCCGGCACGGCTCCTGTATCTCGCCCTTACGTGCCCGTTCGATCTCGTGGGCCGCTTGTACGATGTCCATAAGCAAACTTCCACACTGCTCCACATTCCTTGTTACGGTGGCCTGTGAATCGCCATCCGGCGGAGACGTGGAGTCATCCACTAAAGCCAGATACTGTGCATGGAAGCTCAACACCATGTCATATCTGGCATCAGCCTGCTGCGCCCGTGAGAGTAATGCATCTTTTCTATCGGCACGTCCAATCAAAGCAGCCACCGTGCTAAACCATCGTAACTCTGAATCGATCTTTGCCTTTGTGTTTGTTATCGACATTGTGACACCAACTTCAATTTACAAATACCACCGTAAACAAACCAACAGTCAAGCGCGAACCTAATATTTCGCGGGTTCCGTATTATTCAATATTATTTTTCAGAAATTAATTTAGTTGGAATAATATCACAACAAGAACAAAACAGCAAAATACCAATAATAAATGACAAGAACCAATCCGTCACGCGAAGTAATTGTCGCGAGTTCCGTATCTTAATTAATATTATTTTACCGTAATACACAATGAGTAGTAGTAAACAATTAAACCACCGTGACAATAGGGTACTAACATACACAAATAAACAACAAAGCAAGTTTCACACTTGGTTTTACCCGTAACAAATAAATATATATATATTTTTCTTTGAGTGAATAAGTTTGACGACGGAACCCTAAATTTAACACTCTTTTTCAATGTTATTTTTTCGTATCGAAACGTAATCCGAAACTTGTTCACTCAACCGTTTAAACTATTACCTATTGCCAACAAGGAATCCTAATACTTATTGTGATACTCTAATACTAAACTGACTAACCGTAAATAGCAGTTTCAACCGTAAATGAACGTAAATAGACGTAAACAACCACACTCTGCTACCAAAAATTTGTCCACGCCAGGACTTCGAGGAACTGGGGGCCCATCAGCCAGCTCCGGAACTATTTACGGACCGTCGAGGCGTGTACAAATGGTTCGCGGTTTCACGAAGCTACCTTATATTCTAAACTTAACTTACTTACGGAATCTCTTCGTTCCTGGTCTTCTGGAGCTACGAGGGGGGTGTGTTGGTGAATTGTGTAGAATGTGTGTTTGTGATTACCCCTGTATGGTGCTTCTTTTAAGCCGCGGCGGGCCTTTTCCATAGGCCTCCGTGCGCCGACAATCCAATCCTTCTGAACACAGTCTACTCGACACTACTAAATCTAACAATGGCGTGGGGCTCCCGTATCCACAGTCCGAAACACACCGCACAATCAAAAAAAAACCAAAACGGCTCGCGACCCGACCGTCTCGCGGGAGTTGCTCGAATATTCTGGAAGCCGGGCGCGCGCCGAGCCGCTCTTGCGTCACATGTTACCTATCTCTTTCCTACCGAATGGCGTCGCAGTCTAACGCGGCGCGCGCTCATGCTTGTTGATTTTGACATATGCCTACTTGATGAATGAATTCTAAACAAATTCGTTATTAAAATATTAAAAGAAAATATTAAAATAAAAACTAGTAAATAAACGTTGCCCTAGGTCTTCGGTGCTAGGTAATCCGAGAAGGCTGGCCGCATTTGCCATACTGGATAGTAATGCTGATCCGCTGGGCGCAATAGTGGCCAGCCTTCTGGTCACCAAAAGCCTCTAAGTATTACACGATTTTCTCACATTATAATTAGTAAACGGGGGTACTATAGTACATTACTTAACAAGGGCGGTAAAACAAAGAATGTCGCAGATCGCAGATATTTGACGCCCGAGCCGAAGGCAAGGGCAATAAATATGCGATCTGAGGCTTTCGTTATTACCGCCCTGTTAAGTACAATTTCATGTCACCCCCTGGCCAGGAAGTGGGATATCCCGCGCGCGGAGCGTGCGGTAATTGCCGCTTTATGGCCAGGTGGGACATACATTAGTTTTTAGTTAAATTCTATTTATTTATTATAAGATCGATAACTTTTCGAGGTCCTCAAGTCCTAGTTTGGTGGAAACTAGCCTTAATCTCTTTACTACAGATGTTACTTCGAAATGACACTAAGTGAAAAGTTCATCTTACAAAGAAATTTTAAAACGTAAACTCTTAGCCATAAAGCGTATTTAACCACCGTCGACGAGATAAAACGATTTAAATCAACGGTCCTTTATGGACCCTAAAACAATGAGTGCACAATAAAACAGAGATATAAAAAACGTCCTAAACCTAAATACCACGTGACATAAGAACAAAAGCCTGTTTTTGATTAAAATACAGAAATACCTATCTAAATCATCTGCATGTAAAAAGCCGAGCGCTTTATAAAGATTCTTTACAGACTTTTGGGATAGTTCGCTTTCGGGCCGGAGTTTGGCGGTATCGAATTTGTTTATTGGATTTTCGAGGTATTTAGACTCAGCGTTTTGGTATGTAGAACTGATAGATAGATATTTACATCGTGTATTGATTGAAAAATGAGCGGTTTTGCGAGAAAGAGCAATTCAAAGTTTATTTTTCTGTCAGATCGATATGTTATAAACCCGGTCGTCGTAGTGTCGATTTTAAAATCAAACCATTTTCTGCATATAGCCCACAAGGCCACAATGGTACAGTCAGCATTAAAAGTAGCACCACATATGAAGAGATAAATAAATAATAAATAATAAATAAATATTTGTGGACAATCTTACACAAATCAACCTAGTCCCAAACTAAGCAAAGCTTGTACTATGGGTACTAAGCGACGATATACATACTTATATAGATAAATAGATACTTAAATACATAGAAAACATCCAAGACCCAAGAACAAATATTCGTGCTCATCACACAAATAAATGCCCTGGCCGGGATTCGAACCTGGGACCTCCAGCTTCGTAGGCAGGGTCACTACCAACTAAGCTAAAGCGGTCGTCAAGATCAAAAGTTATTATTCATTTGTAATAAAGACTTGACGTCGTCATATGTGTCGCTACTTTTGAAGCTGACTGTACCTTTTTCTATACCACGCCGGTGGGAACAAGCACCTGAGGCGCCTGATGGAAAGCGGACGCAGCCTATGGACGCTTGCTACTCCAGGGGTCTCACAAGCACGACATGCGCATTGCCGTAGCCACTTTTACAAGTCTAATATATTTCAATCAAAAATAATACAATACTAAGGATTAATATTATTAAATGGTGTGTTACATGCCAGAAAAAGTAAACAAACTAAGTGAAAGTAATAACAAAACAGATTTGTTAGAGTTGTATATTATACTTTGCATCTTACATTATCATACCGCTTTTCAAAGTTCAGCTGTGAATTAATGCACGTATTACATGGTATGAGTTTAAAAAGGGTTAACCCCCATTTGAAGTTAAACCCGGCAGGCACGTGAGGCCACTCGTACGTCAAATTAACTGCACGCCAAACGGTAGAGGGCGCTTAAAGCGCTTGACCCATTTCGAGCGGCGAGCGTTCGGAAAACTTCAAATTAATGGATAAAACTGTTAAGCGACCATTGGTTGATTAAATAACCTAAAAGTGCTACTACAATGAATTAAATTCCACGTGTACCTTCTACCTCCATGTTTGGTTTGGTTTTCGTAACTGACGCGTTTGTGTTAGGCGAATTCCTGATTTATCGGTGCGGAGTACGATATGAGAAAAGTGTCAAATGTCAGTGTCAGCTGTCAGTCGACGCGATACCATTTTTTTACTATTTAAATCAAGGGCCTGACACGCTTTGTAAGAGAAAGATAGCCTTATTGCGATTCCTATGAGAGGAAGTAGAAAAAAGTGCGATGTTTTGTCCTTATCACCGACCGGACATTTTTTCATGGTCGGGTAAAAGTAATCTGTCATTAGTGTCAAGAAGATTGCAAAACAAAGTGGCAATATTTTGCAGTGCAATTTATAAGTGGAAAATTAATGATGAATTTGGTTTAAATAAATAATAATTTACCAATCATCAGATCCGTAGTGTTTGGTTGTTCAGTGCAAACATGGTGGGGTGTTCAGTGTTTGGCTGTAAAAGCAATTTCGACCGAAAAAAGGCGGATGTTACATTCCATGCGTAAGTACATTTTCTTTGAATTTTGGACCCGTGTTTATTTCTAAAATCTCACCGGAACCAAATTACTGAGCTAAATCATTAGTTATATCATGAGACAATAGATGAAATAGGAAAAATATGTGAATTAATTAAAAAATAACCTCCAAACATTTGACATACAAACCGGTCAAATCGCGTAGTAGAAATCTACCATAGAAGCCAGCTTAGCATTGATGTCCCACCATTCAGTCGGTTTATAATTCGATTTCGGGATACCAACAAATAATAAAAAAAAACCCCTAAAGATTACCCCACGTTTCGGGAATTTCAAGTAATTTGATTTTTTCAGTTTTTCAACAGAGGATGAATCCCGAAAAAATGGATTTCAGGACTGAGGGAACAGGAAATTAAATTGGGTAAAATAATCTATAACTGCTTATTACATATTTGTTTATTTATTGAAAAATAAAGTTATAAATGTAATATATTATTGTAAATAAATTACCTGTTCTAAATTGAAGTTTATTCTTTTATTCCAACAACTACATAATTTATCTGTGAAAGACAAAAAGGGGCATGGAAATAGTAAGCACTATCTGGTTACATTACTTACTACTTTCATCGTCTTGAGACTTAAACATTTAGCATGGTTCTTTGGGTGACGTGATGACCAGCAAGTCAAGCGGCGAGCAGGAAGGCCAGCGACCAGCGGCGAGCGGCGAGAACAAAATGTATAGATTTGGATCAGTGAAATCGCCGTTTGATGCAACGGTGATAACCGGTGACTATGTATTTATAGGTAAGATTATCCCAAAAAAAGTGGCCGGTCGAGATCACTTATTTTACGATATCGCCTACGATGTTGTGTAAATTTAGTTAGTGAGTCAAAATGGCGACTTAGTCACTATGGAATTTGATCACTTGTAACTAAGTACTATCCGACTAAATTTTTGGGGTAATTTTTTGCAACCATGGTATCCCCATATTTTGACGTCATAATATGAGAAAGACATAGCCCCGGTCGCTTGTTGGCGCATCTATAACTACAGAGTATATACTATATCTATGATTTAAATGAGTGCTTCCTGACTGGCGCGGATTGCGCGGTAGCGGGACGATGCGAAGGCGGTACTGCTCCGTTTCTGCGCATGATATTACTAGTGCGCAAACGTAATACTGACAGTATTATGTCAAGTGAGAATCTTTGCGACGTCAGTAAGTTTACGTCAAAGAAGAAAATGTCACATATCGATCACGCCCCGCCAATTCAGGAAGTCGCCTTAGGTTGCAACGCAAACTATTGTTACAAATTAATCAGAGCGCTGAACTCGGCGCGGCAAAGGTAATTTGAAAGTAGCTTGAAAAAGCCGATAATGAGGAATTCACCGCTAGAGGCGCTAGTGTGATGTCAGTCCTCCGAAATGTCACATAGTTTTTGGGTGGGTTACGCGGGTTTATTTCTCATTAGATTTTTGTGGTAACCATTTTGCAATGTCTGAGGTTGATAATGGCTAATGAGTTATGTAGGTACGGGTCAACGAATTTCAGTGCTTTGTGACAATTTTATCGTTCGTAAAATAAAATATAAAATAAATAAAATTCATTTATTCTTAAAAAACGACGAAAACTTATGTCATACTTTTTTCCGAACAAAAACTGCGCTATGATATGGATCGATCGCTAAAAAAAGGTTTATGTCACACCTAGCCATAAAGTGGCCATTATCGCACGCTCCGCGCGCGAAAAAACCCACTTCCTGGCCAGAGGGTGACATAAAATTTTGTACTTACCACGGGCGATAATAAATAAAGCCTCAGATCGCATATTTATCGCCCTTGCCTTCGGCTCGGGCGTAAAATACCTGCGATCTGAGACATTCTTTGTTTTATCGCCCTTGGTATTTAATGTACTATTACGGTTCGGTTTTAATGTATGAAATACGATTTCAACGTAAATTTGATTTTTACGCCCATAATAACCAATAACAAACTTTGACAGCTGGACTGAGAGCGCAGTGGCGCCAACTGATGAGCACAAAAACGGTAGCCCTCATTGGCTAGAATCTAGAGGATATTGACTACGTGACGAAGATCTCTCACTCCCCCACTCATAACAAGCGGGGTATTTTGAAGATCTCTCTTTCTCCCCTAAACAGGACACGATAATCATGTTCCCTTAATAAACTTATACTTGTTAGTGTATTGAGGCGTGCAATAAACAGTATTTGTACTATAAAGAAACACTTTAACATTAGTGTTAAAATAGGATTAATAATGGAATTAAGAGCATACAACACTCAAATGTACATATATAACAGTGTCATACTTAAATAATAAAAGTTATTAACCGGTAAAACAATATTTACAATTGAACCCTTCTAGAAACAGTTTTTATTTTTAACAAACATTGGAGTCATCTAAAATGCAGCATTCGATAAAAAAGCGAACACGTTCGATGTTCCGTTCGTTTTGGCGCTATGCCAGATTGAAATCGTCTTGGTCACCTTTGTAAAAGCTTAGCTTTAAAAAATCTTTTCACGTTTTATATAAAAAATATATTTACTGCAGTATAGATCAAAGTCAAATAAAAAATAAAACTCTAACCGTTTACGAAACTAATACTAGTAATATTATAAAAGGTTTTGCTGTTACATAGGATAAAAGCTCTTCAATCGACTTCAATCGAGTTCGCCTTTGTACTTTACTTCTCTTTCTGTAAATTATACCTATCTGTAATGTTCTTTTTTGTACGATAAAGAGTTTTACTACTACTTCTACTAATGGAAATATATGAAGAAACAGATTTTTTTCGGCACGTTATCCCATATTTATATTTTAAATCACGACTTACCTTGTCACCAAGTATTGACGTTGTGATGTAGGTATAACAATATGCCTCATTTCAAAGAAATGAGTCTGAGTGTGATGGTTGCACTGAAAAGGATTCGTAATACGTCTGTCTTTAAAGTGCGATTCACCATTGTCTAAGAGTGAACATTTACCAGAGATGTGCGAAGATGCAAATCCATACAATCGACTTCAATTATCAAGCTTGCGAGGTGTAAAATATAAAACATAAGACATCACCCCAAAACTCTAAAACATTTTCACTCGAAATATCGAATTTCTAGCGTGAAATCAAATACCTACGGACTCACCAGTTATTACACGTCGGAACCTATTTCCAACGCCAGAAATGTAGTGTTTAAATTTTGTTACCTAGCCGAAAATAGGTTAGCTTTTTTGCATTTTATCTCGTGTTTACTTTACGTTTTAAAAATTACATGGAATCACGTGATAAAACCTACTTTAACTATTGCTCTTCAAAAATCCCTGCCTCACGGTTGTCGTCCTTGCTTAAAAATAACATTACCTTTTGCAGATTTTCTGACGCACTTCCTTTCCCTATCTATGAGGGGAGGGGCTCAGTGAAGTATGGGTGGCACTCGAAGCGAAATTGTGTGGGTGTCCGCTTTCTCCTCCATCTTGTGTTTCTCCTTGCGTCGCTCTTACGCCGCGCGGATGACCTTCCTTCAGTACATCACTACGAAGATCTTCTTCCTTTAGTACATCCCTACCTTATCGAGGATCTCCTGGCGTATCTCCTCCTACTCCTCCATCTTGTGTTTCTCCTTGCGCCGCACACGACCTCCTTCCTTCAGTACATCCCTACCTTATCGCGAATCTCCTAGCGCATCTTCTCCCCTTCTTCCTTCATCTTGCGGTGTTTCTCCTTGCGTCGCTCCTCCGTCCCGCACACGATCTCCTTCCTTCAGTACATTCCTACCTTATCGCGGATCTCCTGGCGCATCTTCTCCCGCTCCTCCTCCATCTTGCGGTGCTTCTCCTTGCGTCGCTCCTCCGCCTCGCGGATGGCCTCCTGCCGTTCGCGTTCCGCCTCCTCTTCCTTCTCCTTGTCGTCGCTGTCATCACCGTCGCCGCCGACCGCGCCTAGAACAAGATTATTGTTTTTAGTATGATTGAAAATCCATACTAATCTTCCTAATATTCATCATCCTCCTAACGTTATCCCCGTACAATCGCATCCTGAATCCCCCAGGGATTCTGCTACCTAATCGCAAAGATTTGGAGAAGGCAGTAGTTTTTACAGAAGCGATTGCCATCTGACCTTCCAACCCGAGGGGGAACTAGACCTTATACGGATTAGGCTTATCAAGTGAGTGTGCAGGTGCACCCCTTGACTGTTAGAAGCCCGAAGGCCTCTAACTTGCAGGGATCTACGGCTTAATGTGCTTTACATGTATGTAGATATGTAAAGGTGCCTACATGTTGTCGATTTGAACTGATTCATTTGTGTGAAGTTTAGTGTGCAATAATAGTAGTTTATGCAACTGATACATAATGAGGGGCATTAAAACACGAGTGTGTTTTATGAAACGAGCCGAAGGCGAGTTTCATAATAAGGTCACACGAGTGTTTTAATGCCTAATTATGTACAGTTGCATACATTACTTTATCTACACACATATTATAACTACTCTAAGATGGGTTCAGAAACCGTAGTAAATAAATACAATAATTGTGTTAATACAACCTTTTTTGCACGGTTGCGGAATTATCGAAATCAGAACTGGCAACCGATACCTGAATGTTATTTTAAAAAGTAAAGAGTCCCTATTCTGATGTGATCATGTCGTTCTAGCTCAAATTTCGTGCGATATATACTAAAAAAACATCGAGCTGACATTTCGCATCGACTGAATTTGAATTTTCAGTGATACTAGAATAGGGACATGTCAACTTTGACATTTAAATTTTGACAGTTTTGTTTGACGTTTAATATTTTAACATCATATATGAGATTAAAATTAAAAATTATATTACTGCTGTAGCCTTAGCCACAGATAAGAAAATTGCCATAAATTCATTGAATGTTGAAATGAGAGTCATTTTCTACGGTTTCCGAACGCATATTAGAGGATTTATGATATGTGTGTAGATAAAGAGTATTTGTAAATTGTATTGTATGTTAAAATTTTATGATAAACAGGTAAATATATGAATGTTAGTTCAGGCAACCCCTTTCAATCATAATTAACATCGCGTGTGACTGCGCCACAATTATATTCAGATTGGAATGAAAATAAAATCGAACCGACATTGTTTAGTAAAAGCGTGTCAGGACAAAACAAGATGGCCGACGTGACAAATGCTCAGATTGACGTGAAATAGGTTTTTGAGCGGCCACGTTGAGCCACTCGACTGGATTGAACCGGTCGGAACCGGTTCGATCCGGTTACGGGTGCAAATGTGTTTTGTAATGTAATTGTTTGGGGTGCAGATGGGTAATTAAGGGGGTACAGCGATGCGAAATCTTATTGTGTTCGATTGTTTCGACGTTTTTGTCGATTCTCCTTTTTCTGTGATTAAATTATGATGATTAACTGACGCTTGTTGTTCTAAATTCCAAAACTCGTGAATGGATTGTTATAAACGTAGAGTGACACCACTAGTAATGGACACTTTAAACTGACAGCACCAGTAATGGACACTTCAATCCTAATTCAAAGATCATACGGTTTTAAATTAATTGTTCTATAAAATGAATGACTCTTATTTTCTTTTACATAAGACTCAATCATCAATGTAAATCATTGGTCCTTGTCCACTACTGGTGGTGTTATCCTAATGTAGCTTAGACATCAGGATAGGCAATAGGCTATATATTTATTTATATACGTAGGAAGTAAGCGATAGATAAAATCCAAGCTGATATATTTGTTTTTATCTTAATAATTTTTTTATTTTTTTTAAGATAAACGAGTCGGAATTTCTTCAAATGAAAGCCAGTACTAGCTATGGACCCTTGAAAATACACGTACACAAATATATCACTATATACTTATACCATAATTGAATTTATTCCCAAGTGCCAACCGCTCATTTCCAAACCGGAATGGCACTATTATTAAATTCATCCAGCGCCGTCCATCGCTATTCTCGGTATGCGACCCTTTGTACAAAACAGCCTAAGTTCATACAAAAAAGTTCTTGCTTACGACCCTTTGTGTAAGCGGTCCCGTAGCCACGCATACCTACACCCTGTATACCTCTTTGTACAAAAGAGCCTAAGATTACAGTCCACGTCAAAATTATGTATAAATTATCCGCCTTAATGCATTGGAATAAGGAGGAAAATTGTAAACATATGACTGACTGTACTAAATATAGTCGGTTATGACCTTTTTTCTAAGCGGTTTCGTAGCCCCGCATACCACTTCTTTGTATAAACCAGCCTATGCGCTTCAGAGAATGGAGTCACTTGAGACTTTTTGTATGAACAGTTTTACCACGCATACTCTCACGACTTGGATTAAACGGATTCCTGGCCTTATACTTGTGTGTATTGTGTATAGTATGTATTTCGCTGGGCGTAGTAAGAGGGAACAGCTTGAAGAATTTGGTGACCGAACGTGATTGTTCCGATAGCTCAGTTGGCTAGAGCGATTGACCGCCAGGATGTCGCAGCTTCAAAACCGGCTCGGAGCAAAAAAAATGTGCTACGTTAGGTTAGATTTAAATTAGGTTCATTCTACTATAGTATTGAGAGTTCTTAATACAATGCTATACCAACCAAATTTTCGCTATTATCTGGATCCAATTAAGGAGGAAGGAGCGCTCGTGGCCCAGCGACGCCTGCGTACCGCTTGCGCTTGCTAAGGTTAAGCAACGTGGGCAGCGGTCAGGACTTGGATGGGTGACCGCTTTGAGTGGTTACAAACTGAGCGCTCCCGTGCTTTGGAAGGCACGTTAAGCCGTTGATCCCAGTTGCTGTCTATGGCAGCAGTCGTTAAGCCAAGTTGGAGGCCTTCGGGCGGCTTGAGAACTTCTAACAGTCAAGTTGCCCACTCACTTGACAAAGCCTAATCCCACTAAGGTCTAGTTTCCCCTCGGGGTTGGAAGGTCAGATGGCAGTCGCTTTCGTAAAAACTAGTGCCTACGCCAAATCTTGGGATTAGGTAGCGGACCCCAGGCATCCTTCAGGATGCAACTGTACTGGGATAACGCTAGGAGGATGATGATGATCTGGATCCAATTAAGGTAACTGGTCGCTTTTAGAAACCATAAGTGAATATGGTGGAAGTGCACGTCCACGGTAAAGAATAAAAGCGACCACTAATCTTAAATAAAAAATGAGGTATTAAGTTGGTTAGCGACCAGATGCGATGAGTCGGTGAACAAGAAGTACGCGTATTCTCATTTTTTGAACGAATACTAAATACAAACCGTACGATTCACTGTTCTTTTAGGATCCGTAATAACTTTGCCGTTAGAAGCAGGTAGGAGTATACAGGTAGAAACTCATAGGAAAACCGAACACACTACAGGAAGCAGTAAACAATATAAAGACACTGATAGGTTTCATACAGGAACTAGGATGGTTAGAGTAGCGCTACCCCTTTTTCACGCAAAATAGGCACGTCGACTTGCGGAAAATGCCCAGTGTCCGCCCGCTATGTGACATTTTCTTCTTTGACGTAATCTTACTGACGTCGCAAAGATTATCACTTGACATAATACTGTCAGTATTACGTTTGCGCAGTAGTAATATCATGCGCAGAAGCGGAGCAGTATCGCCTTCGCATCGTCCCGCTACCGCGCATCCCGCGCCAGTCAGGAAGCACTCATTTAAATGTAGGGGCGCAGTAAAAAATGGTACCGAGTCGACTGACAGCTGACACTGACATTTGACACTTTTCTCATATCGTACTGCCTCCGCACCGACAAATCAGGAAGTCGCCAAATGCTCTCAAACTGACTCAGATCGCAAAATCGGCGCAGCGACCCACTTTAAGTAGCTTCTTTTCAATAACAATTTAATTTCAATCCCATCTAGTTATCAACTGATACACTTGCATCAGTACAAGTGAGACTAATTTAAGTGAGTGAGATTATTCAAATATCTTTTTTATTCTAATTTCGGTGTGCAGCAAAGTGAGTATTCAATCATATGTCTTATATCATTCTTGTGTTAGCGCTAGAGATGAGTGAATGTTACGACCACGCTTGACTGGTGTTAAAGCGAGATGGAATTTAAGAACCGACCTGTCTTAGACCAATCGAAGTAGGACGAATAACGACGTAGTCACAGTGAAATGGTAGGAATATAGACGACCAATGAACAGAGCAGGATAGTCTAAATCCATGTATTTGTTATCTTCCTAAATCATTTAAGTCTGAAATGTAATATAAACTGCGCACAGAGGAACACGGAATTCGAACAATAATACACATGAATATCCCGTTAACATATCACCCGTTAAGCATCCAAAAATAGACCTTATCTCGTTGCAATAAGGTCCGCAACTGTCCCACATATCCTTTATACTAAGACAGAATTTACTCCACAGAAATTATAATGAAATATTTATGCAGATCGCAATGCTCATTTCACAAACACTATTATTGGATTCCTCTCATTTTCATGGCCAGACAATGCGGATTAAATGGTGCGAATGTGACGAGAACTCAATTCAATTTATTGTGGAAATAGCTCGATAACTCATACCATTAAGAAAAGGCACTTGGAGCAATTCAATTACTAATTGATCTTCGCCACGTCTGCCGCTGACAGAATAATGATACGCGCGACTCAGCGTTTTGAGAATGCGGTCTTTTTTAATTAAATATCTTAGGTTGCACGCTGAATATTTATCGTGAAATTTTATTGATATTTTCGTCATGGCTACCCAGTCGCACGCGCGAGATGTCTGCGGAAAAAATATCTATTTTATGTTTCAGATTGTTTTTTGCTGTTGTGTGTTTAACTTCAATAATTTCTTGATTATTCTACATTGAGAATGTATTTAGGTGTTTTAGTGATTTCATTATTGTAAAATTGTTATCTAAATATTAATGTGAGATTGAATATTGAGAAACAAAGGAATGAGACCCACCCATGAGACTACTTATATTTCTTTTCTTACTTTCCCCCTTTAGAATCTCATTAAACATTTAGGCGTCTTCCTGATTTGTCGGTGCGGAGGCAGTACGATATGAGAAAAGTGTCAAATGTCAGTGTCAGCTGTCAGTCGACGCGATACCATTTTTTACTACACCCCTACATTTAAATGAGTGCTTCCTGACTGGCGCGGGATGCGTGGTAGCGGGACGATGCGAAGGCAGTACTGGTCCGCTTCTGCGCATAATATTACTACTGCGCAAATGTAATACTGACAGTATTCTGTCAGAGTGGGAATCTTTGCGACGTCAGTAAGCTTACGTCAAAGAAGAAAATATCACATATCGATCCCGCCCCGCCAAGTCAGGAAGTCGCCTTATCCTACCGAAAAAGTGCATAGAACCCTTTATGTAGGTATAGGTATAGATTTTTATGAAGATTACTTTTAATCTCAGAACATTTTTTGCTATGGGCAATATTACCTTTTAAGAGTTTTTTTTGACGAAAAACTAAAAGAATTGACCTATTCCTTCGTTGACGGAAAAAATAACCATAAAATCGAATATTAAGTACAAGAGCTCTTGGAAAATCATAGAAAATTTTAGAAAATCGTTGAATGCAGTTTTGTTTCTTTTTTAAAATAAAAGATTTTTTCCTTTCTGTATCTAGCCTGTATATGCGCGTAAATTCTCGACTATTGACCACAGATTTTTGTAAATTTGATATCGGAAGCGAACAATGAAAACAAACTCTTAGAAAAAAAAAAAAATATGCGATAAAGCGATAAAGAAACGGTAAATTTACACCTCAAGCCCGAAACGCACTGACAGCGGTAGCGGGGCGGGGCGTCGCGGTGCGGAGGCGGTACCGGTTGTAATATTCGAACTAATATGAAAGGGTCCGCACAGAAAACCGTCCGGGGAAAAAGCGTTCTGTGCGGACCCTTTCATATTAATTCGAACATTACAACCGGTACCGACTCCGCACCGCGCCGCCACCGCTGTCTGTGCGTTTCCAGCTTCAGAGGTGCTAGAGCAGAGTATACCCGAAGTGGCGAGAGGCCCGCTACGGTATTTATACCTCCCTTCAAACAGTGAATACCCCGATCAACGCAGCGAGCCCCCGTAATTGGATTTCTGCGCCTCAACTCCTGAATTGTAAGCGTTGATTGGGTTAAGTTCGGCAAAGTGTACGCCTTGCCTCTCACATGCAAATTTCAATGTTTTATGTGCCGTTCGTCAGTCAATAGACACAGGGAGGGGGTTCCGTTTTGGAACACTTTAAGTGCCCCTCCCGCAGACTAGATTATCATAGAGATCAGCCCTATGGACATTTACCAGCGCGCTGTCAAAAATATCCAACCTTTCTATAATAATAAAAAGATTTTTTTACTAAATTATATTGCTACAAATATGAACTTAAAAATTTTAACCATCCAGAGGTTGTAATGGAAGAGATCGCTCTTGAGCACTTACGTATCGCCGTTTTCTTTCTGCTTTTAACTGATTAATTTGTTTGAAATAAAGATTATTTGTAATGTGTTGTATTGTAAATGTATGATATTAATAATGCAACAAGAATGAGAAAATCATTGTTCTCAATAAGGTTTTATTGATAAAAATTACGTAAGTAAGAAAGATGTACAAATTTTCATGTACACATCACTTGGAAAACGTCATATAAAGTGCATTTGGAATACCAATAGACTTTGAAAATGGCAAATATCTACGACATAAACTTAACACTTAAGCAAAAGAGGGTCGAACTGAAAATCAGCACATGCTGAGTTCGCTGCTTTTGGGACATAACAATAATATATAATAATGCATGTATCTACTTTTTAGGGTTCCGTAGTAAACAAGAAACGCCATGTCCGTCCGTCCGTCTGTCCCCCGTTTTTCTCAGTAACAGTTAGTACTTAGAAAGCTGTAATTTGGCATGAGTACACATATCAATGACGCCGACAAACGGTAGAATAAAATCTTTAAAAAAATGTTTGTTTAGGGTACCTCCCCTACATGTAAAGTGGTGTTGCATTTTCTTTTTCTTCCAAACCCCGTTTCGTGTCGGGTATCGTTGGATAGCTCTTAAGGTTTTCTATAAGGTTTCTAAAAGCATTATTTGATTAAAGAATTGGTTGGCGTGATGTTAAGCCTTGCGTTGCAAAACCAACTTTCGTACAATTTCCATTGATACCTTAGATAATGTTGTTAATTCTGTCAAAAACATAGTAAATATAAGTTTGCGAATTTTTGAGTCCGCATAATGTAACGGATAGACGACTACGGAACCCTACCTTGCGCGTGGCCCGACCCGCACTTGGCCGGTTTTTTTGTATCTGATGTGTGGCAATAATATTATTTCTTTCTTTCTCTTAATACTTCAGAAATACATACGCCCCTGAAACGCTTATCAAGGCGTGTGTTAGATGCTGCCGCAGCAAGTGCTTCTAGTTTGGTAGATACAATACTTGCCATTTTCAAAGTCATTCCAATGCATCTCACGTAAAACTGGACACGAAAAACGCCACATCCGAAGCTGTGTTAAAGATTTTCCCGATTCCCGATCGCAGCCATTCATCCGGATAAACAAACAAGTAATAAACTACGTCAACACGGATAACGAGCGGTAAAAATATCATAAAGGTTATTATTGCATAGCATTACACTTTAATATTTGGATTGGGATTGAGAAACGTAATTTTTGTTTTATTTCAGCACAACGTGAGGATAAATTAAAGTGGCGACCGCACCTGTATCCATCATATCTGTAGGTATTCCCGAGTTCATTTAACACCGTAAGGCGACTTCCTGACTTGGCGGGGCGGGATCCATATGTGACATTTTCTTCTTTGACGTAAACTTACTGACGTCGCAAAGATTCTCACTTGACGGAATACTGTCAATATTACATTTGCGCAGTACTAATATCATGCGCAGAAGTGGAGCAGTACTGTCTTCGTAATCTTCGTATCGTCCCGCTACTGCACAAGTGCACATCCCGCGCCAGTCAGGAAGCACACATTTAAATGCAGGTGCGTAGTAAAAAGCGTTACTGAGTTGACTGACAGTTGACACAGACATTTGA
This sequence comes from Cenopis cana, assembly GCA_951800055.1. Lineage (NCBI taxonomy): Eukaryota > Metazoa > Arthropoda > Insecta > Lepidoptera > Tortricidae > Cenopis > Cenopis cana. Next base: position 12,049,235 of record OX637493.1, on the reverse strand, counting down.
CGGTTTTCTCATATCGTACCGCCTCCGCACCGACAAATCAGGAAGTCTCCTTAAGGTAAATACTGACGCTGACGCATCATCCGTCGAGATGTATGAGGCCTGTACTTCTAGTAGGTATAAGTTTTTTTTCGAAACAAAACACAAACGAACGCGTTTGCGTTTAGTCAAAACGCCGTTTAGGCAAACGCCTCCGCTTGCGTTTTGTTTCAAAAAATATATATACTAGAGGCAATGATAATGACGATGATTATATTCTAGTGGTTGAAAACTGACGCTGGTCGATTAGTTGGCGTAACGACCCTATTGTTTGCTCTCACACGTCGACACACAACAGTGTAAACATCTTGCCCTCTACAAGTCTACACTCCTATAAGGAGGCCATATCGGCCTCGCCCCAATTAATTTTACGAGCCTGTTTACCCGACGGACGCCGTTCAACGACTTTGTTGTTCAATAATTACGCTGTCAATATACGTATGTTTGCATAATGTCTCGTTGAGTAAAAAATAAATGTAGGGAATCTTACACAACAAGTGAGTGACATATATATAGTCCTCCTCGCCGTGTCCGGCGACAGTGACTCCTTCAGTCTTTAGGGTTATTATGGAATGCTTTTATGTGACTCGCAAGTAAGGCGACTTCCTGACTTGGCGGGGCGGGATCGATATGTGACATTTTCTTCTTTGACGTAAACTTACTGACGTCCCGCGCCAGTCAGGAAGCACTCATTTAAATGTAAGGCCACAGTAAAAAGTAGTACTGAGTTGACTGACAGTTGACACCGACATTTGACAGTTTTCTCATATCGTACCGCCTCCGCACCGACAAATCAGGAAGTCGCCTAAATGACAACACAGTGAACAAAACAGTGACAACAGTTTGCTTTTCTTGTCAGGTGTGTTCATGTATTAAACACAGACGTACATTAATTAAATATATCAAAATTAAATATGGACTAAAAAGGTAAGAATATCCAACGAAAGTAACATTGTGTCAGCAATAAAATACCGTTTTTATTATAATTACGGACTTTTCCGTAAATGTTTATTAACTATGTTGTCCCTAAATCGCCTCTGCCTTGGTAAATGTTAAGAAAGACGATGTGAACGCTTAACTTCATTAACCAGCGTCTGTATTACAAAGTCGTTCCCATCAATCAACTGACTACATTTTCATTCAACGCATCAAAATCAATACCACAAGTTGCATACCGAGCGTCCCCTCCTAGCTATACTATATTATGATATAGCTGTGCTGCCGCTTACAGGCTAGCTATACTGTCCTATAGCAGCCTAGGTCAACGCTCCAGACTAGGCTGACAGACGCACATCTACCTAGGGACGGTCAGGGTCGCCATGATCGAGTTACAAAATGCAGGACTGACGCAGATTACAAAGTCGCAGATTAGAAGAGAATTTATTATACCTTAACACTAATGTTTTTTTTAAATTAGAGTTTCTATTACAACCATACGATTTTAGATAGTGTGTAATAGTGTGTAAGTAGAAGAAACTACCAAATTAGTGTTAAATAAAATTAGAATTTCCAATTATTATTATGCCAATGGAATAAGAAGTAATTTGCAAGTGTTCTGTGTGTTAATGAATCGTCATTATATTAAAATTTATATTATGTATAACAACACAAATCAGTAAAAGAAAACACTTTTTCCAATCATATAGTTACATATATATTTCAATCCATACCAGTCTTTGAATAGGTGAATATTTTCGACAGCGCGCTGCAAAATTCTATAATCCTATGAAAATCCAGCGTTTCGCGAAACAGAGCCGCGTTGGACATCGGGCAACGTGATCCACAAAAATGGTCCCGCCGGAAGACCAGCGCTGACTTGTGAGTCGAGTCAGCATTATGCTGAGGCTAGGATTATGTTGTATATATTATATACAACAGACAAAACTAACTAATAAATAAACTAATAAAATTGCCACGAAACGGGCCCGCCTCAGCATATATATATTTTCAAACACTTTCATTTCCAAGTTTTTCGTCGCTATGCATTTTCCGCTAATCACATGGTATTGGCTACGCGCCTAATACGGGCAGAGCGCCCGTTAGGCGGATTCCGGGCAGTAAATGCGTTAAATATGAAAGTCAGGTTGGACTCACGTGTTTAGCGTGTGTTAGAAGCGAGGGCGTCGCGGCTAGACCTCATGATTAAGGACCACGTATTGGTCCGAAACATGTCGAGACATATTCGACGTTAAATACGTGAGTGACTCGTTTATTAGGGTTCCGTACCCAAAGGATAAAACGGGACCCTATTACTTAGTGCCAGTTGCGCCAACGTACGAACACAGACCGGTCATCGTCAAATATGGCGCCGGCAGCTGTCATCCCATAGAAACTTGTCAAACTTTCCATACAATCAGATTTGACGAACACCGCTTACGATTACAGACGGTTTGGTGCAACCCAGCCTTAGACTTCGCTGTCCGTCCGTCTGTCCGTCTGTCACCAGGCTGTATCTCATGAACCGTGAGAGTGAGACATTTGAAATTTTCGCAGATGATATATTTCTGTTGCCGCTATAAGAACACACAATTACTGCCGCACTGCTGCGATGACACACGCTATTTATGTGTTCAATGTACTGTGTGAAGTCCTTCTATATCTGTGTGTCTTTTGTGAAGTGAATAAATGTTTTCTTTCTTTCTTAAATACAAAAAAAACAGAATAAATTAAATATTTAAGGGGGCTCCCATACAACAGACATGATTTTTTGCCGTTTTTATAGATAATGGTACGGAATCCTTCGTGCGGGAGTCCGACTCGCACTTGGCCGGTTTTTATTATATTTCAATATGGCTGAGACACACGGCAGTTTTGTATTTAAAATCAGGTTGGACTTGTCCAAATAAATTTGAAAATATGGCTACCCCAAGCTGCTCCCCTCTGATCATATAATAACACAACATAAGTCCGTCTAATCAGGGAATGGTAAATGTTTGCGATACGTATTATGATTTTTAGGGCTCGGTCCATGCCGTGGTCAATTTGATGTATTTAGTGTGTTTGTTTGGTAAATATCTTACGTTGCTAATTAGTTAGTGTAAGGCCTGAGTGGACGCTCGGAGCGGAGCGTTCGGCGTCGCGTCCAGCGTTGCGGCCGAGCGTCCATACTATTTGTGCGGCGGCGATTAAGGACACCAGTATGAGTTTCAATTGTTCGACATACACGCCCCGCTGGACGCAACGCTTGAGCGTCCACTCAGGTTCTATACTTAGGCTTTGTTGCTTGTGGAATTATTAAAATCAATGACTAAACTAACAGGCCTTATTAAGGCGCGTGTAAAGGCAAGGCCTGCTCCATACAAACTCTGTGCAGGTTTTATTCGTCGGTTTTGGCACTCCCGCGTTTAATTTTTTTTTGCTTGTGAATATTGGATAAACGAAGAATGTCAAGAAAAATATTCAAACATTTTCAAAATTATGAACAAAAAATATAAAAAATCTTGTGGTTCTGGCTAACAGAAAAAAACATACTGACCAAAAATCATAAGTGTAATGCAAACACAAGCAAAGAAAAACTTGCACAAAGTTTGTATCCTAGTTTTGTCCCAGTACAGTTGCATCCCCAATGATGTCTTTTCTAAGCACGCACCAGTATAAAAAAATGTAACATTATCTTACTACTTGTCTCATTATGACATCGCTTGATGAAATTATGTATTCAGTGTTGTAACGGTGGTCATTTGCTAATCATACCTGAAAATATTATACAAGATTTATTATATGGATGTAAAAGAGTATTTAGTGTATTGTACAGTCGTCAAATGTACAAAAACCTCCAACCAAACTCGGTTCGCGGCAAAATATCGACCGGCAAGTAGTACTCGCACGTGGTGCTATTATTAGCGCGGTCGATACTAACTCGCTTATGACGTAGCGTGGCAGCCATCTTTGTTGGTCTAGGGCCTCTGTTCGTGTTACAGTTAACATCGATGTAGCAACGCATATTGAAGAGTTCAAGAGTCAATTATTTGATACAGTACTTTTATCTGCTTATATTTAGGGTTCCGTACCCGAAGGGTCAAAAAAACGCCCAGATGTCCGTCCGTCCGTCTGTCCGTTCGTCCGTCCGTCGTCTGTCACACAGGTTTTACAGCCAAACGGTTGAAGCTACAGGCTTCTTCATTTACACTGTATAAGCATCTTGTTGGCCCGAAGCCATACAAATAGTCAAAACTTATTTTTAAATGTTTTTAAGGGGGCCCATACAGCTAAAGAGGGGCGCGAACCTTTTTTTTATCTTACCCTATCGAGTGGGGTATCGTTGTTAAGAGCTCATTGAGTAGATACTTAAAATATTTTTAATTAAAAAAAAATATTGGAAAACAAAGGAATGAGAAGCCACCAAAGTCAGCATTTTTTACGAAATTTTGTTCCGAAGAATTTTTTAAGTTCCCAAATAACTATAAACTTAAAATTTGGTAATAATGTTTGTTATTACGTATATTTTACCAAAAAATACTAATATATTGATAAATTAGATTTTTTTCTTTGAAATTTATAAAAAATTTTTTTTTTTGAAATTTTCTTTGAAATAGAAATCAACTTAACTTTGCGGTCGGTTCGGAACCCTAAATGTGTGAAGTCCGACTCGCACTTGGCCGGTTTTTTTTTATTAATCGTAAGGCATTAGTTTCGAACCGTGAGATCTTTGAGAAGACAGTACGGTTGCCAGTGGGTACTTTACCTACGGACGTGGTGCAACTTTGACCCCACTTTTGTCAAGTGAGTGGGCAACTTGACTGTTGGAAGTTCTCAAGCCGCCCGAAGGACTCTAACTTGGCTTAACGACTTTTATCTATTAAGGAAATGACACTTGGTCATATCATCCGTAAACCGAACTCCCACTTGTCCAAGAAGGCTCTGACTTGGCAGATCTGATACCCGGCAGGCGGAAAATAGGTCGACCCAGAACAACTTGGCGGCGTTCTTTGGATGAAGAGTTTGGCTCTCTGGGGATGAAATGGGAAGAAGTAACCCAAATTGCTCAAGAGAGAGTTGATTCGAGCCCTACACCCCAGCAGAGGGTAACGGGATAAAGAAAAGAAGAATTACTTTTATCTGAGCCATGGATGTGTTGAGCTTTATATGTGTCGCAGCCGGATTGTATAAACCACCGTTTTACATACGGCTAGCCGTTTTACAAAACAGAGCCGTTTTGTAATACGGCGGGTTAACGATTAGCCGGATCGTCATTGCAATACGTTCTACAATATGGCGGCTCACGTTTAGCCGGATTGTACTTGCCGGATTGCATAGTCCGCCGTTTTACATTACGGCTAGCCGTTTTACAAAATGGCCGGATTGTCATTGTTAAACAGCGCTGCGAGTGTTAAAAATGGGAACTAAAAGCTGTCAAACAGGTGACAGCTAATACGACGCTATTTTGTGAAAAGGCTAGCCTTACGGCGAATTATACAATCCGACTGAACCGCTTTTTTACATTACGACTAGGCGAATTAAAGAATGCAAAGCGCCGAACACATTTTGGCGGATTTTCAATCAGCCATATTCAATCCTATGGCGGCGGTAATACGATTTGCCTGCGACATACGAAGTATGTGTCACAACTACAATAATGGCCATCCTGCGCACGTGAGACAAAAGTACTATACCTACCTACTCGTACTGGTTTCATTTTACTATTGTCTTATTCAAAGATTACATAGAATTTACATATTTTTAAACAACTTTTTCGGAACGGCAAAACTTTGATTAAAATATTTCCGAAACAATCGTAAACGCCCAGAGGCGCACTCGATTCGGCTATGATTTTTAATTAACTGAATAATAAACCTTTTAGTTTATTTTCGGTTTCAATAAAATCAAATTTTGTAAAGTAAAATTAATCTTAATCTGGGCGCCAAGCCAGTGTATTTCCACTCACATCTGAAGTACCTAAGCAATTCATTTAAACAATATCAAAATGTTTTCCAAAACGCGCGTTTTACTCTTAAAATACGACGATTGCAATCAAGCTAAGCCAACGAGAGAGTAACATAATGTGACAATCCACATTGAAAGGTACCTTATTGGCGGCAGGCGTATTCAATATTAAGCGTAAGTGCCGAACATTCGGACATACGAAAGCGAAAGAATTTTTGCCTAAACTGAAACGGAGACGCTCCTCTTACTCGGCTAATGTTTATAATCCTCGTGAAATACATCCCAGATCTGCCCGCTGTTGGCAGATTGGGGGAACCGATTTCGGGCTTTCGCCCATGATCGGGGACGATCCCTGCGAACCGTTGAGACGGTTCGGTCGTGGGGGTAGGTCGGCCTATTCGTCCGTGGCGTGCGGGCGGGGGGCGCGCTGAGGTCCGGTTGGTCGCGCTGCGGCGGCCTGCGGTTTGCTCTGTTGCGCGCTCGCTCGCTCGCTTCGGGATGGGTTAGGTTAGGTTAGGTTAGGTTAGGTTGGGTTATGCGGGGGGGCGGGGGGCTGGGGGCGGCGAGGCTAAGAGCTCTCTCGCGTAGGGCCTGCCCTCTGGTGGACGGGCGTGTAGTGGGGCGATGTTGGAGAGATGTTCGTGTCCTGAAGCGTCGGCTCTGGCGAAAAGGGCTCGCGTGAGACGAATAATGAAGTCGTCGAGTGTTTCCAGTTTCAGGTCACGGTGGAGTGCGGCGTTCGTCATGAAGTATGGCGCATGGGTGAGGATCCTCAGGCAGCGGTGCTGTCGGGCTCGCAGCTGGGCCTTTCTGGTGTTGGCCAGCAGGGCGTACCAGGCGGGGGCGGCATAGGTTATCCTGGTCCTGACGTACGTCTTGTAGATGTCTACTTTCGTACGTAGTGGTAGGTTCGACACTAATACAGGAACCAGGAGGGCGGTCGCTTGCTTCGCCGCGTTGGCAGCATGTTTGGCCTGCTGAGCCATGGTGAGGCGGCTGTCAATTTTCACCCCTAGGTAGGTCACTATGGGGGACCAGGGTATGGTGGTGTCCATGAGCGTCAGGTTAGTGAACGGCGTGGTCTTCTTCGTGATCGCGATTGCCTGGGTCTTAGTCACGTTAATGGAGAGGCGCCATTTCGCCAGCCAGGCCGGTAGCGAGTCTAGCGCGCGCTGTAGTTTGGCGACAGCGATCTGCGGCTTGAAGGAGGACGCGTAGTACGCCGCGTCGTCCGCATAGAGGGCAAGGTGGACGCCGTCTGTTGTAGGAATGTCGTCGGTGTATAAGGCGTAGCAAACCGGCGAGAGGCAGCTGCCCTGCGGTACCCCTGCAGCGATGTTGCGCTCTGTTGAGAGGACTCCGTCGACTCTCACTGTAAACTTCCGGCCGTGGAGGAATGACGCGACGATCTGGGTTAGGCGGCGTGGGGCGCCTGCTTGGTCCAGCTTGGAGATAAGCCCATTGTGCCACACTCGGTCGAAGGCCTTCTCCATGTCTAGGAAGGCGGCCACAGTGTGCTCCTTTTTGTTCGACGCGAGGGACATGTGGTGCAGCATCCTCACTAGCTGCAGCGTGGTACTATGTTCCGCCCTAAAGCCGAACTGTTCGGGTCTGGGCTTGATGTACTGCAGGAGATGTGGGAGCAGCAGACGCTCAAAGACCTTCGACAGCGCCGGCAGTAGGGCTATGGGACGGTAGCTCTCGGGGCGCAGGGGGTTTTTTCCGGCTTTCGGGATCATGATCGTCACGGCCAGCTTCCAAATCGAGGGAAACGTCCTCGTACGCGCGATCCCATTGAAGAGGCGGGTTACAGCCGCTATGCTTCGCGGGGGTAAGTGGCGGAGGGCAGTGTTGGTAATGCCATCGCCGCCCGGGGCTTTCCTGGGTTTTGTTTTAGCCAGCATTCTTGCCACGCTGCTCGGCGTGAAGATGATAGGGCAGTCGTCTGGAGGGGTGGCGGTTGCGAGAATGTGGTTAGTTGCAGCTTCTGTGGTGTTTACGTGCTCCAGGTCGGCGGTTTCATTTGGGCGGAATTGGCGCTCGAGATGATCCGCGAAGATCTCTGCTCTCGCCTCAGGGCGGTATCTCATGTTTCCGTCCTCGTGCATTAGAGGTCTGATAGGTGGGGCTTGGCCAGCCAGCGAACGACAAAGGCGGTGCAGGCTGCTCCAGTCCGAGTCGGCATCCGCAATGCGTTCGTCCCACTCTTGCCCGCGCAGCGTCGTTAACTCGTCCTTAATTCGGGCGGTCAGTGTGTTCAGCCTGGCCTTAATGCGTGGGCAGCGGTTTCGTTGCCACAATTTGCGGAGGCGGTTTTTCTGAGTCCGCAAATGTTGGATGTGGCGGGGGAGGCGCTGTTGATTGAAGGGCCCCGGCCCTTGAGGGGGTGGGGGGCGGCGGCTGTGGGTGACTGCGGCTTGTGCGCATTTGGTGATGTCCTCGGCGAGTCTGTTGACATCATCGGGAGTGTGGATCGGTCTGTTGGGGGTCCGGGCGTCCATGAAGTCGGCAAACTTCTCCCAGTCGATGCCGGGGCGGCGATGCGGGGGGTGGATTCTTAGCGGCTCGCCTGCGATCACCATTAGGACGGGGAGGTGGTCCGAGCCGAGATCGTCTTCCGTGGCTTCCTGGTGTATGGACATGTTGGTGAGCCCCTTGTGCACCGCTACGTCCAATACATCTGGGGTGTGTGTGGGACACGTGGGGTATCTCGTCGGGGTTTCAGGACCCGCCACTGAGTATCCGTGGTCCTCAGCATCTTGGAGTAGGCAGCGACCGTCTGGGTTTGAGGTTAGTGAGTTCCAGGCCGGGTTTTTACAGTTCCAGTCCCCGGCTAGGATGGTGGGAAGCGTGGGGTCCAGCAAGGTCCGGACTTCGCTTGGGTCCAGGCGGAGGCCCGGGGGCTTGTAGATCGCGTAGATATGAGCGCGTCTGGCCTGGATCAGGATTTCCACGCCAAGCGCTTGAAAGGTGGTCGGGTGAACTGGCGGTATTATCTGGTGGATAATATTCCTCCTCACCAGGATTAGGAGGCCCCTGTATGCCCTGCCGTTTGCGGCGGGCTGTTCATCTTGCCGATAGGAGTGGTAGTTGGCGATTTTGAACCGGTCGGTAGGCTTCAGCATGGTTTCTGAGATGAGGGCCAAGTCGATATTTTGTTCCCGTAGAACTAGCTGTAGGGCGAGTTTTCTCCCCCTCAGCCCTCTAGCATTCCAGTGTATGGCCCTCAGTGGCTTTGTTATGTCAGAGAATGTTGTAGCAGAGTGGTAAGGCCTCGGATGATCACCGGCACTGGATCCGATCCGGTCCTGATGGCGGTGAGCACGCTATGGAGTATTTGGAGGGCGCTCTCTACGACCTCCATTTTAGCTTCCTGCGTTGTTTGCTGGTGGCTCGGCCGGCGATGCGCAGGGGCCGGCGGGGTGGGGTATTGTTGAGTCGCAGCCGCGGGGGGCGGGGGGGCGATTGAGTGTCGTTCCGGGCGGTAGTTGGCGTGGGCCGTTTCCGCGGCTACCTCCTGTTGAGTGGAGGGGGCGGGCGCGGCGGGGGCGGCGGCGGGGGGTGGGGCGAGGGGATCTTGCCTCCGATTTTTATATCGGTTTCTCCCGCCTCTTCTCTGACGACGTTTGGTTTGGGGGGGCTCCCCTGGGTTATTGGCGGGGGCCATTAGCGTGGTGCTTGTGGGGTCGGCTTCTACGTGGTTAACCGCTACCGGAGTGGTGGCGGCAAAGCGGACTCTGGGGGCCTGTCTCTGGCCGGTGACGGATGCCGCAGAGGTGTAGCGGCGCATCTCGCGGCGGTACACGGGGCATTTTTGGGCATTGTTTGCCGTGTGCGGGCCGTTGCAGTTTTTGCATGTGGGGACTTGGTCCCTGGGTCTGGTGCATTCGCTCGCGAAGTGGGGCTCGGCGCAGCGGACGCAGGCGATCTCTCTGTGGCAGTTTACGGAGGAGTGACGGAACTGCTGGCATCGGTGGCATTGGGTTACGCCGCGGGGGCCTCTCCACCCCTCGATGATGACCCCCGGCATGCACAGTAGTTCCTGAATGTTATAGATAGAGTTTGCTTCCGGTGTGCGCTCTATCGTGGCGTAGAATATGCAGCCAGGGCGGTCCCCGCGTCCTCTGATATGCCGCACGTACTGTGCGTTGTATCCGAGCGCGATGAGTTCGTCCATGATTGCCTGCGGGTTGGTTTCCGCTGGCAGGCCTCTTATGCAAACTTTCAGCGGCAGTTTTTCTTTTAGCTCGTAGTTGTGATACAGTATATTGTCGTCTTCTTGTTTGGCTTTTCTTAGGTATGAGTCGACCGCGTGCCATTCGTCAAGCGTGGTCGGGGAGAAGCGTACGCCTGATCCGTGCGGTCGCGCGTTGGGCGCGTGTCCGAGGATGTCTTTGAGGGCTTTGAAGTGGTCGTGCCAGTTGGGTAGGCACTGTACCTCAAAGCGTGGGAGGCGGTTGGCGGCCGGTTTTCCGGTTGTGTTTTGTGGTTGCTCCTCTTCTTCGTCCGGAGCTTCGGTTTCTAGTTCGGGGACCTCTTCCATGTCCTCTGCGGAGTCCTCTGCGTCGGCCTCTTCGGGGACGCGGGCAGTGTCCATAGGGGACAGGTCGAGGCGCGGGAGGCTGAGAGGTTGTTGTTGGTCTGGAGGCGATGTTGGCCCCCTCTTGCTCCCAAAAGGGGCCGAGGCGGAGCTAGTTGTGGGCTTTGGTGCTGGGGTTTGTACCAGTGGCGGCGATTCTGCTGGGTTCATGGCCGTTGGAGGCGGCGTCTGTCTGGCTTGCGGGGGAATGTACCCCTTGGGACGTATTGGTGGGGGCTGCGGGATAGTCGCAGGCCCTTTTGGTGTCGCGGTATTTCGCGGCGCGGATGTTTGTGGCGGGGCCGCGCGGGGCCCGGCGCCTGTCGCGGGCGTCTTGCGGGGCGCGGGGGTGCCCTTGCCCGCTCCGAGGGCGGGTGGGGGGCGTGGTGCGGTTGTGGCTGCCGCTTTGGGGCGCTGCGTTGCGGGCGCGCGCTGCGGTTGTGGTGGTGGCGTCTTAGTGGAGCTCGTGGTTGCGGTTGCGTAGGAGGCTGTTGTTGTTGTCTTGCGCGCGTCTGCAGGGCGTGCCCCTCGCGGGGCAGCATTCGTGCGCGCGTCGGGCGTCCGTGTCGTGGGCGGCGTGGTCGAGGCTGAGGTGCCATCGCCTTGCGCCGTGAGGGGTGCGGTCGTCGTGGTGCCGTTGCGCGTCATCGTTGGCGCGGTACTCGTGCGGGTCTCTGTTGCCTGCGGTCCGGGGGGCGCGGGGGCGGCGGAGGTGTGGGGGGCGGCGGCAAAAGCAGCGGCCGCTGACGTTGTTGCGGCGGCTAGTTCCGCGCTTGAAGTAAAGTCATGAGGTCCGGCAGGTCCGAGCTGGCCTAGGATCGCCTGAATAAGCTCGGCGGGCCTAGGGAAAGGGGCCTCGCCGGCCCCTTCGCTCGTGGGGGTCCCCGGAGTGCTCGGGGAGCGTGATGTTGTGTTCTTGAAGGCCGCCGCGGATGCGCGAAGCACGTTTTTAAACGCGCTTTGGACGCGCGGGTCGCGGGCGACCCTAGAGGCGTCCCCGATGCCGCGGGTGCGCCGGAATGTTCGTGGTCGCGTAGGAACTCTTGCCGACGGGTCCCTAAGGGACGGCGCCGTCGGTGGTGGCATGTTTGGCAATCTTGAAAACCCGAGGGTAGATCCAACTCGGGCTTTCTCACTCTACCCCCATCTTTGAGTACACAAAGGCGGGGGGAGGAGGGGTGTCAGTTCGGTTGTTTGGCGTTTTCTTAGCACGGTTCTTGTCGTGCAGCAGTTTCAGCGCGATCGCGGCGGCTCAGCCGCCCTTTCCCGCTTTGTCACGGCCTCGCCCGGTGAGACCCGCTGGTGGGAGGCCGGGCTCGGTGCAACTAGGCAGGTCGGGTACGGGAGAGCGGAAGGTGTGAAAAGTGCGATCCGGGCGCTTATTTTGGTGGTACACTTACGCAGCTAGGGCATACGAAAAGCATTCGAGAAGTTGAAACTGCGGCCGATCGGTATGGTAATGTTTATAAAAAAAAAAAAAATGCTCAATAACAAGTCATCTTAGGAAAAATCTTGATAGCGCGATTCAGGAATCAACGCGGGCGCTACATCGCCATCTACCGGATAATTTGAACAATTAAAGCGACTGCTGAACTAGTAACATGGATTACGATCTTGCTCTTTCGCGGTTAAGCTAACTAAATTGAGACAAACGTGTGCTACGTTCTTTGTAGCACCTCTACGTTGGCGTAGCTCTTCTACGCCGTAGCACCATGGTCGCAACATGCTAAGTCACTGATGAACAATTTGAGTATTTCGGAGGCGCGTCTCGTTTCAAAGGAGAGCTTTCGGGCACTCGGGCTCATTATAATAATTGTGCACGAAGTTTAAATTGAGCTTGCGAACTTTCGTTGTAATGCCAAAGTCATATTACACGAATGAACACATTGAATTTACTAAATTTTCTATGCATCAAAATATTAACGTGCTTTTACGACAGATTTGAAAAGTACAAGTACTTGATTTGTTGAAAGTGCTTAAATATCAACGGATTTTAAAATGGAAAATACATTTCGTTAGTGACTGCGAGTAATGAAATTTTTAAACGAACGCGTTTGCGTTCAGTCTCATTTGGTAAGACAACGTGCGCAGCGCCTCTGGTGGCGTTAGGTGGTAACTGTTTTTTTGCCATATACGGGCATGTTCACTTTAAAGTGTACCCCCTACTTTTTTTTTCGGATGTCAGTGATTTTGGGTATTCTGACTCAGAACCACGAGTACTGTTGATACAAATCTGTGTCAGTTTTGTGACGAGCCATATAAACAGCATGAAAAAAGCGTCACAAAACTGACTTTTTTTGGCGGGACACTTTCTTTCTTCGCGGAAATGGATAGTACTCGTGATTCTGAGTCAGAATACCCAAAATCACCGAGACCCGATAAAAAAAGTAGGGGGTACACTTTAAAGTGAAAATGCCCATTAAATTAAGACTAAACGCGTCCGTTTGTGTTTTGTTTCGAACAAACTTATACTAGACGTACAGAACACAATACAGACAATAAAGTTTCAAGTAGATGAAAACAACATGCATTCTTATCGCTAAAGAGCTAATATATCCCAACAATTTTTTCCAAAAGTGCCCCACCTTTTTTACCAAAACACGCCAATGTAAAACACGTTTTAATCCCAAGAACACAAGGTATATAATCTCCCACATCCTTCCACGGTAATCTGCCGCACAATGCCCGCTTTTAATTTACCGAGCTACTCAGCTGACGGCCCTAGACTAATATCCTTGTGGCAACCCTAGACAGCTCGAGGCTAGAGAGTGGAGGTGTGGACGAAGAACGACGTATCCTCGGTGTAGTTGTTATAGCACCAGTGGATTTGTGAGCTGTAGAGTTTGTTAGTGATATTTAGGCGACTTCCTGACTTGGCGGGGCGGGATCGATATGTGATATTTTCTTGTTTGACGTAAACTTACTGACGTCGCAAAGATTCCCACTTGACGGAATACTGTCAGTATTTCATTTGCGCAGTAGTAATATGCACAGAAGCGAAGCAGTACCGCCTTCGCATCGTCCGCGCATCCCGCGCCAGTCAGGAAGCGCTTATTTAAAGGTAGGGGCGCAGTAAAAAATAGTACTGAGTTGACTGACAGTTGACACTGAAATTTGACAGTTTTCTCATATCGTACCGCCTCCGCACCGACAAATCAGGAAGTCGCCTTAGAGTGTGAAGAAATAATGTAGAATTTCACTACACAAAAATTACTGTAGACTGAAAAAGAAAGAAAGTAACAAAATATATATAACTCTGTAAGAAAATTCTAAATATCATCGTAAAAATTTCGTAATTCTGTTATTCCCATTTTCACATTTATGATTTTGATGGGATCCCATTCATTATTCCGCATTGTATACAATTAACTTGTAAACTAAAATATCCCGCAACTTAAATAACTTTAAATAAACTTGAAAAAAGTTACCTCTTTCTTGTCTAAGTATTCCACAAGTCCAACTCAACAAAACTGGCTTCCCACTAACTTCTACTCGCATACATATTTCTTAAACTTACGCTCAAAACGTATGTTCTGAAGTTGAATGGCACTGAACAAGAACTTGTTGCAACTTGTCCCGCATTTCTTTCCGACCCTGTCGCATTTTAGTTAATTAAACGAGCGCAGCTGCTATCCACTTTATTTCCCGAATCACTTTTGCGATAGTTTTTTAGAAGACTACTTGAGACGACCGTTGCGTAGGTACCTATTTATACCCATTTTTTGGGCACTTTCCGGTGTACTCCTATTTTTTTTTGCAGATCTAGGTAATTTTGGATATTCTAACTCAGAAATGTCCTTGATTGTCCATACAAATTTTTGTGTCAGTTTTGTGACGAGCCATATAAACTGTATCAAAAAAACGTCACAAATCGGACTTTTTACGGAAATGAATAATACTCGTGATTCTGATTTAAAAAACCCAAAATTACCTAGATTCGAAAAAAAGGGCGTACAGCGAAAATATTTTTTTACCTACTTTAAAAAAAAAAGCCCAGCCGTGGGACCTATGTAGGCTACAACCTATAAAAATAATTACCTATTTATACATCGTACAGTAAAGGATAAGCCGAGTTATATATATACTTAATTATCTGTTTGACCAAATTTCTCATTCTCCAACATTGACATAATTAAATTCTCCAACATAAGGTCGTATGGATCTTTACAAATCAAGGAAAATTACAACTTTCCTCATAGTCTAACAATGCTAACCTACTTTCACATCGTCACGTTATAAAAGTGCTACGGTGAATCAAATTAAACTCATTACCATAAGCCGGTGAATGAGTTTTTGTGCTGACCACGCAAAAACCATGGTTAAGGAATTATGTCAAGACGGTGCGCCGCTGTGAATAGAAAAAGGTAGGGTGTTTCGTTATCGAATGTAGTAATTAATAAGAAACTTATAATTTTACTTGAAATTCTTAGGCGTGGTTTTTACAAATTACAAAAACTTGCTTTAAAATTCTGGTTTTATCTTTTTAAGCTATGACCATAGCTTTTAGTTTTTCATTGCAATGTCCTTTTTTAATTTAAATTGTTGAAAGAAATAAAAAAGAATTTGCTTACAGGCATGAAAATACTGAATGTAGAACTCATTATTTGTCATTTGACCGGTCAAACTAATTATGACAAAACATTTTTAGAAGCTTGTGTAAATTTTAACACTACGTAACGTTTTTTCAGTAACATGACAAATATTTCTACAGCAGAAATGTTACATAAATTAGGGAAGTTATGCAATGTTACAGCAATTACGCATTACTAGCCACAAGTACGATTAAGGCGACTTCCTGACTTGGCGGGGCGGGATCGATATGTGACATTTTCTTCTTTGACGTAAACTTACTGACGTCGCAAAGATTCCTAATTGACAGAATACTGTCAGTATTACATTTGCGCAGTAGTAATATCATGCGCAGAAGCGGAGCAGTACTGCCTTCGTATCGTCCCGCTTCCGCGCATCCCGCGCCAGTCACTAAGCACTCATTTAAATGTAGGGGCGCAGTAAAAAGTAGTACTGCGTTGACTGACAGTTGACACTGACTTTTGACAGTTTTCTCATATCGTACCGCGTCCGCACCGACTAATCAGGAAGTCACCTCAGAGTAGGTAACACTCAAGTCTACCTAATAGCTTATCACAAACAAAAGAAAACAGACAGATGTTTTCGCCCAGTATCGATTTCTGTAAAAATAGCGGTTCACCTCGTTAGGCCTGTAGCCCACTTTAGTTAGCCTTCATGCTTGGTCTAGATTGTTTATTATTTCAAAGCTAACCTCCTTTACGTAAGGTTAGGAGAGATAACTCATTTCAGCATAGATATACAAAGATACCAAAAAGAATATTCATAAAAAAGTATACTACGCAATTTGGCCGGTTTGCGTGTCCAATGTATAGCATATGGAAGAGTGCCTGTGCCTATAATCCGACCCTAAAACCTTTGAAAGATTGAGTGACAAGTGGGACTAATATAGATAAACTTACACCGTGTACTTACGTTTCGATAAATTATGGTAACTTATAGCTAAAAAAACTAAAACTAAACGTTCGATTAAGAGTTCAATTAGCTATCACTGAATGGTACTGATTCTTATTTATTAACAGGAAAATCTTTCTATTATTATATACAAAAGTCCCGTGAGCCAACTATGTGAATGGTATTAGATTCCCAGTTCAGATACAGCGTGTTCCATTTTCGCCGAACTAATAAAATGGACAGAATACAGAGGGTGTTTCGTACGATAAGCCGCACCGGCGTTAGATATTATCATCCTGTAGGTAGCCCGTGATGGGATATTATCTTTGTTTCTTTCTATTCTTTCTGATATTTTAGTTGGTTGACAACTATTTTATCTTCAAATCATCAAATAACTATTATTATTTCCTTTATTAATTTTGAAACTTAGGCTAGGTTGTTATAATATCTTTATAAAAAGTAAAATATAAAAATACACTTACAAAACAAAAATATTATAAAAACCTAACCTAGGGTGCCGCCGGCAGCGGGGCAGAGCCTAGGCTACCGGTGGTTAGGGCGACAGAGAGAGGAACCTCCTGACGGATAGCGCCGTGTCCAGGAGTACCGCCTTATGAACCTGACCCTTGACCCAACCATCTAGCGAGAGTCTCTTGAGGTGTTGGTCGAGACTCTTCGCTATTAGACCGTTCGCAGAATTACCTAAATTATTACTTTTGACGCTTAGAAACATCGCTAACAAATCTGGATTTTTATTTAATTATCACATAGCTCCCTCTATTTTTCGTAAGTAAATTTATTAATTATGACTATTGTATCATTATTTAATTGATAGGTAGAGATAGATTTATTTATAAATGTGCCCTTTTGGCCAATTTGCCAAGAAAATTTTTAATTTTTATTGAACTTATTATACACAGATCAGTACCCCGCATTATAATGAAATCTCCGTTCGCGTGTAAATATGGCAAATGGGCAAATTTTTACATTTAAATTGAATATAAACCCCTTCTTTAATTAAAAACTACTTAATTCATTGATTATAATATAAAAATCAGAATATATTAATAATAAGCACATAAAATACAATTGTAATTAAAAATAATCTAACTTAATTAATCTTTCTTTAATTTAACTTAAGTAATGATTAAAACCGCTGATTAACGACCCAAAGTAATTAAAGCAGTTTATTATTTTATTCAAATTCAGTGTTGTTAGTTCCAACAATAAATACAGAGTGCGGCATTACGAGTTTATGGAAACACTTAGTTTTAGTGCAATTACTCGAGTCTCCATTTTAATTGGAAATGCATATCGTTAAAGGCTTTAATTAACGGAATTGTGGTTATCGAATAAACTGTAAAGTGTTAATCGGCGGTGTATTAATTGGGAAAAAATATTGAATGTTTGTATAATATTGGAAACCATTTTGTGCTCGCCACTTCGTCTCCATACATGCTTTTTGGTAATAATGATAATTAAAAACGCTCATCAAAATAAATAATTCGGAAAAAAATGCGCCGTTAACTTGTACAAAGTTTCAATAAGGGTAGCCACAATAATATAAATAACATCATTATACATTTAACAAATCAAATATCATCATTACACTTGGTTATTATATTAGATTCGTGTTCAATTAATGTGTAATTTAACACACAGACAGACAACAAAATACAAAGAAAAGGGTCATACGGTATTTTACTCATACTCAAATCAGCAACTTTTTATTAAATGTCAAAAACGCTCTTAGGCCAGTGAAATCTTACAAATAAAAAAGCTAAAATCGCAAAGCGAGATGTAAAGCTGCATTTTTGGTATGTTATTCGCAACCCTTAGGAGTATGTGTGACTACATTTTGCAAGCATTAAAAAGTTGTGCTTCCTGTATGATACGCGAAAAACTGCAAAATTTTCGGACTTTTTTCAGGTATTGTAGTTCAATTCAAAAACTATGGGTTTTTGACATTACTTGTCTATGGCATTTTTAAAGTACATTAAATTTGCAACAATTTGAGCCTACCTACAGCTCCGTATGTCTTATAGTTTTTGAGACATGATATTTCAAAAATACTGCTTTATTGAGTTTTGCCTATAGTGCGTGTTGTTACGGGTTTCCGTCGAACAAACACTTCACCACCGGCCACCAGCGCCGGCTTTTAGTATGTTATCAGGCATATCTCCTGGACCTCGAAACTGCCGGGAGACAATCTCTCCAAGGTCGCTCTCCCGAGTAATGACGTCATGAAAATTGCCGCCGAAACGTTTGGAAAAGTGGCAATCACACCCAACCTATGCAACATACATACACGTGTATGGTATCAAATGAAAGCTGAATAAATATGCCATAACATATACCTAAATTAAGTTTCAATACATTGAGACAATTCAAAACTACCTATAAGCAAAATAATAAAAAAGTAAGGAAAACATTTCCGGGTTTCCAGATTTAACAGAATAACTAGAACAGGTACCCGAGAATTCTGTTGCACATAAATAGTAATTAGTATGTCAGCTTTACATAACTATTTATTGTTTCTGGATATGACCAAAACTGTGAGAGAAATGCTGAAAAACCCAACAGCGCGAAGCCGTTTTTCCATATAAGATAAAAAATGATGAAACGCCTATTTTCCATGAACCAGCTTTTTTTATACGTCAATTTAGTTATACGTTATGGCATATTTATTCAGCTTTCATTTGATACCATACACGTGTATGTATGTTGCATAGGTTGGGTGTGATTGCCACTTTTCCAAACGTTTCGGCGGCAATTTTCATGACGTCATTACTCGGGAGAGCGACCTTGGATAGATTGTCTCCCGGCAGTTTCGGGGTCCAGGAGATATGCCTGATAACATACTAAAAGCCGGCGCTGGTGGCCGGTGGTGAAGTGTTTGTTCGACGGAAACCCGTAACAACACGCACTATAGGCAAAACTCAATAAAGCAGTATTTTTGAAATATCATGTCTCAAAAACTATAAGACATACGGAGCTGTAGGTAGGCTCAAATTGTTGCAAATTTAATGTACTTTAAAAATGCCATAGACAAGTAATGTCAAAAACCCATAGTTTTTGAATTGAACTACAATACCTGAAAAAAGTCCGAAAATTTTGCAGTTTTTCACGTATCATACAGGTAGCACAACTTTTTTTTGCTTGCAAAATGTAGTCACACATACTCCTAAGGGGTGCGAATAACATACCAAAAATGCAGCTTTACATCTCGCTTTGCGATTTTAATGTACAATTTCACTGCCCTATCTGTTTAGTATGAAGTTTGTAAGGAAATACTGTCTTATTTTTATTTTATTCATTACACGGGACACCAACAGAGTACATAAGATAAGGTTACAATTGTCTTTGGTATAGTTATTACAGGGGGCTTATGTACCCCAATTACAGGTGAACACATCGTTTTACAATTGATAGCTGTTATCTACTGAAATAGATTTTAAACAAATAGTTAGTGACGTCACTAAGACAGTATGAATTGGTATGTTCAAATCAGCGTCCTTTTTAAATCTTTATGCTTATAAAATCTTTCAATTATCTAAAATAAATTAATAATTGATGTTTTCCGAGTATTTTCGTTAGATCTTTTATTAGTCAAGTAAAAAATAATTTATTTTTACCTTTGTTTAATACCCTATTGTCAGATTTAGGTTCGTCTCTTTTCTGTGGACAGTCAAGGGCATAAATATGTAAACATTTTTGGACCTTATTTCAATGGAGTAAGGTGAAAAAGTGTACATACATATTGGTGCCCTTGCCTGGACATATCAAAGTCAAGGGCTACAAAGCTTAATTTTGGATTGGTCTAGTAACCAGCATAAACCGTGTCTCCTTTAATATAAATCCATGTAATCAAAACAAAACTTACATGGATATAAACCATTAACTATTGACCACAAAATGGACAACTTTTATTTTTTCAAAAGTAAATGACCCAAAAATGTATAAATAGGAGCGCGCGTGGCCCAGCGGCGCCGGGTACCGCTTGCGGTATCTAAGGTTAAGCAACGTGGGCAGCGGTCAGGACTTGGATGGGTGACCGCTTTGAGTGGTTACTAACTGAGCGCTCCCGTGCTTTGGAAGGCACGTTAAGCCGTTGATCCCGGTTGCTGTCTATGGCAGCAGTTGTTAAGCCAAGTTGGAGGCCTTCGGGCGGTTTGAGAACTTCTAACAGTCAAGTTTCCCACTCACTTGACAAAGCCTTAATCCCAATAAGGTCTAGTTTCCCCTCGGGGTTGGAAGTTGGAAGGTCAGATGGCAGTCGCTTCCGTAAAAACTAGTGCCTGCGCCAAATCTTGGGATTAGGTAGCGGACCCCAGGCATCCTTCAGGATGCAACTGTACTGGCATAACGCTAGGAGGATGATGATGAAATTACCCAAAAATGTCTTTGTATTTTGCAATAGCACAGCTTTTGACAGATAGCAGCTCGCCCGCTATCCCTGTCCGGAATGAAACATTTCTGCAGTAAATCTCCGGGAAATGTGCACCGAGCAGATTCCTCTAAGTAGGTACCTAAAAAGCGACGACGGAAAAAAGTCCTAATGTCCGGCTTAACGCACACAGGCAGCACTAGTGATGTGCCCACTCGGCCGGACATTTTCGACCAGTTGAAAATAAGTCGACGTAAATAGAGAATGTGACTTTCAACTAAAAAGTTTTGTTTACACGGGTCTAACGCGAAATTGATTTTTTTTTGTGGACAATCTTAAACAAACTCAAACTCAAAATATTCTTTATTCAAATAGGCCTAGCAACAATCACTTTTAACAACACAAATCAACTTAGTCCCAAACTAAGCAAAGCTTGTACTATGAGTACTAAGCGACGATATACATACTTATATAGATAAATAGATACTTAAATACATAGAAAACATCCAAGACCCAAGAACAAATATTCGTGCTCATCACACAAATAAATGCCCTGGCCGGGATTCGAACCCGGGACCTCCAGCTTCGTAGGCAGGGTCACTACCAACTAAGCTAAAGCGGTCGTCAACTTTATCTTTTACTTACTATTTAATATTTACGGATCGAGTGAGCGGGGCACCGAATGCTCTGATGTCCGGCTGTTCTTGTTTTTTCGACATATCGGTGCTTTCAGGGTTGTAAGGGTAAAATCACTAGGGAGGTCAACAGCTGACAAAACCACTAGTATATTTTATATTTAATGTAGTATGTGTTGGATGCGTGAGAGTTTGAAGTATTATATTGTATGTGACTCTCCTCTCCTTTACACGATTTCCGAAGTTCTGAATTAAGTGATTTATTCACAGCACAAAAATACAATGCACAATTGCGGACTTAATGCCACATGGCATTCTCTAACCGAGGCCAAACCGAGAAACTTAAAACCGGTGTAGGATAAATGTAGAAACGTTCAGAGTTATTTAGTATGGTCTGTTGAACTAATTTGACGTGTCACGTTACGTGCTGTTAAGCTGTAGATAAAACTGCAAATAAAACTGTCAACAGTTTACTGTAATTGAAATTCCGAATAATACTGTAAAAAAAATTTTGACGACCGCTTAAGCTTAGTTGGTGGTGATCCTGCCTACGAAGCTGGAGGTCCCGGGTTCGAATCCCGGCCAGGGCATTTATTTGTGTGATGAGCATGAATATTTGTTCTTGGGTCTTGGATGTTTTCTATGTATTTAAGTATCTATTTATCCATATAAGTATGTATATCGTCGCTTAGTACCCATAGTAAAAGCTTTGCTTAGTTTGGGACTAGGTTGATTTGTGTAAGATTGTCCACAAATACTTATTTATTATTATTCGCCGGTCGCCACATCACTACACATTACTCCCAACTTAATAACCCACACCTCCCGCTAAAAGCAATCCGATGACCAGCACTCGACTCGAGAGCCATCCGTCCCTCTCTAAATACAACCGGAAGACAGGGACGTCGTTAAAACTTTTCTAAGACGATTGGGATTTTTTTGGCCGAGACTTGGATAGTTTCCGAGGCTGAAGATTTTTACTGTTTTTTTTGCTGTTACGCTCGGCAAGGGGTCGAATTGATTTCTTCCCTCGTTCAGATTGCTTACTTCGGGTCCTTATAAGGTAAAAAATGCTCGTCTATTAAGGCCATTTTCTGTTTATTTGACAAGTTTCTTGAAATTTTATCAATGTTACTATCTAGAACAGGACTATTGCGACCTCATCCTCCTAGCGTTATCCCAGTACAGTTGCATCCTGAAGGATGCCTGGGGTCCGCTACCCAATCCCAAGATTTGGCGTAGGCACTAGTTTTTACGAAAGCGACTGCCATATCTGACCTTCCAACCCCAAGGGGAAACTAGACCTTATTGGGATAAGGCTTTGTCAAGTGAGTGGGCAACTTGACTGTTAGAAGTTCTCAAGCCGCCCGAAGGCCTCCAACTTGGCTTAACGACTGCTGTCATAGACAGCAACCGGGATCAACGGCTTAACGTGCCTTCCAAAGCACGGGAGCGCTCAGTTAGTAACCACTCAAAGCGGTCACCCATCCAAGTCCTGACCGCTGCCCACAGGACTATTGCGACCTAATGACATAAATTTTAAATATATTTCTTGCATTTTTCATTAAGATATTTCGTTTCAAACTTCACTCCAAAGCCACTGTTTTCGAGATAAAGTCTGTTTTTTTTCGCTTAAATTCTACTACATACAATAAAATCAATAAAGGGCAATGTTACTATCTAAAACTTTACTAATGTCGTCGTATCCTATAATCACTTTATTGGTATTATCAATACTTTTGTCACAATTTGAAAAAAAAAAAACTTGTAAGGCCTCTTAAACGCTTCAGTGCTCGATAGCTTAGTGTCCCTTTAAAAACATTGAAAAATAAGTTTTGACAATTTGTATGGCTTTGGATCAATAAGACGCTTAAACTGTGAAAATATTATGAAGACTGTAACTCCAATAGTTTGGCTGTAAAACCTGTGTGACAAGCGATGGACGGACGGATGCGTGAGTGACAGCAATAGGGTTCCGTCTCGACCCTTCGGGTACGGAACCCTAAAAATAGTTTGACAATGATCCAATCGGCCAACAACAAAAGTAGCTCCGCATATGGAAAACTCAAAATGTCTTCATTTCAGGGAATAAGAATTTGTGACCTCTTTACACGTGCAACTTTTAGGCGACTTCCTGACTTGGCGGGGCGGGATCGATATGTGACATTTTCTTCTTTGACTTAGGCGACTTCCTGACTTGGCGGGGCGGGATCGATATGTGGCATTTTCTTCTTTGACGTAAACTTACTGACGTCGCAAAGATTGTCACTTGACATAATATTGTCAGTATTACGTTTGCGCAGTAGTAATGTCATGCGCAGAAGCGGAGCAGTACCGCCTTCGCATCGTCCCGCTACCGCGCATCCCGCGCCAGTCAGGAAGCACTCATTTAAATGTAGGGGAGCAGTAAAAAATGGTACCTAGTTGACTGACAGCTGACACTGACATTTGACACTTTTCTCATATCGTACTGCCTCCGCACCGACAAATCAGGAAGTCGCCTTAAACGTACTGACGTCGCAAAGATTCTCACTTGACATAACACTGTCAGTATTACGTTTGCGCAGTAGTAATATCATGCGCAGAAGCGGAGCAGTAGTGCGCCAGTCAGGAAGCACTCATTTAAATGTAGGGGCGTAGCAAAAAATGGTATCGCGTCGACTGACAGCTGACACTGACATTTGACACTTTTCTCATATCGTACTGCTTCCACACCGACAAATCAGGAAGTCGCCTTAATGTCGACCGTACGGCGTACAAGTCCTTAAAATCTCCGTGCAAAGTTACACTCCTAAACTTTTCCTTGAAACCGTTAATTTTACAACTCACGAGTATGATCATGCATAAAAACTCCGGTGATCCTCTAAAAAAGTTTTCCGACAGGCTAGGAAGTTTAACGATGGAAGTTTCCATACGAATCGGATCTTAAAGTTTTAATCTTTAATTTTTACATTCAGCGCTTGGATCATAGCCAGAGATCGGCCTATTCGAATAGGCAGAACGATAAGGCGAAATTAATGAACTACGAAGTAGTACGTAAGTAGGTATAAGTACTGGCGCTTGGCGTAACACACACAGGAGGGGTAGGGCAAGCTCTCTCCATACAAACTTTGTGCAGGATTTTCTTCGTTTGATGTTTGCATTAAAGTTATGATTTTTGGTCATTATGCTTATTTTTCTGTTAGCTATTTCGTGATGTAATTTTTTTTCAATGATATTATTTTTAAATTTTTAATTTTTTTGAAATATTTGAAAATTTCCACATCACTTTCTTCGCATATCTAATATTTACATCCAAAAAAATATCATTTACATTGTCCTGTACTGTGTTCTTTTTGAGGTGTGCAATAAAGAGTATTTGTTGTTGTTGTTACATTCATTAGCGCCAAAACCTACGAACAAAACGTGCACAGAGGTTGTATGGGAAATGCCTTGCCCACCCCTGCGCCTTAAAGGTCCTGCATGAAATGATTTCATGAAAATGAAGCTAACATAAGTGGATTCTACAGTATTATACAAAATATAGAAATAATCTTTATGCCACACCTGGCCATAAAGTGGCAATTACCGCACGCTCCGCGCGCGGTATCCCGCTTCCTGGCCAGGGGGTGACATAAAATTTTGTACTTAACACGGGCGGTAATAAAGAAAGCCTCCGATCGCATATTTATCGAAATCAAATACCTGCGATCTGAGACATTCTTTGATTTACCGCCCTTGTTAAGTAATGTACTATTATTGCACACCTCACGTAATAAAACATGTAGAAAAGGTGAAGTCTAAAAAAGAAAAAACCGTGTAAGTGCGTGTTGGACGTCGCACATTTAAGGTTCCGAACCAACCACATAATTAAATTAGTTTTAATAGGAAAAATAAGGAATTGTCACATCAAAAAATAAGTTATCAATATATAAGTATTTGTGGGTAATATTCATAATAATAAACATTATTATGTGTCCCTTGCATTTCATTAAATTGTCAAAAGGGCCTCTACGTGTTGGCTATGTGGTACTCGATGGTACTTCGGCACCTCGGTACTTCAGCTCCGCGCACGCCTCCCAAAGGTCCGGGACACCATTGTCCCGTGAACGGGAAAAACATTATTACTGAATCCTAAGTTCATAAGTCTATGGGGAAATTGAAAATCCTTCGGAACAACATTTTGTGACGAACGACGGACGCGTGAGTTTTGGACCCTTCGGGTACGGAACTCTAAAAATTAAGTGGTCTTATCGCTATAGAGCGATCTCTTCCAGGCCTCGGGTAGTGGATAAATTGTACACAATAAAAATATTTGCATTACCGGTACATTTCCCTTTTAGTAATACGTTTTAACAGGAAAATCAAATGATAAGCATCTGCGATCCTTCCTAAAACACATTGCACTAACATAGCACGATAAATAAATATACCCGCCTATATTAAGGCCGTTATCGTTCAAAATAGCCTAACCAGCGCAGCATCACCCCATCTAGAAAACAGCCGATTTCCCAAAGATTATTCTGTCACTTACTGCTATTCGGACTTATGGTGGTACCAGCGTTTTTCCACGTACAAAACAGCTAATCTCTGTATGGTTTTCATAAGAGTTAAGTTCTTTTGGAAGTGTGCTAGTGGGTACAGGGGCAGCCTAGTTGGCACCGTGCCAGCAGCCTTGACATCACACAAAGGCTCGGATGGTCCCGGGAGAAAAACGACCCGAAACCTAACCGTCATGTAAAGTGGAGGTTGGCGCATTTTGCGTATGCGTTGAAACTTCGAGTTGGGATGACAGGTTTAGCAATTTGTCAAAGGATGGTTGGGTTCGTTATGCAGGCACTTTCAATCTGGAGGAAACGGGTTCGAATCCCGACTAGTGACATACTAAAATGTACGAAATATCATTTGATATTAAACAGTGGATTTTCTGTAAAGGAAAACATCGTGAGGAAACCGGTCTGATCTCAACAAGGTCTAGTCTTTCCTCTGGGTCGGAAGATCAGATGGCATACGCTATCGTAAAACTAGTGCCTACGCCAATTGGGATTATGTCTCGAACCGAACTCGGGCTCCTTCTGGTAAAACGCTGGGATATCGATGAGTTGATACAAGTATCAAAACGTAGTTGAAATAAGGTTAAAACGTTAACATCCATAAATTCACGGCTGAATTCAGATAAAAATGAGAAAAAAATGTGATGTTGCAGTAATAGGGTGCTAGCCCGTGATCCACAACACACATCAACCCAATCCCGGTAGTCGACTCTTACTACACCTTGATATAATATATGTATAAAACACAAACCTAATCCCAATATAAGGTCTAGTTTTCCCCTTGGGTTAGAAGGTGAGATGGAAGTCGCTTCCATAAAAAACTAGTGCCTATGGAAAGTCTTGGGAGTAGGTAGCTGACCCCTAGCATCCTTCAGGATGTAACTGTACTGTGATAATGATAACACTAGGAGGACGATGACAAAAGTAGAATTAGATGGTTAGTAATACTTAAAGTTGCTTAAAAACAACATATAAACTTGAACTAACTGATTCGATTAATAAATTAAAGTTACAGCAAATTAAATTAAATAGCTCAAGCAACCAAACACATTCAATATAAACTTAATAGCCCCCTCAAAGCACTGCACCCTTTAGAAGTAACTTCTACAACCAATTCAATTGAGTTAGAAACTTCATTCAATTTCGGCTCGTACTGCGTAGGCCGTATCAGCCTTCAATACGGCAGCTACGCTTGTATTTTTTTATGACATCGCTACGAATTATTTACCTTTAAACGTAAAAGAATCAGAAAAAAAGCTTTCAAGCAAATGAAATTAACTTACCGATGAAATT
Source organism: Cenopis cana (assembly GCA_951800055.1). Taxonomy (NCBI): domain Eukaryota; kingdom Metazoa; phylum Arthropoda; class Insecta; order Lepidoptera; family Tortricidae; genus Cenopis; species Cenopis cana. The sequence continues at coordinate 12,022,409 of OX637493.1, read as the reverse complement.
CATCTTGACGCTTCTATCACTTCAATACCAAAAATATATTAATCTAATCTATCAACAACTCTCCATAACGTCCGTATAAAAATATATATTTTGAGCACCAATATTACAATAGAGAATGCATGATACGTATTAGTTACAGCTAGGAGAGAAGGAGGAGGAAAGAGAAACGTGGATTGACTATGGCATGGCGGGAGCGACGACCTGCCTCGCCGGAGGGCCGCACGCCAATGCTGCGGAGCGCGCCCCGCGCTGCTATTTATGCTTTCTCCGCCCCTCACACTAGTGTGGTCCTCTGTCCGCACGCACCCACACTGCCACACTTAAGAGGGTGCACAAGGAAAATGGAAGCATTGTCAGTCGGTAATGGCTATGGAAAAGTTGATTCCCGTCAAATTGTGCTTTTAATAATGATCGCCGTAATTATCGTGATTGGGAGGGTTCCTTAGTGACTAAATATTTAGAATTTCACGAATTTTCCCTAGGGGTTTTCTTTAAGAGATCTGAGCAGGAATAAAAATTATGGTAAATTCAAGTTTATTTTCATCATCAGCCTTATTAATAGATGTCTTTCTTTATCAAACATTTACAATAAGTATAAAATAAAATAAAAATGTTTTGATATGTATAACTACATCTATGTTTTATACATTTAATCAAAGCTTTACAAGCCAAGTCAATATACAATTCAAGAATCGAATTGAATCGCCATTACAAAAAGCCCAGACAATAAAATGTAAGTAAGAAAAATTGCGGAAATTCCTCACTCCCCCTTAACACGCTGCATTGCGCATGTGTGCGTGTGTACGAACAAAGAGGTTGCCGACAGGGGGCGTGGCTTGTTGTATGTGTGTGCGTGTTAAATCTTTTATAGGTCGATGCGCTAAGTAATTTACTATAATACCTTGCATTTGACATCGCCAGCGCTGTTCGGAGTTTAAGGTTTCCGCGTTTGGGTGTTGAACGGGTGTAAAACAAGTAAATACAATACTAATAATCTTTATTGCACACCTCAATAAATATAACTATTACAGAGTATGTATATTTAAACCTAGAGGTAAACAACAGGCGGTCTTTTTGCTAAAGAACGATCTCTTCCAGACAACCTTTGGGTAGCGGAAATATAGCGAGAAATGAATTATAAAGGGTAAATATAAATGTGTTGGGTTTATTTTTGAGTATTGTAGAGTAGAAGATATTGTAACCGAGCAGTAACACAAAAGACTTTCGGCTGCATTCCATCGCGAACCTCTCTCTTGCCATCCCTCCTCATGAACACCGATCGTATGACAAAATCGTTTACGGTATACTCTGTGAAGTTATGGAATGCTTTATCGTCTCCACTTAGGCAGGCACTAGTGCAGGCCAGTAGCGTTGCTTAAGAGGAGGGGTAGGGCAAGCTCTCTCCATACAAACTTTGTGCAGGATTTTCTTCGTTTGTGTTTGCATTAAAGTTATGATTTTTGGTCAGTATGCTTATTTTTCTGTTAGCTATTTCGTGATGTATTTTTTTTTCATTTATATTATTTCTAATTTTTTTATTTTTTTTGAAATATTTGAAAATTTACATGCACATGCTTAAGAGGAGGGGTAGGGCAAGCTCTCTCCATACAAACTTTGTGCAGGATTTTCTTCGTTTGTGTTTGCATTAAAGTTATGATTTTTGGTCAGTATGCTTATTTTTCTGTCAGCTATTTCGTGATGTATTTTTTTTTTCATTTATATTATTTCTAATTTTTTTATTTTTTTTGAAATATTTGAAAATTTACATGCACGTCACTTTCTTCGCATATCTAATACTTACATCCAAAAAAATATTACATTCGTTAGTGCCAAAACCTACAAATAAAACGTGCACAGAGTTTGTATGGAGAATGCCTTGCCCAACCATGATGCGCCTTAAGGCAAATTTGACAAAGTTGTGGCTCTTTGAGTCTTCAGTTGGGGGCAGGAAGGTATAAATTCGCTGTTTTTATTTTTTATGTATGTATATGGGGGAAAGATGAAGCCCATCACGCTTCGGCCGCCGATGGTGAAGCGTGCTCGCTTCTAATCTTTGACGACCACTTTAGCCTAGTTGGTAGTGTACCTTGCCTACGAAGCCGATGGTCCCGGGTTCGAATCCCAGTCAGGGCATTTATTTGTGTGATGAGCATGAATATTTATTCTTGAGTAGTATACGAAGTATTACCTCTACAATAAATAGCCTACAAATTAAATTGTACCTACCACAATTAATTCATGACTTCCTAAACGTTTTAACCACATTACCTCATGCCAAATGCTCATACATACAAAACGTGGATAAAGTCGCTTTAACTAAAAATTTTGTGCTTATTTCTACTTGTTACTCTCCAATAAATTTTTATAATTGAAATAAGGTCGATTTTCCCATGCAAAATATGTGCCACTAACATAACATTCACAAGTCTTACGAGTATTTAAGCGTGAATAAAGTCGCTATTTCTACAAAGTTATGTTCGCCTATACGCATGGCTCTCCAGGATAATATACCTTATTTTTAATGATAATAAGGTCGATATTCCCAGGCATATTGTGTGACTAATATAATATTCAAGCGGTACAGAAGTCGTGGAATGTGGTATGGCGCCGAGTTCGGTGGCTGTATTTTAATTAAGGCTGGTTCTGGTGAACTGTTGATCATCATAATGCATGAGAAATACCTAATGGGTTCTTGAAACTAAGCCTAAATAAATAAATATTTGTGGACAATCTTACACAAATCAACCTAGTCCTAAACTAAGCAAAGCTTGTACTATGGGTACTAAGCGACGATAAATACTTAAATACATAGAAGACATCCAAGAGCCAAGAACAAATATTCGTGCTAATCACACGAATAAATGCCCCGGCCGGCGACTTTCAGTGCCGGTGAAACGAATCGTATGGCATTTTTCAAAGTCAAAGTAATTTATTTTCGGGCTAGGTATATAGAATGCATCTATGAATGTCAATAAACTACCACAGGGTAGAAAATAATCCTCCGTTTCGAGAAGAATAGCCGAGAAAAACTCGGCGAGGTATCAATTTTTCAAAACAATATACCATGTTATTTTATTAAGTAACAGTATTTTTAAGGTTGTGACTCAAAATTAATTATAACTTAAAAAAGAAACAAGGTAAAAAATATGCTAAATGGTGAAAATCTTATGCATATAGGGTGTTGGCACCAGTTACCGACACTTTAAGGAGGTCGTGTACTTTAATCGATGATTTAAAAAATATGGTTGTACTTAGGACTCACCCCGATATCTCTGAGTAAGAACATTAGCTTTTTGTTAACTCAAGAAACATAGATAAATAAAAACATTCGAATAACCAAAAATATAGGCAATCTCCAGTTATCGACGGCCAATCTCCAGTGTTCGACAACCAGTAATCGATGGTCCCTATCTAAAAAAATTACGAAGCTACAACTGTTTAAATGTTCCTAGTTATAAAGAGAAGCGTAGCCATAGTAAATGACGATCGTTTAAATACAAAGGTGCGTCATGAGAAAAAGGGACAGAATATGCCCCTTTTATTTATTTATTTATTAAGGATTACCAACTGATAATACATCAAACATGCTCTTATATCTAGTTTACATTAGGGGCTGATGCTTATCTAATTATAGGTAACCACAGCTTACTCCAATACATTCTTATTACCCATTACGTGCAGTTAACTCTATGTATAAAAAAACAGAAAATATAAAATAAAAAATAGAAATTTAAAACTTGGTAAAATAAAAAAGTTGGTTAAAATTCGCAGCAATACCTACTTATTTTCAAAATTTTGAAGACTTTTAACAATGTAATTACACGAAGATGAAATATTAATACCGTCATCTCGATTGCAATTAAATGATTTTAGATTTCAACGATATTATTACGTAATTTTCAGTAAAATTGTCTTCTGATTTATGGAGTATTCAGTAGTTTTATTTTAATTTGAGAGAATTATTGATTATGTAAGACTTATTCTCCTGGTGATCAATCAAATGGGCACATCACAGGCTGTCAAAAATCGTGAAATTTACGCTTGAATAGGCCATGGTAACGCCTGGTAGGCTTGTTTGCCGCCAAAGAGGAAACAAATCACTAGTTAACAATTTAAATGTCACGAATACCCCTAAAAGCTAATAATTCTACGCTACGACCTTTCATTCTACCAAAAAATGACCATTTCCAAAAAAAATTATAATAACACCCGGAACCATAAGTGTTATTCCCTGTTACACGTCCCTATTACGCGATAAAGAAAAAAAAGTGTTCCACATACAATATTCCGAACACGTACGTACGTAGAAATCCTTTCGCCTTACGACCTGACGCTACTGCATAAAAATCAACAACAGAGACAGCGCATACGAGCATTCGCGCGCGTGAGCGAGACGACTCTGTTTCCCTCTGCGCTCGCTTCGAACGTTTTCAGAATAGTACGGTTGGCGTAAAAGGTTGCGAGTTTTATTTTTATTGTAATGCGTAGAGTTATTGCGCGTATCAAATGTTCGGAATTTCACGTATGAATATTGGTGAGTGTTTCTTTACGTATTAACCTTAATATTTTTAGAGCGTGAGCCTTTACGAAATTGTAGATTTTTTTTTTTTAAATTGAGTAAGATTCAGCAGAGATTGTGCCACCTCCAGGCGTCTTTACGCCTATTCCTGGGATAAGGTGCCAACATAGATACTGGGCTCCTTTAGGGATAATCGGTCAAACGCTAGGAGGATGAGTTACTAGGAATATTAAAGGAGTGACAAATAATTTTGGGAAAGTTCCTGATTCTTTAAAACTTTACCTCAATGTATTTTTTTCCGTTACGCCTATCCTCTCGGAGTTTTTACCTGAAAGAAAAAAATTGATTAATACCTACGATAGTACACAAAAATATGACGTACAAAAATGGCAGAGAAAATTAACGCCAATGTATGGCATACAATATTATACACTAGCATTTTTGAGGAAATTGAATTTAATAGAGTATCATGATGCGAACCTTTGTAGTTTATTTATTGTTTTAAATCAAATTAAGGCGCCTGTAGAGGTAAAGCCTTCTCCATACAAACTCTGTGCAAGTTTTATTCGTCGGTTTTGGCACTCCCGCATATATATTATTTTGCTTGTTAATATTGCATATACGAAGAATGTCAAGACAAAAAATTCAAAAAAAAAAAAAAAAAAATGGAAATTACAAATATGCAAATAATAATAATAATAATAAAAAACCTTGGGGTTCTGGCTAACAGAAAAATAAGCATACTGACCAAAAATCAAAAGTGTAATGCAAACACAAGCAACGAAAAACTTGCACAAAGTTTGTATGGAGAGTGCTTGCCTCTACAGGCGCCTTAAATGATTTCTTTTGCTGGCGATTTTGTCCGCGTAAACTTCTACTCCGATGGTTTTTGGGGTGACAAATACTATCCTAGTTATATGATTATCCAGGCTATAGATTCTTTGTAGCCATAATTTAGCATAATTTAGCCGTCTTTGAGCGATTGAGTAACAAACATCCAAACAACTATACATCCAAACATTTAAACGACCAAACATCTAACATCTAGGCTGCCAGCATCTTAGGGACTATGCCTCGGGGACGCAATTTTTTAAAAATGTTTTAGTTTAGTATAGTTTATTTTAGTTTAGTTTTAATTTTTAGTTTTATAATTAGATTTTTTTTTTTTTTACTTATAACAGTAGTTTATTTCGTATCACAATATACTATGTAACCAAAAAACATAGATTTTAGTTTGTAGTTTACCTTTAATTTTAATTAGATATATTTTAAGTTAATTTTATATTTTTATTTTTTATCTTTGTCAGTTATTGTTAGTTTGTAACTTAGTTAAAATCTAGGTAAGCATCCGAACATTAAACATCCAAACGTCTAAACATCCAAACATCTAAACTTTTGCATTTAAAAACATTAGTAGGATCAGTCAGTTTCATACAAAGAACTTCAAAGGTTAACTTCATTGAAAATTCAAAGTCGAATTCTGAACCAATATGACACGTTCGTAGCTGCTACGGCGTAGACGCGTCGTAGCACTTTTATTTGCTGTGCTACGCTATTAAAATAATAAATGCGAGTAAAGATTGTATTCAATTCGCTATTTGACTAATTTTTTTATGGTACCATTCGAACCAGTTTTCCTAGACACTTTGTAACAAATGACATTTCGTAAGCGGGAGGTCCCGGGTTCGAATACCGGCCAGTGATGAACACGAATATTTTTTCTTGGGTCTTGGATGTTTTCTATGTATTTAAGTATCTATATAGAAATAGTATGTATATCGTCGCATGGCACCCATAGTACAAGCTTTGCTTAATTTGGGACTAGGTTGATTTGTGTAAGATTGTCTACAAATATTTATGTCCACAAATATTTATTTAGGTATTTAAGTTATTAGACCCAGAGCCATCGAAAAGACATTCCTTTTCAATGTTAACCCATTGGTACGACCCGGGATTCGAACCTACTTCCAAGTTGAAAGTGTTTGTGTCACATTAAACCAGAAATAGATAAAAAAAATCGATACCTCATTTTTATTACCTATTTTACTTTGTTTAAATTTAATTTTTTTTGGTGTTTTTTTATACTTGTACAAAAAAACTAAGCCAAACTTGTACTATGGGTACTAAGCGACGATATACAAATACATAGATGAATACCTAGGTATGTACTGAAATACATATAAAACATCCAAGACCCAGTTTTATATTTTTACATATAATTGACATATTGAATTATATATATTTTTTTATGTAAATTAAAATAATGTCAAGTATATTTTGTGGAATATTCAATATATTAATTCTAATAATTTCAATTGTGATATCATCTCCTTGAATGAGCATTTTGACGTTTGAATTAAATGGATTTTATTTTTTATATATTTATTTTAATTTACCGCTCAGCTACAGTGGATGTAATAGCGGCAAAACGCATGTCCATACAAAAACAAGTAGTATTACCGCGATAAAGGCGGGCGTCCACTCCGAGATAGCGGAGCACTCGCCACTGATTTCATTTACAATTCATTTCATATACTTAGCCGAGTCTTTGATGGACAATAGGGTTGTCACTCACTTTTATTTACACTAATTCGGTAAAGTTTTATTGAGACAATTATTCATCGTCTTCCTTCCGTCTTCTCGCTTTTATAGACAATATCTGGGCGACCGAGCTTTGCTCGGCATTTTCCCGGGCATGGGACCTAGCTAGATCGATTGCTCGTCCCTAAAAACCCCCACATACCAAATTTCATCAAAATCGTAAGAGCCGTTTCCGAGATCCCCGATTCAAAATTCAAAATTCAAACGTTTATTCTGCAAATAGGCCACATGGGCACTTTTACATGTCAATTTACAATTTACTCGTAATAAAGTCTGACAATACAAGCATATGCTACATTTTTCATGAGAAAAATTAATGTACAATTTAAGAAATAATGACAATAAGGATATAATAATTTTTCATAATTTCCGAAATAAATAAATATATATACAAGAATTGCTCGTTTAAAGATATAAGTTATAAAATAATTATTTGCGGACAATCTTACACAACGCGTGCGGCTAGAAGATGTTGATGCCCGCTCACGCCAGTCAGCTCGCGACCACGGATGTTGTGATACATTCCAAACGTCGGGCAAAAACTTGAAAAAGGTAAATTAGTTATAATTGTACGCGATTAAGTCCCGTTTCCCAATAATAATCTTACACAAATCAAGCTTTGATTATGGGTACATACTAAGCGACGATATACATGGTTATATACTTAACTATATAGAAAACATCTAAGACCCATAAACAATTAAACATTGAAATAAACATTATTTGTTGGTATTAACCAAATCAAATTCTTTTAGTATTCCCGACATATTCTTTTCTACCTGTAAAGTGTCTTTTTTTTCAAATTCCCAGGGTTCGCTTTGGAACCTAATATTAGGATTGAAATCATATGGCGATTATTATTTACTGCAAGATCTTTTATACGTACAGTGGGCCAACGAAAATGTTGAGCACTTTAGTACTTTGTCAAATTAAAGAGGTTTCAAATTTTATGACGTTTCTGTCTAAATATTTCTTAGATTTCGATGTGACAAGGTTCTAAGTATGCTCAACATTTTCATGGGCTGACTGTACGTGAATGATAAAAATACAATTGAAAATATTGTTGGACTAATGGAAATTTTATGTGAATAATAAGTATGTGAAACACTTTTAATGTATATTCAATACTGCCATGATTTTGACCTGCCTAAACTGTAATTTTTAATAAATCCGATAGTTAAAAAAACATTTCTTCCTTTTCTTATCGTTTTTGTGCATAAATTGAATGCCCTTTTTTCCGCGCCTTATTGTTTCTCACAATTTTAGGGGTAAGATCAGTGAAGTCATCCTCGACAAGTTTTGTCGTGTCTGATTGTTTTCCCACAGTCCACAGTAACTTCATACATTTATGCCAAAGTAATTTTGGTCATAAGAATTTAGGATTACATTTATTTTCCACTTGTTGACAACCCTAGCGTTTAGGTGCCGGTATAAAGTTACCCCAGTAGCGGGGAACCGTTTTCTTATTCCCCCTCGATCGTAACGGGGGTGTTTATAATTGCGTGCTCTACAGTCATAAACATGTATACATTTTTGAGCTTATGTCAAGCAAATAGGGTTCGAAATCGTGTAGATATTTTGGGATGGGGTGTCGATGTAAGACTATGGTTTAGTGATTGTGATGTGTTTTTGATGTTGACGACATATGTCATTCTCTAGCTACATGTCCCTCGTTGTCCATATCAATAAGAACTATATCTAATTGTATTAGGAAGAAAATGGCACCTAAATAAGGTGTACTTTTATCTCACGAGAGCGTGTTGGTTATTGTTGTAGTTGTGACACTTGTGACACATACGAACACATAGACAACGTCAACAACAAACTAGACCTTATTTGGATTAAGCTTGTCAAGTGAGTTGGAAAACTGACTGTCAGAAGTTGTCAAGCCACCCGAAGGTTTCTTACTTGGTTTCAAATCTTAAAGAGACTATAGATGCATGGCTAACTAAAAATAATTTACGGACTAATGTGACAAAGACGTGTTATGTTCAGTTTCTAAACCATAAAATGCATAAATTAGACCTCAGGATACTATGTCAACACCAAATGCTTCAACATGTGAATGAAACAGAATTCATAGGTATTACGTTAGACCAGCACTGTTCCTGGAAGTCGCATATGAAGGTAACATGTAATAAGTTAGAACGATTTGTCTACGCTCTAAAACAATTAAGATTGGTTGCAGGCGAAAAAATTGCTCTACTTGCATACCATGGCTACGTAATGCCAGTTTTAAAATATGGTTTATTAATATGGGGCAATTCAACAGATATCAGCAAGGCTTTCATAATCCAAAAAAAGTGTCTAAGAGCGATTTGTGGCATAGGACCTAGAGTGTCCTGCAGACCTTTTTTCAAAAAACTAGGATTGTTAACATTGACTTCCTTCTATTTTTAGGGAAGCCGAAAATAAGTTACCTTTCCTATTCTTCATGAGCCGTAGTAAAAGAACTGGACTGGCTGGAAATTAGGCAAGCCGGTGGGAATCGAGTTGTATGGACGCCCAGGGCCAGCGACATTACGAAATGTATGTATTAGTTTATATCAAGTTTATATCGTCTGTAGCTCTAGTATAAGTTTTTTCGAAACATTAACTAATTCGAACGCGTTTGCGTTTTGTCTCAAACTGTATGAAAACGCTCTCACCGAGTTTGAAATACGCGCGTTCATCGGTTAGCAACAATTATACTCGCTGTTTTAGTTTCCACTAGTGACCACCAGAGGCGCTGTTCACGTTTTCATACCGCTTTCATACATTTTGAGACAAAACGCAAACGCGTTCGAATTAGGTAGTTAATATTTCGAAAAAACTACTGCTATACTAGAGCTACTGTTGTTCTGTCTGGTAAGGTTTGTTATAACAACAACAACAACAACAAATACTCTTTATTTATAACTTTATATTCTCTTTATATCTTAGAGAATTAGGTTCAAGTCACTTGAAAGTCGTATTGGTTTCTCTAATACGGCAGACGACGCACTCGATGCGTTTCTATGTTTACCGTCTCGATGCATGTGTGAGACGAGACCTAGAGACTCACCAACACAGTTTAATCCACAATTAGGTACATCATGATTTACCGATATTTCCGACCGTAAAGGCGCAGCACGATAATTTACATTACTGCATATTTGATAGACTGATAGTTTCTAGTTTTTGACACCATAGCCAGGAGCGCTAAGGTAAAAGTACCCTTCACCGAACGCTTAAGACCTACATGTACGTTTGTTTTTTTAATAAGGTTTAGAATTTTTGTACGATTATGATCAACAGCATATGGTGAAGATAGATAAATTTGTCATCATTTAAATGTACGTCGAAATTTATTACATAGTGAGACGTATATAAAAATATTTTTTAAAATTTTCTATATCGATTACACTGATTTGTCCCATTCAACGAACTAAGAAACGGAATTTGCACCCATTACCGGATCGGCATGCCGTTTCACCGAACTAGGGAAGAAATGTATGGAATGCTGGCAGTGTGTGAGTTTGTAAACTGATGAGTGACTATTTATTTCAATCTAACTGCACTAGTTTTGTGATTTCGAGCAATCTTGACGGTAATTTAATCTATGAAAAAACTGTCTATAATTAAAAATTTAAATAAAATTTATTTTATATAAATAATATACATATCTATTGAAAATTCTTCGCTAATCGCCAATAATTTATTTTTATATAATTTATTTGTTAACGGTTTACATCTAAGTAGCGCTGGCTTTTTTTTTAAAGATATACGAAAAATAATACATTTCAGTATAGATCTAGCTGTACGCTAAATATGGTTTATATTCCATTGAACGCCAAATAGCAGCTAGGCCGAGATAATCATATGTTCGGTATCAGAGACCATGGGTACGCTTTACCGAACGGGCGTTCGGTAAAGCGTACACGTTGAACCTATCACGCGAACATATTTAATAAAATAGTGTTTTAATCTTAATGATTCTGCCATAACAACATAAGTACATTTTATCTAGAAATAAGAACTGTTGCAAAATAATAAATACACAATTATTTTGCTTCTACTGATGTTTAATAAATAATATGGAATTTTTAAAATTACCTGGTCAATAAAACTTATTTTGACGTCAAAAAGTCGTGAAAACTATACATTTCAAATGCAATTTACAAAAAATCTGTCTGGTTTATAGGCGTTCGGTAATTGCTCATTAAATTACTCTATTAATTGGATATGTGTAAAGCGAAGTAGTATACATATAACGTTTATGATTAACGAGTGAAAAAATAATTTTCAAAACATACGTTTTTCCCTGATTCCGAACGCTGTTCGGTAAAACCTTCAAGCAGTAGATGTCGGTGACCCATCACCGAATTTACATTTTTGTTGATTTCTGTAAATTTGACTGCACTAATTTCACTTATTTAACTCAAACACACAGACTTATTAACTCATGATACGATAACACTCTATTTTGAAGCCTAAAGTCACTTTTAAACGCTTATATGACATTACGAAGTACACTCAGTTTCTTAACCATTTTCGTAAGGTGTCCCATACAACGCCGCGATCGACCTGCTCAATCGATTCTCCCGTTACAACTGAGAAACAAAATGGCTTTCTTTGCCTCGTAGTGGAAGGAATAGGTATCTAGCTAACGGAAAAAAATATCACAACGTAATATTAGCTGTAAGAACTCGACTTATGGCTTAAAATATAGAAAATCCCGTGATAGGGCATATTGTTTTAACCTGTTTTGTGTACAATAAAGTGCTTACATACATTTCAGGTTATATGCCTAAACAGTAAATATCCCGTTAATAATCGTAAGAGTTTAGGTTACTAGTTACTTTATATTATTCTGTTGTTAAACCAGCACGCGATTGTTACACGTCTGTAAATGGAGCCTTATAAAAAATACATCCTAACAAAGCCGAGCTGTCAGTCCTCTCCCCTATTCCGTTAGTTAGCGGCAGAAAGGCTGGTAAGTGGACGAGTAACACAGGATACAAACGCCAATCGGCCTCTCTCAATAAATTAACCAATGATTTGCGGGCATTAGTGACTTACTTCTGTAAGTAGCTTCTAATCAGTCTAATCTGTGTGTTTGTAATAGACACTCTATTACATTAGAATTAAAGTACAATATCCAATGGAAACAGCGCATGTCATTGTCAAACTCAAAGCCATTTACTGTAATAAAATATAACCTACACTCGAAACGCAGTGATACCGTTATGTCGCGAGCGGCAAAGCGCCGCAGGGCCCTTGTGTTTCTGACGTGTGATAATGTGATACATTACTCTAACTATTATACCCGCTGTACAGCAAGCAGCAGAAGTAGCTACGCGTTCGAAGAGGTCAAAACGATCTACAAACATCTTTATTATATGGGAATAAGAGCGTGTGCAGATTATCTTGAACACCTCGCTGTTTACGTGATTTCATAACCATAGTCACTTCAATAGGGATGTTGACTCAAAATTTATTATTACTCCATACGAAAGAATACATAAAACTATGCCAAATAGTGAAAATCCTATTCAAATATATCAAAAAATAACGAAACTACAACAGTTAGAATGTCTTTAGTTCGAGAGAGAAAGCGCTACAGATCAGTGACGTCACTGACCTCGAGCGCCATAGTAAATGAGGCTCGTTCAATACAGAGGTGCGTTTTGCGGAACAGGGACAGAAAATGCCCCCTCCTAAAACTTTGAAGACTTATAATTATGTAATTATTTATTCTTTTGAATTACTTTTTTCGCTATTTGATTGAGAATTTGATCCTTTTTCGAGAAAATTTGGATTCATTGATTTTCTCATTTGGTGTCAACATACCATACCTATACCATTATGCATAGTCGCATAGTCAATTCAATATTGTATTATTGCAATTGTAATAATTTAATTTACTAACCTGTTTATTTACTTAATATGAAACCAACTTACTGACTACGGGTGGGCTTAAAACCAGCTTATCGCTGTGCTCACACCGATTTTTCCATGTCAATTAGATATATAAGATATTACTAACCGATACACCATTGTAATGTAAAGAGAAAAATAAACGCATTTGTATTTATATTTTGTATTTTTGCCTCGCCATCTTAATCAAATTTTTGTCAAGATAAAATCACACAATTAAACAAAAGAAAATCTCATAACCCTCTCACTACAAATTGTATTTACAAAACAAAAAAACCCAACACTCCAAAAAGCGTGGAGCATTCTCGACATCAAAACACACGTTCGACCCGGTTAAAAAGCGCGGTTAATCATGGTGGTACCCGGATAAAAATACGACGTATGTGGGCAGGAGTTGCAGTCAGTTGTGATCTTTTGTGGTTAACGATAAAGTTCACCGGGGCACAACGGGTGTCAAGCGTCGCGCCCGGCGTCCGTCACCGGGTTATCCGGGTCGATCTATTTGAAAGGGATGTTTTTGTAAAAAACACAGGTTGTATTGGCAGGTGAGTGGTATACGGGTTTTATTATGTTTGAGATGATAAGATATGGAGCGAAGAACTGACGATAATGGCCAATAATGTTAATGGAATAACGGAACTTGTCAGTGAATTTCATTTTGTGTGAATAAAGCCGATCAAGTGTAGTGTGAAAAAAATGGCACGAACAGCCTATCTGTGCAATGACATCAATTTGAAATTAAATATCAATACTCCCTATTTGATATTGAATTTCAAATTGATACTCACACGCGTTATTATTGAGAAATGGGTCAAAGACAGATTAATATAGTACTAAAAAAAATATTTATCCATTCACGAATGGTTTTGAAAATCTTTATATTTTTCAAAGCTACCAGATAACAATGTCTTTGGAGACGACGATAATAACTGTGTATTATTATATTATTGATCGACAGTGTTTTAGATTTCTCCAGGGGTTCTTTGTAATACTCAAGCGATTCCATATAATACTGAACACTATATATATATTCACTATAATTTATTAAACGGTTAAAACTCACATATTAATTGTTACTCCGGGCGACATGTTTCGAACTCTGCGGGAGTTCCGCCTCAGGATGATTGGGTCTGCGACACACGCAGAGTTAAGAGCTAATGCGTGAGTTTTACCCGTTTAATAAAATATTGTTATAACATGTCTCACGAAAGTTTAAATTCAAATACATATATATATATATTTCAATAGTTAGGCACATAGGCACCTTACTCACTCAGGTGATAGCTCATTTGTTTAATAAAAAGCGCCTCAGCACCAGAAACATTCGGCCCCAACCCGGGTATCCATCACCGGTCATTTGCATTCACGTTCGATGCCTCCTCATCGCCGCCCGTTTTCCGTAGAGTGATTTATGAACCGCGTATTTCACTCAAACACGCCCGTATTTTATAAGCATTTATTTAACTTCAGTAGTGTTTGCAAGTCGATTCCGGACCATTGAATAACATTTCGGCGGACGATACATGGTTTGTCTTTGTCCTTGTGAAAAATTGGATTTTTTATCCGGGTCCAATTCCGTAAAACATTTCATGCCAGGCTGCCCGCACTTTTGGCCTCGGTTTACAAACAGATTTGATTTATAATAATGTTAATACCTTCACCGGCAGTGGCTACGTTGATGGCCGTTGGTACTGCTTCATAGCAAAGTTGAACTCGAATATTTATAGTCGTTGCATATTATCACCGTTGCCTTTGACTCGCGCATCAAATTCCCGCACTGAGCACTGAGACGATCTTTGTTTTACCGCCCTAGGTAAATAATGTAATATTTTTGTCCTCTTTAGAATCTAATTTTATCCACTAAGCGCTCGGGATTTGAGATGCTATTCCTAATAGTATTCCATCTCTTGAAACATGAGTCACGTCCTCATCATCCATCACTGGTCATTGTTATGCAGAGGATATGATAATTTATCATCTCCGCAATAAAACAATGCAGTTGCACAATATGTTGAACTATGAACTTGTATAGTATGCAAAAGTGACATGCGCTTTTAGTATTTTATTGAAGAAGCTCTTGGTGGTCCCAGATTATTAATTTGTGGACAATCAACCTAGTCCCATACTAAGCAAAACTTGTACTATGGGTACTAAGCGACGATATACATACTTATATAGATATATAAATAAATATTTAAATACATAGAAAACATCCAAGACCCAAGATCAAATATTCGTGCTCATCGCACCAATAAATGCCCCGGCCGGGATTCGAACCCGGGACCTCCAGCTCTTATTTATAACTGAATTCTTATTTTTAACTGAATTTGACTGTATTTTTTACATGTGTTTTATGTACAATAAAGTAATTGCATATATATACATTTATTATCAATAAAAGATAACATTATAAATTACATTAATAACATTAATTATTTTTTGAAAATGAATAAATGCCACTGGTATATGACAAACTACTGTTTTCACTATTCACCCTAAAAATGCACTCAAGTGATTTAGGTTACCACTGATTGATTGGGCCTCAAAAATAAGAGGTAGAAGAACTGGCCGCAGAAGGGTTGGTCGCGAGATGGATCGCCCCATACGTCTTAATACCCGGTTATTAATTATGACCCATCACTTTTATCCGGGTGTTGTTGCTCGGGGCGCGCGAAGGGTTATTATTTTCGGAACTACTAAAATATGAGATTCGTCTTTCACGAATGCTTTTTCGGGCGTATGATTTTATTATCGTTATGGTCAGTTAAGGCGAGGTTCTTCCATTGCAAATGTCCCGCTCTAACACGCGTGAGTTTGCAATTGACCATCCCACTCTCTACGGAACTGTGCGCGTAATTTTCGTAAATTTTTAGTACATTTTTGGGTGAGAAAAATACATGGCTTACTATATTAACAATATTAATCCCGACATCCCTCATACCATCAAATACGTTTATTTTAGTATTATTCTCTACTCATCATGTTACCTAAGATTGAAATAAAATGAGTTTTAAGATAGAAAATAGAGGTATGTTTGGATTTTTTTTCTATCGAACAAAGTTTTGCAAATTGTGTAACGGACATCCGACGGCACTAGATAAAGGTCTCAAATATAACATCGTATTTTTTTTTACATTTTTAATATGTAGTATTTCGAAATAAAACCGTTTACCAAATCAGATTTTTACTATAACCCGGCCTTAACCGACTTATCATAATTTGTGCTAGTAAAACAGTGTGTGTCGTCCACAAAAGAACCGGCTAAGTGCGTATCTTCACACATTTAGGGTTCCTACCGCAAAATTATGTAGATTCAAAAGAAAAAAAGGAAATTTCAAAGAAAAATTACGATTTATCAATATATTAGTATTTCATGGTAAAATAGGCTTTTAAAAAAACCTAATTTGAAGTTGTTTTCTAGTTTTTTGTAGAAATTTGTAGTTTTTTTTGTAGAAGTTTGTAGAAATTTGTAGTTTGACATGTAAAATGACATTTTATCAATAAAATTTCCATTTTTGTTTTAAATTTTATCTATGTAAGTATGTATATCGTCGCTTAGTGCCCATAGTACAAGCTTTGCTTAGTTTGGGACTAGGTTGATTTGTGTAAGATTGTCCACAAATATTTATTTTATTTTTATTTATTTATTTCTGATTCTGATAGGTCAATAGGAAAAAAATCTTCGGAACAATATTTTGGGACAGACGAAGGACGGATGGACGGGCGGAAGGACGGTGCCAGGAATGACGCGGGGTAGGTTATTAGAGTAGGTTAAGTTTTGTTTTTATTTTTATAATTTTTTGTTATATCGGCAACAGTAACATACACAATACAAATTGTATTCTAAGGTCTAAAACATACATATTTTATTAACACATACATTTCCGAGCATGTTTGAGAAAATATATCTATAATCGACAGTAGAAGATCAAATAAAATACTTCACAGGAACCCTAGTACACATACGAGTGAATTTAAAAGCTCCTTCAAGGAGTCTGAGCTCTTGCCGCTAATAACAGCGGCCATTTTCCGGAAATTGTCACCGCCGCCATCTTCGCTCTGACCGGAAGCGGGGATCGGCACTGGACACCTTTGTGCTTTGGAATTTAGTTTATAGACCTTTTTTTTAATTCTTTTTTTTTTTGGAGCTTTCGTCAGCATGACGATGTCAGCTCCAGCAAGCCTCTATCTACACTACTGCATCTCGCGTCTTATAAAAATATACACTAAAAAAACTACAAAATTTGTATTTGTTAAGCATATTTTGTGAGAAAATGGCTGACTGTCGAGTTTCTTTCGGCGTTTCTTCTCGGCAGTGGCCTCTGTGAAACGCTAGTAGGGTTTGACTTGTAAAAGTCCCATTGCGGCCTACTTACAGAATAAACAACAACAACAACAACAACAACAACAAATACTCTTTATTGCACACCTCACATAAACACACATACAAAAGAAAAACAAAGAAACAGGGATACAGAGGTAGAACAAAAGGCGGTCGGTAGAATAAAGTTAATTTTATTAATTTTTTTTGTATACTTATTAGTTTATAGACCTCTTCTTGAACTATTTTTTACCCGGATTTTTTTCGGGGCCGGATAAAAAGTTTTATTTTTAATTTAATTGAGAGGTTATTCATTTTTATGCAGTTATGAAATTACAAAGCCCTTTTACAAATCTTACAATAGGAATAATTCATATAATTTGGCATTATGTGACAGCTACCAACGCTATATTTAAAGTTGATTGGTCTGTAACAAACTGCAACCCACCCCGAGTGTGTAGATATTTTTACACCCAACCATTACCAATACAAAACACTTTTACTTTAACGCAGCCTTTTATCTAATGAGAGCCACTTACATTTGCGGGTTTCATACATATTAATCGAACTCATACATATGGAGACTCGTATAATATCGTCCGCCGTGTCATTGTTGGGACGGTGCAGTCCACAAAGGCTTATGAGAAGAAAATGGCGAGGTTCTTCCATTGCAAATGTCCCGCTCTAACACGCGTGAGTTTGCAATTGACCATCCCACTCTCTATGGGACTGTGCGCGTAATTTTCGTAAATTTTTGGGTGAGAAAAATACGTGGCTTACTATAGTAAGCCATATATAACAACAACAACAACAATGTTTAACAATATTAATCTCGACATCCCTCATACCATCAAATACGTTTATTTTAGTATTATTTTCTACTCATCATGTTACCTAAGATTGAAATAAAATGAGTTTTAAGATAGAAAATAGTATGTTTGGATTGTTTGGATTTTTTTTCTATCGAACAAAGTTTTGCAAATTGTGTAACGGACATCCGACGGCACTAGATAAAGGTCTCAAATATAACATCGTATTTTTTTACATTTTTAATATGTAGTATTTCGAAATAGAACCGTTTACCAAATCAGATTTTTACTATAACCCGGCCTTAACATACATACTCACGCCTATATACCTAAAAGGGGTAGGCAGAATAGAACACGTGGCATCACAGCCCCATTTTTAGCAATTGTTTATTTATTTACTAGCGTTTGCCCGTGACTTTTTCTGCTTAGAACTAGTTCATCGCGTTAGAATTTAATAGCTACTCTTTGATTTCAGGCGCGTACCTAGTTATCGCTCTGCAGTACAAGCGTCCACCCCTTAAAGGATGATTTCCGGGATAAAAAGTATCCTGTGACCTTCCCCGGGACTCAAACTATCTCCATACCAAATTTCATATTACCACTGGCAACTACATATGGTTGCCGGACAGTATGCTGTCTTACAGATGTGCAAGTTGCGGAAAGTTTCCAAAAAGTTGGAAAAGTCTCGGAAATTTCTTCAGAATTTCATTGAGATATAAGAAATCTCCATTTTACATTTCGGAATGTTTAAAACCCCATACAAAAATGTGAGAAATTTCAGAAACTTACCCATGTGGAAAAAAATCTCAATTTTAAGAAAGTTTCCGACGTCACATCAGTATGCTGTCTTGTCTTTCTCACGGTTCGAAACAATTGCAACACGATTGAACAAATAAATAATTAATATCCAAATTTTATCTAAATCGGTTCAGTTTTTTAAGCGTGAAGAAGTAAAATCGACACATGCTGAGTGGATTCCATTTTTGTGACAACACTAGATTCCTACTTCAGTGTAATCTTTGAGTAATGTTATGCATTGTTATTCCAAAATAAATTTATTCTTATTCTAAAAGACAGACAGACAGACACACTTTATTTTACTAAACGGTTAAAACTCACGTATTAATTGTCACTTCGGGCGACATGTTCGGGCGCCCCCGCGCTGTCTGCGCGTGCGTCACGTGCCTTGCGGCGGGCGGCGGGTAGTTCGACAGTGTGCAATCGGCGCGGGTCGCAGACGCACACATCCTGATGAAGAACTCCCGAAGAGTTCGAAACATGTCGCCCGAAGTGACAATTAATACGTGAGTTTTAACCGTTTAGTAAAATAAAGTTATAACATGTCTCACGAAAGTTTAAATTCAAGACAGACACACTTTCGTATTTATAATATTAAATGGATGTCTAATCAAATGATATACTTGAGATTGCAATTTTGCTTCAAGATTGCAATTTTGCTTAGCTCGTGACCCAGGCAACTAGTATAGAAAGTGGGAGTAGAAAGAAATGTATAAATTCTCCATTGGTATTTATAAACTTCATGAACTCGACAGTACAATGAGCCTCTCACTTCTATAGGTGTGCCTATTTTACTTCCAAGATTAGATTTAGCATAGGACTTTGAACCTTATTGCAAGCGCATACGTGACATCAAGACTGTATTGACACAGAGAAGTTGAAGTGCCGGAGTGTGTCCTTGACACGAATCAACGTTTGTTTTCTTAGAAAACGAGCCACTGCTACGGGAGATATTATGAGAGTTTGCACTGAGCGAAAATAATACTGATTATTAGTAAGTTTTAGTGAATCCCAAGACAAGGAGATTATTCTTATTCTATTCTTATATATACTAACGGTTACGAAACAGTTTAGTAGTTACAAGGACAATTTTTTTGGTATTAGTAAATAACTACTATTGTATTATCAAAAACTGGTTTGTACCCGTCAGTATATAATCTCCTTGTCCTGGGATTCACTAAAACTTACTAATATTTAGTTTTTTTGTCGCTCAGTGTGCTTCTCTGTTGGCATACAAAGTTAGTAATTGTATTACGATAGAAGAATACTTAAAGCCGGAGAGCTAAAACTACTCTAGTATGTTTTTTCGAAACAAAACACAAACTAACGCGTAATTTGCGTTTAGTCTCATTTTGTAAGGCAAAGCGAGCAGCCGCCTCTGGTGGCCTTATGTGGCAACTATTTTTTGCCACATAAATTAAGACTATACGCAAACGTGTTCGTTTGTGTTTTGTTTCGAAAAAGCTTATACTACCTAGTTGACCTAGAGGTACTTACTGGCTGGCTACGGAAAACCGTTTGCAAGACACGAAATCCGGGTACCAAATTCCAGCTTTCTAGTACTAACGGTTACTCAGATAAGCCGGGGACGGACGGACGGACATGGGTGAAACTATAAGGGTTCCTTGTTTAGGTACTACGGAAGGGTGAAGAAAGACTTACTTTCACATTTATAATTAGTATGGAAACCTAGTATTTTGCCGTGTTACTTATGAATGACATTTTAATCTATAACTTGATAAAAAGCAAATCAAAATCAAGAAAATTAACTCCAACGTTTATTTTGTGAGTCGACTTCAAGGGCTCTTCACAAGTCATAAGTAAATAAAGCCTTTAGCGGCCCACCATACAAGGAAACTTGGCAATGAAATTTGAATCTCCTGTCACAGGAAATAGAGTAGAGTTTCTTTTGTTTTGGAATTGCATAAAACGGTTGTACTTTGTTTGGCAGACAGAAGTTTCATAGACATATTGTTTCGCAGAATTTTCAGTTCATAGAAAACATTTTTTTACAAAAGGGTCGCAGTTCTAACCTAACCTTACGTACTTTTCTGGTAGATCTAATTGGGTTCTACAAAATTGCATTTTAACTGTACCTAAAAAGTTAACAGTTTCTGAAAAAAAAAAGTTTCTGTGAAACGAAAATTCTGCGAAACAATTCATTCTACGATACATTTTTCTGTAAAAGAAGGGGACACCATTATCATCACTTTGAACTTCAGGAGGATAGAACATGAATACATTACGCAAAGTGTGACTTATTCCATATGAACGCCACAGAAAACTAATAGTAGAGCCATCATGAAGCAGTTGTACTTTCAACTACAAAGTTCCACTTTAAACCTTATGCAATCGTAATAAGATCCAACAATGGATAATATTCCGTTGTAGTTGAGATGTCGACAGTACTCTGAAACATTACAGCTTCAGCTTATAGCAATAAAGGGCCCATTTCACCCCGCCCCGCACTCTAGTCGACTGCTACTATTATTAGGAAAATTCTGACTTATTGCCTCAATGCGAATGCTCTTAGTTGACTTGGGGGTGTGGTGTAAGTGAAAAGATTGATGCAAGAGCGGAACTTGAAAGTAGGCCATCAAGTTTTGAGAAGAAGATATTGTCATAAAATATTTACAAGGCGATGTATATCGTTCATTAATTTCTCTTCAATCAAAATTCATTACATAATTTCTAGAACAATAATCCTTACCGGTCCGGTATCGAAAATCTTTATTCTTTATTTATAGTAATTTGTCAAAGTACTTAACATCTGATTCCAGGAAGGATAGTGTCTTGAAAACCTTCTTTGGAATTCGCTGCAATTTGAGAGTTGATACTTATACCTAACCTAGACCTTTTTAGGGCACGAGTGAATAGGCATCTTCTGGGTGAGCTCGCTTCACCGTCGGCCTCATCGTTGCCCCTGGCTAGGTGCTGGCCAAAATCCCATTCTTTAATTTAATAAATTTTATTTTAAAATATTCTCAAAATCCTTTAGGCAAGCTTCATACATTCCAATACTTTAGTTTCACCCGCTCCCGCTGCCGCTCGTGTCTCGTTCCAGCACCGAACCCACGTCCGCGTAATGCAACGTGAAAGGGTAGAACAGTGTACGTGCCACGACCAAATCCCTGGCAAATGGGACCTTCCGGCTTCAGCGATCATACACTAATGCCGGCGCCAGATATAGCTTCAAATGTTTGACATAGTCTGGCTAAAATATCTTTACCCCAGCAATTTTTTATCTTTTATCTGTGAATCTGTACATGACAACACCGAAGATAGGACAATTTGACAACCACCACCAGAGGTATGACGGCTTAACTTCCCGAGTTTGCAGAACTGGCGCTACTATCGCTCCGCCATCTGAATCCTTAAATGCATGTTTTTTTCTTTTTCGAACAAAACACGGTATTTGCTAATTTAAGGTGTACCCTAAACGGGAAAAATAATATAAATAATCAATTATAAGTTTGTCATACACAATTTGAAAAATAAATAAAAATATTTTTTTTTCATACATTATGAAATGTACAAAGAAAAGATTTATGATGTGTAGACTACTATCGCTCCGCTATCTTAAAATGAATTAGGGCCGGTTCTTAGTATTCGATATAATGGTGCCATACAGTGACACCAAACGGCAAAATTTGGAAACACGACATAAGTAACTAAGTATTCATCTGTGACCGTCACAGACACAAAACATTGCCATACTCAATTTTTATTTGTTTGACAGTTCATTTGCTTGGTAGAGTTAACGTAGCCAGATTCTAGATTTACGGCGAGCGCGGTATATTGAAACCCGAGTGAAGCGAAACATTCTGCAATTCTAAAGTAGAATATTGAGCGTAGCGAGGGATTCAAGTGTTTACGCCCAAGAAGGAAATTGGTGAATGCATGGGTTTAATACAATATTCATTCGCATAAATAGAACTTGTTAAAAGTAATGAACGGTCTACCTGCCTAAAATGTCATAGCGTCATAATAACATGCAATGTCAGACCACTATAATGGACACCATAAGCCATTCTAAAGGGCACTGCCACATAATCCACAAAGCCTTCGATAATCAGATTACGGGATTGTCAAAGAAAAAGTCGCATTAGCAAAGCTCCGATGCGAAAAGCTTTGAGTTTTGCATAAAGTTCGGATGAAGTATTTAAAATACGGAATGTTTTATCGCTCTAGAGAATATTATTGAAGGAACCCTGAAAGAAAAGGTAAGGAATTATTAACAGTCTTGTTGCTGTATCCATAAATCCATATCCATACTAATCCATGCTAATATTTTAAATGCGAAAGTGTGACTGTCTGTCCTTTCCTGGGACTTAATCTATCTCCATACCAAATTTCATGTAAATCGGTTCAGCGGTTTAAGCGTGAAGAGGTCACAGACAGACAGACAAGCTTCAGTAATATCAATCGTAACGGTCCAGTGATTCCACTCACGTAATCGTTGAATAACGTTGATGCAACGTCTAGGAGATGGCATACAGTACTGTCAGCACGAAAAGTAGCTTGGAATATGAAAACGTCAAAAGTCTTTATTAGAAGGGACTTTTGAATTGACCTCTTTCACACGTCAAGCTATTTTTGATGCTGACTGTACATGTGGGGCAAACACAAGTGACTTAAAAGTAATAAAAGCGAAATTCAAGCCTTACAATCTCAAATCCCATCCATCAAAACCAACATCTTATTCCCATCAAGCTGACCTAGTCCATTCTAACTGCAATTATAAGACGCTTCAGAACTCCCCGTTCATAAACCAACGTTCAGTATAAATTTACCCATAAATTAGTAACAACTCTGTATTGTTAGAGGTCAAAGTTAACTGGTGTGTAGTATAGTTTTCTGGGTTGCCTTGATCTCATTAATTACTGACACTATTAATCAAAGACGGCGCAGCGGGCGAGGCAACCCTGGACAGGGTGGGCGGGGCACTGATTGATTCTCGATTGTTTTTGCAGAATGCTGTTTGTTGATTGGTTGATGGTTGCGCGGTAAATGGTCAGGGTTGTCAAAAGAATATTGATTTTTTGATACTTATTAGTTTGACATATCGGAAATATTCGGATTTCCATTGTCAAGTGGACTGGATTTCATATTTATGTGCTTTATGTTGTACCTCTTTATCAATAAGACTGCTTGTCGTTTGCCTCTGCTTATGTATTCGTAGGTTATACTGAGACAATAGGTATTTTACCGGCTCAGTTGAAATTTAGTAGGACCTTGTCACAGATTTCTACAGTTACTTACTTATCTACAGTTCTGGGTTAAATACAGGGAATAAATAAACGTGGTTAGTTCCTAAGACTTGTTGTTTATTTCTTTGACAATATTGGTATTGTATTATACCATTTCCCTTGCAATAGTTACAGTCCTTACTGTATATATATATATATAACAGAAATGTGTCAACCGACAGTTCCAGCCTTTAATTTCAATTCACAAATAAAGGAAACATCAGAAAAGGCATTCACTAGACTTCTCAGCTCTGTCTCAATCTTTTCACCCCTCATCAAGGCAATTAACCCGGCTGCTAGCTGAATACAACTGGTTAAGACCAGTTAGAACTTGCTCGAGTAACTGGATCAGGACGTACAAAGGTTCGGTTTTCGTTTTCATTATACTGCATAAATTTACTTAGTGAGTAGTGGTGCTGCCTTTAGATAGGGCGGTGGGCTAGTAGCAAAACTCAACAAAATAGTTTTAATTTACTTTACAAAATACATGTAAGAAGTGAAATTTCTGAACGCCCATTCTAAAATATATTTCAAATAAAATTTTTGGAAGAAAATAATTTAATGGGTAACTGCCAAGAGAAGAGAAATAGGACATGGCGTCCAGTAAATAGATTATCAGGTAGTGAATGGCCAAGAACGAGCCAAATATTGCATCGTGTCATTTTGGCGCCATAAAATGTTAAGCAATAGTTTTTAGCGTTCTATAAGTACAACTTTTATCAAGGATTTTGGTAGTGGCCGCGTTGGTGAACACACGTGCTCTCGGCGCGCTAGCAGAATCCATTATTACCGAACAAAACCTTGCCTACTGTCATGGCGCCGTTACCGAACAACGTCTTTGCACATGTGGTTGGCCGTAACACTTAGCCGTAAAAACTGTTACCATATGGCTATTACTATATATAATTCATTACCTATCTCATGGACATATTTACCTAATAATAAATTTAATTCAATGTTATATAATTTGCTACTCGAGGAATCTTTTTATTCATTAGACGAGTTTTATTCAAAATGTAAGCAATTAGACTAAGAAAGTGACATATTATTTTTTATGTAAGATTATTATTATTATAAATTTGTCAAAGATGACATAATGTTCAAATTGGAAGATTCAGAATCAGTATTAGGTAGGATTTTGACCTCATCTTTGTATATATATATGTAACTAGTTATAAATTATTATTGCCTATTACGGTTACTTTTTAAATTATGTGTATTGCATGCCTGTAAGGTGAAATAATGTACTGTAATTTATTTTCAAGATCTGTATGACCAATTATTTCGAGCAATAAATGAATTGAATTGAATTCGCGAAATCATCATAGAAGGAAAGCCATTTTTAAACAAAAAAAAACTTTTATCAATTTGTTACATTAACCGCCTTAGAAGTGAATGTATTTCTAGGTTGTTCATCATATCAGCCGAAAGACATCCACTGCTGGACATATACCTCCCCCAAAGAGTGCCACAATGACCGGTCCTGCGCCACCCGCACCCAACGGACTAGGTTGTTGTCATGTGGCAAATTAATAGATGTGTAGGACGCTGTTGTAGCAATTGACTAAATAAAGATGATTTTTTCAAAAAAGTGTCAGGAGTATAAAAAATATATAGTCTTTATACATAGCCAAACCATAAACGCACAAAAAAACGTACTGCCATTAAAGCTAATACTGCCACTTTTATACATGTATATTTTAGTATTACCTACATCACTTATAATTAAACGTGCCTTGTATTCTTATAAAATAAAAACTTTGTGTTCATACCTGAGAGGTAAGCTTTCATTAGAAAACATTATTAAACACGCCAAAATAAACAGAACTCGGTCCAAAACAGTAATCATTGGACTTGGCCATTGCCCAAGTAGAGCATTCGCTTGTTTAAGTTACTTAAATAAACAGACTTAAGAATCTGCGAAGAGGTTGCTACCACTAAATTGGGGCTTTTGGTTCATTTAAATGAATTAAGTTAGTATGAAAGTTTTACATTGAGACCTGCAGTGGCTCGTTTGACAAGGCTAAAACAATTACAAGTTTAAAATGATAATACAGGCGCTTGACCAAAAATGACAGATCATTTGGCCGGCGTTGACTTATAAAATTGTTACCTACTTATAGGTTAGTGGAATAGGAAACAGCTTTTCGTATTTTTACGAATGAAAGTTAGTTTTTATTAACATTGTTTAAAAAGTTGTTATGATCATATTTTTAAGCATTATTCTTATAAAATTTTAAAATTATGTAAATTAAAGTAATTAGCAATAATATATCGACCTAAAACTAATTGTAAAAAAAGTTCAGATCAACCAGAATTTAAAAACTATATGTATCAAAATTAATTACCTTTATAAGACCTATAAATAAAAATAAAAATAAATAAATAAATAGTTTATTCACAAAATTATACAAATGTTTACATTTCATACACTTCTGCCAAACCACATTGCGGTTTATTGGCAGACGAGGCTCCATTTATGTTTAGGTACTTAAATAGGTAACATTTGTCTTAAAGAATAGGTATTTGTATTTAGGTATTGTATTTGCTTATTTATAGAAAAAAGATATACAAAATTGCGTCTAGATACCAGCATTGCGAATAAGACTCTATTTCAGAATGCAGATCTAAATGATTTGTTAGCCTGATCTGTTTATCTTTTTAAGTACAAATCAAATTACGACTGCACTGGATATTTAAATTAGAATTAACTTATAGCGTAAACCAGCAAATATTGTGTTAAAGAACTAATTTAATTATAATAAAAGCAACTGGGCCTTCTAAAAAAAAATAACTTGATGTTAGCATAGCAAAGCTGCAAGTACTTAGGTTGCCAGTAACCGGGCCAACAACTCGCCCAATTCAAACGCAGCACGGGCGCTAAATAATGAAATTAGCCGTGCCCGCCGCCTTAAGAAGCTCTGATTTGCGTAATCAAAGAGCGCTTGATCCGATTTCCCGCCATTGTGTGGGGCTTGAGTCTAAATAAAAGATTATTAAAAAAAACGCTTTAAAATTAGACATGCGCAAAATGTGTCACTAAAAAGAAAAGAGTGATATACTTCAATCCTTCACTGTGAATTATACTCGATTTCGACTAATTCGGGGATAAGGATTTCAAATTTTACATTTATTTTGAATTTTAAGAAAATATTTTTTTTTGTAAAAACCGTCATGAGATAGATGATTGAAACGATGACACATGAACTGAAGTACTGAACTAAGTGAACTATTGAAGTATGAAGTGAAGTACTTTAATTGAATCATTCATTCGTGAACTACACATGTCTATTTTAAATGATTGGCGAGGGTAAACCGGCTAGTATTCCATTCCATATTAAGGCTGGGTTGCACCAAACCGTCTGTAATCGTAAGCGGTGTTCGTCAAATCTGTTTGTATGGAAAGTTTGACAAGTTTCTATGGGAGGACAGCTGCCGGCGCCATATTTGACGATGACCGGTCTGTGTTCGTACGTTGGTGCAACTGGCACTAAGACAGTGATTCAAAAAAAAAAAACAATTCAGAGGCCTGTACCACAAAACTTTACTAACGCAGAATTCGACGAAATTGTCAACTTTTTCTATGGAAAATTATACAATTTTGTGTAAATTGCAGACATGTTGTAAAGTTTTGTAGTATAAGGACCATCCTTCTACTTTATCTACAGCTATCCTTTTAGCATTTTTCAGAGAGACATTGTAGCCGAGCGATATATCTGGAGGTTCCGGGTTCGAATTCCAGGCAAGATCTGGGGCCGATACCACAAAACTTTACTTACAAGTCTACAATTCGACAAAATTGTACAATTTTCCATAGAAAAGGTTGACAAATTCGTTGAATTGTATGCTTGTAAAGTTTTGTGGTACAGAGGGCCTACCGCGAACTGAAAACGAAATAGCAGCGTCTCTGTCGCACTGCATATTGGAGAAACAGAGAGGGGGACACTTCGTTTTCGGTTCGCGGTAGGCCCCCACCCCCAGGCCCCAGCTCGTACCACTGGGTATTACAAAAAAAAGCTGAAAAGTCTATTGATATAAAAAAAAAATTGCTCTAGTAATTTCTTAGGGGGAAGAAGAGAAGGGAAGGTCCTCCTTCTTAAAACTTATGTAACGATAATATCATTTCACATTTAACAGTGGCCTTTTGGTGAAGGAAAACATCGTGAGGAAACCGGTCTAGAAACATACACTCCGGCTCGTACAATCGACGTCACAGATGTGTTTACATTTTTCACCTTATTACAATGGAATATGGTGCAAAAGTGTAAACGTATTTTTTACGTCGACTGTACCACTGGATTTTTGTATATCAAGTATTTTTTCGAAAGATCATCTGATATTAAGAGGCCCTTACTTATAGGTAAGTTAACAAATATTTTGATTAAAGATTTCGATAAATTGATAATAGCCATACGATGATTTTATAAAAAAATAGGTATTTTATTGTGTGTAGTAGAATTTAAGCAGAAAAAACAGTTTTTCACTCGAAATTAGTCGATTTGCAATGATTTTTGAAATAATATTTCTTAATGAAAAATCCAAAAAATATGTTCAAAATGTATGACACTAGGTTGAAAACTCGAAATGGACCCAGGGGCCGATTTTTGAAACTCAAATATCGGCCCTCAGTTCTAGATAGTAACTTTGATATAATGTCAAGATACGTGTCGTTTAGTCACAAACTTTGCTAAAAATATTATCATACGAGCGTTTTTTAACTGATAAAGTTTGGAATTCTCTGCCAGCGTTTGTATTTCCGAGTTCATATAACCTAGACCTTTTTAAGGCACGAGTGAATAGTCATCTTATGGGTGAGCTCGCTTCATCGTCGGCCTCATCTTTGCCCCCTAGCTTTGGCCAAGAGCAATCCCATTTTTAATAATAAAAAAAAGAACCCTTAAACCACACAAGGGACTATAAAGCCAATGTCTCACGGGTGGCTACGTCGCTGCGCGACGCGATAGCACGCTCTGTCGCGCGTCAATGTGCACCTTGCGTTAAACGATATCAACCGTCCTTATACACTTTACAAAAAACACATTTCAGTGGGACATTCAAGGCACTTACGACCATGCACTATGATAACTCGTTATATTAAAAGACCATATTTTAGTTGGAAAATTAACCCTTAGAGTCGCAAGGTTTTTGTTTTAATAAAATACTTTTGTCTTGTCATTACTTGTTTATTTATGGTTTAAAAGCATGAAAAAAAATTGAAAAAAAAATCAAAAATTTGTACATAGCGAGATATTATATGTATAAAATACTATACGCTGCCAACAACTTAACAAACTCTCAGCCATGGGTTTTTGAATTTTTTGCGTTTCATTCACCTTTCCAAAATCATTTTTTTTGATAATCCGCTTTTCCTTTACTAATCCAGCAAATACTTTATAGCGGAAAGTTTTGAGCTGATTATTTTTTTAAATTTTATTTCGCCTGTTCGTAGTTGACGTCGTCTTAGAAGCCCCGCGTTATTGATACGATTATCAATCATTTGGGAGAAAATGTTCATATACCAACGCCGAGATTTCATTCCGGTACGATACAGTAATTTAAGCATATCTGCGAGGTTTACGCCTCCCATGTGTCGGTTGTAATGGAGGACGACTTGTGGACTTGGCTTGTTTGTAGGAAGTGATGGCACCGAAGATATTGATGGTAACGCTTCGTAGTCACTTTGCACCAAATCGGGAAAGACTTGTAGAATTATGGGTGACAGAGGAACTTGGCTATCATCCATATACTATCAGTCAAGTCTTTCGTAAGAAGAATCTAAGGATGGGGCTGGGAGCTCGAAAACGATGAAAATTCACGGGAATCTGGATCAGCGATAATGTGAGCTTCATCGTCACTGCTAGACTTTTCACTTTCGCTGGACGTACCTAACTCTGGTACTAACGCTAAAATGTGCCTAGTACGGTCGTGCAGTGACGACTGAAAAAATAAAATTAAAAAAGAAATGACGCACCTACTATTATAAATTATACTAACAATAGCTTCAATTACCGACGTGCGCCATGGGCACAAATCAAAATAGCACGTAATTGTCGATCAAATCTATTAAAAATCACTAATATCAAGATCTAATATCACTAACATCAAAAACTGCCAAGTGCGAGTCGGACTCGCTCACGAAAGGTTCCGTACCATTATTTAGAAAAACGCCAAATAAAATCATGTCTGTTGTATGGGAGCCCCCTTAAATATTAATTTTATTCTGTTTTTTAGTATTTGTTGTTATAGCGGCAACAGAAATAAATCATCTGTGAAAATTTCAACTGTCTAACTATCACGGTTCATGAGATACAGCCTGGTGACAGACGGACAGACTGACCGATAGACTGACAGACGGACGGCGGAGTCTTAGTAATAGGGTCCCGTTTTACCCTTTGGGTTCGGAACCCTAAAAAAGCACGTTTTTTTATTTATGGTATAAATTTTATATTCAAGTAACATCAAAATGCAGTCGAATTTATTTTCTTACTTGAATGGCAAGGTATATTGTTCTATACTAAATAAAACCCCTATAATTTGCTCGAGTAGTTGCAGTGTATAGCATGCCATACTCAACAAATCTGGCATTGTTTGCTAAATAGTTGCCAACGTATAGTGCACTATACAGTGTTACAAAAATGGTAATAAATACTAAGGATGATAAATCGGACACTATATTCCAACGTAAATATAATCTGTATTACCATATGTGAGTAATTGGCACCATTTATTTATAGTTTAAAAATATTTTACGTATAAAAAAACGTGTTTACCTTATAACTCCGCAGAGGTTTCGTCATTGTCACCGAACTTGTACAACTAAGTCATTATCTGCCACAAATAAACTTCATCGTATTTTTAATAACATTCTACCCACCTTAAAGAATAATTGTATAACTAAGATATGGGCGTAACTATTTGGAAAGTACCCACTTTGTTTTTTTATTTGTTGTGTATACTCTACTATACGAAATGACTCTAAGGGTTAAGGTATTTACAACCTTATGGACTTGGGTGGATATTGATTAAATAAGGTATTTTAGTAGGACTTTCAAGGCACTTCCAGCCTTCAAAGCTTGTGAAGTAGTTTAGGACAGTTAAAACACTTATGACCTGATGGAATTATAATATTTTTTTACGATAAATATATAAGATAAGCGTTTAGGTTTTGGAGAATTGAATATTGCCATACAGCTGGTCTAGTGTAATTACTTTAAAATGCCATACTTAAACGGGACTTTTAAGGTACCTAGTTTACCGTAGAAAGAGGATATATAGAAGGAGGGTTAGCGAATCACACACAAGGACGGAGATATTGTGACAGTTTTTTCTGGGGTTACCTACCACAAAAAGAATAATCTCCCCATTTTTACTGACAAGTAGGTTTTTAATTATTGAGAATCTTCAAAATAAACTCTTAGTAAATATTAGCGGGCAAACACAAAACATCCGATGTCCTCCCAATTACGATATGAATGTGTACTAATTTAATACCTACATTAAAGTTAACAAAATCACGATTAGATTAGAACGTCTTAGTTATTCAGCCATTGTAATAATGAAATTCACAATAGTATTCTAAACACGTCACAATAAAAAATTTAATCTGTTATTTTTAACATTCGAGCCGGTTTAGTTTACCCAACATTATGGGTAACATATTTTTTTATACTCTGGCCACTGGTTCATCGATGACATTTCGGTGACAACGGCCGGTGACAAATAATCGGTTCCTTATACGCGATGAGGGACAGAAGATATGTCATTTTTTCTCGCTCCCACGTGTGTTATTGTCTATGCTTACATCTCCTTCACACACCTTTGTATGTGTGTATCACCAGTTCCATCTTATACTTGTTCCATGTAGTTTACGGTCATGTAGTATATATAAATATCTCAGAGTAAATACTCGTACTGTTAGAGTAGGTCCAACAGTATTTCATGTAATTTTTTATTGTTGTTTTTGTTAGTCACGCATTAATGTTTTGTTAATGTAATATGTATAACAAATAGGATATTGATTGATAATATTAATGATCACATCCTTGTCTCTGACATGACTACAAATTCATACACAAACTACCTATTCAAAACGGAAATCTCAAATTACCGCCCTCGAACAAAACAATCGCGCGATACCAATACACAACAATGCCGCAAAAACACATTCTATAACCGGCGGCCTCTTACTCCAAGTGATCCAGCGCCAGCCAATTACCGCACAAGGACCGCAAGAACGTCAACTGCACGCCCGCAAAGTGCGAACCGGAAATTGCCGCCGCCATCTTTGCTTGGACCGGAAGAGGCCAAATTATCGGGCTGCGGGGATGTGCTATTTTTTAATGTGAACATTTGAATGTGTGTTGAATGCCAAGTGTTTGTTGGTGATAAGAGGCAGACTCAGACCACGAGCGATTTTTCATACCATACCTCATTACCTCATGTGAACGAATACATTATGTCATATCATTTTTAAGGTTCCGTACTCGAAGGGTCCAAACGGAACCCTATTAATTTATTTAATAAGGCTCTCAAAACAAGTTACAGGCAGGTCTGTAGCCCTATATATGTGTGCACAACATGATTTAAAACATATAGACTAATATATCTATTGCTGTCACTCACGCTTCCGTCCGTCCGTGCGTTCGTCCTTCCGTCCGTCCGTCCGTCCGTCCGTCGTCTGCCCACATAGATCTTACAGCCAAACGGTTGGAGATATAGTCTTCAAATTTTCACAGTATAAGCATCTAGTTGACCCACAGCCAATGAGAAAAGTGTCAAAATGTCAGTGTCAGCTGTCAGTCGACGCGATACCATTTTTTACTACGCCCCTACATTTAAATGCGTGCTTCCTGACTGGCGCGGGAGCGTGGTAGCGGGACGATGCGAAGGCGGTACTGCTTCGCTTCTGCGCATGATATTACTACTGCGCAAACGTAATACTGACAGTATTAATTCAATTCTTTAAAAAATGGCTTCCATCAAATTTGTGATGATTTCGCCAATGTCACGTGTTCAATGACGTTGTTCGGTAACGACGCCATGACAGTAGTAAGGTTTTGTACGGTAAATGGATTCTGCCCGTCGTCGCCCCGGGCACGTGTGCTCACCAACGCGGCGACGATCAAAATCCAATGACAGTATTATATCAAGTGGGAATCTTTGCGACGTCAGTAAGTTTACGTCAAAGAAGAAACTGTCACATATCGATCCCGCCCCGCCAAGTCAGGAAGTCGCCTAATCTGTAGGATCACAAGGAAAACATTTAAGATCTAAAACCTCGTCCATCTATATTGCACAGCTGACAAATCTACCCAACACATTCAGGATACGAAAAAAAATCCCCCAATCCGACGCCTCAATACCAGAACGTCACGCGGCAATCAAACGCGTATAGAAATAAGATCGTTTCGATTGACTCAGTTCATAGTCACCAGTTCAATATACGACAGTGATCCTTAGAGATAAAAATTTATACTGCGAGAATCCAAGGTCATAAAGAGGGCTTATCGGATATCGGGCGCATAATTCACAGTTTGCAGACTTGGGTGAAATGCGTTTATTTCTTATTGATTCCTTGTTCGTTACGCTAGCGTGCTTTTTACAAAAAAAATGGTAAAGTCTATTCATAGAACAAACTCTCGTTGTAGACTAATCATCATCAGTTATTACACTTTTCTTTAAGATGTTAATGTCTACAAATAGGTACAAAGGCATGCAAATCACAAACCGACAGGTGAGGCCGTGTCACGTCACCCTTCACCCGTTTTTATATTGAAACTGAAGTCGGTTTGTGAAAAACAGCCCTGAAGTGGCGTTCATATTAGGTTTTACCATAACAGTAGGCTTAGCACGTGTTGCGCTCGAGAGTATGTCGAGTACCTCGAGCTATCCGTCACTTTCTAAAAGCACCAATCAGAAAAAGACGCGTCGCTCGAGATAAGTCGAGATACTCTCGAGCGCAACATGTGCTACGGGCGCAGGACAGGCAAAACTGATTAAACCTTGTGGTTGTTGTTGACACGTTGAAAATGTTAGAATTACCCAGCGTTATCCTAGGTTTACACCCATTTTTACTGTGTCTGTAGCCTAAACCCAATTTACATGCGTAAACTAGTTTTTGCAGAGGCGAGCACCATCTGGCCTTTCAGCGGTATCTAACTAGATCTAGACTCAGAGAATTCAATAGGGATGTTGACTCAAAATGTATTATTACTCCATACGAAAGAATACATAAAACTATTCCAAAAAGTGAAAATCCTATTCAAATATCTCAAAAAATAACGAAACTACAACCGTTAGAATGTTTTTAGTTAGAGAGAGAAAACGCTACAGGTCAGTGACGTCACTGACCTAGAGCGCCATAGTAAATGACGATCGTTCAATACAACGGGGCGTTTTGCGGAAAAGGGACAGAAAATGCCCCCTCCGAAAACTTTGAAGACTTATAATTATGTAATTATTTATTCTTTTGGATTACTTTTTTCACTATTTGATTGAGAATTTGATCCTTTTTCGAGAAAATTCGGATTCATTGATTTTCTTATTTGGTGTCAACATCCCTATTATGCGTAATGTTGAGAGTGTGGGATCGGCATTTGTTTCTAGCTGTCAATAAAATGAAATCCACACATCAATTAGGTAAGTTTTTTTTTTGTAAAAAATTAATAATTGGAACAGGCTTCTATTGCCGTTTGTGATTTATTTTTACAGTCTTTAAGCGGGTATTACACTGTCCTGAATCCAGGACACTTAGAAGGGTTCGGACCTATACGTTAGAGCGAGATGCTTCAACTCCCCTCCACTAGTTAGGACGCCTGATTCAGTAGTTCTAGTATAAGTTTTTTCGAAACATTAACTAATTCAAACGCGTTTGCGTTTTGTCTCAAGATGTATGAAAGTGGTATGAAAACGTGAACAGCGCCTCTGGTGGTCACTAGTGGAAACTAAAACAGCGAGTATAACATTTGTTGCTAACCGACGAACGCGCGTATTTCAAACTCGGTGAGAGCGTTTTCATACATTTTGAGACAAAACGCAAACGCGTTCGAATTAGTTAATGTTTAGAAAAAACTTATACTAGAGCAACAGGACAGTGTAATACCCGCTTCAACTACTCGTGGAGACGGTTTCAATGATCCCAAACACGGCGGGTTTATCTTGTGTAGTTTGGGAGTTGCTATGGCCACCTTCTGTCTCCATCATCAGATCAGCTCGATGGTACCATAATATTGCATTGTCATCCAATCGTGCAATACAACATTTCAGCTCAATCGGTTAAAGATTTCTGCTTCAGAATATATTGATTTAAACTTACACGATTTTCACACATTATTATTGGGGAACGGGACTTAATCGCGTAAAAACTGGCAACCGCACTGCCTTCTCGAAGATCTCACGGTTCGAAATAAATGCCATACGATAAATAAATAATAAATCGCGTAAATTATAATAACTAATTTACCTTTTTTAAGAAGATGTTGATACCCGCTCATGACAGTCAGCTCGCGACCACGGATGTTGTGATACATTCGAAACGTCGGGCAAAACATTAAAAACGGTAAATTCGTTATAATTGTACGCGATTAAGGCGACTTCCTGATTTGTCGGTGCGGAGGCGGTACGATATGAGAAAAGTGTCAAATGTCAGTGTCAGCTGTCAGTCGACTCAGTACCATTTTTTACTACGCCCCTACATTTAAATGAGTGCTACCTGACTGGCGCGGCATGCGCGGTAACGGGACGATGCGAAGGCGGTACTGCTCCGCTTCTGCGCATGATATTACTACTGCGCAAACGTAATACTAACAGTATTATGTCAAGTGAGAATCTTTAAGACGTCAGTAAGTTTACGTCAAAGAAGAAAATGTCACATATCGATCCCGCCCCGCCAAGTCAGGAAGTGGCCTAAGTCCCGTTCCCCAATAATAATCTGCTTCTTTAGTTGCAAGATTCCACCCGAACAAACATACTTAGTTACATAAATTGCAAGTTAAATAAAAACTTGCAAAACATTACACTCCTTTTTTTGGGCAGTCGTGTAAAAAGGGCCGACAACGGACTTGTGATTCTCCGAGCTCAGGCCGTATGGTTATTTACCACCATCGTCATATAAAAAAACGCTTGGTATTTTCCACAAGTCAACTAGGGAATAAAATCTAAGCCAAGTGTAAACCAAGTGATCAAAAGTTAGTGCAGTGCCACATTACCATCGACAATGGAATAAAATAAAATAAAAATAATAAAATTCCCATTTGGCGCGACGGCGGGCGCACGTTCGCGTTTCATTCTGTCGCCCGGCAACGGCACGTCGCTCGTTATGGACTAGTGATGGGACATCTAAGTATCGATATATATAATACGTTCAACGCACCTTGGTATTATTTAGCTAAAGGATGTATTTAATGACGAGTTGACGACCAGTTTAGCCTAGTTGGTATTGACCCTGCCTACGAAGCTGGTGTTCCCGGGTTCGAATAGAGGACGGGAATATTTGTTCCCCTGTTTTGGATGTTTCCTATGTATTTAAGTATCTATTTACTGTCAGCCATAAGTAATTAACAATAGTACAAGCTTTTCTTAGTTTGGAACTAGGTCGATTTGTGTAAGATTGTCCACAAAAAAAAAAGACTTCGTTTTCCATTACTTGATTATTAACTCCAAATGGGTCGCGGCAGGGTAAAACTCTATAGTTCCATTCATAAATAGGCCATAGACTTTAGACTAATTATGAATGAACCCATAGATTTTATCGTGCCGTGGACGGCCACGGTAAAGTATAAAAGCGACCATTGACTCAGTCACGAGTGCTTGAAAGGACTCGAAACGGTGAGATGTGGGATTTGTACCTAACCTAACTTTTATTTGATTCGTTTACTTCTTAAATTACGAATTACTTGTTTTTTTTATTAAAAATGGGATTTTTCTTGGCCAGCAGACAGCCAGGGGGCAAAGATGAGGCCGACGATGAAGCGAGCTCACCCAGAAGATGCCTATTCCCTCGTGCCTTAAAAAGGTCTAGGTTATATGAACTCGGAAATACAAACGCCGGCAGAAAATTTCAAACTTTAAAAGTGCGCATTATAAAAGATGATGATTGTTTTCATTTACTGAGTATACCTATAAGTATAATTAAAGCTAACATACATATATACATGTTTAAGCTACCGACTAAAGGTATACATGTAATTAATATAAAAGTGTTTTTACTACAGAAAAGTTAACTAATGGCAATAAAAATCAATGAAATCGTTCAAAGAAATTAACAAAAAAAAATTCTCGCAAAAACTCATACTTGATATTTCAATTCAAAAGGATATATTTTAGCCTTTTGAATTAATTGAGTACCGAATATCTAAGCAATTGAAGAACTTCTGTACTAACTCGCTATCGAATTTATTGAATAAAAAGAATTCGTCTAAATTGAGGTGAATGTAAAAAATGCCCGTCACCGCATCGCCTCACGCTCGAATTCCTTTAATATTGCCGTCGCATACCGCCTCGTCTATATCCGGGGGCTAAATAGTACATTCCTGCACTGTAATCAGGTTAAAAACGACGCCATTCAAAATTACAGGTTTCCTTTGTACCTATACCTACTGTGTTGTAAAATTCATTCACAGAAAACTGTTATTGGTAAAAACTATCAGTTTAAAAATATTAAGTACTATCAGTTTAATAATAAATTTGACCTAGATAGCTATACATTTATAGCTATCTAGGTCAAATTTATTAGTTGTAAGTTTTAATGGGCAGTGTCTCTGTACTGCCACGCTGGATGCTTATTCACCGAGCGAAATAAAATATCTATATTTGTATATATTTAAAAAAATATGAATCCTGTTGTTAATTAGATACCAGTGAGAAATTTTCAATGTGTATTCGATTCGATTGATAATGTTGTAATATTCGAAATAAAAATAATCGACATCGATAATCTAATCGCCACTAAAATACGCATCTAAAAAATGTCTATCAACGCTCCGCGGTCTCACGGCTGCATTCCGCGCGTACTCAGCTATACTCTATATTGTACCCGGGTATTGGTTCCCGGGTATATTGGTTCCCGGGTATATTGGCATATCTCCGCGCGCCGATATCTAAGAACAATGCCCAATACTTAGCAAGGGTT
The DNA here is from genome assembly GCA_951800055.1 of Cenopis cana. Classification (NCBI taxonomy): domain Eukaryota; kingdom Metazoa; phylum Arthropoda; class Insecta; order Lepidoptera; family Tortricidae; genus Cenopis; species Cenopis cana. The sequence continues at coordinate 11,984,086 of OX637493.1, read as the reverse complement.
AGAGAATTTAGAAATTAGGGCGGCGGTATTTTTATGTGCTGACAGGTGAGGTACTATTTTGTATGGTATAGCTTTGATTGGGATAATCGCGATGTAAAAATAAGAAGTATGGATATTTTGATAGAGTATATGGTTAGTTTTGTAGAAATGTAATGGTATCTATAAGGGAATAATATACAGGGTTGAATATATACAAGAAAGGGGATATCTACAAACTATATACAAATATACAATAGATAAGAGACACAGGAAGAAACGACAATAGAGAGATCTCTCAGGGACCGAAGTCCAATGAGTTGGTTGGAAGTTCTATATATGCAACTGACTTAAGAAACTTCGATAGCGCGTTGCAGAACATGTCAGATTTGACGGTTGCCTAGCGACGCCACAGTTTTGTTTTAAGCAGTAGCTTTTAAATTTTTCCTTTATTTTGAATATTTGTAACATAAAAGTTTGATCACACTCTTTAAATCCGAGTTTTTTATACCAAACAAGTAATTACATACTTAGGTGTCAATATATCTCGTAACTTACTTGAACTGTATCGACAATCAAAAAAAAAATTATGTAAAAAAAACATCAACAGTGGTGATTACGTACGTTTTTTATTTAAGTATATTAACTATAATTATATTACCTATCCTTTAAAATAAGAGGATAACTAATAGCTTTACATTCTCATTACTTTAATTCACAAAATATTAATAAATTATAAGAAAAAAAACACAGTGTATTGATAGAGCGGTAGGTACCTACACTACAACGCAATGTATCTTCCGGAATCGATAATATTGCAGACTAAATTAGCCAATTCGCCCCATCCCTAAAGCGTACGGAGGATGCCATTTGCCGACTCGCAGAATGCCTAACAACGCTCGTTTATTGACTCTGACCTAACTTCTGCTATGCTTTTATCGTGAACAAAACGTTTCAATAAATTCAATCCAATTTATTTATTCACAAATGACTTCAGTATGTTCCTAACATCAGGTTTTAGGGTTACGTAGCCAAAATGGCGGAATTCTTTAACTTCGTCATGTCTGTCCGTCCGTATGTCACAGCCGATTTGCTCGGAGACTATAAGCATAAGCACTACAATTTTTAAATATTGTAGGAGGGTGTATTCTATGAGCCGCTAGGTAACATAAAAGTGATGTGGTGTAGTACGAAAAAATATTAAGTTAGCTGTATCCCAATCCCAATACAATACATGTAACCGGAGGATGAAAAATAGTACATTACTTACCAAGGGCGATAAAACAAAGAATGTCTCAGATCGCAGGTATTTGAACATTGTTTTGAACAACGTAGGTCTAACGGTTTTTGAGTTTAAGCATTTCAAATATGAGTACCTATAAATCCTTTAGGTGGCTTCAATGCACGAATCGGAAATATTCATGTAAAATCATTTTTCTTATTTTTTTTTTCGAAAATAAGAAGTGGAGAATGCTGAATTTTGGTGTAGAATTTAGTAACGGCATGGCCAATCATTAAAAAAAGCAGGCGGAAAAGCTATTAAGGCGCAGGGTAGGGCAAGGCCTTCCCCATACAAACTTTGCGCACGTTTTATTCGTCGATTTTGGCACTAACAAATATAATATTTTTTTTGGTTGTAAATATTAGATATGCGAAGATCGTGATGTGAAAACTTTCAAATATTTCAAAAAAAATCAATATAAAAAAAAAATTACATCACGAAATAGCTATCAGAAAAATAAGCATACTGATAGTAGAAGAGCCGGTGACACTGAACCTAGTATGATAAGATTCCCAGATGGCATATATATAATTAGGTGCGTCATTAGTCGGGGAACACGAAACGGCGATGCTGCAATGCGAAAAACCTGGCGAAGCCATTGAAAATTAAAATTGAAAAAAGATGAAAAATCCGGTTTCTAGTATGATAAGATTCCCAAGTTTCGTTTGTTCCTCGAAACAGGGGAGGGGTAGGACTATACGATAGTGCAGTGCTGCAAGCCCTCCTGACTGGCCTTGTCAGTGGCAGCAGTATGATAAGCGACCACTTTTCTGAGGTATCTAGTATGATCGGATTCCTGAAAAAAACAGGGCTCATCTGAAAGATCAGCACTTTCTGTGTAAGAAAAACCACTGCTGCATTTTCCAAACAGTGGAGAAGGTGGTTGCTGCAGCGATTAAAGGAGCCGACAACACTGAACCTATTTCTATAGATTCCCAGATGATTTATATATAATTAGTCGCGGCATTAATGGGGGTACACGAAATGGCGATGCTGCAAAGCAAATGAGCACGCAAACCTATTAAAAATCAAATTTAAAAAAATAAAAAATAAACGGTTTCTAGTATGATAAGATTCCCAAGTTTCGTTTATTCCTCGAAATAGGGGAGGGGTAGGACTATACGATAGTGCAGTGCTGCAAGCCCTCCTGACTGGCCTTGTCAGTGGCAGCAGTATGATAAGCGACCACTTTTCTGAGGTATCTAGTATGATCGGATTCCTGAAAAAAACAGGACTCATCTGAAAGATCAGCACTTTCTGTGTAAGAAAAACCACTGCTGCATTTTCCAAACAGTGGAGAAGGTGGTTGCTGCAGCGATTAAAGGAGCCGACAACACTGAACCTATTTCGATAGATTCCCAGATGATATATATATAATTAGTCTCGGCATTAATGGGGGTACACGAAATGGTGATGCTGCAAAGCAAAAAAGCAGATAAAGCTATTAAAAAGAAAATTTTAATACATAAAAAAACTGGTTTCTAGGATGATAAGATTCTCAAGTTTCGTTTGTTCCTCGAAACAGGGGAGGGGTAGGACTATACGATAGTGCAGTGCTGCAAGCCCTCCTGAATGGCCTTGTCAGTTTCAGTTTCAGTTTCAGGTTCAGTCATACTAGAAACCGGTTTTTTATGTTTTCAAAATTTCTTTTAATAGTTTCTCTGCTTTTTTGCATTGCAGCATCGCCATTTCGTGTCCCCCATTAATGCCGCGACTAATTATATATATATCATCTGGGAATCTATCGAAATAGGTTCAATGTTGTCGGCTCCTTTAATCGCTGCAGCAACCACCTTCTCCACTGTTTGGAAAATGCAGCAGTGGTTTTTCTTACACAGAAAGTGCTGATCTTTCAGATGAGCCCTGTTTTTTTCAGGAATCCGATCATACTAGATACCTCAGAAAAGTGGTCGCTTATCATACTGCTGCCACTGACAAGGCCAGTCAGGAGGGCTTGCAGCACTGCACTATCGTATAGTCCTACCCCTCCCCTATTTCGAGGAATAAACGAAACTTGGGAATCTTATCATACTAGAAACCGTTTATTTTTTATTTTTTTAAATTTGATTTTTAATAGGTTTGCGTGCTCATTTGCTTTGCAGCATCGCCATTTCGTGTACCCCCATTAATGCCGCGACTAATTATATATATATCATCTGGGAATCTATCGAAATAGGTTCAGTGTTGTCGGCTTCTTTAATCGCTGCAGCAACCACCTTCTCCACTGTTTGGAAAATGCAGCAGTGGTTTTTCTTACACAGAAAGTGCTGATCTTTCAGATGAGCCCTGATTTTTTCAGGAATCCGATCATACTAGATACCTCAGAAAAGTGGTCGCTTATCATACTGCTGCCACTGACAAGGCCAGTCAGGAGGGCTTGCAGCACTGCACTATGGTATAGTCCTACCCCTCCCCTATTTCGAGGAATAAACGAAACTTGGGAATCTTATCATACTAGAAACCATTTATTTTTTATTTTTTTAAATTTGATTTTTAATAGGTTTGCGTGCTCATTTGCTTTGCAGCATCGCCATTTCGTGTACCCCCATTAATGCCGCGACTAATTATATATATATATCATCTGGGAATCTATCGAAATAGGTTCAGTGTTGTCGGCTTCTTTAATCGCTGCAGCAACCACCTTCTCCACTGTTTGGAAAATGCAGCAGTGGTTTTTCTTACACAGAAAGTGCTGATCTTTCAGATGAGCCCTGTTTTTTTCAGGAATCCGATCATACTAGATACCTCAGAAAAGTGGTCGCTTATCATACTGCTGCCACTGACAAGGCCAGTCAGGAGGGCTTGCAGCACTGCGCTATCGTATAGTCCTACCCCTCCCCTGTTTCGAGGAACAAACGAAACTTGGGAATCTTATCATACTAGAAACCGGATTTTTCATCATTTTTCAATTTAAATTTTCAATGGCTTCGCCAGGTTTTTCGCATTGCAGCATCGCCGTTTCGTGTTCCCCGACTAATGACGCACCTAATTATATATATGCCATCTGGGAATCTTATCATACTAGGTTCAGTGTCACCGGCTCTTAAACTATGAGCAAAAATCATAACTTTAATGCAAACACAAACGAAGTAAATCCTGCACAAATTTTGTATGGAGAGAGCTTGCCCTCCTCTTAAGGCACAAGATGTTCCCTTACCCTGGCATGGCCTTTATCTTGTTATTATAAATACAAGACAGTCAAGCCTTTCCCCGTATCACTAACGATCAGTACCGACAACGTGGTAGATATTTTCATTTCAATTCAATATCCTCTAATTATGTACGTAAACACCATGCCGAGTTAGAAATGGAATCACATAACCACCATTATCTGTTCATCGCAATTTGAACCCTAGCACTTCATTGCTAAAGTTGCTAATTAACTAACCTTAAAAGGGAACCTTTACAAACTTCTCATTAAACAACACGCGTAAAATACCCTCATTACCTAATCTCCATTACTTTGAAAAGATCGTAAGTGGTCAAAAATCCCGCCCAAGATAGCCGTTTTGAAGCTCACTTAAGTAATCCGTAGAAAGTGACCCTTTAGAACAATAATCCTATTCCTAGTAGTATTTACTGTTACTTCAAGGGATAAGCAGGTAATGTAGTAATTTAGTTTTGGTGTTAAATTCATTATTGGCTCGGGAACGGACCTAGAAACATCTTTTTTGTGTTGTGTGTTAAAATGTGGAGCGATCAGGCATATTATTTTAGTGATAGCAGTTTTCAACTGGTAAGTTTTTTTTTTTTAATACAACGGCGATGGCATACAAGCTTACGGCCATACCATAGCCTATGAATATGTGTGACTACAGTGAATGTGTTAATTCGAGTCCATAAGCTGACAGATGTCAGAAATCAGAAATGTTTATTTGCTTAGATACAGTTAAATAAGTTGTTTCTTAAAATTATGTGGTACAGTGTATCTTAGCCTGCAAGCAGGCGTGCAAATCATTATTAAAAATCAGAATGAATATTTTGTAATTTAGACATTATTCCACAAAAATATTAATAAAAATACATGTAACCGGTTATATTAAGGGTAACTTTCATTCATAATAATTAATAAATAATGTACTTTAACGATTACGGAATAACCACGTCCGATGTGCGCCCGTAAACGTCAGTTTATGGACTCGAATTAACACATTCACTGTACAGAAGAATCGGAAGCGCGTTGCCATCCCTTTTTTGACTTGAGAATCTTTCTGTCACGACTTAATAGAGTTACTGATGCTTTATCTTGTCGATTATCACATAATAACTGCGAGCATAAAGGCCCTAACTGATGCTTTATCTTGTGGATTATCACATAATAACTGCGAGCATAAAGGCCCTAATATTTAACTATTTTAACTACATTGCGCGGTTTTATAGAGAGATTGAGCTCGTTATATTTCTGTGGTCCGCAGTTGACGAAATATAAGCTGCACCGATTCGCCATACAAGTTGTTCGAGGAATCGGTGCAGCTTATATTTCGTCAAATAACTCAAAGCATTTTTAATTTTTTAACTTCAAAACACATCAGATTAACTAAATAAATTGCCAAATCCTCGCACACCCTACGACGGCAACTTTATAATATACATAATGACCATTTAAGGGGAGGTATCCCCAACGCAAATGTCCCGCTCTAACACGCGTGAGTTTATAATTAACCATCCCGCTCTCTACGCAAGCTCTGCGCGCAGTTTTGTAAATATTTAGCTATAGTCATTAAGCCAATCATTCTATCAAAGCAAACCCTGCGAATTTGTCTATAACTATTTACGATCTTTAATTGAGTACAAAAATAAAACGTTAAATTTATTTTACTAAACGGTTAAAACTTAAAACTCACGTATTAATTGTCACTTCGGGCGACATGTTTCGAACTCTTCGGGAGTTCTTCATCAGGATGAGTGCGTCTGCGACCCGCGCCGATTGCACACACACAACACATAACATGTCTCACGAAAGTTTAAATTCAAGTAAAAACGTTAAATATCAGTAATATAGCCGTAGTGTTGAAAATACATTCCAAAAAGGGGTAACTTCGTGATTTTTTTCTATCGAGTGAAATTCATCAGGTCATGTAACTGACTGCGATTTTGACTAGACAAGATCCTTATGTAACACATATATTTTTTTTAGATTTTAAGACACTATATTCTATGTCTCAGATGGTTTTTAAAAACTCAAAAGTGGTAATACACGGCCTTAATGCATATCTAGTAGCCACGTTAGACTTTTACCACTTACGATACTTTATAATAGGTACATAAAGTGCCATTGCGAACCGCTGTTTCTAAACTCAACATTTTTTCCAGGAGCTAAACCTCCAATTCGTCCGACGCAATTTAATTCAGACACTAGAAGACTTCGAGGCAGCCGACTGCACACGCTGCTGCTACATCAAGTGTCGATGTGAGCAGGCGCCTACGGAAGCAGGGTCCCAGACAGAACCAACACCTGGCCAGTCCTTGACGGGAACCACACCGGTTCAGTCTCGTCAGGAGTCTAAGACTGGAACAATACCGCCCCAATCGCTACCCGGCGGTGAACAGGACGCTGACGCTCTCAAGTCACCACCAGGTAAGACTACTACTAACCCCTGGCCAGTCCTTGTCACGAACCACACCGGCTCAGTCTCGTCAGGAGTCTAAGACTGGAATAATACCGCCCCGATCTGTAGCCGGCAGTGAACAGAAAGCTGACGCTCTCAAGTCACCACCAGGTAAGACTACTACTAACCCCTGGCCAGTCCTTGTCAGGAACCACACCGGCTCAGTCTCGTCAGGAGTCTAAGACTGGAACAATACCGCCCCGATCTGTAGCCGGCAGTGAACAGAAAGCTGACGCTCTCAAGTCGCCGCCTACTACAACCCCTGGCCAGTACTTAACAGGAACCACACTGGTTCAGATCAGATCTTCATGATTCAGATTTAGATTTATTTATTTCATAATATAAGAATACAATATAAATTAACCTATGTCAATTTATACGACTTTATATTATGATCGTCCAATAATTATGCAATGTCAATAAGTTTATATCGGCAATTATTCAAAATTTCGAATGAATTCAATATTAATTAAAGTTTACAATAGTACATTACTTAACGAGGGCGGTAAAACAAAGAATGTCTCAGATCGCAGGTACTTGACGCCCGAGCCGAAGGCAAGGCTTTCTTTATTACCGCCCGTGTTAAGTACAAAAATGTATGTCACCCCCTGGCCAGGAAGTGGGATTTCCCGCGCGCGGAGCGTGCGGCAATTGCCGCTTTATGGCCAGGTGTGACGTAAAATAAATTATACATGTCAAAAGTCAAAATATTCAAATAATAATCACATCAACCTACATTAATACTTATTATAAAAATATACAATATAAATATTCTTTATTGTACACCTCATACAATAAAATTTATAAATAGAATGTAAAATGTTCAAATAATCATTAGTCACATTATATAACAATAAAAATAAAACTATAATTTAAAAATACAATATCGAACAAATCTGATTAAAATGAATTTTCCAATTTAAAAAAAATCTAAGTTGGCGTTTATTTAAATGATTCGTCAGATGTTTCATGTTTTAATTGACAATATTTCATAATTTCCAAAAGTCTTAATTCGAAAACCATTTCGGTAAAAACGTGTGAAGTACACAAAAAACAACATTTTTTTAGATTTTTTTCTCCATTAATTTTGGAAAAAATCGCAAATTACTGTAAACCAAAAGTTGACGTCCTTTTCCTCGCTTCCCCTTAGTACAGAGTACAGACAATCGCTGCTCTGGAGTGGCTCTGGATTCTTGTTGGGAAGATGACGTCATATTTTACTTACGCCCTTTTAGAATGACCTACTTTTCAACGTGTTTTTTTTGTATGAAATAATGAGTTAAATTGAAAAAGAAAAAATACGGGTGGCTTAAATTTTTACCTATTTTCTAACTAGTTCATAAAATAAAGTAGTTAAAAATATGAAATGTTGTCAATTTGGAGGGTAGATGCTCATAATACATCTGTCCTATAACGAGTGGGTTTTTATTCTGAGAGTCCCATGCGACGCGGGACTGCAACTGTTCTAAGTCTCCCTGTAGAACGAATCACTTTCCCCGTTACCTCGACGCGTTTAAACACCCATCCATGAAATTCTACCATTATTTTTCATCTGATCTCTTAACTGTCTAACTAAAACTGTCATATCTTTTCCCAGCTACCGACCTGCCTCGTCCCGACTTCAAAACCAGCAGTGAATCCAACGATCCGCCGAGCAAAGACGTCGAAACCTGGGTCCGAGCAAGCACTCCCAACCCTGACAAGACCGTTTCTCCTGGCTCCAAGCCCTACGCATACCTCGCTAACTTCTCTTGGCCACCGACCCCGAGATCAGTATGGAATGATTATAAGACCAAGATCAATACACCTGAGATTAATACAGCGACTATCAGCCAAGCTGGCAACGTGCAGGATTTCTTCAAGTCGTTCAACGTGAATATGTACTGCATTGGGACGAAGAACGCTCACGCGCAGAATAGGGCGATGATGCAGAAATTGAAGTTCATGGCTAAGCAGGCAGAACCAGCCTATACTTACTTCTGAGTCGCTGATACTATAAAGCCGGCGCTAGACATAGCTTCTATCAATGTTTAAAGACACGTTTGATTGCTATACGTAAGTGTGGCAAGGGAGTTTGAGCATGTGTTCAAAGTTTGAACAAAAATTTGCACTTTGCCATGCGGTCAGTTTTTGGGCACATCAAAGCGTTTAAATGTTTGCAAAGCAGCAAGCAGTTTGCAGGGAGGTTGCGTCAATATGTGTTTGCCAAGTCTTCAAATATGTGTGCAAATCTTTGAAGCTATGTCTGGCGCCCGGTTAATATTGGAATGTTTTTGCCATATGTCTAATTTGTGGCAGATGTTAGAAATAAAATGGACACATAGAAGCACAATATATTTACAGCCAAGTTTATAAATATATCGTACGTTCTTAAAGGTTCATAAATATCTAGCAACCGTATGCCAATTCGTGTTCACATTTTTGATAACTTTGTGCATGCATATGTATATTTTAGAATTCGATTGTATTGGTTGACGAAATATAAGCTGCACCTATTCACCATACAAGTTGTTTGAGGAATCGGTGCAGCTTATATTTCGTCAACTATACCTATAAAATAATAATGCAATTTTCTTTAGTACCGTCAGCATCAAAAGTTGCTTGGTATATGGAAACGTCAAAAGTCTTTATTACAAGGGAATAGGAACTTTTGACCTCTTCATTTATGTCAAGCTATTTTTTATACTGACTGTACAACGAGGGGTAAACAAGCTTACTTACTTTATTGACTTGACGATTCATTGATAAATTGAAAAATCATTTGTATATGTGTATTTTTAGTGTAGATCAGGGGTCGGCAACCTTTTAACAGCCGAGGGCTGTGAACTATGATCATAGTAGCCACCAAAATTGTTGCGGGTGGCACGTGTTAATAATTTCTGACTATTAGACCAAAAGATACAACATTGTCAGTTGTTGGCAATAAGGAGGCTCGACGGCGGCAAGTAAGGGGGTTACCGCGCCGTCTGTTGCCGACCACTGGTGTAGATTATAATTATCAAATTGACCTATCTGTAACGATTGAAAAAGAAAGAAACTTTCTTTTCTTTCCTTCTTTCTTTATCTGTAACGATTGTATTGACTGTGTTAACTGTGTACCAAGTCTCAGAAAAATAGCACCTTAGGGTGACACCACCAATAATGAACACTTTAAGCTGACAAGCACCAGTAATGGACACTTCAATCCTAATTCAAAGAGCATACGGTTTTAAATTGATTGTGCTATAAAAATGCATCACTCTTATTTTCTTTTACGTGAGAGTCAATGTACATCATTGGGGCTTGTCCATTACTGGTGGTGTCAACCTACCTACGTTATTGACTAAAAACTGTGTGGCTAAGTACATGTTTTTCTATTGTACTTACCGAAAATAGATTACTGGTAACGGTTTTTTTAAATAATTATTTCATCAAATACACGTTTTATTTTTTATTTTAGTACTATTAACTTTGAGTTGGTAACAAAATAGTTACAAGCCATTTTTTTGAAATGCTCAGTTTTAATAAAATATAAAGTTGTATTTTAATTATGTGAATGTTGTATGTAAATTATTTTTACGAAAATAATTATAACAACTGTGGCTAATAAGGCATAACCTTCTACCAAGCCATAAAAAATAGGTTAATATTGCACGAATATTTTTATTATATTGTGACTTCACTTTTTATATTTGACACGAATGATATAGAGGGGTAAATCTCCTGTTTAAGAAAAATGTTTCAAAATACCTAATATAAGTTTTAATCAATATTGTTTAGGTGCCTGTGCCTCTAGTATATTTTTTTTCGAAACAAAACGCAAACGAACGCTTTTGCGTTTAGTCTCAATTTGTATGGCAATGCGAACAGCGCCTCTGGTGGCCTTTGGTCGTAAATATTTTTTGCCATAAATTACAAAATAAATTTTCCAAAAAAAATAAATGGTAACCACCTTTTTCTGACTAATGTAGGTAGGAATTGCATTCTTATTGACACCGCCAATAAAGTACCTACCTTTTTTGGGAATATTATAATAATCAGCCGTATATCATTTTATTGTAATAATGAATTAAAGGAGAGAGTCAAAAGACTTTTATTGAAGTAATTTTATATTTAATTAAGGTATTAAAATTATAACCAAGCAGATGTCAAAATACGACGTGAAAATACCAAAAAAACATACGTAGGCGTAAGAGTTTTAAAACTAGTTTATATTTAAGTATTAAATTTTGTACTATTTTTTTAATTAAATTTTGAAGTTAAGATTTTGGTACAAAAAGTACTCTTTTTTATTCTGAACCGGTACATTAAATTAAAATTGTGTAAAATTAGCTATATTCTCCGTGTAATATACATGGTGCCAAATGATTGTTTTCATTTTATTTCCTTTCCCAAATATATCGCCTTACGTCAAATCCCTTATGCTATTTTAGGTTCTTTTTAGAAGAAGTTATTTATTTAGAAAATATATTATAATCAGAGAAACAAGAATACTTATCAATATTAAGTTGTGGAGGACATATTAGTATAGGTAGTACTTTTATTTCAGGAGCGCGGGTAAGCCATGGTTGTATGTTGAGCTATACATGCACATTGTCTATGTGTGCGTCAGCGTAGGAGCTATGAGCTCACATTCTCTATGTGTAGCTACAACTATGGCGAACCCACACTCGTGAGATAAGAGTACTATATACCATAAAACAATAAGCCGGTTAAAACCATACTTCACATGCTACGCTCAATAAAATATAAAATGTGAGCAATCATGTTCACTATACTGGAAACCGATTAAGGCCGGGTATTACAACTTTTGAGTTTTTAAAAACCATCTGAGACATACAATATAGTGTCTTAAAATCTAAAAAAAATATATGTGTTACAATAAGGATCTTGTCTAGTCAAAATCGCAGTCAGTTACATGACCTGATGAATTTCACTCGATAGAAAAAATCGCGAAGTTACCCCTTTTTGGAATGTATTTTCAATACTACGGCTATATTACTGATATTTAACGTTTTATTTTTGTACTCAATTAAAGATCGTAAATAGTTATAGACAAATTCGCAGGGTTTGCTTTGATAAAATGATTGGCTTAATGACTATAGCTAAATATTTACAAAACTGCGCGCAGAGCTTGCGTAGAGAGCGGGATGGTTAATTATAAACTCACGCGTGTTAGAGCGGGACATTTGCGTTGGGGATACCTCCCCTTAAGCAGGAAATGTATTGACTACTACAATAGTCTAAGCACAAACATACATGTATAGTATATTCATGTATAATGCTATCACTGTCACACTTGCGTTGTCTAACCACTTTGTCTAGTCTATTACGGGGTCTTCAATGTCAGAGATAGATGATAAAAAAGTACGTACCAGATACCATTTATAGAAGTAGGTAATTTAGATTTCAGAATATCACGTTAAACGAAACGTTTTGTTATACAGTCACTTCAAATGAATATTTCACCTGTTTTGCTATTTTAACACCAACAACATCATTGCAAAATGAATCGTATAACCGTGACGTAAAACTCATATCAGAACGAGCTATGTTCTAGTTTACAAACTAGTGATTCGAATGTGGGTAATTCTAAATTTGAAATGAACATTTGAAATAAACTGATCGTTAATTGACAAAGGACAGCGCTTGCGTTCGCGCAGCGGCCAATGATTATTCAAAATTTATTGAAAATTATTAATTTATAATAAAAAAAAATAAGAATTTTAATTTTTATGTAGTTGATTGTAAATATTGTGGTGTTTGTTTTTGTTCCCGAGAAATAAGGTAAGGTTTAATGATTTATTACGATTCTATAAGTATGAGTATGAGTATGAGTATAGTGTGTGTCATCCACGATGGCACGCCCCTCCACAGCCCAATCCGTAGCTACAATCAACCAATTTGATTTCTAGGCCACTTCGTGCCGTATCACAGTGAAAATCAATATGAAAGCCGCTAGAGATCTCATATCAATGTCACTGTGACAAGGTAGGAAGTGGCCCAGAAATCAAAATGGTTGACCGTACCTACAATTGCGAATAGATTAGCATGAGATTCGCTATGGAGGGGCGCGTCGTCGTGATTGGCACGCACTATAACATATTATTACAAGTCTTGTGATTTTAACTGGCCTATAGGACAAGTTAAATTTTACCCACTTACAGAAGTCACCTTGATTAGGACTTTGGCAACTAAATGGTATAAGTATAACGTTTTAGAAATTGTAATTTCAATCAGGGGGTCAATTTTAGTTTGTCTACTACGTGACTATAACAAAAAAAAATCTAACTAGATCGTAACTTAGAATGTCAAATCAAATCAAATCATTTTATTTTGCTAAAACAAAGTTGGTATTGGTACAATAGGTACCTACGGTTTTTTACTCATGGTCAAATCAGCAACTTTTTATTAAATGTCAAAAACGATTTGTTAATATGAAGTTTGTAGGGAAATACTGTCTTAGTGACTTTACTAAGTCAGTGTGAATTGGTATGTTCAAATCAGCGTCCTTTTTAAATCTTTATGCTTATAAAATCTTTCAATTAGCTAAAATAAATTAATAATTGATGTTTTCCGAGTATTTTCGTTAGATGTTTTATTAGTCAAGTAAAAAATAATTTATCTTTTACTTAGTTTAATACCCTATTGACATGTCAGTAGTAATAAAATTCAAATAAAAAAAAATAAAAAAAAAAGTAAATCAGTAATAGTAAATTTTTGTATGTTTTCAAAGAATGCACAGTGTGGATCTTATATTGCATTAGACGAGATACCATTTATTTTACGGGTACAAAGAGGGAGATTACCTGTACTAGTAACCCGTAATGACAAGCCAATAATAATTTATGGGTAGTATGCATAATTTGTTACCTTGGTAATACGATTTGATACGATTGTCAAAAAATTCATCAAATATTGACATTTATACAATTAGGTACCCTTCGTAAATATAGTACCTAAATATAATCCATATTACATACGATTTGTCACCCAACTCGCATAGTTGAAAACGTACCTGGAAAGAAATACCATAATTTTAATACAATATATTCACAATATGTTTTACTATGCAGTCATAGATTATATAAACATTCATAATACTTAAAATATCTTTTAAAAATATGGAGTCATAAAATAAGTGTTTCAATATGGTAATGATTAGGCAAAATCACAAGGTAGCAACTAATACGAGGAGGTTAGGTTAGTATGTATTTTTTATATAATATGTATTGATGTTAATTTTGAACTACCTTATCAGTGATGAGGCAGTGTTGAGAGTAGGATCGATAACTTCTCCTTCTACCGAAAAGCTGTCTGAAAGAGATCGCTTTAAAGCTATAAGACGGATTATAGATTAAGCCAAGTTCGTGTAACATTTATCTCTTTTTATGCATTAAAAAATACTTGTTTATTGGTATCGCTCATTATACACAACAGTATTTCTGTACTTTTGTTTTTTGGGAGGCCTGCTGTGTCCAGCGTATGAAGTCTTTTGGCTGATATGATGATGATAATGTTGATTGCCAGTTTACTTCGTTTCTAATCATTGTGGCAGATCTTAGCAAGTGCGAAATAAATCCATTGTTGGGATAAAACATCCCTATCAACACTTATATTAGCTCCCATACTTGTTTTATAGGTATACATTAAATTTCTGCTCCATTGGTTTGATTTCACTTCGCTAAATGTATTACAACTTGAGAACAACCTTCAATACGCACCAAGTCTTTGTAAATGTTATCTAATTTCTCGAAATATTGGAATAATCCGTTTTACGACAACACGAAGACCCTTTTAGCCCCTTTTGTCAAAGTTCCATAAGAAAATGTAGGTAGAGAGTAGAATCCAATATAATTTGGCCGCAAACTCTTTAAAATAACGTGGAACTAAGGATCAGGTATTGTGGGGGGTTGTAAAAGCTTTTGCTAAGTTGTAAAACAGCTTGTAGGTTTTAAGAATTCGGGTGGCGGTGTGAAACTATGGAAGGCTTTTGTTCTCAAATTATCTGATTTTTGAGAGACCGTTGGGCTCCATTACTGGGTGGTGAATAGTAACATTCAGTAGCTCTAGTATAAGTTTTAAAATGTATGAAAACGCTCTCACCGAGTTTGAAATACGCGCGTTCATCGGTTAGCAACAAACGTTATACTCGCTGTTTTAGTTTCCACTAGTGACCAGCAGAGGCGCTGTTCACGTTTTCATACCACTTTCATACATTTTGAGACAAAACGCAAACGCGTTCGAATTAGTTAATATTTCGAAAAATCTTATACTAGAGCTACAGAAGTACCGACGATCCATGCCATCTGTAGGTATATAACACGTGTATTTTTATCACAATTTTTTGTATACTTGTTTATTAATCTGAAGTTATTTATATCAAATTATTTAATTCGTCTCCTATTTTAATAACATATTTATGTCCCTTTATACATTAATTAAATTTGCGATTTACTTACATTTTTATTGACAGTCAAAAGTAGTGTACCTACCAGTGGCGGCGCGTCAAAAATATTCTTAGGGATACTTGGCTTTTCCCATTCTTCATGAGCCGTAGTAAAAGAACTGGACTGGCTGGAAATTAGGCAAGCCGGTGGGAATCGAGTTGTATGGACGCTCCGCCACTGGTACCTACTTATGTAGTTTTATAGGTAACTCCTTTTCCAATACATCTGAAGATTTGTAATTTGATTACATATGCGTGGAAGCTAACTTTAATCTTGAATACTTAGGCCGGGTCCAATATAGCGATAGGAGTGCGCGGTTAGAGAGTGGTCTGGGAAAAATCCAGGCACACCTCCGAAGCGACCACGCGGGCGGTTTAACCACATGAATACTCAGGAATAGGTGTTTGGTTCAGCGGCTTCAATCCAATCTGTTTCAGTGGAATCGAGCTACTGGGCGTTTTGTCGCTGGTTCACTAAACCTAGCCTAGCTGAGAAGACTCCAGCAAGAAACTCGACGAATTATACCCCATGTAGCGACAGCCCGCCTAGCGAGCGCTGAGGCGAATGCGAGTTTTAAGTGTCAAATTGACCTTTCTAATTGGTTTCCAGAACCATGAGCCGAATGTCCGAGCACTCGTTACTTGAGCCACCATCGCCCGCCTACACCAACGTGACCGTCCGTCGAGCGTTCATAGTGTGGCTGCACTGCGGACAGACCAACAAGTTTAAGGATGTCTGCAATTATTTCCATTATTTGGAAGGACTGGTAAGTCACCCCACCCTTTTTTATGTAAAGAAAACAAGCAGTCCAGGTACCACAGGCGTAGGAGGATTACGTGGGTTACGTGGTATTTCTATTCACTAAAAACTCCACGGTGACTGCCATCTGCGCTCTCATGCGGGGAACTCCATGATCACAATACTGAACGCACTGGAGCCCTACTGATATTTTTTTTTATCGTATCGCATTTATTTCGAACCGTGAGATCATCGAGAAGACAGTACCGTTGCCAGTTTTTGTTGTACTTTTAGAACCACCCAGGGGTTACGTGTAGGGTAGCGGTGGGTACTTTCCCTACGGACGTGGTGCGCGGTGGTGAGTGGTTACTAACTGAGCGCTCCCGTGTTTTGGAAGGCACGTTAAGCCGTTGATCCCGGTTGCTGTCTATGGCAGCAGTCGTTAAGCCAAGTTGGAGGCCTTCGGGCGGTTTGAGAACTTCTAACAGTCAAGTTGCCCACTCACTTGACACAGCCTAATCCCAATAAGGTCTAGTTTCCCCTCGGGGTTGGAAGGTCAGATGGCAGTCGGTTCCGTAAAAACTAGTGCCTACGCCAAATCTTGGGATTAGATAGCGGACCCCAGGCATCCTTCAGGATGCAACTGTACTGAGATAACGCTAGGAGGATGATGATGATGATGATGATGACCCTTATTAACCGAGCTAGCGAAAAGCATCACCGTTTCAGCTTGAATATTCTCTTTTATGGTAGCATTTCTCAACAGATTCTCGTGAAATGTTGAGAGTAGGTTCCATAATAATACGAGTGTTTTTTGTCGATTCTGTTTTTTTATAGGGTTTTAAAACGTAAATAAAACCAATTACCAAAAAAGAAGAGAAAATCTAACCGATTAAAGGAGACAACATTCGTTCTCTTACACAAGTAGTAGCTTCGGAGTCCCAGCTACTTCCTATGAATTATACTGGGCAGTAAATTGGTATTGCGGTACTGAATACTGACTGCTATGAGTAGGGTTGCCAACCGTCCCGCCTCAGGCGGGACGTCCCGTTTCCAGCAGCCTAGACGATGCGTCCCGCAAAGGATGCGTGCGGGTCGCCAATTGTCCCGTTTTCAGGCCTCGGCAGAATTATAAGAACTGGAGCGGGCATTTTGTTTTATTTCAGGAAAGAGTGCACAACTTCGATAAATGAAAATAAGTACCTAATTTGTATCCTGCTCCCGGAGGTCCGTACTAGTAATAGTATAATTTTAGCTTGGAAATCATGCACTAAGAACGTATATCTCGCGGGAATAAATAATGTATCCTACATCACAATTATACGTTAACTATATTGATAGAGAGCGCGAGTCCTGCATTTTTTAGCCAAGTCCCGCAATTCTACAACAAATGTCCCGCAAATCGGAGCACATAAGTTGGCAACCCTAGCTATGAGCCTCTCTAACCTTTCATAGCATTTGCCGACATATTTAACCAAAAATACTTTTTTTCTAGGAAGACAAACTGACAGTAGAAAACCGAGCCATCAGCCGGCGTCACGAGTTCGACCTCTTCACGAACCCCCCACCCTCCTCCACCTACCTCACCTCCCACCATCCCAAGCTATACAGCCACACGCAGCTCGAAAACTACTACGTCACCAAGCTAGAAGCCATAAGGAACGAGAAATGCGTGTTCAAACTAGAGGGCTTCGAAGAAATCGCACCGAAAAATGGGGCCACTAAGCAGGAAATCGTTGAAACGAGTCAGCTGATCAGGAAATACTGTCTCAGCCACTCCGTTACATTGAGGAAGTTTCTGACAGAGTTCAAGACGTACGCAGCAAAATGCGAGTTGAAAAACAATGTTCAGAACGTAGCGTTTTATATAAAGAGGAAAATGATTAAAGAGGAGATAACTATGATAACAAATTGTCCGAAGACGTTCAGTTTTCTTGATGATGAAGTTGTTGATGATTCTAGAAATTTCCTGCACAGTCAAAGGAGATTGCTTGACAGCATCAAATTATCACCATCGATAAAATTGAATGGCGCCGATGTGTGGAGTAACGAGCACTTGAGGACTAAGGTTCTGAACGCCAGGACTGCATTCGCTAAGAAATCTAGCCAGAATCAGAACCGGATGGCGAAACCGAAACATGAGGTGTCTAGGTTCGATTTGGACTATATCAATGTTCTTAAACAGAAGTTTAAAAACGAATTAATGGTGTCGTAAAATCAAATAAGCTTTAAATAACTACAATACGTACGAACAAAATTAATATTGTTAAATGCAATATAGTTAACATAAATAAGAGTCCACCCCGAATCGTAGACGGGGAAACTTTAAAATATGAGTAAAACTTTTGACTGACGAACATTATTTTTATTTTAAACGAAATTAATACCGTAATTATAATACGATCTACATTATACCCAATCTATCACTCACAATTGTGTGCGAAAAATAATTAAGTATATCTTTACAATATTATTGTTTATGAAAGTTACATGATCTAAGTAGTTTATTTTTAGTTTATTAAAGCTTTGTACTGTAAACTTTATTAAATTGAATGTATCGTAATATAGTGTAGCGAAAACAAACCAATATGAAACGAGGAATTGTTGAAATTACAACTGTCGAACTTCTACTGTTATTAAATGTCCTATATTTTCAAGAAATATTACAGTTCTGTGTTTATTATGAGCTCGTTGAGTGTAACTTTTGACAGCTGTCATCCCAATATAAGAAACGTCAAACATGCAATATTACATCATTTGTATTAGGACAGCCGTCAAACCTCTTTAAGGCCCAAGCCACACACAAGCGGCGTAAGGCATAAGGCAAACGTGCCTTATGCCTTACGCTTTTTGCCTTACGCCGCTTGTGTGTATTTTGCGCCTAACTGTAGCTACGAAGTAGTAATTTCAATATTTCCTGTGTATACAATCAATCCAGAACATATATTATGTAAAATTTTGCTTCACTATACGTTAGATATGGATATTAAGAGACTTTAAATTGTATTCTTTAAGTGTATATTTGAGGCAGTGAGCAGTACAGTACAGTTTACGAAAAATATTAATCTAAATGTTCGCTTGATGACCGTTTATTTTTTTAACTTTTAATGTTCTGCTAATTATACTACAATTATGTAGACTTTTACAAATTACTTTAGGCTTTTTAAAATATAAGTGATAAATAAACCATTTAACTCCCCTACATTTTAATTGATTCCGTTGTGACACGAAAATTTGTCATTCAATTTATATGTGTAACTTTCGGGACACAACGGAATCAAAATAAAATTTAAGTTTATTAAATGCCTTAATTTTGTGCCAAAAATTTGGTCCACATCCAGATATAACGAAAAATATGAATATTAGGCTAGTTTTAACTTATTTTTAAGTTGTAAATAAGATAATTAAACAACATGACTGTAGATATTTCAGTTTATAAATAATAGTACATTCAAATAATTTATTAAAATTATTTCAGCTACAAAAATGTTATGTTATGACAAATTGCTAATAATCATTTGGTAGTAAAATATAATCTTCCGTAGGTACCTAATACCTTATGTCAAAAGATAGCATATTTTTGTGGTGTAATAATTTTATACCTACATATCAGAAATAACTAAAAATACTACTTAAAAAATAAATATTTTGAATAAATGAGAGATGAACATATTTTTGTCGTGTTTTTTTTTTACATTTGCAAAGATTTTATTCTTCAAAAGGAGGCTTCTGCCAGTCACAAATCTAGAAAGTTAGGTACTTCTGAAAAGCAAATATATTTTTACATCCTAAAATATCCTTAGATATTTGCGCATATCTTTTATCGTTTTCAACCTTATTACCATTTAAATAGATTCAGTTTCAATAATTATTTTTGATAATTTAAATCATTTTATGTCACACCTGGCCATAAAGCGGCCATTATAGCACGCTCCGCGCGCGAATAAACCCACTTCCTGGCCAGGGGGTGACATAAAATTTTGTACTTAACACGGGCGGTAATAAAGAAAGGCTTCGGCTCGGGCGTAAAATACCTGCGATCTGAGACATTCTTTGTTTTACCGCCCTTGTTAAGTAATGTACTATTAAAACTATGTGCGTGCGATTTTTTGCTGAACCCCGACAAATGCCGACGAATGAAGTAGTGTAGTGCAGCCAGCAGTATTATCGATAATATCGATATATCCACTCATGGTTTGGAAATGCTACAATGCCAGGTCAATGTAGATCGTCGATTTGGAGTGATATTTGAAACGATATTTCTTTCTAAAATTGCTATTTTAATACTTGTAAAATCAACATAATGTTATGTATGTACGCTAAAATCAATATCAATTCAACAAAAAAGAAATGTAATCCTAGGATGATATATAGGTACTAGAACAAATTCACTTCAATGGAATTTATATTTTTACAATTGGAACATTAGTTAAATTTGTTTTGTTTGTTTTAATTGCAAAACACACAAACTACTCTAGGACAGTAAATTTTCATATTTTTTTTCTAGTGTGGTGAGCGGGCGGTCAGCTTATAAGCGTTTTCAACACAATATGGATCCTTAACATTCGGCGTCGGCAAGGCCTTTAGCGATACAAAAATGGCACGGGTTCATATCACTGTCCCGTGTTGATCGGGTCATTTATCGATATCAACTCTTGCGCATCCCTACCCCCAGCGGCCGTTCGTTCGTACCTGCGCCAGCGTCGCCAGTCCGCGCCAACCTGTTCTAAATACCAACCGTTGCACTCAAATCAGGTTGGCTTTTAAACTAGCAGCGACATGTCCAAACAAGTGCTCATTTAAGTGAAACGCGTGTGAAAAGTAATAAATATCGAGTGATTTTTTTAAATTTAAAAGTATCGTACGTGATATACAAAAACGAATAATATTACAAAATGAAATAAAGATTAGTGTATCGTAATAGATAGTGACAGAGAAGTTCGTGTCTATAAGTGTTGCTTACTGAATAAAGCTCAGTTGAAATAAGCCTGCAATAAGCGTAACAGAAGATATTTTTAAAGCTGGTGGAATTGGCAAATTCCAGTGTAGTTCAAAGCATAACAGAAGATATGGCGGCTACGAGTGTATCAACCCCGATAAACCGGATAACACGCGATAATTTAACCGTGTTGATAAGAAACAACATATTGGATGACTCTGTGGAGTTTATGTCGGATAATGATATGGTGAGTTGGAAATAATTGATTTATAAATTATAGTACGTTTATCTCACAAGCGCGGGTCGGCCATTGTTGTAGTTATCACACATACAAGCACATAGACTACGTGAGCTCATAGCTCCTACGCTGACGCACACATAGAGAATGTGCATGTATAGCTCAACACATAACCATGGCTCACCCGCGCTCGTGAAATAAAATTACTCTAATTGTTCTATCGACTGGGAAGCGCGCTGCGCCTCATCGTACAGTCGCAATCAGATACATTGCCCCTAAAAACTTTCATCTAAATAAATAATCCTACCCCGGCATTCATAAACCCTTTGTAAAAAAAAGTTAGTAGGGATATTTCTGTTCAGTTCTTTTATTCTGAGAAGGTTAATGCTACTACCTGCCTCACTTGTATTCGAACTACTTTTTTTTGGTCTTTACGTGACAAAAAGAGAAAAATACTAATGTTAATAAATTGAGACTAAAATTAATGGTGTACCTAGTATAGCTATAATTGGTATTAAACAATGTCAAATGAACCTATAAAATGATAAAATGTATCATTAAAACGAAACTATAACTAAATGGCCAGCAGTGGACGTCTTTCGGCTGATGATGATGACAATTCGATAGGTATACATTACTGGGTTGGCAATTAAATGTGGTAAAGATCATCGAACCAGCAATGTATATCAACCGTCGTTGCCAAATCCAATCAAAATACATTTATTACCATAAACACAAAAAAAAAACAATAAACAACACAACAACAACAACTGAAAACTTTTTTTCAAGACTTTGATGGTAAGCGGACATCGCAGCCTATAGCCGCGCTCGCAACTCCAAAAGAGTCAAGTGCGCGTTGCCGACCATTTATAAAATTTGAGGATTCACTGCGTTGACAGCAGAAGGGACAAAGGTCCCTCGCTCTCAACACAGTGAGTGCATCCTCGGGAGCTCTGGCCCATATTTCACCAACTTGACAATTGACACCTTACAATGACAATTCGGTTTACATTGCCGGGCCGGTAAGTATCGATTCTATCCAACGACCATCTTTACGTGACGACTCAGAAGTGTACGTGGAATTGTCATTGTCAGATGACAATTGCCAAGTTGGTGAAATAGGGGCCTGGCAACCTAGCTCACTCTCTTTTGTCGAGTCTGTGAAATAGGGGCCTTATTTTTATTTTTTTTATTTGTGGACAATCTTACACAAATCAACCTACCTAGTCCCAAACTAAGCAAAGCTTGTACTATGGGTACTAAGCGACGATATACGTACTTATATAGATATAAACAGATACTTAAATACATAGAATACATTCAAGACCCAAGAACAAATATTCGTGCTCATCACACAAATAAATGCCTCGGCCGGGATTCGAACCAAGGACCTCCAGCTTCGTAGGCAGGGTCACTAACAATTAAGCTAAAGCGGTCGTCATTTAATCCTATCAATACTGTTTCAGATGGAAACCGACTCTCCAGTGCGCAGCAAAAACCTCCAACCGATCAGCAAGAAGCTGTTCCACTCCCCACTCCAGACCCCCGAACCAGAGGTCCAATCCGTCAGGAACCCAGAGAATCACTCCAGAAGGAACAGGAAGAGAAAACAGTTCCTCATTCCGGATGCAAATGAGCGGTTCAAGAGGGCGTATATCCAGTGCGAGGGGGACAGGCATAGCGAGAGCATGGGCGGAATGAGAAAGAAAGTGTTGATCAGTTTGTTTCATAATAAAGAGTATTCTATGGATACTGGGGTGTAGATAATTGTATGGATTGGTGTGCGATAGAATTCGATGTTGTAAGTAGACTTATTATTGAGAGCAGACATCGTTTTATTGAGTGCAGACGTCGTTTTATCGGTAGCTCTAGTCTAGTATAAGTTTTTTCGAAACATTATCTAATTCGAACGCGTTTGCATTTTGTCTCAAAATCTATGAAAACGCTCTCACCGAGTTTGAAATACGCGCGTTCATCGGTTAGCAACAAATGTTATACTCGCTGTTTTAGTTTCCACTAGTGACCACCAGAGGCGCTTTTCACGTTTTCATACCACTTTCATACATTTTGAGACAAAACGCAAACGCGTTCGAATTAGTTAATGTTTCGAAAAAACTTATACTAGAGTTATGGAAGTAGTTATATAATAATACGGTTAGTTTAGTTGCAGGTTAAATCAGCTAAAATCTATTTCTGCCTTAAGTAATCTTTGATGAATTTTAATTGATTGTCTAAAGTAGTAAGTATTATAATTAGTCATAAGTTAACATATCATAATAAAGTAAATAATAATGTAGTTCGGACACAACTCTTAAGGCTAAATTCTGTCAAACGAACGCAAACAAAACTAGTCTTAGAGCTCTGACTGTAAGGTAGATCTTTGCTTGCGTTAATTTGACAGCACGGCCTTACAGTTTTGTACGAACTTATACCTATGTGAAGATGAAAAATATTTCCTGCCATTGTGTGGATCCGGCCATATAGTTAGAAATGAATTTAAAAATAAAATAATTATTTTGTTTTATTACTGTGATTTCGTAGATAGTAAGCTATTTTTTTAACCGTCTTTCTTTCTGATGTCTGTCTTTTTATCTAGCCTTTCTGTGTCGTTTTACATGAAATATAATGGCTCTTTCCCTCGGTGCAATTCGTTAAAATTATAATTATGTGCTTCCATTTATTATATGTATTTTACTTGATTTTCTAAGCTATTAAGGGCGTTTATTTACTGAGGTTCCTAGACTTAATATTGTTTTTTTTTCATTAAGGAAAGAAGGGGTACGGAATAGGTCGATGGTGCATTAATTTTGGATAGCCACTTACCAGTCTAAAGGCCTTAATAGACACGTACGGAACTCTCATGCAAGTACATGTACATTGCGCGGTTTCATACAGCGATTTATGCCGTTATACTTCCGCGACCTGCAGTGTAATGAAATTCGTATGCGAATTTCGCACATGTGTAAATAAGGCTTTAATTTGATTTTAAAGCCTTATTTGCCCCACAAGTTTCCAGACGTGAGAATATAGACGCAATTCACCGAAACATATTGAAACATTGAGTACAAAGACAGAAGGGTTTATTCTAAAATTGGTTAACTCGCACTCTTTTTTTATGATAACTTTAAGGCACTGGCCCCACCGCCGCGCCGGCGAGCAGCGAGTACTCTCCTAGTAATCCTCATAGGTTTCTCGCTCACCGAACCGCCTACCGCGAACCGAAAACAAAATATCTGCCTCTCTGTCGCACTTGCATATTGGAGCAACAAAGAGGGAGATACTTCGTTTTCGGTTCCCGGTAGGCCCCCAGTTCCTATGTTTGGCCTCCTGTAGCGGCCAGCTACTTTTTCTTGGGGGACACCCTCCCGAGGTATTAGTAATACCGCGTATTACTCCACTGAATTTTATTATAATTCAGAGATCTGTTCCATAATGCATTGTAACTCTAGCAGTTGAAACATTTTCAACACCTGCACGTGTTACAGTCATTATTACTCGATCGGCCCCGACATAATATATATAATATGATTATGTAAGCTTTCAGATAGTTATACACATTTTACTTGTACCTAGTTATATGTTACTTTGACGACCTCTTTAGCTTAGTTGGTAGTGACCCTGCCTACGAAGCTGGAGGTCCCGGGTTCGAATCCCGGCCAGGGCATTTATTTGTGTGATGAGCACGAATATTTGTTCTTGGGTCTTGGATGTTTTCTATGTATTTAAGTATATATTTATCTATATAAGTATGTATATCGTCGCTTAGTACCCATAGTACAAGCTTTGCTTAGTTTGGGACTAGGTTGATTTGTGTAAGATTGTCCACAAATATTTATTATTTATTATTTATTATTTACTTGTACCTACAAACAAATATAAGAATAGTATAATAGTAAAACCATTAAGATTGTATATTGTATGTGAAACATGATGAAATAAATATTAAATGATACAAATACATAGAATGATTGTATTATTAAAGAAAAAAATACTCTACTTGAACCAAATGTTGAATGAAATATAAAAAACGCTCCGTTTTTTTTAAATAGCTATAAGCATTAGGAATGGCAGCAGTCGTTAAGCCAAGTTGGAGGCCTTCGGGCGGTTTGAAAACTTCAAACAGTCAAGTTGCCCACTCGCTTGACAAAGGGGGGTCGAAGTTGCACCACGTCCGTAGGGAAAGTACCCACCGCTACCCTACACGTGACCCCTGGGTGGTTCTAAAAGTGCAACAAAAACTGGCAACCGTACTGTCTTCTCGAAGATCTCACGGTTCGTAATAAATGCCATACGATAAGTAAATCAATTAGGAATTCATACAGAATGTTATCTTACTTTAATTAAATAAAATTGAAGATATATGATTGTAGTATTTGTAACAGATCTGTTACAAATACTACTGTAGTCACAGAAATATATCAAGATAGAAGGAAAGAGTTCAGCAATTTGTAGGGAGACCGAGCGTGTAACATTTTGCGTAGGTTCTTTGACGTCACGAGCGCAATTTAGTGATGAGAAACATCAGCCGCGCGAAAACGATTCAAAAGGATCGATTAGAAGTATGAGCACGCGGCACCGATTCTATGCATCGATTTAAAATATCGATAAGAACCGACAGAGGAAATGATAATTATTTTCGACAGAAGAAATGTTTTGACAGAGGAAATGAGTAAGCTCAGAATTTAAATCGAAAAATATAAATAGAAAATTGGTAGGGTGGTTAGGTAGGTACCTCAGGGGCTCCCATACAAAAGATATAATTTTTATTGCCGTTTTTATAGATAATGGTACGGAACCCTTCGTGCGCGAGTCTGACCCGCACTTGGCCGGTTTTTTATATATTATTTGTTACAGACCATGGAAAATCAAAGAAGTCCCGCGAAGAAATATTAGAAGCCAAGAGGAAAGCGATTAATAATATTTGTTTTGCACTACGTACATTATATAGCTGCATAATAATAAAAGAACGTAATTATCATTTCGTCGTTTTCAAAATCGATTTTAATAATCGTGTAAGAAAATCGCAGTGTACAGCACTATTCTTTAGTTTTGACAGAAAAAATGACTATCGACCTTGAACGTGACTCGACAGTTTGAATAGCTTATTTTTACATTGCTGGTTTTGAACGCACGCCAAGTCTGGCTCGTCAAATTAAAGCCGCAATGGAAAGCTAGCGTTGACACACAATCGCCCGCTACCGTTATGATGAAAATAATAAAATATTTAGTTTTTTAATTATTAACAGATATTTAAGGACAAATTGTACTTACCAATGAAAGGAAATACCACGATTAACAGCTCCAACTTTCTTGGAAGTGTTTGAACAATAAATTATTGCGCAAAGAGCCATTTTGTTTTTAAAACCTGGCGTCGCACGCATAACGCGATCGGGAGCACACTGATGTTTGCGGCGAGCAGTTGTGTCTCCGGGACGTAATTTCGCCACGCGAGGTACATACACTCTTTCCTTCTATCTTGATATATTTCTGTGACTGTAGTACAGTCATAGTTAAATGCTAAGTAGCTGAAATGTTCCCCGAGGATGCTCGCGAATAATGAAAAAGCTGTTTTGTGTGTTAACAAAGCTTAAAGCTTTGTGAAAGCTTCGTTCATGGCAGATTTCCCGAGGGATTGTTTTGAGAATACCGTCAATTGATTCAATGGTGGCAATCTGGCAAATGATTCCCGCTGTTTTTTTTTTTGCCGTTTTTATAGATAATGGTACGGAACCCTTCTTGCGCCAGTCGGACTCGCACTTGACCGGTTTTTTTTCACATGTGTGGGTAGACTACAACTTGCATGGTGCTTACAACAGTGCCGAAATATCTGGTCGACCGTATTATGCCTGTTTGCCACTGTCGTAGTTAAGGCGCTAGACTGAGAAATTTGGAGACTTTGAAACGCTGTCCTGCCCAGACTAGCAAACAGTAGGGGCTGATTTTCAGATATATGATTCTTGACTAGATTGTGGTACTGACAATAGCGAAACATGATTGCTTAAAATTTTCTCGATAAAAAATAAATCCAAAGTCGAGTCTATATTTTCCTTTTTTTTCCTCAGCATACTAAAACTACGCATTATTAAAAGACACGATTAAGTTAATATGATGGTATTTTACCTCATCTAGGTACTGACAAGAGAAAATTTAATAAACCTGCACACAGTCAGATATTTAACGAGATTTGTCTAAAAAGCCATTCTCGGAGAGGGTTGCATCCCGTTTTGTCGTGAGCGAAAAACAAAGGGTGTCTCTTTCAATCGATATATCGCCTTAATAACAAAACTGTATTCATACAATCGATCGCACAAGTTCTTTACTTATCCAAAGGAATAAAGTGAACAAGCGTTAACTTACATTTGTTGTTGTCTGTACCAACTTTACGCATACCGTCACGCATTCCCGCATACCCATTGTATATAAATGTGGACATAATAATGAAATATGCCGGGATATGCGTAAAGCCGAGATGAATGCCAAGTGTGTGCCATAAAGCTAGCTTCTACTGTAAGTTAAGAGGGTAAGAAAGGTTTTTTTTCTCTCGATCTCGAACTAGCCGCAGTCAAAAGTTACAAGGCGTAAATGTAATAAGTAGTTATTATAAATTATTTTCCAGAGAGTGTTTTTTCGCCCGTCGCCGCGTTGGTGAACGCACGTGCTCTTCGCGACGACGGGCTGTAGCTCTAGTATAAGTTTTTTAAAACATTAACTAATTCGAACGCGTTTGCGTTTTGTCTCAAAATGTATGAAAACGCTCTCACCGAGTTTGAAATACGCGCGTTCATCGGTTAGCAACAAATGTTATACTCGCTGTTTTAGTTTCCACTAGTGACCACCAGAGGCGCTGTTCGCGTTTTCATACCACTTTCATACATTTTGAGACAAAACGCAAACGCGTTCGAATTAGTTAATGTTTCGAAAAAACTTATACTAGAGCTACTGAATCCACTACCGTACAAAACCAGTTGCCTACTGGCATGGCGTCGTTACCGAACAACGTCTAATGTAGACGTGGTTGGCGAAATCATCATAAATTTGATGGAAAGCTATTTTTTTAAAAGCGAAAGTTCCAGAGAGTACCTTTTTTTAACCTGACTGACATTATAGGCCCTGACCCAATAAAGTGATAGGAGTACGCGATTGGAGAGTGGCCTGGGGAAAATCCAGAGGAAACCTTGACACGACCATGTGGTTTTAACACTGGAATACTCTAAGAGTACACAACAGTGTGTAACATTTTGAAAGGAAACAGTGATTGCCCAGACTTGGTATCGCGGTTCATAAAGCTTGGCAGTAAGTCTTGTACCTTTTGTACCTAGAAATCAGCTAAGACCACGAGCCCCCAATCTCCTAGCTGAAAAGCGGCCATCTGACAGAGGCCCAAAAAGTTTCGAATTTGAATTAAAATGATGCTGTCTTGCAGAGATTTTAAACGATAAGTAACAAAATCTATGAACTAGAAACACGTTCGCAGAAATTCGCATCTTCAAAGAATTGCTGGCATTTCTTGGAATCAAAATCGCTAAAAATACAATATAAATTTCCGCAAAATAACGATGGAGAACGAATAAGATAACTTACCGAAACTTGTCTACGGATATCGGGAATTATTGGCTAAATCGCAAGGCATCACGGTCTTGCAAGATACTGGAAGAGGTTTTTAAGGAACTTTATTTAAGTTTGCTGGTAACCCTTGGATTTTGATGGATTTATTTTAAAAGATGTACTTGTAGCTTGTTGGTTTTAATCCTTTTAATCACCATCATCATTATTCTCCTAGAGTTTGGTTAAGATGCCTTACAAGTCTTAAAATGTTTTGAAATCAAATGATTATAGCAAAAGTATATAGAGAATATTAATACAGTGATGAAAGGATAAGATGAGTTTATGAAAGTTTTAGATAGTAGCTACTCTGATTTATTTGTGTGTTTTAATTTGAAAATTATCGATTTAAAGTGATGTTTGAAACGACATTTCTTAATGAAAAATCTATAAAATACATTAAAAGTTTATGACATTAGATCGCAATTATTCTGTTCTGGATTGTAATGCTGAAAAAATGGCAAGATACGTGTCAATTCAAAGGGGAAATGGCCTAAATACGAATAGATGAGCGTTTGTAACAGATAAGGACTCTTAAGTTTGAATAAATGTGCGTGAGCGTGAGATTGGGACTTATTGGGAATTATTAAAAACCGAGATTAAGTTGTCCGCAATGTTTCGTCTATCTTGTTGTGTTCTTAGACATGCCTTAATCAGCTCATAAATAAATATCTTACCTTTAACGGCGCTTAGCTTGTTGCCCACCATCTGCTTCGCCACAAACGCCGCCATTTTGTTTTACAGCGAGCGCAACTGAAACAAAAACGGTTATTTTAACAACTTAGATCATCGCAAATTCATTTCATTTTGATTTCATTTATTTCGTTAACAATATACATTGTTTTCGAGTTTTTATTTCTAAAGTACAAATTAATATTAATGTCAAAAATAATAAAACAAAGAATACAAAACAAATACAAAACATCACATTAAAATATAGGTAAAAAGTGACACAAATAATATCCAAATAGATTGAATTAATGTCAAACTAAATATGTACAAGAATGTCAAAAAAAAACAGGTAGTAATAAAGGGTAAATAATAATAAACGTCACATTACTTTTCTAAATATTTCCTCCACACTGTAGATAGAAGCAACCCTTCAGTACTTAAAAAGCTTTTTAATTTTATTTTAAATTCTGAATATTGAACATAATACACTAGCTAGGCGATTATCACAAGATATCTTGTGTTTTTTGTATTATGATAAATTAATCGAAATTAATCTTGCGACTGCGTTGACATTGACAATAATCACTAGATATATTATTCAGTTATACCTATGTTTTACAAATAAAGAACTTTGAACTTCTTCTTCATCTTAAACACACTGGACACTGACTTTCATTTTAAAATTAGTTTTACTTTAACGTTACAGCAATTTACAAACCCTACTTCCTTCCCACTTTGCTCGGGGATCAGGCCGATTAAAAAGTGATCAATCGGAGTGAGCTATTAAGCCAACTGAAGCTCTTAAGCCATAAGTCCTCCTCCAATTATTGTACCTACCCTACTTAAGGAATTTCATTTGTGAAAGAATCGTATTGAGGCGGCGAAAGGTAATTTGGATCGGGATTTTTTTCGATTTTAAATTATAATCGGCTTATCTCCTTTTCCCATTTATGCATGGGTGAATTCCAACCGAGTTATAGTTATATACATATAGTAATTTTATCTCACGAGCGCGGGTTTGCCATTGTTGTAGTTGTGACACATACGAACACATAGACAACGTGAACTCATAGCTCCTACGCTGACGCACACATAGACAATGTGGATGTCTAGCTCAACACACAACCATGGCTCACCCGCGGTCGTGAGATATAGAAGTACTCTAAATAGGGATACATGGACATGTCTTTCTTTATTACTATGGATATCCTCTAATGACTATTTATAGTCCTCTAATGACTAGGATCTTCCAAAACTTTAACAAATAAAGGAGGTTGGGCAGATTGGCCTAACCAATAAGGACAAGCGATATGTCACTGGATAGCTTATTCTAAGTTCCAAAACTTTTACTATGGCAGGTAATCCCAAATCTTTGTATGAAAAAAGTGTGTATTTAAAAATAAATAAATAAAATAAATATTTTGTGGACAATCTTACACAAATCAACCTAGTCCCAAACTAAGCAAGGCTTGTACTATGGGTACTAAGCGACGATATACATACTTATATAGATAAATAAATACTTAAATACATAGAAAACATCCAAGACCCAAGAACAAATATAACACGTATATATATATTTATATGATAACATGTTTAAAAACCGTTGTACAGAACTAAAACACTATTATACTTGACAGTATTAAAATAACAACAACAACAAATACTCTTTATTGCATAACCTCAACAAAAGCCAAAAAAACTAAAACACTTATACTTAAAATACTTATTGATGGAATGTTTTTATTTTGCCATAACTTGTTTCACACAGCGATTTAAGATTTTCCGCCATACAGAAAGTTGTAGATTATGAAAAAAACCTTTCAAATGACATATGGCTTGTCATTATTGGTTTTTAGGCCAGTGTCCATACAAAACTGCCTTTGAACTTAATGTAATGTAAAGTACACGCGAATATTTTTAAGTTAGAATTCAAGCTATGATATTAAATTTCAAGGACCACGTTCGCAGATTTGGCCCTTAGTTCGTATTTCCGTATTTAAACTTCAAAAAGAACACACGGCGAGCGCAGCTGTCACGGTCTTTTATGACGCCAATAAATCATAATGCGTACCTACTTACCAACTTTCTGAAGCAAAAATTTATTTACGGAAATTTTTGAACGCCGTAATCCCGGAGTTGCGGATGAAATTCCCGGGAATTAATGTTTTTTATGTGTTTTGGGAATTGTTAAACCGGCAAAATACAGCTACTGAGCGAGAAGTAATATGAAGCGGAATTTAAGACATCAAAATTGTATTATCTGAACTCAATATTATGTCTGTGGATGAAATTCGTGATTTCGATTGACGTCGCAAAATTGATATCAGCATCTTATTATTCATATGCCAGTGTAGCTAATGTTCAAGACAAGGGATATATTTATCATGCATAGACATATTGGCAGTGATAGCGTCTTGCATGAGTAATCTAATACAATAGTACATTACTTAACAAGGGCGGTAAAACAAAGAATGTCTCAGATCGCAGGTATTTGACGCCCGAGCCGAAGGCACATGTCACACCTGGCCATAAAGCGGCAATTACCGCACGCTTCGCGCGCGGGAATTCCCACTTCCTGGCCAGGGGGTGACATAAAATTTTGTACTTAACACGGGCGGTAATAAAGAAAGCCTCAGATCCCATGTTTATCGCCCTTGCCTTCGGCTCGGGCGTCAAATACCTGCGATCTGAGACATTCTTTGTTTTACCGCCCTTGTTAAGTAATGTACTATTATAGGTACTAAATATTACTGGTGTGAACAAGAACAGGCTTATTGATGAATTTAAACACGTTGCGTGATAGTTGTACACAATATATTGTCTACAAACATATTAAAACATATCTAGATGTAAAAACACATATCAAAACAGAGCGCCGGTTTCCCGTGTGAACGTTACGGTGCGACTGATAGATAACTCTATGACATCAACTATGGTTCCATTTTCAAACCACCGTAACACTCCCTCGAAAATTGAACCTTAGCGAAAAAGAGAAATAACATTCACATTACACAGCATAAACTACTATCCACATAATAAACAGCATAACAGCACTTCCACACGCAATAACACATCAAAATGTTTCAAAGCTATACCTATTAAAAATCAATATGACTGTACTTATAAAATATAACAAAGTTCAGTATAACTGTACTACAAAAGTTATATAACTTTGTCAACACAACTAGGTTTCTCAAAACTAGTTACTTCAAAAGTTATTCAATCCTAGTAAAGTACAGCTCCGTAAGTAAGTACCTATATCAGTAGCATATTGCTTCATGGTACACGACGTCTCGTCGTACTCAGGCTGACAGTGACGGTTGATGGATACAATTGCGAACTTCAAATCACGACGCGGTATCCTTGATCTTCAGGAACACGTACCACGTAGTAATTGCATTTCCAGGATCACTACAATTCTCTAAAGCACGAGGGACAATACGAATGCTCATCCGGTTGACATTTCACATGTCAAATTTAAGCATTTCTTGAATATGTTCACTATTCTTTTCCAACTTCTTTTTTTTACTGATCACTGAATCAACTGCCACCAGTGACAGTTCCAGTTAAATATACTTGGACGGGAGCAATATTAAGCTTCTACTGGTGGCTTTTCCATTCTCCACACCAGCTATGGTTGCTACTTCCTTCTTTTCTTGTTAAATATTCTTTTCACCATTGTTGTCAAAACTTTATGTCACATTTGTTATTGAAATCCATCTGTCGGAGAGAAGAAGCTATAGATAGCCAGGATACTGAATGGAGCTTGTATTTCCATTTTCCTATGATACACACTTCACAATATCTTAAAATATGCTATCTTCATTTTTCTTCACATTACAGTTTCGTTCACAATGAAACACGGTAGACTTCGGAAATCTTGACCTGTATCAGTTTGTCTTCGACAAATCGGCTGATAGAGCGACACCAGCTTAGATATTCGTCATCGACGCAGATACCAATGTAACGGAGCTTGTGCGCTTTGTCAAAATTTTGTCTAGGTTCTTGCAGGCACTGACAAAATCTCATGTGTTGTTGTTAAATACCGTAACAACCAGACACGACGAGTAAGGCCGGAGTCCTCAAATGCGTTCATTGGTACACACTATTTTGACTTTGCCTTCGGTTCGGTGTCAGCCGGCGTCGGAAGCACTCTCATAATTCTTCGTGTTCTAAATATGTTTTTACGGCAAACTTCCACGTCGCGAAGTTTTCTCTTCCCTGCAGTCTTTCGATCAGGGCCATATTATTATTTGTAGACATTTTTTCACAATTTTTGCACAATAGTGACAACTGTCAAAATTTTGTTTCGGAACATCGGCCGCGCGCGATGCGACACTGTTTTGTAAATTTTGATTTTTCACCGAATTTATTCACACAACTTCACATTTTATCACGTGCGAGGCGCATAACCTGATGAATTTAAACACGTTGCGTGATAGTTGTACACAATATATTGTGTACAAATCACACAACGTGTTTAATTCATCACTTATAATCAACAGTGGGCTGAAATGATGATGATTATGAAAAAAATTACAACTCGGCGAGTTTCTTAGGCCGGTTCATAGGTGCATGTATATGCCAAATTCAAGAATAAAAGAACTTTTGAGTTTGACATTTCAAATTTAAGCGGCAATTTAATTAAGGCGCTACACTGAGAAATTTGGTGACTTTGAAACGCTGTCATGCCCAGACTAGCAAACAGTAGGGGCTGATTTTCAGATATATGATTCTTGACTATATGAATGTGGATCTGACAATAGCGAAACATGATTGCTTAAAATTTTCTCGATAGAAAATAAATCCAAAGTCGAGTCTATATTTTCCTTTTTTTCCTCAGCCTACTAAAACAACGCATTATTAAAAGACACGATTAAGTTAATATGATGGTATTTTACCTCATTTAGGTACTGACAAGAGGAAATTTAATAAACCTGCACACAGTCAGCATATTTAACGAGATTTGTCTAAAAAGTCATTCTCGGAGAGGCTTGCATCCCGTTTTGTCGTGAGCGAAAAACAAAGGGCGTCTCTTTCAATCGATATATCGCCTTAAATAACTTTCAGTTAAACTGATGAACGGTTATGAATCAAAACCCCCTTTTTCAGTTGAGGAACATACTTTTACAAAATTGAATTAGCATAGCACTGCAAAGGTTCTGAACTGTGAACTAATATTATACCTACTCATCTACCCTTCATCTAATATAAGCGAGAAACTAGCTAATTGTGTTAGCTCGAACTGCCTTGAGCCAGTTTCATCTGGTTAAAACTAGTTTGATAATATCATTTCCGGAAGCGGAACCGAGCCGACGCGCTTTCATCTGCACTAGATACCTAACCTATGGTGGGTTGTACCAAATCGTCTGTTTTATAGGTATAGGGCGCGTCATCGACGAAGGCGCGCCCCTCCACAGCCCGCGCCGTACAACTGCGCACAGATTAGTATGAGATTCGCCGTGGAGGGGCGCGTCGTCGTGGATGGCGTGCACTATATACCTACTTGAAATTATTTTATCTGGCAGAGATGCGTGAAAGTGATCCGTTCAAAAAGCGAGTTTACCGTCCAGGCTAGAGAGTTCAAAATCCAACGACAGATTTAGGCATAATTCCGGACATTTTTAGGGTTCCGTATTAATAATTTCATCTATAAGCGGTGTCCGTTAAAAGTAGGTACCCCACTTCTAGTTACACCAACTAGCAGTGGTGAACTACCACTCCTAGTTAGTGACTTATCACTAGCAACTTGTACAATAGTGTTGTCCAACTAGTACTTAGTGGTGAGCACAGTAACGTACTATAGATAGTGTACAGTAGCTCTAGTGTAAGTTTTTTCGAAACATTAACTAATTCGAACGCGTTTGCGTTTTGTCTCAAAATGTATGAAAACGCTCTCACCGAGTTTGAAATACGCGCGTTCATCGGTTAGCAACAAATGTTAATACTCGCTGTTTTAGTTTCCATTAGTGACCACCAGAGGCGCTGTCCACGTTTTCATACCACTTTCATACATTTTGAGACAAAACGCAAACGCGTTCGAATTAGTTAATGTTTCGAAAAAACTTATACTAGAGCTACTGGTACTGATTACTACCAACTTTAATTTTGTATTAAGAAGTAACGCTGCTAGCGCAAACTACACTTTATTTCTAAATACCCACTACCAACTTGTACAACTGTTAGTACAAGTTGGTACAACTAGTACCACAAAGTGTTGGTACTAGTTGGTCCCAGTCCCAGCAGCAGTTGGGAAAACTAGTTCCCAGTCAGTCAGTTCAAAAGCTTATTACTAAAAAAAACATCATGCTATCTCTTGTAAGTATTTAAACATTGTAATCCTATAACCTACACTTTCATATTTCAAAACACCTTACAGTTACATTACATTACGTAACATGTCCGAGCGTTATACTCAGCGCCACCTATACCACGCGTCTGGAACTAGCAAGCGACAGCGGGCTGCAGAAGATTCAGAGACATTGCGAGAGATGGCGCTACTATCGCGGATTGAACGAGACGCGGTTGTCATAGCAATGGAAACAGGAAAAGATGGAGTGTCATTGTGTAGAGGGTGTTTTCCGTACATTACTTTACTAAACACATTAATTTATTTTCACATTTTATAAATAAATGAGTATGAGTATGAGTAAAGGAAAATACTTCATACTCCTATTCGGTGCTAGTACCTAGGTACTCATATTACCTTACCTTAGGTAGGTACTGAACGGCAAAAAGGGAAAATCGTATGAGTGAATGTCTTCGGCTACATTTGTACATCTGCGGGGTAATCACGTCACGATATGTACTACCGTTGGTACGACGTATTAAATGTCAGTTTTAGTATGGGATTTGACATTTAAATCTATCGTACTAACGGTCGAAAACGTTACGTGATTACCGCGCTGTATTAATATTCGTATATTTATTAACATTCACGGTAGTTATTCGAGAAGAAAGAAATTAACAGAAAGTTTTTTTTTTTACTAGGACGATGGCAAACAAGAATCATGCCTGCCTGATAATAAGCAATTACCGTGTCTATGGACACTTGCGGCTCCAGTACCCTTACCATGAGTTTGCAATGTTTGCATTACCATGTATGTTTTAATAGTATGTTTGTGCCCTATTAGGTATATTAATGTTAAAGTAGAATATCCCACTCAAAGTAAATGGCACGTCGTGAGTTCACCAAAGAACACCCTATTCATGTAAAATCTCGAGAAATTTCACAATTTTCCTACTAACTTGAAATTTCTCCAATAAATTGTCATTGAAAAATCTATTCTATTTATCTAAGTTAAAGTTGGAATTGCATCGAGACTCCGTGCATTTCCAGCGGGAGTTTGAAATAATTTGCACAAAGTTTCGCAATACGCAGTCACAGTCGATAGTCGATAATAATTTATGGCATTTGGATGAAATATATTTTGAGCTTGCAGTTGTAATGAATTATTTTTGAAATCTTTTTTTTGTAACTGGAAAAGTAACTATGAAATAAAATCCCGACGACCGCTTTAGCTTAGTTGGTAGTGATCCTGCCTACGAAGCTGGAGGTCCCGGGTTCGAATCCCGGCCGGGGCATTTATCTGTGTGATGAGCACGAATATTTGTTCTTGGGTCTTGGATGTTTTCTATATATTTACGCGTCTATTTATCCAAATAAGTATGTATATCGTCACGTAGTACCCATAGTACAAGCTTTGCTTAGTTTGAGACTAGGTTGATTTTTCTAAGATTGTCCACAAATACAAAAAAAAAATACAAAAAAAAAACTAGTTTTCGGAATATCCACAGATTCCAATGAGTCAAAACTCCCTCCGAAACCGCAAACATGAAAATAAGTAAGTACCTACTTACAACAAAATTTGTTGTAATATGTACCTATGTGGTTGCACTTTATTTAGAGGAATAGCAAATATACATATTGTTGAAGAAATGTACATTATGATGGACTCGCCCCTAGTATCCTATCTTAATAACGAGCTATGCGATTCACTAAGCACTGTGATCACCTGTCACCTCCGTTTTTATATGGAAAGTATCAAATATCATTTGTCACTTTTCCCATACAAAAATGGGTGAAAGTTTCTGAAGCCTAGAACGAATTGGTTCGCCTAGGGTGACGTAAAACGTTGTGTTGACTACTAGAATAACACTACAGAATGTTTCATCGTCAACCTACATACTTAAATCGTACAGTTAAGTTTACAAATGTACATAAAACTGTAAAATACAATACACATATAAACCTCTTGTCGGCGTTAACGTCGTTAACGCTCCGCGGTCGTTAAACGGCAGTTAGCAGATACGTCATTTCGTTTCTAAAAAGGACGTACACGCGTATATATATAGGTTATGAAATGCCTGTCGGGAATAGCAGTACCTAAGGGCCCTAAACACACTCGTACGTGTACTGCTATTGCGTCCCCTGACTAAAACTGTCCCTTCCTTAACTAAATTTGAGTCCTCGCCTGGTCGAAGACAAGTCAAACAGACGCATAAATATACCTATACTTATCAATGCAGCAATGCTTTTAATAATAGGTATCATCGTAACAAAATAAGTGCGTGTCACAATCGTTATTAGGGTTCCGTACACAAAGGGTAAAACGGGACCCTATTTCTAAGGCTTCGCTGTCCGTCCGTCCGTCCGTTCGTCTGTCACCAGGCTGTATCTCATGAACCGTAATAGTTAGACAGCTGAAATTTTCACAAATGATGTATTTCGGTTGAAATCAACGAGGAAAGTTTTTTAAAATACTTTGCTCGTTGCCTTCATTAGGCGCTGGGTCTCAAAATGTATGGGAAAACTAAAATCCGACTCGCACTTGACCAAAAGTCTACTTGATATTAATGATAAATAATGGTACGTGCGCGAGTCCGACACGCACTTGGCCGGTTTTTTTGTAATCAGTGTTGAATAAAGTGAGTAGTATAATATTAATAACCGTAGCTCTAAGAAAATTAATACGTAGGTAATTATGTAGAAACAATTACGTTTCGTAGTAAATTAGTTGCTCACTGAGAAGGCCTACTACTCAATTGATGAATTTACTAATATACCAAAGGATCATTGACCCAGTATCGTCAATGTTAACCTATTTCACCAATTCTGTATTCTGCGGTTTAATTAATATCTCACTTTGAGAGAATTTGCTAGTAAAACTAATATAATAACCGCTTGATAATCTCGCTGAGTAGTGTTTTGTTAACATACTCCATCAAATTATATTCAATGTAATAACATTCTTAATACAATGTGCATGTTGCATCTCTTTCTTTAATATACCAAAAGAAAGGGAGGCGAATACGCAAAGCGAACACGCATAGCGAGGCATGGTGCTGGCCTTAGAAAAAAAACATGCTGTCAAATTAGGCATACACCCGCCAAGAGTTAAATTATTCATTTAAGATGGATAATTTGTGTTTATGTGTTTTCTCGCAATCGAAGTGAAAAGTAGAGTGTATAACTCGGGCCTAAAAGCCATATTACCACTCGAACAATTTCCCCTCACTACGTTCGGGAAAATAACCATCTCGTGGGGATATGGCTTACTTTAGACCCTTGTCAAACAATCTACTATTGTATTGTATTGTATCACTTTGTTGTCCGTCTATCTGTCAAGCACAGGGTCTTTTAAGATACAACCAAGAAAACTAGGGGCTAGGAGGATAACATGAAGGTGAGGTGGGATAAGATGAGTACCGGATAAAGACAAAAACTTAAGCAATAACTGGGAACAAAAAATTTATAATATGAACTTTATTGCGTACGTAGGCCGCAATGGCACTTTTTAAAGTCAAAATCGCTAGCGTTTTTCAAAAGAACACTGCCAAGAAGAAACGCCTAAAGAACACACAGAACTCGACAGTCAGCCATTTTAAAGATATGCTTATAAAATTGATAAAACTTTGAACTGTGAAACAACAAAAAAACAAATAATAAAAACGAAGAGTAAAAATAGGTTTATACAATGTGTACAAGTTCTAGTAGAAAACATGTCGATAATTAGTAGATAATTTCATCTAGGGTCATACTCACCGCGAAATGCATATCACTTTTTTTGCGAAACCCAGTGGTTTAAACCCGCGGCCTCCAGTACTCTTATAACCATTAGCTCTAGTATAAGTTTTTTCGAAACATTAACTAATTCGAACGCGTTTGCGTTTTGTCTCAAAATGTATGAAAACGATCTCACCGAGTTTGAAATACGCGCGTTCATCGGTTAGCAACAAATGTTATACTCGCTGTTTTAGACAAAACGCACACGTGTTCGAATTAGTTAATGTTTCGAAAAAACTTATACTAGAGCTACAGGAGTTTGCAATGTTGGCATTACCGTACTCGCGAGCGACTGCGTAAACAATTTAGTATGGCGATTCTTAGTTCTATTGTGTAACCGCCAGAGGCGCTGTACTTTTGTCCATAATACTAAATCGTTTACGCAGTCGCTAGCGAGTACGGTAATGCAAACATTGCAAACTCATGGTAAGGGTACAGATTGAAAGTCGCGTGTTTGACCGCTCTGTTCCATTACAGACAGAGTGTCAAGCTAACCATCCAATCCATACAAAAATTCCCTTCGTCTTCCGCGGCAGGATAAAACCCCAGACAGTAAAAGCACGTCGTAAATTTCACCGCCCGACGGTATCTCCCGCAAGAAACACTTCAAGATACATTGTGCAACTTCTATTTTAAATATTTTTGTGAGCGCGAAACCTGGAGTCCTTTTAAAATTTCCTTCTGACAACCAGCATCCTACACTATACACTCGCGAGCAAAAATAATGCATACACTTTGTATTGAACTTCCATAGAAAGTGTACCCGTAATTTTTGATCTTGAGTGTAGTATAGTGCCTACTACTCACGAGAGCGGGTTGGCCATTGTTGTAGTTGTTACACATAAGAACACATAGACAACGTGAACTCATAGCGCCTATGCTTACGCACACATAGACAATGTGCATGTCAAGATCAACACACAATCATGGCTCACCCACGCTCGTGAGACAATACTCTACACAATACACATGCCTCAATTCAGTTTTGACTCTGTCTATTTGACAGATTAAATTTTATACCTACTAGAAAGTTTTTATACCTAGTCGCCAGGAGAGTATATTTACGTATATAGATGAAATAAACGAACTTTATTCTGCAAGTAGGCCGCAATGGCACTTTTGCCAGTCAAAATTACTAGCGTTTCTCAAAAGAAGATCACTGCCGAGAAGAAACGCCGAAACGAATTCGTCAGTCAATCATTTTTACTCAAAAATATGCTTACTATAATGATAACCCTTAACCTTCTTAAGATAAATAATTCTGAGTAAGTATGAAAAAACAAAAAAAAACCTGACGTAATTTCTAGAATCAAAAATAAGGCACCGATCGTCAATCCGCACTGAGCGAAAAAACTACAAAGTTTTTGTGAATCCGAGGACAACAAAATTGTATACTAACGGTTACAAACCGTTTTTAATATAATACAAATGAGTTTATAATAACAAGGACAAATTTTTTGGTATTAGTAAATAACTACTATTATTACAAACTGGTTTGTAAACGTTAGTATATAATTTACTTGTCCTCGGATTCACAAAAACTTAGTATTTTTTTCGCTCAGTGCGCTCATATTTGGAGCAGCTCAATTGAAGAAGTATTATTCGATCGCAACCGGTTAAGGAGCTGCGGTAACGCAATAGTGTTGATTTTTTAACTGAATTTAAAAAACTCTAATCGTTTTAATCGTTAACCAAACGATAAACCGCAAAACACATTCCGATTTACCAACACGTTAATGAATTACTGCGTGTAAAATATCGCGCTGAAAATAGGTCAGCGTAAGCGAGTCAGTTTTGGTTTAATTAGACATGCGCCGAATACGGGTTTCCCCAAGTACGGACAAAAAAATATTCTGATTACTATTCGTAAAGTAAAACCATGTTATTATCAAACTACTACTACTATACTAGTACTACTATGTAAAAAGAATTATATTCCTAAAAACTAAAATACATTGGTTAGGCGACAAAACAGCGCGGCTCTGTTGCGTATGAAAAGAAATTTATACTTCATACGGAATACACAGGAACTCAATACTTAAATGCCATATTAAGTCACGCCATGTTTGATTTATACACATAATATCTTCCCTAATACTTCGGGACACGTTCCTAACTTACTTTCAATTCCTTTCATCCGAGAGGTTATTCACATTCTGAACAGACTTTCAAAGACAGAAGTGAAAGAGAAATAACCTTTAATGTTATATAAAGCGCGTACAAACAAAATACGAAGGACACCACGAAAATTAAGGGCTTTAACAGTTTAACCACTCGACAGAAAACACGAGATACCTATTTTACCCAACACAATAAACCTAATGTAACATATAAAACCCCCAATAAAGCGGGCATTTTTCCAACATGGTAACCCCTGACCTCACCGCCGCCGCAGCCGTAACGAAAAGGGTCGCTCCATTAGCATTTAAATAGCGACAGTGTTGCCACTTTATAGACAAAAAGTCCTCGATGTCGGAAAAATAATTCGATTAGTCAAGTTAATTTGAAAATTGTAAAGGCATGAGGCAAGAATAATAAGGTACGAATATTTTTTAAATTTAGGAGTATATTGAATAAATTCACGAAGCAGGAAAGTTTTGTTTTCTCGCAAGAGGAGGAAACTCTATTTTCCGCTCCATTTACTACTGAGAGTTATGTGTTGGTTGGAAACTAGGTGTTATTTATGGTATTACGTTGGTATCACTTAGCTTAGATTCCACTAACGTTATTGTTCCAAAACAACACATTTTGGATACTACCTACATGTATGATATGATATACATAGATTTTGTTCATAAAACATTTATTTATATTTATTAAAAAAAAACTCTTTTTTATTCCATTTTGTTTCATTAATTTCATTTCATTCGTTTATATTGCCTTTAAGATCAGTTTGCTCTTTATTTGTCACTTTTTTCGATAAAATGATATATAACACATTTTAGTTACACAAGTTTAGTTTGATA
Organism: Cenopis cana; assembly: GCA_951800055.1. Classification (NCBI taxonomy): domain Eukaryota; kingdom Metazoa; phylum Arthropoda; class Insecta; order Lepidoptera; family Tortricidae; genus Cenopis; species Cenopis cana. The sequence goes on along the minus strand of OX637493.1, from coordinate 11,941,566 downwards.
AGTTTTATGAGCAAGTTTTTTTTACATACGTATAAAGCCTTATTTACACACAGTCAACCAATTTGATTTCTGGGCCACTTTGTACCTTGTCACAGTGAAAATCAATATGAAAGCCGCTAGAGAACTCATAGTAATATCACTGTGACAAAGTACAAAGTGGCCCAGAAATCAAATTATTTGACCGTACCTGCTACGCTCGTATGCGAGTTGTATTACACTGCCGGTCAAGTAGGGATAACGAGTTCAATCGCTGTATAAAACCGCGTAATGTAGTTATACTCGCGTGCGGATATATAATAAGTAGGTCACATGAAATTAAACTTTCAGTGCTACATGTAGGTATGCAGGTATCAAGAAGAAATGGGATAAATTGTTACTGCAATATAGGTACCCTACGCGAAAGCAAAAAGAATTATAAAAATTAAAAACACTTTTGTTTGCAGTCGTGGGACCTAATATTTTGGTTTTACTTGTATGTAGTAGGTCCCCCGACTGCAAAAAAAAAAAATATTTCCTTGAGTTCTTTATTAGGAAACTTGTTTTTATCTTTTTAATGCAGTCGTGTTTTTAATTTTTATAATTATTATTTTTTTTCGAACTTTTTTGCTTGAAACACATACATTATAGGTATATATTTTTGGAATCGTCTCTTCAAATGCTTCATTTTGATACCCCACTTGTTAGGATAGAATTTTTTTCCGGGATGACGTAAGGATTCCAACAATACCTCACACATCAAAATCGGTTAAGGCGTTGAGAAGTTCTGGGGGAACAAAAAAAGTTCACATACATACATACATACATGAAACCTGAAAACATTACACTCCTTTTTTTGAGCAGTCGTGTAATAAACTACTGTAGGCAGTAATTTATTCTTCTTCTATTGTTTAATTTAGTCGATTACTGCGCAGCGTGCATGTACGTATAAGTTATTTTTATACATCGACGATGACAATCAAACATGTACTGCCTACCAGCAATGCTTTGCTGATGATAAGCAAATTCTGTAGCGTATGGACACATGCGACTCTAGTCTAGTAGAATCACTTAAAATGTGAGACGTTAAAGCATACAGGAAGAATAAACATACGTACCTAAAGTCAAATTTTGGAACTTACAGCTTAAGAAAGCTGAACCAACTTTCAAATTATTTTCATTCCTTTCATCCACATTAAGTTTAGTTTAAGTTCGAGCCACTTCAAAAGGCTAAAGTTGAGGGAATAATTTCCTTCTTTCTTGCGTTGAATGATGAGGCAAGAAACTTCTTCTGCGAGTTCGATAACAAGCGGAATTGGTTGAACCACCGGGGAAGTAGAACAGTCGAGCTCAGATTTCATGTTTTGAAAAAGACTGCAGTAATAATTATAAGGTTTTATGGAGCGCTCCTTTAAGAATAGAGCTATATTCGGTACGTAGTAAACACAACTGGTGACATTGCCTAAAAACAGTTACAGTACAATTGACAACATTTCAAAATTTATAATGATGCCTAAATCGAAAACCATTTCGGTAAATATGCTACCTGAACGTAATAAAATAGTTTTTAGATTTTTTCTTCGCTAGATTTCAAGAAAATCGCCAATATGTATAAAACGGAAGTGTGACGTCATTCCTACGACTGTTAAGGAGCAATGCAGTTAAACATAGGTAATTCGTAAAAATTACGTCATTATTCACTTACGATTCGCTTCTTTAAGATAAGATATTTTTGAATGAAAATTAGGATTTCGGGAGAAATAAAAAAAAACACATGGACCTTAAAATTTCATTTTCTATCGATCTAGGGCATAAAAAGGCCAACTAGAAAATTTGAAATGTTGTCAATTTACCCACAACACAAGCCTTATTGAAGTTATTTTGGAACTAGTTTGATTTGAAGCTTTCTATGGAAAAGTCATAAGTCGTTACATTTAGTGGATATTATATATATATTTTTTTATTTTTTTTTTATTATATAAATAGTCCATTATGCCCAAAAAGTTAACCCCCTGATTCATATCGCTGATCACCCCTATTTTAGTTAGATTACCACTAAAACTCGTTCTTCTGTCACTTAGTTACCAAAGGTTTGCTAAGTTTTATGAAAAAAAAGGTCAGGCTGTGAATGTCCCTCCTGCATTTCCGTATAATTTTGCTTGCCTCATAAAATACTCCAAGACAAAAGAATCGTGATTGCCTGGACCGGTCAATCTAAATGGTAATGATATCATCGGCTCGACCTTTTTAAGCATCAGCAATAATTTGAATAGGTTTTAGTTTCGAGCAGGGAAATTTGAGGCGATCACGGTTTTTAGGGTTCCGTAGTAAACAAGGAACCCTTATAGTTTCGCCATGTCCGTCCGTCCGTCCGTCCGTCCGTCCGACCCACGTTTTTCTCAGTAACCGTTAGTACTAGAAAGCTGTAATTTGGCATGAGTATACATATCAATGACGCCGACAAAACGGTAGAATAAAATCTTAAAAAAAAAATTTTTTAGGGTACCTCCCCTACATGTAAAGTGGTGGTGCTATTTTTTTTTCTGCCAAACCCCGTCGTGTGGGGTATCGTTGGATAGCTCTCTTAATAAATATTATAAGGTTTTTAAAAGCATTTTTTGATGAAATAATTGGTTAGCGTGATATGAAGCTTTGAAGTGATAATTTTTGTTATGGTCAAGTGTCCCTCCCCCCCGCCAGTTAAACGGTGGCTACTAGGCATGTGAAAAAAAACATGGTAGTAGTATATACGATGAATTTAAAAGGAAAACTATCACAGCTAAGTAGACATTACTAGTTAACGAGTAATAGTCGAACTTCAGAAATGTACTTTGCAAAAGCAAACTTTCGTACAATTTCCATTGATACCTTAGATAATGTTGTTAATTCTGTCAAAAACATAGTAAATATAAGTTTGCGAACTTTTTAGTCCACATAATGTAACGGGTCGACGACTACGGAACCCTACCTTGCGCGTGGCCCGACACGCACTTGGCCGCTTTTTATTTCTAGTTTTTGGAGCGTTCCTCTAATGACTAGCACTTTACTCTGGCGAGTCCCTTGGGGGATAGGGTACATGGAAGTACCGGTCCTTGTAACAAAGTTTAGGAAACCCTGTTTTAGAAGTCGTAGTCGTAACTCAAATAATTTACAAGTTCAATTTTAATTATCGCACAGTAAAAGCTTGTTTGAATTTTGTACTTTAAAAAGCTTACTATAGGGAATACTTGACGGATAAAGAAGAATTGTTGTAATTGTTAATACATGCCCCATTAAAAAAAAAAAAATTTGTGGACAATCTTACACAAATCAACCTAGCCCCAAACTAAGCAAAGCTTGTACTATGGGTACTAAGCGACGATATACATACTTATATAGATAAATAGATACTTAAATACATAGAAAACATCCAAGACCCAAGAACAAATATTCGTGCTCATCACACAAATAAATGCCCTGGCCGGGATTCGAGCCGGGACCACTAGCTTCGTAGGCAGGGTCACTATCAACTAAGCTAAATCGGTCGTCAAAACTTGTATGTGTTAATGCCCGTGGTTAATGCAAAACATAGAGATAAGTATAGTGCGTGACATCCACGAAAGCGCGCCGCTCCACTGCTCAATTCGTACAACTTCACGTAGATTAGTATCAAATTCGATGCATTTGTGAACATAGGTGCATTAGGTGCACATATGTTCACAATTAAATATTTTGTATTTAACTTTGAACCTTAAAATGAACAGCTTCCATTTCTAACATAAAGCCTTTTTCTATAATAATCTACGTCAGACATTTTTTTAAATGAAAAATGCTAGTTTTTTTAAAGAGAGGCACTTGCTATTGGCTACATCGTAAACGCCGTTAAAGTGTATTTATTATTTTTCACTTCTCATGCTCGAAAAGTGTGTCATATTAGACTTGTGAAGCGGGGCTAAAGTAGTACATTTAAGCCCTAGGGAAAATATGTATACATATTTATGATTTACAAAACATTTTAATTTGACCATTCAAAATACTTTACCTATTAAATCCACCAATCACAGGACAGTAATTTGACAGATTAAAAATTATTTGGTAAAAATATCAACCAACCAGAACACAGCTGTACTAAAATCGACCAATCAGGAAAGACGTTTTTCAGTTGTCTAAAGATTAAGCGGTGTTTATGGTCAAAGCAATTACTCCTCTTAAAATAAAAAAAAAGCGCATGTTGCTTCTCTTTCTTTAATATAGCAAAAGAAAGGGAGGCGAATACGCAAAGCGAACACGCATAGCGGTGCATGGTGCTGGCCTTAGAAAAAAAAACAAGCTGTCAAATTAGACATACGCCCGCCAAGAGTTAAATTATTCATTTAAGGTGGATAATTTGTGTTTATGTGTTTTCTCACAATCGAAGTGAAAAGTAGAGTGTATAACTCGGGCCTAAAAGCCATATTACCACTCGAACAATTTTCCCTCACTTCGTTCGGGAAAATAACCATCTCGTGGTAATATGGCTTACTTTAGACCCTTGTCAAACAATCTACTATAGTTGTATGTACATTTTAACAAACTTGAAAGTAAAACTTAAGCTGAGAAAATTTGTAGGTACCAAGTTTAAACTTTAGTTCAAATTTTCCCTGTATGTACTTACCAAACTGCACGGTTTCCTCAATAAAAGTTAATTAAAACACTCTAAAACCAAACTAATCTCCAACTATTTGGTTCTTATTTGCCAAAAGGAGTGTGATATAGGGAAATTCTATGCAGATATGCTCTTACGACTATAGGGCTATATTAAGATGGCGGTAAAGGTCAAATTCCCGTGAGGTAATCGCGCAATCTGACCCGACCTTTCATTGGCCGATAATTACCTTTAGGCCTTTTTATTAGTTGATAAAATGGAAGTATTTTATTACAAAGCCGATACTTATAAATAAAATTATACAAAAAACACGTTTACCGACGACGGCCGGTTTAGTCTAGCGGTTAGCAGCGGCTCTGTCTACAAATGTGAAAGGTCTTGGGTTCAAATCCTATTTTCGACTGCACTCGAGAAACTTAAAAAACTATAAGAAAATTTAGCGTCTCGCGAAAGCGGCCTTAAGGTGAGGTTGTTATGCTGCAAATGTTCCGCTCTAACACGCGTGAGTTTGCAATTAACCATTCCCCTGCCTACGGAAGCTCAACGCGTAGTTTTCGTAAATACTTACACTCAAGATCAAAAATAATGAGTACATATTCTATTGGAATCGAAAACAAAGTGTACTCATTATTTTTGCTCTTGAGTGTATTTAAATATAGTCATTAAGCCAATCATTTTATCAAAGCAAACCAAACTAATTTGTCTATAGCTGTTTAGTGTCTTTAATTGACCACAAAATTTAAGTGTAACTTGTCAGTAATAACTATATAATATTGAAAAAACATTCAAACAAGGGGTAACATTGCGATTATTTTTCGATTGAAATTCATCAGGACTTGTAACTGAATACGATTTTGACTAGACAAGATTCTTATCTATCACACATTTTTTTTTACAATTGAATACACTATATTCTATGTTTCAAATGATTAAAAAAAACCTCAAATGTGCAAGAACCCAGCTTTAAATGGCACTTACTGTTGAGCTGCTTCAAATTATGTACCTCACCTCTCTATGGCGCACGTTGCAAAAACTTTCAAAACTTTCAACGTACCTGTAACAAAAATGTATTTTTTTTATACTACGTCGGTGGCAAACAAGCGTACGGTCTACATGAAAAATCCTCAAATCATCCTGAATTTCGTTAACCTCTAAATACTAGTAGTCATCTAAGTAGTAGTTTTTGGTGAACAATAAAGAATATTTGTATTGTATGAAGTGACGGTCCACATGAAAAATCCTCAAATCATCCTGAATTTCGTTAACCTCTAAATACTAGTAGTCATCTAAGTAGTAGTTTTTGGTGAACAATAAAGAATATTTGTATTGTATGAAGTGACTTCATGAATACATTATATGATTTTTTTACAGCATTTTTACAGTTTCACACTTGCGTCGAACACTACACTATTTATCTGAAATTACCTTCACGCGAGGTAGTAAAACCACCGAGCTGAGATATAAGGTTTCATAGCGTCATAAACTGTGGTAACTTGCTATGAACGCTGTTCAAATCTTATTAAAATTACCATTTTGAATACTGTAGGTAGTGGATTAGACCCCCCACAAGGTGGACTGATGACCTGGTAAAGATCGCGGGAGTCCGCTGGATGCGGGTGGCGCAAGACCGGTCATTGTGGCACTCTTTGGGGGAGGCCTATGTCCAGCAGTGGACGTCTTTCGGCTGATATGATGATGATGAGGTAGTGGATTCAACTGACTGAGTGAAGATTGGGCGAAATCTGAATTATTTTGAACTCTTTTGTGTATTACAGTGGCATGGGCATGTTATTGGAAAATAAAACATGTGTCACTAAGAGTTTTCGTCATTTATATATATTGCAGACATAGACATAGAAACGTTTTATAAAACATCACATTAAGGCGACTTCCTGATTTGTCGGTGCGGCGGCAGTACGATATGAGAGAAGTGCCAAATGTCAGTGTCAGCTGTCAGTCGACGCGATACCATTTTTTACTACGCCCCTACATTTAAATGAGTGCTTCCTGACTGGCGCGGGATGCGCGGTAGCGGGACGACGCGAAGGCGGTACTGCTCCGCTTCTGCGCATGATAGTACTCGTAGGTACTAGTGCGCAAACGTAATACTGACAGTATTATGTCAAGTGAGAATCTTTGCGACGTCAGTAAGTTTACGTCAAAGAAGAAAATGTCACATATCGATCCCGCCCCGCCAAGTCAGGAAGTCGCCTTATTATTATTATTATTATCGTACGGCCTTGAAAACTAATCCTGCGTGTGTTACAAATCTATATCTAAATTTTTTAGCCAGTCTATGGCCGCCTCAGAGCACTCGCTTAGCTCCTTAATGCCACCAGCAAAACATCGGTTGGGATACTCCTCTACGATATGGAAAACTGTTTGCTGCGGTGCGCCACAGTCACACGCCGGCGACTCTTTCAGGCCCCACTTGTGCAGAAAGTAGTTGCAGCGAGCGACTCCCGTGCGGATGCGGTTCAGCGTCGTCCAGTTTTTACGGCTGGCTTTGAAACCAGGCAACTGGACGAACGGTTCTCCCACAAGGCTGCCCGCTGAGCACTCCTGGGCCGTCCAGTCAGCCGACCAGGAAGACTGTATGCTAAACGGCAGGCGGATGGCCGGATCAGTCCAAATGGGCCTGCGCGAGGGGAGTCGCTTTGGTATATCCCTGTCCAGGGTTTTGGTGATTGGCAGCCTGTGTGGGAGTATGGTGCTGGCCGCCTTGCCCCACTCAGCCGATGCGGCTTGCGTGCGCCTCAGATGCGGAGGTGCTATGTTTGCGAGCACGGGAAGCCAGGGAGTAGGTGTGGGGCGTAAGGTCCCCGTTATGATGCGCATGGCCCGGTTCAGTTGTACGTCCACTTTGTGCGTGTGAGCACTCCGATACCAGACCGGAGCACAGTACTCCGCAGTGGAGTATACCAGGGCCAGCGCTGAAGACCTCAAAACATCAGCACGGGCACCCCACGTGGTGCCAGCCAGACGCCCAATTAAGTTGACTCGTGTTTTAATCTTCTGCGCCGAGGCTTCGAGGTGTTCACGAAAGGTCAACGATCTGTCCAAAGTGACACCAAGGTATTTGGGGGTAAAATTGTGCCGCACCCTTTCTCCGTCAAAGAGTACACTTAGCTCCTCGCTAGCCATGCAGTTAGTGAGATGGAAAGCGGTTGCTTCTGTCTTAGACGGGTTTGGGCAGAGTCGCCATTTTTTATAGTACAGGCTCAAGGCGTGGAGATCGTCAGTGAGCACGTTTTCACCCTCCTGGAATTTCTTACCCTGACATGCCAGCGCCAGGTCATCAGCGTAAATGAACTTTTCGGCTCTCGTTGTAGGCATATCACTCGTGTACGCGTTGAATAGGAGAGGGGCCAACACAGAACCCTGGGGTAGTCCGTTTTTGAGCATTTTGAATCTGCTTTCCTTTGCGCCTACCATCACCTTTATCAAGCGGGGACCCAGCATGCTCTTCAGTAGCTTGAGAACCCTCTTGCATGGCGCTATGTCTATCAGCTTGTGAAGCAGACCATCTACCCACACAGTGTCGTAAGCTGCCCGAAGGTCGACAAAAGCAGCAAAAGTTTTTAGTCCCTCTTGAAAGCCGGCTTCTATGTAAGATGTCAGCGCCAAAACCTGGTCTGTGCAGCATCGATTTGCCCTAAACCCAGCCTGCTCAGCGGGAATGGTGGGGTTGACAATCGGATATAACCGGTTGTACAACAAGCGCTCTAGCAGTTTATACGTGACGCTGAGCAGGGAAATAGGTCGGTAGCTCGCAGAGTCGTTAGCGGGCTTTCCCGGCTTTAGGATGGCTATCACTTTAGCCCTCCTGAGGATCGGTGGCAAGATTCCGGTTTCGAGGACGTTGTTAAAGAAGCTTTTAAGCCATCGTTTCGCTCGCTTCCCGAGGTGGGCCAGGAATTCTGGGTATATTTCGTCCAGCCCAGCCGCTTTGCCACACTTGGTTGACCGCTGAGCAGCCTCCAGGTCGACCATGGTGAAAGGTGCATCGAGGGTGTCGTGCGGTGGGAGTTTCTCAACCTTTTGAATGTACTCCTTGCGGATCGCTTTGGCGAACATCCTGTCCGGTGAACTGGTTGTCGTTAGTTGTTGGAGGCGCTTTGCGATTTCTTGCGGATGCACTGAGTTCTCCACTGACAAAGGTGCAGTAGCACCTCCCATTTTACGGAGAAGGGTCCAACTTCTCTTACTAGAGTGCGTGAAATCGAGACCTTCCACGTTTTCGACCCATTTCCGGCGACGGGAGTCATCCAGCGCGTCTAGAATGTCGTGAGCCGCGTCCGGGTCATTTGTGTTAAGATACTCCTGGTACGCTTCCTCCACGTCGGCAGTCCAGCCAGGAGTGTACTCTTTACGACATCCCCTTGGAACGTGACGGTTAGCGGCACTTAGCAGGACCCGGCAGAAGCGATTGTAGTTTTCTGCGATAGGTTTTATCCACCGGACTGTTGAATCCACCTGCATCCCATAAGACTCCCAGTCAGCTTTTGAGAAATTCCAGCGAGCTTTAGGTACTGACTTTACCAGTGGAATTTCGAGGCCCACCGTAATACACGCTGGGCGATGCTGGCTTCTCGGAAAACCACCAAGAATCCTACGGGACACAGGCACAGGACATCCTCGCTCGTCAGTCGAGACGAAACAGAGGTCAGGGTTCGTATCGCGCTGCCATCGCGCAGAGTGGAATGATCCTTTATCCTTCGGGTCGAACACGAGTTGAAGTCGTTCCTGCTCTGCCCAGTCATTCAGCAGGATGCCGTTGGCGTCATTGGATTTGTAGCCCCAGGAGGAGTGGTGGCTGTTGAAGTCGCCGACGTAGACGCAAGGGTGATGGTGAGTGTGGAGGGGAGGGTTTGGAAACGAATTGCTAGGAGGCTTATAGACTGACACTATAGTTATATCAGAAATTTTAAACGTTATAACTTCTAGGTTGTTGGTATTACTAATGTTCGTAACTGAGAAGTCATCTAATGTCGATTTTGAATATACTGCCGACCCATAAATGGGCGACAGTATGTATGCCAAAAGGTTAAAACCAGGTATGGATGCCCGGTGGTCCAGCTTACTAATGTTATCGATGTGATGTTCTTGGAGAACTATCACATCGATGTCATTGTCACTTGCCAGTCTGGCCAAGTAGTCGCATTTGGATCTTGAAGATCCCTCAATGTTTAGTTGGAGAATGCGGACAGAAGGTCCGACTATCCTCGTCACATGGACCTTGGAAGGTCCGTTTGCTTGCATTTCTCTTCTTTGATACGCAGGATACGCTGGGAGTCTCTGAAGGAGCAGATCCAGCGGGCCGATGGAGGTTAGAATCGTTTAGCCGTCTTCTATGCAGATTGCTTAGTGCAGATTGCTTTTTGGGAAGACGTTGCCCAGGGTGGACCACAAGGAGGTAGATTCAAACCAATTACCCCACCCCATATGCCTTATAGTTACATGTTAAAAACTTAAAACTAACAAAAGGTAAAAATGAAATGTTTAAAAGGGCTTGACTCAGAATATACTTATGTTACAGCAAAGATACTGCAACGCTGATTTTCAGTCAAACCCTCCTATTGGTATGGATTATAATATATAGACGTCGAAACAGTGTAGGCACATTTGACATAATATCTAGGTAATGTTAATCTTGTTATAAATGAAAGCGTGTGTGTTTGTTAGTGTCTGTGTGTGTGTGTGTGCGCGTGCATGTGTGTTGTATATGAGGTACGTTATTATGTAAGGTACGTGTATATACGCATGCCTAATGGCTTTGTTTACCGAGCGCCTACTTCAACGATTTTTATGACTCCTATTTTACCTAAGCTGAAAGCCTAAGGCGACTTCCTGATTTGTCGGTGCGGAGGCGGTACGATTATGAGAAAACTGTCAAATGTCAGTGTCAACTGTCAGTCAACTCAGTATCGCTTTTTACTGCGCCCCTATATTTAAATGAGTGCTTCCTGATTGGCGCGGGATGCGCGGTAGCGGGGAGATGCGAAGGCAGTACTGGTCCGCTTCTGCGCATGATATTACTTCTGCGCAAATGTAATACTGACAGCATTCCATCAACTGAGAATCTTTGCGATTACAGTAAGTTTACGTCAAAGAAGAAAATGTCACATATCAATCCCGCCCCGCCAAGTCAGGAAGTCGCCTTACAATGCAAAAATCTTTACCTTATTTCTACATCTACAAAATCCACATTACATATAGTCTTAGCTATAACCATGTTTGCCGTATAAGCGCGTGCAAAAATATTTCCTCCTCAATGTTATATAATACGGAAACTAAATCGTTTTCCCGATATCCCACGGATAAACCTCTATGATAAATAGCGAAAATACAGAAACGCAAGCAAAAGCAAACTCTATCCTAACAGCATGCAACCCATTTCAGTTCAAACGTAAATCTTTTGAAAAGGAAATATTATTCAAAAGACATCAATCTAAATGGCAGGTGTTCTAGAACAATCAATCTTTGATTTCTCTCTGATGAGTATTGTCTCGCTCTCATGAAGGACGTTTGAGCGGGACAGGGAGTGTATTTTCTATTGGATTGGTTACGGTTTTTTCCGTGGATGTTTCAGTAAAATGCTGTGTTTTTCTCTGCGCCCGTTATTTTAAGCTACCGGGTATTTCATTGTTCGGTTGGTTTTAGGAAGATTGCGGGAGTTTTTATTCGTTCTTTAGGAAACCGTATAAAGAGTGTATTCTTATTGTTATTTGAGTCATTTTTGGTTAAGGCGATATATCGATTGAAAGAGACACCCTTTGTTTTTCGCTCACGACAAAACGGGATGCAACCCTCTCCGAGAATGGCTTTTTAGACAAATCTCGTTAAATATCTGACTGTGTGCAGGTTTATTAAATTTCCTCTTGTCAGTACCTAGATGAGGTAAAATACCATCATATTAACTTAATCGTGTCTTTTAATAATGCGTTGTTTTAGTAGGCTGAGGAAAAAAAGGAAAATATAGACTCAACTTTGGATTTATTTTCTATCGAGAAAATTTTAAGCAATCATGTTTCGCTATTGACAATACCACAATCATATAGTCAAGAATCATATATCTGAAAATCAGCCCCTACTGTTTGCTAGTCTGGGCAGGACAGCGTTTCAAAGTCTCCAAATTTCTCAGTGTAGCGCCTTAAATTCCTGTACTGTCGGAAATTATTAGGCGCAAATACAGGGGTCTCGACGCCAAATACAACTTCGTAGCTTTTGGTGTAGAGACCCTTGGTCCGTGGGGCCCAGCAGCACACAAGCTGTATCAGGATTTGGGTAAACGGTTGGTCGACGTTACCGGGGACAAGAGAGCTGGCAGCTTCCTCGCTCAACGCATAAGTATTGCGATTCAGCGAGGAAACGCTGCCAGTGTACTCGGTACCCTGCCACAGGGTCCCTTTTTAGACTTTAATTTTTAGTAGGTATTATTAATAGGTTTTTATTTTAGATTTACGAGTAGCTATTTTTATAATATTTAAGTTTTCCTTGTTAGGTTTAATTTTGTTTTAGTTTAGTTTAAATAAAATATATAAATTATTTAAAAAATGAGTAGTTTTTTAACTATTTTATGCATAATGTGAATATCAGAAAACTTGGATAAGATGAAAGTCCCCGTGCTCGACACCTTAGTGCCCAATAGATAACACTTATTAATCACCTATGTCCTCATGACATTAAGATTGAAAGTACCATGTATTAAGTTAATGTCGAGCACCAGGGACGTTTACACCCTTTATTGTTAGGGTTCCGTACCCGAAGGGTCAAAACGGAACCCTATTGGTGTCGCCCAGGCGTCCGTCCGTCCGTCCGTCCGTCGTCTGTCACAAAATCTGTTCCGAAGAATTTTTTGACTTTCCATTGACCTATGAACTTGAAATTTGGTGACAATGTTCACTATTACGTAAGTATTGTGTAAGTACCATGTATTAAGTTAATGTCGAGCACCAGGGACGTTTACTTTAAGTGCCCTTTATTTTTTATAATTCAATTGTTTCTCTAAACTCTAAAGCTATGAGTTCTACGAAGTGGCGTACGCTAGTAGTATTATGAAATATACGAGTATGTTACACATTTAGGTATTTATTCATAGTATCAAAATGAAGTGGGTATACCGTAGGTATAATAGGTGGTACCTAGCATGAAATATTGGTGCTCTATAATCTGTTGTGTGCAGTACCTAATATCAATAAGTTATATACTTTCACCTTTCAATAATAAATTAATGTAAGAAAACATGAAAACGTAATAAAGCCTTAATGTTATTTGCCCTAGCTTTTCACCTTGCGAGGTGTCTGTAATAAATATGATTTGGTTTTCCCTGAGAAATACCTTGTGATCTTTTTAACATTAATGTTACACCTTATTTTATAGTATATTATGTACTCGTAGCCTCTTTACGGTTATGGAGCGCTCGTGGCCCAGCGGCGCCTGCGTACCGCTTGCGGTATCTAAGGTTAAGCAACGTGGGCAGCGGTCAGGACTTGGATGGGTGACCGCTCTGAGTGGTTACTAACTGAGCGCTCCCGTGCTTTGGAAGGTATGTTAAGCCGTTGATCCCGGTTGCTGTCTATGGCAGCATTCGTTAAGCCAAGTTGGGGGCCTTCGGGCGGTTTGAGAACTTCTTAATAGTCAAGTTGCCCACTCACTTGACAAAGCCTAATCCCAATAAGGTCTAGTTTCCCCTCGGGGTTGGAAGGTCAGATGGCAGTCGCTTCCGTAAAAACTAGTGCCTACGCCAAATCTTGGGATTAGGTAGGGGACCCCAGGCATCCTTCAGGATGCAACTGTACTGGGATAACGCTAGGAGGATGATGAGCCTCTTTACGGTTATATTGTAGCATTGAAATATTGTAGAATTGTGATAGGTAGGTACTGTAATTTTATATACATTGTACGTATAGTGTTTTGAATAAATTACACGTCGCCCAGTTTCTTACGCCTGGTTTTTTCAAGGCAGAGGTTTACTTTACGAACCGGTGGCTTCCACCCGTCTGACCGCGTTAGCCTTAGTGGCTCCGATACAGATGTTTGACAGGCCTATCCCCTGAGCCAACGAAGTCAATAACTTAGAGTGACCCTCGACAGAAAACTGACTTTCTCTAAGATTCTCAATAAAGCGATATTGGAGCGCGATGAAACCTCCGACACGAACACGCGTGCGATTTACATACTGGAATACTTTAAGTGTAGAACCTGAGTGGACGCTCGAGCGTTGCGTCCAGCGTTGCGTCCAGCGGGGCGTGCATGTCAAACAATTGAAACTCATACTGGTGTCCTGAGTCGCCGCCGCACAAATAGTATGGATGCTCGGCCACAACGCTGGACGCGACGCCGAACGCTCCGCTCCGAGCGTCCACTCAGGCCTTACACTTGAGTTTACGCTCCAGTGAGATTGGTTGAGCGGCTTCAAGTATACGATATAAGTATTGTCTAGGATTTTCTTTTTCAAGATCTCATCTCTGTCCCCTTTAAAACTGGACAAAACAATCAAAAGTTATGTCACAAGGTGTGATTAAAACGTGCCGAATAAACCGCAGCGCATTCAAGCGGTCACGTCAACTTTAAATGTGGTCACGTGCCACCTGTGTCACGCGCCCACCGTATACCACGAGGGACAATGTTTAATACTGTACTTTGACACCTTCCGTACAGGAACTATTTTAATCTAGTTAGTTATAAATCGTTAATTTCTATGAAGGAAGACACAATTAATCTTGTAGGTAAATTGATTCTGTTTTCCTTTTATGTATGGTATCCCTACCAGCTTCTAGCGATTTGCTTCTTCTTGTCTGGAAGCCGTCATCCCTCGGGGACGGCAGCACTGGCAACACCAGCGCGCTAATAGCGCCACCGCTCGGAAACGGATATAAAGGGTGTCCCAAAAAGGACGCAACATTTAAATTTGCCGCCATTTTTGCATTTTAGTGCTGGTAACCCAAAAAATACTATTTGACAGCTGATAGTATAGGGTTTTTAAAAATGTAGCACACTATACGAGAGAACACCTCATTTTTATTCTTGAACAAAAAATAATGAAAATTTGACTACGAATTCTCGCAAACTTCGTACAAATATCGTGTACTGATTCGTTTCGGTAGCAGATTTGGCCCCCTATGTCATGTGATTTAACACCATTACATTTCTTTCTATGGGGTTATTTGAACATAAAGGTCTATGCCAAAAGCCCTAAGGTGGAGGTTTAATGTTGCATTCACAAAATTCAGTCACATTTCTGCAAAACGGCCAAGGAAAATTTCATCAAAAGAATTCGTATGTGTCAAAGTCGTGGTGAGTATTTGCCTGATCCTTGCCTGACCACACACACACACACACACACACACACACACACACACACACACACACACACACACACACACACACACACACACACACATACACACACACACACACACACACACACACACACACACACACATATTTTTAATTCTTCTAAAATGTTGTAACTTTTTATAATGTTAAATAACAATTTGTTGCTATGGAGGAGCGGGGCTTCCTGATACAGGTATTGCATACTTAATAGGAAGCCTCTACCTTGTAACTTGTAAACCAAATTACTGTTTACGGAAATAAAATATTTTTCATTTTCATTTTTCATTTTTTCATAATAAAAAAATACAGTAAACAAAAAAAAGTGTTTTCTATTAAATTCAAATATTGCGTTCTTTTTGGGACATCCTATACAAAAGTGACACGCACTACGTCAAGTTCATGAGCCTAGATAAGAGTGTAATGACTGGAAATAGCCAACTTCACGCATATTGTGATCCCGACTAAAGCGCTACCAAGTGCTAAAGTTAGTAAGCATTATCTTGGATACATGTGAAAAAACATACAAAAAGTGCACCCTCCGCTGGGGATCGAACTCGGGTACATTGACTCTAAAGGCAGTATACTTTACCACAGGGCCTCGTGTGTGATGCTAGGAGGCATCGAATTTTTGTACAAAATACCTTTTTAAGAGGACACATTTAGAAGACAATTCGTGCAAGTTTTATACCCTTAAGACTAGGTGGCACTATTATTAATTCCATCAGCTTTCTTCTAAGATAAACAACCATATTTATCAATGACCTAGAAACCTGTGTACATCATGTGTAAACTGTGCGTACCGAAGATTCACAACTATTATGGTGATACGTAGAACTCTAAAAAAACGTATCTGGACAGTTTACCAGAAACTATGTCGTGCCGTGAAAGAATGAAGAACGACTTTAAAAGAAAATTAAAACGACATTATTTAAGTATACACGTAAGGCATAACTCTATGCAATTATATATAACTTGTATCTAACTTGAACATAATTATTTGTAATTAGTTAACTCTGTATTTACTGTACAGTCGACGCCATGGATACGTTTGCGCTTTTGCACCTAATTGCAATGGAATAGGATACAAATCGTCCACTGGATACAAAACTGTAAATGTATCTATAGCATCGACCCTACTGGATCACACAAACTGTTCCGACAGTTTTGTGGGACCCTGTTAATTGTATGTTTTTATACTCTGATTATTAAATAAATAAATAATAAATATTCAGTTAGACGCTAACCCCCTGGAAGCCTAGTCCTCGAGACACCAGGCGGAAAATGGACACAGTGGCGGTGAGTCATTTGATGCTGTGGGAATATCGTACAGATACCTAAACCTTTACCCTACGGAAGAAAATAAGTGGGTTTTATTATATTTTCCTCAACATTTCCATGGCTTCGCATCGGTGAGCCGCTGATATCGTTTTAATGCGCTTCCTTATCTTAATTTGGCGCCATTTGCTTTATATTCTGCTTGTAATGGCCCCAAGCCCCGGGCGGGTAGGCGATGGGGAATACTGAGGTATTATTCGATTTTTATTCAGTTAGTACTTTTATTTCACTAGCGCGGTTTAGCCATACTAAACTTGTAGTTGTGACACATACGAACACATAGACAACGTCAACTCATAGCTCCTACGCTGACGCGCACATTAGACAATGTGCATGTTTCGCCTTCAGTTCTGGAGGTCGCAGGTTCGAATCCTAGTTCGCACCACTAGGTTTGAAAAAAGCTAATGTACATATAGGTACGAAGTACTATTTGATATTCAACAGTAGCTTTTCGATGAAAGAAAACATCTAGGGGTAGCCCCAATGCAAATGTCCCGCTCTAACACGTGTGAGTTTGGAATTAACCATCCCGCTCTCTACGAAGGCTCTGCGCGTAGTTTTCGTAAATATTTAAACATAGTCATTAAGCCAATCATTTTATCAAAGCAAACCATACGAATTTGTCTATAACTATTAAGGGTCTTTAATTGAGTACAAAAATTAAATGTTACACATCATTAATAACTATAGCCGTAATATTGAAAAAATATTCTAAAAAGCAGAAGAGGAGGAGGAGATGCAGAGAACTGCATCAAGCTGCACCGACAAGAGCTCGGCTCTTAAGATGATGATGATGATGATTCTAAAAAGGGGTACCTAACTTTGCGATTTTTTTCTATCGAGTTAAATTCGTGAGGTCGTGTTACTGAATACGATTTTGACTAGACAAGATCCTGATCTAACACAAGTCTTTTTTTTTAGAATTTAAGACACTAAATTCTATGTCTCAGATGGTTTTTAAAAACTCACTACCCAGCCTTAATCCCAACATGGTAATAGCTTTACCTCTAGATTGAAAAGTCTAATGGCAGTTGCTTCCGTAAAACTAGTGCCAACGCCAAATCTTGGGATTAGGTGTCAAAGCGGATCCCGCCCTCCTTAAGGGAAAACGCTTATGTGACACTAAGGCCTCATCTTTGCCTCCGTCACCATCTCATTTTTAATTTAAAAAAAGATCATCATCATATCAGCCAAAAGACGTTCACTGCTAGACATAGGCCTCCCCCAAAGAGTGCCACAATGATCGTTCCTGCGCCACCCGCATCCAGCGGACTCCCGCGATCTTTACCAGGGCATCAGTACACCTTGTGGGGGGTCTACCTACGCTGCGCCTTCCGGTCCGTGGTCGCCACTCGAGAACCTTTCGGCCCCAACGGCCATCGGTTCTACGTGCAATGTGCCTCGCCTACTGCCACTTGTTAAAAAAAGATAGTGAAGTCTATTTAATAACAGCGTTGCAATTTGCACGGCCTGCAAATAGCAACACATGCTGAGTCTCAGCCTTTTCTTTATCGCACACATTGCTGGACTCATTGTGCATACCTGTGTGTGTTCACCAATAAGACTACCTGTATTTTTTTCTACCGAGTATTATGCTGTATCGTATATCTTATACTGTATAGGTATTAAGTCCGGTTGTGTGTGCTTTACGGAATAAATTGTTTTTCTTCTTTCTTCATCTTCTTCTTCTATTTGGTTACCCGCTTAGGCCTGCTCAAGTGCTCACAACTAAGGGTATTGTGAGACATCCGAAAACGTGAAGTGACCTAAATGGGTAAAGAAATCATACTCAATTAAGTATCCTTTACTTGCAATTTTGTAAAACTTATCATGCTTCTTGTCAATTGAACTTTTCTCATTTTGATATTTGATCTATCTTCCGTTTCAAAAACGCTTTTATGCCCAGATGAATTAACTAAAACCATTAAACTATGCCTTAAACTAGAGAAGTATTTTATTAATGACATCAATTGCTTTCAGTAATACCTCTTTTCTATTCCATGGTAAGCTCATGTCACCGTAGAAAAATAGTGGTCATAATGGTGACAATAGTGTCATTACGGGAGACAATACGCTTTTGTGTAGACAAAGCGTGGTCGACACGTGACGACAAATTACCAATGTATTGTACAGCCTTAGATGTGTTAGCGCATGGTGTTGTGTGGTAAAATTAGAAATTATATGTACGTTTCTGGTAACGAAAAGTATAATTAAGGCGATATATCGATTGAAAGAGACACCCTTTGTTTTTCGCTCACGACAAAACGGGATGCAACCCTCTCCGAGAATGGCATTTTAGACAAATCTCGGTAAATATCTGACTGTGTGCAGGTTTATTAAATTTCCTCTTGTCAGTATCTAGATGAGGTAAAATACCATCATATTAACTTAATCGTGTCTTTTAATAATGCGTTGTTTTAGTAGGCTGAGGAAAAAAAGGAACATATAAACTCGACTTTGGATTTATTTTCAATCGAGAAAATTTTAAGCAATCATGTTTCGCTATTGTCAGTACAACAATCATATAGTCAAGAATCATATATCTGAAAATCAGCACCTATTGTTTGCTAGTCTGGGCAGGACAGCGTTTCAAAGTCTCCAAATTTCTCAGTGTAGCGCCTTAAGCTTTTCATGTGTGTAGTGTTGTGTTCCTGGAGGTGAGCAAGGTTGTCAGAGCTCCCGAGGATGCACTGTGATTGAGAGTGAGGGACTTAAATTTGTCCCTTCTTGTCAAGACAGTGAATCCTCAAATTTTATAAAGAGTCGGTAACGCGCATTCGACTCCGTTGGAGTTGCGAGCGTCTACACGCGGCGGTATCCGCTTACCATCAGGTGGCGGACGTTGTTTGCCACCGTCAATATATAAAAAAAAAAGTTACTTTCAATATGGATTTTCAATCGGCTTGTGCACTGCTAATTAAAATTTAAGTCTATATGTTTAAAAAACCTGGTTTTTTAATTAAGCAACAACATCAACAACAACAACAAATACTCTTTATTGCACACCTCACATAAACACACATACAAAAGAAAAACAAAGAAACAGGGATACAGAGGTAGAACAAAAGGCGGTCTTATCGCTAAAGAGCGATCTCTTCCAGTAGGTAAGCATTCATATTCTGCCCCAGAGACATATATGTTTTATAAACCTTTTCCAGAGACATACATTTGTGTTCAAATCATGTACTAGTTATAATTGTGTCTTACTTTATAATGGTTTTCAGTAGCTAGGTAGTTTTAATTATTTGCAAGGTAAACAAACTGAGAATAAACAAAGAGAAAAACTAACCCTTACACAAATTACAGAAACCTAAACTTTGCACCTATACAAATACAAATCTCAGCCAAACCATTGATACCGATCAAGCTGATTGTCATTTGTAAAAAACCGGCCAAGTGCGAGTCGGACTTCGCACATTTAGGGTTCCGGACCGACCGCAAAGTTAAGTTGGTTTTTATAGGAAAAATAAGGAAATTTCATAGAAAAAATCTAAATTATCAATATATTAGTAATTGTTGGTGAAATATACGTTATAACAAACATTATTACCAAAATTTTAAGTTTATAGGTATTTGGGAAGTTAAAAAATTCTTCGGAACAAAAATTCTTAAAAAAAGCTGACTTTGGTGGCTTCTCATTCCTTTGTTTCCCAATATTTTTTTTGACCCCTTGACCCTTCCGGTACGGAACCCTAAAAACGATGTCACGTAACTCAATCATACAGGTTCATTATATTATAATGAACCTATATGACTTCTACATTACGAATAACTCGGCAATATGAATTAAGTGGCTTCAATCAATTCAGTTCATTTCATATTCTGAGTGCCACTTACGCGGTTCGTTCGCTTTCTGTCTCGTTCTATTACAGTCTGATATTTCTGACATGGTGTCATTATTTATTAGCTCCAGCAATAACTTTACGATTATATATCGAGTGTGGGGATGGAAAAGCGATCTCAAAGCGACCGACACCGTTCGATAACACATTTAAACTTGAAGCCTAGATTACCGTACCGTCTTCGTACTAGTGTTCAGTGGAATTGACTTGAGATTTCACTCTCTCTCTCTCTCTCTCTCTCTCTCTTGTTTATTGAGCCCACTGATTACGCTGCCACAAATTATACGCATGAGTGACCTAATAGCCGAGCCATGAATTCGGATGCAGGTGCTTAAATGGCTGCGATTGCGTTGCGGCGTCGCGTGTCTCAAATTCTAGATTTTTTTATACTACGACAGTGGCAAACAATCGTACGGTCCACCTGATGGTAAGCGGAGACAATAGCCTATAGACGCTCGTAACTCCAAAAGAGTCACGTGCGCGTTGCCGACTCTTTATAAAATTTGAGGATTCCCGGTTCACCAGAAGGGACAAAAGGTCCCTCGCTCTCAACACAGTGCAACCTCGGGAGCTCTGGCAACCTTGCTCCCACCTCCAGGAACACGACACTACATACTTGTAATTTGTATAGTAAATAACGTTATTCATCATCATCATCATCATATCAGCCGAAAGACGTCCACTGCTGGACATAGGCCTCCCCCAAAGAGTGCCTCAATGACCGGTCTTGCGCCACCCGCATCCAGCGGACTCCCGCGACCTTTACCAGGTCATCAGTCCACCTTGTGGGGGGTCTACCCTCGCTGCGCCTTCCGGTCCGTGGTCGCCACTCGAGAACCTTTCGGCCCCAACGGCCATCGGTTCTACGTGCAATGTGCCCCGCCCACTGCCACTTAAGTTTAGCGATTCGAAAGGCTATATCGGTGAATAACGTTATTATGGCTGTGGTTTTCTACTTCCTCAGCTGGGCTGCTCCAAATTAGAGCAAGAGATGACATTTTGCTGTACCCTACCTCCCAGCCAGAATGACTTTACACTTTGGCGCTCAGAGACTGTACATCTCATAGGATATGGTTATAATATACCTTATTACATTTTTATTTATTTAATAATGCTTAGGAGCGCTCGTGGCCCAGCGGCGCCTGCGTACCGCTTGCGTTATCTAAGGTTAAGCAACGTGGGCAGCGGTCAGGACTTGGATGGGTGACCGCTTTGAGTGGTTACTAACTGAGCGCTCCCGTGCTTTGGAAGGCACGTTAAGCCGTTGATCCCGGTTGCTGTCTATGGCAGCAGTCGTTAAGCCAAGTTGGAGGCCTTCGGGCGGTTTAAGAACTTCTAACAGTCAAGTTGCCCACTCACTTAACAAAGCCTAATCCCAATAAGGCCTAGTTTCCCCTAGGGGTTGGAAGGTCAGATGGCAGTCGCTTCCGTAAAAACGAGTGCCTACGCCAAGTCTTGGGGTTAGGTAGCGGACCCCAGGCATCCTTCAGGATGCAACTGTACTGGGATAACGCTAGGAGGATGATGATGATGATGCTTAGATATCTTACACATCTGTAATAAATATCTGAAAATAAATTTAGTTTATTCTCTTTTTCTGCCATGTAACATTAAACCTTATTAATTTTATTTTGATCGATTGTGACATGTTAAAGGGCCCTTGCGGCCTAAATGCAGAATTCTTTTTTTGAAACTTGTACAACGACTAGCGAAGAGAACGAATTTTGCGACGAGCGAGCTAGAATATTAAGGAGTAAATCAACTACATATAGCAACAAAATGAAAAATCAACATACATGTCAATTTATACCAACAATTAATGAGAGTTTTTAACTAAAAAAATAAATCTAATTATAAAACTAAATTACATAATTAAAAATAAAATCTATATAGATGCTACGTCCGGCTCAGACCTGGTCCAAAAGTGCCAAGTACGCTGGCTGCGTTAATAAATCTGTTTTTAACTTATTATTAAGAGATGGCGACCGCAGTCTTCATTGGGTGTCAAACAAATCTGTCGTTTGGTGTTGTAGCGAAACATTAAATTAGAATACGATACCGTCATTATTCAAATACAGGCGTCATTAATCTCGCCGAAGCCAGAGTGATTTAGCCGGAGATTATTCGGGCTCAATCTCGTAATCAGATCAGAAGACTTGCGTCTGCGAGAAATGTTGAAATTCTCTTTGGTGGCCGTTATATTTGTTATTCGATTTTGAATTTTATTTTTTGGACGGCTGATTTAAAGCTGATTGAACTTAAGGCGATATATTGATTGAAAGAGATGCGCGTATGTTTTTCGTTCACGACAAAACGGGATGGCTTTTTTAGACAAATCTCGATAAATATCTGACTGTGTGCAGATTTATTAAATTTCCTCTTGTCAGTACCTAGATGAGTTAAAATACCATAATATTAACTTAATCGTGTCTTTTAATAATGCGTTGTGTTGGCAATCGCCGGGACCAGCGTCGTGCGCGCCACCTAGCGGCGGTTCCAGACACCACGACAGCTCCAACATGGCGCCACGTAGCTGCAGCGCCATCTACCGGCAGCCATGACGTCGTGACCAGCACGCCCCACCAAACGTCTTCTAGAAGATGGTGTGGAGGGGAGCCTATAAAAGGGGCTGCACGGCATGAACGGTTCTCTTTTCCGATAGGCGTTAGGATAGGCGAAACCTTTGATTGTTACCGTTATTATTTTAAATAAATACCTTCAGTGCGAGTTATCTTTACTTATAACCCTATAGCTTACATCAGAAGTGCTCTTACTTGCGTCCAAAAATGGGTAAGCGTAGTAAACGCTCCAAGCAGAGGCGAAAGCGGCCACGTTCGAGTTCGAGTTCATCCAGTGGCATTACCGTTATGTCTGAGAGAACTCCGTCACCTCCACCACCAAAAAGGAAAAAGGTATCACAAAGAGCTGATACCCAAACTGTAAGTACAAGCTCTGCTTCTACTTTGAATAATATGATTCCAGAATTTAACCCATTGAATGATGACATAAGTGCTTGGTTAAATATAATCGTAAACTACGCGCAAACTTTTTCATGGTCTGACGAAATTATCCGGTATCAGGCTCTAAACAAATTAAAAGGTTCAGCAAAAGTATGGTACGATTCTCTGTTACGCACCGACTGTTCCTGGCCTTCATGGAAATGGCAGGATTGGCGGATGAAATTAGCATCTAGCTTTCAAAAACGTCGAAACATGTTCGACCTATTAAAAGAAATAGTCGAGAACAAACCAAACGATAATCAATCTCTTTACGAGTTTTATTTCGAACAAAAATGCAAAATTGATAGATTGTCGTTGGGTTTTTCGGAACAAGATATTATTTCGATTATTGTCGGCAACATAGGTGATAGCGGAATAGGAGCCGCGGTCGAGGCTAACACTTTTGGGACTTGTGACAACTTGGCAAGCTTTTTACACGGTCGTGTATGTAAATCTAATAAAAACACGAAACAATCAGGCGCAAATCCTCGTGATATTCAAACAAAAAGTGAACCTCAACCGTCAACAAGTCACAACTCAACATCAGTGTTAGCATCGAGCCAGTATAACTCATCTGAACAGCCCGCCGCCGCGCGTAACATTAACAATAGTCAAACACAGCAGCGAAAACAGATCAAATGTTATAACTGTGGGGGAAATCATAGAAAAGTTAATTGTGATGTCAACAAACCCGGAAATAAAAATCAATGCAATTATTGTAGCAAGCAAGGACACACAGAATCGGAATGTTATCATAAAAAGAATGCACCCAAATTAGAAAAACAGGAAACTAAATTTGTTTCTACCCTCGACTCGCGGAAAAAGTTCGTTAAAAATGTTATCTTGAATGATTTCGAATACGAAGCTTTTATCGACACTGGTAGCAGTTGTTCATTGATATCGGAATCTGTGCTAAAAAAATATCCTATAGAAAGAGTCCTGTTGTCCTCGCCTGTTGCATTGCAGGGATTTTCAAGGGAAAGCATAAAGTCGGTCACACATAAGATAACAGTTGATCTGAAAATTGATTCGGTGTGTTTGACGGGTATAGATTTTTATATTATAGAGGATTTATCAGATTGTGAGATATTAATAGGCAGGAATGTGACCGAACGATCTGATTTGATCTATTCACGTATCGGAAATGCATTGAAATTCGATTACGCGTCTTCGTTTAATGAATTTTGCAACAATGTCATCGATTTTGAAATAGATGCAGATTCTCACCAGAACGAATTGATAGCGCTTTTCAATAAATATAGCGGGTGTGTAGCATCGAACATTAAAGAGTTAGGGAAAGTTAATGGCCATGAAATGATAATTAATGTTACTACTCCCCAACCAGTCCAATGCAGACCCTTTAGAGCTTCTATTCCGGACCGTAAAATAATTCGAGAAATGGTGGACGAGCTTCTAGAAAATAACATTATACGGGAAAGCAAGTCACCATATGCAAGTCCAGCTTTGCTTGTAAATAAAAAAAATGGAGAGAAAAGGCTCTGCATTGACTATCGGGCATTGAATAAAATAACGGTCAAGGATAAATACCCCATGCCGCGTATTGAGGAGCTAGTAGATAGACTTCAAGGCCACAAGTGTTTCACTAGCTTAGATTTGAAAAGCGGATACTATCAAATCGCGATGAGTGAGGAATCGATTCCTAAGAGCGCATTCATTACAGAAGACGGACATTACGAATTTTTAAGACTCCCATTCGGATTGGCTAATGCGCCAAGTTGCTTTCAAAACATGATGAACAAGGTTTTGGGAAACTTAAGGTTCGGTAATGTTTTAATTTATCTGGATGATGTTTATCTAGTAACTGAGACAATAGAGGAGAACTTGAAATTGCTAGAACAGGTGTTAAATATATTTAAAGAAAACGGGTTGACGTTAAACCTAAAGAAGTGTCATTTTTTCAAAAACGAAATTGAATTTCTGGGATATAAAATTAAACCGGGTTGTGTTATGCCTAACGAAAAAAAATTAGAGGCTGTACGTAAATTTCCCGCTCCCAAAACTGTCCATCAACTCCGGCAATTTCTCGGATTGATCAACTATTTTAGAAAATTTATCAAAGATTGTGCCACTATTTCGGCCCCACTTTCTCAATTATTGAAAAATGACACTACTTGGGAATGGAGTTCAGTTCAGGAGAATGCATTTCAATTGCTCAAAAGCAAGTTAACATCAGATAGCGTTTTAGCAATGTTCGATCCAAATAGAGAGAATGTGTTGTATACTGATGCAAGTAGAGAGGGTCTTGCCGGAATATTGATGCAAGTAACAAACGAAGGTGAAAAGCCTGTACACTTTTATAGCAGACAAACCACAGATGATGAGAAAAAGTTCCATTCTTTCGAACTGGAATTATTGGCAATCGTTTGTTCCCTGCAGAAATTCCGGCTATATCTATTAGGATCCATATTCAAAGTTGTTACCGACTGCAACGCAGTTCAGTTTGCGTTATCAAAAAAAGAGATAATTCCCCGAATCGCACGCTGGGTTCTATCCACGCAAGAGTTTACCTTCAAACCCGTGCATCGTGAAGGTAAACAAATGCAACATGTGGATGCATTAAGTCGTAATCCCGTGCCATCCGGTGAAAAAACAGAAACTTAAATTATAATGTCAATAACAGAAGCAGACTGGTTGCTGTCGGTACAATTACAAGACCCGGAGTTACAGAAAATTAGGACAGTGATAGAATCTGGCGACGTTGATAGTAACAAGACTATATTTTCTCAATATGAAGTATTAGGCGGAAAAGTCTATAGAAGAACTACCCATGGTCGTCGTTGGGTTGTGCCAAAAAAATGCATATGGCAAATAATTAAATGTAATCACGACGACCTGGGACATTTTTCTGTAGATAAGACTGTAGAACGGATAGGAAGCCGGTATTGGTTTGCAAGAATGCGACACATAGTAAAAAAATACATAAAGAACTGTTTAAATTGTATTTATTATAAAAACAAAGGTGGTCCCAAGGAAGGAGAGTTATACCCGTTGCCTAAATACGCTCAACCGTTCCATACACTTCATATGGACCATTTGGGCCCATTTGTGAAAACTAAAAATAAAAACGAATATTTATTGGTTACCGTCGATGCTTTCACAAAATTTGTGTTTCTTTCGGCCGTAACATCAACAAAGTCATCTAGTGCAATAAAAGAATTAGACATTATCTCTAAATCATTTGGTAACCCTAGAAGAATAATAACAGATGCCGGATCATGTTTTACCTCAAACGAGTTCATGCAATACTGTTCAAGTAAAAACATCCATTTGCACACCATAGCAACGGGTATGCCTCGTTCAAATGGGCAAGCCGAACGTTTTAACAAAACAATATTAGAGGCTTTAAAAACAATCGGTGCCGACACGACAGACGATAGCTGGGACAAGTATATTAAACCTTTACAGCAAGGTATGAACAGTACAGTTCATAAAACTATTAAAGCAGTCCCGAGTGAGGTCTTTCTCGGCTATCGGCTGCGTATGGATAGTGATAGTTTAGCCCCGGATAATGACGAGTCGCATATCTTAGACGTGACAAAGTTGCGCGAAACGGTTAACGAAAATATTAAAGCAGACGCCATAGCACAAAAACAGAGATTCGATAGACCAAGAATCAAAGCACATAAATACGCAGAGGGTGATCTGGTTTTAATTAAAATCCAAAGCCAAAATAATGATGGGAAAAGTAGAAAGTTGTTACCAACATTCAAAGGACCTTTTCAAGTAAATAAAATACTGGGTAACGACAGAATACGAGGTGACGGATGTTAGAGGTAGTGAGAGAACCGCTAAAAAGTACACTGGCATTGCTTCCGCGGAGAATATGAAGCCGTGGATAAAAATTGACGATTGGGATTTTTGATCAATGAGAGTATGTTGTGTCTTATTATTATTTGATTTGTTTTGGAATGATAGATAGTTTAATCTAAAATTTGTACTTTTGTAAATATTTCATATGTAATGAACACTTTTTTTATAACTTGTTCAATTATGGTCCCTCTGCCATGCATAAAAGTTCAATCCGTATAGAATTTTTTTTTAACTTTACTACCTAACTTATTTTGATTGTCCGTGTTGGCAATCGTATGAAATAATACAATTAAAATGGTTGAAAAATTGTTTTAATTAGGGTGTTTATTACATTTTTGAATTGAGCGAGTCAAGATAAAATGCTTTGTTTACGGAATCATTACGAATTGCATGCATACATTCTTATTATTGATCGATCCAAACTAAGCTTGAAGTTTTAAGTGCGGCAAAGTGGCCCTTTAAGTACAAGCGGTTCCGATGGATAAAGGTAAATAATTAAGTGCGGCTATAGCCCTTTAATTGAAACCTGGTATTCGGAACTTGGATGGGGTAATGCAGGAATTGTGCAATTCGAGATGTTTTCCGTTAGATGAACTGACTATTTTACTGATTACTATTGTGGTTATGTTACAGCATTCCATCTTAACTCGTGAGGTGCCCGGGGCGGTGCACCATGCAGAATGGCCGTGTTGGCAATCGCCGGGACCAGCGTCGTGCGCGCCACCTAGCGGCGGTTCCAGACACCACGACAGCTCCAACATGGCGCCACGTAGCTGCAGCGCCATCTACCGGCAGCCATGACGTCGTGACCAGCACGCCCCACCAAACGTCTTCTAGAAGATGGTGTGGAGGGGAGCCTATAAAAGGGGCTGCACGGCATGAACGGTTCTCTTTTCCGATAGGCGTTAGGATAGGCGAAACCTTTGATTGTTACCGTTATTATTTTAAATAAATACCTTCAGTGCGAGTTATCTTTACTTATAACCCTATAGCTTACAGTTGTTTATGTGTGATTTTCAATCAAATAGAAAAAAATAAAATTAAACGCCATAGGTGGGATCAGTGGAATCAGTTAGACCGAGAGGGTAACGAATGAGAAAGTGTTGCGTAGAGTGAAAGAGAAGAGACCATTGTTAAACACTATAAATAATAGAAAAGGGAAAATGATTGGATATTTGATACGGCACGACAACTTCAAGACCATTTTGGAAGGAAAAATATGGACCAAATAAAAGAAACAGTTGGCGTGGCGAACAATGGAAAATACTCCACCGACAAGAGGATAACTCTTAAATTTGATGATGGTGAGGTGGGATTTGAAGCCACGATCTCTGGCCCCTATTTCACCAACTTGACAATTTTCACCTAAAAATTACAATTCGGTTTACATTGCCGGGCCGGTACGTATCGATGCTATCCAACGACCATCTTTACGTGACGACTCAGAAGTGTACTTGGAATTGTCATTGTCAGAGTCCGTCCATTGCGCTTAACCAACTGAGCCACCGTGGGTATCCCTTGTGGTGGTGAATCTTTCAACCATGAAACTCTGCTAATTAAATCTTAGGGAGGCTCGCAGCGACATCTACCGCGAAGTTATTACAACTTTAGAAACTGCTGTTTTTTGTGAGCAATACAGAATATTTTGTATTTTATTGTATCGTAAAATATCAAAAGTTATATTCAGATATCTCTATGTCCGGGCGGGCTTGTCCCGTAGCATAACTCAACCGCCTGTAAACAGAGGCTGCATTGCAATTGCGGCACGTCCGACGTGACGGCAAATTACCGCTTTGTCACTGACGTATTGTTTGAGTTATTGCTGTATCGCCATCACATATATTGGAACTAACGAGGTGCTCACAAATATCTGAACACGACTCTCGGTTGTCTTTTGCGTCAAAAGCAGCGTCCCCATAAATATATTGCGTTCGAGATTTTTTATTGCTAATATTGCTTAAAAAAGAAAATATAAAAAAAAAAACTGCATTTAAGAGCTCCACACCACATATGCACTTTTGCCAATGTTTATCGACCTAGATCTCAACATCTACAGTGATTAAACATCTGTCCTTTCAGTATATTAATCTTGAACTATTTTCCTCCAGTCAGTTAAAAGTGAAAACACGATTTGCAAAAATTTTCTCGATACTTTTATTTTTAAAACATAACCCTTTTTTTCGATGTTTTTGGTTGGATCTTTAAAACCCTCCCATCTTTAACAATGATTTTTGGTTTAATAGTTGTAAAATGATTCAGTTATCAAACCTGATAAAAAAGATGATCCTTACAAAAGTACACGTTTAGAATAAACATCAATATTTACGAAAAACATGCGCTGAGCTTCCGTAGAAAGCGGGATGGTTAATAGAAAACACACCGGTGTTAGAGCGCGATTTTTGCAAAGCCATCTACGCCCTCTTAAAGATTTCCAAAAAAAATAGCAGTAAATTTAGCTGGCTTGATTCCCGCGTGTTTCGTTGTTTTTTTATAAGTAAAAGAATGTTTCCTTGAAATAATAAAAATAAAAAAATAGAGCTAACTTAAGGCTTTAAGGCAGTTTCCCTACAGGGCCTTTAAATTTTTCAACCTATAGCAGTATAGTACAGTAGTATAATTCACCCTGTAAACAGCGAAAGCGGTATTAACAGCTTTGTCACACAAACGTACTGTTTGAGTTATTGCTTCAATTGACGACTATTTATGCGTTATTCAATGATTAATGAGTTTAGATGGTAAATATTAGCGGTGCGCGAAATTATCGGTGATTATTCGGCCATCAGCTCAGCGGGCGTATGCTACATAACATTTGCCAGATTCTGAAATAATAAATGAATTATATTCTGAAAGTAAGCCGCAATGGCACTTTTACAAGTTTAAATCTACTAGCCATTCTGAAAAAGTTGACCAATGATTAGAAGAAACGCCGAAACAAACTCGACACTCAGTCATTTTCCCTCTACAATATTATTATAATTATAAAACTTAACCTACTTGAAATAAGTATATCGGAGTATTAATACATATAACCAAAATGGGGTTAAGTATTTAAATATTCTGTCACACTGTGTGCAGTATAACTGCCCCTGATCAATAAAAATGCCGAATATTTGCATAAAAGTTCGGTTTTGAGAGCCACATCCGTGCTCATCAGACAAATTTGTAAGGGTCGCCGTTGTCGGACACGACAAGGAGGACTACATATATACGTATTTAAAATGCCCAGTTCCACAAGAAAACATCCCGAAACTGTACTAGGTACTAAAGTCAAGATAAAGAGAGAAAGTAAACTTTTTGGAGGTTAAAATCTTTTTGTAATGAAAAACTTCTTGTAGAATTCCAAACCTTAGCAGTGCGCATTATAAAAGTTGATGAAAAGCGCTGACGCGGTTGCCTGGTACAGAATTCTTATGTCATCAAATCCGCCTTTTGTACCATAAGTTTCACTTTTGTGCAATAAGATTAAATAAATAAATAAAGCCGCTTGGTGCGAGTAGGAGGATTTTAGTAGGATTAAGCCCAACTGAAACAAACTAACATTTAAATATGATATACAGCTAGATAATTAAACTCCGAAAGTTAGAACCGACACAATCAGTGGTCAGATAACCCAGAACTCGGTAAACTGTGCACGTTGCATCACGTAATTGTGTCACGTAGCGCGGCGTCACCGCCAATTGTCCCTTGTGTCACGTAGCACGCCCGCGATGCATTTATTATGTGTATTTATGGGGGATTATTAGCAAACAATATTTGCCGCGTATTGAATTAGTTGAGATTTGAGATGTGATGTAATAAAGTCGGTAACGTGGAAAAATGCACGACGATAAAAAATAAACTATGTAGTGTACTATCAATTGTATGTATTTTTGACGACCACTTTAGCCTAGTTGGTAGAGACGCTGCCTACGGAGCCGGTGGTCCCGGGTTCGAATCCTGGTCATTTGTATGATCAGTGATCAGTGCGAATATTTTTTTATTCCTGAGTCATGGATGTTTTTCTTTGCCGGTATTTATGTATCGTATTTACACTGAAAAAACGTCTGGGTTAAAAATAACAAAAATACTGTCAAAAATAACCCACCGAGTTTGTCAATATAGATAGATAGATAGATAGATAGAAACATTTATTCAGTACCACAGAAGACACACAATATTACAGGAAAACAAAAGAAGAAAAACATACACAAAAGCACACGTGTGTCCCCGTGGCAGTGAAACGGACACTGGCTCAGCATTATGCTGAGGTGTTAAACACCTACAGCGCTGATTTTCAGCCAGTACCGTCGGTGACTCACGGACCGGCATACAATATATATAATAGCAGGAAATAAAATAAAATTAACTGCAATAGATATAAGCTAAAAAATAAATCAATACATAAATAAAATAAAAACTACAGTATAAAATAAAATAAAAACTACAATTACTGCTTGCCTACATACAGCATCTTGGGTACAAAAACAAAAGAACTAAAAATTAAATAGGTTGGTATATTTTTTTGCTGCTGTGCTGGATTAGGATTGGGATTTTTGGAGCGTCAACAAATAACCTTTAAGCTTACGCTTAAAGGAATGCTTGCTAGGCGCCCCCTGGATAGGAGGAGGGAGGTCATTCCAGCACCTGCAAACTTTGTAGCTAAAATTAAATAAGTCAACTTTGTTGTTCTCACTTATCAAATAGTAGAGTGAATTTCACCAAACGGGCATTTTAGTCCAATTCCCATGGAATTTAGAAATACCAATAATACATAGAAAATTCTATGCTGATAATTTGGTAAAAAAATTAATAAACACAAATTTTCTTACGGGGTACTTATACTTATAAAATTACGGAAGTTATTACAATTTGAAAATTTGACCTGGGCACGGGAATTTATCTGTCCATGGGAATTGCCTTTTCTTAGAAAAAAATGTATTAAAATTATTATTTACCATCTAATTTATCGATAATTATAAAGTTCAGTTGTATCGAAGTTATTTAGCCTAATTTTACCAATCATGGGTCACTCTTTTCAAATATTTAAGAAGCTAAGTGTAATTGTAGCAGTTGGCCTGTTTTCTTTAAATAAACGCATAAACTATAACTGTAATCGATATACTTAGTACAAATTATATTTATTTAAGCATTTCATCCATAATTATTGTTATTAAATGAGGTTTATTAACAAAATAAGTCACCCTTCCCAATTCCCGTGTCCCAAAATCAGCTGTTTTGGGTAAACAAGCTATGGGAATTAGGACACGGGAATTGGAAATCTATATAAAAAAAATCATAATAGATTCAAATCGCATGTTAATAATATTTTAAGTTAACGATTATATAGAGACACCAAAGTGCTTTATAATGCATACATATGTTAATGATTACTTATGTAAAATTTGAATTTCTAAGGGCCACCGAAATTGCAAGCAAAAGCATAAAAATTGTCGCCCACCCAGAAACCGAAGTACTTAGGTGGTTTACTCGAACTTAATGCGGTTTGCTATATATAGATTTTTTATATATAATAGCTGACATTTGAGAGCACATGTGAAGCAGGACGCGAAGCTGGTCAAACGTAAACGATGGCTGCCAGGGACCTTTGAATTTTGCCGACAAAATTTAACTCTCGCGCTCGGACGATTTTTAAACATCAATTACAAGTTATTCACCACAGTGAAGTGAATAGTGACTGTGCTCAGTGATAGTAAATATAATCGAGTTAAAGTTTTTGACACGAAATTAGTGATTCTAATGTACAGTTTTTGATAGGAATTATTGATTGATTCAAAACTCGATGCCGGACAGGGCACGGAGTCTTAATTTGAGCGTTTAGGTATTTTTTAATGTATTTTAAAAACAAATTAGTCCGTGAATTTGAGTGGACCTCAACGTGGAAACATGTATTCTTTATGAAAAAAAATAAATGGTACGTATTATCTCATGTTACCATACGATTTTCAGCTCGGACACAAAAAAAATCGAGTATAGAAAATGACCCAGTAACTGATACACTTGGTTAAAAATTGTTAAAGTTAAATTGGCTGCAATTAGCCAATTTTTACTTTGTAATCAGAGAAAACTAACCCAGTTATTTAGTATTTTTAAACGATTTATTCGGTAACTACATGTTTAAAATTAAATAATGCAGTTGTCAGCTAATACCAGAAGGTTGCGTGTTCAAATCACGTCGGGGTCACCAATGTAGAAGAGAAATGTGCTCCTATATAGGAATAATATACAGTGTTAATATATACATGAAAGGGCTATCTACAAACAATATACATATATACAATAGATAGGAGACACAGGAAGAAACGACAATAGAGAGATCTCTCAGGGACCGAAGTCCAATGAGAGTTGGTTGGAAGTTCTATATACACAACTGACTTAAGAAACTTCGATAGCGCGATGCAGAACATGTCAGATTTGACCGTTGCCTAGGAAGGATTATATTTACTAAAGCAACTTGTTTGTTTCTTAGTGATTCACGCAGTTATTTGCAACAAAACAACATATCTAATATTAAGCAAGTCGTGCAAGGTCTGTCATTAAATAATGCACTAGTTAAACAATGACAGTGTAAAATTCGTTATTTCTAACTGAGTCGGGTAAAGATTATCTTTACCGAGATCTTCATTCGGAAATTAATAAGTGTTTTGTTACAATAACCAAAAACGTTTAACAGAATTTGCTTGTTTATCATTTACTAAGCATTTTTTCGCATTTTAATTAAATCTTGGTTGTATGTAACTATTTTTTAACCGAGCCAAATTGGTACTTCGTTTTTTCAGTGTATTCATATCGTTGTCTAGTACCAAATATAAGAAGCTTTACTTAGTTTGGGACTAGATCGATTTGTGTAAAGCTGTCCCCAAATATTAAATAATATTATTTTACTAGCTTTTGTTCGTGACTTTGTCCGCGTGAAACTCGTTCATCGCGTAAGAATTAAATTCCCATTCTTTTATTTCTGGCGCTTACCTAGTGATCGCCCTTCCATGCCTCTACCATGCCTCTTTCATCCCTTAAGGTGTAGTAGTTTGTCCCACACCTTAAGGGATGATTTCCGGGTTAAAAAGTATCCTATGTTCTTCCCCCGGGCTCAAACTATTAGCGGTTCAGCGGTTTAAGTGTGACACTTTCGCATTTATAATATTTAGTATGGACAGATAAGTTGAGTCACATCGTAGCCACAAATATGCTAGGACGGCCATTTTGTAATAAAGTAATTAGGCAGGAAGCGTGATGAATTCATAATATCATAACAATTTCATAATCGCGAGTGCCGCGCGCGATAAATCCTCGCCAAGTATAGCATGGAACCGCAGTACAATGGAGCTTGCTTACAGTGGGCTAGTTTGGAACAATGAGCGATCGGTCATTGTCAGATTTAGGTGCGCGTCACTACATATTTCATATTTGTTTAATTACTAGTTATTGCCCACGACTTCGTCCGCGTCGCGATAGAATTTAAGTAATTGCTATTAACTTATATCAGGCGCTTCCTTAGTCTTCGAGTCATTGCTCTTTCATACAAACTTCCACCCCCTTAAAGGATGATTTTCGGGATAAAAAGTATCCTATGTCCTTCCTCGGGACTCAATCTATCTCCAAACCAAATTTCATGTAAATCGGTTAAGCAGTTTAAGCGTGAAGAGGTAACATTCGCAACAACTTTCGCATTTATAAGATTAAGTATGGATAGTATGGATGCCATCAAGTATTTACAAAAGTTACATGATACCCCGATGGGGCACAGCAGTCTTAGACTAAAGCTTAAAAATAAAAAATAGGTATAAATAACAACACAGTCACAGAGTGATAGAACTAAACAAGTGTTTGTCTGAGAAACTGCCAAAGTGTAGTAGCATTTTGTCAGTATTTTTTTTTTAAATCGGTTGTTAAACATTTTCGCAGTTTTTTCTTCCTTTATTCTGTCGTCATCGTATTTTATTATAAAATACCTGGGCGGCCGAGCTTAATTTTCTATTTTTTAATACCACGTCGGTGGCAAACAAGTGTGCGGCCCGCCTGATGGGATGGTAAGCCGTCACGGTGTGTCACATGCCCGTTGCCGACACACTCCTTGAAGAACCCCGTATAGTACTTCCCAGATAACACTAATGTTACAGAGTTTCTATTGCATAAACACTGTTTAAAAATCGTGTTTGTAATAGAACAGTAAGAGAGGTAGGGTACAGTAAAATGTCATCTTGCTCGAATTTAGAGCAAGCCAAGTGGGGAAGTACCTCCGCCTTGCAGAAGAATACATTTAAAATAACATTATTTACTATACACGTATGTAGGTAGCGTTTGGTTTTGGAAATACAGCAGAAAGCAGTTCAGAATGATAACTGGGGTGTTTACAGGTCACTTCGGGGTCAAAGGAATCTTGGCCAAGATGGGACTAGCAGATGACATGGAATGTAGGATGTGTGGTGAGGATGGCAATGGCATAGGATACAAATCGTTCACTGGATACAGAAGTGTAAATGTATCTATAGCATCGACCCTACTGGATCACACAGACAAACTGTTCCGACAGTTTTGTGAGACCCCGTTAATTTTATGTTTTTATACCCTGATTATTAAATAAATAAATAATAATAATGGAACACCTATTGTGAGAATGTCACGCCCTTGCCAGACAGAGAATGAATTCCTTTGGAAATGGGTACCCTGAACCAAAGGAATTCTGACTACTCCCGCTGAACTCCATCATCCGGTTTGTGGAAATGTTGGAGAGCAGCTTGGAGTAGGTATAAAGGAGGGGTAATTGCACAAAAGATCCCACTGGGTCGAGGTGCATCCACAAGGGCCCTCATATTAATAAGATAAGATAAGATAAGATGTAGGTAGTGTTGGCTTCCTAGAGGAGAGCAAGGATGCCAGAGCAGCCGCTCCCCTCGTTTCCCTCCAGGGCATATTTTTTTTCCACCCTGTATATTTCAGTAAACTCAAAGTAATCGTACGTCATGACCTGCTGTATTAAACATACTGTGGTGTGGGAATAAATTGCTCCGACACAAGATATACGATGTCGCCGAATAAAATATGCGGCGAAAACATCAGGTATATCGGATCGGATATTAGAATATAAAACGCTTTTTTATAAACGTGCTTCAACATTGTGTGTTTCATAAAAAAATCTTGTTTTGTACAGACTTTCATTTGAAAATAAAATAAGTTTAAAGAGGAAAAAAATACTGAAAAAACTACTAAACAAAGATGAGACGGATAAATTTGCGAATTAAACCTGGCCAAGGTGCGTGTCGGGTTGTAGAGCTGAAGGGTTCTGTATCTACTACTAATACTCCACATTTGAAACATCTATAATATTTGTGACATTTTCGCTCTTTCGCTCTTTTCATTGTTAATATTAAAGCAATGATCTTTGAATGTATTTCATAAAAGCACTTCTCTACATACTCCGGTGGAGAATTTTTTTTTATTAAGTTACTATTATTTATTAACATTGCTTGGATTTCAAAAATTCCGCATGTACAATATTACGCTCTAAAACCGGATAAAACCAATTCACGGTTGACCTACATCCCCGGATCAACGTGTCGCGTCCGGTTATCTTCACCCGGTTATCCGGCTCCGCGAAAACCAGATTACAAGTACGTTCCAATTAAAAATGGAATCTATTTAATATGATATACGATCCAATTTTGATTATTTCTCTTCGATTGCAGTAGACAGAGGGTCATTATATAAAATTTTAGATGGCCTATAGATGATTTATTTTCTTAATAAATCAAATAATTATGTGACAAATCGGAACCCGTTCTTTCAAATAATGCCGGTAGTCCTTATAGACTAAGCTACTTTTTTCATTCATGGAAAATAGAAAACAATTGAATTCTCACTATCTTTCAATGCCCACCCCTTCGCAACGGCTGTCAGTCGGCAGACTGGCATAATGATAGTCTAGAAACACGCTTTAACTGTTAAAGTTTAACACAATTATAGCAATACCAATTTTTATAAAATCTTCTTCTTCTTCTTTACATACGGCTTTCCATCATATGATGATTTCGCCAATCAATACTAGTTCAAAGACATTGTTCGGTAACGACGTCATGACAGTAGTAGGCAACTGGTTTTGTTCGGTAGTGGATTCTGCTCGTCGTAGCGCCGAGCACGTGCGTTCACCAATGCGGCGACGAGCAAAATCCCTGTTATAAAATCGCGTGCGATCTATGCTGTCAGCTTTCGCTTTATTTTTTTAAAGCCTTTTTAATGTCCCACTGCTCACTCTATTCTATTAAAAAAGTAATAGATTTTTGTTGCCAAAACATTGAAAAAGAAACCCAATCTTTTGGCATCAGCACGTCACTACATCCAATACAAACTCCAAATCAATATACACAACATGCTACATATTTACGACATTTGTCATGCGACAGTTTTACGCGCATTTTTACGACGCACAGGCTGACATAAAGCATATCGGCATAAGTTTATGACGGTGCGTTTCGTTAAACGAAAAACTATAACACGAAATGTGTTATGGACGCCAGTTTTAGGCCCGTGTGTTGTTGGGTCAGAATACCTACTTATAAATACTAATATTATAAATGCGAAAGTATGCTCCTAAAGTTGTCTGGAAGGCATCGTTCATTAGCGATAAGACCGCCACTTTTTTATATAATACGTCGGAGGCAAACAAGCTGACAGCCCACCTGGTGGTAAGTGGTTACTGCCGCCTATAGACGTCATCAGGGCCATCTTTAACCAATTCGAGGCCCTGGGCACATTGGGATAATGGGGCCCCTATGGCCTTGATACAGCAGCTTGATCTAGCAACTAGGGGGCCCCCACGGGGCTCCTATCGATCGCGGGGCCCTGGGCACGTGCCCAGAGTGCCCAGTGGGAAAGACGGCCCTGGGCGTCATTCACGCGTTGCCGACCTATAAGTACCCTTTTCACGCCTTTTTTGAAGAGCCCCATGTTGTTTGCCTCTACTCATTGTTATTATGTACTTACTCTGTTACTTTTGTTGAGGTTGTGCAATAAATAGTACTTGTATTGTATTCTGTGTCTGTCTGTTACCTCTTCACTCTCAAACCGCTGAATCAGGGCATAGGATATTATACTTTTAATCCCGGAATTCATTCCCTAAGGAAGTGGAACTTTGTGCGGAAAGCGATGACTAGATAAGCGCCTGATATAAAAAACTAAATCCTTAAATTTTTCGCCGTATTAAAATGGATTAGAATTTAAAATTGTTAACATATTATCTTCGACATCGACTGTACGAATTCAATGCAGAGAAAGTTGTGTTTTGTGTTTATTTTTATATGTAATTGGCTTGCCTGACGTCACGAAACGATATGTGACTATACAACAATTTGACATTATAATGGCGATATCATAATCACTGATTAGATGATTGATTAACGAGCTGCCAAAATATCCTTCAAGTTTTAGAAGTATACGCCGGCTTTAATTTGATGGCATTTTGCGAGGTAAAGTAAAATACTTTCACGATATCACTCGAACCCAATATAATTTTGAGAAAATGATCTGAAAAATGAATTTCAAACAATAACTAAGAATTTTACTTCAAAGAAACCTGTACAGAAATACATATTACACGGTCGAGTCCATACGTAAAGTAAACACCACCTTATTTTCAAAGGCATAGTGTAATTTTTTTAATGATAGATAGTAGATAGATAAAAACTCTATTCATGCTACATACTACACTAAATAAAAATAACCATGTGTCGTAGCAGAGAATAGACGCTTACTCAGCACAATGATGCGGCAATATGTCACATCGCTGATATTCTGCCGGACCCTTACAAAAATAAATCAACGATTTAAAAAAATGTAACGCTACGGAACAAGTGCAAGCTATGTGTAAACAGGTGAGCGTGTGTATGCGAGAGAGTGCGGTGTGTGTATAGGGCGATGTTTGCATACGGAGAACAATAACTTTTAAATTATACTCTGTGGTGCATCAGAGTCTATACAAAAATCTGATCTTACTATGAGTTAATCTCAAACGGGACCAAGCTAAGCAATATCTATTTGAATACACGACGATAAGTATAAAAAATTAAATAATAGTTTAAATTTCTACCAACATTCAAAAATTGTATTTAAAAATTTTGATCATCGGTTTTTTTAAATAAAGATACCTACATAATGTACCTTAAATTAAAGTTTCGCCAAACAAAACATATTTACTGCCCCCTAGTTGAAGGAAACCACAGAAAAAGATTCTTACAATGTGAATGTAATCACTAAACATCATCACAAAACATAAAAAGCTTTTGTCCTTTGAAAAGTACCATTTTTGAATGTCACCAAAACGGTAGCATCAGACTTGACGACAGTCTGATTCGTAACGTCTAATTTCCTGGTGTTCTATTGTGAACCCGCGATATTAAAAGAGCTCGGGCAGAAAAGACTGGCACATTATTTGAATACTATTCTTTTATTCACAATATTTTATTAAAATGGTAAAAAAGCTTTTGAGATCAGCGAGACGGTGATATGAAACAGATAACACCAGGATTTTATTGAAAATTATTTAATTCTTTTGCGAACATCTCATTTTCTTTCAAGGATTTATTTAAAAGGTACGTACGCTAGATATAATTGAATATTATATCCATCTCCTATTTTTTAGCTTACACAAGAATACTAAAATCAAAGTAGAAACTCTAATAACATTGACAATTCTCCTAATTTACGTTTATTTGATATTTTCAATTTCGCTTTTTATCGGCACTAATTTATTAAGGCTCCGTTAGTATTTCTTATTTTTATTCTTTTTTTAGAGGACAAATAATTTTAGTTTCATTTTATTTGAATATTGTATGTAAAATATGCATATAAGCAGGCACAGAAAGATCTCATTATACACCATTTGCTCGAAATACGCCAACTAGATCCTAGTATCTCCAAGTTTTTCAAATCCCAGAAGATATCTGTACTGGGTTTTATGATTTTTGCAGTTTTAATTTTTATGAAATATGTAGGTAGGTACTCGGGTCATTTTACTTTTCGCCACCACTTTTTGTGAAAAAAGAAGAATACTTATTGAATAAACAACTACTACACTACTGTACAACTAATATCAAAAGGTACCATTGCAATTTGTACCTTTTTTAATGTGCACTAAAGTTTAAGTAAATAAGGAAGATTATTCTGGCTTTATCTTTATTCAGGGTCCGTCTTCTCGCTCGCTTTTCTCAACTTTGCACAAGTCTATTCTAGTTTTCTATCCTCAATCAAAATTAATCTAAACGAAAATCCTAAAAATCCAAGCGACGTGATAAAATTCTCTTGCGCTCGGTAAAACTAGCTCGTTACAGAAAGTGACGTCCGAAGACGAGGGCGAAATTAAAAAATCCCTCCACCGCGCGGAATTTGAGATGAATGGCGACACCGCAGATAGGGAGGGGACACGGCAGAATTGAGAATTTTGGTATCGTAAGATAGCGGAATTGTCAAAAAATGTCCGATGTCCTTTTTAAAGTACAGACGTATATTTTGTGCATGTAATAATTTTCAATGTATCATCAAATACTATATGATAAACAAAATAATAAACCTTCTTTTTTGTGTTAAAGACAACAGTAACAGAATATGAAACAAATGTTTTTAAATTTACTTAATAATTGAATCATTAAAACTGTGAAAGCATTTGATAGAAAATTAGGATTTGATTTTTAAAAGGACTTATTTCCATAAAAACTAGTATTGTAACCGTACCTAAAGTATGAAAAGCCGGATCTGTCCTATAAAACTGCTTTATTAAATGTTGCCAGCTTCGGGGAAATTTGAATTACATGGAGATTAATTCGTTTCACTGGGAGCGCTTTGTGCCCACATTTTAATTCTTTGGTGTGGTCACATTGGATTAATGCAGTCTTTTGTAGAATATCGAATATTGCCTTCACATCTTTCAGTCCTTTTCATTCAGTCCTTCAATATTTTACGTTTCTACGTACTAATGTCCGTTATTAATTGGTTAATAAACGGACCGAAACGATAAAGACGCGAGTAATCCGTTTATTATATTTCTTTACTAAGTCTGAGACTCACGGGATAAGCTATGTCGAATATTATCTTCATATTAGAT
The DNA here is from genome assembly GCA_951800055.1 of Cenopis cana. NCBI lineage: Eukaryota > Metazoa > Arthropoda > Insecta > Lepidoptera > Tortricidae > Cenopis > Cenopis cana. The sequence goes on along the minus strand of OX637493.1, from coordinate 11,900,529 downwards.
AAAAAGGTATAAAAAAAGAAATATTTCACGACCAAAACAAAAAATTACCTATTATTTTATTCATACAACGGTAGTACGGGACTACCCAACTGTGACGGCACATTTAGCTGTTAATTTAATGGAGCATGTTCAGAGTTCAGAAACTGTGTTGTACCTTGACTCCCATTTTTGTCTTTTATCTTGCTCTGATTGAAGTTGGTTTCATACATTTGATACTCTTTAAAAAAATATTCCAATGGCATCTTGAAAAATAAATTAATTTAAACTTTATTCTAAAATTTACAGGTCCGCAATTGACAATATTTCATAATTTCCAAAAGTCTTAATTCGAAAACCATTTCGGTAAAAACGTGTGAAGTACACAAAAAACATTTTTTTAGATTTTTTTCTCCGTTAATTTTGGAAAAAATCGCAGTATTCAGGGAGACCCTAGTACAGAGTACAGACGTAATTTATATCGCTGCTCTGGCTCTGGATTCTTGTTGGGAAGATGACGTCATATTTTACTTACGCCCTTTTGGAATGACCTACTTTTCAACGTCTTTTTTTTGTATGAAATATTGAGTGAAATTGAAAAAGAAAAAATACGGGTGGCTTAAATTTTTACCTATTTTCTAACTAGTTCATAAAATAAAGTAGGTAAAAATATGAAATGTTGTCAATTCCAATATGTTATTTGAATCGCATATTGCTTCATTGCAGTTGATAAAATCCTAATCAATGATAAACTGCTTGCGAGACATTTTCCAATACCATGACTCAACTCGAAACAGGGTTCAAATAAATAAAGGTTGCAAAGTAATATTAACTCTAATACAGCCAACGGAAGACTCGTAATCCAAGGAAAAATTCTTCGATATTAAACTGTGTCTTTTACCGGTTCGCTGAACGAAAATATTAACACTAGTTATTGAAAAAGTCTATTGAGAGTCGGATATGAAGAGTTCTATTCGTTGTGTAGATAAAAAGATTTGTTACTTTTATTGGTTAAGCTTTTAAATAAAAATAAAAATAAATCATTTATTTCGAGTATCTTTGAACCATAATAACATTATAATAATACATTTTAAAAAGTTGAAAAGCATACAAATTTATAAAAATTAAAATGAAATGACATTAATATTTAAATAAACCTAAAATACATAAAAATTTAATAGAATTAAATTATATAATTAAAATGAAATAAAATTAAAATTAACATAAATAAAAAAATAAATTTCACAAAATTACATTAACTATGCCACCTTTTACCACAGAACGGTAGCTATTGGCCTGTGCATATCACCACAGTGCCGTAAGTATGCACAGTCCACCCTACCTGATAACATCTGCAGGATGTTGTCCGCGACTTCGTCCGTTAAATTTCCACTCCGTATTTCATCCCTTTGAGGGATAATTTTCGGGATAAAAAGAATTCTATATGTTAATCCAGGCTATAAACTTGTTGTATACCGTATTTCATCATAATGCGTTCAGCCGTTTCTGCGTTTCTGGTATTTTTGTGTCAGACTCATCCTGAGGGAGAACTCCCGAAGAGTTCGAAACATGTCGCCAGGAGTGACAATTAATACGTGAGTTTTATAACATATATCACGAAAGTTTAAATTCAACTTTTTTTTGTGGCTCATTTCCTGGGTAATTTTTTTAACTGTGATTTAATAGGGCTCAAACCTACCGAACGTGAGTTTTAGACTCTATGCTAGAAGTCCATATTATTTCTAAGAAATTTGGTTACTATTGTCTCCTCGCCGACGAAACCGAATAACAAGGAAAGATCGACCCACTTAATCTATGCCTCTAGCCAGAGAGAAATAAAGACGTAGATTATTTCCCCTGCACGCACACTTAGCAATAATCACCTCAACAAAGACGTCCTGGGTACTTTATAAAGGACATTTTTGCGGTTTTGTGGTGACATCACAACAATGGCTGGCATTGTGCTAGATAAGATATGGTGGATCCCGGTGAATTACCTTGTTTACGATTTAAGGTCGTGTTTAGGAAGATATTTATGAGTTGATTAAGCTGATGAAGTCTATGTTTTGAGTATTTATAGTGCAGGCACATTTTAAAGATTATAAGACACCTAAGCGTGTATGTAACAATTAATGTATTGTATGTTAACGTAAAATTTAAAACTTACCGAACTTAACCAATCTTACAATCGTAAACTGACGTATACGTTAGATTAGGCTAGTTTAGTAGTAGCGACTATTGAGATATTATTAAGTAAGATGTATTAACTGTCGAAGTTAGATGGTGTAACTGGTTTTTAAATCCATAGTCAATGCATAAATAATTTTATGCCACACCTGGCCATAAAGCGGCAATTACCGCACGCTCCGCGCGCGGGAAATCCCACTTCCTGGCCAGGGGGTGACATAAAATTTTATACTTATCACGGGCGGTAATAAAGAAAGCCTCAGATCGCATATTTATCGCCCTTGCCTTCGGCTCGGGCGTCAAATACCTGCAATCTGAGACATTCTTTGTTTTACCGCCCTTGTTAAGTAATGTACTATAATATGTATACATTTTTGGACCTTATTCCATTGTAATAAAAATGTGTAACAAAAATGGTATATGAACCGATTAAGGTCATAATCGGCATCGAATTGCGATTCCGAAAATCACTTTCTTTTTTTTTTAAACGACTTTTAAAAAAACATGTTTAAAAAATTAACACATTTTAAACTTTTCATAAAAGGTTGCTTACCCCTGGTCGTATAAATTGGCCCCGCCTTACTACGTTGCTGTAGTAGCGCAAGGGGAAGCGGGGGCACTGCCCTGCCACCCCGCGCGCGCCTCACCTTCATTGTTAACGTCGCTGCAGGCGCGAGGGGAAGGGGGGCATTGCCCTGCCGCCCCGCGCGCGCCTCACATTCACTGATAATGCTTCTTTCAAATAAGAATTGCCTACTACTAGGGTTTTAATTCTGTGATTGATCGACGTCATGCGAAACATGAATTGTTTCAGCCCTTAAAAGGACTTTGGTAGCCCTAAAAGAGCTTTAAAAATGATAATAATGTGCCTAGGTTAATCAAAATGTAACTAAGCAATTAACTAACAAGTTCATTTGAACTTCATTAATTAAACGCTCAAAATGGCTACGGATGCATGCCAAACACCGATAACGAAGGTTTCGGCGCACTTTGGTCATAACGCGCGGACCTTCGGCTTTGACCTTGTCAAACGGCTCAACGATCCTGGCCCGCATCTCCTGCTCCGTCTGACACACTGTGCGGAAAACGTACTCCATGATGTCACCCCACAAGTAAAAATCCAAGGGGGTCAGGTCAGGTGATCACGGAGGCCAAGCCACGGGTCCTCCACGTCCAATCCAGCGCTCGCCGTACTCCTCGTCCAAATGATCCCGTACGGCGCGGGCGAAGTGCGGAGGCGCCCTGTGGTGCACGAACCACATGTTTCTAACGTACGGCGGCGATAACCTGCAGATGCTCATCTAATTCGACTAATTCACCACGAAGAAATTGCAAATAATTACAATTTGATCTACCTAGGCACATTAACATGTTAAAGTACTCCTCCGTAGAATACGCCATCTCAAAAGCCACAAGAACACTCACAACAGTCACAACACTCACGAGCTCACGACCAACAATCAGCAAACAGCTAGATCCGAGTTTCCCGCGCGACTGACTGGACTCCCACAGCGCTGCCGAAGCTAAGTACAAACTAAGAGAATGAAATTTTCAGTAGCTCCATACAAAAAACTACTTTATTACGTACACGCAAAAACTTCAAATTCAATTTCTTACGTTTCTTACTCAAAGGACGCCGACACCAAACGACACCCCTTTCGCACTGCCTAACGTAAATAATGGCCCGTTTACATTTCAATACTTTTTTGAAGTGAAAACTTCTTTAGCGCTGGCGCTCTCAGACGGGTGCTGCACGGGTTAGTCATCTCTTAAACCAAGTGGACTCCGGGCTCCTTCAGGATGCAACTAGGAAAATCACGAAGAGAAAAAAACAACGGGTTGCACTCCGGGAGTGCCGGCAGAAGTGAAAACTCAATAAATATAGTAAATGGGTCATTGTCAGATTTAGGTGCGCGTCTTTTCGGTGGAAAGGACATGCCAAAAGTTAAGGGCTACAAAGCTTAATTTTCGATTGATCTGATAACCCGCATTATCTGTAATTCCGTGTCTATAAATCCATATAATAAAAACGTAAATTACATCCACACAAGCCGTTAACTATTGTCCACCGAATGGACAACTTTTGTTTTTCCGACTGACAATGACCCAAATACGTAACAAAGATATTCATATCGGTATCCGTATCTGTACTGTACTCATACTCATGTTCATATTCGCATAATCCATTTACATAATATGTCCCGAGTATCATTGTGTCTTACGCATCTAAGACCAGGAACCTGTACCACAATACTTTACAAGCGTACAATTCGACAAATTTGTGAACTTTTTCTATGGAAAATTGTGCAATTTTGTCAAATTGTAGACTTGTAAAGTTTTGTGGTATAGGGGCCAGCTGAGTTTAGCTGAGTTGACACCTTCTAACATCGCAATCACGATTACTAGGAGCGGTCAACTAGCTGGTCTTAGAATCTTAGAATCTGTCGCGAGTTCAACAAATTTTCCCCAGTACGAAAGTGCTCAGAGCCGCTAAAGAAGTTTTCACTTCAAAAATTGTAAGCAATACTACCTATTTCCCATTTTTATTTCTTTAGATTCGTTGAGTGTGCTCAGGAACTCCATGAGCTCATACCGCCTTCCCCCTTCTTCCATCAGATATCCAGACGACGTACGACTGGCTACTTTCATTACCTGGTCAAAATCATCTTTTTTTATAATGTTTACTGGTTTGGTATTCGAATGGCGTATGTAGGTCCTTCCGAGTTCAAATAACCTGGACCTTTTTAAGGTACGAGTGAATCTTCTGGGTGAGCTCGCATAAGCGTCGGCCTCATTTTCAATTTAAAAAAATATATATGACTGGTTAGAATTAGGCGTTTATTTAAGAAAATTTAATTTAGCTGTTTGCTCTAAGGAAGAACCCAAATTTAGTGTATTTTGAAAATTAATTTTATTTTTTAGGAAATATTATATTATTAATATCTATTCATTTAATGTGACTCGTTTACTTTCTTTGTCTATTCTAACAGAATCGTGCTCTATCAAGGTCATAGGGGCCCCATTACCCTAATGTGCCCAGGGCCTCAAATTGGTTAAAGACGGCCCGGCCCTGTGCGTTTCCGTTACTGTCACCCGGGGAGGTACCCTAAAAAATATTTTTTTTAAAGATTTTATTCTACCGTTTTCTCCGCGTCATCGATATGTATACACATGCCAAATTACAGCTTTCTAGTACTAACGGTTACTGAGAAAAACGGGGGTCGGACGGACGGACGGACGGACATGGCGAAACTATAAGGGTTCCTTGTTTACTACGGAACCCTAAAAACTGAAAAAATCAAATTACTTGAATTTCCCGAAACGTGGGGTAATCTTCAGGGGATTTTTTTATTATTTGTTGGTATCCCGAAATCGAATTATAAACCGACTGAATGATGGGACATCAATTCTAAGCTGGCTTCTATGGTAGATTTATACTACGCGATTTGATCGGTTTATATGTGAAATGTTTGGAGGTTATTTTTGAATTAATTTACATATTTTTCCTATTTCATCAAGTGTCTCATGATATAACTTATGATTTAGCTCAGTAACTTGGTACTGGTGAGATTTTAGAAATAAACACGGGTCCAAAATGCAAAGAAAATGTACTTACGCAAATTACGCATGGAATGTAACATCCGCCTTTTTTCGGTCGAGTTTGCTTTTACAGCCCAACACTGAACACCCCACCATGTTTGCACTGAACACCCAAACACTACGGATCTGATAATTGGTAAATTATTATTCATTTAAACCAAACTTATCATTAATTCTCCATTTATAAAATGCACTACCAAATATTGCCAATTTGTATTGCAATCTTCTTGACACAAAACTTTGACACAAATACAAAATTTTTCGATCGGTGATAAGGACAAAACATCGCACTATTTTCTACTTCCTCTCATAGGAATCGCAATAAGGCTATCTTTCTCTTACAAAGCGTGTCAGGCCCTTGGTATTTTATCCATCACTCTTGGCCACTAGGTATTTTGAAGGGAACTGTCACCGGATTTAGGGACAATAAGAACTACTTTCCATTAGAATTTATTTGAAATATGATCTTTACGGAAATCGGTCAGTCTGGCTATCCGATATTGGACTTTGGAAACGCTTTTTTAGGGACAATAAGAGCTACTTTCCATGAGAATTTATTTGAAATATGATCTTTATGGAAAATCTTAGGATTGTCTTAAAACAGTTAGAACCTTGGCTTTCTAAGAAGACCAGCGGGGTGTGGTGTATGTCACACCCTAATAACTCAGCTGATCACAGCTGATCACAGCTGATACACATCTGATGGAAACTTAACTAATATTAACCTTTGTACCTTTTCTCAGAACAAAGGAATGCGAGAGACCTTGATATTGATTCCAAGAAGATAGTATTACCATATGTTCTATTTCGCATACCAAACTGTTAGTATAAAAGCAGTGTAATTGTTACTCAATAAATCAGTGTTAAAGGAGTATTTCCTCGAGTCTCGTCTTATCATTTAAACCCGGAGCGCTCCGCTTCTCATGGCTACCCTGCCAGGCGGGCTGCCACGGGCAGCCCTGAATTAGTGAACAAGTGCCAGAACCTAGATACTGAGAGCAGGTCACTTCATCAGCGACTCTGCCAGAGCACCGCACATCTCATGGCGACCCTTCCATTCCGGCTGCGCAAGGCAGCCCTGATATAGTCACCAACGTCAGCCGCTTCAGCACCGCATTGCCAACGTTATTAGAGGAAGAACCAAGTGTCAGTGCGGCTTTGTGCCGTACTGGCGGCGCACTGCGCCAGCCATCCAGCTCCACTATGCTACGCCAGCCAGTCAGATCCACTGCGCCAGCCAGCCAGCTCTACTGAAGCCGAACAAGCCAGAGCAGAGCGTCGCCAGCACCAGCCGCGCCGCCGCTCAACAGCCCAGCTGTTCAACAGCTGATACCACACAGATGACTTCAGGTCCATAAAAGCCAGACAGCTGATCACCAGCTGACCATCAATCCACGTGAAGAAGTAATTAATTAAGGTACTTATAAAGCTTTTACTACAATGTAAGTAGTATGTTTAAAAAAATATTTAACTATTGAGTGACGTAGATTTTTTTAAAGTAAAATTTTAATTAATAATAAAGAACGATAATAATTAATTTTATCAAATTGTTAAAAAAGTAATATTTTTTTTAATCTAATAATGTGTAAACTTTATGGTATTAAACCAATTTATGTTATAAATAATTAAGTAAATAAGAAATAATGCCGCTTGATGACGAGGTGATAATATGATTAAGATTTACAAATTTAAAAATAGCAACTAAAACAGTCCACCTGTACAACAACATCTGGACTTCTCGAGTTACAATACGTTCACGATACACACAGACGTATCGAGCAAAAATATAGGATCAGTTTTATCAAAATAAAAATAGATTCCCAGAATATAAAAATAAAATATTAAAATAATATACTAGAATGTTGAATAGTTTTAAAATAATGACAATAAGGATTCCAACTATGACAGGTCTGATCAACCAAGAATAGTGGAAATTCTTAAAAACCAAATAATTTACCTGAATTAAGTAAGTTTCAATAAACGAGATTATGACAAAATAATGAAACAAACAGACTGTATTATCAGTCAGAATAATAATATTTTATGCTCGCCATCCTTACTAATAGTGTGTCGAATCTAGTACTCAATCGCGTACGGAACGAGCTTTCCCCGCGAGAGAATTAGGTATGTTTTGCAAGGCACAATAAATAAAAATGTATGCATATGGCATACTATATAATGACGACACCGCGTGTATTATTAGCTACGAGTATAGCTCAATGTATAAATAAATGTAAAACCGGGTACTGCAGATCCCGAGTATGTATAATTAAAGGTGTCTCAAAAGTAAGTGATAACGATGATAGGCGAGTCATAGAATCATATTAAACGACTTTCATTATTTGTCTTTGAGTGCTTATTAACTGAGCGCTCCCGTGCTTTGGAATGCACGTTAAGCCATTTATCCAACAGCTGTTTATGATAGCAGTTGTTAAGCCAAGTTAGAGGCTTGAGAATTTCTAACAGTCAACTTGCCCATTTAGTTACTTGACAAAAGCCTAATCGAATTAAGGTCTAGTTTCCCCTCAGGTTGGAAGGTCAGATGGCAGTCGCTTCCGTAAAAACTAGTGCCTACACCAAATCATGAGATTACGTAGGAGGATGATTATGACTAAGGAAATCGTGTCCCGCCGCAATCAGTGGTAAACCCGAGAGGTGCCATTGAGCGAGTAGGTAGATACATAATTATTAGCAAGGTACACCAGAAATACAAGGCAGGCAGCAAATCCTTGAAACCTTGAACATGATTCGATCGAGCATCAATCGTGCAAGTTCTTGGACACATAGTATAATGTAGTGTTAAAAGCACTGTCTGAAAGGTATATACCTACCTCTAAATGGTATTTACGCGCGCTTATGTATACAATTTATGTATAAAATCCTTGTATTACTGAGTTATAATTAAGGGTCGGCCGACCATAAAATAATGCATGCCGTTGTACCTTAGCAAGCTTAGCAAGCTTAGTAAAAAGTGATGCAAAATTGCACACTTTATGTCACAAGTAAAATACTAAGTGACAATTAAAAATATACATATATATAGAAATATGACGTCGAAATAAAAGATTACAGTAGATGCGCATAAATAAAAAGAGAACAAAATAACTTGCAAGTCACAATGACTATTTTTAAATGGTTTAAAAATAAATTAAAAAATAATGACAAATATTGATGTACACAATATTTGTTATTATGGTAAAAAAATATATATAACAAACAAAAGAAAAATAACGACATGGTGCAACGTCGTAAACACAAACTAATAATGGTATTATCATAAAGGAATACCATAATTTATGTATTATAAAATATATAATTATATATAAAAAAAGAAAATACCATATACAAAACAAGCGTCGTCATCAAAGCGTGCATTCAATTCCAGTTATATTATAAAGGTAAAGAAAATTTGTATCTTTAGATTTAGTTTAGTTTTAATTTATTTACTGTATCCGTTTTAATAAAAATTTCTCATTCTGTTTGAAAAAATATAATGTCAAAAAGTAATATGAGATTTCTTTGATTTTTCGTAAATAATATAAATTTAGAAATAAGTTCATTTATATTTAGTTTTAATTTTTTTCCATTACTTTTCCGAATAAATGTATAACCTTATAGTACTATTAATAAGTGTATTAACTAAAAAAAAAAAACAATGTTTATTTAAAAATTGATATTACGATGCTAAAAGGATTATGTCGATCCATCTGATCGCATACCACCTACCATATAAGGAACGAGAAATGTAAACATTGTAAGTAGTATTAAGATACATTACGAAACCATGTATACCATAGACTTAAGTTAGTTAAGAAACCATGTAAACCATAGACATAAGTTGATTAAGTTTACAGAAGCCAAAAAATAGTAGTTATGTATTTTACTATTTTTTGTCTCAAAAAAACGGGGAAGCTGTGGTGTATGTCACACCCTAATAACTCAGCTGATCACAGCTGATCACAGCTGATACACATCTGATGGAAACTTAACTAATATTAACCTTTGTACCTTTTCTCAGAACAAAGGAATGCGAGAGACCTTGATATTGATTCCAAGAAGATAGTATTACCATATGTTCTATTTCGCATACCAAACTGTTAGTATAAAAGCAGTGTAATTGTTACTCAATAAATCAGTGTTAAAGGAGTATTTCCTCGAGTCTCGTCTTATCATTATTACCCGTAACGCTCCACATCTCAGGGGGACCCCTCGTAACATAGCAATCACGATACTAGGAGGGGTCAACTAACCTGGTCTTGGAATTTATCGCGAGTTTATACATTTTTCCCCAGTACAAAAGTGCTCAGCGCCGCTAAAGAAGTTTTCACTTCATAAACAACGGGTTGCACTCCGGGAGTGCCGGCAGAAATGAAAACTTGAATATTAACGTTACGTTACGGTTGAGTATTAACGTTGTGCATTTTTGATTCACCATCCATGAATGTGCGTAGCACGCTGTAACACAAACATACACGCACATTCGCGCAAGCGTCCTGCGCCGCCTAAACGAAACAGCAGGCGCAGGCATACATTTTCGCCGCGCGGTAGAAAGAGAGGGGATACTTCCTCTCTTTCTACGCCGCGCCGGCGGTCTACTGGCTTCAATGACATTGTAACAATTTTTCGATCAGGTCACGTGTCCGTCTTACGAATTTTACCAATCTGTCGAATCTGTCGGTCACGTGACCTGTCGCGAGTTTAACATTTTTTCCCCATCACCATCACAAAAAGTGCACAGCGCCACTAAAGAAGTTTCCACTTCAAACATTTTTTTGATACAAGCTTTTGTCAAATCAAATCAAAATCAAATCACTGCCAGATTCTACTTTTTTTTCATAGTTATCAACTACTCTTTGAGACGATCCCAATGAGCCCAAACACAACGAGTTTATCTTGTGTAGTGTAGGAGTTGCTATGACCACCTTCTGTCTCCATCATCAGGTCAGCTCGATGGTACCGATCTTATGTAACCGTGACAAATTTCAGCTCAATCGGATATCAAGTGGTTAAACAAAATTCCGAACAGTTTTTTTAACGAGCGAGAATAAATAATACTAATTAAATTAAATAACACCAATAAATAATACTTGTAAGTCATAGGTTACGATTTCCGCTTATTCTCAGATATTCCATACACTTGTTTGCAACCATGATGAAAATGAGCCCTTACCCTCCAGCGGCATTTTGTCAAAGGATTGGCGGCTTTCGCGCGAATTTCTTTGACGGCAGCCGACATTGGGAATGAATTCACACAGACACAGCCTCGAGTCCGCCGCGGCCAGTGAAGCCGGACCTCTAATTTTGCCTGGTTGCTACAGATCTCGGGGTCAAGTTAAACTGGCCGACTGTGGCGTGAGTAGTGGCGAGCCGGAATGTGAATTACACGGCACGTATGTTTAGCAGGGCGGTGTTTTTATTTGAGAGAGCGAGAAGAACATACTCAATGCGTACATTTTGTTAGAGTTTAGAAAGAGACATCATGTTTGGTTTGGGAGTTCCCCTTTTTCGACAGATTTGCATTGACAAAGTCCGATGGTTTTAGGCTGGCCGCGGACGACTGTTTTTTTATACCACGTCGGTGGCAAACAAACGTGCGGCCCACCTGATGGTATTAAGCGGTCACCGCAGCCTATCTCAGCGCTCGTGACCCAGCGGCACCTGCGTGCCGCGTGCGGTATCCTAGGTTAAGCAATATCGGCCGCGGTCAGTAGGTACATGGATGGGTGACCGCTTTGAGTGGTTACTAATTGAGCGCTGCCGTGCTTTGGAAGGCACGTTAAGCCGTTGATCCTGGCTGCTGTCTATGGCACCAGTCGTTAAGCTAAGTTGGAGGCCTTTGGGCGGCTTAAGAACTTCTAATAGTCAAGTTGCCCACTCACTTGACAAAGGGGGGTTGAAGTTGCACCACGTCCGTAGGGAAAAGTACCCACCGCTACCCTACACGTGACCCCTGGGTGTTGCTAAAAGTGTAACTAACAAAACTGGCAACCGTACTGTCTTCTCGAAGATCTCACGGTTCAAAATAATTGCCATACGATAAATAAATAAACCGCAGCCTATGGACGTTTGTAACCCCAGGGGCAGGGCCGACTTTCCCACTGGGCACTCTGGGCACGTGCCCAGTTGCCTAGTTGAGATCAAGGTGCTGCTGTATCAACGCCATAGGGGCCCCATTATCCCAATGTGCCCACAGGGCCTCGAATTGGTTAAAGATGACCCTGCCCAGGGGCGTCACATGCGCATTGCCATCTGTTTTATTGATTCGATTTTGTGCACGCTTTAAGACCGGTGCACAATGGTTGCGTGCGCAGCACGTAAGCGTCGACGCAAGCGTGTGGCATCTACTATGGAGATTCATACTTTACAATGCGCACGTCTAAGTGCAGGTCGACGCTTACATGCTGCGCACGCAACCAATGTGCACCGGCCTTTAACACAAACGTCCTTGTCATAAGGCAAATTTTTCTTCGTTTGTGTTTGCACTACAGTTGTGATTTTTGGTCAGTAGGTATGCTTATTTTTCTGTTAACCGTGTCCTGTATTTTTTTGAAGTGAAAACTTTAGCGGCACTGTGCACTTTTTGTGATGCGGAAAAAATGTTAAACTCGCGACAGGGTCACGTGACCGACAGATTCGACAGATTGACAGATTGAAATTCGTAACGAGGTTTTATGCCTTTTCTTGTATTATTTAGCGGGAATTAATACCTAATTTCAATAAAATTAACTTTTTAAGAGTTTTTAATAATTAAAACTACAGTTTCTTTACTTGTCGTACCTGTTGGGGGTTTTTTGTTTATTTGATCTTGTTCATCAAATTATCGTTAAAGATAAGACGGACACGTGATCTGATCGAAACACTGTTACAATGTCATTGACTTTTCACTTCTGCCGGCACGGCACCGGCAACCCGTTGTTTTTTTTTTCTTTCACCTTGGTCAGGAGGGGATAGTCAGGGACGCTTGAAATTCCCCCGTACGTGTACGTCCAAGTGGTATCGCGAGTGTGTGGGCAGGAATAGGTTTTCCACAACCCGTTGCAGGAGATTCGGCTCTAGGGAATCCGTGGTGCTGGTGGGGCCATTGCGCATTTTGCTGCACACAACCTTGTAAGGCCGCCCCTATGGATCCCTATCTCGTGCCTCGTGGGCGGTGTACTTGGCCTTTGAAATGGCCTCTTGCTCTCTGCTTCCATTAAGAGGAGGGGTAGGGCAAGCTCTCTCAATACAAACTTTGTGCAGGATTAAAGTTATGATTTTTGGTCAGTATGCTTATTTTTCTGTTAATTATTACGTGATGTAATTTTTTTTTCATTGATATTATTTTAAAATCTTTTAATTTTTAATTTTTTTTAATATTTGAAAATGTCCACATCACTTTCTTCGCATATCTAATATTTACATCCAAAATAAAAATTACATTCGTTATTGCCAAAATCTACGAATAAAACGTGCACAGAGTTTGTATGGAGAATGCCTTGCCACCCCTGGTCTGTACGGAGGGCCTCCCTACCTCTGACATGTGGAGGAAAACAAGATCCTCTCCCAATCACGTGTTCCGCTGCTAGCTTGGCCTGCAACCGCTCTTGTCTACTGGGGATGCCAGCGCATCGGCAGTGGCTTCATCGCTTCCGCTTGTGCTGCGGACCAACCCTGCATCAAGCGATCTAGCTGCCTCAAGCTTTTCACCAGTTACCAGGGCGTCAGGTGAAATTGGCCAAAGTCCTCTTTGCTTTTGGAGCAGCCCGCATGGCAGCTACCGATGCTGGCGATTCAGCTACCGGTAATTTTGCAATGGGGCGCGTCTTTTCCCTGGACACCGACCGGTTAGTCGAGGGTTCAGCAGTATTTGCCGCCGTCTTCTTATCTGCTGCCAACGGGGCCATCGACATTCTCTAGGCGGGCATCTAGCATTACGCCTAGGGATACAAACATGACCCTCTTGAAATCTGCAAGGCGAGAGTCCATGAGGGTGCTCAGCTCTTGAAGAAGGTCTATCGTGACTGAACCTCCGGCTGCCTCCACCTGGGCCACTTGGTTTCGGCGTTCTTCTCTCTGTAAACACAGCATTGCTCCAGTTGCTCCATCATACGTTTCCTCAAAGGACTCCCCAAACTTTATTTTTATCCTTTATGTTACCCCCACTCCCCCACCTTGCGATCTCAGAGAGCAGAGCCTGGGCATTAACTTAACCTCCTCTGCGGGGGCGGTCAGATTTTTGGCCATCCTGTCCTGTTCAGACTGCACTATCCTTCGCTTCCCTCGGCTCGACTTCTTCAATACCGGCTTGTGGAATGCATCAGCATTAGCCTCCTTTGTTGGGAATCCTAGAGTTGCGCTCTCGCCTTATTAAGGCCAGTGTAGGCCCCTTTTGGGCGCCCTCGGGCAGCGACTGATATTTATTTTCCCCGGGTCAAGCTCGTCCTCGTCGTCTTTTTCGTCCCTCTCTCATGCCCTCTTTATGGAGGCTTCCTGGTCGTCCATTTTTCCTTTCTTTTCCCCTTTACAGCCCTTGAGTTCTTGACATCTGCCGAGAACAAGTGAATATTCAGGAGGGCGAGGGTCTTCCTGGCCTCTTTCCAAAATTTATTTCCTGGAGCAGAGAAGTCGATGATACGAGTAGGTCATTACTTACTTACTCCGATATACCCCCGAGCGCGAGGAGGAGGATATTCCTCGCTTTCCTTACCTGTAGGTGCAGGCGGCAGGTTTTCGAACTGAGAAGCGCCTTGCACTGGCGGTCCTCCTACCCTCAGCATTTAAACATCTTCCATTTTAACAAAATTGGTGTCCATTGCAACAATGCCATAGTCGTTTTCACAGCTCACACACAACAGCTCGCTGAGCTACGAAGCAGTTTTTGCCCCCTCCGATGGAGCAGCCACCCACCAAAGCGGATGGACGAGATTGAAAACCCGTCCGGAGATTTTTTTACTCTCAGTGAGCAGAACCCCCGGCCCGCTCAATGCGGGTTACTGGTAGCCCGACGGGGAGCCGAAACTCAACCAGCAGCCGCAAGACTGCCAGAGCCGCTGCGCCACGAGCCATAAAGTAAAGACCCGCCATCACGCTCCGCCCAAAGGCGGTCACTGGTTCTAGCGCCCTGCGTGCGTGGAGGTTACCTACTTATTTCTTAGTACCACTGCAGATTGGTTCGTGGATTTGGCTTGAGTTTCCTCGTTCGTGTCGTGGGGACATCTGTTAAAGCGCACTCGCTGCGTTTGATACAGCTGCCATCCATTACGTTGGTCTTCTTCTTGGCAGTTTTTAATGTGTGTGGATTAGTCGTAGTAGGTACTGGGCTGTTATTTGAAAAAGTGGTCCGGTGTCGGCCTGCTTGTCCTTCCGGAGGTCAACGGCCAACCGAGGCCGCACACGGCACTTGCTGCTTCCAGACGGCCACGGCCAAACTTCATTTCCGCAAAGCTTTCACTGTCGCCAAGACTTTATTCGAGGCTTTTTTCCAGGTGCGCTTTAGGATACCCGATTTTTTTGACATTTTTCGCAACATGCAGGGCTTCCGCGATTTCAGAAGCAATGATGGCCGAAGTTGGTGGCGTGATCTGTCTGCCTTCCTAAGCTTGGCACCTGGCGATTTAAGAGGCTATCTTGTCTCTCCTCTCCAGGCTAATTGATTTTTGTTTTTTAGTATCTCCCTTTAGTTTCTTAAAATCAACCTCTGGCAAGAGACTTACAAAATAATTTAAACAATCTTACGCTATCGCCTGTTTTTATACCGGCGCGCATCCCAAGGAACATGATACCTAGGAGCACCTAAATGCTAAATTCGAGAAATCAAGACGAATAAAAAAATACCCTTCTCGTCTTCCCATGCCTCTTGAGTGTCGCGGCACGAATCGCTTCACCGTGATCAGTGGCTAAGGGCCGCGGCGGTTTAAGCGTCCAGCTTCAAATCACATTGCTACGCCAGATTAGAAAAAAAAACAACGGGTTGCACTCCGGGAGTGCCGGCAGAAGTGAAAACTCAATAAAGATAGTAAATGGGTCATTGTCAGATTTAGGTGCGCGTCTTTTCGGTGGACAGGACATGCCAAAAGTTAAGGGCTACAAAGCTTAATTTTCGATTGATCTGATAACCCGCATAATCTGTAATTCCGTGTCTATAAATCCATATAATAAAAACGTAAATTACATCCACACAAGCCGTTAACTATTGTCCACCGAATGGACAACTTTTGTTTTTCCGACTGACAATGACCCAAATAACAAAGATATTCATATCGGTATCGGTATCCGTATCTGTACTGTACTCATACTCATGTTCATATTCGCATAATCCATTTACATAATATGTCCCGAGTATCATTGTGTCTTACGCATCTAAGACCAGGAACCTGTACCACAATACTTTACAAGCGTACAATTCGACAAATTTGTGAACTTTTTTATGGAAAGTTGTGCAATTTTGTCAAATTGTAGACTTGTAAAGTTTTGTGGTATAGGGGCCAGCTGAGTTTAGCTGAGTTGACACCTCCTAACATCGCAATCACGATTACTAGGAGCGGTCAACTAGCTGGTCTTAGAATCTTAGAATCTGTCGCGAGTTCTACAAATTTTCCCCAGTACAAAAGTGCTCAGAGCCGCTAAAGAAGTTTTCACTTCAAAAATTGTAAGCAATACTACCTATTTCCCATTTTTATTTCTTTAGATTCGTTGAGTGTGCTCAGGAACTCCATGAGCTCATACCGCCTTCCCCCTTCTTCCATCAGATATCCAGACGACGTACGACTGGCTACTTTCATTACCTGGTCAAAATCATCTTTTTTTATAATGTTTACTGGTTTGGTATTCGAATGGTGTATGTAGGTACTTCCGAGTTCAAATAACCTGGACCTTTTTAAGGTACGAGTGAATCTTCTGGGTGAGCTCGCATAAGCGTCGGCCTCATTTTCAATTTAAAAAAATATGTATGACTGGTTAGAATTAGGCGTTTATTTAAGAAAATTTAATTTAGCTGTTTGCTCTAAGGAAGAACCCAAATTTAGTGTATTTTGAAAATTAATTTTATTTTTTAGGAAATATTATATTATTAAGGGCCTATCGTGCGGGGTAAATTCTCAGCGCCTGTCAAATTTCAATTTTTTAAATAATTTACCCAATTAACCCACACATGCATTATTCACGCACACTACCTCATTTTGCTGGGTCGGGTCATTGACCCATGTTTGTGCCAACTTATGACAATATAAATTTTGAGTATTTAAAGGTTTCTTGGTGCATAAGAGAAGTGTAACAAAAATCGTCAATTCCTGATCTGTAACCAAAACTCAAGTATTAGTTGTATCTGAAAATGTCTTGAATTTGGAATTTGTGGTAGTAAAATACTCAGTTGCTTGTTTATAAAATAAAAATTTGAACCCCTGTTTTGTAAAATGTATTTTGTTTTGCCCTTTCCTCACAGACTCATTTTTATACAACTTAAAACAGAGAAAGACTTTTCCTAATCGGTTCGTGCATGTTATGACTGTTTTATGTTTATGACTTAGGTACTTATTTTGAGAGTTTACTTGGTGATTTTCATGATACGAGTATATGTTGTACCTGAAATAGATTATTTTAAGCAAAACTTTTCATAAATTGATTATTTTCTGTTTATCAGTTGGTTAACTCTAAAATGGACACTGATTTAATGCAAGTTTTAAGAGAAGAAGCGGTAGTTTTATTACAATATATATAATAACTACTGAAACTATTTATACGGCACGGGATAACTGCAGCAATATTGTGAATCAACTTTGTATTTGAGGAACCAGTACCTAACCTTATAGGTAGTTCTTGTTATTCACGACCTCCCGTCGTAACCCAATCCGCAGAATTGCGCATAGAATAGTATGACATTCCCTGCGCATCGTCGTTATCGTGAATGACAAGCACTATACAACCTAATGATATAACAAATATCATCAAGAAAGTCATTGTAACAGTCTGCAATTGTGGAACTTGGCCGGACCACTACTGTATCAGCTCTGACAAATTAACTTTTATATAGTCGTGCCGTCGATGACACTTAACTGAACATCCGTGAACCTTATTGCAACGAGATAAGGTTCAATAATGGTTAACATTGCGTCTATTTTCATCAATAATAAATAGCAATTATTATTATTTCCTATTCGTTTACTATAACGTCGAGACAATTATTGCGATGCGACATAAGTACTTACTTGTACAAAATCAAAGCAACGGGATTTCCAACGCATGAAAGCTTTAGATAAAAACTAGCGCAGTTTAATATTATAAGTAATTACTGCATATTTGTTTGTTAGACATCGTCATTGTCACCACATCCCCAACAACTACTTGGTTTATTATTTATAAATGAAACATAGGTTTATTATTTTCATTCTAGGTATAATTATATTATGACCAGGCGGCTTAATACAATTTAAATCCACATCACTCAAACTGGCGAAGAAACTCCGATATTCTTTCTTCTGCTCCCGCTGCAAGAGAGCACTCTAGATCTGTTTCTTGGTATATTTTATAAACTTCTGTTCAAAGCACCATAATAATTGTGCCTGTTTGTGCAGATTCTGGGATATGTTTTGTTTATGCAGATTCTGCGATATATTTAGGTAATCATTGTTTGACGTGAAAGCGCTGTACATATACACATAAAATATAACATTAGATTCGTTAAATTATTGAAATATAAAAATACAATTTGTTTACAAATTTTAATTTGAAATATGATGAGTGACATAAATGTCATAACGTTCCGTTCTGGGTGGCCAATTTATAAAAAGTAAATTACTTTGAACTGAAATACATCGGTAACCTTTTTACGTTTAAAATGCCTTTTCATAAAGGAAATCATTATAATTTAGTTGCTTTAGTATACATTGGGGACCAAAGATTGCATTTTTATGTTATAACGAATGGCTAATACTAAAAATTCCATGTTAAAAGAATCTTCAATAGCCACACGTCAACATTTATTTACCCTACTTCAATTAATGCAATCTTTGTGTGTGGTATACATTTTGTATTTGTATACGAGCAAGCTGTCAAATAGCGTGTTTTTATGAGATGTCAAACTGAGAAAAACAGCATACGTCTGCTCCCATTGAGGGCCGGAGCCCATCTGCCGGCAAGAAAACTACGGCGGCCGGTCAAATTTTCGGAATTTCCTTTGCATTGTTAAAAAAATCTCCACATTTTGCAAATGTTAAACACATACGACCTAGATAACATGTAGTTTTGTTACTATTCAAAAATTTAAGACCTTTCATAAAGTATTAACGTTGTAGTTTGCGTTTATTTCCTTTAGTAGAGCTAACTTTGGATTGAATTTTTATGAAGAAAACTACAAGTAATTGTGTTTCTGAAACACATGACGTGTAGAGTGTATCCTTAAATATCATATATAGGAATTACAGAATTCAAGCTTTAGTAATAATAATACAGCAAGTGATCCAACCATCGCAATTATTCAGAAATTTGCTCGGTGCAGTCTTAATATCTATTCATTTAATGTGACTCGTTTACTTTCTTTGTCTATTCTAACATAATCGTGCTCTACCAAGGTCATAGGTCCCCATTACCCTAATGTGCCCAGGGCCTCAAATTGGTTAAAAACGGCCCGGCCCTGTGCGTTTCCGTTACTGTCACCCGGGGAGGTACCCTAAAAAAAATTTTTTTTTAACATTTTATTCTACCGTTTTCTCCGCGTCATCGATATGTATACTCATGCCAAATTACAGCTTTCTAGTACTAACGGTTACTGGGAAAAACGGGGGTCGGACGGACGGACGGACATGGCGAAACTATAAGGGTTCCTTGTTTACTACGGAACCCTAAAAACTGAAAAAATCAAATTACTTGAATTTCCCGAAACGTGGGGTAATCTTCAGGGGATTTTTTTATTATTTGTTGGTATCCCGAAATCGAATTATAAACCGACTGAATGATGGGACATCAATTCTAAGCTGGCTTCTATGGTAGATTTATACTACGCGATTTGATCGGTTTATATGTGAAATGTTTGGAGGTTATTTTTGAATTAATTTACATATTTTTCCTATTTCATCAAGTGTCTCATGATATAACTTATGATTTAGCTCAGTAACTTGGTACCGGTGAGATTTTAGAAATAAACACGGGTCCAAAATGCAAAAAAATGTACTTACGCAAATTACGCATGGAATGTAACATCCGCCTTTTTTCGGTCGAGTTTGCTTTTACAGCCCAACACTGAATACCCCACCATGTTTGCACTGAACACCCAAACACTACGGATCTGATAATTGGTAAAATATTATTCATTTAAACCAAACTTATCATTAATTCTCCATTTATAAAATGCACTACCAAATATTGCCAATTTGTTTTGCAATCTTGTTGACACAAAACTTTGACACAAATACAAAATTTATCGATCGGTGATAAGGACAAAACATCGCACTATTTTCTACTTCCTCTCATAGGAATCGCAATAAGGCTATCTTTCTCTTACAAAGCGTGTCAGGCCCTTGGGATTTTATCCATCACTCTTGGCCACTAGGTATTTTGAAGGGAACTGTCACCGTATTTAGGGACAATAAGAACTACTTTCCATGAGAATTTATTTGAAATATGATCTTTACGGAAATCGGTCAGTCTGGCTATCCGATATTGGACTTTGGAAACGCTTTTTTAGGGACAATAAGAGCTACTTTCCATGAGAATTTATTTGAAATATGATCTTTATGGAAAATCTTAGGATTGTCTTAAAACAGTTAGAACCTTGGCTTTCTAAGAAGACCAGCTGGGGACCCCTCGTAACATAGCAATCACGATACTAGGAGGGGTCAACTAACCTGGTCTTGGAATTTATCGCGAGTTTATACATTTTTCCCCAGTACAAAAGTGCACAGCGCCGCTAAAGAAGTTTTCACTTCAAAAATTAGATGATGAACAAAATAAATTAACGAAATGATCGTTCGCGGCCGGCCTTAAGAATTCCGGTCAAAAAACGCCGCGCCGCTCAGCACTAACACGTCTTGTTTAACTTGACCCCGAAATCCGTAACAACTAGGTGTAATTAGGGGTCTGGCTTTATTTGTGGCTGCCTCACTCCAGGCTTTGTGAATTCAGTCGGCTTCTTTGACAATCGTAAATCAAGGAAGGCGGGGGGGGTAGTTTGGCAGGTCAATGGACTTGCGCTTACGCCTGCTACACTACGTAGTATCGTACCAGGAGATAGCAACCTTTGGAAAAATTATAAAAAGTTATTTTTTTATTATAAATAAAAAAAAATTAGCTGGAAAAAAAAGAAAGTGATTTTTGGAATCGCAATTCGATACTGATTATTGCCTTAATCGGTTCATATACCATTTTTGTTACACCCTATATTTAGCGTCGACTAGTGTGCATCATCCACGACGACGCGCCCCTCCACAGCGAATCGTACGTGATATCTCGGTTTTAAAGGGATACACAGTTTGTTGACCAAACGCCATACATATTGTTTCTTGATCTGAGGATAAATTTAAAGTTATATTTATTTCAGTCAAGTTGCTACCCACTCTACGCTTCATATTGTAGAGCAAAACAAGCAAAATGAAGAGAAATCTCGAATTAATTTCCGTCCTATTTAATTTACCTGAATTATTCCGATCTGTGGAATTACTTTAATCCAGTGACGTCATTCGGAAAGCGCCAAGTTATTTTCATATTGAGGAACGCCTTTGATGTTCCATAGTGTAGCAATTTTTTTAAAGATAAGAGAATAATTTATTCAAGGCGCTACACGGAGAAATTTGGAGACTTTGAAACGCTGTCCTGCCCAAACTAGCAAACAGTAGGGGCTGATTTTCAGATATATGATTCTTGACTATATGATTGTGGTACTGACAATAGCGAAACATGATTGCTTAAAATTTTCTCGATAGAAAATAAATCCAAAGTCGAGTCTATATTTTCCTTTTTTCCTCAGCCTACTAAAACAACGCATTATTAAAAGTCACGATTAAGTTAATATGATGGTATTTTACCTCATCTAGGTACTGACAAGAGGAAATTTAATAAACCTGCACACAGTCAGATATTTAACGAGATTTGTCTAAAAAGCCATTCCCGGAGAAGGTTGCATCCCGTTTTGTCGTGAGCGAAAAACAAAGGGTGTCTCTTTCAATCGATATATCGCCTTAACAGATGTTGTAATATTGATGTGAAATGTTTCTTAATAATTGAAAGAAATCGTTGGTTTGTGTAAAAGCGTTGATAGAAACACACTAATTGAAACAATACCTAGGTACTAGTAGGCGCGTTCATTTTATATGTAAAGTGGCTTTATATTACCTTGGTACATACATATTCCAAGCAGGTGCTTAAAGTACTTAGAATTTGTTATAGAACATTTACATAATACTTACATTACAGCGCGAAGGAACTAAATGGTTAGTTTATACTAAGTTGGCAACGCTTAAGGCGAGGTTCTTGTACCGCGCAATGCTAAATTTCACCCCCGCACCCCGCATCGTGTGCGACAGAGACAACACTTTGTCCGAGCGCTCCGTCCTATACAAGGACGGAGGTCACATGCCGGTGCGTCTACCACAGTGTAGTAATTACAGTAGCGCAACTAGTGCAAGTCGTCACGTCACAGAAAATAGTGCGCGAATTTAGTTAGTTACATACGTTGAATTTAAGTCCAATCAATCAAATACATACGTGTATGTTTGTAGTACATAATACATATTTATATTGTATTAACATTTGATAAAATTTAACGTAATTGCAAAAGGAGTTATTTTAATTTACATGTTTAGTTTAATTTGTTTAGGTATGTATAAGGCCCTACAAGAATGGAGTGTATAACTACATTTCTAAAGGGTCGGTAATGCGCACGTGACACCCTGGAGTTGCAAGCGTCTATAATCTGCGGTGACTACTTACTATCAGGCGGGCCGTACGCTTGTTTGCCACTAACATGGTATAAATATGTTATTTATATTTTTTTACATGTGTACCTACTTGACATTTTGAAAGTGCTTATTTATATGCCTATTTGAAAGAAATAAATGACTTTGAACTTTGAACTTTTAAAAAATGCATATTTTTTATACCACGTCGGTGGCAAACAAGTTTGCGGCCCGCCTGATGGTAAGCGGTCACTGCATCCTATGGACGTTTGCAACCCCAGGGGCGTCACATGCGCGTTGCCGACCCTTTTAAATATTTATACACTCCTTTCTTGAAGACCCCCATATTGTACCTACCTAGTACCTTTCTTGATAAACATAACGAAGAGAAGAAATCGCCAAACGTGAACTATGCGTCTTTGAAGAGTTCAATTCTGATCATCATCAGCAGTTCCACTTCATCAAATGTCACTTATTTAAATGTAAAATGCTTGATTTGTTTGAAAATACTAAAGTCCCTATATGTATGCCTTTCACATTTGAGGAGTTCCCTCGATTCCTTATGGATCCCATCATCAAAACTCGAGCATGAAAAAAATTACCCGCGAAAATAGAACTTGCTTAACAAACACAGCTAGGAGGACAAATCGCACAAACGTGAACTTTTCGTCGTTGAAGAGTTCTGTTCTGATCATCATCAGCAGTTCCACTTCATCAAATGTCACATTTTTGAATGAAAATGCTTGATTTGTAGATAAAAATACAAAAATCACTATGTGTTTGCCTTTAAGATTTGAGGAGTTCCCTCGATTCCTCAGATCCATGAGAACTGCGTTTTGACAAAAACGGGACCAACTTGTATACTTACAATCTAAAAAAGAATTTTCAAAATCGGTTCAGAGATGCCCGTGTTCTGGAGTAACAAACATTTAAAAAAAACAACGGGTTGCACTCCGGGAGTGCCGGCAGAAGTGAAAACTCAATGACATTTAGGTATCCCTGAATTAGTCAAAATCGAGTATGCTGATTTTTGGAAAAGAAATATTTTTTTTACTTAAAATAAAATAAATATGAAATTTTAAATCCTCGTTCGTTCGTTTGAAATTTTCGTTTTTATTCACTTTAAATTCAAAATATACTCGTATATAAAGTTTGAAATTCTTATCCCCGAATCAGTCGAAATCGAGTATAATGACGAATTTTCGTAAAATATATTCATACTCATATTAATATTCATACTCATATTCATATTCATATTCGAATAATCCATCTACATATATACATTTGTCCCGAGTATCATTGTGTCCACAATACTTTACAATGACCAGCCAAGTTGAGCCGTCCCAACATCGTAACCACGACACTAGGAGAAGTCCCCTCCTAACATCGCAATCATGATATTAGGAGGGGTCGACTTAGCTGGTCTGCCGATCTGTCGCGAGTTTAAACATTTTTCCTCATTACAAAAAGTGCTCAGCGCCGCTAAAGAAGTTTTCGCTTCAAAAACATACAAACCTCCCCTTTTGAAATCTTGAAGTCGGTAAAATAAAAAACATACGACCGAATCCGAATTGAGTACCTCTTTTGAAATCTTGAAGTCTGTTAAAAATATGGCCTTGAATGACGTCACTGTTATATGGCATCTCTTTCATTCTAATATAAGATGGATCTAATGAAAGAGATGCATTACAACAGTGACGTCATTCAAGGCCATATTTTCTAGCTTCAAACGAATGTTCGGCACGCAATCTCCAAGATGTATCTAAACTTCTTGGTACCCAATACCAAATATTTTTGAAGTGAAAACTTCTTTAGCAGCGCTGAGCACTTTTTGTGATGAGGATAAATTGTTAAACTCGCGACAGATCGACAGACCAGCTGAGTTGACCCCTCCTAGTGTCGTGGTTACCATGTTGGGAGGGGTCAACTTGGCTGGTCATTGTAAAGTATTGTGGCCACAATGATACTCGGGCCATATATGTATGTATGTAGATGGATTATTCGATTATTGCGAATATGAATATGAATATCTTTGTTATTTACGTTTTTTATCATGTCATTAAGTTTTTACTTCTGCCGGCACTCCCGGAGTGCAACCCGTTGTTTTTTTTAAATCAGTCAAATACTGTTCTGTGATTCAAATTAAAATGAGGTCAAATTAAAATGTTTTGTAAATCATAAATATGTATACACGCCTCACAAGTCTAAATATGATACACTTTTCGAGCATGAGAAGTGAAAAATACTTTTAGTAGGTAGTAGTTGTACTGTTTTACTCGATACTGTGGAACTGTACGATGTGCCGTGTATAGGTACCTACTGTTTGTGTTTGATGTATTAAATAGAGGAATGTAGATTTTCTAGATACTAACCTTTTCTGTTTATTCAATCTCCAGACCCTCAGAGACGATATCTTCTTTTTATTTCGGTTGCAAACCTTTTTTTTTTCGCTCGTGGCGCTGAAAAAAAATTGCGTACGTCCGACCTCCAATGCGCTCCGCGCGGGACTGACGCGGTGGAGCAAGCGCGGAGCGGGCGTGAATGTACCATAAGTTTCGTTGTTATTGGGTGAAAAAATACAAAAATAAGTATATTAAAAATTTTAGTCCCGAGTGTCCTCACACCATCAAAGACGTTTATTTTGGTGTAATTTCCAATTCATAAAGTTACGTAAGATTGAAATAAAATGAGTTTTAAGATCAAGAATAGAGGTATGTTTGGCATTTTTTTCTATCGAACAAAGGTTGTCCAATTACGTAACGGAGTCCCGACTGTACTAGTTGAAGGTCTCAAATATAACCCTATATTTTTTTTGGATTTTTAATAAGTGGTGTTTCAAAATAAAACCGTATTTAGAATCACATATTTTACAATGAGCCCGCCTTAAGGCCCCTTACGCAAAACGCTGGATTTTTGACTGTTTTGATGATTGAAGCGTATAGGTACATTTTACTAAAAGTTCAATTTTCTTAACTAAATTGTTTTGCTATAAATATGAACCTAAAGTTCAAGTGTAATATAGGATGCATACGAATAAGAATAAAATAACAAACGAAAAACCGGCCAAGAGCGAGTCGGACTCGCACACGAAGGGTTCCGTACCGTTACCAAACCATCCAACAGCAAATCATCCAAAACTCGAAAACAAATATTCGTGCTTCTGACTCAAATATAATAAATGCGAAAGTAACTCTGTCTTATCTTGCCTCTTCACGCCACCGCTGAACGAATTTAGGTGAAATTTGTTTTGTTTTCATAAAAATTGCACTTGTTCAGCATCTAGCCACGGAGCAAAGATAAGGACGACGGTGAAGCGAGCTCACCCAGAATATGCCCATTCACTCGTGCCTCAAAGAGGCATGGAAATAGTTTACATCCCGAGGAAGGACATAGGGTGACACCACCAGTAATGGACAAGGCCCAATGATGTACATTAACTCTTATGTAAAAGAAAATAAGAGTCATTAATTTTTTATAGAACAATCAATTTAAAACCGTATGATCTTTGAATAAGGGTTGAAGTGTCCATTATTGGTGCTTGTCATAAATAAGAGTGCAATGACTGAAAATAGATAGCCAACTTCACGCATACTGTGATCCCGACTAAAGCGCCACCAAGTGCTAAAGTTAGTAAGCATTATCTTGGATACATGAGAAAAAACATACAAAAAGTGCATCCGCCGCTGGGGATCGAACCCGGGTACATTGTCTCTAAAGACAATATACTTTACCACAGGGCCACGTGTGTGATACTGATACGCATCGAATTTTTGAATACCTTTTTAACAGTCTACCTACTTTTACTTTTTAGCTGACTATTCGAGCAAGTTTAATAACCATGAAAATAGGTGGCGCTATTATTAATTCCGTCAGCTTTCTTCTAAGATGAACAACCATAGTGCTTGTGCTTCAAGTGTCCATAATTGGTGGTGTCAACCTAGCATAGTTTTTATCCGGGGAATCATCACATAAGGGGTTAAATGAGGACGAAAGTCGCGCATAAGCTGGATGTAAATAACATAGTTGATAAAGTACTGGCCAACAGTAATTCCGGGATCACGCTCACCAACTTGGGTTCCAATTTAAAGTTGTCCAAAGTTAACTCGTTATCGCTAGTTTTGTCTGAATACTACGGCTTATTTAGTACTAGGAAGTTATGGAAAAAAACTTAAGAGGCCTTACAAGTTTAAATTTTTTTTTGATTAAATTTTAAATTTTGACAAAAGTATTGATAATACCAATAAAGTGATTGTAGAATATTATGATTTTATTAAAGTTTTAGATAGTGACATTGCCCTTTTTTGATTTTATTGTGTGTAAGTAGTAGAATTTAAGAGAAAAAAACAATTTTTAAAGCGATTTGGAGTGATGTTTGAAACAAAATATCTTAATGAAAAATGCAAGAAATACATTTAAAATTTATGTCATTAGGTCGCAATAGTCCTGTTCTAGATAGTAACATTGATAAAATGTCATGAAACTTGTCAATTTAACAGAAAAAGTGCTAAATAGATGAGCATTTTTTACCTTATAAGGACCCTTAAATGTCGGGGCGAATTGGACGCTTATTGCTTAGGTTAGCTCGAGCATGCAAGCCTATCTAACTTATGTAGCTTATAGAGGCTGAATTATAAGTCATGAATAGAAATTTATGAAAATATGATTGTATCGATTCTAATCCACTTTTACCAAGGGGACCAACTTGCCCGTGAAAAAAAAAGTGATCCTTCATACATTTCCCATTAAACGGCAGGTTTATTGTGGCGCGAACAAAGTTGGTCACATGATAAAAAGAGTTCAAAATAATTTATATAATCGTATTTTTATATGTATGTATTTAAGCACTTTATTGTACAGAAAAACAGGTTAAAACAATATACAATGTCACATACGATTAAAGGCAAACTTATCCCTATGAGGGATCTCTTCCAGCTAACCTTTGAAGGATTGAGTGGAAAGTGGAAATATGAGATAGACAAACTTACACCGCACAACAACGTACGTGTATATTTATGTTCTCGATTTTTAATTCACCACCAAGTTTAAATAAGTGTCCAAAAACTGTGAATCAAGAAAAGGTATGAAATAAAAAATAAACAACCCTAGGGGTCGCAGTACAAATGTCTTAAAAATATTGTCATAGAATATAACCTTTTTAGTTAGAGGAATTAGATAGAGTCTATAGCTTCCCTTTCTAAAAAAACCCACATTTTAAAATAACCTACAACACTAAATCTTGTCGACACATGTTAAGACTTTTTCCCGATACCGGATATCCGGCGGGATGTAGATTGAGGGATTACACGTGTTAAGGGTAGTTTGCAAAGTGTCTGGGGTGTCGCTAAAAAGAGAAAGGCCTTAAAAACCAGTAATGCGCACACGAAAAAGACCTTGAAGACCTTAGCAAAGCGTTCACACGATGTAACAGTTTCGCTATTTAAAGGGAAGTTAGCAAATTTAAATTTTGGGATCGAATGTGGGTAGGAAAAAGTTTGGTGTGACATGGTTTTGATTAAATCTGAGTTAAATAAGGTTAGTTTTGAATGGATTAACACTTTTAGGGGCTAGAGCCCGCGAGATACGCACTCGTCATAAATAAATAAATGAAATAATAGTAGACACAGAACAGTCAGTACAGCAGTAGTAGATTGTACACAGTTTCTGACAATAAAATTATCTTTATCTTTATCTAGATTGTTAACCAAGGGTTAAAAGCCGATGACGATATATTTTGGCGCTCAAACGAAGTGCCAGTTTTAAGGCTGGGTTTACTATACCTTTTTTTAGGGTTCCGTACTCAAAGGGTAAAGCGGAACCCTATTACTACGACTCCGCTGCTTAGACAGTTGAAATTTTCACAGTTGACGTGCCGCTATAACAACAAATACTAAAAAATAGAATAAAATTAATATATAATACCGGGGCTCCCATATGACAGACATACCTAATTTTTTTTGCCGTTTTTTATAGATAATGGTACGGAACCCTACATGCGCGAGTCCGACTCGCACTTAGCCGGTTTTTTAATACCACGTTGGTGACAAATGAGCATACGGGCCGCCTGACGGTAACCGATCACCGCAGCTCATAGACGCCTACAACTACAGGGGTGCTAAACGCGCATTGCCGACTCTTTAAAAATTATACACTTCTTTCTTGAAGCACCCCATACTTTAGGGAGCTTAGGGGCCATCCATAAATTACGACACACGTTAAGGGGGAGGGAGGGGGTCGACGAAGTGTGACATTGTGTGACAAGGGGGTGGGAGGGGTCCTAAATTTCGTGACGTCACATTCCAAAATCTATTATAATCTAAGTGTTAAAGCACGAACTTTAAACTATTAATTTACGAAAACCTCAAAAACATATACAACTATATCTGTGTAAATAAAAGATACCAATTGTTTTGTCGACCACTTGCTCTACTAGTATTACCATAAGAGAAGGTTTAGAAAGAAGGTTTCGCGCCAAAAATAAAGTTTAAATCTCAAAATTTTTCACATGAATTTTGTGTCAGTGAAATTGAATATTTACCGAAGTATTTCTAAATGTAAATTTGCAAAATATGTGACGTCACCCTAGGGAGGGGGGGAGTCTCACAAATGTGACCATCTGTGACAAGGACGGGGGAGGGGCAAAAAAATCATGAAATTCGTGTGACGTAATTTATGGATGGCCCCTTATTCCACAACCGTAGACTAACCAGACTAGTAATAGTAACGTATACAATTATTCCTACTAATATAAAAAATCCCCAATCACTTCAGATATTAGTTCGAAAGCTATTCAAATTTCCGTCCGACGAAACTTAAGATTCAGCCGAAAGTTTGCGAACCAAGTTGGTCTCGAGTCCCACGGGCTTTTACTAAATCTGCTTTGACATTTTAATGTGTTTCAAGTGTTGATTATCTTAGAAATCCTCTTCTTTTTTTGACAATCTTACACAAATCAACCTCATCATCATCAGCCTATATACGTCCCACTGCTGGGCACAGGCCTCCTCTCATAGATGAGAGGGATTGGGCAGTAGTCCCCACGCTGGCCCAGAGCGGGTTGGGGACTTCACATACAACTTTGAATTTCTTCGCGGATGTATGCAGGTTTCCTCACGATGTTTTCCTTCACCGAAAAGCTAACGGTAAATATCAAATGGTATTCCGTACATAAGTTCCGAAAAACTCATTGGAACGAGCTGGGATTCGAACCCACGACCGCCGCTTGACAGCCGCATGCTTGAACCACTGGGCTACAAAAGCTTACAAATCAACATAGTCCCAAACTAAGCAAAGCTTGTACTATGGGTACTAAGCGACGATATACATACTTATATAGATATTAATAGATACTTAAATACATAGAAAACATCCAAGAGTCAAGAACAAATATTCGTGCTTATCACACAAATAAATGCCCCGGCCGGGATTCGAACCCGGGACCTCCAGCTTCGTAGGCAGGGTCAGTACCAACTAAGCTAAAGCGGTCGTCAGTTAAGAGTCGTCATTTAAGATTCGTAAATCGCATATTCGCAAACAACTAAAAAGTCCATAGGATAAAACAAACAAATGTACTGCGAAACAAACAAACAAAAACCTATAACTAATACATATTAATACGAGGATTAAATCTATAAAATAAAAACTATTTAGTATTTAGGGCCATTTTGCTTTTTTTTTTGATGCGGCATTGTGCCGAAGACGCAGGCTTATCCGCTTATTCCTCGTTTATCGGATTATATAGAGATTTTCTTTACATTTCCATATATAAATACTACACGCTACAGGAGCGCTCGTGGCCCAGCGGCGCCTGCGTACCGCTTGCGGTATCTAAGGTTAAGCAACGTGGGCAGCGGTCAGGACTTGGATGGGTGACCGCTTTGAGTGGTTACTAACTCAGCGCTCCCGTGCTTTGGAAGGCACGTTAAGCCGTTGATCCCGGTTGCTGTCTATGGCAGCAGTCGTTAAGCCAAGTTGGAGGCCTTCGGGCGGCTTGAGAACTTCTAACAGTCAAGTTGCCCACTCACTTGACAAAGCCTAATCCCAATAAGATCTAGTTTCCCCTCGGAGTTGGAAGTTCAGATGGCAGTCGCTTTCGTAAAAACTAGTACCTACGCCAAATCTTAGGATTAGGTAGCGGACCCCAGGCATCCTTCAGGATGCAACTGTACTGGGATAACGCTAGGAAGATGATGATATAAATACTACACGTACACTTTAACAAATAAATCAGTCATATCACAAACCTTATCAGGCGAGAACTAAAACAACACAACAAACAATCGGTTCGTAGAGCCTCTACGCCGTAGACCCTCTACGCCGTAGCTACACTGGATATTCAATCAGCGAGGCGCGGGTTCGATTCCGGCATTGATTGGCGCGCGATTGGATTGTCTCGGGCTAACTGAATCACGTCCGGCGCTCGGCAATGTCAAGAAAATTGGTGCTGTAATAGAACCAAATGGCATTCACGAAAACTCATAATGGCCGTATACTGGCTGTGTAAAACAGCAATGAGAAAAAAAATACTGCAATAAAACCGAACGGAGTTTTCTCAAAGTCATAATATATCCGCACGGTCCCTCAATATAAGCGTTAAAATGTATTGAATTGAATGACTGTGTATTGGATTGCTTCATAGATGAAAATTGTTATTATGTTTTATTTTTAATTTTATTAATAATGGGATTTGCTTTTGGCTAGCATCTAGCTAGTGAGCAAAGATGAGGCCAACGGTGAAGCGAGCTCACCCAGAAAATACCTATTCACTCGTGCCTTAAATACAGAGGGCGGCAGGGCATGTATTATTTATTTAAGAGGAGGGGTAGGGCAAGCTCTCTTCATACAAACTTTGTGCAGGATTTACTTCGTTTGTGTTTGCATTAAAGTTATGATTTTTGGTCAGTATGCTTATTTTTCTTATAGCTATTTCGTGATGTATTTTTTTTTTTTTAATTTTGAATATTTTTGAAATATTGGAAAATTTTCACATCACGATCTTCGCATATCTAATATTTACAACCAAAAAAAATATTATATTTGTTAGTGCCATAACCGACGAATAAAACGTGCACAAAGTTGTATGGGGAAGGCCTTGCCCTACCCTGCGCCTTAAGAGCCTAAGATGTCCCACTGTTGGGAAAAGGCCTCCCTCTTTCTCTTTCACGAGTACCGATCCCGACCAGTCTTTCACCTCACCAGTTCTTCTCAAAGTCATAGAGTAGTACAGTTAAGTGCAAAAATATGGGTGCATACAACTTGCTCAAAAGTATGTCCCATAGCTTTTATGTCGGTGAAAGAATTTTGACCCTGACTGAAAATTATTTGCGACACTTTTTTTTACAGTCTGTGACTGAGATTTAATTCCCGTGCTTTGGGCACGTAAAGCCGTTGATCCTGGCTGCTGTCTATGACAGCAGTAGTTAAGCCAAGTTGGAGGCCTTCGGGCGGCTTGAGAACTTCTAACAGTCAAGTTGCCCACACACATGACAAAGGGGGGTCGAAGTTGCACCACGTCCGTAGGGAAAGAAGGTACCCACCGCTACCCTACTCGTGACCCCCGTGACCCGTGACCGTGGGTGGTTCTAAAAGTGCAACAAAAACTGGCAAACGTACTGTCTTCTCGAAGATCTCACGGTTCGAAATAAATGTCATACTATAAGTAAATATTAACCCAAACTCTTGATGATTAAATAGTTGAAATTAAAAATAACTTCACTTGTAGTGGGGCGTTCCCTAAGGAGTGCTTGCGTAATGTTCTAAGGAGCGAAAGGGCATATTAACATTATGATATACATATGAGAGTTTCTATGCTTTAACATTACACACTTGCTCAATTATATTTGCTTACGAACGTTTTGAGAGTAAATGTTTGTACAACTTACAGCTAACCGCCAAGGCATAACTTACAAAATGAGAAAAATGACCGAAATAGTACATTACTTAACAAGGGCGGTAAAACAAAGAATGTCTCAGATCGCAGGTATTTGACGCCCGAGCCGAAGGCAAGGGCGATAAATATGCGATCTGAGGCTTTCTTTATTACCGCCCGTGTTAAGTACAAAATTTTATATCACCCCCTGGCCAGGAAGTGAGATTTCCAGCGCGCGAATCGTGCGGTAATTGCCGCTTTATGGCCAGGTGTGACATAAACATTTTTATTTATCGTTTCCCCAATTTTCTTATATCACTAATTTCGCCGTACTTTTCCTTAAACCATGAATTATAAGGCGTTTATAGAATTAAGAACTCCTACAAGCGTTAAGAAGCAAAGTTTTCTAACGAATGAATGTAATTGTCGCGAGCCGTGTCTTTATAATGAAAGAAATCCTTTTTCCTCGAAGGAATGAGGAATTTTACGCCGAAAAATGTTTAGCGGGGACAGATTATGTTTTATTAAGACGGTGTTTTGCTGGTGGTGTTTTTCAAACGATAAAAATTGCGAAAGACTCACAGATAACCCCACACTAGATACCGCATATGAACGATTTAGTTTGATTCAAAAGTCACCAAAGTTAGCGGTAGGTGCGGGCTGCGGGGAGATCGGCAACAGCGCTGTGATTGGCCGTTTCAAAATGCTCGCGACTGTGGCGCGCCTTCGCCGCAAAATGGCGCGCGGGCTAGTGATGAGACACGGTTGTTGATTACCGGTTTTTACCAGCACCCCAATTTATTCTAGGTAAATTATTTTACATGGCGTGTATACTTTATCCATTGAATTGACTATAATAATATCTTCTAGGCATGTTTACAACCTTTACTATTGTATAAAATTTAGATTTGAAACAATTTCATTTTGATTCATGTATATGCGCTGTATATAAATAAATAAAAATCGTTTATTTCAGATCAAATGTTGATCCATACATATTATTCGAAAAAACCTAATTGCAGCCACTCCATCTCTAACCAACTCCGAGATCCCTTATACTTCTTTGAAGTCCAACAGTAGGTCAACTACGTGTCACTAGTCCTAATTGCCCACCAAGACGATTCGAAAAAACCCAATTCCAGTTACTCCATCTCTAACCAACTCCGAGATCCCTTATTCTTCTTCGAAGTCCAGCAGTGGGTGAACTACGTGTCACTAGTCCTAATTGCCCACCAAGACGATACGAAAAAACCCAATTGCAGTTACTCCATCTCTAACCAACTCCGAGATCCCTTATTCTTCTTCGAAGTCCAGCAGTAGGTCAACTACGTGGCACTAGTGCTGATTGCCCACCAACACAATACGAAAAAACCTAATTGCGATGGGTTTATCTCTAAATCCCTTACACTTCTTCGAAATTCAGTATTGGGGCCTTCTCGTGTCACTAGTCCTAATTGCTAAAAGAAATCCACCACCACTAATTATGTTACTACTATATAAACTTCATAATAAAATAAGACAACAACAAAACTACAATGAGAACAAACTAACTAAATATTCTATCCCATACAACTACACTGATCTGTTTAGCGTATAAAGTAAAACGAGATAAAAAACACTACACTATTACCATCTTCCACCTCCTCATACGAACCTCTTATGATTCATATAGTAAAATAATATTGTCTACGTAAATACTGACATTCAATATCAAAAAATAAAACTAATAAATAATGTTTATCAATAGAATTTTAATATTTATTAAAATCATGTGATATATAAAATACGGATGAACAGACATGAAATCGGAACCGAACATCACTGGCACAGCACTAGCCCGCGCACGTGCTGTTAGAAAGAGAAAGTATATTGGCATTTGAGGCGGTTGGAAAGGAACAAGCACACTTCACTACGCCTTATAAACCGGCCCGGCCAGTGTAAAATGATCCCCGCTGGGCAGAATAAAATGTGTATTTGTATTAATTTAAATTACCTATGATATGTAATTCCGCCTTTCTTTAGATTTGTAGTTCGGGAATCGTTCCCACACCACTTTACCGAACAAAAACCCATGCTTACGGTTAGTCGAAACCAACTTTAAGTATTTTTTGTGCCACGTACGTATAGGTCATGAACCTGGACGAGACTGACTGAGCGGCGGGAGGCGGGGCAGTATATTAAGCGCAACTTCGCCCAACTGTGGCGGGAGCGCGTCGCCCAAGAAGCTCTATCTAGTGGTGGTTATCTGTGGAAAGACTCAATCTTTCTTCAATTGATGTTTGTTGATATAAAATTACTTTTTCAATGGTAATGAAACATTTTGTTGGCAATTTAAAAGATTCATCGTTTTTGTTTTTATTTTTTTGATGGCTATAATTTTCGCAACTAATTGAAATTGAATTAAACTTGTTTCAGTTTTAGTTTGTCGGAAAACACAACGGTAATGAAACGTTGCAAATGGTGAGTATACAATTCATACAATTCATACTCGTATTTTAAGGCTATTGCGTCAATATCCACATGTCTGCTTAAATGAAATGTACTTTAGGTTCCCTAATGTAATAAATATTACTGTGTAAGAAAGAAGGCACATTAATCAAAAAGTTGAAATAAAATTTACTGCGGTGGGTGCTGTAGTAAATTTGCTTAGAGTTTAAAAGTAAAAAAAAAACATCATTTTTAATTAACTGAAATTGATATTCCCGTCCGGTTCCACAGGGATGCCGACATCTTGCAGATAAAATTATTACTTTACATTAACGAAGTCAGCGGTCTAACCGCCCTTTGAGAAGAACTTTGCATTAAAAGTTTGTCCTTTTTAAAGGACTTCTATCAAAGCAATATTCAGCATTTATGAATGACAATGAGGATTAAAATTAAAGTGTATTTGCGCCGGAAGACGGCTTTATCTGAAGATGGACCTTCAAAACGTTGAACGAAATAACAATTTTTGCATCACAGTCACTTAATAGTAAATAAGGGTGGATACCTGGATGGCTTGGTATATTTCGTTCTTATTATATATATTTATATTACAACGCAACCCTTTTGTTTTTTTAGGGGTAATATTTTTATGTTGAAGAACGATGCAAATGCAATTTCAAAAACTAAACGCATATTTAAAAAAAATATTAAATAGAAAATTCAGATTACACTTTATAAAGCACATTGGAATTCAGGCCAATAATCGAGAAAATAAACTACTTAGTGTTTAAAAATGTACTCAGTATCAACGCTGTACGTTCAATATTCTCCGAAGACTGCTTTAAAAACATGACCTAACTTCGGGATGGTCTTATCGGCTGGCGAGTTGCCAGCAATCGATGCCTTACACGGGTTTGGGAATGTACTATATATAGTACGGAATCTCTAAGGTGAGTGTACTATATTGAGTACATTGAGCCTTAGTTTATATGACGTAACATAGTGGTGGGAAACTTTATTTTCAGTTTTATTTGAGCCTAACTTTATCGGCGACTTCGTAACAAATCAGTACTTAAATCAGTACCCTTATCATGAGTTTGCATACTTGTTTGATAAGTACATAGTTCATTTGAGATATAAAAATGTAAGTCCGCCGGAGTTACACAAAAATGTATCCAATATCTAAGTGCATTTTACTGTATCTACTTTCTATTTCCTGTTAATACCGTATCTATTTTCTGTTATTTTTTATTTTTTAATGTATTACGTGTGCTATGCCCGCCGTGTGTCACTGATGGTTCCAACGGAAGAACAGCGCTGGTAATTATGCCAGTTACGTTAATATTACCAGACCATTTCGCCAGCTTTATGCTGACTTGGGATTGGGACCATTTCAAGACATATTTTGTACTTGTTTATCTCTTATTTCCTATGTACCTTGTGTTTTATGTGTCGTGAATAAATGTTTTTATGTCACACCTGGCCATAAAGCGGCAATTACCGACCGCTCCGCGCGCTGGAAATCCCACTTCCTGGCCAGGGGGTGACATAAAATTTTGTACTTAACACGGGCGGTAATAAACAAAGCCTCAGATCGCATATTTATCGCCCTTGCCTTCGGCTCGGGCGTCAAATATCTGCGATCTGAGACATTCTTTGTTTTATCGCCCTTGGTAAGTAATGTACTATTCTATTTCTATTTCTATCTTAGTTTATGTTGAGTATAAACACTGTCACTCCAGACATTCAATAAAATGCATGTCACTTAGATTCAAATGCTTCGGAGCGAGTCATGATCTTACATCAATATATACATTTGAGGAAATCGGTTAACTATGGCGAATTCGGCAAAATATACAGTTTCATGGCTCATTAAGGGGAGGTATCCCCAACGCAAATGTCCCGCTCTAACACGCGTGAGTTTATAATTAACCATCCCGCTCTTTACGCAGGCTCTGCGCGCAGTTTTGTAAATATTTAGCTATAGTCATTAAGCCAATCATTCTATCAAAGCAAACCCTGCGAATTTGTCTATAACTATTTACGATCTTTAATTGAGTACAAAAATAAAACGTTAAATATCAGGAATATAGCCGTAGTATTGAAAATACATTTCAAAAAGGGGTAACTTCGCGATTTTTTTCTATCGAGTGAAATTCATCAGGTCATGTAACTGACTGCGATTTTGACTATACAAGATCCTTATGTAACACATATATTTTTTTTAGATTTTAAGACACATTATTCTATGTCTCAGATGGTTTTTAAAAACTTAAAAGTGGTAATACACGGCCTTAAGTATAAGTTAAGTATGATACCGTTAAAAGCCCAAAATCATAAAAAATGGAGTTACAGTACTTACAGTGTTATGCTTCTCAGGTATGGAATGATACTTTAGTAATAATTTTGTATGACATAATAAGCCAACGCTAGAGTTATAATAGTACATTACTGTGGTGAGTACACCGTGGTAAGTACAACATTTTATGTCACCCCCTGGCCAGGAAGTGGGTTTTTTCGCGCGCGGAGCGTGCGATAATGGCCACTTTATGGCCAGGTGTGACATAAATATAATGATGCAACTTGCTAAGGTAAAGGTATTATAGTTGCCATTTAAAAAGTTTTAAATACCTAAATCTCATTCTCAGATTTCATTCATTTTCTACTGACTAGAATAATAGTTTTAAAATGTATATCCAAAAAGATTGTAATTTCCGCAACCTTATCCCAGATAATAGCCCTCGTCACTCCGACTGTGAGAACGACCCGTAAGGGCGTGATTCTGTAATTGCATGTCAAAGGTTTTTCAGAACCCTCATCAGAGAACATGAGGGTTCTGCACGTATTTATAAGGGCTTCAGATAACATTTAGAGAACAGATACGCATTGTTACTGGGTCTTATCACAGAATAATTAAATAGTACATTCATAAGGTTTTCTGTCGTCTTTTGTCGGTTTATTCTGTGGTACAGACTCTTTTTAATCCCTTTGAGAAGAAATTCTCTAAGGGATTGAAAAGAGAGATTCCACTTGTAAATATTAGAATTCATTATGCAATGGGCCGCTGATTGAAATCACAAAACATTTTTGATGAACATATCGTTCCAAAGGTGTGTAAGTGACAGCTTTTGTTATTTGACAGAATTAGACAGGCATAAACCTTTTTCCATCTAACCAATATCGCTTTCATATCCCCAAAATTCCATTCAAATCCAATCAAAAACAAAAACCAACTACCTCTAGTTTTCGATCGCGCGTCGCACACATATGGCGGGCTGACGTACCCCAGTGAAGATTAATTGCCTCCATGGTGGGGTAGGTAACACGGATTTACGTGAGAGATGATGCGCGGAATTGTGGGCAAACATGTTTTGTCGCTGGGAAAATATGTAAGTGTAGGCGATTAGTTACTTTGCATACTTATGTACGTGTTATATTTAGGTACTTAAATACGTTAAAACAACAAAAATATAGCTTAGTATACTCTGTTTTTATCTATAAAGCACCGCTCCTAGTAAAATTTATGGCGTGTTCGTTTGTTTCTAGCATATAAATATTTAATAGCATACTATGTAGGTACTTCATAGATAAAAAAAAACAAAGAATAGTAACTTTCTACTAACCGCCTGAAGTTCCATTATTGACAAACTATTTGTTATGAACATTCTGTTAAAAAGTAGAGTAACGGCTGACAAAATTCACTTTGAGATACTTACGACTATGTCGATTAAATAATTACGCACTGATCAATCTAGCAAGTTGATAAAAACACAAACAACATTTAAAACTATCTTTTGTTAAAATATGTGTCATTCGTGCATAAGGTTCCTCTTTGCCAAAGTTAATAAGGTTGATTTCTAATAAGAAAATAACGCCTCGGTGGTTTAAGAATATTCAGTATAAGTTAGTGTGGATGCGTACAAAGAGAATCCTACAGAAAAAGTCTTCGAAAATCTCTGAAAGTGATGGGAATTATGGTACCCTGACTAAATCGAGAAGTATCTGAAGGCAGATACATTCTTTAGCATGATCGGTATAGCTCAACATTAGTCGTGTAAAGTCGTGTTATTCGACGACCGCTTTAGCTTAGTTGGTAGTGACCCTGCCTACGAAGCTGGAGGTCCCGGGTTCGAATCCCGGCCGGGGCATTTATTTGTGTGATGAGCACGAATATTTGTTCTCGGGTCTTGGATGTTTTCTATGTATTTAAGTATCTATGTATCTATATAAGTATGTATATCGTCGCTTAGTACCCATAGTACAAGCTTTGCTTAGTTTGGGACTAGGTTGATTTGTGTAACATTGTCCACAAATATTTATTTATTTATTTATTTTATTTATATAACACCAATGCATTGGCAGTCCTAGTACTTTTATATCACGAGCGCGAACAAGGGTTGGCCATTGTTGTAGTTGTGACACATACGAGTACGAACACATAGACATCGTGAACTCATAGCTCCTACGCTAACGCAAACATAGACAAAAAGCATGCAAGCAAAACCACCCACCATTGCTCACCCGCGCTTGTGAGATAAAAGCACCCTTATTGATGACGGTCCGGTGAAATATAGGCCGGTGACAAATTATAGATGAAGGACTGGAGGATACGTCATTGTATCTGGCTCCGACACGTGTTTTTGCCCATGCTTACACCTTTTTCACTCTTGTTTGTATTGCTGCCTCTATTTATCCTTACCGACATCTTAATGTGGAAGACACAGGCTGTATACTTACTACACTAACTGTTTTAACTCGTAAATACTTGGTACCTGTATAATCTCGCAGTTAGAAGCACCGAGCACGTACCTGAGAGAAAAGAAATAAAATTTAGCTACAAGGATTTTAGGGCAGCCAATAAAGCAATGGGAAAACAAACGGCAACGTTATTCAGGAAGGTAAAATGCTTTAAACAAAGAAAAAGTCATTCGATTCTGGGGAAAAATACGAAAAACAATGTATGAAATTCTAATATGACTCTTTCAACTCAATGGAAATAATAATTCAATTAATGATATATAATATATATCTCTATAAAAAACGGGTTGCACTCCGGGAGTGCCGTCAGAAGTGAAAATTCAATGACATGATAAAGAAAGTAAATAACAAAGATATTCATATTCAAATTCGAACATAGATACGTAGGCCACACTGAAAGTTTTTAGAAAAACAAAAACTAAACTAACTAGCAAATTATTTATTGTAATTTTGTTTCATGGACTATTTTACGATCAGTGTCATTGATGCGATGATATTTGAACCCGTTTAACTAGTTGTAAATAGTCTTGGGGGGTGTAGCTTCATCATCAAAGGCCAATCGAAAAGTCTTTCATAACTATATTGTTGATTGCAATACAATAGAAAGTCATAAAAAAAATATCGACAAAAATTTCTCACTTTAAATTCATCTTAACGTGAAACAAACAATTTTCAATTTGACGCTAAATGACAAAAACAAACGACAGACGAATGAAATATACTCCATAATGTTGCCAAAGAGTTCCACTTCAAAACGGCATTTTTAGTTTTTTAATGTATGGTTTTCTAAGTAACCATTTCTAAAAACTTTCAGTGTGGCCTACGTATAACATTTACTCTGTAGGTAAAGATGCGCGTGATCCATCTACAACTATTTTGACGTGAACTGTCACCGTATTTAGGGTCAATAAGAACTACTTTTCATGTGAATTTATTTGAAATATGATCTTTACGGAAAACGGACAGTGTGGCTATCCGATATTGGACTTAGTTGAACCGTAAATGTATGCGTAAAAAGCTAAATTTGAAATGAACGGACAAGTGTCGCAACGACACATGCCGCTCACTCTAAATTGGGACTTTTAGTCTTATGATTACGGTTCAATTTGGAGTGCAGTTGTCGTATCGTGGGATTAGCTACGTGACCAGCTGAGTTGACCCCTCCTAACATCGCAATCACGATACTAGTAGGGGTCAACTAGCTGGAATTAGAATCTGAATCTGTCGCGAGTTTTAAAAAAAATTCCCAGCACAAAAGTGCTCAGCGCCGCTAAAGAAGTTTTCACTTCAAAAAATACATTGCTAATTTATTCAGTTTGAGTCATAGGAAGAAATCGTTTAAGATCGGGATCAATGGCGTGTTTGGAGGTCAAGACATAATTTGGGGCGCCGGAACAGACTTTTTTATCAGGCGCTTACCTAACCTAGTTATCGTTCTTCCATACAGACTTCAACTCCCTTAAGGAATTATTTCCGGGATAAAAAGTATCCTATGTCCTTCCCCGGGACTCAAACTAAACGATTGTACCTATTTGAAAACTGGCCAACCTTTTCATTCCGCAACTGTACAAAATATCCTTAAATATAATTTTATCGCCCTAGGACACAAAATTTTCAAACGAACTCAAGCCTAATTACACCCTTTTAAATGTAACTTCTCCCTTTGTGATATTTTTCATAATAAATTTACTAAAATCATCCAGGCAAATTTAGGCCACCCAGGCAATTAAAATCGTCGCTAATATTACGAATTTGAAATTCTGTGTAGATTTCTTTAGTTGTTTAATTTGGGTTTGCCAAGCTTGGATCCGCCTAATTGGGTCATTAACAGATTTAGTTTCGGGTATTTCCTGTGGACATACAAAAAGTTAGGGGCTACAAAGCTTAAATTTGGATTGGACTAGTAACCCGCATAAACAGTGTCTCCGTTTCTACAAATCCATGCGATAAAAATAAAAACATTTAACTTACATGCACATAAGCCGTGACCACTGGAGAGACGACTTTTGTTTTTTTAAGTGTTTATCACCCAATTAGATTTTTGTGGACATTAACCGTTGCTTTTCGGTTAAGAAGAATATCGTCAGGCAACCAGCCTAACTCTTAACAAGATCTAGTCTCCCTACTCTGAGTTCAAAGGCGTGATTGGGGTTTTTCTTTTAATTTTTCTGATCACGCTAGATGTTTTGGGCTGATCATATTTCAAGGCTTAATAACTCCTCAAACCTCATCTACAAAATTTAGTGAAATTAAAAATATATATACTTTCCTGTACCGCGAACAGTTCTAAATTCAAAAACACAAAATTGTACTCTGCCTCTCAGGAGGATAAAGTAACCCGTACTTATTGCGCTCGTGTTACTCGGCGGCTGCATTAAGTCCCCGTGAGCGATGAAGGCGCGTAATGAGCTGCTAGGATTTATTGCGTGCGAGATGGATATTTGTGGTTTAAAGCGTCTTGACTAACGATTTTTTTAACTCCGTGCGTAATGGCCGAAGGGAAAGCCTCAAAACAGCATCGATACATGATAAGCACATCAAATCGCGGTACCGATAGTTCAGTCCGACCTTCAGTCCGAGCATGAAAAACGTTCGGTCGGTGATAGGGCAAAACAAATGCCACTCTTTTGTATTTCCTCTTATAGGA
The DNA here is from genome assembly GCA_951800055.1 of Cenopis cana. Classification (NCBI taxonomy): domain Eukaryota; kingdom Metazoa; phylum Arthropoda; class Insecta; order Lepidoptera; family Tortricidae; genus Cenopis; species Cenopis cana. Next base: position 11,858,210 of record OX637493.1, on the reverse strand, counting down.
ATCGCAATAAGGCTATCTTCCTCTGTCAAAGCGTGTCAGGCCCTTGGTTTATGACGATTTCCGAACACTGGCGAACGTACAATTACATCAATCATCTTAATTATTAATTGACCTTTCATATTAAATAAATACTTTACTTACGGAGCGCTCGTGGCCCAGCGGCGCCTGCGTGCCGCAAGCGTTATGCCAAGTTAAGCAACGTGGGCCGCGGTCAGTACATGGATGGGTGACCGCTTAGAGTGGTTACTTAACTGAGCGCTCCCGTGCTTTGGAAGGCACGTTAAGCCGTTGATCCCGGCTGCTGTATATGGCAGCTGTCGTTAAGCCAAGTTGGAGGCCTTCGGGCGGCTTGAAAACTTCTAACAGTCAAGTTGCCCACTCACTTGACAAAGGGGGGTCGAAGTTGCACCACGTCCGTAGGGAAAGTACCCACCGCTACCCTACACGTGACCCCTGGGTGGTTCTAAAAGTGCAACAAAAACTGGCAACCGTACTGTCTTCTCGAAGATCTCACGGTTCGAAATAAATGCCATACGATAAATAAATAATAATACTTTACCTTGTGGACTTTATTAGTTAATGTTAAATCGATGACTTTGCATACTTATCTATAGATTCTAAAGTGGACCCCGAGCTCATTAGGGTTCAACCGGAAAAACAGCAGAGGTCAACTGAGACGAATCTCAAACATTGTGAATAGTCTAACAAGGACGAATGAGCCCCGACAACCATTAGTATTGCTTACGCGGCTCAACCCTCCCCGTGCTAGTTTTACATTTAGCTTAACGTACGGTTTACGTATTATTAGATTTATGGAAAGGGTTCAGTATCATTATTTTAGGGAGATAAACTACGTTATGACCAGATGAATATTGTATTATTGCAATTGTAACTACTTAATTTAATTTACTAACCTGCATATTTACTTAATGTGAAACCAACTTACTGACTACGGGTGGGCTTAAAACCAGCTTATCGCTGTGCTCAGCTCACACCGATTTTTCCATGTCAATTAGATATAAGATATTACTAACCGATACACCATTGTAATTTAAAGAGAAAAATAAACGCATTTGTATTTGTATGAATATCGCAATGTCTGAATGACAATGCTAAAATAACAGCTGATAATAAGTTCGCATCATGCTGAACTGGGTCTATCTGGGTCATTGTCAGTCGGAAAAACAAAAGTTGTCCATTCGGTGGTCAATAGTTAACGGCTTGTGTGCATGTAAGTTATGTTTTTATTACATGTTTTTATAGACACGGAATTACAGATTATGCGGATTATCAGATCAATCGAAAATTAAGCTGTGTAGCCCTTAACTTTTGACATGTCCACCGAAAAGACGCGCACCTAAATCTGAAAATGACCCATCTACGTCTTGACAACTCCACGAATTTTTTTTTGTTATTTGTAAAACTGAAAATAGTACCGAATGGAACAAAACAGCCAGGCCTTCTCCCAGCAGTGGGACATTCAAATAGGCTAAATGGAAAATAATTTCGTACATAACTTTTTTTTAAACCTAGTGGTACGAGTCGGGGTTGAACCCGCGAGGCGAGACCTGCAGATTGCCTGGTAAGACACGTGCCTTGCAATGTGCAGGTCTCGGAAAGATAAAGTGTTATCTTTACTTACATCGCTTACTTAAAGTCACAGCGGACATATACATGTATGGTAGCCAAGCGGTAGACAAATACTCTCATTTGTATTTCTTACCGCAGCTGTACAGTCGAGCACATAAAAATGTATAGTCATTTCAATGGAGTAAAGTGAAAAAATGTATAAGCATTAGTGAATTTGACTGTACCTTGAGTACTTAAGGCACTGTCTAGGCCTTGGGTACTTGAGTTTAAATACATTGCGCGGTTTACAGCTATTGAACTCGTTATACTTCCGTAAACCGCAGTGTCAATAAAACGTTATGCTCTTACGCTAAGTACTCAACTCAAGTTACGAGCCCTTAGGGCGCGGCGATACAAACTTCCCCCCACTTAAGAGATGATTTTCGGGATAAAAATTATAGTATGTCCTTCCCCGGGACTCAAACTATATTCATAAGTCCATACCAAATTTCATCTAAATCGGTTAAGTGGCTTAAGTGTGAAGAGGTAACAGACGGACAGACCGACAGACACATTTTCGCATTTTTTAATATTAGTTTGGATTATGAGAAAAACTTCGTATTTTTACAATTCGTAACACATTGGTTCATGAAACAAGGAGCGCTCGTGGCCCAGCGGCGCCGGGTACCGCTTGCGGTATCTAAGGTTAAGCAACCTGGGCAGCGGTCAGGACTTGGATGGGTGACCGCTTTGAGTGGTTACTAACTGAGCGCTCCCGTGCTTTGGAAGACACGTTAAGCCGTTGATCCCGGTTGCTGTCTATGGCAGCAGTCGTTAAGCCAAGTTGGAGGCCTTCGGGCGGTTTGAGAACTTCTAACAGTCAAGTTGCCCACTCTCTTGACAAAGCCTAATCCCAATAAGGTCTAGTTTCCCCTCGGGGTTGGAAGGTCAGATAGCAGTCGCTTCCGTAAAAACTAGTGCCTACGCCAAATCTTGGGATTAGGTAGCGGATCCCAGGCATCCTTCAGCATGCAACTGTACTGGGATAACGCTAGGAGGATGTTGATTGGTTCATGAAACAACTCCTAAAAATTCACATGCATTTCCACCGACCTGCAATGCGTTCACCACAAAGTTTAAAAATATTTTCTACGCTTCTGGGTTCATTCCAAAACCGTCTTTAAATCGTTAAAATAAGATGCATATTGAAAAAGCAGCGTTACCAAAATTTCCCCGAGTGGAATAGCATGGAACATGTAACTCGTTAAAAGAAATGGAACAAACAAAAGACAGAAATGTTTTTTTGTAACAAAAATTGTAAATATGTTTTGCCCGCGACTTGGTCCGCGTGGAAGTCATTTATATCGTACCTCCATACAAACTTTCTTTCCCGTCATCCTCTTAGTGGATGATTACCGAGATAATAACCATCCTATGTCCTTCCTCGCCAATTTCATCTAAATTCGTTCAACGGTTTAAGCGTGAAGAGATAACAGAGCTACTTTCGCATCCATACTAATCAATACTAAGTGCCAGTTGCACCAACGTACGAACACAGACCGGTCTTCGTCAAATATGGCGCCGGCAGCTGTCATCCCATAGAAACTTGTCAAACTTTCCATACAATCCGATTTGACGAACACCGCTTACGATTACAGACGGTTTGGTGCAACCCAGCCTAAGTGCCAGTTGCACAAACGTACGAACACAGACCGGTCATCGTCAAATATGGCGCCGGCAGCTGTCATCCCATAGAAACTTGTCAAACTTTCCATACAATCAGATTTGACGAACACCGCTTACGATTACAGACGGTTTGGTGCAACCCAGCCTGAAGTACCAGTTGCACCAACGTACGAACACAGACCGGTCATCGTCAAATATGGCGCCGGCAGCTGTCATCCCATAGAAACTTGTCAAACTTTCCATACAATCAGATTTGACGAACACCGCTTACGATTACGATTACAGACGGTTTGGTCCAACCCAGCCTTATACTTTCAGATGGGAGTACACTCTTTTCTTGAAGGTTTGAAGGTCATATCGATCCGGAAATACCGCAGTTCATTCCACAGTTTGGTTGTGCGAAGCAGAAAATTTCTCGAGAAACGCACATTGTGGACTGCCAACCATATTTAGCATTTTGGACTTTATTACGATAGAAATAGAGACGAAGAGTTGCAAACATCTCCCCAACTGTACTTATGCCGAGGCTAGTCCGAAAACATCCAAGTAATTACATTCATTTCTGCAACTCAACAAAAGCTCGGAACTCAAAAAGCACCCTTTAGTTATTCCAAGTATTCTGAATACGCTGTCTACTTTTAAATTCCTTTCCTTTGGAAAGGAATTCCTCCGTTGAATTGTGCTGATGTACTTGCACTTGTGTGCGTTGCGTATGTGTATTATTGTGTAATGAACAATATGCCAAATGTAATCTTATCTTATATCTTTAAACGAGCAATTATTGTATATTTATTTATTTCGGGGATCTCAGAAACGGCTCTAACGATTTTGATGAAATTTGGTATCTGTGGGTTTTCAGGGGCGAGCAATCGATCTAGCTAGGTCTGATGCCCGGGAAAACGCCGAGCAAAGCTCGGTCGCCCAGATATTGTATTTTATAATAAATAGTGTATGTCAATAATAACTTGTTAGCGATAAGATAAGCGTGCAATTGAATTGCTGTTTTCTTTAACTTCATTTGGTGAGCTAGAAATAATATTTGTAGGTATTGTATTGTCAATAGAAAATAGTGGTTCCTTTTATGATTACCGCGATTTATTACTTCGGATATGTGTATCTTAAATCAAGAGCACATCTTATTTGTGTATAGTAAAATATGTATACACATTGAATACCTCTTTCACAGAATAAGTAATAGTATAACAAATCGCCAACTTACAAACCCAAATTATAATAGGTAAATAACAAATATTGACCACACCAACCGAATGACGAGACGACGCGACCGTCCGGTAGCAATTCGCCACTGAATGTACTTGAGATGAACATTTATTTGCGTGATGATTACGAATATTTTGTTCCTGTGTTTTTGATGTTTTTTTTTATCTACACAAATATATCGTCGCCTAGTAGCCATAGGTACAAGCTTTGTTTACTTTTAGGACTTGATCGATTTGTGTAAGATAGTCCACAAATATATATTTAATTTGTTATTATTAAGTATTTTTATAAAAAAAATCATTACGCCCACGTCCTGATGACATACTGTATACCTACATAGTATTTGTTCTATATTAATATTCAAAAATGCGAAGTTTTTTACTCGCTTCGACGCAATGGATTTATTATCTTCATTGTATACTCAAAACAACCATTTTCCTATAACAATGACGATTAAAATCGAAACCCATTCTACCGCTCGCTGTCCTCATAAATTACTGGAATGAATAGTAACAAACGAGCAATGGATGTCAGACAATGCGATCGGTCAGAACGTAATGAGGCGCTGAGATTTATTAAGGTTTGGGTTAAGTTAAATGGATACTTATTAGTTCAGTCTGTAGTTCGAAAACAAGCCAATGCCCAGGGGCTGTCCTTTAAGATAGAACACAGGAAGGGCCAGAAATACATTTTGTGCTATATAAAGTAAATATATGTACATAGGCTTCTAGAATGGTAAGGAACTTGGTCGTAAATTTTGTTACGGCAAAGTGTAAATGAGATCTTTAGTTAAGGTCCCTGGTCCCTCCTGTTAAAGACACTCAGTACGGTCAATCGGTCATCCTATTTCAGCGATATTCTGTCTAAATTTACGTATGTAATTTACACGGAGTTAGGCATTTCTTCTTTGTTACTATGTAGTACAGCGCGGTAATCACGTAACGTTTTCGACCGTTAGTACGATAGATTTAAATGTCAAATCCCATGCTAAAACTAACATTAAATTATTTACCAACGGTAGTACATATCGTTACGTGATTACCCCGCAGGATTATTGCGACATATTATTCATCAGAGCATTATAATTGTAACAAGCCGTGTTTGGACCTATATGGTTGACTGGTAGAGAATGCCTTGAGGCATTAAGTATGGTATGTATGTATGGATGATTTCATTTATTATCAAAACAAAAAAGTTACATAATATACTATATGAAGCCATTTTATATATTTAAAAATACGTACTTTGTTGTTGTAAAAGAACTGTGTTGCGAGACTTGCCGAGGCAAGTCGGTGGAGATCTTGTTCTGTGGACACCCCTCCGGTACTATTAACTAAAATACGTACTTTGTTGTTGTAAAAGAACTGTGTTGCGAGACTTGCCGAGGCAAGTCGGTGGAGATCTTGTTCTGTGGACACCCCTCCGGTACTATTAACTAAAATACGTACTTTGTTGTTGTAAAAGAACTGTGTTGCGAGACTTGCCGAGGCAAGTCGGTGGAGATCTTGTTCTGTGGACACCCCTCCGGTACTATTAACTAAAATACGTACTTTTTTGTTGTAGAAGAACTGTGTTGCGAGACTTCCATCTTTTTACATGTAATGTTTTTGATGGGATAAAAAACCTTTCAAAAGGTACTTGTAATAGATTCTCCCAAGGCATAAACAAGATAAACGGCCGGAAGCAACGGAACGAGTCTCAACAGCCCGAGCGGAATGGATTGTTTTCTGGCGCGCCATTTTGTAACTAACAATATCCAATTCAATCAATTTGGTTCGTCGGTTTCTCCATTTCTCGTATCAATCGTATTTCAACCCTTTTTGTGTGACATTTACAACATTTCCAAGTAGAGCGAAGTATTTCGGAGAATAATAATGTATAACGCTTCCATTTTTTTCGTAATTTTAAACTTCATAGTGTGGAAAATAGAGGGGGGGGGGGACACACTTTTTACGATTCTAACAGCTAATATCTCATCAACCGCGGTCAAATCTGAAAATCAGCCCCTACTGTTTGCTAGTCTGGGCAGGACAGCGTTTCAAAGTCCCCAAATTTCTCAGTGTAGCGCCTTAACGTACAAAGAAATTGCTTAAAGTTGACGAAATGACAATGGCACCGACTACAAACATTACAATACCTGGTCTACCTCAATATTCAAGAAGAAACACAAAGTCTTAGAGGTATTAAAAGTTAGGCAATATTTTTTTACTTAATAGTGTTCATTTGGTGTCGGTTTTTACTTTTAATTAAAAAAATATTTCACAGTTTTTATTTTATTTATTTATTTAAGAAACAAACAGTCTTTTATAGTTGTAAATAACATTGAAAAGTATAGATATATTATAGACTTACAGTTTCCTTAAATAATATTTTAACGTCATACGTTGTAGTAATGACTATATGAGTACACTCTAAACTAAAATACTAAAAAACATATGAAAATTTTACACAATAATAACAGAGTTGTCTATGCAAAGATGTAAACCTAAAGTACATAGTGAAATAAAAAATTTGAGAGTTATATATATATATGCATCGTTAGTTGTACTGTAAACAGTGCCAAAAAACAAACTTACATTTATGATAAATTTGATACCTACATACAGTTTTATTGCTAGAGTGCATAATGACCATTCCAGTAAGCCCAAACACGGCTAACCTACACTCTTTTATTACGGAGTCTCGTTACCTATTTTCAGCTTCATTTACCAGATCATCATCATCATCATCATATCAGCCGAAAGACGTCCACTGCTGGACATAGGCCTCCCCCAAAGAGTGCCACAATGACCGGTCTTGCGCCACCCGCATCCAGCGGACTCCCGATCAGGGTTTACCAGATCAGGTTGATGGTAATATTACATCAGTACACTTTAATTTGCCTCCATCATAGTCGCTTCATTATCATGATCGAAACATCTTAGCGCCACCCATGAAACAGTAGGAGTTTTGGATGACCATCCTTGGAGTTCTTTATCAGTTCCTGTTCACCAAATACTACTTTCTGAATGAAGATACTCGATTTGTTATTAAAAATACTAAAAACACTATAGGTTTCCCTTGAAATTTTGAGGAGTTCCCTCAATTCATGGACCCCATTAACAGAACTGGCTTCTGGAAACAACGGAACCAACCTTGATGTATATATACAGTAGAATCCGCTTATAACGACTCCGCTTTTAACATTTGACCGTGTTTAACGACTGCTAAATCACCGACGTTAACATTCTCAAAGAAAATCAGTCCGTTTTGTACGACGTCCTGTTAGTGCGACCACAAAGTAAATAGCGGCGGCGCGCGCCGGAGCAGAGAGTCCGCTCAGTACAAAGTGCCATTTTCGCCGCACGCACACAGACGTAACATTTACAGGCATTCTCGGTTGATCTCGGCAATGCTTAGTCGCGACTGTCGCGAGTGCTAGTTGTGCGCGCGTTGATCACTTGACGTCCCCGCCGCTACGTAGGTACTTTGTGTCACGTACGTCAAAATGAATAACCGATATTATTACAGTTGGAATGTATTTTATAGTTTAAATACAACAAAAAACTGTGCCTACACTTTCTTCAAATTTTCAAACGATATTGAAAGGTAAATAAAACGGTTTTCTCATTTTGGTAGTTACAATACCTAGGTAGGTAATTTTTTGAAACTAGCCGCTTTGATAACGACGATCAACCATTACACATTCATCTTATCGTTCGCTGGTAAAACGCCAGTATTTAAGTACTATGGTTTAATTAAGTAGGTACCTAATTAATTAGGTATATTCTTTGTTGGCGCTCTCGACCGCCGCTGGTCACAAGTCACAACTCGCAGTGGGTCACGCATCAATTTATTAGGGTTCCGTACCCGAAAGGTCAAAACGGAACCCTATTGGTGTCGCCCAGATGTCCATCCGTCCGTCCGTCGTCTGTCACAAAATTTGTTCCGAAGAATTTTAAAACTTCTCATTGACCTATGAACTTGAAATTTGGTGACAATGTTCAATATTACGTATATTTTAACAACAAATACTAATATATTGATAAATCATATTTTTGAGGTTGATTCGGAACCCTAAATGTGCGAAGTCCGACTCGCACTTGGCCGGTTTTTTTTATCAAGATACGCTGATTCATATTTAAATGTCATGTTGAAGAATTTTTAATATACCTACTCCTTTTTAAAATTCAGAATCAATACAGAAGCAACCCTGTGAGTCGGGCAAGTTTAGGTATGTATTTTCAAGAACGGCGGGAACGGACCTTCTGTATATTTTTTATTTTGTGGTGCGACGTAATATCGCCGGTCCCTTGACGGTCGCTGTATCCGGATTCTACTGTACTTTGAAACGAAGATTTTTTTTTCAAACCATTTCGTAAACGACCGAGTTCTGAGAAAACAGACTCAATAAAACATACAACCGAATTTAGAACCTCCTCCTTTTTTAAAAGTCGGAAGAAATAATCTTTTATCAAACCGCGCTTCACCCAAACAGAAGGATTAACCTTAAACCGCACAGAATCGAATCTGCCTTCAAATCTACCTCCTTATTGCATCAACTGCGAGGCTACGACGCAAATCGAATCGCGGTGTTGGACAGACGAGATACAGATGCAAATACTGGCCACAGACTTGTAGCGGAATAGACTTTGCATGTAGGTACCGTAATGTCGACTGACAAAGCGTGTTGCGGATTATTTTTGGTATCTTCGTTGACGATATTTGTTGCTGATTAGATATCATGTACGTATTCTTGGATGAAGTGTGTTGTGGATGCTTATTGTTGAAATCTCAGTTGTGAATTTAATTATGTACTTACGGAATTTTTTTAATAAACATAATCTCTTAAAAAACTGTCATATCATATTGTATCTTTATGTTGGATATAATGTACTACATGTTTGAGAGATGTATGTTTAGTTAGATGTCTGTGAGTCTAGTGTACCTATCTGTTTCAGCTTCAGCTGCTGACTGCATGTTATTTTGGCTTCTGCCGACGATTCTAGGTAATTTGCAATTTTTTTCTATGCTATCGGCAATTTGTTGTTATTGAGAGTAAGGGACCTACTTTTATCTTAAGCTGTCAACACAAGTCAGCTTCGGCAACGCACTAGTGATTCTAGTGGAGTTGTACTTAAACCGTAGCCTATGGACGCTTGTCCATAGGCCACGGTGCCCGTTTTCCATCAGGCAGGCCGTAAGCTTGCTTGACACCGTCGTTGTATGAACAAGACGAAATGCATGTCTCAAATTGACCTCAGAAAAACATCGTTCTGTGGAACGGGCTGCAGGCGAAATAAAATCGTAGAAACTTGAAATTGGCCCGAATCTCCACAGAATTGAATCTTGTCTGCGGACGTAACCGCGCCTTATTGGATCAAGGTTGCAACCCAAATTGAATCGTGACATTGAACGGATAAGATGCAAATTCGTGTAAGCGATGCATTGGAGAAATGCTGCTCTGGTTTAGGTTCTAAGTGACGTAGTTACTATACAATATATTTGTTTGAACAGTAGATGTACTGTTTTGGGAAAGGCGAAAAATATATAGTTGTGTTTTAAATGCCAGCTGCATTTTTATAGTACATTACTTAACAAGGGCGGTAAAACAAAGAATGTCTCAGATCGCAGGTATTTGACGCCCGAGCCGAAGGCAAGGGCGATAAATATGCGATCTGAGGCTTTCTTTATTACCGCCCGTGTCAAGTACAAAATTTTATGTCACCCCCTGGCCAGGAAGTGGGATTTCCCGCGCGCGGAGCGTGCGGTAATTGCAGCTTTATGGCCAGGTGTGACAAAAGATATTACCAGGCAAAAAAGATCGTTACCAGTTTTTAGTTATGCACCAGTGAGATGAGATCATGTCTCCACCAACAAACTAATTATATAGTTTGGCGGGTTCTAGGTTTAGCTATAGTGCCATGTTTTAAGTAAAAAGCGTCTTTTTTAATAAAAAAATATACATAAATCTCTTAATTGATAGTATTTAAACTAAACGAAAAAGCTTGTGGCTTAATACGAATCAGGTAGCCTGGGATACATTTTCATACATACAATAATATAACACGTTTTCTCAGAACGGGTAGGACAAAACAAATGAAAATCAATTTCATCAAATTTGGCAATTCATTCACCGGACCATTAGTCGTAACTCTTCAATAACCAATATTCCGCATATCTTTGCGCCTTAAAATATCTACTTTGATTTATATCTGTGCCTAAAACTTACCCGGAACCATTCGTATCTACGATCTCCAAGATCGGCCGGGCATAATTCGCGCCAATGCCATCGTATTCACAAATCACCTATCACATGAGAACCAGTGAAGTCAGACCTCCAGTTTGTGTGGCTTGGGCAGTCTACGGGTGTCGCTTACGTGACGCTTTTTAATTAAGCACGTTTTGTCCGCACGTACTGGTGAACAAATGTTTTTTGAGGGCTTATAATTATTCTTTATCTTCCCTTCATTGCATGACGTATACAAATATATTTTATGTCACACCTGGCCATAAAGTGGCCATTATCGCACGATCCGCGCGCGAAAAAACCCACTTCCTGGCCAGGGGGTGACATAAAATTTTGTACTTACCACGAGCGATAATAAAGAATGGGAACAAATAAAATGATCACCTAAATAACTTTTAATATCATCAAATTTTCGAACCCTAAAATAAGGTTGAACACTCAAAAAAAATTATCGATCAGCAATTCCGAGTCACCAAAAAACTTCTACCTATTTTTGCAGCACTTGCACCTATTTTACTTATTGCGTTCCTATAAATTTATAATCGCATCAAAAAAATTGTCAAGTACCACCAAAAACACTGAACTACCACCTAATCTCATGCACCTTTTTTCATTAGAATTACATCCAAATATTATACACATCGCATGCTACATTTTAGTAAACAGTTACAAATTAATTGTTTTTAGCACTATAAATATTTCAGTCATTTCCAAAATGTTATAAATTAGAAAGTAAAATTCTAAATTAATTTAAAAAGCAACGCGCAATGTGGCTGTGTGAAATAATAACACGTATACTGCTATCTCACTCAATCAAATACAAAGAATTGTCTGAAGCATAAAACCTATTGATATGTCGTTAGAGTGAAAGGTACCTATTGCTGTTTCATTCTAACTACCTATTGCTGATGGTTTACAAACTACAAGAAGTTTTATTATTATTTTTTAATGCGTTGACGTGAGCGCGTTTGATTGAAACCTTTTATTTGAAAATGAGTTTTGTTGATTTATTAAATTGTTAGTTTGTTATGAAAATGGATAAAGGTCCTCAAATGAGTTTACTTTATTAATATAGATAGACTCTCATGGAAAAATTAAAGGAAATTAATAGGTAGAAATAGGTATAGGTAGGTTTAGGTTATGTTAGTTTTGCATCGGCCCGAAGGGCCAAAACAACTCAAAATAGGAGCTCCGCGCCAGCGGAGATCCGTCAATACTGTTTCAATGTCCACTAGTTTGAAATAAAAATAACAATTTTTATTTCAAACTTCAACTTCTTAAAATCATTTAGCGCTGTCTTGCTCGCACGCGGTGCGACGTGCGAGCGAGACGGACCGTATGGAAAACCGCATCAGTGTGCTAGCAATGAGGTTAGACTAGATTGGAACTGCTTTGCGCGTCGGACATTAAAAAACAATTGCCGCGTGAAATTTGGTGATCATCTAGTATTTCTGGGTATCGAAAGAATTATTTGGGTGTAAATAATTTTAATAGGATTACGAGCCCTGTAATATTTGGATGTAAATTATATGAAATTTGGTGTTTGAAATTAGGTGATCATTAAGTATTTTTGGGTAGTGACTAATTTATTTGGTAACAATTTAATTTAATAGGTTATCGACATGTTACTTCTTTGAGTTGCACTTTATATTTAAAGGGCGTTGAAAATTTGGTGCGAATCTAGTATTTTTGGTAATCAATGTAATTTTTTAGAGCATCATTCGGCAACTAATTTGGTGGTTCGTTAAATGCTACCCCATAAAGAATGTCTCAGATCGCACATTTATCGCCCTTGCCTTCGGCTCGGGCGTAAAATACCTGCGATCTGAGACATTCTTTGTTTTATCGCCCTTGGTAAGTAATGTACTATTGAATTTGAAATATGACACGCTGAAATATAAGGTCGTAAATGATATCTATATATATGGCTTCGTATAAACTAAGTGTTTACGCGTGTTCTCCGCGTGAAAAGGTTGTTTTTGAGGGCAATAAAACTTAAAATACCAAAAATTCTGAAAAAGTTAATAAATCTGATGGTTGACAGACCGAAGTGTCAAATACCACACTTCGGTCTGTCAACTCTCAGATTTGATTTATTATCAAACATGCAAATTTTTTCTTATAATTCGCTACGTATCTAAACTATAGGTGACCGCTTTTTCGGGAAGAGAATCAAAATACACATTAGATAAGTGATAACTTCAATTTATAATTTTATGAAGATCCTTTAACAAAAAAAAAACTGACACCAGCTAAACAGAATTTTGATGACAACCATAAAAGAGTTGCTTATTAAAGTGTATGTGTTGCTCTCTTTGGCAGTGAAACGTGAACAATGACACAAAGAGATCGAGAGAAATTGTAAGCATTCTAAATGTGGCGCTTGAGACGAATGGAAGAATCAGTTGGACGGAAAGAGTAACAAATGAGGAGAGAGAGTGAAAGAGTAGAGAACGTTGTTAAACACTATTAACAATAGAAGAGGGAAAATGATTGGACATTTGATACGGCACGACAACTTCTTCAACACCATTTTGGAAGGAAAGATAGAAGGAAGGCGAGGCAGGGGAAGACCAAGGCGCAGTTACATGGACCAAATAAAATAAACATTTGGCGTCGTGTCGTATCAAAAAGGGCTGGCGTACGAGAGGGAAAATACTCCATCGACAAGAAAACGTGGCGGTTCGCGCCGCGATAGGGACCAGAGACCGAGACAGGAGACCGCGACCGCCACTTGGCAGTATGGCATTTGATGATTATGACCTTAATAATGCTGGTAAACGCTAGGAATCCGATTTGTGTTCCGATAATATTTCAAGACTCAACTTCCAAGATTGACACAGATTCTAGATTTTCTGACGATGTTCACACGCGTTACGTAAGCGACACGCGAACTGAATCTCGCCGTCAAGTTGTAGTAGGAGTGAGCGCCGAGGTGAAACCAGTGGTGAATAACACCCGGTTACACCCGGGTATTACCGGCTCCTATCTCGGTATAAATCATGGCGACCTCATCCGGGTTATCCGGAGTTTTAGATAGAATCCGGTTTTGTTTCGGCTTTTTACGAGTTCGGTGAGTTGGTGGTTTTTACGAGTTTGGTAGGGAGTTGAGGAAAGTGCAATTTGGTAGCACGGGACACGTAGCAAGGAAGATGGACGATTTTTGATAAGAGTAATGTTATTATAATGATAAGAGTAAGGCACGACCACAGGATAATTCACAGAGCAAGCGAACAGACTAATTTTTAGATTGGGCTAAAATGCTTTTATAATTGTCCGCTTTCCTATTAAGACTAGAATAACTCTGACCTGTACCTATTATTCCTTGAGCGTCAAAATTTAGTTTCAGTTTATTTTTTCAAATTCGCTTTGACCTTTCAACTGGAAAGCAAAGTTTTTTTAATTACTAAGAAAATTCGTGAAAACACTTTATTCTGGATCTTATTTTCTGAAATATCTTAATAGTAACTAGCGAAGCATAATTGATAGGTACTAATTATTCTGTTTCTTTTTAAAAAAGTAAGTCATCGTTGCTTTTAAAACATTATTTCTTTTCTAAAGTACCGCGATAATGGTCAATAATTAATTATAATCATACAACTTGCTGACCAGTCTACGGACACTAGCAACTCCAGAGGAGCGAGAGCAAGCGCACAGCTGACTCGTTATTGATTTAAGGATTGTATAAACAGTGTAGAAATAGAGGAGACTCTCTACGGCATGCTTGGGAGCTCTAGCAACCTTATCTTATTTTATTATACTGTAACATATAATCTTAAGTATTAAAGAAAATAAATCAATTCTATTCTTATTTAGACGAGGGCCCTTGCGGATGTACTTCAACTGAGAGATCTTTTGTGCACTTGCCTTCTCCTTTATACATACTCAAAGCTGCTCTCTAACATTTCCACAAACCGAATGATGGAGCTCAGCAGGAGTACCTACGCTTCAGCCGTGTAGACTCGGACTAGAATAGATCTACGGTCTCCCCCACCTCTCATTGCTGTGTGTTTACATTGCTTATTTATTATCATTGAAATATTGTACCGTAACGTAACGTAGCACGAAATGTTTGCATGCCTGCATGCAGGCTGGATACATGGAACTTTTAATTTTAGTATATAACACCTGTACCTACTGTATTCCTGCAAATAAACGATTTGATTGATTGTCGTAAAAGGCGACTAAAGGGGGTCATCGGGGCTGTAAGTGCTTAATGCGGCCGCAGCACTTACTTATCAGCCCCATAGAGGGTGGCCCAAGCCAAAAGGCGGAAAAGCGCGAGGGGGGCTCCAGTGCGTTCAGTATGAGATCCCGGAGTCCCCCGCATGAGAGCGCAGATGGCGGTCGCCGTGGAGTTTTTAGTGGCTAGAAATACCACATAACCCAGGCATCCCCCCATGCCTGGGTACCTGGTTCGCAGGTTTTCTCCACGAAAAAAAAAGGAGTAACCTAGTTACGCTGAACTTCGTTGGTTCAGGGTAACTATTGCCAAAGTCATTCATTCTCTGTCTGATCTTACTCACCAACAGGAATATAAGACAACATAACAAATTAGTAAGTGGTGGTTGTGTGGGTGCTGTCTCCAAAAGGTGTACTTCCCTAGTTGGATTACTATGATGTCCTGATATAATGTCCTGCTTTGCGTGTCCTATTAATCCCATTATTTATTTAATTATTCTTTATTACACCAAATACCTTATTTTACAAAAGGTGGAATTATTGCCGTTTGGTATGCTAATTCTACGGCCACACACATCACGAAGAAATTCAAAGTTGTATGTGAAGTCCCCAACACACTCTGGGCCAGCGTGGGGACTTTACTGCCTAATCCCTCTCATCTATGAGAGGAGGCCTGTGCCCAGCAGTGGGACGTATATAGGCTGATGATGACGACACACATCATGAAAACGTGAAAATTCGTGTTGGTGTTTCTCTTTTGTACGAAATTAAATGAAATAATAGAAGAAAAAAAAACATTTCATTTCAACGCAGATTCGTGTTGGTGTCTCTCTTTTTTGTATATGAAAGAGAGACATATAAGTAGATCGACATAAATATAAGCATTAACGCGATGTGCGTGGCCGTAGCATAAGTAGAATTTTATTAAGATGTGACAATTCTTATAGTCATAGCCAGGTTGAATTGACATATTATTTCGTCTATCCAAAAGATGCCTATGTTTCCAATAAGATATTAAACTCTCACATGTGAACAGTGATCTACACAAAGTACTGGTCATAAAACTGAATGATGCTATTAAACTATCCTTTACCGAAACAGAAAAGTCTAATGTATTTTCAGTGCAATATTTTTCTAAAACAGTTTTCGTCTGGACTGTATTCGTTATGACTTCCATGAAATATTTGCACTCGACCAGCCTGCGTCGGCAATCCTCTTTACCATATTGATTCCCGAGCAACCAGTAAGCTAGAAATAGACTCTCATGCCCCCCCAACAAAGTGCAAAATCCTTTGCGCACACAAAAATGGAAGCAAACTGGCAGTGAAAGGCAGCTTCTGGGAGCCACACTTCTAACAGCTGCTGTTCAATTTTAAACCGAAACACTGGTTAGTACGGTTTAAGTTTGAATGGATTGGGGATATTGGATTCGCAGACAGCAGTGCAAATAGAATAGTTTATTTTTTTGTTAGGGCTGTTCCGGCATTGTGTGTCTTATATGTTTTATTCTAAACGTGCATTTTAAACGTTTTCGCTGTTGCATCTTTCTTTAAACAAACATTTTATTGTCGGGTTCTAGAAACGTCTGTCGGACTTGTTTTATTATCTGCTTACAGTGTGAAACAATGTCCGACTTGGATAACAACTTAACTAGCATTCGATATTGTTGCTGAGAGTTTATAACGCTTGTACTTTTTTATTGTTATCCTAGTAAAATGATTAGTGCAATGTTAATGTGCCTGTTACGTAAAACTGTATTGTAATGGATCAAAATATAAAGTTTACAAAATTTTCATTGTATAAAGTCGGTAGACGGTAATTTTTTAAGAGTTAAATTAGTTGAACTGTGTGCGATTCGATTGGCTGTCGATGTTTTTTGCGATTGGTGGATTTAATGTGTTGAAGTAATTGAAGTACATATTTTGATTGGTGTAATAAAAATGTTTTGCAAATCATAATAGTACATTACTTAACAAGGGCGGTAAAACAAAGATTGTCTCAGATCGCAGGTATTTGACGACCGAGCCGAAGGCAAGGGCGATAAATATGCGATTTGAGGCTTTCTTTATTACCGCCCGTGTTAAGTACAAATTTTTATGTCACCCCCTGGCCTGGCCAGGAAGTGGGATTTCCCGCGCGCGGATCGTGCGGTAATTGCTGCTTTATGGCCAGGTGTGACATAAATATCTATTGAAATATAGTAAACGGGTCACTCACGTCTTTATCGTCGAATATCGCTCGACATGTTTCCCGTTTCCATGTGACCTGTTTATTTATATTTTCACTTCTCATGCTCGTTAAGTCGCTGCGCTGCGCTGCGCCCCCGTGCGGTAGCCCGCGCGAACATCGAACGAGGTTAACGACCTCACGAGTGTAAATGTGATGACATAACCTTATTTAAATTATTTGTTAATTTCCTCGCAACTAAAGTGAAATGTAGAGTGTATAACTCGTCCATAAAACCCATTTTACACTCGATTTTATATCCACCCTCACTCGCAAGCTCGCTCGGATGGATAAACATCACGTGTGGTGGTGCATTTTATGCACTTGTTGTACAATCTACTATTCAATATGTCTGAGACTCACGGAAATTTTCTATTCATAAATATCTATTCATATTTTTCCTAGGGGCTCAATGTACTACAGGTAAATTACTTTCGAGACGTTTTTGTATTTGTAGTAGTATTTATATATTTACAGGGATTCTATATTTAAATTTAAAATTTTGTCCATACACAACTACAAATCGCATCGTCCCGCTACCGCGCATCCCGCGCCAGTCAGGAAGCGCTCATTTAAATGTAAGGGCACAGTAAAAAGTAGTACCGAGTTGACTGACAGTTGATACTGACATTTGACAGTTTTCTCATATCGTACCGCCTCCACAGCTGCGCTGGACAGGAACCGGTGTTGTAATATCATCCGTTCCAGATGCAACCCTGATGCTGACCACGATCCTCAGATATGAGGGACCGACCAGAGAGAGAGAACCCACGCCGACAAATCAAGAAGTCGCCTAAAGTATAATCATTTATTTACAACAAGTTTCAAAAGAGATTGCATTAAATACAAATGATGATTATGATGATGAGAAGTAAACCTGTTATATACAAATGATGGTGATGATTAAGATGGTTTAAGAAGATAAATAAACGTCTTTAGCTCAAATCGCCACTCCAATCTCACTCCAGTAATTGCCCATCCTCACTGGACCTCTTCTGAGTTATGGTACTTTGGTTCATTTTAAACTCGTCTAATATTCATAACCGTGGAATTTTCCTTATCTCGAGATTTATTGGTACCGAGTTGTTTACTTCAAAGCGCGAGATTATTGAAGAAATTGTTAAACCGAGGGAATGTATTTTATTTACTGAAGAATTTGGCTATTGTCAGCCAAACATTCTGACCCACTTTGTAAAACCGATGTTGTTTTACAAAAGTGGGTCAGCAATTTCTGGCAATTGATTGGGCATGGCAGCTATTTCTAAAATTCATCTGTGTTTTAACAGACATGTGTGTTTATGATTAATCTTATACTGAATTCCTCTCCAGTCTATCGAGAGCTGTAAACATATCCTAAAAGGCGCAATACACAAAAACCCACATATTATTATAAATCTACTTTAAGGCACATAAAGACTCGCATAAAAGTTTCACTACATTGCGCGGTTTTATAGATCGAATGAACAAGATAAACCTTCATGAAGGGCAGTGTAATGAAATTGCTCGTTTAGATATGAATTAAAAATTACAAGTAGTCTCACACGCTTTTCTCAACACAGAGCGTTCTCGGGAGCTGTGGCGACCTTCCTCAACGCCAGGAACACAACACCACATATGTAAAGAGAAAGTGGTGTTATACTATGGCTGCCGTTTTCTGTAAGGTGCTGGATGTACTTCCCAAGTCGGGCTGCTTCAAACATGAGCGGATAACATCCCGAAATACCCTACCGCTCTGACCTATCTTGTCGTCAGAGGGACCTGACTTTGGCGTCGGACTTTTCGAGGGTCGAGGTACACTTCGTGTTATTGCGCCAGCAGTTGCATTGAACCTATGAAGGATTGGCATCGCGTACGCGACTCCTTTAGGAGTTGCGGGCATCTATATACCGCGGTCTCACTTATTAGTAGGTGGACCGTACGCTTGTTTGCCACCGTCGTCGTATAAGGGTCGGTGTCCACCAAACGGCTCGCATCGACTCGCATCGGATCGGATCGGAAAGAATACGAACGAATGCGTCGACATCCGATCGCGTCCGTACGGCTCCGTACGGCCGCTTGCGAACGTAGGTATTCGTCTACGCCTAGTCAAATAGTTTAATTACTATCGTGTACTACTACTACGTATGCTTTTGTATGTACTATGATAGAATATCGTTTAAAAATTGTAACATCCGTTCCGATCCGATCCGATGCGATCCGTTTGGTGGAAACCGACCCTAAAAAAGTTTTGATACTTTTACCTGAATAATCCCGCAGTTAGGAGCACAGAGCACGTACCTGCGAGAAAAGAAACGGAATTAGCTTCGAGAATTTTAGAGCAGTCAATCGGGGAAAAAATGGGAATTTATTTAGGAGGAATTTAATTTGATTTCGAAAGGAGTCTGCAGCGGGTTTACCCCTCTACCATGTTATTAACATTTGGATAATTTAGTCATATAACTGTCTATACATGTATACGCATGTGGCGTGTAGCTACACATTGCCGGGCCGCCGGCCACGCAGCTTACGTATACGTTTCCAAAGGCGACTACCTGACTTGGCGGGGCGGGATCGATATGTGACATTTTCTTCTTTGACGTAAACTTACTGACGTCGCAAAGATTTTCACTTGACGGAATACTGTCAGTATTACTTTTGCGCAGTAGTAATGTCATGCGCAGAAGCGGACCAGTACTGCCTTCGCATCTCCCCGCTACCGCACATCCCGCGCCAGTCAGGAAGCACTCATTTAAATGTAGGGGCGTTGTAAAAAATGGTATCGCGTCGACTGACAACTGACACTGACATTTGACACTTTTCTCACTGCCTCCGCACTGCCTCCGCACCGACAAATCAGGAAAAACTGTCAAATGTCAGTGCCAACTGACAGTCAACTCAGTACCACTTTTTACTACGCCCTTCCATTTAAATGATTGCTTCCTGACTGGCGCGGGATGCGCGGAAGCGGGACGGTGCGAAGGTAGTACTGGTCCGCTTCTGCGCATAATATTACTACTGCCAAATGTAATACTGACAGTATTCTGTCAAGTGGGAACCTTTGCGACGTCAGTAAGTTTACGTCAAAGAAGAAAATGACACATATCGATCCCGCCCCGCCAAGTCAGTAAGTCGCCTTAGTCTATTTATTTTCTATTATGTACTTGATTTGTTTAATAAAGTATTTTATTACTTACTTACTGAGTCTATTTATTCAACTGTATATCATGATCCTGAAATACTTTATGAATTGGCAAAAAGAAAAATTATACAAAATTTAAGCTGGTGGGACTTCACCTGTACGTGCTATATAAATAAACATATACTTTATCACAGGTCAGTACTGGTATTATGCTGTACAGAAGTTATATAGCCTTGTGGAATGTAGTGGCGAACTCTCGGGTGGGTAATTAATCTTAAAGTTGGGGGTGTAATTCTAGCCATGTCCGGGTTACACTACGATAGCCTAGACCCGGATATGAGCTCGATTTGGGTCATTCCGAATCGATATGAAGTTTTAAACACCGTAAACCGGGGTTATTTTAGGAAAAAACGGGGCTACTTTGATTGATTTAGAACATATTACTATTTCTAGTTTGAGTCAGTTTAGTAAATAGTTAGGAAATTTACGAAGGTACCACTGGCCCCAGGTTAACAAGATAAAAACTAAAACATGGCATAAAAACAGTAGCTCTAGTATAAGTTTTTTCGAAACATTAACTAATTCGAATGCGTTTGCGTTTTGTCTCAAAATGTATGGAAACGCTCTCACCGAGTTTGAAATACGCGCGTTCATCGGTTAGCAACAAATGTTATACTTGCTGTTTTAGTTTCCACTAGTGACTACCAGAGGCGCTGTTGACGTTTTCATACCACTTTCATACATTTTGAAACAAAACGCAAACGCGTTCGAATTAGTTAATGTTTCGAAAAAACTTATACTAGAGCTACTGGATTCATAAAGTCGCCTCTTTATAAAAAAAGTAACCTTGGGTATCCGTAGCGGACTAAGAAACAGCCAACAGCAAAAGTCGATGATTATTTTAGTACCCTGTCACTTTTATTACTTTGACAAATCCCAACTGTCGCAGTATTGTAACATTAGTGCGACAACGTACTAAATTAGTACCAAATTGATCGTCTACTTGGCCACTGAAATTATGCAATGAACGCCATTCATGGCATGTTTTGTTGATGTTTATTTGTTATTATGTGGGTCATGAATAAATATTTTTCTATTTCTACTTTCGCTATTGACTGTGTAAGTGTAAAATAAATCCACAATCTCAAAAAAACAGATTTCCCGTCACATCCAGCATTAACGTGACACAAGCCTAAAACAGACGTGGATTTCATTCGTTATTTGCCAGTCGAGTCACGTTAGGAGAATAAATAATTGCAAAATTTCGACAGAAAACGGAGAAAAGTATCTGTGACTCATTTTTTCTTTGAAGGTGATACGGGGTGATGGTTAAGTGGTCTGTAATAGCTTGGTAGCCTAGTGGTGCGCCCGGAGGACGTAATCACAGCTTACGACGTCCAACTCAGACACGACGCGTACATTTAGGCAATGCCGCCGGCGGAGACGTCTACCGCGCGATCACGTCAACACAGATATATAGTCCCTATTCGAACCTCCGACACGACCACGCGGGCGGTTTAAACACAGGCATACTCAGAGTTTGCGCTCCAGTGAGATTGGTTGAGCGGCTTTAACCAAATCTGAGGTGCGAGTGGAATCGAGCTACTGGGAGCTTTGTCGCTGGTTCAGTTTTTGTACACCTGAAAACGTAGAGTCAAGTGAAACCATTGTGTATTTTAACTCCAATGTAGATTACTTTTATCTCCCGAGCGCGGGAGAGCCATGGTTGTGTGTTGAGCTATACATGCACATTGTCTATGTGTGCGTCAGCGTAGGAGCTATGAGTTCACGTTGTCTATGTGTTCGTATGTGTCACAAATTAACGTAAACAATTTGACTTTGAATAGAGTTTTGAGTTTTCCGGATTGAAGGCAATATTATAGCCCCATCTAACCGTATCATAACGAGTACCTACCGAACCGGTTCGAACCAGTCTACATTAAAGGAATCCATACAAAGGCATTTCGCGCGAACGTTACTAAACCCCTTTTTAGTTCAACGACAACTTCACAAAACGTCCAGCATTCATTAAGACCGCACGCCGTTTTCGCCTTTCTTGTTCTTAGTCTAAATTTTCCTTAAGGTAGGAAATGCCGTGAGGTTGCTCGAGACATAAGACTGTAAGGTACTAGTGAATTCGGTTGGAGAATAAAATAAATTGCTCGCATTCCGTCACATGGACGTGTGCGTAATTGAAAAATAAACCTTCGGAGGCTTCGGATCAAATATTCAGTGATAGTCAAAATGAGCGTGAAAAAGTAAACGTTTTGCTCAATGGTGGTGAAAGGCGGAATTCACTAAGCAGATACTGTCAGTCAAATAGTCCAGTTACGCCATCATTTTGCTTGATGCGGTTCATTTGTTTTTTATCCAACTCGCATATCCACATAAGTATTTCGAGCGCTCATTGTGACACGTTCAAGCAATGAAAACCACTGACTGCCAATTGGCGGAATTAATTCGTGTATAAGCGGATTTTGGCATAGTTGTAGAAAAGATGTCCAAAGGCAATTTCCTGACTTGGCGGGGTGGGTGGTATCGATATGTGACATTTTCTTCTTTGACGTAAATTTACTGACGGCGCAAAGATTCTCACTTGACGGAATACTGTCAGTATTACTTTTGCGCAGTAGTAATATCATGCGCAGAAGCGGAGCAGTACCGCCTTCGCATCGTCCCACTACCGCGCATCCCGCGCCAATCAGGAAGCACTCATTTAAATATAGGGGCGCAGTAAAAAATAGTACCGAGTCGACTGACAGCTGACAGTAACATTTGACACTTTTCTCATTTCGTACTGCCTCCGCACCGACGAATCAGGAAGTCGCCTAAGGATTAATTCTGCGAACCAACCCAGATACCGCCGCATACCGGGTAAAGTCAGTCCGACCCATGTCCAGCCTAGCCGAGTTTCTTACTGGACCCTTCTCCGCTAGGCTGGGTCACACCTCAGATTCGGTTAAAACCGCTCAACCAATCTCACTGGAACGCGAACTCTTAGGGTCCGTGTCTACCAAACGGCTCGCATCGGATCGGATACGTCGACAGGCGAACGGAGCTGATCGCTCGTCGCAGCTGCTGTGCGCGGCTTGGTAATATAGACTTTATGTCACACCTGGCCATAAAGCGGCAATTACCGCACGCTCCGCGCGCGGGAAATCCCACTTCCTGGCCAGGGGGTGACATAAAACTTTGTACTTAACACGGGCGGTAATAAAGAAAGCCTCAGATCGCATATTTATCGCCCTTGCCTTCGGCTCGGGCGTCAACTACCTGCGATCTGAGACATTCTTTGTTTTACCGCCCTTGTTAAGTAATGTACTATTAAATACGAATGTACTATGATTGAATATCGTTCAAAAATTGTAAAATTCATTCCGATCCGATCCGATGCGATCCGTTTGGTGGAAACCGACCCTTAGAGTACCTATTCCAGTGTTTAAACAACCCGCGTGATCATGTCAGAGGTTTCCCTTGGTCACTCTCCAACCGCGCACTCTTAGACCTTTATTGAATCAGGCAAATACTCGTAAAGCCACAGTCAGGTTAAAAAAAAAACGACGTCTACTGAGTGAAGGAAGGAAGCTACGGTAGCCCAGTGGTTCAAGCGTGCGGCTGTCAAGCGGCGGTCGTGGGTTCGAATCCCAGCTCGTACCAATGAGTTATTCGGAACTTATGTACGGAATATCATTTGATATTTACCGTTAGCTTTTCGGTGAAGGAAAACATCGTGAGGAAACCTGCATACATCCGCGAAGAAATTCAAAGTTGCATGTGAAGTCCCCAACCCGCTCTGGGCCAGCGTGGGGACTACTGCCCAATCCCTCTCATCTATGAGAGGAGGCCTGTGCCCAGCAGTGGGACGTAGATAGGCTGATGATGATGACTGAGTGTACGCACACAAACGAAATTGTTATAAACCCATCTCATAGGTATGTGACAAATACATTGTTGTATGCAAACCATTCGCATACTAACAATTCTATAGTCCAACAGAGTTAAACAATAGCCTCACAAACTGCACGATCACAGTCCGACAACGTCGGAACTAAATAGACGATATTCAACTACCAACTTGGACAGACGACATGGACAATAGACCAACCATTATTGTAAGGAATTGGATATCGACTCTTATCTTAACCAGGACCCCTAAAGCAATTCGAACCTTAACACAAGCGTCTAAAGTTGAATTTACTTGTTTAAATCGAGTCCGTTTACAAAATAAATACAGAATTGAAATTTCGGGACGTAATTTGGGACATTTGTTGAAGGGTGTCAAAGTTTTATCGAGAGGTGAAATTATTTAATTAACGCTTTAGTTTTGAATATAAAATGTAATTTAAAATAATTGAATTAGACAGGTGCCTTAACAAAACTTAATTATTATTGTTATTATTATTTTTATTCAGTATAGGTTTGCGCTTGACCACAAATCACCTGAAGGTAAGCGATATTGCGGTCTAGGATGGAACGCGCTTACCTAGCAAATACCGATTCACTCTCGCCTTGAAGACCGAAAGGTTGTAGTTTACAGGGAACAAGGAATCCGGCAAGGAGTTCCACAGCTTGTCTGCCTGACTTAATTAATGAAATATAATTTTATATTTAACAATATCTTTTCTACAACACTTCACTACAAGGTCTAGTTTTCCCTCTAGGTTAGAAGGGCAAGTCGCAAAACTAAGACCAACCCAACTTGTCGTCACAAAGGTAAATTCCATCCACAGTGTGTCAAGAATGTCCGACAAGAATGTTTGAGAGACACGGACATTCTTGTATCAGTTAAACATGAGTTTAAGTGGTTGGGCACTTTGACATGTTGTCTCCAGTTTAATAGAGCCATAATCTAGTTTCTGAGATAGCTACAGCAAAATGGCAAACCATAAGCTGTGGTGTATTACCATCAGGCAGGCCGTTTGCTTGTATGCATTAAAAAATACTTTTCACATCACCTATTCGGATAAGGGCTTTTTCTTCCCTGCTAGGAGGGATCAAAATGGCACTTTTCTTCCCTGATAGAAGGGATCAAAGTGGCACTTTTCTGTAACGAGTAATAATTTAATGAGTTATTGTATCGATTTTGATAAAATAAATGCACAACTATTGTTATTTCAGATCTTTCATTATCCTCCATAGGTGATGTGAAAAGCAGTATGTGTCACATGGAAGCAAAACTATTTCCACCTTGGGCGTTAATTCTTGAATCCCTCACTACACTCAGGATTCTATTTTAGAATCCCTCGCTCCGCTCAGGATTCTATTATATAATCCTTCGCTTCGTTCAGGATTCAATTTACGCCCACGCCGTAAATATGTAATTTTGCTCCCTTGTGACACAATCTACTATTGTTAAATTTTTTTAAAACTTTAGTAGGTATATACAGTCAGCAAAGAAAGTCCTCTACCACTTTTGGACATTAACGTGCACATACACGTGCACGTGCACGACAATAGGGTATTAAACTAAGGTAAAAATAAATTATTTTTTACTTGACTAATAAAAGATCTAACGAAAATACTCGAAAAACATCAATTATTAATTTATTTTAGCTAATTGAAAGACTTTATAAGCATAAAGATTTAAAAAGGACGCTGATTTGAACAAACCAATTCACACTGTCTTAGTGACGTCACTAAGACAGTATTTCCCTACAAACTTCATATTAACAAATCGTTTTTGACATTTAATATAAAGTTGCTGATTTGACTATGAGTTTAATACCGTATAGAGTCGAAAAGTGGTAGACCAAAAGGTCGACTGTACTTAACTATGTAGCGGTTCATAAAATACATCTTTCAATATTTTTTCATTTGTATTAGTATTTCTAGTTTTCGAATATAGTTTATATAGGTACTGCAGCATGTTTGTATTGCATGTGGCTTACAGACGATAGGCACACAGATATGTATCACGAAATTAAAAAGGGGAACAAATAAAATGATCACCTAAATAACTTTTGATATCATCAAATTTTCGAACCCTAAAATAAGGTTGAACACTCAAAAAAATTTATCGATCAGCAATTCCGAGTCACCAAAAAAATTCTACCTATTTTTGCAGCACTTGCACCTATTTTACTTATTGCGTTCCTATAAATTTATAATCGCATCAAAAAAATTGTCAAGTACCACCAAAAACACTAAACTACCACCTAATCTCATGCACATTTTTTCATTAGAATTACATCCAAATATTATACACATCGCATGCTACATTTTAGTAAACAGTTACAAATTAATTGTTTTAGCACTATAAATATTTTAGTCATTTCCAAAATGTTATAAATTAGAAAGTAAAATTCTAAATTAATTTAAAAAGCACGGGCAATGTGGCTGTGTGAAATAATAACACGTATACTGCTATCTCACTCAATCAAATACAAAGAATTGTCTGAAGCATAAAACCTATTGATATGTCGTTAGAGTGAAAGGTACCTATTGCTGTTTCATTCTAACTACCTATTGCTGATGGTTTACAAACTGCAAGAAGTTTTATTATTAATTTTTTAATGCGTTGACGTGAGCGCGTTTGATTGAAAACTTTTATTTGAAAATGAGTTTTGTTGATTTATTAAATTGTTAGTTTGTTATGAAAATGGATAAAGGTCCTCAAATCCTGTACTTTATTAATTTAGATAGACTTTCATGGAAAAATTAAAGGAAGTTAATAGGTAGAAATAAGTATAGGTAGGTTTAGGTTATGTTAGTTTTGCATCGGCCCGAAGGGCCAAAACAACTCAAAATAGGAGCTCCGCGCCAGCGGAGATCCGTCAATACTGTTCCAATGTCCACTAGTTTGAAATAAAAATAGATGTCATAGAAAAATACTACTACCTAGGCAAATTATAGATATACTATATTAGAGTAGAGGCAAAAACATCTGAGAACAAATAGCTGTATGCGACCAGTAAGGAAAGCACTGTTGAAAATATATTAAATTAAATTGTTATGTAAGTGTCTCATTAAAGTTACAGAAATTTTGAAGCTTCTATAAAATAAAATCATTTAGCGCTGTCTTGCTCGCACGCGGTGCGTCGTGCGAGCGAGACGGACCGTATGGAAAACCGCATCAGTGTGCTAGCAATGAGGTTAGACTAGATTGGAACTGCTTTGCGCGTCGGGCGTTAAAAAAACAATTGCCGCGTGAAATTTGGTGATCATGTAGTATTTCTGGGTATCGAAAGAATTAAATGGGTGTAAATAATTTTAATAGGATTACGAGCGCTGTAATATTTGGATGTAAATTATATGAAATTTGGTGTTGGAAATTAGGTGATCATTAAGTATTTTTGGGTAGTGACTAATTTATTTGGCAACAATTTAATTGAATAGGTTATCGACTTGTTACTTCTTTGAGTTGCACTTTATATTTAAAAGGAGTTGAAAATTTGGTGCGAATTTAGTATTTTTGGTAATCAATGTAATTTTTTAGAGCATCATTCGGCAACTAATTTGGTGGTTCGTTAAATGCTACCCATTAAAAAGTGCCAAAGAGGTCCTCGAGCTCCCATAGAATACAGACATGGGAAAGCGCTAAAATGATTTATCGATACGTGATTCACCATTGCTAGACTAGAGGTACCAAAAATCATAACTTTAATGCAAACACAAACGAAGTAAATCCTGCACAAACTTTGTATGGAGAGAGCTTGCCCTACCCCTCCTCTTAAGCGTGGCGTACGGGATAGAGTTAAAACTCCTGAGGCGCAAAAATTATGAATTTATTCAGCGACTGAAAAGTACAGAGAGGAGGGGGGGGGGGGGGGGTCACTGAACGGAATATTTGTATGGTACTTGGGCACAAACGTTACGTTAGATGCAAATTGAAAAAATCGTATTAACCCATAAACATTCTTGCTACGTTTTTTTGACGGATACTTCATCTTATTCCAACTCAAGCGTATGTTACGGAATATTCACCACTCAACAAAGGAATACTTCGCAAGTATTTTCAATTACAAACGTTCCGTTTGTTTGAATGATAAAATATGGCTCGGACGTCGTTCGCAGGGATGTCGGCGGCAAGCGGACCCATTCTAGCGTGGCTCACAGAGTATAATGATCAGAGGGATCTTTTGGGGGAAAGCGGCGACGTTTTTGCCCATAAGCACACCTTTTACTTTTTCTTATATTTTCCAATACCGTACAACACGTACTACACTACGTACTACATAAAAAATGTACGTAAAACGCGACTCAGTGAAATAAATAAAAACTGTATACGTTTTCTTTGCCGAAATGAGAGAAAAGGAGAAGGTTCACTTTTGAATGAAAACTCCCTTGTGTCAAAGCGATAACGTTTGTTTGAGATTGTGTGCAATTGCACAATTATGCAGGAAAATTCCCAAATTCGGTTCATCTCTTTTTCAACCCAATCATTCCTTTCCTGTGCCCATGTCCGCCTTCCAACTGAACCTACTCGTAATCCCAATATTTAGATAAGAAACTAGTTTTCTAACGCTGCTGTTTTTTATATAACAACGGTGGCAAATAATCGTAGGGTTTACCTGATGGTAAGCGGATACCGCAGCGTATATAGACGTTCGCAACTCCAAGGGAGAACATTTATAAAATTTGAGGATTAACCTGTGTTGACAGAAGAATGATAAAATACGGCAGTGCTTGTATCAGCGCAATCTAAAGTATACTCGTTCTTTTATCCGACCTTCGATTTATCCTGGCTGGACGCGACAAAGCGATATGAGTGGTTGGAGTGTAGACTGGGGCTAAATAATGAACTGTCAAACAAATAATTGGTTTAGCAACACTACCTCACACGTCACATTTCCATATAAATATGACGTAAAATGCATAGTGTTGCCAAATTATAACTGTTTGACAGTTGGTTTGCTTGGAAGAGTCAACGTAGCCAGACTATATACCAAGATTGCGTTTATCGCTTAGTCTATTCTATTTTTAAAAAAGGCTTTCCATCAAATTGACTATACCAAGATTGCGTTTATCGCTTAGTCTATTCTATTTTTAAAAAAGGCTTTCCATCAAATTTCCCTCAATCTAATACGCTAACAAAACAAAATGTAAAACAAGGAACAATATTATTTAAAATGAACATCACATTCAAAGCGGCACTACATCTGTCACGCGAACTATTAAAGTTTTAATTTCTTCACGTCTTAAATGTCACCACTAATATCCCCCAACGGCGCACTCGATCATCACCGAGCGGTTTGTTAGTAAAGTGTCACCGCTGTTTAAATGATTGAGCTGGCGTTGGTCACAGATTAAAGAGTGAATTTATTGGGCAATTCGTATAGATGCTTTCGATAGTTCCATGGTAGCATGTTTGAACAGTCATTAATCAAAGCTAAATAATAGTTTCCTTCATTGTAGCGCTGATATTTACAGGCCCAGGAAATGTACACACTAAAGTACTTCAAAGCGATAAATTGTAGAATCATGGTTATAAACTGTCATTGATTTTTTAAGACACTTATATAACAGGTTACTATATATACCTTATATTTATTGTTTTGTATTGTTTGCCGGTTGACATTGTATGTAATTGTTTCTATTTGTTTTGACAGTGGTCCTGTTACTTCAATTATGTTAAATACAATTTTTATTTTTTTATTGTCTTCCTTTTTTTTGCTAATTTATTGTATTATTTTACCTATTGTATGTTATGTATTTTGACTACTGTAACCTGACATTGTAAATGAATATGAATATAAGAATCAGAATCAATTATTTATTCGTGACAATACACAACACACACACAGCAAAAAGAAAGAAAAACAAATAAAAACAGTAAAACTTGGTAGGTATGGTACCTATGGTGGTAATATACTAACTAGTACAACAGTTATAAGTAAAAGGTGCAACAATTGTACCATCTATTGATAAAATGTAATAAATAAATAATAAATAAATAAATATTTGTGGACAATCTTACACAAATCAACCTAGTCCCAAACTAAGCAAAGCTTGTACTATGGGTACTAAGCGACGATATACATGCATACTTATATAGATAAATAAATACTTAAATACATAGAAAACATCCAAGACCCAAGAACAAATATTCGTGCTCATCACACAAATAAATGCCCCGGCCGGGATTCGAACCCGGGACCTCCAGCTTCGTAGGCAGGGCCACTACCAACTAAGCTAAAGCGGTCGTCAAAATCTATCCATGTATAATAAAAAAGCGCAAAAATAAAATCGACTCTCCCAGTCTAATCGTAGCTATAAGCGCCGATTAAAAATATGAATTATCATAGTACCTGTTTTTCAACTTCATCAATTATTGTGTATAAAAGCATTTACAGTGTTCTTGGGTTCAATATTTTGAACATTTACCCAAAATATTGAACCCAAGAACACTGTAAATGCTTTTAATTTACAGTGTTCTTGGGTTCAATATTTTGGGTAAATGTTTCAGTAACGTCAGAAAGGTCGATAGTGCAGATAGATATCGAAAACTAGCAAGGTTAAGCATGAAGTTGACGATATGCAAGATAAAATGACGAATTTGACAGTCCGAATGAAGAATGAAGTGATTTAAAGGAAACGTTTTATATTGATCCGTTAGACCAAATCTGAAATCCAATTTTGGTATCTCAGTAGGTACATGTTTTACATAACTTACCGACATTATCCAAGGGGATAATGAAATAAGATAAGGAGATAGGGGATTAGCAGAGGTTTGAATATTTTTCTTTTATGAATAAGGATTCATAAAAGAAAAATATTCAAACCTCTGCTCACTAAAATGCGTTTTGTTTTCTCACAAACACAATGTGCCTTTTTAGCTAAAAAGGGTATGATGAACGTTTATGAATCGGCCTATCGTCGCCCCCATGCTAAACTAACATAAGTGCATTTTTGTCAAAATTGAGTTATTGATGTAATTATGTCCCAAATATGGTAATCTACAATGTCACAAATTTCTAGACTTCTATCTTTTAAGATTTCAAAGTTACGGTTGTGCTAATCTGACATTTTATCTGTTTTATCCCATGGTAGACTTGCGAAGTGTAGATAAGGCATTTTTCCTTGGCCGATAAAGTTACGACGCCTGTGAATAATTAACGAATCTGCCATTTTCGTTAACTTTCTATGGTGGAAATTATTAATTACCGGTACGATTAGCCCATAGCAAATTTGCGATTCTGACAGATACGATAGTTTACTATGGTGGCATTTATTCCTCATCCATATTATTAACTATAGCATATTTGCGAATCTGCAGATTGGTTAATTTAATATAGTGGCAATTATTACTCAACCAAAAAAGTAGACTACAGCAAATTGGCGAATCGGGCACATACGTCAGTTTATTATGGTGGTATTTAATTCTTATACATTCATAACCTTTAGCAAATTTGCGAATCTGGCATATTAGTTATTTTGCATGGTTGCTATTATTACCACATCACATAAATTTGACTATCAAACTTTGCGAATTTCACATTTCCGCGAGTTTGTAATAGTAAATCATTCGTATGTACCTTAAGAAAAACTTAAAATAATGCATGTTTGTTAATGGCAGTTTTTGCTATCGTTGATAATCATTAAATTAAATGGTGCGAGTTGTAATTTTTTATGCATAAACTAATTATTTAAATGTACCTACTTTTCAAAAGAGTATTTTTTGGCTGAAATGTTAAATGCCTTTGCCTACTATGTTTTATAAACTTTCATCCTGACAGTACATGCAAATTAGTAAAATTAATATTATAGAAACTTGTATTGCCTACATGGTGACGTACTGCAAAAGTTGGTCTGTAAGTCTGTATCGACTAACGAAGCGATGTTGTCGATAAACAGATATCGATAATTGAAATAAAAGTTATAAAACGTGTCTTATATTCCAATTATATTGTAATGGGATTACGGGACTGTATATAAATAAACCAGCGTTGTATTATAATTTAATGCGCTTAAAAATATGTAAGACATTGTTAGAAGTGTGTATACTAAAATGAATAAGCATGTCGACCAACATGGCTGCATAAAAAAAATAGAAGCATGTTCATAACTATCAGGTATCTCACTGTCAGTGTCATAGGACTCATCTGTGCCCGTGGCTTCTATAAAACATTAAAGACTGGAGACACCATTATATTCGAACTTAACCCTCTGCCCAAGGTACAGGAGGAAAATCTGCCACGTTAATAAAAACTACTTATTTAATCGATTAAATATGTCAGTCTCAAAATCGTTTCCGGCGTCAGAAGAGTTTCGTCAAAATACCTTTATTTGCTGTTTTTGGGTGAAAAAACCTTTTAGTTTATCAAATCTACAAAAATATTATAATTATCGCCAAATACACATTTATTTTTGCTTCAGTTAAAAATTTCTGCAACATTAATGATTTAATTCAAATCATATATCGAGCATCCATACCCAAATCGATTAAAAAATATTCGTACTTGGCCGCTATTTTGACGTCTCACGTCACCGTATTTTAGGACCGTAAGGACTACTAGCTATGAGAATTTCTTTGAAATGTGATCCTTAGTGGGATTAGTAAATTTGGCTATTCGATAGTGGACGTAGAATTCCGAGAAACTTTATTAAATCGGGGAAATAATTTGTGTATATTTGAAAATTGGTACAGTTATCTTTTATAGCATGTTCATCTGAATACCGCAATGTAAAACTATACCAATTTTAAAATCTACACGAATTATATCCCCTTATTAATTTAGTATTTGGCGTAATTTTCCCAGACATGGTATCGAATTCAGCATTTTGAATCATCTATATTTGAATCACTTCCGTTGGGTTTTATTTTATTAAACATAGGATGGCTCTTGTGAAGCGAGCTCACCCAGAAGATGCCTATTTACTCATGAAAAGAGCTTGGTTCGAGCAAGAGCAATTTCAACCAGATAAGGATGGTACCTAACCAGCTGTTCGTCTGGACGCCCGATGGAAGAAGGGGGAAGGCAGTATGAGTACAATTTGTAGAAGACGCACAGACACGCTAGTTTGCGTATATGCTGGGCTCTGCAGCTTAGTTGCTACTACCGTACTGTCCCCGTATGAGCCCCCTGCTCTGCGATCCACCGAGTCGATTGCGGCAAGTTGGCCAAACAATCCCAAAGGACTACAATATTCCATGCTGGATAGGACTTGGGCTGATTACGAATATTAGTAATCCATTTATATATCTTATAGGATTGGAAGTGATTAAAATGTGGACGATTGAAACTGGATCGATTGAATCGATTTCGATCGATTTAATCGATTTAAACTGGAATCTGGAACAAGAAATGACGGCCTCACCCTTATTTATAAATTCCTGTAATGGTTTTAAGTATTTTGAAATGAATTGAAATTATATTATACAATATATTTCTGTTGGAATTACAAATAAATACAGATTCGCAAATCAATGTCTCAATACAAATGCATAGGAAGGCATTCAAATACACCATAGTTAACACACGAAACTGTCATTTTCGTTACTTTACCTGGGTTCAAATATATTAAAAGAAGTTTTAATTTGCGAAAGTGGTAGTTTCGTGAGTTTATTATGGTGAAAAAACTTACCTTTGTTGCACTTTCTATGGAGATGCAAAATTGCGAATGTGCTGTAATTTCTAAATCCAATAAAATAATGCTTATCTGAGAAATTGATCATGTAATACATCCATTTTGAAGACACTACATGTATACTATATCAATACAACTTCAACTAATACATAAAAAAAAATCAATATAAAATTTTTAGCACCTTTAAATCGCTCTCCTCAACATTTTGTTTTTTGCAGTTATGTTAGTTTAGCATGGGGGCGACGCTATGAGGTATTTTTTATTTATTTATTTAGGAAACAAATGGTCGTGTACAGAAATGAATGTATGTATCTGAGGCATCTTTATATATATAATTCTTCTGTACGTGTTTGTCACCTAACTCCTCCTAAACGGGTGGACCGATTTGAATGATATTTTGTATGTATATTTGGCTTGGTCCCTAAAAGGTTCGAAAACACAATTGGACCCGGTAGGTGGCGCTGCTTTTCCGGGCAGGACGACGTCTGCCGGGTCCGGTAGTATCTTTATAAAAAGCGAGCCCAACAAATCGTTTTATTTACCTAGCCAACCTCGGAGTACCCAACTGGAGTGAGATGGCGCAGAACAGAGAAGAGTGACGTTCTCTTGTGTCAGAGGCCAAGCTCCTCTGGGTCATCGAGCCAGCGTAGTAAGTATGTCGTTTTATTTATTCAGTGCCCCCGCTGCACAAAGTAAGCTGTGTCCGGTCAGCGAGCTGTAAATCTGTCAGTTGCATGTTGATTGATTTAGAACGCTAGTTGCCTAGCGGTTTTGATTGAATTTTGGCAAAGGGGAATATTTGTCCGTGCTGTCACGTTGAGTGCAGAACTTACGTACCTATCTAAACTATTTTGACGATCACTTTGGCCCAGTTGGAAATGACCTTACCACGGGCAGCTAGAGAATAATAAATGAAATAAATTTAAAAAAAATCAGAACCACTTGACTTACAAACAAAAATCTTTTTTAGAAATATTTTGAGGAACTGAATCAATTTAATTCATCATTTTGCATTCTCAGTTAAGGGTGCTCATTCAACAAAAACGAGGCTCTACATTTAGGTATACAGAAACTGACAATGCAATATCAGACCCACGGGTACACTTAACCGCTTGTCTGGCATTGCGATTCCAAAGAAACCTGGCCCCTTTGTGAGTCAGACAGTTGGCAGTTACCACGTCTCGGGCCGCGTATGATTGTACTTTGAAGTGGTTAAACAATTAGCAAAGCAAATAATGGTGGTTTAGAGAGCTTGGTTGAATTAGATGCATTCTAGGATTATTTATGTTCGCCACTTAGCATTGTATTTGTAGTTGAGTAGGTATGCGGGTTGTGTTGAGCTTCTTGCCGAGGTTTTCCTTAAGTATACATTTTTAAAAGGTCGGCAACGCGCATAGGGCACCTCTGGAAACGGGCCTTACGATTGTTTTCCACCAACTTTGACTTGGGAGTGGTTGTTTTCTTGGATATACTGCCATATAATATGAAGAGCGTTTTTTTAAACAAGTTAGGAGTTAACTAAAAACATTGTTCCTTAAATAACTAAGTAAACTTAACCTAACCCTTCCTAAGTAACCTTTCCTTTCCTTTGTTCCTTGTAAATGTAAACTGGTAATGGCATAAATTACTAAGTATATTCATAAGTGACAATTACCTATGTACAAGTGAAATGACATGTAAAATTATTTATAATTTTATCAATAAATATCTCAATCTCAATAAACATGAAAACAAAACAACAGCTTAAAAACATGTTATCCATAGAATTATGTTAATATTGAACTCAATTGCGAAAGGCGACTAAACTTGTTTTGGCAGCCGCGCGATTAGCATTATGGCACGACAAAAGGTTTATTCTAGATACAAATGCACAAAAACAATAAAACAGCCATAATATAACTTTTTTTTTTTGTGCAAAAGTCTGGAAGATAAAAAAAAAACAATGTAACTTACTGAAACAAAAACTTAAAAGGAACTTAAGTTATAATATTCAATTCAAAATAATTTTATTTCACATAGACTCAAGTGAGTACTTAAGAAACGTCATAAAGAAATTCACACATGACCAGTAATAATTATACAGAAATGTCAATAATATATAAAATGTATACGTTTAAAAAACCATCAGAAAATAATCTTTTTGAATTATAAATAATAAATATTTTATTTATTATGTTAGATGAATATTTTGGCCACCAATGTCTGACTCTAATATTTTTTTTGAATTTTGAGTTAAGAGCCCGCAGTACTCAGCCATACATAACAATACTGTAATGTAATGTCGCCAGTGAATTTCGTTAAATATCATTTGTATAAAGCGAATAATTTGTAATATTTATTAGTTTATCCACTAAATGATTAAATTAATTTAATGAAAGTCTCGATTTAAACATATTTTCATTAAGTTAATTGAAATTATTCCACTTTTAAACGAAAGCAAAAAAACAAGTATCAAATGCGATCCTAGTCCCAGAATACTGCCCTGAGGGAAGGCGCGTAAGTAAATCAAATTAGAATAATACTCACTCCCTTATTATTTTGAAGCACGAATTTCAATTAGTGTTTTAAGTGCTTACCTAAATTTCTCGTTCAGTTTTATTGAGATTAAATAAAACCGGCCATGTGCGCAAAGGTCTCCGCACATTTAGGGTTCAGAACCAACCGCAAAATGAAGTTGGTCTTAAGGGTCCTTATCAGTTAAAAAAGGCTCCTCTACGATTTTCAGGCAATTTTCTGTTTAATTGACACTTATGTGAAAAATTTATCAATGCTACTATCTAGAACAGGGCTATTGCGACCTAATGACATACATTTTAAATGTATTTTTGTGGTTTTTCATTAAGAAATATCGTTTCAAACATCACTCCAAATCGTCAATTTTCGAGGTGAGGCTTAAATTCTACGACACACAAGAAAATCAAAAAAGGGCAATGTTACTATCTAAAACTTTAATAAAATCATCTTATCCTTTAATCACTTTATTGGTATTATCAATACTTTTGTCAAAAATTTAAATCAAAATATTTTAAAACTTGTAACGCCTCTTAAGAGCAATAAATTCGAGGAAATTTATACTCATACTCATACTCATACTCTTTATTTATAATATTGTTAAATATTACATGTCACATTAAATGTTAATGTATTATTAATGTTTTGTATTTGTTGGTAAATAATACGTAATAATAAACATTCATCACCAAATTCCTACTCTAGATGTAGCGAATCTTTACGCGCTCGCCTCGCTTTCAACTCGCCCGCAAAGGTCCAAAGTCGCGTTCCCCAACGCCCGGCTACCTTGGCTCTTTTCACGTTCACGTGTTATACACACAACTTTACGGATAATATTATATATATACATATTAAGACTAGAGACCAATTTATATGACCATTTATGAGAAGATGGAGCAGGAATCCTATGAAGACCGGATCCTCTAAACGCCAACGCCAGAGCAGCAAAAGTTTTACAATCAGCTAAGGTGCAACTAATATGG
Source organism: Cenopis cana (assembly GCA_951800055.1). NCBI lineage: Eukaryota > Metazoa > Arthropoda > Insecta > Lepidoptera > Tortricidae > Cenopis > Cenopis cana. The sequence goes on along the minus strand of OX637493.1, from coordinate 11,820,958 downwards.
TCGCTGCTGAAATGAAAAACGAGAAACATTGTATAAATTTATTTTGATCTACGTAAGTTCAATTACTGTACACATGTTTTTTAAAAGGTCTATGATACTTGAAATAAATGATTATTAGCAATAGGTAGTTAGTACTTATCTATTTATATGACCAGCTCTAACCACGAAATACAAAACTCATTCACAAGTCTGACGAGTTCAGATGAGCTTTCACAGCCATCTCCAAAAGCTTTTAAACGAACTTTTTTGTTTGCATACTTGAAACGCATTAAAAGTTCTGTTACAGCGCTGCATTGCGAATTATGTGAAGTTTTCTTTTTTTTCCATATAAGTTTAAATTCATATTTTTATTATCAATTATCAAATGAGAATATTATATATCTAAAAATGTGTACAAATAAAGGCGCCTATATTAAATAATAAAACCAATTAATTTAATATAACAACACACTAATAAACCGCATAAAATAAAAATTTAAATCGCTCGCGTCACATACAAAAAAATATGAATTTTCTGTTAAACTAGTTTTAGCTTTTTACTTATCGTTTCTTCGAAAGTTTATTTATTTGTTTATTTATTTAAGAGTACATCTGCAACTTACAGCTAACCGCCAAAGCGTTACAGATCTTAAACTAAAAACGTAACTAAATACAAAAGAAAAAGAAATTTTTAAACAATATAAAACCTCTGCACATTATACTAATGGCTGTTAACAATAAAAGTCTTACACTCGTGTATGAGACATGCTAATTTGTTAGTGAAAAGATCACAGTGCGGCGCTGTGTCCAGCACGAAGTTGAGGACGGAGTTATTGTCATTAAAAATACTGTTATGCTCCTAACGTTTATTACTAATTAAAACATACATACTCTTATCCAGTTAGTAAATGACTGTACCATCAAACTGCTTACCTGAAAATAAAAAAACAATATCAATTAGTACTTATCTGAAACTTAAAAAAATACATTTAACCAGTAAAACACAAATCCGAAACGGAGAGCCAAATGCGTAACTTTTAAGGTCCCTTACAAGCAGTAAAGTAAAAACAATTTAGGCGACTTCCTGATTTGTCGGTGCGGAGGCGGTACGATATGAGAAAAGTGTCAAATGTCAGTGTCAGCTGTCAGTCGACGCGATACCATTTTTTACTACGCCCTTTCATTTAAATGAGTGCTTCCTGACTGGCGCGGGATGCGCGGAAGCGGGACGATACGAAGTACTGCTCCACTTCTGCGCATAATATTACTACTGCGCAAATGTAATACTGACAGTGTTCCGTCAAGTGGGAATCTTTGCGACGTCAGTAAGTTTACGTCAAAGTAGTCTATATTTTCCTTCTTCAGCCTACTAAAACAACACATTATTAAAAGACACGATTATGTTAATATGATGGTATTTTAAACCCGCACACATTCAGATATTTAACGAGATTTGTCTAAAAAGCCATTCTCGGAGAGGGTTGCATCCCGTTTTGTCGTGAGCGAAAAACAAAGGGTGTCTCTTTCAACCGATATATAATGTCACATATCGATCCCGCCCGCCAAGTCAGGAAGTCGCCTTAGTGTCAATGTGTAAAAGGGTTAAAATAGTAATATCAAATTAAAATTCTTCTATTAAAGAAACAACACATATCAAAACTTCCACACTTCACACTAAGTTCGTAGCCGGCTACGACATTCAAACGCTACGAAGGCGTCTACGAGGCGTAGCACAAGCTACGAGAACAAAAGAGAACTTTAGGCAAATATCAGACAACCTTCAGTTGCCAAAAGGCTCATGTTTTAGGCAAGCACTGTCACATATATTATTCTTAGTAAAGGATTTGTATAGAAGTTTTGCTTTTGTTTGAGTTGGTGTTTCGCGAATTAGCATATTATGATAATTTGATAAACATTATTCTTATGCAACGAATGGGCAAATGGAAAGCTGCCTGATGGTAAGCACACCGCAACCTATGGACGCCGGCGACTCCAAGTATCACCAGGACTTTGAGGATTTGTTGTGTTGACAGCTATACTTGTCCAGAGGGAAAATCATTTGTATCGTTCCCGAGCGTGCATAAGGGACTAAGGCTGCGTTTCCACCAGAGATGTGCGAGGATGCGTTTTCATACATTTGACACCTCGCAACGCGCCGAGCGATGTGACAAATATATGAAAACACATCCTCGCACATCTCTGGTGGAAACGCAGCCTTAGAGTAGGTTGTGTCTCAAGGAAGCTAAATGATATATTTAGGTACGGTAAGGGCGATGTATTGAATACTGATTGAAGCGAAAAATTCTACAATTGAATCTTGAGCATAGCGAGGGATTTTAAAGTAGCATATTGAGCGCAGCGAGGGATTCAACCGTTTACGCCCAGGATGGGAATAATTTTGCTACCGTACGATACATACTGATTTTTTCCGTTTTGACCCTACGGGTACGGAACCCTAAAACAGAATATTTTTTTTTAATGGGGCTCCCATAAAACATACATGATTTTTTTTGCTGTTTTTATAGATAATGGTACGGAACCCTTCGTGCGCGAATCCGACTCGCACTTGGCCGGTTTTTTTAAAACTGACTGTGGCTTTATAGATGGGGCCCAAAAAAGCGTAATAAGTAGTGTTCGGAGTTTCGGTGGCAAATTTCACAGAGGTAAATGGAGTCGCCTAACTATTTTTTTGATTAAATGAATAACGATTAAATGATTAATTTTGCATAATACTCCTTATAAATTATCTTGCGAGCATTACCTACTTATACCACGATAACACAGGACTACTAATAACACAAGTATGTGGTAAACATTGTTTAATACATTTATTTATTTTTACTTATTACATAGGTACGTACAAACATGTCACCTAAACAGTCGGGACAGTATAATGTTTGTACCTGCCGTGCCGCCATTTAATGTCTTACTAAGTACTTCAGGTAAATAAATAATTTATTTATTCAAATCTTAAAAAGTTAATCATAAAAACGACTCCATTACCCACTGTGTGAAATTTGCCACCGAAACCAGGAGGGGCTTACTACCGTGACGTCATCGCGCCGCGCAAAGTACATGCGGCCGCCGGCTCACACATTGTGTGACTATTCAATGGCTGCGGAGCAGCGTTACGGATCGAACGCGCACGCGCTTGTACGATCATTAAAAATAATTCTTTTCGTCGTGTAGTTTCGTGTTAAATATTAATGTCAAAACCACAGCATTATTGTATTGCAGCAGGTTGCACCAATAATAATAAGAACGGTCATTGAGTTTGGTATTCACCAACGGTTGACATAAAAGAAAACGAAAATGAAAACGTTGGTTTTAAGAAACCTCTTTTATTTTTTAAAGTGATGCCTTTAAAAATTATATAAAACTTTGTATCCCCTGGTTACATGTATGGAGTACCCCCTCCCCCTACTTTAATATTTTTTCGTCATTTCAAATCACTTTTACGTAGCGGTTCATACGAGTAGAACACACCTTCCTGCTAAATGTTTTAATTGTATTTGTAGTGCTTATAGTCTCCGAGTACATCGGCTGTCACATACAGACGAAAAGACGGACGGACGGGTTCCGTTTTCACCATTTTGGCTACGGAACCTTAAAAGTACTATTCGTAATTGTATTGTAAACAACACTACTAATAATAAAGTACATATATTAAAATTGGTTCTCGCTGGTGGTAACCCTAGCGCTGAGGGCGGGGCCTCGAAAGAGCGCGTTGCGTGCGATAGAAAGAGATGGCCACGTTTAGGCACGTTTGGCATACCTAAACGGGGAATTTGTTAGCAGAGAAACTTCTGTACTTGTACTATTACTTATTCTGTGCCGAAACTCCGAACACTAGTAATAAGCGATAGGAATGTTAAAACAAACTCGTTTCACACCTGACAACGACGCCCTTTGCTCGTCGCAAGTTACCCGTAACCAATATCCGACCCCGGCCGGGAACTCAACTAATTACAAACTCGGTGCTTCTTTAAACTTCACGGTACGTAATTAACAATAGAACTGCGGCCACACTGCCGCTCAAAACACGGTGAAGGTCCGGAATCGAAGTGACTAAGGCGATTACATGACTTGGCGGGGCGGAATCGATATGTGACATTTTCTTCTTTGACGTAAATTTACTGACGTCCCAAAGATTCTCACTTGATGGATCACTGTCAGTATTACTTTTGCGCAGTAGTAATATCATGCGCAGAAGCGGAGCAGTACCGCCTTCGCATCGTCCCGCTACGGCGCATCCCGCGCCAGTCAGGAAGCACGCATTTAAATGTAGGGGCGCAGTAAAAAATGGCACCGAGTCGACTGACAGCTGACACTGACATTTGACACTTTTCTCATATCGTACTGCCTCCGCACCGACAAATCAGGAAGTCGTCGTAGCTTCACGCGTGTCGTTATTACTCTTAACTCAAAGTAGGTATTATGCCCTCTGTCACTGCGTTTATTTATTTCTTTATCATATGGCAATTATTTAACTGCGTTAACGCAGCGTTAAGGAGCGATGTGATCAAACCTTAACATGGGATTGTAGCGTCGCTCCTGGTAACTGTCAAAATCTGACATGTTCTGCAACGCGCTGTTGAAGTTTCTAAAGTCAGTTGCATAAATATAACGTCCAACCTTCCAGTGTCTCCTAATTAATTTGTTGATACTCCCATTTCCTGTATACATATAATCAAACATTGTACATTATCGTACATAGGAAAAACTGGCTTAATAATTAGTTTTAAGAAAGCGACCGCCATTTGACTTTCCAATCTAGTAGGAAACCTAAACCTTGTTGGTATTGGACCGGTTTCCTTACGATGTTTACCTTTACAATAGCTCTGAGTGGGTCAGAATTTCCCGCAACGGACGAGCTTGTATGAGGAGATGTATGGATGTGGTTGAAGCAAAAGACGTATATAAGGACCGTAATGCTCGCGTACTGGCGTTCTTTGGTCTCTGCCTACCCCAATGGGATACGGGCGTGAGTATTATGTATGTGTATTTTTTTTACAATAGCCTATTTAGTGTCCCACTGCTGGGCACAGGCCTCCCCTCTTTTCCGCCACTCGTCTCGGTCGTATGCCAGCACCTGCCATTCAGTAGGTACACAATACGAGTATGTGTCAAGGTCGTCCCGCCATATCTCCTTTTCAGTCTGTCGGCACAATAGCTCTGCATAATTATATTCATAACATAACTAATGTAATATTATCTAATACCTGTCATAATCCGTTAATTAAACTATGAGACAGTTTGCTTCTCAAATTGAGTTTCGAGCGAGATTACAACTAATTATAATTCCATGTATCCGTGCCACTTAGCAGAAACTTTAATTAATGACATGAGAATATTTGGAAGTTATTATTAAACTAGTATAGTGGTGGAGCGCTCGTTGCCCAGCGGCGCCGGGTACCGCTTGCGGTATCTAAGGTTAAGCAACGTGGGCAGCGGTCTGGACTTGGATGGGTGACCGCTTTGAGTGGTTACTAACTGAGCGCTCCCGTGCTTTGGAAGGCACGTTAAGCCGTTGATCCCGGTTGCTGTCTATGGCAGCAGTCGTTAAGCCAAGTTGCAGGCCTTCGGGCGGTTTGAGAACTTCTAACAGTCAAGTTGCCCACTCACTTGACAAAGCCTAATCCCAATAAGGTCTAGTTTCCCCTCGGGGTTGGAAGGTCATATGGCAGTCGCTTCCGTAAAAACTAGTGCCTACGCCCAATCTTGGGATTAGGTAGCGGGCATCCTTCAAGATGCAACTGTATTGGGATAACGCTAGGAGGATGATGATGATGATTATTAAACTTGTAGTATAGTGGTAAGAGTGTTTGTAGTGTGGTAGGGCCATAGATATAGTATATATGTACAAGTAATTATAGATGCGCCAACGGGCGACCGGGGGTAAGAGAAAGAATATTCATATAAAATTTATACCACGCAATTTGGCCGTTTTACATGTCCAATTTCTTGCTTATGGAAGTGTGCCCGTGCGTATGGAATATGTATGTATATATGTATGGAAGCGTGTCTGTAACCCGACCATGAAAAAATGCTCGGTCGGTGATAGATACAAAATATGGCACTCTTTTCTATTCCTCTTGTAGGAATCGCAAATAAGGCATGTTTCTCTATCAAAGCATATCAATAGGGATGATGATGCTATAAAAAAAAAACAATAAATCCAAATTTTCTACATAAAGGCTCAAATTCTCAATCAAATGGCGAAAAAAGTAATTCAAAAAATAAATAACTACGTACCTTTGTATTGAACGATCGTCATTTACTATGGCGCTACTCAACAGTGACGTCACTGTTGAGTAGCACTTTCTCTCTCTAACTACGAACATTCTAACCGTTGCAGCTTCGTTATTTTTTGAGATATTTAAATAGGATTTTCACTATTTGGCATAGTTTTATGTCTTCTTTGTAATAAAATGGATGTTAAAAAAAAAATTGAGTCAACATCCCTATTTTATTGTCAGGCCCTTGGGTAGGGCACAGCAAATAGCCATCTCGCTCTATATCACAAGCGAGTTTCCAACTTTTTATTAACTTGAGGATTTTATGCACGCTGGCAAACCCCGAGTTTGATTTAAACTTGTGGGCTTGTGTCAAAGAAAAGTCTGTGCAAGTAGAATAACTACATGAGTTATTCTGATGCCCGATCAACTTAATGTCAGGACAAGGACGCATATGAAGTGGAATGAGATAAAATTGTCTTTCTCCCTTTAACGCATAACTGCGTCCTTGTCCTGCGCCATCATGGCCCATTGGTGTCGGTCGGGCATGAATATGGATAATCTACCTAATATCTGACGATTACGCGAGTGTGCATTGAAGCGGGCTGGCAATCAGGAATGTCTTTGATTCAAAGGGAACCGAGCTATCGGTTACATCATCAGCATATATTGGCCTGGATCAACGTACGAAGAGCGTCATAACTAATTTGTATACATTCTTTGACCTCATTCCTCAGAGATAAGGTCGAAATAAGTATATATATTTGGAGCTGAATCTACATGGTATTAAGTTTGATTTGGCACCAAAGCTTTTCGTATCGCTTTATTCGCCCCAGCTTGTAAAACCATAGTTAGGTTAAAAAAAATAATGAATATTGGTATACGAGTAATAATAATAACTGCCTAAACTAAGTTTCTAAACCTTAAACGAAAACTTTCGACATCTCTTTACTTTCAGGATCCGAGATTTGAACCAAGGACCCAACTACGCAGGCAGGGGCATTCAGGCTAAACTGATTGTAAAATTCACAACACTACCTCCTCTATTTTAAGTGCCAGTTTAAGCTGAGGTCCCATAGCCCACACTTACTACGATCTCAAGGGTCAACATAATAAGCGACTCGTCATCACCTGCCACCTCTCACCTCACCCGTTTTTATATGGAAACTGTCAAATGTCATTTGTTAGCGTTAGACTTAGTTGAATAAATGTCTTTATTATTATTATTATAACAACGGGTGAGGTGAGAGGAGACGAGGACAAGTCGGTTTGTGAATAAAATAGCCCTGGTGTGTCAAAGACTATATCCGGTGCATAATTGGGAGTCAGAAATGCCTTTGTAACGCCCTCTCGGTCTAATAACGCCACTCGGCGTGACAATTACCGGTAATCGAATCCCGTACCGTCGGGACATACCGGTTTTGACGTTACCGAAATGCTTTGACAGCTTGATATAGTCGGGCAACACTTTGAACGTGATACAAAATAAATAAATAAAACAACCATGTCTGCTCTAAAACAAGAACTTGTAAAGTAAAGTAAAATTTTATTGATAGCATCGTTACACGTCAGTTACATAGTAAATATTAGGTACGGTGTTCATAACTATTACATTTCATACAATATGTATTTGATGATTTTTTTTTTCGTGAACCCTGGGTGGTTCTAAAAGTGCAACAAAAACTGGCAACCGTACTGTCTTCTCGAAGATGTCACGGTTCGAAATAAATGCCATACGATAAATAAATAATTTATTTTTGTTTCATAGGATAACGTGGAGGATGAGGTATAGATGTGTTGTGTTCTTGGAGGTGAGGAAGGTCACCAGTGCTCCCGAAGATGCACTGTGTTGAGACTTGAGAGCGAGGGACCTAAATTTGTCCCTTATAGTGGCATCTGTACGGAACAAGAAAAGGGAAAATACGGCGTTTAATGAACAAAAGATTTCCTTTGGCAGGATTAATATCTATAGTCTAAAGATGCATTTACGAAGTAGAGCCCCCCGGATTTTTCACGTGGTAAGAAATGGGGGGGGTCCAAACATAGCAGCCGACCTGTACATTTCAAACTAAGCTGACTCCTTTCTTATATCTACTAAGGCAAGTTTGGTATCGTTTTCGTATAAAAGGAATACACCGACATCATTTCTGATCGTACATTTTACTATTTTGGAACAATTTTCTGACTAAAATCGCAAATTTATAAATTTTTAATTTTTACTTTTTGATTCAGCGCTCTGATATTGGATGTAAAAAGTTGATTTAAATAATGAAATAAATACTATAAGAAAGCTCGTTTTATGCAGATTCTAAATATATAAATATCAATATAGCTCTGCCTACAAAATTATGACAGAAAAAAATATCATGGGTCGCAAGATGGCTGCGCGGGCGGATCGGTAAGTACCGAAATACGTTACTAGCTACTGGGTACAGTCACCGAATTGAAATGTTTTCCACTTTAAAGAGTAAAAATAACTAATAGAGTATCTTACCTGACTATACCGACGTGTCTGACTAATAACAATGATAGTTCCTCTAAGTTATTTTCAGGTTTTAAAACGATGACTGTGATAAAAATTACACTGTAATATTTTATAGATTTTAGTTTCAGTATGCATGCGCTTAGGGCAGCCTATCAAGCAGGTCACTTGTGGGGACAAATTTTAAATGACACACAATATATACCCTCCCTAACAGACGAGTGGATAAAAGGAGGAACAGTGGCAGCCCGTATGGACAACCCAACACAGAATCTGGAATGCGGCACGAGAACTTAGCTGCAAGAGCAGCTGCAGAGGCCACTGTCCTTGAAAGCGAGAATGAATGCCATGCACGCTGCTTCAAGACCTGTGGGTAGTCGCAAATGCGATTACTGATGGTTTTAAATGTGTGTCCAGTGTGGACCAGGGGTTTCAGCAAAGATGACGTCGAGGAGGCCGAAGAAGGAGAGTACAACATCTTTATCAGTTTATACTGGTCCTGGGTTTAAAAAATCATAACTAACTTCAAAAAACATGAGGTCCTGTGTTCGACTGTAAATATTTTTTAGATATGTTCACAAATATCTTTGCTAGTTTAAGACCGATTTCGCGTTTTTTTTTTGGTTTGGAAGGGGCTGCCTCAATGATGTTTTCTTTTAAATTTGGTCAAGATCTGATAATGGGATCCATGAGAAAATGGACACTCTTCAATTTACAAAGGTATCTCCGCGGTATTAGAATGCTAATTATTACTTACAAGGTGGACCAATATCATTTTTTTATTATTATTAATAAGGCAGTACTTTTAGGCTGATCCAATATTATTTTGGACAGGATCCGTTAATGTTAGTTGGCATTTTTTTTAAATTTAGCCGTTATCCATATAATTCATGGAGTTCGAATTTGTACTATCGTTTGTAGGGGCCTATCTTTAGAAGTAATCAAACGATTTTCAAAATTCTTTCTGTAATAGAAACCTACATTAGTCCTTAATAACATAAGCTAAGACTTTTTGTAAATCGTTAACTCGTACGAAGCAGGGCGGCTCTCTAAAATTTGATAAATTATTACGTGAAATTTTAGGGCGAAATTGATATATTTCATTGTTTTTTTAATATTTTAAGACGTGAATTGACATAAAATATGTTTTTATTGAGTTAATAAACCCACCACTACCATTCCAAGATCACAAACTATGTTTTTTAATTAATTTGATTTTTTGTTCTATCTTTTAATTTTTAATTTTTTTAATACTTCCACAGTAGGTATATTTTTGAAGTATATATTTTTAAATATAATATTAACAGGGTTTTCTGAAGACCTATTTTTTTTCCAAAATGTGCAGGTGTTTTTTAAAGTTATGGCCATTTTTCTGTTTTCAGTATGAATGAAAAATTACCTATTTTTTGTTAATTTTCGAAAATTTTGTATGGAATGGTCCAAAAATAATTCCAGAAATGAATTAAGCATCCTTGATTTACTCGAAATTGATACCCAACTTGACCCAGTAGCTTAACTGGCGCAGATATCAAGATTAACCTGGACACACCCCCCCCTCAAAAATTTGACATAAAAAATTTCGAGGGCTCTACTTCGAAAATCCATCTCTGGGTCCTAAAGGACCTACCCTGATACAGGAAATCTTTTGTTCACGAAATGCCGTATAAGTCCTCTTACCGAGGCCACTATTATGCTGTCAAAACAATGAATCTTAAAATTTTATAAATGGTCGGCAATGCGTGCACCATATAAAAATTTGGTCAGTGAAATTTGAATCGTATTTTATAGGACATATATTTAAATTATTTTCGTACCTACTCATTGTATGAAACAAAAAAATAAAACTTTAGATGTGTTGTCAAATGTAATTACTATTGAAACTGATATGAGTGCTCTCAGTATATTTTGTTGCTCATTTGGCGTTAAGGGCCTATCGTGCGGGGTAAATTCTCAGCGCCTGTCAAATTTCAATTTTTTAAATAATTTACCCAATTAACCCACACATGCATTATTCACGCACACTACCTCATTTTGCTGGGTCGGGTCATTGACCCATGTTTGTGCCAACTTATGACAATATAGATTTTGAATATTTAAAGGTTTCTTGGTGCATAAGAGAAGTGTAACAAAAATCGTCAAGTTCTGATCTGTCACCAAAACTCAAGTATTAGTTGTATCTGAAAATGTCTTGAATTTGGAATTTGTGGTAGTAAAATACTCAGTTCCTTGTTTATAAAATAAAACTTTGAACCCCTGTTTTGTAAAATGTATTTTGTTTTGCCCTTTCCTCACAGACTCATTTTTATACAACTTAAAACAGAGAAAGACTTTTCCTAATCGGTTCGTGCATGTTATGACTGTTTTATGTTTATGACTTAGGTACTTATTTTGAGAGTTTACTTGGTGATTTTCATGATATGATACGAGTATATGTTGTACCTTAAATAGGTTATTTTAAGCAAAACTTTTCATAAATTTATTATTTTCTGTTTATCAGTTGGTTAACTCTAAAATGGACACTGATTTAATGCAAGTTTTAAGAGAAGAAGCGGTAGTTTTATTACAATATATATAATAACTACTGAAACTATTTATACGGCACGGGATAACTGCAGCAATATTGTGAATCAACTTTGTATTTGAGGAACCAGTACCTAACCTTATAGGTAGTTCTTGTTATTCACGACCTCCCGTCGTAACCCAATCCGCAGAATTGCGCATAGAATAGTATGACATTCCCTGCGCATCGTCGTTATCGTGAATGACAAGCACTATAAAACCTAATGATATAACAAATATCATCAAGAAAGTCATTGTAACATTCTGCAATTGTGGAACTTGGCCGGACCACTACTGTATCAGCTCTGACAAATTAACTTTTATACAGTCGTGCCGTCGATGACACTTAACTGAACATCCGTGAACCTTATTGCAACGAGATAAGGTTCAATAATGGTTAACATTGCGTCTATTTTCATCAATAATAAATAGCAATTATTATTATTTCCTATTCGTTTACTATAACGTCGAGACAATTATTGCGATGCGACATAAGTACTTACTTGTACAAAATCAAAGCAACGGGATTTCCAACGCATGAAAGCTTTAGATAGAAACTAGCGCAGTTTAATATTATAAGTAATTACTGCATATTTGTTTGTTAGACATCGTCATTGTCACCACATCCCCAACAACTACTTGGTTTATTATTTATAAATGAAACATAGGTTTATTATTTTCATTCTAGGTATAATTATATGACCAGGCGGCTTAGACACTACACAATTTAAATCCACATCACTCAAACTGGCGAAGAAACTCCGATATTCTTTCTTCTGCTCCCGCTGCAAGAGAGCACTCTAGATCTGTTTCTTGGTATAACGCTGATATTTTATAAACTTCTGTTCAAAGCACCATAATAATTGTGCCTGTTTGTACAGATTCTGGGATATGTTTTGTTTATGCAGATTCTGCGATATATTTAGGTAATCATTGTTTGACGTGAAAGCGCCGTACATATACACATAAAATATAACATTAGATTCGTTAAATTATTGAAATATAAAAATACAATTTGTTTACAAATTTTAATTTGAAATATGATGAGTGACATAAATGTCATAACGTTCCGTTCTGGGTGGCCAATTTATAAAAAGTAAATTACTTTGAACTGAAATACATCGGTAACCTTTTTACGTTTAAAATGCCTTTTCGTAAAGGAAATCATTATAATTTAGTTGCATTAGTAAACATTGGGGACCAAAGATTGCATTTTTATGTTATAACGAATGGCTAATACTAAAAATTCCATGTTAAAAGAATCTTCAATAGCCACACGTCAACATTTATTTACCCTACTTCAATTAATGCAATCTTTGTGTGTGGTATACATTTTGTATTTGTATACGAGCAAGCTGTCAAAAAGCGTGTTTTTATGAGATGTCAAACTGAGAAAAGCAGCATACGTCTGCTCCCATTGAGGGCCGGAGCCCATCTGCCGGCAAGAAAACTACGGCGGCCGGTCAAATTTTCGGAATTTCCTTTGCATTGTTAAAAAAATCTCCACATTTTGCAAATGTTAAACACATACGACCAAGATAACATGTAGTTTTGTTACTATTCAAAAATTGAAGACCTTTCATAAAGTATTAACGTTGTAGTTTGCGTTTATTTCCTTTAGTAGAGCTAACTTTGGATTGAATTTTTATGAAGAAAACTATAAGTAATTGTGTTTCTGAAACACATGACGTGTAGAGTGTATCCTTAAATATCATATATAGGAATTACAGAATTCAAGCTTTAGTAATAATAATACAGCAAGTGATCCAACCATCGCAATTATTCAGAAATTTGCTCGGTGCAGTCTTAAGCAAATATAAATAATAAAAATAAAAAAATATAAATAAATAAGCAAATATAATATAATATTAGTTTAACCAGTGTGAATGACTATGAAAATCTGAATAGCCAAGTTAAAATTGGCCGTATAAAAACTCATACTCTTAGCGAAATTGGCTCTGCCAAAAGTTACCGCCACTTTACTATCGACAATCGTTATGGCCACTTCTTTATAACATAGAAATCGTTAATGCCTAATCGTATACTGGCTTAACACGGAAAATCTCTCAGCGGACCGTAATCCAGCGAGCAATGGTCAGAGAATAATAAAGTTTTAGTGCCCTAGTGTCCATGAGCAGGTTATTGTGCAGAAATGGAATGTCCATCATACTGCGATCGTAATGGTGAAGTGGGAATAAAATAGTATTGTTATTGTATTAGTAGATTTAGGTTTAAGACACATAACATGTATTACAATGTTTTAACTCAAAATATGATTATTTTATTGATGATTCAAAGAACATTATAAAGTTTTACATATGAAATAGCTACATAGCCAATATGCTTTTAAAAAAAACCTTGAAAAGAGTTGATTTGGAGATACAATACATAATTATGTCAAAAGCGATATATTGAAAAATCTAAATCAGTGACAAGAGTGGGTGAAGTTGTACCAGGTCCGTAGGGAATCTTCATTGTTACCCTACGCGTGACCACTGGGTGGTGCTAATTTAAAGTGCCACAAACTGGTAACCGTACTGTCTTCTAGAAGATCTTATGGTTCAAAATAATTGCCATACAATTAAATAAATGATAAATCCACATAATAGTTATACACTCCGTGATATTAAGGCTACAATAGTCCTATCCATGATACTAAATACGAGTCAAATGGCTAAGAAAATAACCTAAGTTGATGAGATTTTCAACTTATACGGACCCTTTTAACAACCCTGTAGAAGTGGACCCTTTACCAAGCCCAGATACTTTGAGCACTATGAAAAAGCATGCAACGATGAACTGTTAACCCACTTCTCGCCGAGTGCGCTGCGAGAACTAATGCCGGGTAATGCCTTTGACGGCAGTTTGGGGTTAATTGTAGGCGACTGTACAAAGAAAGTTATACAGTAGGCGAGATTGGATAATAACATTTAATTACGTTTTTGTCATCTTCATCAACTTCAAAACTTGCTACTAACTGTACCATCATCCTCGTCAAAATTTTATAATTGTTCTTTTACATTCCGGGCTGTTCGACTCTGGAACTCCCTTCCTGTTGAATTAAGACGTGCTAAATCCACAGGTATTTTTATATCCCATCTTAAAGAATATTATTTGTCCCTTCCTTAACTCAAAATTACTCTTGCTAGGCTATGGCAGTTGTATATAATTATATATATGTATAGTTTATGTATGTCTATTTATATAATATTTAAGTATGTGTATTTATTTTGATGAGTTGTTTTTCATAATCTTATTATTATTATTATTATTTAATTTTAATAATTTATGCACCACCTACTACTCTGTTTTATACTTCTTTACTCCACTACCCAAAGGTTGTCTGGAAGAGATCGCTCTTTAGCGATAAGACCGCCTTTTGTTCTACCTCTGTATCCCTGTTTCTTTGTTTTTCTTTTGTATGTGTGTTTATGTGAGGTGTGCAATAAAGAGTATTTGTTGTTGTTGTTGTTATCAACACTATTAAAAAGGCCTCTTCATCTCAAAGGCAACGGGCAGTTATTAAGTGTCCACGCTAGCCCAGTGCGGGTTGGGGACTTCACATTTGAATTGTTGTGTGAACATTTGGAATGATAAAGCACGTTAGAATAGTCATTATTAAGAATATTTTGACGCTCAGAGACCATTTACATCTTTGAGATATTATATTAAATTTTGTTATTCAGACTGAGACCTTATACATCTCTCAAATTTACTATTATTGTAATGTTTGTAATAGATAATTAATATTTTGACATGAAAAATGTATTAAATTCTTATTGATATATTTCTTAAATTGTAAATTAATATTTTCTCACGAAAAATCTATCATATGCTTATATTGTAAGACTTTTTTTAAATTGTACATTAACTTTATGACATGTGAAAGTGCCCTTGTGGCCTATTTGCCGAATAAATGTTTGAATTTTGAATAAAATACTGCATTAGGTTGGCCGGATTTTTTACATCTAAGGTAAGAAAAATTTTCTAGCCATGATTTTATTGTACCGTCTTGTTAACGATAATTATATACTCATACCAAATTACAGCTTTCTACTAAGCTAAGCCGTGGACGGACAGACGGACGGAAGGACGGACGGACAGGACGGACGGACGGTCATGGCGAAACTATAAGGGTTCCTTCTAAAAGGACGCAGGTTGACCACGGAAAATTGTGATCATCAATAACTACAAACAGGTAAATTACCTACTTTGAGTCAAAGACTACAATATATATACTAAAGTATAGACTGGTAACTCTACCGTTTTAGGAAACTGGATGATAGTGCTGCCATCTATCCCTCGTGATGTGTAAATTGATTTACACACGCACACACACATGCATAGTAGGTAATACATACACATATAAAACATTCATTCAATTAGTTTGACACATCTTAGAAGTTACGTAGAAATAAGTTTCTAAACGCGATTACGAAATTCATTGCGTACTAGGGAATGCAAACCGGTTAACCGAAAAACCGGTTAACCGGAACTTTTTGAGCTCGGTAAAAAACCGGTTTTTTACACCACTAACCGGTTTTTAACCGAAATTGTATTTAGTATAAAAAACGACTTCATGGGGAGATAAGAGCGTTCTTTCACCTCCAAATCACGTTATTTAAGGATGGTAGGATGTACGTTTAAAGAAGTTAGTTTCTTTTTCTTACGACTGTGGAGAGCACATGAATATCATAATGTTAAAATGTTGTTAGTTTCCCATATCCCCACTTCATTTGAGTCTGCCGCGTCAAAAGCGCAGAAAGGGTTTATGGCCGGGTAAGCCCTATTGTTTTACTTGGATAGTTTTGCTACCTGCTACTACCCTGTAGTAACGTATCTAATCAGTCAGTGCTCAGAGATTTTATTAATTTTTTTTTTTCTATTCATTTCAATGTATATACTTAATGTTTGTTATAATATGTCATTGTAAAAAGTAGGTAGGTACACTAGGTACCACCTTAACTTTGTATGTATGTATGTAATAACTTTATTGTACACAAAAAAACACAAAAAATACAAACAAATAAGGACATTTGCTGGTGCTATACTGGTAATATTACTTTTCATCGCCGCTTATTAAGATATCTATATATATCCGTATATTATATTAGAATGTTTCATAATTTTATTTGTCACTTGTCGATTTGTTTTGAAGTTTATAAAGATGTGGATAAAACCAAATTCGTTTTATTTATTAGCTTACTTATACCTATTCACATCACTAGAAACATGCCCGGATTACCAATAGAACCCAGAAATAACAAAATTTATAGTCCAATACTTCGATTTCAGGTAGTTTGTAAAAAACCGGTAAAAAACCGGTTAACCGGTTTTTGTCCAGTCAAAACGGTTAATAACCGGTTTTTGATTTTCACCGGTTTTTGCATTCCCTATTGCGTACCTGTTTAGAAACTTATTTCTCTACGTAACTTCTAAGATATGCCACACTAGTCCATATTGGAGATTATAATAGGATAGAATTGGAATAGGTCCATATAAACAGAATAATATATTATCAATATTAAATAAAAAATCAAGTGAAACTTCATTTCCATGTTTATGTGTGTTATTATTATAAACAATCTATTAAAAATAACATACATGGCATAAATAAAATCAAAACTAACTTTAATCTACAACAGGCCCCTTGAGGCATGGTACCTAAATTTTCTCGCTATATGGCAATGATCGCGCGCGTTGAGTCCTTCAGGTGGCCCGCACATATAAAAAAATGCAGATACGTTGTATGAGGAAGTCACCAGGTTCGTCAGTCACCAGTTACTTCAAACATTTCACGATTTCAGTAAATAACTTGTGTGCGCTGGGACCCCATGGACCTCGAGTTTTCGATGCCAAAAGGTCAAAATTGTACTCACAGCCGAGGCCCTTATTTAATGAGCTGGAAACAAACAAATCAACATATAAGTATACGCAACCTATCTAACGGTAAGCAGTCATCATAAGATATTGACGCTTGCAACTCCCAAAGAATTACAAGCGCGTTGCCAACCCCGAAGTGAATTGAGGATTCACTGCAATTACACAAAAAGAAAAATGCAGATTGTCTCCCAACACAGCGCATAATTGGGAACTCTGGCGACCATACTGACCACTGTAACATCAAATTAGTACAAACATACATAGTTTTGCTGTTATTATGGCTGCAATATTTTTACTCCAGTTGTTGCTCAAACCCTTCAAGTGCAGATAACAATTCGCTTGTATCTTTTTCTTTTTTAGTAGGCACTCCTCCATATCCCTCCGAGAATATGACTGTGGTCAAAATTGTACCTATGCTTTAATTTTTCCGTCCCACAGTCCACTCTGATATCAACAAATCTAATCAATAAAAATAAATAAATACCTCGCAAGCATATTTTCTGGGTAGTGGTATACTTCAGTAAAATGAATTCTAATAACCCTCCTGTTTGTGCTGTGATGACTGCTCTTCAAAATCAAATCCGCAACTGAGCTTCCCAGCCCTAAACCTGTTTGAATCTTTAGGTAAGGACTTGGAAATCTGTGTAAGGGGTTCCTGCAATTGTGAAAGGAAAATAAATGCCAAAAATGAAAGAATTTACTTGATTAGACTTTATTACCTATTAATCTATTATAACTTAGTTGCTTCGTTTAAGTTTTTTGTTATGTTATTACTTTGTGGTGCACAATAAGTCATATTATTATTATAACATATCAATTACACAAATACAAATAATTATAATATAATTACCTTTTCCGTGTCCACCCTTACAAAATGGCTACCGTACAAAACGCAACAATTCCTGTCCTGTGTCCTGAATGACATAGGTATTCCTGGATTACGAGTCCTGGCTCACTATTACATTCTCAAACTATGCGTATTACAATGCAATGTTTTTTATTTCGAATATGGTGGCATTTAAATGAAAACGCAACTATTTTAAATTAAATGGATTTGTCAGTAACAGTTTTATATTTGAAGTTTTATTTTGAAAATTGTCGAAAGATGAAAGATGTCAACGTATAATATAAACGTTCCGTTACTCCCAAATTTAAGCTGATATACACTCATAGTCCATAAAATTTTGCTCGTAACTTATAACGTAAGAGAGGCTGACAACATATATTTATCCATGTCTATGGGGTATTTAACTAGCACTCTAATCAATTTTCTGTTTGCATGAACTATTGATGAGGCTCAATTAGCTCGATGTTGTTATCACATAATTGTGTACATTTCCTAAAAATGTAAATATTTTGTGTAAATTGGAACGATAAGGAACTAAACAGGAAAAACTCCTAGTACCATAAATTTAGGTAGCAAATACGTCATCTAAATTAAGGCATAGACAAGTAAATGTAAAGGTTAATGTATACATAGTAGACAAGTTCGTGGTACTTGTTACAGTTGTTACAATGTGTACATTACCTAAACATAACTGTGTGCAGTACTGACATCTAACAGCATGAGTAAAAACGACGAAGTCCTTGGCTTGGAAAAGAAGACAAGCAGTACTTAGAGCTGAAGAGCTCGTTATTTTGTCACCAATATATAGATTGCAGCTCAATCTAAGCGTTCCATTTCTTTTCTTCTAAGTTGCCATAGCATGCTTTGAGTTTGACACTGTACTAACCGAGCGTTATCACGTTTTGTAAACGTTGTTAATTTGACCATCAATAAAATACAATACTATTGCTCGTGTAACAGAGGTTTACCAAGCTGGCCTACTATAGTAACTGACCAGCAAACACGCGACCTAAATGCGCTAACGTAATGACGTCACTCAGTTGCGCCTTTCATTTGTTAATAGCCGTTGCACCTTGTCCATATAGGCACCCATAACTTACTTGCAGTAAGTACGTTAATGGGCGTTTGGAAATATTGGATTGAAGCATTCATTCCTACTGTAAATAATGTTCCTCTTCCTATGTTCCTCTTTTATGCAATCAAAAACCTTTGGAACGGAATAAATTTTCAGTGAGATAAGTTAATATAAGATAAGATAATGTATTCCATAACTATTTTACAATTTTTAAGGTTTGTAATTCCCTGCCGGCGTCTGTATTTCCGATTTCACATACTTACATTAACATACAGTCTCGAACTTTGCCTGTTTAATAAAACATATATTTATTGAGTTCATATCAAATACAACACACCAACATTAAATGATCTGTTACACAAAACAAAAAAACCTCGTGAAAGTTACCAGTTACGATTTGAATTTTCAACTGGAAAATTCCAATAAAAGTGCAAATTTTTTCTGATGGATTACAATGTCAGGAAACAAAGATAGCGCGCGTTGATTTATTATGCCGTAACAGTGGTAACATGCATTCCAAATTCCGAATCAACTTTTCAGTGTACACAAAAGGATGTATAAAATATGTGTAGAGTTCAAATTTGAGACCATAGTTAACCTTTTTACCGCAATTGACTTGATATAAAGTCAAGTGCCCCACGCGCCAATGACTTCCATATGGAGTCGATGAAGTCGATGTAAAGGCAAGCTACGTGCCATCAAGTAAGGTTCATTTTCAGTCTTTTGCTACGAAGATTTTGGAGTGTGACTAGTGTGAGGCACAACTTACAGAATGTACTGTGGCGATGAATAGGTTAAGGCTTTTACAGAGTGACATTTTAGACAAATTTTAGCCTTGACTGTGTTAATTTTTTTCAAGACATTAAAAATACTGCTTAACATTCGAACTCCACCCGTGTACTGTTAAATATTTAACAAACTTACTGATGCAGGGGCGCTCGTGGCCCAGCGGCGCCGGTGGGCAGCGGTCAGGACTTGGATGGGTGACCGCTTTGAGTGGTTACTAACTGAGCGCTCCCGTGCTTTGGAAGGCACGTTAAGCCGTTGATCCCGGTTGCTGTCTATGGCGGCAGGCGTTAAGCCAAGTTGGAGGCCTTCGGGCGGCTTGAGAACTTCTAACAGTCAAGTTGCCCACTCACTTGACAAAGCCTAATCCCAATAAGGTCTAGTTTCCCCTCGGGGTTGGAAGGTCAGATGGCAGTCGCTTTCGTAAAAACTAGTGCCTACGCCAAATCTTGGGATTAGGTAGCGGACCCCAGGCATCCTTCAGGATGCAACTGTACTGGGATAACGCTAGGAGGATGATGACTGATGCAGGAAAACGTCGTAAAGATACTGGCATAATCCCCAACAAGGACTTATTATCTTGCTACCTCTCGGATGGAAGGTTAGATGGCATTTGCTACGAAACATTATTGTCTTCGATTAACTACTGCCACTTTGACAAACATAGTAAAATATGTCCAATTAGTTCAGTTAACTCAGTTTTCATATCAAATATGGGGCATTTATTTGTGTGATGAGCACGAATATTTGTTCTTGGGTCTTGGATGTTTTCTATGTATTTATTTATCTATATAAGTATGTATGTCGTCGCCTAGTACCCATAGTACAAGCTTTGCTTAGTTTGGAGGTTGATTTGTGTAAGATTGTCCACAAATATTTATTATTTATTTATTTAAATAAAATGTCAAAAATCTAACCTATTCATTGTTTTCGTCTCACCAAACATAAAGTCACTCATAGACTCAATAATTCTATCACAAAACACAAGCAACATATCCATAAAACGGAACCGCCTATAAAAACATCGCATCGCAGAAAACAAATCTAATTGCCAAGCCGAAAACCACGCTTCAAAAAATACATACACACACATCAACCAAACTTATCACTTGAAAACTTCCCTAAAAGCGCTTTTTGTAGCGCGTTTGTCTAAACAAAGTGTGGCTACAACGTGTCCCCAGTGTGGCTACAACGCTCTGGGGGCGTCATCAACTAAAAGGATTGAAAGTATAGGGGTACCCTAATGCTTTTTTGGCGATATTTTCCAGCGTTGTCTTTAGAGACTTGAGAAAAGTGCTATTGGCTTTCAATTCGGTCATTATCATATTGCATCATAATATCGCGTATACCTACTTATATGTACATTTTTCTATAAGAATTTACGTTCGTTCGTTGTTACCAAAAAATGCTAGGACACGATATGATTGATTGATCGCAAAGACAGATGATATATTTATATTTTAAAACAAATGTAAGGCGACTTCCTGACTTGGCGGGGCGGGATCGATATATGACATTTTCTTCTTTGACGTAAACTTACTGACGTCGCAAAGATTCTCACTTGATGAAATACTGTCAGTATTACATTTGCGCAGTAGTAATATTATGCGCAGAAGCGGACCAGTACTGCCTTCGCATCGTCCCGCTTCCGCGCATCCCGCGTCAGTCAGGAAGCACTCATTTAAATGTAGGGGCGTAGTAAAAAATGGTATCGCGGCGACTGACAGCTGACACTGACATTTGACACTTTTCTCATATCGTACTGCCTCCGCACCGACAAATCAGGAAGTCGCCTAACCATCAAAATGTCGTATCACTCGCGAGCTTATGCAGGATCTATATGCTGTCTAATCTAAGTCGTCTTATTATAACAGCAAGTAAAGTTTCTTGTCATAATCAAGTACAGTTTCTTGTCAAACAGATCCTTATTTCAAAAGAGTGTTAAGTTTTAGATGGATGTATTTTGATTAGGTATTTAAAAGATCGGTCATAATATCACTTATAGGTTGGAAACAGTAGCAAATTTTAAGCACTCAGGTAATAATATAATTTTAATAAATAAAAAAGGGGACCATCTTACACAAATCGAAAATTTCCGTAGTAAATAGTCAAAGGGATTCCAAATAATCAGTTTTTTCAAACCTGTTCACCAGCTGAATTTAATAAATTTTACCACAACGAGCGAAATATAGGTAGGTATACCCCTTAACACCCAAATAGTACAATTCAAACAGCCAGTTAGTAGTGTTTGAAACAGAAACTCTTGTTTGAGGGTAGTTGGCAACAGTCCCTGGGGCCGAAAGTTTGGTCCATCGTTTACTGCACTGAGCTCAATCTGGTTACAACTGGTTACACATGTATATTATGTAGGTAGATACAGTCAACTACAACACTCTAGTGACGTAAGATGCGAACATGAATTTTGTGACAAGGGCAGAAGAACGTACAGATATTTTTGTTACTATTTTAAATAAAGAAGCACCAATGCACTAATTAGTTTCATTCAACTTTCCACCTACACCAAAACATTCAAAATGACGCAACATTTTTAACATCTCTCATAGCATTCTAATAACGAACGTATCCCCGTTTTTTATGCTAATGACCCCGGAAGGGGGAACCTCCCTATGTGTTGTCATGAGATGCAAACACGTCGTTTATGACGTATTAAATTTCCGTAGCACGCTCGGTTATGTTTAGGTAATATTTGGCAAAGGAAAAACACCTGAGTTGTAATGTGGCGTTGATGGGTGGTAGGATTTCTCCTGGCGTTTTGGGTCACCTGACTTCCGCTGTCGCGTTATTGACGAAAAATCCTCCTTCCTTCCTTACAAAGCTGCAGACCATTTCGGGTATATCGTCTTTAAAGTGGCCACGGAAGTCAAAAGACCTAAAATGGCCTAAAATGTCCGGAGAAATACCCAGAGAGGATAACTACTTTTCAAGTTTTAATACATCAAGGTGACTCTCTGACTTGGTGGACCGACAGTTAAAACTTTTTGTTGTGCTGTCACACGTGGGTGGCAATTTTATGATGTAAATAACTTCGTACAATTGCTTCTTACGCTCTTTCTGTGTTGTATTAGTATCAAAAAATTACCAACTTGTGGTTTGTTTATACACACACACACTCACACACACGTAAACACAAATAGACTTCCATCATCAGATCATCATGCCATGGAGGTGTTCTTGCCTGTGGATTTCTTTCGGCTGAAGCTGACAAAATTGGGTTCATTTTAATATAAATCATCGGGTTTTACGTCATTCTCGAAAAACAATCCTTCAGCACTTAGTACTATTCTCTTTTCTCTTGTAACCCTAGTGAATAATGAAACCCGGCTCTTTTTGATCTAGCCATTAAGTTCAACCGTTTAAATCATTCGTCAAAGTGCAAACGAACCCCCATTGATGGAAGCTTTCAAACGCCTGTGAAAGCTCAAAAGCTGCGACCTGGTTGCAGTTTACGGGGCCAATTAGGTCGTAGGATATTTATTCCATAATGACTGTGAAATAATGCAAATTTCTCCAGAATTTAGCCAGATCTAACTGTAAACCATAATCCTAAACCAGCTTATACTAATATTACAAGTAGTCAACAAGAAGTTGTCCACAAATATTAACAGTTGACAAATACATCTTTATTCCCTGAACACGACTTTTCTGTTCTGATAATCATGACTTCTCTGTCACCAACTTTGAAACAGAATGCTTATGGTTGTTGCTACAATGTTTGTAGAGACCTTACCTACAAAATTTAAAATATTTTAATTTCAAATTACGACACAAGTATTCATGAAACCAATAAAGTTATTACAGGATTCAATGAATTTATTAAAGTTTTATATAGTAACATCGATCTTTTTTGATTTTATTGTGTGAAGTAAGTTAAGAGGAATAATGCAGTTTTTTGCTGTGATGTTTGAAACAATATTTCTCATTGAAAAGTCCAAAAACTACATTTTAAATCTATCTCATTAGGTCGAAATAGTCCTATTCTAGATAGTAACATTGAACATTTCGAGATATATGTGATTTAAACAGAAAATGGCCCAAACAGATATCATTTTTCAACTGATAAGGACCCTGAACGCAAATTGATTCGACATAAAACGTAGTAGGTATAGAAGTTTTCCATCTTAATAGAGGCGGCGTCGCGACGGCCCGGCGCCGGCGAGCATTACCATGCTACAAGTGTACACAAGGTTATACGAAACGATACTTATATAGGTACCTACTGGTAATAGACATTACTTACTTAGGCTGGGTTGCACCAAATCGTCTGTAATCGTAAGCGGTGTTCGTCAATTCTGATTGTATGGAAAGTTTGACAAGTTTCTATGGGATGACAGCTGCCGGCGCCATATTTGACGATGACCGGTCTGTGTTCGTGCGTTGGTGCAACGGGCACATAGAGTGGTAAAACAAATAATGTCTCAATTGCAGCTATTGGACGATCGAACAAAATTCCTTGCTTCAAAGAGGTATTTCCCGTTGGATATATGGATACCACGTATCATTTTATGATTAATATGTAACGTATCTGCACTAAAGTTCCATAATTCACGTAAAATTGGTATTAAAGTAGAACCGTGTCACTTAGTAATATTCAAAAATTAAAAAAAAATACTTACCGAAAATCATTTCGAAATTGCTTTTTTTAAGTTAAATATGAGGATATTAAGTATCATTTGTGGTATATTGTACAAAATAAAAATCAGCCGTATCGTGTCTGGAGGACCTCAAACTTGGTATGTTTCGAAAATTATTTTTGATTTAATTTAAAAAAAATAGCTGAAATGTAATGATGTGGTATATTTGCAGAATCGCCTCAAAAAGCTCTTTCATATGATACTACACACGATAGGTTTCTGAAAAAAAAAATTGTTTTTTTCATACAAAAAAAAAAGAATGTCTCGGCTCTCCCCCCCTAAGGGAAATTTTTTTAGGAACTGCGGGTCAAAAATTTTGTTTTGACCTCTAGTATGCGTGTGCCAAATGGCTAAACTGTACATCGATTTGCGGTTTTTCTTTGAAATTGGGCCTGTACGGCTACCACTACAATGCAACTTACCATATAATAATCCATATGCTGTACTTAGGTATAGTTCGTACAAAACTGTAAGGCCAAGCGCTGTTAAATTAACTACCTTACAGTCAGAGCTCTAAGTCTACTTTTGCTTGCGATCGTTTGACAGAATTTAGCCTTAGTGTAGAACCTGAGTGGACGCTCGAGCGTTGCGTCCAGCGGGGCGTGCATGTCAAACAATTGAAACTCATACTGGCGTCCTGAGTCGCCGCTGCACAAATAGTATGCACGCTCGCCCGCCCCGCTGGACGCGACGCCGAACGCTCCGCTCCGAGCGTCCACTCAGGCCTTACACTTAGAGTTGTGTCCGAACTATAACTACACACCTGCTTAACTATACAGTGGCCATAGCAACTACGCGATAACGTGTCGACCCATTTTTATGCATTTAACTGTAATCTTATTACTATGCAAATGAACAAATGGATTTAGTTCTACAAAGGACTCTGTACCAATTAAATTTGTAGAACCATGTATAGTCCAGGAATAAAAATGTTCGCCAATTTTTTACTTTATTTTAATGGCATTAAGGGGAGGTATCCCCAACGCAACTGTCCCGCTCTAACATGCGTGAGTTTACAATTAACCATCCCGCTCTCTACGCAAGCTCTGCGCGCAGTTTTGTGAATATTTAGCTATAGTTATTAAGCCAATCATTTTATCAAAGCAAACCCTGCGAATTTCTCTATAACTATTTACGATCTTTAATTGAGTACAAAAACTAAATGTTAAATATCAGTAATATAGCCGTAGTATTGAAAATACATTCCAAAAAGGGGTAACTTCGCGATTATTTTCCATCGAGTGAAAATCAAATCATGTAACTGACTGCGATTTTGACAAGACAAGATCCTCATGTAACACATATATTTTTTTTAGATTTTAAAACACTATATTCGATGTCTCAGATGGTTTTTAAAAATTCAAAAGTGGTAATACACGGCCTTAAGGTTGAAAATTAACGAAGATTGCATTCCGCGACTGTACTAGAGCGTAAACCCCGCGCCCACATCCCACAAGCCGTAAAAACGTATCAAATTACACATTCCGGCGTAAAGCGAAATTAAATTATGTAATTCGCAATTCTTCGCGATAAAACGGCTGTAGGTAATTGTTTGTCATTACAAGCGTGGAGACTTTGTGGTTGGTTACACTACTTACTAAGGTAAAAGTACCCTTCACCGGACGCTTAAGACCTACATGTACGTTTGTTTTTTTAATAAGGTTTAGAATTTTTGTACGATTATGATCAACAGCATATGGTGAAGATAGATAAATTTGTCATCATTTAAATGTACGTCGAAATTTATTACATAGTTAGACGTATATAAAAATATTTTTTAAAGTTTTTTATATCGATTACACTGATTTGTCCCATTCAACGAACTAAGAAACAGAATTTGCACCCATTACCGGATCGGCATGCCGTTTCACCGAACTAGGGAAGAAATGTATGGAATGATGGCAATGTGTGAGTTTGTAAACTGATGAGTGACTATTTATTTCAACCTAACTGCACTAGTTTTGTGATTTCGAGCAATCTTGACGGTAATTTAATCTAAGAAAAAACTGTCTATAATTAAAAATTTAAATCAAATATTTTTTTTACATAAATAATATACTTATCTATTAAAAATTCTTCGCTAATCGCCAATAATTTATTTTTATATAATTTATTCGTTAACGGTTTACATCTAAGAAGCGCTGGCTTTTTTTTAAAGATATACGAAAAATAACACATTTGAATATAGATCTAGCTGTACGCTGAATATGGTTTATATTCCAATGAACGCCAAATAGCAGCTAGGCCGAGATAATCATATGTTCGGTATCAGAGACCATGGGTACGCTTTACCGAACGGGCGTTCGGTAAAGCGTACACATTGAACCTATCACGCGAACATATTTAATAAAATAGTGTTTTAATCTTAATGATTCTGCCATAACAACATAAGTACATTTTATCTAGAAATAAGAACTATTGCAAAATTATAAATACACAATTATTTTGCTTCTACTGATGTTAAATAAATAATATGGAATTTTTAAAATTACCTGGTCAATGAAGCTTATTTTGACGTCAAAAAGTCGTGAAAACTATACATTTCAAATGCAATTTACAAAAAATCTGTCTCGTTTATAGGCGTTCGGTAATTGCTCATTAAATTACTCTATTAATTGGATATGTGTAAAGCGGAGTAGTATATATATAACGTTTAAAATTAACGAGTGAAAAAATAATTTTCAAAACATACGTTTTTCCCTGATTCCGAACGTTGTTCGGTAAAACCTTCAAGCAGTAGATGAGGGTGACCCATCACCGAATTTACATTTTTGTTGAATTCTGTAAATTTGACTGCACTAATTTCACTTATTTAACTCAAACACACACACTTATTAACTCATGATACGATAACACCCTATTTTGAAGCATAAAGTCACTTTTAAACGCTTTTATGACCTTACGAAGTACACTCAGTTTCTTAACCATTTTCGTAAGGAGTCCCATACAACGCCGCGATCGACCTGCTCAATCGATTCTCCCGTTACAACTAAGAAACAAAATGGCTTTCTTTGCCTCGTAGTGGAAGGAATAGGTATCTAGCTAACGGAAAAAAATATCACAACGTAATATTAGCTGTAAGAACTCGACTTATGGCTCAAAATATAGAAAATCCGGTGATAGGGCAGATCCGGTAAAGGGTACATCTACCTTACACATTCACTTGGTTACCAATCAAATATGGCTTTTTAGTATCTATTTTTTCCCGTATATACCTGGAGAGGCCTCTAATTTATACGCGAGAACGCCTTATCATGTTTTTTATCACTACATCCTTCCACCTTGTTTTGGGTCTGCCAAAGTTTTGCAAACTATTACGCCTATAGAAATCGTACGACCCACAAATGACCCCAAATTTCGGGCCAAGATAACTATCAATTCGATTCAGTTGGATTTAGATCGGACTGTTCTAATCTAAGTATGTTTGTCCGACGGTCTAAGGCCAAAGAATTATACAATTTAGAGTGCAATAATAAAACTTCCTATTTCGAATGGTCACAAGTCATAACACAAACTTTTGAATTGCAACTTATGCCTAGTTTTCTTAAAATGCCTCGTGTGTTCCGTAAACCGAGATTATCTCAACAACAATCGTCAAATATTTTTGTCGCATTACAATTTTTATTGTAGTCTTTTGACATTAAACTTTGGTGCGAACTATTACGTTAGCTTTTGCTATGTGTGAGAAATAATTTAGCTTATATTTATGGCTGTTCGGCATATTGGATATACTATTCATTATTCTGTGCCTTCCTGTAAGTATTTTTTGAGTTTACCACCGCAGGATAACCTGTACATAAGTAGGTAGGTACTATAATTTATTCTTTAACTGCACTTGAGACCAACATACCCCTTCTCGACACTATGTCACGACAATTACCCACGCTTGTCGTAATTGCCCCAGTTCCAAGTTCCGGCTAATTCTCCCCGCTCTAATTCACGAACAATTATAAGGCCTTTATGGCTGGAAAATTTAAAATAAGGTACATTGTTTTATTTCGAGTTGATGGTGAGGTTGTGTGGTTAATTATGTTAACCGACTATGGGTTTTAGATTAGGATTCTTTGGGATTCGGCTACTTTGTTTGTATTTTTTAACCTGCTGTTGCGTGGAAAAGAATTTAAGGGGTTGCTTCGATACTGTGAATCACGCCCAGACATGCTTCGAATCGATCTGGTCACGATGATTAAACTCCCTTTTTTTTAATTTGACTGTGGCTTTATATGCCGGGCCCAATAAACCGATAGAAATACGCAGTTGAAGAGTGGCCTGGAGAAGATCCGACACGACCACGCGGGCGGTTTGAAGACTGGAATACCTTAAGAGTTTGCGCTCCAGTGCGATTTGGTTGCGCGGCTAAAACCGAATCTGAGGTGTAAGTGGAATAAAGCTACTGGGAGTTTAGTCGGTAGAACACTAAGTGCCAGTTGCACCAACATACGAACACAGACCGGTCATCGTTATATATGGCGCCGGCAGCTGTCATCCCATAGAAACTTGTGAGTCACCCCCAGGGTGTCGCTATAGACGATCGAACCAAGAACAAAAGAACGCGTGCTATGTGGCGAGCGCGACTACGCAAGATGCCATGTTTTGAAATTTTTGAAGGAATGAATGAATGAATCACATTTATTTCAGATTATAAAATCCATAATTTTGTTAGTAGGTACACAGTATATATTTATTAGTAAAGTACTAGTAAGTTTTTAACTGTCAAACATCGATTTAGTAAAGCATCGATTACACCGAACTACATCTACAGTCTAGTCAATCTATCAGTACATTGTGAATACTGGCCAGGAGCAATCCTTATTTCATTTAAAAAAAAAGTTTCTCAATCTACGAGTAAAGCATCGATTACACCGAACTACATCTAGTACACTAACTGGTGGAGGGGAGTTAAACTATCTCGCTCTAATGAGTTAAATGCTTTAACTCCCCTCCACCATTATTATTGGGGAACGGGACTTAATCGCGTACAATTATAACTAATTTACCTTTACCAGTCCCCTCCACCAGTTAGTGCACTAGATGTAGTTCGGTGTTCGGTGTAATCGATGCTTTAGTTTAGACTGAGAAACTTTTTTTAAAATGAAATTAGGATTGCTCCTGGCCAGCATTCACAATGTACTATAAAATAATGATTCTGAGGTATTGTACAGATTTGTAGACTTTCACATTTAGATATAATAAGGGCCAACAAGAATTCCCGAGATTATTTGGTACCGTAACCTAAGCCACAATATTGGATGTCCCTAAACTAGATTTAGATATCCAGCGCCCGCCGTTATTAAATTTATTAGGGTTACCTCGGCACCGGAGGCAGCCCGCAGATATGATTAGAACTTGATATTAGATATTATTAGGTATTAAATAATAATATTAATAATGATAATCTAGATCTGATTTTTTAGTGAACTGTAATTGTTTTATACCTGAATAAATAAATAAATAAATAATAATAATAATAGATATTCCACGTAGCTATCAATGCCATAATGAACGCAATCAAGTTAGTTATGGTGGATAATCTGGCAATGAGCTGTCAAAAGTAGCGTCCTTCTGAAAGTACTTAAGGTCCCTTTTTGGTTTTTCTTTTTTTTTGAGCTTCTCAGAATTATGTGTAAGATTCTGATATAGAACATTATTATCCCCAATTTTTCATAAATGTTTAGGTTCCAAACAAAATGCATGGAAAATGTCACATTGTGGAAAATATTGGAGACTATATTGTTCTTTAACAAAACCAGAACCAGAGTGCTTATTTGCAGTAAGTAACAATGGCTGAATTTGCGTTTTTGAAAAAAGTTGGTATAAACTGCAACTCACAGTGAAAACTCCTTCATTATTTGACTGTGTATTTAGTACTATGTCAAACTAAACATGAACTTTCACGTAAAAACTGACCGAAAGTTCTAAAACTAGCACAGGGGCCTGCGTAATTAGACGAGGGTTTATCTAGTACAAAAGTTGCCGTCTAACAACGCAAGGTCAGACGGTTGAATACCGACTCAGCTCAGCTAATTGTGTTTATTTGAGTTTGATAGTAAGTTGTAAATTTTAGTTTTATATATGTTTTAGAGTAACATTTAATATTATTTGGGTTACAAGCATTTAATTATTCAAAACAATAGTGTAGTTGTTATAAAGATAAACAACATTATATTTCATCAAGTTTAATTGACGTGGTGGGACTACATAGATGAGTGTGCGAATCCTTAATGATCAAGTTACATTAAACCTAAAAAGCTGTTTGCCCTAAACGATAAATGCCGGAGAAGCAGTATTTGATATTGACTAGAAAGCTGTTTAAATTGATAATATCTGTAAATCAGTTTGCCTGAAATTCAAGATTAATAAGAAGCGGTAAGTTTATTGCTGTTTACCCTAAAGGAGCCTATGAAGCTTAAAGAAAGTCACCTAATGACGTCAAAAGTAAGCAAATTCAACATGAAATACAGACAAAAAATTTAAACAATGTACTTGGTTATTTTACCCAAATCGTAGCTTCAAAAATATATTTATTTACCTTTTCCAAGTACAAAGACGGCGTGGGGATAAAAAGTCATAACCACTCAATCCTCTTTTAGCAGATAATTTTACGAGGGCGTAAAAACGCCAGAATGGCCGATTGGCAGATTTCGTGAGTGGCCAATTACGCGACTATGTACTGTTTAGTGACAACCCTAATGTATTGGTAATAGGGTTGGTAGAATCTCAGAAAATTGTGTTCACTTTTTGGGTATGTCATTTGTAACTGTGCAATAAAGTCTAAATAAATAAGGAATTATTTGCAAAGTTGGGACGAGAGCGTAGATGGTGGTCACCGTGGAATTTTTAGTGGATAGAGATACCACATAACCCAGTTATCCCCGATGTCTGGGTATCTGGTTCGCAAGATTTCTCCACTTAAATAAAAAAATGGTTAGTCATATTCCTATGCAAAAAGTGACAGATCTACATTACGTAACTTTTAACCACTCCTACCATAGTCAAGAGGGAATAGTTACACCCCACTCTTAGTACCCACGCATATTATTTTTTCATAGATCACGAGGCCATAGAGTTTACCTACTCAAAAAAAAAAATATTCAACTGTGCAAGCACAAGCAGAGCTCTTACCTGTCATCAAGTTTATCAAAAATTGTGTTCAATCTGAAAGGATTGCCAAGCTTATGCATACCACATTTTCTATCTAAGCGATAACCACACGAAAATGCGAATGAAATTATCCTCATCTAATAAAATAAAACCAAAGGATAACAAAATCACTCAAGTTCTGTACACAATTGACTACATTTTTAAGTATATGTAAACGGTGCCGCAACCCGCAAGCGCGTCATATGTTAATTTGAATAAATTTATTCGTGAAACACAGCTATTAGTCACCAGATTACGTTTTACGTCAAATTTATGTAATAAAATTAAAACGGTGTTTTTTTCCCGTTTGCAAAGTATGGCTGCTATATTTCCATAATAAATTGACGACGGATCAAAGCTAAAATTAATTTTGGTTTTTTGTACTACTTCGGTGGCAATCAAGCGGTCTGCTTGCCTTATAACTCTAGTAGACTCTGTAGCCGACTCTTTATCGATTTGAGAATGCGTTTCATTCAGATCGAAAAACAAATTCAGGACCTCTACTTTCACCTGAGATCTTTTGTGAACATTCTTCCCCAATTAAGTTGGCTCCAAATAAAAGTAATAAAAACGACACTGCGATGTGCCCAACCTATCTAAATATTACTTACACAAACATCCACTTACTATACAATACAATACAAATATTCTTTCTAGCTCACCAAAAAATACAAAAAAACGAGATCTTAATTAAACATGGAGATGCAACAGACAACAGGCGGTCACTTAATTATATTTTATTTTAATGAAAATGATAACAATTCTGCTTTTTGGTTTTTTAAAAGATGTTCATACATAAAGAAAACGTCCCAGTGCTCGACACCCTAATGTCCAATAGATGAAACCTATTGGTCACATCTGTTATCAAAGCATAAGATGGAAAGTGCCATATATTGGGTCGGTGTCGAAAACTGGGAAGTTTACATTACGTATTGCTTTCCATTCAAGCGTGCCAACCCAACCGCATTTCCAAAACTATACTTTATTCAGCAACGACCTACTTAAACCGCCGTACTAAAGCAAAGTTACGAAATCGATCGCCTTTATAAATAGCGACAACCCTAGGCCGTGTTAATATTTTATTGCCAGGGTTGCCGACGTAAAAATAGACGCATAAAAAATTGACACGCTTCGGCGAACGCGGCAGATTTTTGCATGTTTCGCGATGTAAATGAACAAAATTTAATAAAACATATGACGTTCCTTTTAATATTGAATGTTTTTGGTTTTTAACGTCATTTTTGTAATTAGTTAAATTGATAATTTTAAGACTGATTAGACAAAACATGTGATTTGTGTTTTTATAACATGCTTTTGAATTATATGTAAGTGAAGTCCCAAGATTTTTTTTAGAAATACTAAAAACCGTGGCAAACAATCATGGGGCCTGCCTGGTGCTTAACACCGTACCCTATGGACGCTTCTAATTTCAGAAGAGCCATAGGATTCACTTGGTGTTATATGTATGTATGTATGTATGTATGTAATAACTTTATTGTACACAAAAAAACACAAAAAAATACAAACAAATAAGGACATTTTGGTACAAAGGCGAACTTATCCCTAAAAGGGATCTCTTCCAGTATGATTTATATTAAACCTATGTATAAAAGTATGAATACTAACGTACATCTTTGTTCGTTTTTTCATACCACGTCAGTGGTAAACAAGCGTACTACGGCCCGCCTAATGTTAAACGGTTCTTCGTGTGTGATTAAAGTATATTAATACATATTTTAGTATCAATCCCATTTAAACGAGGTCATATGACATACCTAATACTGCATATTTTGGTATACGTGTACCTAAATATTTATATTCGTTTTTACAATTGCAAATTCGTATACATTTAAGTTCCTAAAGTCTAAACTCTGTCAAACACAAATTCTATGCATTGATCGAATCTAGTAAGGCTGACATAAATACAAACTTTACTCAACCCTATAGCTTGCCAAAGTTGTTAGGGTTGTCACTTTTAGTTACGAAACTTTGGTGTTCTGTCAATAACATGCAATTTATAGTAGTATAATGTAAAATTATACTTCATAGCTTCAAATTAATTTATAATGTAAAATTATACTTCATAGCTTCAAATTAATTTATAATGTAAAATTATACTTCATAGCTTCAAATTAATTTATAATGTAAAATTATACTTCATAGCTTCAAATTAAATTTTAATGTGAAGCTATGTTAGCATTACTTGACTTAGACCTAGACCTAACCAGCACAAATCAATACTTTCATCTAGTTCTCGTTTGTTGTCAAGTTTTAATAAACAAAATAACATTTTGCTTCAACCCTAAAACTGGGGCTGGTGCTATTTGTAAAACTACTCGCAATTTGCATACAATACAGTTCAACAGTGCTGAATAACTTAGGAATTCGCAGGTTTAAAGTCCTGTTTTTGATCTTTCCTCGCTAGTTGTAACAATAGTTTTGTAACTTCGAATTGCAAAACGCTTTTCAGAAGCAAAGTTTCAATTTCCTTTCCGAGTTAGTATGAAGTGGGTATGAACCAAGTTGGTATGACGCTTATACTATTTGTATAAATAGAACATTAAAAGTCAGCAGTATTTCCCACAACAAATAATTTCCAATTTTTTGTATGCTGGTTGGCAAAAATAACGAAAAATATTATACAACTTAGAAATATTTTCTGTTTCGAATCTACGAGTATATCGAAATTCTATAAAGAAAAATTGTTATTCCCGCCCAAGAATCCAAGAACCTTTATCAGCAGTCCGCTAAACAGCAATCTGCGCAGATTGCAACGGTATTAAGGCAATAGCTGGTAATTACCGCGTTATCTAACTAGGGCAGTAAATTACCGACACCCGAGGGTAATGGCAATATTTATTTGCCTGTGCTGTGAGTATAATAGTATAGAGCTTGTTATATATAAATATACCTACTTTTTCCAGCATTATAAGTATTCATCCTGAAAAAATTAACATTAATTTTGTAATCCTATATCGTTAATGCATCTTGGTAACTATTTTATTACTGTTAAATTGAAACAGTCAACTCTTTACTACTTAGGTATGTACGGTCAAGTGCAAAAATAGGTATCGAGTGTGTCTCACCTTAAGTTACCGACATAAGAGCTATGGGACATATTTTTGAGCAAGTTGTATGCACCCATATTTTTGCACTTGACTGTACCTTATAGCGTCGCTTAGTACCCATAGCACAAGCTGTGCCTAGTTTGGGTCCATTTTGTAAGATTATCCGTAAATATTATATACATATTTATTAATTAATCATTATTTTATACAGTCATAAACTTGTGTTATTCGGTGTAACAACTATTGCATTAAATCAGGTCTCCGATGTCAACCCGTATATAAATGTTAGTTTGCCCTTATGTCACGAACGAACGAACATCGAACCAACGGATTTAAAGAATTTTTGTTGTTAATTCCTATCTATCCGTTAATTTTTGTTACACATTCATAAATCCTAGGTATTCGATATTTAAGCTCTGAAACTTACCTACAGGGTGTGTGCTATAGAAAATTCCGTTAAAATCAGACCACCAAAACCATCGTTGAGATCAGCCAAAATTATCCTCGACTATACACTTATAACTTGTCTCTATACAGCGCGTGCCGAGAGGGCCACAGGGAGGCTTTTGCGGTGAATTTATGGGCATCAGAATTCCTGTTCTGCCTCTCAGCCTGAAATGCTTTTTATCAATCAATCTTTAACACGATCACTTAATTATTGAGAAAATGATTCTCATACAATTTTACTCCATAATAATCATTCTTCATAAATGGTCATATTGCTAACTATCAGAACTTCTATCCATTCGAACTTATAACGCTAAAAGTCATACAGTTTCAACATCCAATATTTATCTTCATAACTTTTTAGTCATAAGTACTTATTATTTACACACGTACACACACACGACACGTATATGCACACAAGCCTGTGTCCAGTGTTCAAATCAATCCGATCCTAGTAGTGTAGTAGATTCTAGTTATAATATTGTATATACTAACATATGTTACTAACTCCATAATGGATGTATCCGAAATAAAAAATAATTGAATTGAATTATTTATTCGTATCGTCTAACTTCATAATGTTAATTATGATAGTTTTTAGGGTTCCGTACCCGAAGGGTCAAAACGGAACCCTATTGGTGATGCCCAGACGTCCGTCCGTCCGTCCGTCCGTCGTCTGTCACACAGGTTTTACTGCCAAACGGTTGGAGCTACAGGCTTCAAATTTACACAGTCTAAGCATCTTGTTGGCTCGAGGCCATACAAATAGGCAAAACTTATTTTTAAATGTTTTAAAAGAGGGCCATAGAGCTAAAGGGGGGCGCGAAAAAAAATTTTAATCCTACCCTTACCGAGTGGGGTATCGTTGTATAGAGCTCATTGAGTAAATACTTACTATATTTTTAATTTAAAAAAAATATTGGAAAACAAAGAAATGAGAAGCTACCAAAGTCAGCTTTTTTTACGAAATTTTGTTCTGAAGAATTTTTTGACTTCCCAAATACCTATAACTTAAAATTTGGTAATAATGTTTGTTATTACTTATATTTTACCAACAAATACTAATATATTGATAAATTAGATTTCTTCTTTGACCAACTAACTTTGCGGTCGGTTCGGAACCCTAAATGTGCGAAGTCCGACTCGCACTTGGCCGGTTTTTATTCTTCATGCTACTATATTTTCATATGTTTTTTATTCATAAGCGTTTTTAATCTATGTTATTTAAATTCATAGGGTTAATAATCATCCTTACACCTTTCTTGTTACTAATGAGTTACATTTTTTTCCTGTGACCATTGTATTGAAATACCACTCACTTATCACAACCACATTTTTCATATCATATGCGTACTTTTTTGAATTTATTCCTGCTATGGACCATGTGTATAAAATAAAGTGAATAATAATAATACGAAAAGAACATGTTTTTAAAAACCGAAAAATAACTCTTCACATTTCGTTCAACAGTTTAATCGATATAATCGTTATTGAATTTTAAGTTTGTCACTTCTATAGCAGGAATTGGAGTTGTATTTATTTGCCAGTGGGCATGTTTTATCTGAGAGATATGGCGACAGATAGCGATGATTTATTGTTGATCGAGATTCGAGCCCACTGGAGTTATGCATAAATTTTACTCCCTTTTTTTATTCTAAATATATTTATTCTAGTAATTGAATATGATTTGACGAAATTTTGTTATTGCCGCGATATGTAGCTAACCCCTCACCTACAATAGCTTTAGCTCTATTGTAGATTCTTACAACACCCCTACTGGCCCTATTCTTACCGGACAATACACAGGGAACCTACGTAAAAATAGTTGAAATCCTGTTTTGCCTATACTATGCCAGAATCGTCTTCATCGTCAAATCAGCCGAGAGACATCCACTGCAAGAGAATGCCACAATTACCGGTCGGTACAGCGCCACCCGCATTCAGCGGATTCCCGCCATTCAGGCCACTTTGTGCTACTAAATAGCAAACAGATAGCGATTACTTATTCTAGACTTTCACTTAAAAATCTTCTCCTTCTTTCTCCTGGCTATTGTCCCAATTAATTTGGGGTCAGCCCTCCTAGTAATCCTGCATCACATCACGCGGTTGTAGGTGTCTCTTCTGGTGTGTTTCTTTCTCTCACATGGTTTTTTATTGTTTGCATCCAGGTCATTGGTGGTCGTCCGCGTCCTCTTTTTCTTTCTACGATATTTAGGTATCACTCTTTTGGTCATATGGTCATTATCTAGCCAAATTAATGCCCATACCAGAGCAGACGGTTTTCGGAAAGTTTTTCTTGTACTTTACACCCTGGGTTTTGGTAAAATAAAAGTTAGTGAAATATTATAATAACCTATTATATCATATCTATCTAAAACATCAGTCCAACCTAAATCCCATTACAACAAATACACGATAAGAATCAACCAAACCATAACACGAAACAAAATACTGCATTACAATATCGTCTGTCGATTCCAATCGAAAGTTAACGAAATATTAGATTGAAATTATTCGGAGTTGTATTAAATTGTCGAGATAATTATCTTGAAAGTAATGGAAACGGAATACCCTTGGGCTCGAGCGAAGGAAGACTAGAGAGCAAAGATTCGCTCCATGTGGGATGCCGAAGTTGGCTGATCAAGCGTAGTATAGACTATATGTCAGAAAAGTACCCTTTTTTGCGTGTAATAGTTCGTATAAGCATTTGTATTGTTTTCGTTAAAAAAATTAAATACGTAATTGTCTATTCCAACACACCGCAAAGACAAGAGGGGCTTTTTAACCCCTCGTATGCTTATGCCAAATTTGTCCAATAAATTAAGGACCTTGACATAAAATCAATACGGTAAAATACGTTAAAATAACTCGTGACAAAATGTTTGTGCTTTAAGTCCGCACCAGCCGGTATCGAAGCAAAGTTAATTACACAGTTGTCATTTCAATTCATATTACAATATTTTATTGCCGCGGTACTTAAGTTAACTTCGGGTTCAGGAACTTCTGTCATAGTCTGCCTTGGTGAAAATATTGTAATACCATATTTTCTGGACGTTCTTTTTTCACTATTATTTTTTATGTATTGTGTAGTGTTTCTGGCGGTGAGTAAAGGTCGCCAGAGCTCCGGATGCGTTGTGGGACCGGAAGTGAGGGACCTGATCCATACTAATATTATAAATCCGAGCGTGTGGCGTTGCTGTCTGTCTGTCTGTTACCTCTTCACGCTAAAACTGCTAAACCAATTTACATGAAATTTGGTATGGAGATAGATTGAGTCCCGGGGAAGGACATATGATACTTTTAATCCCGGAAATCATCCCTTAAGGCGATGGGAGTTTGTATGAAAGAGCGATGACTACGGAAGCGCCTGATATAAGTTAATAGTAATTACTTAAATTCTATCGCGAACGAGTTCCATGCGGACGAAGTCGCGGGCAATAACTAGTACCTATGTGTATATCTGTCAACACAACGAAACATGAACTCAATTAAGGACCGGACCGGCAACGCGCTTGTTATTCTTGTTGAGTCGTTAGTGTCCATAGGCTACGATATTTGTTTAAAATCAGGCAGGAAGTGAGCATATTTAGCACCGCGGTTGTATAAAAGAAAACAACGGGCTGCACTCCGGGAGTGCCGGCAGAAGTGAAAATTCAAAGACATGATAAAGAAGTTTTCACTTAATACATTTTTGATAACAGCGCCACCTACGAATAATACAAGGCACTGACTATACAGAACGCTGCTGTCGGTTGTAACTTAACACGGTAAACCTGCACTGTGAGACACTTCGCTTGTTTGTTCATAGGTGGCGCTGTTACCAATATCCATCTTCTACAGGTCACGCGTCCGTCTTACGATATTAGAGGAGGGGTCAACTTAGCTGGTCGTAGAGCGTCCTAGGTGTACTTCCGTCCACTATCTAACTGTCGAATTTGTCGGTCACGTGACCTGTCGCGAGTTTAACAATTTTTCCCCATCGCAAAAAGTGCTCAGCGCCGCTTAAGAAGTTTTCACTTCAAAAACAACAATTAGTAGCAAAACTAGCTAACCTAATCGATTGTGTTGTGTCACACTTTGTTACGAATATGTGTTTTAACCGAGCTTGGTAGAAGAAGGATTATGTTTTTCGAATGTCAGACAATTATCTCGATTTATCGGGTTTGACCGCTCAGCCCTCTATTTCTTTGATACAATTTGGAATACGCAAGTATTATGATTTAATGCCTACTTCTTTGATAAGATCTGCAGCTTTTACGGCTCAATGGATTTAGGAAGGACGTCATTATAATCCTCTTAGCTGCGGGAGTGACAATCGAGTTTTCAAAAAACCATTATATTTTTTTCTTTTATTAAACAGCTGTTCTTTCTTTTTTCAGTAGCCTCTTAGGTAGTTAAAAAAAGTTAGCCAGTAGATTTGAATTAGTTAGAAAGTGAAACTTGGGTTGGATGGGATGGTTTCCTCTTTTATCATGCGACCGAAATGACGTTAAGGAAGGATAATGTTTTATTTGTTTGCCGATGTTTATGTGTTGCCACCTTGCCTTCACCAAATGGACCCTGCGGAAGACCAGCGCTGACAATAAGTCAGCATCATGCTGAGCCGGGTCCATTTCGTGAAATCTTTATACCTACTGCATTATTTCTTTATTTAATTATATTTTTGTATTTGTCACGAATAAATGGTTGAAGTTTGAAGATAATGTAACTAAGAAGACGTTAAAAAACTTACTACTACTACTACTTCACACTACTAAACTTACTAGACTTTTCCGCATAAAAATTATCGCCGTCCAGAGAAAAGTATTCTTGCTCATCACTTATTCAACCGACATCAAAACAGATACCAAAATATTTTCCGCAAAACAATTTTCCTACGAAAATACGCCGTCAAATTACTTTTCGTCATTTCCAATGTCAATATATAAATATTAATGAAGCGTAAAACCCTTTTATTAAAATTCAATAATAAATCAAGGCGAGTTGGAACCAGTCAGGTGGTGCGTGATAATTTAAGGCGCTACACTGAGAAATTTGGAGACTTTGAAACGCTGTCCTGCCCAGACTAGCAAACAGTAGGGGCTGATTTTCAGATATATGATTCTTGGCAATATGATTGTGGTACTGACAATAGCGAAACATGATTGCTTAAAATTTTCTCGATAGAAAATAAATCCAAAGTCGAGTCTATATTTTCCTTTTTTTCCTCAGCCTACTAAAACAACGCATTATTAAAAGACACGATTAAGTTAATATGATGGTATTTTACCTCATCTAGGTACTGACAAGAGGAAATTTAATAAACCTGCACACAGTCAGATATTTAACGAGATTTGTCTATAAAGCCATTCTCGGAGAGGGTTGCATCCCGTTTTGTCGTGAGCGAAAAACAAAGGGTGTCTCTTTCAATCGATATATCGCCTTAACCGTTTACGCCATCGACAGATATATATATACGCGCCGTAGGCCAAACGCCAATGATTGTCATCCGTCATCTTCATTTCTATACTGGGTTTTACAAGTCAAAATACGACCATTAGGCGACTTCCTGATTTGTCGGTGCGGAGGCAGTACGATATGAGAAAAGTGTCAAATGTCAGTGTCAGCTGTCAGTCGACGCGATACCATTTTTTACTACGCCCCTACATTTAAATGAGTGCTTCCTGACTGGCGCGGGATGCGCGGTAGCGGGACGATGCGAAGGCGGTACTGCTCCGCTTCTGCGCATGATATTACTACTGCGCAAACGTAATACTGACAGTATTATGTCAAGTGATAATCTTTGCGACGTCAGTAAGTTTACGTCAAAAAAAGAAAATGTCTCATATCGATCCCGCCCCGCCAAGTCAGGAAGTCGCCTTAGAATTCGTCAGAGCGTAGAAAAGGTTGACGCTTTACAAGTTTGAAAATATTTTGATTGCAAATTATGGCAAAAGGATTAGAATTGACAATATTTCATAATTTCCAAAAGTCTTAATTCGAAAACCATTTCGGTAAAAACGTGTGTAGTACACAAAAAACATTTTTTTAGATTTCTTTCTCCGTTAATTTTGGAAAAAATCGCAAATTACTGTAAACCGAAACTTGACGTCATCTTCCTCACTGTATTCAGGGAGACCTTAGTACAGAGTACAGACACAATTTAAATCGCTGCTCTGGAGTGGCTCTGGATTCTTGTTGGGAAGATGACGTCATATTTTACTTACGCCCTTTTGGAATGTCCTACTTTTCAACGTGTTTTTTTGTATGAAATATTGAGTTAAATCGAAAAAGAAAAAATACGGGTGGCTTAAATTTTTACCTATTTTCTAACTAGTTCATAAAATAAAGTAGTTAAAAATATGAAATATTGTCAATTGAAGCGGAAAAAACAGTTTTTAGCTTGATAATGGTTGATTTGCAGTGATGTTTGAAACGATATAATTTCTTAATGAAAAATCCAATGATACATTTTAAAATTTATGACATTAGGTCGCAAGAGTCCTGTTCTAGATAGTAAGGCTGTTGTCATTATGAAATAGAAAATGGCCTAAATGAGCCTTTTCAATGAAGATACATATAACAAAAATTCTAAGCAAATAGTTAAACTATATAAAATAATGTTGATAAACTGAAACTGCTTGTCCAATCCCACAGTTAATTAATACCCGACTGATAAATTTAAATTAGAGATTATTAGTCGTATGGCATCCAAGTCAACATATCTACGAGTCTACAAATTAATGTCTAGATTCTTCAGCTGGGGCTGCGTTAGTGTAAGATTTAATTCCTTAGACTCTATAAAACCTTTCCAATTTAAGATTAAGTGTTGCAATTGTAATAAGTCAATAATGTACAATGGAGAGTAAGCACTTTATTGTACACAAAACAGGTTAAAACAACAACAAATTTTATTTCATTTATAACTGATAAGGACGCTTTAATGATACGATCGATACAGAATAAGTCTTTTTAATAGGTACTCGCTTTGTCTTCTTCTTTTCTTATTATGCTGTGTAAATAATGCTCGAAAAATATTTCTTTTTCTTATTATACGCTGCTCGAAATATGAACGAGAAGATGTGTGATATCATTCTGATTTTTTTCAATAGTCCTATATTATTTTGCGAAACTCGTCTCCACCATTTCTTTTTAGTGATTGAACATGAAAAGCCAAACAGATACAGAGCCACTTTTGGTTTTGCAATATTAAGTAAGGATTGAACCCCTTTGTGTTAGGTACTCGTTATATGATATATGAAATGGGCTTTCTGCACCATTTACCTTGCGACTAGCCGACACGGGCGGACGCATCTGATATTTATCGGGTGAATTACTTCGAAAAAAGTGTTTTCATATTGAGTTCTCGTTTTAGGAGCGTGTTTACTGTTTATTGACACAATGGTTAATATTTAAAATAAGCTCGGCCTAAAAACCTACCTTGTGTGCCTGTATATTTTTTCGATCTGCGTCAGAAATATACACTATTTTTTTTTCCTATTATTATCAAGCAAGTTTAATATTTTGATGTAAAAAATAACTTAATGAACCTTTTAAGGTGGCCGGACGAAGCACAGACACGGGAGTCGTGGAATTCATGGGGAGAGGCCTTTGCCCAGCAGTGGGACACCCCTATAGGCTAGATAAAAAAAAAACATTTAAGCATAATTTTGTAGGCTTGTATTAAACATTAACATTTTACTAAACTGTATCTTTTCCTCAGTTAGTTATTCACTAAGAAATAATTAATTACACTGTGGTCCCCAAAATGGACAAAATTCTGACAAATTCTTAAATAAAACATTAAAATTTGCAGTAATTCTCTTTAAAAATCCACCATTCACCATCAACAGCAAATTGTCAATTAATCATTTCCATTATAATTAATTTAAGCCCATTAAAATAATGCTAAAGGTATACCATTGTAAAACCAAACTTATTGTTACAAAATAGAGTACAAAATAAGTTGGCAAGTGTCTGGACTGACAAAGACTGGTCTTTGGAGGGTCCTTTGCTGACGCTACGGAACCCATTGTTTGGCGCGTTCTGTTTCCTGAATATGAATTCGAGGACCCATCTAATGTGAAAAGGTTGTAAGTATGCGCAAATTCATAGCCCGCTGGTCCCTTTGAAGACTAAATTTGTAGCAGGGTTGTTAAAACCTTTGAGTTTGCGCTTCAGTGACCTTGTACTTATATTTGTTTAGTTTTGAACTAATATTTGTTTTGAAACGATACATGATACACGCATATATATCTGTGCCTAGCAGTATACCGCTACCTACCACTACCTACCACCCAGCACTATAGCACCTACCACTATACCTAGCACTATAGTGCGCGCCACTCCACAGCTCAATCCGAACAATTGGACATTTATATTAGTATGAGATTCGCTGTGGAGGGGCGCGTCATCGTGCATAACACGCAATATTTTTTATTTTTTATTATGCGTTCAAATCCATGTGGTAAATATTTGATACATACTCTAGAAAGACTATGTGATAGAGAACTAAAGGTCACGGACCTCAAAAGCATAAAAATCTGGGGTACCTATACTTAGATAAAGAAAAAAAAAATATTTCGTTTAATGGACGGATTTATTTGACGTTCTCACGCAATATCTTATTTAAAAAATAAAATCTAAATCTGTTCATACGTCTAGTTTTTATTAAAATGTGGACGAATATAAAAGCTTTTTATCCAGCAAAATACAAAAAAACATATGTCTTTTCCACTAACTCACGCATGAAGATTTCAGAAAATGCTAAAATACGAAATCAACGTACACATATGAAATTAACTCTTCATATTAAACGTTTAAAGCATATCATTATGTAATTTAATCCGATTATAAAAGCCTTCATTTGAAATACATTTCCGTTCATAATAATTTAATAATACATGAATGTGATCATGACGTTAATGACTAATTGAAATAATATAATATACATGGTACGTAGTCTTGGGACACTTGTATATAAATAAAATA
The DNA here is from genome assembly GCA_951800055.1 of Cenopis cana. Lineage (NCBI taxonomy): Eukaryota > Metazoa > Arthropoda > Insecta > Lepidoptera > Tortricidae > Cenopis > Cenopis cana. The sequence goes on along the minus strand of OX637493.1, from coordinate 11,776,834 downwards.
TATGACATGACACTTGGTATGGTACTAAAGTTAATCAACCAAAAACACTTGCCAAAAACAGTTTTCTTACCCAAGGAAATCTCGCATAAAATGCTGGTGAAGAAAATAAACCGTACCTGAAACAGAGGTTCTTGATTAGTGAGGAAATTATTCACATACACCAAAGAAATTAAGTGACAAAAAATCCCAACGAAAGTTAGGCCCTTATTTTACTACGGCTAGTGAAGCACAGTGGGCAGCAAGGGGCCTTATTGGACAAAACTTTATTTCGTCTTGGACGAACTTTTATCCCTTTTGCAGACGAAGGAAATACGCAGCCTGTTTTGTTAAGCGAAATTTGAAAGAGTAAGACTAATCAGTAGCAGATGCTTTTAGGCGAGCAATGAAACAGTTTTAAGTTTGTAAATAATGAAGAGATATAATGAATATTCGCAAAACAGAAAAATCTTGTAAAAACTCGACAAAATGCAATATGCTTCCGTTCAACCAAACAAAAAAACTGTGAGAATGCAATAAAAGTAATTTGAGTAAGAAGGAGGGGAAGGAGAATATGTAGTTAATTTTTCATTCAAATATGGACAGCATTAAAAAAGTGGTATCTGATTAAAACTATTCCTAACTCAAAAAAAAACCTATCAATATCGCTTCAAAACAATTTTTTAAAACATTTAATACTCAGCAAAGTCCCACTGGATTTTCGGTAGATCCACGCAATAACTTCAGACGCCTGTTGTTATTGAACAAAAATGATGAAGTGTGTAATAAAGATCTAAGTGTAGGTATTCATGAATTTAATCCAGTATCCTTGGGCTAACCATTCAATGAGGCCGGTACAACAAAACACCAAATTTGCATGACAAGAGCTTGGGACATAAAAACTAATCGTCCTCGAAATGGAGGGTTCCATGTTTTAAATTATAATTAGATTTAAGAGATAACTGCTAGAATTAATTCAGAGCTTTGAGGCCAGGAAGCTGTCAAGTGACGACAAAAATCGTGAGAAAAAATATGTTTTTCACACCTGCTATTCAAGAAAGGGTCTTTGTTGCCCTCGAATAAGGGATCATAGTGGTACTTTTATTCTTTTCCTTATAGAAGGTGTGAAAGGTAGCCAAATTAATTGTAAGACATTTCATGTTTTTTGCAGCGGGCCTCATAGGTAGTGTGAAAGCAGTATGTGCCATACGCCACGGTATCAAAATTGTTTCCGTCTTCGGTGTAAACATAGAACGCTCAGGATCATACTTTAGAATCACTCGCTACGCACAAGATTTTATAGTAGAACCTTTCGCTTCACTTCAGCTCTTCGCTTCAGGATTCAATATACAGCCCTCATCGTAAATAATATAATATACCAACACGAGATACGGTTTTCTTCGTTAGATGTATATGAAAATTAACTTGAAGCCCGACGCCATCATAAAAATAGTCATGGACAGATTGATTTTTTTAAATTCTATGCCACGACTTAGATGTCAAACGCGTTTGTCAGATTGTAATAATGTAATATAATCGAGTTGTATATTTTAAATAGATTAGTTTATCATTTATACAATAATTAAAAGCAATTAAGAATTAATAAAACCAAATTAATGTCACCGGAAATACTAAAAGTACAGCTCGAATGGAGGTGGGGATTTTAGCATAAAAAGGGGTGTCCGCCATTGGAGGGCCACATTGTTGCTCGTCACTTGCTGAAGGCTAGTCGTCTACTAAAATCCACACCTCCATGTTGAAATTATAAAATATTTTACTGTTCAAAGTGGTTAAGTCCCAATAGGGACACGTGGGAGTTAAAATAATTGTATTGTGGTTCTGCAAGGATCAAATATTCATGTAAGTAAATAATAAATGTGTACTAATCGAATATTACGTTTTATTATACTTTTACATCTCGCCATCCATAGCATGACCCTGTTTTCTTAATAATTAGGTACTTACATACTTTTTTAATCCATAACTAAGGACTAGCCTTATAACTTCTCATTAATTTTCCTAATATCAGAAGTTGGATCGTACAATTTATAACACGCCCTTCATACTTTTTTTTTCTGCTTTTGATTGCAAGTCATGGAGTCGACCCCGATTTTGGACAGCCTCGTGAAAGCTATCCAAGATGCAGTTACGTCGAACCACAGGCATGATGACGTCGCGCTACCCCTGTTCAACCCCGAAAAGAACGACAATGGAGCAGAGGCGTGGTGCAGATCGATCGAGAAACTTGGTGCAGAATTAAAATGGAGCAGCATTCAACAAGCTGCTAAAGCCGGTAAGGCCCTTCGGGGCTCTGCTTTATTATGGTTTGAGACCTGGGAGCCGGAGACAGAACGTTCTTGGGAATCCTTGCGTAAAGACATTTGTGATTTGTATCCCGAGAAAAAAAATCTTTCTGAAAGACTGTCAAAGGCTGTTACATTTACCTCTGACTCTAGTGACACCTATTGTGAATACGCCAGGGAAAAAATCAGGTTGTTACGTAACACTAAAGTAGCATTCACGGAACCCCAATTGATCGAGCTTGTATGTGGGGGTATAACTGATGTGAGCGTTAGAATGTCAAGTCTGAATAGCACAGTAGGTTCAACACAAGAATTACTAACTTTGCTTTCATCTTACGAAAAGATAGCTAAAAAGAGGCCGTTGGAAAACGTTTCACAGTCTGTAAATTTAAATGCCAAACGATTCAAATCAAATAGCGATATGCATAGGGAAGAGAAAATGTGTTTTGTTTGCGGAAATAATGGACACCTAATGGCTCGTTGCCCTAAAAATTTACCTCAAACGGTTGCAAAAGATTCAGTGATTGAAAATAATCAAACTACTAAAATAATTTGCTCTTTCTGTAAAAAAGTGGGTCACACATTTGAAAAATGTTTCCACCGCGTTGCCTGTACAGTTTGCAAAAAAATGGGACATTCTCCTGACAAATGTTTTCAGCGTTTTCAACAACGTGATCAAGATAAAAACGTTAATAACACCGAATCAAAGTGACTAGACGGTAAATTAACGGACATTTGCATAAACAATGTACACGTGCCATCACTACTAGACTCTGGAGCGGATTGTAGTATTATTAAAGAATCGGTAGCAAAAAGCCTTGGGTGTTCCTTCTTACCTTGTTCTTTATATCTTGATGGGATTGGCAATGGGAAGCTTCACGTGTTTGCTAAAATAGTAGCACCGGTTCAGTTTCGTGACATACATATCCAACTAGAACTATACGTAGCTAAGGATGACGATTTCCACTATGACTGTCTGATCGGGCGTAATGCGGTACAGGATTGCGATATAGCAATAATTACGAATTCGACAGGCAGTAACTTAGTACGTATTAAAAATGACGAGGTTCAGTCTCAGGTTTGCTCGGTTCAGGTTGATGTTGGTATGAATGACGTAGTAAACTGTCTTGACCATTTAGATAAATCCTTACACGATAGTGTACTCAATATTTTTCAAAAATACCCTACAATTTTACCTACAGACGATCACGTGAGTACAGTAAAAACGGGTCAACTCAATATTCGGTTGAAAACGAATAAGGTAATTAATTACCGACCCTATCGTATGGCTCCGATTGAGAGGGAGAAGGTACAAGATATTATTAATGATCTACTACAAAAAAATATTATAAGAGAAAGTGATTCAGAGTTTGCAAGTCCAGTGTTATTAGTGAAAAAAGCCGATGGCACCGATAGGTTATGTATAGACTATCGGGCATTAAATAAAAATATTGAAAAAGAACGGTACCCTCTCCCCCTCATCGAAGACCACATCGATCGTTTAGGGAAAGCAAAATATTATATTTCTCTTGATATGAAGAACGGCTTTTACCAGATTCCTGTGGCACCGGATGCCATAAAGTACACTGCCATAGTAACGCCAGATGGTCATTATGAGTTTTTAAAAATGCCTTTTGGAATTTGCAATGGACCTTCAGTCTTCCAAAAGGCCATAACGAAAGCAGTAAAGGACCTTAAATTTCTGTTAGTCTACATGGATGACCTGTTGATACCCTTTACTACAATATCAGAAGGGCTTGACTATTTGGACCAAACGTTTAAGGCTTTGTGTGACGCGGGTTTTACAATCAATTTAAAAAAGTGTAGATTTTTTGAAACTAGTATTGATTATTTGGGGAGAACCATATCACATGAAGGTGTTAAACCAAGCCAAAAAAAGATATCTGCTCTAATTAACTCCCCAATTCCCGAAAACGTGAAACAGGTCAGGCAATTCATGGGGCTCGCGAGTTACTTCAGGCGGTTCATACCAGAATTTGCACATCGGACTGCTTGTATAACTAAACTATTGAAAAATAACCAAAAGTGGGAATGGGGACCGGAACAACAGGAGGCTCGCAATTATGTACTTAATTATTTGACGAATGAACCTTTACTTACAATCTTTGATCCAAGCTTACCGACAGAATTACATACTGACGCAAGCTCAATCGGATATGGTGCCATACTCCTTCAAAAATCTGGCGGTATCAATAAAGTTGTAGCCTATTTTAGTAAGAGGACAAGCCCCTGTGAGTCCCGGTACCATTCCTACGAATTGGAAACCCTCGCTATATATAATGCCCTGAAACATTTTCGCGTCTATCTGTTGGGTATTAGTTTCAAAATAATTACTGATTGTAATTCGATAAAATCAACATTTAACAAAAAGGATTTATCACCACGCGTGACGCGATGGTGGAGCTACATGCAAGATTTTACGTTTGACGTTGAGTATAGGAAAGGGCAATATGTCAATCATGTAGACTACTTAAGCCGGAATCCAGAGATTAACGTAGAAACTACACTTATTCCTTTAATGCCAGAAGTCAAAACCAATACTATCAATGTCATAAATTCACCTCGCTCTTGGTTAGAGACTTCTCAGGATCAGGATTTAGAGACTCAGGGTTTGATTGAAAGGGTACGGTCTGGGGATTTAGACAATAACCAGTACATGATTCAGAATAATTTATTATATTACAAATCACAACCGACAGCCATACCTAGATTATATGTAGGTACCTAAAGGAAGTAGACTAAACATTCTGCGTTTGTTCCACGATGATAACTGCCATGTTGGTTCTGAAAAAACGCTTCAAAAGATTTGTGAATACTTTTGGTTTCCTGGACTTTCAAAATTTGTGAAAAAGTACATAACCCACTGTCGTGTTTGCGTTGAGAAGAAAAGTCATTGTGGACCAAAACAAGGAATGCTACATCCCATTGATAAAACTCCAATTCCATTTCACACAGTTCATTTAGATTGTACCGGACCGTTCCCACAATCTAGTAATGGTTACAAGTACCTTCTAATTATAATTGACGGGTTCACTAAATTCTGCATTTTAGCCCCGCTCAAAACAATGGGTGCTCAAGAATTGGCCGACAAAGTACGTGATACTGTAATTATGTTCGGAACGCCATCCTTGATTATAACTGACCGCGGTACAAATTTCAATTCCCGACAAATGCGAGATTTATTCGAAGAATGGCAAATTAGGCATCATTTGATTTCCACTGGCACGCCTCGTGGAAACGGGCAAGTTGAACGTTACGTATCAACCATTACTAACATGTTAAGTACCACCTGTGTTGACGCGTCAGACTGGCCGAGCGTATTGAGTAAAGTTCAACTTTCCTTAAACACGACAGTGCAAAAATCCACAGGATTTTCACCAATGCGATTACTTATTGGTCGAAACGCTAATATCCCCACTGTACAGGCCCGGTTAGATGAGGTATTAGAAAATAACGATGAACTTATAGATGTTAGGGCAGATAGGGTACTGGCGCAGCAGCGTCTAAAGATTATAGCCGAAAAATCAAAGGACCGCTTTGATCTAACCCGTCGAGATAATATTCAATATAATATAGGAGATACCGTGTATGTTAGTCAGGATCATAGGCGACATAATAAGTTAAGTGCTAAATATAAGGGACCTTATGAGATTATTAGCATAGAGGATAATGATAGGTATTCGCTAAGAGGTATTGGCTACCCAAGTAACAAAGTTCTCCTGTAGTGCACAGTTTACAGGCTCACAGCACTAGTACCTCTCTCTTAGTGGTTCCAGGTTTTACTACCAAGCTTATAACAGGGTATACGGAGTTCGCTTGGGTTTATAGTACACCTGTTCTTATAAGTTGACTTATAGTCGTGTATAGAACGAAATTATAGGCGCAGTAAAAGCAAAGATGGCCTATAAAAGTGTTGCATAGGTGTAAATACACTTGAGAAAACTTGGTCCAGTAAGTTACACTTATAATCGCCTACAAGAAGTAATTATAAATCCGGTATAAGTGTCATACGCCAGTAATGGTAATTTATAGAACTAAATGCACTTAGAACCATTTGCATTTGTTACTTGACCTTATAGGGGTGTATAAGGCGTGTATATGAGCCAATTATAAGTGAATTAGTTATACAGTGGTTTCTTCTAAGAGTACTTACTCTTGGTATTATTGTGGACTCTCGAATGCTGTTATAGTCTTAATTTCTGTATAAAGGTTGCTTGTAAAACTATTAGTGTCCAAAGAAATCTTCGTGAAGTCCATTTAAGAAGACAATTGCTTTTAATATTTATCGCATTTTACGGCCATTTTGATTTCTGTTGAGTCATTGGGTTTTTATTAAATTATTACATTTTACACATTATAAAACGGTCTACGGTCAGAAATATGACCATAATAGTTCGACGAAAGTCACAACTAAAACATAAAATAAATAAACTCTTAGTTATTAAAATAAAGCATAAGATATTTGTATGCGGCACCCTAATTCGTCACAATATGGCGCGACAATGCTGTATTATTTTTAAACACAACTTAGTAAATACGCCGTGTTCAAAAGGCGAACAAAAATTGAGATGTAAAACACAATATACTTCACCAAAAATACTTACGCGTTTGCCGTGCAAACATGTATGCACGTATAATATTACATGCGAAATACTTGTTAATGCATTTTATATAAAATAGATGAACATTACCTTTTATTTTTTTTCTCCTCGACCGCACACAACACGTCAACAATTCACAAAATGTTTGAAGTAGCTAGTAATAGAAGCGCGGAGTACGTTACACGCCTGCCTGATGGTTCTATTAAATGCTCATAGTGAGCTTTGCGGGAGCAAATGGTTCTCCGGAGTCCAACTATAAGTGTATTATTGGTCTAAGTGGTGCTCGCCAAGTCTACTATGAGTATTTTATTAGCAAAAGTGCGCGTATAAAATGGGCCCTTTTCCGTGGCTATAAACTTTTACTAGTCTGTTACAGACCTGGCTCCGGAACCACTACAAGACCACATTTTGTTACTTGGGTACTTAAGAAATATGACCGTGGCTAAGGACAAGCTTCGGCTATGGCCGGGTGATTTTGACGGGCAGGTTGAGTAGCTGAGCCTAGCTTAGCTTAGCTTAGCCTTCGCTGCTCGACTTGTTCATCGGAATCATGAAACATGTTTCTTAAATGGCTAGCTAATTTTACTATTGTAATTATGATTATGTTGATATTATAAGAATGTGATGAAATTAACATATATAATCATGTAGTGTTATACAATTATGATGTGGGTGGATGAACTGGTGTGATACACCGATTATGATTGATTATATTATGGCTAAAGGGGGAGCCAGAGATTAATTTTCCTTAGCTGGTGTCCGGCATCACTGTCTGCGGGTGATTGAGCTTCACTGACGGCGGGTGTTGGCCGCACACAGTAAGGAAATATTAAGTAATTATTATTGGGAATTTCTATTGCTACGATCTTGATTGACTGATTATTCAAGGTATGATTATTTATGAGATATTATTTATGTGATATTATTTAGGTGAAATGTTGGAATATTTATACCTAGTATAGCACCGATAATGTATTGTAAATAAATATTACTTTTAAGTATTAGGTAGATACTTATGGGTGTTACTTGTGGGTGTTAGTACTTGTATAGGTATTACTTAAAGTAATACTTACACTTTAAGTGTGACTTATTATAAATAATTACTTTAAAAACAAATTTTATATAATTGCTACTTCGAGAACGAAGTGCCTATCAGTATGGCCGTGTCAGATTGTAATAATGTAATATAATCGAGTTGTATATTTTAAATAGATTAGTTTATCATTTATACAATAATTAAAAGCAATTAAGAATTAATAAAACCAAATTAATGTCACCGGAAATACTTAAAGTACAGCTCGAATGGAGGTGGGGATTTTAGCATAAAAAAGGGTTTCCGCCATTGGAGGGCCACATTGTTGCTCGTCACTTGCTGAAGGCTAGTCGTCTACTAAAATCCACACCTCCATGTTGAAATTATAAAATATTTTACTGGTCAAAGTGGTTAAGTCCCAATAGGGACACGTGGGAGTTAAGAGTGCTTTCGTTGCCGGGCACAAGTCAAATCTAGGTATTTTTTGACGTTTTTCGCTGCACACAAACGAGAACTGTACACGGTGCGTTCCAATGTGTTCGTAACAACACTATCGCACATAACTTTTCATTTAAATTTAAACCCTTATATAGTGCAATAAGGTATACAATGATATCTGTCATGTATCTTCGTATGCTGTAACAAGTTGCCGTATAGTGTGTGTATGAGCCTTGATACTTTTGCAGCGAAAATGTTGTGTTTAGGGATATACAACTACATTCATATTATTATCTTTTTTGTATCAGACTTACTATTGAATGTGAAAATATAATCAGTTAAAGATAAATTAGTGGGAAAATCATCCACATCATGCGTTTTGTAATATTGAAGGAAAATACAAGTCAATGAAATAAGTATATTCTCGTACCTACCTACTTATACCTATGATTCATCAATACTTCGTATTTGACCAGCTATCTAACGAGAGTGTCTTGAGGCGTCTTGATCGAATCTTTTCAAGAGACAACGTGAAGAACATGGCGGCGGCTTTCAAGTTTTAGGGTGCCTTTCCATCAAAGTTGTGTCATTGCTATGAATGCGTTGATATCCACCAATCATATGTTCACATAACATAGCATTGGTTTAAACGGAAAACTATAACATCCTCGCAGCATAGCTGCATAGCATAGCTCTGGTGGAAAGGCTATCTTAGTCTTGCTAACTATGTCCTTCTCGGCCCTTTACAAGGTTCTCGCCATTGGGGATAATGATGTCATCGAGCGTTTTGATCGATCTGTCAGTAGTGGTAGGTGTGTAACTCTGGCTACCAAGTTATGCCTACGCGAGTGCATGCTTGCCGTTAGCAAAATAACTGCAATCGGAAATGATATTCAAGGTGTAGCCAGTAACAGGAGCAAATATATAAAAGGACGCTTCCTTAGAGCATCCGCAGGAGCCCCTTGTGTGTGTATTTCAATTCGGCTTTATAATTTCAAGCAATTTATTAGTTCAAGTTACGGTAGCTCAGTGGTTCAAGCATGCGGCTGTCAAGCGGCGGTCGTGGGTTCGAATCCCAGCTCGTACCAATGAGATTTTTACGGAATTTGAGCACGGAATATCATTTGATATTTACCGTTAGCTTTTCGGTGAAGGAAAACATCGTGAGGAAACCTGCATACATACGCGAAGAAATTCAAAGTTGTATTTGAAGTCCCCAACCCGCTCTGGGCCAGCGTTGGGACTACTGCCCAATCCCTCGGATCTATGAAAGGTGGCCAGTGCCCAGCTGTGGGACGTAGATAGGCTGATGATGATGATGATTTCAATTCGGGGAAACTTTAATCTAAACATAAGACCCTCGACTTAAGTGCCGTGAAAGTCCACGGTAAAGGATAAAACTACCGTTATTGTGTAGATAAACATCGTATATTAAAATAAAAGAAGTATATGAAGAATAGGAAGTTAAAAATTGCATCAAAGGAAAAAGGTGATTTTTGTGGACATAAATCACATATGAACCTGAAATTTGGCGATGAAATGTTTACTTTTTTTTCCTAAGCCTATAAAGGTGTCCCACTATTGGGCAAAGTCCTCTCCCCTCGACTTCCACTCGTTCCGGCTTTGAGCTGTTTCGGGCCAGTCGTTTAGAAATGTGTCTAGATTATCCCGCCACCTCTGCCTCGGCTTGCCACGTCGTCTCCGAGCATATTGCGAAACCCACTCTGTTGCTAATTTTGCCCACCTCCGTGGATGCATACGGCAGACGTGGCCGGCCCAGTTCCATTGCAGCCTGGCAGTCTTGCTCCAACATCCTCCAGCTCTAACATCTGCAATACCAGTTTTGAAGCGCAGCACAGAGTTCCGAACACGGTCGATCAGTTTGACTCCCAGCATGCTGCACTCTATTGCCCGTTGGTAAACCTTCAATTTGGTATCGGTGAGTGACCATGTTTGTGCACCGTAGGTTAGAACAGGCAGAATGCACATGTCGACGAGCCTCCGCTTCAGAGCTACCGGAAGGCCTCCCTTCAGTAAATCTTTCAAAGCCCAATAGCTCTTCCAAGCATTTTGGATCCGTCTTTCAACTTCCTTGTCCTGTCTTTGGCTGAAAGAAGCTTATTGGCCCAAGTACGGATACTCGTCGACATATTTTATCTGAATTTTCTAATTCGTGATTGCTTGGTCCTAAATGTGCGTATTTCGACAATGACTTGGCCGGTTCTTTAACTATCTGTATTTGTAATGGTAACTCATTCCCGGTCTACACTATGTTTCTCCAAGCCACACTTCAGATTCGGTTGAAACCGCTCAACCAAGCTAACTGGAGCGCAAACTCTCAGAGTATTTCTATGTTTAAGCCGCCCGCGTGGTAGTATCGGAGATTTCCTCTGCTCTTTCCCCAGGACACCCTCAAACAGCGCACTCCTATCGCTTTAATGGGCACAGCCAGGTTAAAAAAGAATTTCCAAGCACATATTTCAATTTCAAGCTAGCATTGTTCATTTGCGCCAGATTTGCTATTAATACCATGTATTAAAAGGGATATTATACACAATAATATACCATGTTTATAAAAACATTGTTTCATATGTATGAAAATTAAACGCATTTGTATTTGTACTTTGTATTTGTATTTACCATGAGTCACTACATATTATAGTTATTATACTTTTATTAACTTCTAGTTGCTATTGCTACTTTCCAGGTTGTACCACTAGTTCTGGTAGCTGGCTATATTCATACATAATTGCTTATCAAAATAAAGCATTATAGTTCAAAAAACTCTAGTCCAAATACAATAATAAATATATGAAATCAACCAAGTATCAAAGTTGTTAGTCGACAATCAATTGACGGTTGCGTACCATTCATAACTTGTCTCAATTTAGATCACGATTAGTCCCCAGTATAATCTGACTGTGTCGTTCTTAATAAATACGCCTAATCGGAGGTCACATGTTTTATTGGTTTTCTGAGAGTAATTACGGTAGCTTTGTGAAGAGCCACAAAAAAACGATATATACGTCCTCCTCCGATGGCCGCTGGGCCGGTACTGAGTCACAGCAAGCGAGTCTATGAGAAAAAGGTCTGTTTTAAATCGATTAAAATTAATATTTTTATATCCTATTTGTTACTTTTTATTATTTAATATCGTAGAATAGAAGTTATTTTACCCTAATAGCATAGTTAAAAACCTTTTTATTAGCTTTAAAGTGACAATATGATGCAGCGAAGTTTGCCAAAAATATGGAGTTTTCCGTGGCTCTTTTAGTTAAACCAAATTTTAAATTGTGTATTTTCAGACAGTAGGCGAAAGAGACCGTCTTTCGGTGCATCTAACTGTATGTATTACATATTTTAGTTTCAATTGGTTACAGAATAAACAGGTTTGAATGACGACATGGTTTCGAATATTTCGAAATCGAGTGTGAGAAAAGTGCTCGAGTTTCTTTAATAAATGTTTGTAAAAAATGTTTTGACTGTAGCTCCCGTAGTCGATAAGTTGTTCTTCATGGGTCTGTAAACAGTGTTACAAAAAACTATACCGTTTTTGAGATTTTCTGTAATGAATACGTGGTAAAACGCGGAAACACGGCGTTTCCAGCGAATACGCTCTTAAAATAATTGTATTGTGGTTCTGCAAGGATCAAATATTCATGTAAGTAAATAATAAATGTGTACTAATCGAATATTACGTTTTATTATACTTTTACATCTCGCCATCCATAGCATGACCCTGTTTTCTTAATAATTAGGTACTTACATACTTTTTTAATCCATAACTAAGGACTAGCCTTATAACTTCTCATTAATTTTCCTAATACGTTCGTAATCAGAGTTTTGCCACGCAGGATTAAAGTGTATCATTTTAATGTCTTGTTTAGGGGTCTACAATTATTTACAAATTTATTTATTTTTTTTATAAATCGAAAGTACATAACTACAGTAACAAATTTATGTTGCTCGCCAAACTGCGAGTTAGTTTTCATAAGCATATTTTACTATTTAGTTCGATTCTCGTAAAGCGTGTGGCGTTGCTCGGTATAACGATACAACGATGACTGGTCAAATCAAACCTTTAATATCTAAATTGGATTACAATATTAGATAAAAATACTCTTATATCGAGTTCAACTGCCTATTGTAATTTGATATTTAACTATACGATACTATGATAATTATCTTAAGGTAGGTTATGATATGACACACAACTCACACACTTCAAAAGAGGTAATTCAAACACGAAGCCGAATTCGAAGTGCACTTTAAGAGCCGTCGTAATAAATCAATAGCGTTGAAACTGGTTTGTACCGGAATATTCGGAATTAAACTGGTTAAATGCTTGTAACTGCGAAACGCTTTTAGCGTTGAATGCAATACGTCCGCGATTAAATGTTAAATGAAATAATGACCCTGTTTGTAGTTAATTCATGTTGAGTAATAAATGTTTCATGTGTTGTGGAAATGTTAAAATGAAATGTATTTTTGCGATGTAACGGAGCATAATTAATCTTTTATAAAGCTTTATTTATAATAGAATACAAGTACAAATACAAAAAAGCGCGGGGCATGGTTACGATAATGTTCAACTATACATGCACATCGTCTATGTGTGCGTCAGCATAGGAGCTATGAGTTCACGTTATCTATGTGTTCGTATGTGTCACAACTACAACCATGCCCATCCCGCACTCGTGAGATAAAAGTACTATAACCTAGATAAATACTATAGTAGGCAATGCGATTCCTTCCAGACGGACTAACATGTATTGTACTAGAGGGTTGTCAGGCTGTAAAATAGACATACATAGACATAGAAGACAGAAATATTTTATTCAAATAAATAGCATAATTATAAAATATACATTCGGTTGTCGTCTGATTAGCATATTAAATTAGTATAAAATGTAAAATAACGAATTTTCTGTTTCAGTATAGTTTTAGTTCCCTATAACATTTACAAAACCGGATTTAAGTGCAGTTTCCCACTAACGGATACTATTATTAATATTCTTTCTAATGAGACATAAAGTTAAGTATCTTATATTGGGGCATTTGCTCCATGATTGATGTGCCTGACAGTTTTCGTTTAAGAGCAGAATTGTGTGTATTTGATACCTTTTATTATTACCCGCCTAATCCACAATAATACAACAATTTGTGTTCAATCAACGGAAGAGTTCGAGAAAACTCGCTTCTAAATCAGTAGAAATAATCAACACACTTCATCCCATCTAATCTCACCAACATAAACATACAATGTATTCATGAATTTATCCTTAAAAAAGCACATAAACCCATAAGAAAGCGATTGAAAAGGCGTGTGAGAAAAATTCACGAACGTAACCGAATTATTTTCAGTTGGAGCGAGATATTGAATTTCGATGGGCTCATTAGCGCCGCTTTGTCCACGGCTTCGGTAGCGAGTTCCACTGTGCACTTTGGTATTTGAAGGAATATTCGCTGTTTGAGAATTTTCGCTCATTTTGTGAATTAAGTTTTTGTCTAGTCCTGCTCACTGTGCAAAGCTTTCTTATTCTATTAGTAAAAGAAAAAACAGTCTAAGTGTGTCAGACTTGACACATTTAGGGCTCCGAACCAAACCGCAAAATTATACATTGTTTTTATTGGGAAAAATAATTACGGAAACTTCAAAGAAAAAAATCTGATTTTGCAATATTTGTTGGTAAAATATACGTAGGTAACAAAAAACATTATCACCAAATTTCATGATCATATTCATCATCATCATCATCTTCAGCCCGTAATCGCCCACTGCTAAGAGAGGCCATGTTCATATATCAATGGGAATTTAAAAAAAAAATCGGAACAAATTTTTTGTGATAGACGTCTGACGGACGAACGGACGGATGCGTGAGTGTCAGCAATACGGTTCCGTTCGGACCCTTTGGGTACGGAACCCTAAAAAAGACCAGGTCAGAAATTCCCGCAATTGACGAGCCTGTATGAGGAGATCAATGGATCTGATTGAAGCAAAGGAAGTATGTAAAGACCGTCGTTTTTGGCGTTTCTTGGTCTCTGCCTATCCCAATGGGATACGGCCGTTAACGTGCTTTCCAAAGCTCGGAAGCGCTCAGTTAATAACCACTCAAAGCGGTCATACATCCAAGAGATGACTTCGGCTGACGTTGCTTAACCTCGCATACCGCACGCGGTACGCGGGCGGCACTGAGCCACGAACGCTCCGAAAAGAAAACCGTCTAAATGTAAAAATCAAAATCATAAATGTTTTCACCAAAAAGATTTTTAAGATGCTGACGTTAGAGTGGCATCATAAATCATAGAACTTCTTGATAATATACCAAGTAAAACCACTAATTTAAGACAAAACAACGAGATAAGTAAAATATATACTTGAACTGGCAATTACAATAAACAAAAGAATCTAAGACAAAAGAAAATATCTCTGACACTTAAAGTACTAAATAGTAACAACAAAGACTTAACAAGGGGCTAATAACTAATCCGACCAAACGAAAACCAATTTCGATTAACAATTCTAATATATCCGCCTAAATTACGCTAACTTTAGTAATTACAGAAAAAGGCACCTCTGCTCCTGAATCCAACAGCCATTGCTCTATCCCGCTCACTAAGTCGTTTTAGTCGTTTAAGACATTAGAGTACAGAGGACGGGACGCTGTCTCTGGGTTTCTATTGAAGAAAATCAGCCATTAATTGTAGCGAGTAGATTAGAGAGTTAACAGGCTATTGAAATTCAGGTCAAAGCTGTGACGAGGGAAGGTCCTTTTGTTTCAAGAATTCTACCGTTTGTATTAGGAAGTGATTGGAAACAGATAAAGTGAGACAGTCTACAGAAGTTATTGAGAAACGAGTAACTTAAATAAGTATTGAAAGCTTTACAAATGGTTTTTTTACGATTTGTACTTTTTCTTCCATTCTATTCTTTCAAAACACGATAGGAGTAAGTAATCAAAGAGTATATTGCTTTAAAAATATATTGTAGAATAATATCAGCTACGCTTTCTCATAGAGTAATTTAAATAAAAACGTAACAGTAATAATAAATATAATATATGTATGTAAGCATTTTATTGTTACAATAACTAGTTAAAACACAAATCATTCTCTTCTCGTGTGATATGTCTGTAAACGGTGACATTGGCGAAATACACCTTGCCAAACCAAGCAAGGAGTGAAAGCCATCAACAAAAAAAAAGTATGACGTCAATATGTTCTTGTACCAACAGATTTTTGTTTTTTTAATCATTATAAAATCGTTCTTGATTATAAAATCGTAGAGACAATATCCCGGACGTTTGCTATTCTAGAAGAATTACCGACGCGTTGCCGATATTAATTTTGACGATTCGTTATGTTGACAGCTAGACATATGCGTGCAAGTCCGTTACTCACCACAAAGAACAAAACACCACGTATGTAAAGTAACTAGTAAACAATACGAAAGTCTGGAGCTCTTCCTAGAGAACAGACCAATCTATATGAACCACTTGTAAATGTATCTATTACATGCGCCATTACCAACCAACATCGGTAAGTCCAATCAAGATTTCAATACGACCCGTACGCTGTGAATCCAATCACATCATCGAGGACCTTGTTCCGTCTACATGAATGCTATTATCGTTTGCCTCACATTTACTCTCACGCTTCACAAACAAAATGACGCAAGCGACACGATTAATAAACTAAAATATGTCCTTTTGAAAGGTTTACTTCGATTCGGTCCGGTGCCTGGGAGTATTGACTCACTGCAATTCAGCCACTGGCTTTCAGCACTGGTATTCTCAATAGTTACCGACAACACGCATCAGGCCACCAGTATACGCTTGAGCCATGATTACGTACATTTGTTAGTAATATAGAGCTCAACTTATAATACAACAGGTTGTGAGTTATGCATGAGTACGTTGATAGAAGCTCTTTGCTGAGTAATGGAATCCTACTGGGAAAACTCTACTTTCAGGTTTCGATATGACACTTGTTATCTTAGTAATCAGTTTGGGAATAGGTTGTTATGTATTTTAGACAAACTATTATTATACGTAAGATTTTTAGGATATAAAATTTATCTTTCAAACAAATCACTATACCAAAAAACTAACAAAGATGATTTGTAAATTGAATTGAATGAGATGTCATTCGTATTATAATTGAATTGATGGGCGAAAATATCCCTCGCATACCTCCATGCATGAAATTGTAGATACTTACCTACAACATATTTTATTAATAATCTATTTAAAATATTTAAGTGATCACTGCCAATGTTCATCTAGCAAATGTAAAAATAACCTTATCGTTATACAGGAAACGTAAAACAGAATTGCCTTTTTAAATACCTATATGCCAAAGAATTTCATGAATAAATTCTGTGAACGCAATAAAAGAGACTTTATTGGTGGCATTGTTTGAAATTTGAGTGCCAAGGTGGGTATTGTAGAATTTTAAACAGGTTATTTATAATTTATTCCACACGGGACGCCCATGTAAAACGACAAAACACAAAGACAGAAAGGCAAACAGTTCTTCATAAGGGATCTCTTCTTGTTAACCTATCCTATGAGAAATGAAGTGTACTACAATAGTACTAGATTATTCACCAAGGGGATAAAGCACTGTTTTATGTCACGGGTGCGATATTGAATCCCGAACGTAACGAAGGACTCCAAATTTTATCCCGAGCGGAGCGAGTCCTGAGTGTAGTGAGGCATTCAAGCGTGCCCAAGACAAAAACAGCTTTATCCCCGAGGAGTACCTATACTCTACTTTTCTCACCTCTTGTGAGACAATAAAAAAATCAAGGCTACTAGAAACAGAATAAAATCAGTTAGTCACAGCAAATTTTATTATCTATTTTTATAGCATCTGTGTTTTACTCCGTATAATTAAGCGTCTTGTAACTCACGCGGCTTTTGTTTTTGGTAATAAATGTAATGAAATTTGAGAATTATTGGGAAAACTCCAAAATGACATTCTACAAATGCCGAAGCAAGTGCGTGCGTGCAAGTGCAAATATGCGATCTGAGGCTGTCTATATCACCGCTCGTGGAAAGTACAACATTTTATATCACTTTAAGACTATACTGGAATCATTATAACGAATTGGTATCATAATCTTACTGATATGTTACATTCTTATTATGATTCAAATAAATATTGAAAACCGTGTCGCCTGCAGTCGCGTTTTCTCAACTAACTAGGTAGCTAGTAGGTAGGTTAAGCAACAATTTATTATATAAGTAATTTAAGCAACTTTATTCACACTAAAATCACCGAAAGTGATAAATGTGCGATTTCATCTAAATTCGTTCACAAGTTCTTTAAATCAACTTAACCCAAGTTACTCCAACTAAGTGTCGACTCGCAAGTCCAATCAAATAAATGGTCTCACCATCAAAGGCGCGCTCTCTATTGTTATTCCACGATTTGTCACGAGAAAGGTATCCAAGTTTATTTATCTATATACTGATATTATTTATCTATATAGTGAAATATATGTGGTTGGGGATACCTTTCCATTCCATCAGGGCTATGCTACGCTACGTTGCTATGGATGACTGTGTTGATATCCTCCAAACATATTCATCGGTTCACATAGCATAGCACTAGTGGAAACGGACAGCTATCACATCCTCGCAGCATAGCTGCATATCATAGTTCTGGTTAGGCTGACTTTCCAGTCAGCCTAAAAGGCCTTCGGTATAGCGGCAAAATGGGTTTCTTTTGATTTTATATACGCATTATGCTAATGCGTATATAAAATCAAAATCTTCGCCATTCCTTACGAACTTGAGCTCTTATCGTCAAAATCAGACTAATATTTACAAATTTAAATTCAATTAAGCGATTAAGTCCCGTTCCCCAATAATAAATTTAAATTCTATAAGTAGGCCTTAGGAGCTTTTTTATATATCAAAGATTGCAAAAGAATTACAATGATAATTATCATTGTGACATGAATACATAGCAATAGTGATCAACGGAGATTTTCCTTAAGAGTAGACAAAAATCTTCAATTACAATAGAATGTTTCCCGAAGGCTTGATATTCTGCTAGTTTGCAGGGGACAATATTTCAATCATAGTTTATGGCCGTCAGATGTACCGCAATATGACATCGCACAGTGGTCCGGGTGGCGCGATATTGGACAAAGTTGCTCGCCGCAAAAACTTTGTCCAAATGGCGTAGCGCGCTTCACAAGCGGGAAATATGGAAAAAATGTAACTAGTTATGAAAAAGTTGATCCTCTCATCGATTTCTCGTTGTAGCGGCTAAAGATGAGGCCGTAGACATATTCCTCTTATGAGATGAAATACCATCAATATATCTTGATTGTGTTTTCTATAATTATTAGAAGGCTGGGAAAAAATATAGATTTTTTTGTACAACAAATACTGTAATATATGACTAAAACTTTATTTGATATACAAATTTGATGAAAAAACCATTCCCCATTATTACTGCACCTTGTTTTTTTGTGCTTGGAAGGCATAAGCGTATCTCTTACACAAGGACGCAATAGCATAAGCGTATCTCTTACAGAATCGAGGTATTTTCTTAAACAGATTCAAATTCAATATGTAGTCAAATAAACCCGTAACCTAAGTACAGCGTACAGCTAATCCCAATTCAAACACATTGCAAATTGTCAAAGCGCAGTGCTTTATCACCGCTTTGTGCCCACGGTGTGCTAAAGTGCACGGTGGGCCAGCGGGCGAAACAAGCGGGGTTTTACTTTTTGTTCACTGCTTTGCATACCGTGTGAGCGGACATATAATTTACGCTGCCAGTCCTGGTGATTGCAGGTTTGCCGGCTTTTATTGTGTGCACTTTTCCCGTGGATGAAAATCTGCTCGCCGACCTGCCAACCTTTTTTAAAATAGATGGACTTGTTTGCATTGGTATAGGGGGATAAGTTCTCCCTGTTAACATGGATGAACATGTTTGCATTGTGACAGAGAAATGAAACATTGAAGAGGCTTTTTAGTTAAACTATGCATTTTCTTTTAGTTTTGCCTATACGCGCAGAGTATTGAACCATTTCATTAAATCCGATTACTACTTGATACCGTGTACAAAAACTAAAAATGTACTATTGGATTCGAAGTCTTTAAGACAGCCTTAAATAGCTCCACTGACAGCCGCCTGTCAGTTTGCGCGGCAATAGCTCGTTTTGACAGTAAATTTGACATCTCGATGTAAACTAGGTTCATAGATATAGTATATACTCTGTAGTTATAGATGCGCCAACAAGCGACCGGGGCTATGTCTTTCTCATATTATGACGTCAAAATATGGGGATACCATGGTTGCAAAAAATTACCCCAAAAATTTAGTCGGATAGTACTTAGTTACAAGTGATCAAATTCCATAGTGACTAAGTCGCCATTTTGACTCAGTAACTAAATTTACACAACATCGTAGGCGATATCGTAAAATAAGTGATCTCGACCGGCCACTTTTTTTGGGATAATCTTACCTATAAATACATAGTCACCGGTTATCACCGTTGCATCAAACGGCGATTTCACTGATCCAAATCTATACATTTTGTTCTCGCCGCTCGCCGCTGGTCGCTGGCCTTCCTGCTCGCCGCTTGACTTGCTGGTCATCACGTCACCCAAAGAACCATGCTAAATGTTTAAGTCTCTAGACGATGAAAGTAGTAAGTAATGTAACCAGATAGTGCTTACTATTTCCATGCCCCTTTTTGTCTTTCACAGATAAATTATGTAGTTGTTGGAATAAAAGAATACACTTCAATTTAGAACAGGTAATTTATTTACAATAATATATTACATTTATAACTTTATTTTTCAATAAATAAACAAATATGGAATAAGCAGTTATAGATTATTTTACCCAATTTAATTTCCTGTTCCCTCAGTCCTGAAATCCATTTTTTCGGGATTCATCCTCTGTTGAAAAACTGAAAAAATCAAATTACTTGAAATTCCCGAAACGTGGGGTAATCTTTAGGGGTTTTTTTTATTATTTGTTGGTATCCCGAAATCGAATTATAAACCGACTGAATGGTGGGACATCAATGCTAAGCTGGCTTCTATGGTAGATTTCTACTACGCGATTTGACCGGTTTGTATGTCAAATGTTTGGAGGTTATTTTTTAATTAATTCACATATTTTTCCTATTTCATCTATTGTCTCATGATATAACTAATGATTTAGCTCAGTAATTTGGTTCCGGTGAGATTTTAGAAATAAACACGGGTCCAAAATTCAAAGAAAATGTACTTACGCATGGAATGTAACATCCGCCTTTTTTCGGTCGAAATTGCTTTTACAGCCAAACACTGAACACCCCACCATGTTTGCACTGAACAACCAAACACTACGGATCTGATGATTGGTAAATTATTATTCATTTAAACCAAATTCATCATTAATTTTCCACTTATAAATTGCACTGCAAAATATTGCCACTTTGTTTTGCAATCTTCTTGACACTAATGACAGATTACTTTTACCCGACCATGAAAAAATGTCCGGTCGGTGATAAGGACAAAACATCGCACTTTTTTCTACTTCCTCTCATAGGAATCGCAATAAGGCTATCTTTCTCTTGCAAAGCGTGTCAGGCCCTTGACTAGGTTAGATTCTGTGGCGCGTTGATTCTTGCTTTCGTATTGATGAATTGTTAATTTTAATGTAGAATCCTTGTATTTTTGTAAAAACAGCGATTACAGTTTGTTATTCATTGATTTAGGCGTTTCACTGCCAAAAGTACTATTTCAATTAGATTTAAGGTTTTGTTCTTCTTTAGAAAGTTTAGGAATATTTTATTTTATACATATGTACGAGTACATTTCCTGTTAAGGCGCCTGTAGAGGCAAGGCCTTTTCCATACAAACTCTGTGCAAGTTCTATTCGTCGGTTTTGGCACTCCCGCATATATATATATTTTTTGTTGTTAATATTGGATATACGGAGCATGTCAAGCAAAAAAAACATAAATTCAAAAAAACGAAAATTAAAAAAATACAAAAAAAAAAAAAAAAATTTTTTTGCTTGAGGTTTTGGCTAACAGAAAAATAAGCATACTGGCCAAAAATCATAAGTTTAATGCAAACACAAGCAAAGAAAAACTTGCACAAAGTTTGTATGGAGAGTGCTCACCTCTCTAGGCGCCTTAACTTCAATATCCAGAATGTCATGTTTCTCTCAAATTGACAAGATCTAACTTTAATCAAATAAGTAAGTGAAACGGTACATGCTGAATTAATTAGTGTAATAAGCAAATAAAACAATGTTTTATTAGGGTTCCGTACCTCATTAGTTAAAAACGGAACGCTTATAAGGATCATTTCATTTCATTAAATTTTTTTTCCATCTTTTAGTTCCGGCTCGGTTTTTTTAACCTTATAACAGTTATAACCGTCGAATGTCAAAATAGGTACTTACTCGCAATTTTATAACTGTGTCAATATATCACGAAGCTGTCATTTACATTGTCTGATATATACGACTGATCTATAAGGGTTAAAGATATAAATGATCAAATTATATTAATAAGGGCTTATAATTTCAGCTCTTATAATATAATTTCATATGTAAAACACATATATAGATAGAACACAATGGAACAGAAGAAAACACATTTTATATCTCCATAGATTCACCTTAGTTCCACCGTATTAACCGCTGTAAAACTCATAACTCACACCTACACTCGTAACAAAACGACTTTAGTGACATCCTTTATCCAATAAATTACTACCTTTTGTGAAAACATCTCTGAATGGGCACATTTCACTTGATTTACTGGATCGATGTCCGTCCAGCTTGTAAATGATGATCGAAACTTTTGTCCTTTATTAACCACACTGGGGATTGAAAGGAATCGTTCCAACTTCGGATCTTGAACTTCGCTCGTTAGGAATGGACGAAGCATTGTTTTTGCCTTTCATATCTTGTTACTGTCGAGAGTTTAGAATGTTTATTTGCAAGTGCAAGTATAGGATGCAAGTTTAACTACAGGGTGTCCGGTGGAAGTAACATATATTATCTTTTTTTTTGGGTTTCGTACCCGAAGTGTCAAAACGGAATCCTATTGAGCAGATACTTACGTTGTCTTCATATTTATTATCGTCACTATAAGTCTATAATCATCAATATAATACGTTTGGCCCTCTTTTGCATAATTAGGGTTTTACTGCGGACGTATTGTCTGCTAATTAAGTTGAGCATATCGATTGTTTTAATAAGGTTTCAACGAAGTCCTGCGGTCACGACATAGATAGTAAGTTAGTGAGACTAATTCTGGTTAAGATAAAGTAAGATAGGTACGTGTTTTTAACGAAACTACACACACATACACGCTGTAAGTTTGTTTAATCTTATTCTCCCACTTTCCACTCAATCCCTCAAAGGTTAGGTTAGGTTAGGATTAGATCCCTCATAGGGATAAGTTCGCCCTTATACTTTAATCTTATGTGACATGTTTATTGTTTTAACCTTTTTTTGTGTATGTACTTGTAAAGTACGTAGGCAATTGGCGGCGCGTCAAAAATATTCTTCTGGAAGCCGGAAATGATTTTGTGATCTTTCTTATTCTTCACGAGTCGTAGTAAAAGAACTGGACTGGCTGAAAATTTTGCAAGCCGGCGGGAGTGGGAATGGAGGTATATGGACTCTCCACCACTGTTACATACATACTACAGAATCATAATAATTTATTTTTACACATTTAACATTGTGTAGTTCCAATTCCAACGATGCTTAATAAGATACAGCATGCCTCACAACAGGTTCAGAATACATGAACAGAATACACAACAATAGTTAGGTATTAACAAACTAATTAATTACTAAATAAATTGTGTAAATTAATTGAAAGTTTTTATTGAGTGGCAGCTAACTCATACAGGCTGCCAAGAAAGAAGTAACCACTTCAAAAACCGACTTCACTCTGTGACCTACTAAATCCCGGCTCACGTGATTTTCTCAACGACATCTTCGCGACCATGTGTATGCTAATTTCACAGCCTTTCTTCTCTTTTACTCACACACAAAAGGCGTATCTTCATTGCACCCTTTGTCACTTACGTCTTTATTTATATTCGCCCAAGGACTGAGCACTTTTAACCGAAACAAGGATGTCTTTATTAAACTTGATGGTTGCTAAAAATAGCTTGCTTGAAAAGTTGGAGCGTTAAATTTCGTTAGGTTTGAGCGTGTCATTTTTCAGTCAGAAAAATTTGCTGAAAAATAGGCGAAAGAATTCAAAACAACTGCTTAATTTTAAAGTTTTAACAATTTTACGTAACGCAAATGTTAAAATATTAGTGAGGAGGCCAATTCGTAAAAACTTTCGCAGGACTAAAAAAGTTAATACCGACAAGTGGTTGGAATCGGAATAGTCTACTAATTATCAAAATGCATGTTGTCACTTCCTGAAGTGGTGGAATGAGTTTTTATGACATCATAAATTTTATGTAATACCTACCTATGAAAAATAATCAATTTTTCTTCAGATGCTGAGAACAGCAAGAATACTAATTGCACAGCAAAACGCGGTTTTAATGTGGATTTTTTTTTTCTGTGCAAATCAACAGTTAAATTATGAGATTATTTTTATGTGCCTTTACCACAGATGGCCTTTACATGAGTGCCGTTTAAAATTGGTTTTAATTTTCTTGCCCACCACAGTTTCGAGCCGTCAATAATTGCTATACAAACATTTTTACCCCAACCTAAATAAATTTCCAAGTAGGTACACATTTCAGATCTAAATTAATATTCAAAAGGCCTAAACACTCTGAATCTGAGCAAACAAGGATTTTTAATACAATCCCAGTAAAACATTTCTCTGTGTCAATATTGTACGTAAAAGCTTTCTAATGTATCCGGAGCACGGATAATGTTGATTTTAGTATTTCCGACGTGGCTTGCTTGTATTATACTACTACACAATTATGAATTTAACATAATTTATAAGATAACTGATTCAAAATACGATAGAAGACACAGGTACTCGAAAAAATAGATTATTCTTGCATTACATTCAAAATCCACCAATTCCACCCATCCACCAATTGTACTTTTATTGTTGTATCTGTGCAATAAAGTTTAAATAAATAAATAAAATCCATACTTTAAACATTACCTAACTATTTGTTATTCTTAAAAAAACAGGCAAAGAAAGAAAATTTATCCATACTAATATTATAAATTCCATTAACTTTCTTCATATTCTCGAAGGTTAGCTGGAAGAGATCCCTTAGAGGGATAAGTACGCCTTTTTTCTTTATACTTTATATATATTTTTGTAAGTTTTTTTCTAATGTGCAATAAATAAATAAATTAAAAAACAATTGTTTATTTTCAGATCAGTTGATCCATAGCTTGTTAGTAACAATCAAAGGGGTATCTTAAAAACTATGTTAGTAAAAATAAAATAATAAACACTTTAAACAATAATAAACAAGTAGTTTCATTGATAGGGGCAAGCAGAGCAAATAATATGCCCTATTTGGCCCTACCAATGGTCACTTCCACCCAATATTAGTACATAAAGTTAAAAAAAAAGAAATTAAGTATAAAGTTTCATAGGTACATATTAATTAAATGCGAAAGTAAATCAGATCTGTATGTCTGTTAGCTCTTAACCCTACAATGCATACAGTTCCCGTTTAAGCACAACCAACATATTTGCAAATTACGCTAGGAATGAGGTAGATAGCGACATCTGTTATACGTGAAAAGATACAAACCACACTAGGCTACTACGTCGTTCGGTGCATTGCCGCTAGGCGGCGGTACAATGCCGCGGATCGAGTGATCAAGTCAAATTTCGGGAGTCGATGCAAAGTTTTGTTATCGTCAACTTACAGATTGTGGTAAAAAAATAATTAATCATTGAAGAAGTTTGAAAAAAATTGTACAGTGTCTGAAAAGGTGTGTATTACTAATAGGTAAGTGTCATTTTATAATATTACGATATTTCCATAACGTTGAGCACGATTTTTCAAACGTCCCCGAATCGGTACTCCATGCATTCACGTTCATATTGCGAATACAAACAAAGTGAAGAACGTTTGCACTTATTAGAGTCTTTATGACATTGGCATAAGTTTTAATTTTGTTTAACATGTAAGAACGGTTTATTATTGTTTTGCTCGTAGTTTTTTACATTTTTTAATTATTTTTTTAGACGATGTGGGAGAAACTTCTACGGGATGCGGAAGTGAAGACGATCTGGATTCTTCCGGGGCCGACAATGATGCAGACATTGAAATATCGCGGGCAACGATTAATCCAGTCTGCGAAGAATCCAGCGATTGAGAAATAAGTCGCTCATAGGGCTAGCCCTGAATTGATCGAGTTGACTCCAGTTAGGTGTGACTTTTTTTCCAATAATGAACCAATCCGCATGCCAAAAACGCCGGTTGGAATTTCAGGAATGGCATCAACTTTGCCCTCAGGTAACTTGTGTACAACCCTAGTCGATGAGAAGACAGAGAAAAATCGTCGAAACGTCACAAACTTGAATGCCACCGTCTCTTTCAATACCAGAAGCTGTGCATCGTCTTTGATAGTTCCCAATGATTCTCCTGCCGATAATGCCTCGCCACAAGAACCTCAAGCCAGCACATCAGGTCTAAGTAAAACTAAAAACATGTCCACAACAACATTAACCAAGGTTTCATCCACAAAAAAGGCTGCTCCTGCCACAAGTCGAGCTGCAACGGTGAAAAAATCTACATTATTTTTGGCGAAAGCGAAAAAAAAATCATTATTTATGGCGATCTTCAATTTATTAAATTCTTATTGATATATTTCTTAAATTGTAAATTAATATTTTCTCATGAAAAATCTATCATATGCTTATATTGTAAGACTTTTTTAAATTGTACATTAACATTATGACACGTGAAAGTGCCCTTGTGGCCTATTTGCAGAATAAATGGTTGAATTTTTGAATTTACTGAATTTTTGAATTGCCTGCAGTCCAATCCACTGGAGATACTATTAGATCCAACTTTCTTGGAGTTTGAAACGCCATTGCAATATTTTTTGTATTTTTTGACGATGATTTAATCAACCACATTGTCGAGGAAACTCACAAATTTAGCATCCAAAAAAATCCTTTGATGGATTTTTTTGGATGCTACCTGGACCGTTCAATGTGACAAAACATGAAATAAAAAAATAACTGGGAATATGTATGTTGATGGGTCTTGCACCATTGTCCAACGCTCGAATGTATTGGGAATCTGAACTAGGATTGCCTTTAGTTTCGGAAACTATGACGGCGAATCAGTTCGAGAAAATTCGCCAGCTTCTGCATTTTAACGACAATGCTGCTCAACAGCCAACAGGATCACCCTACATAAAGGCAATAATTGTTTCCGTAAATTTCATGTGTAACGTAGAATACTGTCGTTAAAAACCAAAGTTGTACCAACATTATTGATTTAGTATACAAAGCTGTAAATTTTAGTTTAATGCATGGAGTTCCCCATCGGGAACAGAAAAAAAAAATTGAAATTCTAATAAAGTATTGTTTGTATATTTTTTTTATTATTTTTTCCTGGAAGCAAACCTTAAATATAACTACATATAATTTTTTTTCGCCAAAAAAAAAAGTCATGCATTGTAGGGTTAAAACTTAAACCGCTGACCGCTGTGCTTACCGTGACGCAGGCCTTGAGCTTATTTGACACTTTATTATTAACTATGCATAAAAATAAATGTATTTTTTTTTCAAAAGGTATCATCTTAAGACATCTTTCCTTGTTTTATCGAAATTCCAGCCCGTTCTCGATTAGGTTGTTAAAATGTATAAACTTAGAGGAGTCGCGACAAGATTGAAAATTATCCGTAAAATTGAATTAGTCGTCACAAACCCTTTATAAAACAGAATTTGAACTTCTTTTTTAGGTTATAAATAATTAATAAGATCGGAATTGAGAGTGCGTTGTTATTTTATTTTATTAGTATTAAATGTAGAGGGAAGGCGAGGGAAAACTGTCGATATCTAATGATTTCTTGAATAAATGAAAAATAATAATTTAATATACTTTACATTATAAAAACGTGAGATGACGAGCGATAGAGAGGTATGGAAGAAAAAAACATGCTGCGCCGACCCCAACTAAATGGGATAAGGGCAAGCCAATGATGATGATGACATTATAAAAACATGACTAAAACTATAAACAAATAAAAGTTGGCTAAGTGCGTGTCGGGCTTGGCACATTTAAGGTTCCGAACCAACAGCAAAACTAAATTGGTTTTTAATGACAAAATAAGGAATTTTGAAAGAAAAAGTCTGATTTATCAGTATATTAGTATTTGTTGTTAAAATATATACAGGGTGATCAATCCAAATGGGTCAGCAGGGAGAGGTCAGAAATTATGAGAGATAGAGACATCTAAGAATAGTTATTAGGAACCATGTGACATTGCATGACCATTTTTATATGTATGTTATACGTGTAGTGTAGTTAAATTGAAAAAAAAAAACAATTTTATTCACTTCTAGTTTTTGACATTAATTTCATGCTAACTTCGCTTTCGAGAGTCGGGAATGCATGGAAAAGATACTGGTCTCTAAAAGAGATTATGAAAAATGCCCAAGTGAGTATCAATATAAAACGAAAGCTATTTAATACATGCATTCTGCCAATTTTTACATATGGCTGCCAAACGTGGGCACTGACTAAGTTGCAATGCAAGAAATTAAAAGTAAATCAGAGAGCCATGGAAAGAAGCATACTCAAGAAGAGAAAAATAGACAAAATAAGAAATTCAGAACTAAGAGACACGACAAAACTAGAGGATGTAGCTTACAAGATCAAACGTCTTAAATGGAAGTGGGCAGGGCATATAATAAGAGGTCCAGAGAAATGGAGCAAAATATTGACTACATGGTATCCACGAGGCTGCAAACGAAAGAGAGGCAGACAATATAAACGATGGGATGACGAGATTGTAGAGGTGGCCGGCAGGACGTGGACCAGAGTGGCCACAGACAGGAATGAATGGAGGAGACTGGGGGAGGCCTTTGCCAGAAGGCACACAGATATATAATATATTTATATTTCTGAATAAGAGGCTATAATAATAATAATAATAACTTCGCTTTACTACGATTTATTTTGAAACGGAATCAAACAAGTAACAATATTTTTTTACTTGCTAATACTTACAATAGAAACCACGGTTTTACTCTTATTTTTACTACCTCTTACTTGCCACTTCTTCCGTGTAAACTTCAATTCCCTATGTCATCCCTTCGAGGTTTCATTTTCGGTATAAAAAATTTCTATTTTTGTTAATCCAGGCTATAAACTTGTTGTAACATCAAATTTCATTTTATGTTTGCGTGATTGAGAAAATAATCATGTCAAACTTTGCCATTTATAATATTTACGTGGGCTGCGTGGTCAAACCCAATAAGTCGCATAAGAGTTTTTTTTTAAATAGAACAATGCGTTACGGATGTTTAATTTATCTTTCAAAAAGCAATTATCTCGATTTATCGGGTTTCACCACGCAACCCTGTGTAGGATTGACTTTCCATTCACTCAGAGAGCCCCTGTAATCGAGTAGTAGGTAAGGCAAAAGGGATTTGCAATCCGGAGCCGGTCTTTTTATTAATATCTAAGTTTACCTTAGTCTCGCTACGTTATGTTTCTGGGCTGTTTTGTATTTTTATTAAGATGTGCAATATTTGTATTGTATTGTACCTTAGCACACGATTTGTATTCGTGTTTGCGTCTTCAAAAATCTGGAACGTACCTGAAATCAAAAATATTCACTATTAATAAAAAACATATTTAAAATTACCTTTTGACATGTAAAAGTGTCCTTGTGGTCAATTTTCAGAATAAATATAATTGGTTTTGATTTTTAATATGATATGTTAGTCTAACAAATAACCCATTTGACTAAATATAGCTTAAAACAAACGAACATTAGTCACAATACAAAACAATAATAAACATTTAACCAACCCTGAACAAACTCATGAATTATTTTACCTAGAAAAGCGTCCCGTTATTTATTGGAAATTTTCCAATAAATTCAGTTAAAAGTGAGTTCTATTGGAGAAAATCTCATGTATTGTTTTATTAAAATAACAGCGTTCGGAGGTTATTGCATATTTTATTAAATTTTCATATGTATGTATGTACTCCAGCAATGTAGCGTTAGGAAAACTATTGAATGGGTTCGAGTACCTATAAAGTGTAAAGCTTATATATGCTTATAAATACGGAACCCTAAAAAGGGTCGTTTCGTCTGTTGTACGCTGCTATTACCGTACTCGCTAGCGACTGTGTAAACAATTTAGTATGGACAAAAGTACATCGCCTCTAGCGGTTACGCAATAGAACTAAGAATCGCCATACTAAATCGTTTACGCAGTCTCTAGCGAGTATGGTAATGCAAAGATTGCAAACTCATGGTAAGGGTACTTACTGCTTAAAATCAGGCAATTGTATGCTTATTTCCCATCATCGTATTATAGAAAACTTTAAACTTGGCCGTTACAAAAAAAGGCGGCCAAGTGCGAGTCAGACTTCCCACATTTAGGGTTCCGAACCAACCGCAAAATTAAGTTGGTTTTTTTCGCGCCCCCCTATAAGTATGGGAACGCGATCGCACAAACAAATTATGACGCGTGTACCGACAGCGCACGCAAACATACTTTACTTACCCACAGCGCTTACGTTCCTTCGCGTGTCACAGGTGTGACTGTAGCTTCAACCGTTTGGCTGTAAGACCTGTGTGACAGACGGCGGACGGACGGACGCGTGAGTGACAGCAACAGGGTTCCGTTTGGACCCTTCGGGTACGAAACCCTAAAAAACAAAACTATTTTGTCCATTTGTAGTTCTAGAGCGACCACTAGGCTTATCGCTATCAGTTTCGGCCGGATGTGGAACCACTGGGCGGTTTTATTGTGAGCGGTCACGCACTTTTTACTGTTTTTTTATTGCTTTAGTCTAAATACAGAAAGGCTTATGGAAGACATAAACATTTCCTCAAAAATGGCTGGGAAAATGGAAGTGAACGTACAGTTTATGAACCGAAATTAATTAAAAAATAATAAAAGATTGCCATGTCCCTTAAAGTGCTTGAAATGTAACATATATTATATGGATATACGTAACTTTTCAAGCACTTCAAGGAAAGGAATGGGTCTATTCGGGCCTAGAACTGGAGTTATGTCATTACAGAATTCAAAATATAATATTAAATTAAATACGAGGCTCATGAAAGATTTAATCCCGTTGGCGTGTTCCTTTTTTCAAGCAGAATAGAGGGAAGTAATAATATTGTACGCTTAAAAATATTAAATGTTGTAAATTCAATCGGCCAAGTTTTTCTTCTATTGGAACTGCGACTTTATTGTTAGTGTCTGAAACAGAAAAGTGTCTGAAAATATTACGTTTCCGTTAAAAAAATGGTGAGAAAACATTAAATTTTTTACAATTTTGGGTTATGCTTGAAAGATTAATGACATTCCATTTAAATATTTTATATACATATAAACGTACATTCGGATGGTAACGATAAAAGAGGCCTTGATTTTCGGAACAAATGTTAATATTGATTTTGTACATAAATAATGTATCCTAGTTAAATAATTTTATAATAATTTATAATTCATTTATTCATCGATTTTATTTTTGATAGAAATTAGAGCTTGCCCTCCTTATGAACGTATTAACATTAATAAAATATTTTTCTCATCCCTATGATTGGTGCTTGTGCTTAAAGGACACTTTAAGCACAAGCTTATTCAGAGATGATCCGATACGGTTTCAAATAGGTTGTTCTATAAAAAATGAATGACTTTTATTTTCTTTTACATAAGAGTTAATGTATATCATTGGGCCTTGTCCATTACTGGTGGTGTTACCCTAATCCGTTTAACTAGGTACAGTCAAGTGCAAAAATATGTATCGAGTGTATCCTCTCATAAATATGGTACTAAAACCTTAATTCACCGACACGAAGAGCTATGGGACGTATTTTTGAGCAAGTTGTATGCACCCATATTTTTGCATTTGACTGTACCTACCAGAAGAGCAGTAAAATGAGAACATAAAATCAAATGCTGACTCTTATACATCACGATACTTAAGTTGTACAGCCATAACGACCATAAAACGACGTAATTTTCTTAGAAAAATCGTGTCAGTTGTGTCGTTTTAAGACGTTATCAAAGTTTACAACCATAACTTCCAAATGGACAGAATTTCTTGGTAAAATAGTGTCGGTTACGTCTTTTTAAGGTGTTATGACTACGAGCGATGTAGCCAATTTTAGTGTCAGTTAAAGAGACATAAAACTAGTGCACAATGTAATGTCTGCTTTATTTATGGCAGTTTTGCAACTTTTATGCTCGATATTGGCAAGCTATGGCTATATGAAGATTTAAAATACAGCTTATAGGCAAACAGTGCAATTGCATATATGTTTTCATGGTCTTATTCATAAAAATTAACAAGCCTCGGCTATCTAAAAGGTGTTTTGTCCCTTTCACAAATGTCAAAGTGACAGATAAAGACTAACGAATATTAACACGAATGGTTCCGTACCATTATATATAAAAACGGCAAAAAATCATGTCTGTTGTATGGGAGCCCCCTTAAATATTTATTCTATTCTGGTTTTTTGGTATTTGTTGTCAGAAATACATTATCTGTGACAATTACAACTGTCTAAGTATCACGGTTCATGAGATACAGCCTAGTGACCGACGAACAGACGGACAGACGGACGGACGGACAGCGGAGTCTTAGTAATAGGGTCCCGTAAAGATACATTTATTCGTGACAAACACCAGTAGCTCTAGTATAAGTTTTTTCGGAACATTAACTAATTCGAACGCGTTTGCGTTTTGTCTCAAAATGTATGATAACGCTCTCACCGAGTTTGAAATACGCGCGTTCATCGGTTAGCAACAAATTTTATACTCGCTGTTTTAGTTTCCACTAGTGACCACCAGAGGCTCTGTTCACGGTTTCATACCACTTCCATACATTTTGAGACAAAACGCAAACGCGTTCGAGTTAATGTTTCGAAAAAACTTATACTAGAGCTACAGACAACAAAATTAACCAAACGGCATTTTGCCACGAAATTGTCACAGCTCAGCATGGTGGCAGAGCCAGTGCTGGGGACCGATTTTTGAGTGTCGAACGCTCGACTTTTCACTCGACATCTGTCAAAACGTCATAGTTTTTTGACGGATCTTGAGTGAAAATTCGAGCGTTCGACTCTCAAAAATCGGCCCGCTGGTCTTCCGTTGTAACCATTACAATAACCTAATTAAGCAATGTTAATAAAGCTGTCCTGTTTGTTAATTATTTACTGCGGCGAGTAAATTACTATGTAGCTATACTAATTACTAACAAAAGTATAATTCAAGTACTTAGTATGTATACCTATGTACTATCGAACTTACTGAATCGTGACCCACCGTGGAACCTTGTCACAGAAAATGTCATAGTGACATCGTACTGCCTTGGCAAGGAAAATCATTATGACACTTTCTGTGACAAGGTTCCATGGTGGGTCACGATTCAGTTAGTTCGGTAGTAATTTAAAATCTTCACATAAAAGGTTTAAGAATCTAAATTCCTAACACGTGCACTCCCTAACAAAATCCTTTCCTTATTCATACAAAGAAAACAACGCGTAGCAAAACATTGTAACCATAATGAGACTGGGGCGAAGTCGGCCATTATCCAGGGGCGCGCAACTCTGGGTCAAGTGTTTGTGAAATTTACATAGCGAAGGGTCGCGGACCCCTGACACGGGCTCGAAGGCTTGTGTCAGCGATTTTGTTTGTTCTAGTTTAAATTAAAAGTATGGTCGTTTTTAAACACGACGAATTTAAAGCAGCGATGGGAGGTAAGAAGGAGATAAGATTGAATCCAGCTTTATTATGAGATCGCTCTTTGCGATAAGACGGCCTGTTGTTCTACCTCTGTCTCCCTGTTTCTTTGTTTTTCTTTTGTATGAGCTGCTGTATAATGTGAGGTGTGCAATAATAGTAGTTTATCTACACACATATCATAAATCCTCTAATATGCGTTCGGAAACCGTAGAAAATGACTCTCATTTCAACATTCAATGAATTTATGGCAATTTTCTTATCTGTGGCTAAGGCTACAGCAGTAATAAAATATTTCATTTTAATCTCATATATGATGTTAAAATATTACGTCAAACAAAACTGTCAAAATTTAAATATCAAAGTTGACATGTCCCTATTCTAGTATCACTGAAAATTCAAATTCAGTCGATGCGAAATGTCAGCTCGATGTTTTTTAGTATATATCGCACGAAATTTGAGCTAGAACGACATGATCACATCAGAATAAGGACTCTTTACTTTTTAAAATAACATTCAGGTATCGGTTGCCAGTTCTGATTTCGATATTTCCGCAACCGTGCAAAAAAGGTTGTATTAACACAATTATTGTATTTATTTACTACGGTTTCTGAACCCATCTTAGAGTAATTATAATATGTGTGTAGATAAAGTAATGTATGCAACTGTACATAATTAGGCATTAAAACCCTCGTGTGACCTTATTATGAAACTCGCCTTCGGCTCGTTTCATAAAACACACTCGTGTTTTAATGCCCCTCATTATGTACCAGTTGCATAAACTACTATTATGCAACTGTTATATAATGAGGGTTCTTATAAAACACGAGTGTTGGTTTCGCCTACCGCTCGTTTCATAATAGGATAACACGAGTCTACAAGTTCTTCTACACACAATCAAATCAAAATTAAATGTTAATTCTCGTATCAAATCAAATAATGGCTACGTAATCTAAAACTTTAATAAAACCATCGTATTCTTTAATCACGTTATTGTTATCAATACTTTACTCGTAATTAGAAATCAAAACATTTTAAAACTTGTAAGGCTGTGCAGCAGATCACCTATGAGATGGACTGACCAAATCAGGGCCGCGGTAGACGCACCCTTGCATTTGTGCACTAGGAAAGCGGCCTTGAGAGACGAGTGGCGACGGATTGTCAAGCTTGCCACTAAACCGATATGACGACCACGACAACTCTGCCAAGAGTGAAGCGACTAAGAAGAAGGCTGTATGGCGTCTTAATTGAATCTTTATAAAAAGTATTTGACTTAATTTACACCATTTTGTACGTAAATGTTAATGCTGCCATTTCTCAATACCTAAATACCTATTTCTGATATATGTTGAAGATACGGATGAGAGACAGCCCATCAAATGTAACGAGATGGGGCAAACGTTCCAAATAACGGTCGTATGGCCAATTCTGTCGCCTTACAGCCATTTAGATGTTATCTAGTAGAGGTAAGCCAGCTTGTTTCAAAGTGATGAAGCTCGATTCAGCACGCTTTAAGGAATTATCCTACTAATATTATAAATGCGAAACTTTACATATATGTTACTCAATCACGCAAAAACGGCTGAATATTATGATGAAACAACATTGGTATAATAGTGGTGGCTGGTAACAGTAACTATGTTGTCCACTTATCATCAGGCCAAAGTACGCTTGTTTGCCATCGTCGTGGTATAAAAAACCTGTCAAACACAATCATAGCTTTATTCCAATGCAGCTTTTCCTGATAAATTATAAAATATATAAATTGACCGCTAGCTCTCGTACTACCATGCTAAGAGGCCCGAGCGAGCTTTCAAAACTTGCTCGAGCTTTAGCCTAGTATAAGTAAGTACCAAATTATTAGCCAACTTTGTTAGCCGATTAATTTTAGCGCGGTCCATAGGTTAAATGGAAATAGTAGGTGCATGAAATCAAGGAGTTAAGTGAACCGTCATTGGAAGTACCTAATAAAATGCTCAGAGCGGGTTGCACCCGTCTGAAATGGTAAGCGATTCTGGTTAAAATCTGATTGGGTTGACACAAGTTATATAACATGGTGTAACTTTGTGGATAGTAAACCATCAATAATATATCACAATAAATAGTACTTCAATTACTAAATTTTACAGGCCTGAATCATAAAAAGATATGTAACATTAAAAATCGGAAAGTTATGTTCTTTTTATCGCCCAAAATTAAATAAAAGGTATCAATCGAATTGAGAAATATATTATGTAAAAATAAAGAATAAATTGTAAGACAACTACGTACCTAAACGCATGGTTTGGATCACTCTAGGTTGAAAGATATATTTATTTATATTGTACTATCGAACCAACTAAATCGTGACCCACCGTGGAACCTTGTCACAGAAAATGTCGTAATGATTTTCCTTGTGAGGCAGTACGATGTCATGACAATTTCTGTGACAAGGTTCTACGGTGCGTCATGATTCAGTTGGTTCAATTGTACCAGGAGTAAATTAACAGTTTCATCTTAATAAATAATTAAATTTTTACTGTAAAGCTTTATTTACACACGCGAGAATATCCACCGAAAGGACGCACCCCTAGAAATCTGACAATGACCAATGTCATTGCGAACAAATAAATAGTAACTTTTGTCTTGATATAGGGCGGTAAAACAAAGAATGTCTCAGATCGCAGGTATTTGACGCCCGAGCCGAAGGCAAGGGCGATAAATATGCGATCTGAGGCTTTCTTTATTACCGCCCGTGTTAAGTACAAAATTTTATGTCACCCCCTGGCCAGGAAGTGGGATTTCCCGCGCGCGGAGCGTGCGGTAATTGCCGCTTTATGGCCAGCTGTGACATAAAATACATTACACAAATAAAAAGGTTTACCTATTTGTGTGACATCATCGAACCCTATACATAATCGAAGTGTTTTCCAAAGATATACCTAGGTACAGTCAAGGGACTCAAGGGCATAAATATGTATACATTTTTGAACCTTATTTCAATGGACTAAGGTGAAAAAATGAATACATATTGGTGCCCTTGCTTGACTGTACTAGTATAGTTTGATACACTTTATCTTAGAATACTGAGTGCTATTGAAATTTCCTTTCAAGGCCGTCCATTAGTGCTCCCGAACCCTTCCAGTGACAGGCGAGACGGGTATCTTAGTCTAAGAGCTGGCTACTATCCTGTTGGGAATTCGCGTGTGGAGATTTTTTTGAAATGGGAGTAGGAGGGCTACTTATTTTAGACTTGGGTGGACAGCTCTGCTGTACCTGGTACATTTTGCAGCTAAGATGTCATTAGACTCCATGATCAACCGTCATCGTCAGTCGCTAGCGAGTACGGTAATGCAAACGTTGCAAACTCATGGTAAGGGTACAGGCGGCCCCTTACTTGCGGCCCGCGAACCTCCTGTATTAGATGTAAAATACATAACTATTAACATACTCTATATATAAAATACCCCACCCAGTTCACCCGCTTGAGGCATGGTGCTGAGAACGCTGGCGGCACTGCCCCTTTGCACCGCCAGACTTAGCCGCTGGGCAAAGAAGGAGCCAGCCCTGTGGTCGCCTGAGACGCCTATTAGTCGTGTCGACACCTCTTTCACCTCCTTTATTGACCACTTACAATGTGGTACCCTTTTTCTGATAGAGCCACATATTATTAACATGTAAGGCCCGCGACAATTTTGGTAGCTAATATAAAACTCTTGACTGCTAAAAGTTAGCCGACCACTGGATTAATTAATAAACCTCAGACAGTACTTTTACAATGTCACCCCCTTAGGCGACTCCCTGATTTGTCGGTGCGGAGGCAGTAGGTACGATATGAGAAAAGTGACAAATGTCAGTGTCAGCTGTCAGTCGACGCGATACCATTTTTTACTACGCCCCTACATTTAAATGAGTGCTTCCTGACTGGCGCGGGATGCGCGTTAGCGGGACGATGCGAAGGCAGTACTGCTTCGATTCTGCGCATGTATTACTACTGCGCAAACGTAATACTGACAGTAT
The DNA here is from genome assembly GCA_951800055.1 of Cenopis cana. NCBI lineage: Eukaryota > Metazoa > Arthropoda > Insecta > Lepidoptera > Tortricidae > Cenopis > Cenopis cana. The sequence continues at coordinate 11,739,580 of OX637493.1, read as the reverse complement.
TATGTCAAGTGAGAATCTTTGCGACGTCAGTAAGTTTACATCAAAGAAGAAAATGTCACATATCGATCCCGCCCAACCAAGTCAGGAAGTCACCTTAGGCGACTTACTGACTTGGCGGGGCGGGCTCGATATATGACATTTATATCTTCTTTGACGTAAACTTACTGACGTCGCAAAGATTCTCACTTGACGGAATAAGTACTGTCAGTATTACGTTTGCGCAGTAGTAATATCATGCGCAGAAGCGAAGCAGTATTGCCTTCGCATCGCCCCGCTACCGCGCATCCCGTGCCAGTCAGGAAGCACTCATTTAAATGTAAGGCCGCAGTAAAAAGTGGTACTGCCTCGACTGAAAGTTGACACTGACATTTGACAGTTTTCTCATATCGTACCGCCTCCGCACCGACAAATCAGGAAGTCGCCTTACATGTAGGTGCCTTTGTAAAATAAATCCCAATCGCCCAATTCAATCAATCTTAAGAAAACATTCGGCAATCTCTATTTAGAAACAAGCTCGGCTAAGCCGGCGCGCGTGCCTCGACTATCAATCGTATTTGTATGCAATTAGAGTCCACAATCGAATGCGGGGATTACCGGTTGATCGACAGCGCCGATTAGGGTAGGGTTGTCGCGAAAATAAAGGTGTATTGTATACAGTCTTGTAGATTTTGCGTGCCGATAATGTATTTTATTTAATGGAGAACATGCATTATTTCATTTATCTAGTCCGTCTTAAAGATTTAAGATTTTTTGATCAAAAATTTTGACAAAAGTATTGATAACACCAATACAGTGATAAAAGGATACGATGATTTTATTCAAGTTTTAGATAGTAACATTGCCTTTTTTGATTTTATTGTGTGTAGTACAATTTAAGCGGAATAAGCTGTTTTTAGCTCGAAAATGGTCGATTTGGAGTGATGTTTGAATCAATATTTAAATGTATGTCAATAGGTCGCAATAGTCTTGTTCTAGATAGTAACATTGATAAAATGTCAAAATACTTGTTAATTAAATAGAAAATTGCCTAAATAGATGAGCCCTTTTTAACTAATAAGGACCCTTAAGTATTACGTAAAGATACAAAATACGAAAGTTAAAAAAAAAACTCAAATAAAAAGTCTACATACATTTCTAATTTTGAGCGTATATTACAATTTACATATAATATTAGTAGGATTATAAACAGGAAACGTAATTTTTCGAGCGAATTATAGAGCAAATCAACTGTTATTATCATCATCATCATCATTAGCCTACGTCCCATTGCTAGGCACAGGCCTCCTCTCATATGAGGGGGATTGGGCAGTAGTCCCCACGCTGGCCCAGAGCGGGTTGGGGACTTCACATACAATCTTTGAATTTCTTTGTGGATGTGTTATTATCACTTTCTTAAAATTATATTTGACAAAGCGTTTTCCGTAAAATAACTCTCAAGTCATGATACTGATATTCAGCGAGCCAATTCCCAAGTTATCATCACCAATTTATATCTCGTTACATATTTGGTGTCCTAATTGGCGTCAAAATTGTGCAGAGTCGGATGTCTCCATAAATTGGCACGACGTACCGTTATGCGTTTCGATTAGCTTAAAATATGGCGGGTTGTGTTACTGGCGTGTGGGGAGTTGAATTTTATGAGTATTAAGGCTGCTTTACTAGTTCAAGCAACGAAGACCACAACTACCGATTGGCGGAAATAATTAGTGTAAAAGCAGATTTTGGCATAGTTGTAGGTAAAGATGTCCTAAGCAACATACTAAAAGTACTGGCGGATGGGGCTGGGGGATGAGTGGACGGACGGATGGACGGACGGACAGGGGAGTCTTAGTAATGGTGTCCCGTTTTACCTTTTGGGTAAGGAACTCTAAAAACTTTGTTTCATGCGATAATACACGCTATAAACTCGTTGTGTACCAGGTTCCATCACCGCGGTTCCGCAGTTTTCATGTGATTGAGTAGCAAACATCCAAACGTTCGAACATCTAAAATTTTACACAATATATTAATACCTACGATGACACATACACTTACATATACTCACACACTCTTCCATCATAAAAAGTAACGGTAAAAATATTCTGTAACATTTCAAAGTACTCATTAAAGTTGCTTAAATTATATGTGAAAGGTTCCTCGTCAATGCCCTCATTAATGTCACCCTGGTTTTGCGAATTCAATCCCGCAATACGTCAACGCTTGCGGGCGAACCGGGCTTGCGGAAAAAGCACTTTCGCGGAAAAACAGGCTTTCACGCTTTAATATCCACCGTATCAAGTGTGGAATAGTAGAGTGAAGCCGTTATGAAATGCGTATTTCGCTTTAAACAGTAGCTCTAGTATAAGTTTTTTCGAAACATTAACTAATTCGAACGGGTTTGCGTTTTGTCTCAAAATGTATGAAAGTGGTATGAAAACGTGAACAGTGCCTCTGGTGGTCACTAGTGGAAACTAAAACAGCGAGTATAGCATTTGTTGCTAACCGATGAACGCGCGTACCTATTTCAAACTCGGTCAGAGCGTTTTCATACATTTTGAGACAAAACGCAAACACGTTCGAATTAGTTAATGTTCCGAAAAAATGTATACTAGAGCTACAGAACATATAGCTACTTATGTGCAAATATTTTTACTAATGGCTCGGTGGGTTATATAATAACAAAAATATTCCATGATATGTCATTATCGAACCAGCTTACAAAATTTTATAAGAGGCTGTTGAGAAATGGGTCCTGTAGGTGTAGACAAGGACAGCGCTTATTAATATTAACTTGGTGGGTTGCGAAAGGCTAACCTACATGTTGTCTTTGTTGACAAAGAGGGTGTCGAGGACATAAATAAGGGCTCTGCCACACTGTGCACGTCTTTGACTCATTTCCTCGCTACTGCCCATGCCACAAAGATCGGTCCTGCGCCACCCGCATCCAGCGGACTCCTGCGACCTTTACCAGGTCATCAGTCCAAGTTATTGGGAGTCTACCTACGCTGCGCCTTCCGGTCCATGATCGCCACTTGAGAACCTTTTGGCCACAACGATCATCGGTTCTACGTGCAATGTGCCCCGCCCACTGCCACTTAAGTTTAGCGATTCGAAGGAAGGGACGAGTGTGTAAAAGGAGAATATCTACTGCAAAAACATATTACAAGCTGGCACCAAAACGACTGTTTCCCTCTTTTGATGTCTCGCACAAGTGCGCAGTAAATTCTAATGACAGTAATTATTTTTACAACGAGCTGCGTTAGACTGTGGTAATGCTCGCTAGGGTGGTCCAAAAATAACTTTTTTTGAATTTGTTTTCTCCACAAGGCTCCCTTTATTCCATTGCACTTCAAACACTTCTGTGCCAATTTTGAGACAAATCGGATAATATTTAGAGGTCGCGACTGTTTTAACATTTTTTAAATATTCAGAGAAAACGCTCATTCTTCGTCGGCAGTTCTATACGGAACTTATGAGTAAATTGAAGATGAAGTGATATTAAATTATTCTAATCATTATTGTTATTTATTATTAAACTTCCTTCTTTATCTCCCTATTTCATTTACGGAATGTTATAATTAGAAAGAAGTCACTATTTGCATCTTTCTATGTAAGTCGTCGGCTCAGGTGAGCGGTTATCGCTTTTGTTCTGCGCTTTTTGTTATAATTGTATTTTTTAGCAAGGCAATATATATCTCTATCTGAGCAGTCATTGACAGCTTTAAATTTCGCACTTTAATCTGCACTTCAAGAAAAGTTGTTAATTTTACGGACTCCCCGCCTACGCCGCCGATGTTTTTGGATTCACATTCTGATAAAGACATTTATTTTGTATGATAGGCACTAATATTCCTTCCTTGGTCAAGGTTGTATTCTATATTTTTATTTATTAATTTTTTTAGACATATCTTTATGTATATATAACGTCATCTAGTACCCACGACACAATTTTAGCTTAGTTTGCAACTGAGTCGATTTATGTAAGATTATTCCGCCATATTTATTTTATGGCTGTTGTTTTTAAATTTCACTATACTCTTTAAGCCTTCATAAACACGGAACTTATGTCGATGCATTTTTAAACTATTTTTTAAATATTCTAGCGTCCTATTATTTACGTGCGCCAATGCTGTCGATGTGTCAATAAGACTATGACTACCGAATAGCTACATTTTTACGCCAATTGAAACAAAAAAAATCCTGCCTAGAACTACACAAGCAGTTATAATAAATAAGACACAAAGTAACAGGAAAGATCGCATTTGAGATAGTTTTAAAAATTTACCAATGTAGGTGCTTGGCGAGTTCATATATATTTAACTTGCAAATTGTCGCGACCTCTAAACGTTGCTCTAGAAAGCAAAATTTTGGTATATGTTCTTTTTGCTAATACAGGAACAGGATAAGACTTGTGGAGCAAGAATAAAACGACATTTTTTTTCCCCCATACAATCTTGGACCACCCTAATGCTCGCATCTTCCTGATATTCATAACGCTATATTTGTATGGGACAAAATGGCGCAAACTTGTGCTTTATGGGTGCAAAATCCATGATAACGTCTGGTAAAAATTTGCAAATGTTTTAAACTCTAAAATACATACCATCTGCCCTTCCAACCAAGTGGTAACACTAGATCTTGTTAGGATTATACCTGGTTCTAACTACAAGATGTTTTCCTTCACCAAAAAGCAATATCACTGTTAAAATATCAAATGTTATGTCGCACGGTCGGCCTCACAAAGGGCCTACCTAATCGTCACTTTTTAAACTGTCGTACAATTTTTTATTCTAGATTGGTAAGCGATATTATGGCCTATGATGGAACGCGCTTACCTAGTAACAACCGATTCACTCTCGCCTTGAAGACCGAAAGGTTACACACACACACACACACACAGGGAACAACACTTGTTCACAGGGAACAAGGATTCCGGCAAGGAGTTCCACAGCTTGGCTGTTCTCACAATAAAAGTGGAAGCAAAACGCTTCATGCGACTTTTCGGAACTGCCAGACTGCCACCGTAAACTAATTTTATGTCACACCTGACCATAAAGCGGCAATTACCGCACGCTCCGCGCGCGGGAAATCCCACTTCCTGGCCAGGGGGTGACATAAAATTTTGTACTTAACACGGGCGGTAATAAAGAAAGCCTCAGATCGCATATTTATCGCCCTTGCCTTCGGCTCGGGCGTCAAATACCTGCGATCTGAGACATTCTTTGTTTTACCGCCCTTGTTAAGTAATGTACTATTACAACAGCTGAAGCAACAAAGTATCCAGTTACAGTTTGTGAGTTCAACTGTGGGATATAAGGTTTAGAACCCTAGAGCAATTGCTAACTGATGTTCTAACCTAACCTTTTTCAACCTCGACTTGCACCCGCCCGGCTTACATGCGCTGAGACTGCGGAATCTGCACATATTTGCACATATCTGCATATTTCAGCATACCTTTGCATATACACTTGCAGGGTAGAGGCGGATCGCTTTGAACAGACATATTTATTCAGTTAGCACCGCTTTAAAAGCAGTTTGGTCGTTTAGATTTACATGAGATTGAAAATGTTTTATTTTGCAGTGGATTACACAGAAGTTATAGAAACAAACGTGTTTTTGTTTATTTATTTGGAGAAAAAACAGAGATGGATGTATGTACATAAAGATTAAAAACTATATGAACTAAAACTAAACATGAATATACCTCTTCACTAGTTCAAAAATGTGGAATTTTTTTTCATTGAACTGTAATTTGTGTAAAAGCAACTCTGAAATCCCAATGAAGTATAATTTTCCCTCTAGGGATCTTCTTGGGAGGTCAGATTGAAGTTGCTTTTATAAACTTTGTTATTAGGTACGCTATCTTGGCAAATAGGACCCGTGTTTTTGCGTGATTGATACGTATGGGGATCCATTATGCTAAATTACAACTTTCTCGTAACAACGGTTACGGAGGCAAGTCACGGAGGGACAGACAGACATGGCGAAACTCTAATAACACGTAATTCTAAAACCGGCAAAAATATCTTCAAAACGCCATAGGTTTGCTTTGTTTGCTTCCCGATTTTCTAGACTTCAAAACCATGACTTCAGCGGTCACCATAAAGCATATTTTTAATTGCAATAAATCCTACAAAATAAATTGTAACATCCAATCAAATCATCGTTAAAAATGTCTGACCTCATCAACGACTCGACGTATATATAATGTCCCTAGCAGGCAATATTTCCTTCATTTAATATTACTGTCCGCGGTGGCCGAGGAGGTAATAAAGGCGGAATTGCCTCTTCCAATCGCACTGAACTTGGGCCACAGATGCAATATAACCAGCGAGATCATGTTTCAAATAAGAAATAAGTTAAAAATTAAGCGACTAAACAAACCAAAATAGTTATGGACTTCGTCTGCGGCAACTTCTACTCCCTATTTTCATCCCTTCGAGGATCCTATACCTATAGATCAGGCTATAAACATCTAAAAAGCGCTCGTGGCCCAGCGGCGCCTGCGTACCGCGTGCGGTATATAAGGTTAAGCAACGTGGGCAGCGGTCAGTAATTGGATGGGTGACCGCTTTGAGTGGTTACTAACTGAGCGCTCCCGGGCTTTGGAAGGCACGTTAAGCCGTTGATCCCGGTTGCTATCTATGGCAGCGTTCGTTAAGCCAAGTTTGCCTTCGGGCGGTTTGAGAACTTCTAACAGTCAAGTTGCCCACTCACTTGACAAAGCCTAATTCCAATAAGGTCTAGTTTCCCCTCGGGGTTGGAAGGTCAAATGGCAGTCGCTTCCGTAAAAACTAGTGCCTACGCCAAATCTCGGGATTAGGTAGTGGACCCCAGGCATCCTTCAAAATGCAACTGTACTAGGAAGATGATGTAAGGCTATAAACATCTAAACTTTCGCGTTTATAATATTAGTAGGATTTCTGTCTCCCCTTAGGGCTAGTTAAGGCTCCCTTTCCACCAGAGCTATGCTATGCAATGCTGCGTGGATGTCACAGCTTTCCGTGTCCACCAGTGCCATGCTATGTGAACCAACGAATATGATTGGTGGATGTCAACGCATCCATAACAACGTAGCATGGAAAGACTCCCTTAGGGCTCCAACACCGTAAGTCGCCATCCCGTTCGGTTTTGAGCTTCGCCTTTAGCCAAGGTCAAGTCTTCAATAGGTTCTTCTCGAACTACAAGTTTTTTGATACGAACACTGAGCGAAAAAACTACTAATTATTAGTAAGTTTTAGTGAATCCCAAGACAAGGAGATTATATACTAACGGTTACAAAACAGTTTAGTAGTAATTAGTAGTTACAAGGACAGATTTTTTGGTATTAGTAAATAACTACTATTATCAAAAACTAAATAGGTCACTCTTGGATAAGACTGGCTCAAGACCGGGACGAGTGGCGTACTCGAAGAGAGGCCTATGCTCAGCAGTGGGCGATTACAGGCTGAAAATGATGATGATGATGATGATGATCAAAAACTGTTTTGTAACCGTTAGTATATAATCTCCTTGTCCTGGGATTCACTAAAACTTCCTAATATGTATTCCTATTCTATGTATTTAAGTATTTATTTATCTATATAAGTATATATATCGTCGCTTAGAACCCATAGTACAAGCTTTGCTTAGTTTGGGACTAGGTTGATTTGTGTAAGATTGTCCACAAATATTTATTTATTTATTTTAATAATTAGTTTTTTTTTCGCTCAGTGAAACGCCACGCTGTTAACATATCTGTGGTCTCCCCTGGCGGTTCGTGTGCGGTCAAGGCTTCATCGCAATCGATAAGTCCAGGAGGTATATATATCTCAACTAACACATTTGCTAGTAAAGTATAGCTATTAGCTATATATACTCGTACTAAGGCTATTCATTGACTTGTTGGGGCGGCATCAGTATTTATGGTATTTTTATTCGGACGTCGCAAAGATTTCTCTGACTTGTCTGAATACATTTCAGTACATTTGTACAGTACATTACAGTAGAAAGAAAGAAAGATACGCAAGTCAGGAAACTGTCATTGAAATATATTGATAGTCATTTTAGGGGTTCAACCTATGAATCAGAGATCATCATCATCATCATATCAGCCGAAAGACGTCCACTGCTGGACATAGGCCTCCCCCAAAGAGTGCCACAATGACCGGTCTTGCGCCACCCGCATCCAGCGGACTCCCGCGACCTTTACCAGGTCATCAGTCCACCTTGTGGGGGGTCTACCCACGCTGCGCCTTCCGGTCCGGGGTCGCCACGCGTGGAATCAGAGATAGTAAGCAGGAAACTTGTATACACCTTTCTTTTTGCGTTCTATAAGCTCCCTCAAAAATCACAGAAAATATGATTGTTACCAAGTCGTAAATTTAATGATCTACAAATTGTTAAATTATAGATGTTGACTTCAGCGCCCATAGCACATGTTGCGCTCGAGAGTATCTCGACTTATCTCGAGCTATGCGTCTTTTTCCGATTGGCGCTGTTAGAAAGTCACGGATAGCTCGAGATACACCGACATACTCTCGAGCGCAACACGTGCTACGCCTACAGAGGAGTTATAGAAACCAAGATAATCGCGAAAAACCGAATTTTGTGACTATCCACCTTGAATAACTTGCGATTTGTGAAGCATACAGTGGGCCAACGAAAATGTTGAGCACTTTAGTACTTTGTCAAATTAAAGAGGTTTTTAATTTTATGACGTTTTAGTCTAAATATTTCTTAGATTTCGATGTGACAAGGTTCTTAGTATGCTCAACATTTTCATGGGCTCTTATAGAACGCCAAAATGAAGGTGTACCTATACAAGTTTCCAGCTTATTATGTCTCATTCCGAGGTTGACCAGTTTTTTTTATCCCTCTCGTTGTACCATGTCCTCAACGGGTTTCGGTGACCATCCTCTGGTACAAGACTGGTAGTGTCATTTATTTATTTATTGTATGGCAATTATTTCGACCCGTGAGATCTTCGAGAAGACAGTACGGTTGCCAGTTTTTTTGCACTTTTAGCACCACCCAAGGGTCACGTACACCTTACGGACGTGTTGTAACTTCAACCCCCATTAATGTAATAGTACACATGAATGAATAGAGATCAAGGGCCATTGACTTAGATAAGGTCATAATCGTAATATTACATAATGACTACACTAGCGTACCTAGCTACCTACTCTATGACCTCATAACTCATATCACAATAATTCACGATTACCAACTATTATTAGTGGTTACTGGCTTAGTAAATTTGGGATTAATATGCCCGTAATATTGTGTGTAGTGGGACTCTATTCGGCGAGTAAATATATAATTTAATTAGATCTTCCAAGTGGGATTGGATAGGTCTGTGACATATGAATCTATAAGGCTACGTTAACGAGACACTGCTCAGTAGATATAGCACATTGTGCATTTAGGGAGGTAAGCAGGTTATTACTAACGAAAGTCATAGAAGCTCGACGCCGAAGGCGGAGGGCTTTTATTGACTTGAGGTTGTAATAACGCTTACCTCCCGTGATACACACAATGTCTTTCATCACATTTGCGAGGAAATAAATAACTACAACAGGCAGAAAAATCCATGTTTCATACAACCACACCAATCAAAAATTGACGAACTTGACAACTTCACCTCCAGTATCACTGTGAGAGGAGCGCAACGCGCAACCAATCACAGAGCAATATTCTTGCGGCGCGCGGCCAACTAGATTTTTTTCAACCAATCACAGAGCAGTATTCTTGCGGCGCGCGGCCAACTAGATTTTTTTAAACCAATCAGATCACACACAAACTCATAACTCCCACGGGAGTTATAAAATTCCATAACACCCGCGGGAGGTAAATCGGCTTTAACTGCTTTATACGCACGCGTGCAATAACACACTTTACGAGCAAGTGTGATGAAAATTAATAAGTATCTGCGATAAGTATTACTTATCGCAGCTTTTTCTGTCATATTTCACGTTTCTTGTATCGGCATGACAGCTGTGGTGGGCTATGTTAACGAGACTTTATTCTTTTTAAAGCTGTCATCCCAGTACAGTTTCTGTCATACCTCACCTTTCTCGTATCGGCATGACAGCTGTATATTTGTTTTTTATTTTGTAATACGTCAAAAACAGTTGCCGTAATAGTGTCCCATGCAGACAGATTGAGTTTGTATTAGAATTGCTGCAGGCAATTATTCCGTGATAATATTTGTCTTTGTCGCGCTGAAATAACAATGAGAATGAATAATCATTGTATTCATGATTGAACTATATTATACCTAGAGACGTCTAGATCTAATATAAAATGCCTGTGCCTGTGATGTGCCTGTGGCAAAATAAAAATCATACGCTAAAGAAGCCCAATATAATACACCTGACCTTTAAACGAATGTATTACAACCTCATCTTCAAAAATATAGGGTAATTTTGCTGCAAACTCCAAAACGGTTTGAGGTGTTTTGTGTTTTATAACATTTTCATCCGAAACGAATAATGAGCAAATACCGTAAATACAGGCAGGAAAAAATATGAGCCCTGAAGGGAAACTGCCTTAAATCATTAAGATTTAATTTAAAAAAAATACCAGCATTCAAAAAATTACCTTAGACCAGTAGACGAGAACAGGCGGTCATCTGGACAAACACGAAAGGATTTTTGCCCAAGACGAAACGGAAAACCTTCACGCTCGCTTTGTCAAGAAACTATTAACCTATTGAGACCCTGTTCAATTTTCACATAATAGTCGCCGACCTCCGGGATAGAGATGGCATATAAAGAAGAAAAGAAGTATTTTTTAAAGTATGCATTTAAAATTTTATCTTAAACTAAATATTTTTAAGGCTGTGTTTAGTTTGATAAACTTTGAAGTGTCACTATATTTATATTTTATAATTTTTAATTTGTTGGCAGTGGTAACGTATGTATGTATAATGTAGCGTCAAAACGTAACGCTCAAACTAAAAACACTATGAAAAAGCTGAAAAGATTATGTCATGACAATAATAGTCTCGATAGTTGTCATTAGTGTGTTAATTAATAGTTTCTAATTTATAAGTGTGATTTTTGTAACAGAGTTTTCTTTTTATTGTCAAGTCATATCCGTAAATAAAGTTTTCATCTATCACTAGGTTAATATTTAATCGAGTCTATTCTTGCCGTCAGTGTGGCTCAGACTTAAGTAAGTTTGCGCGGCCTATTTAAAGTGGTAAGCGGGTCAGACGGCCGGATGTAGTCGTGACGTCACCTTCGCCTCAATACAGTAGATGGCATAAATGTGTATGCATTTTTGAACTTTATTTCAAAGGAATAAGATACAAAATGTATACATATTGGTGCCTTTGTAGAAGAATAGTCTATTCAGCCAGATATACGCTGAGATATAATCTTACCCGTGTCTTACCCCCTTATTTGACGACCGCTTTAGCTTAGTTCGTAGTGACCCTGCCTACGAAGCTGGAGGTCCCGGGTTCGAATTCCGGCCGGGGCATTTATTTGTGTGCACGAATATTTGTTCTTGAGTCTTGGATGTCTTCTATGTATTTAAGTATTTATTTATTGATATAAGTATGTATATCGTCGCTTAGTACCCATAGTACAAGCTTTGCTTGGTTTGGGACTAGGTTGATTTGTGTAAGATTGTCCATAAATATTTATTTATTTATACTCGGGGAATAGTACTTTTATCTTAAGAGCGCGCGTCGGCCATGTTTGTATTTGTGACAGGATAGGTGTTTGAAGAAAAAAATGTATATTTTTCATTAAAAAAATATGACAGAATAACTGAAAAATTTACCAGGTGACAGCTGTCCACCCGGGCCTAATAATTATACTTATTAAAACTCCCACTGGCCTTTCCCGGATAAAAAAAAACATACGAGTTCTTCCCTACAGGACAATAGCCAGGTACATGATATTAAGGGGATTCCTCGATTCGCTCAACCACGCCCCCCGTGAAAGAGACGCGCTTATGTTTTTCGCTCACGACAAAACGGGATGCAACACTCTTCGGGAATGGCTTTTTTAGACAAATCTCGATTAATCTGAATGTGTGCAGGTTTATTAAATTTCCTCTTAACAGAGTTTAGATGAGGTAAAGTACCATCATATTAACTTAATCGTGTCTTTTAATAATAATGCGTTGTTTTTAGTAGGCTGAGTTAAAAATAGATAATATAGACTCAACTTTGATTTTTTTTCTACTCGAGAAAATTTTAAGCAACCATGTTTCGGCTATTGTCAGTACCACAATCGTATAGTCAAGAATCATATATCTGAAAATCAGCCCCTATTGTTTGCTAGTCTGGGCAGGACAGCGTTTCAAAATTCTAAATTTATCGTTGTAGCGCCTTAATATGAGATCTCTAACGGCTTTCATATTGATTTTCACTGTGACAAGTTACAAAGTGGCTCAGAAATCAAACTGGTTCACTGTGCACCGGCGGCACAATGGCGTTACAATTAAACAGTCCAATCTACTTGGACCTCAATTGCCCACATAACTCACCCCAATTACGGTGACTAGATAATTATACAGGAGAACTGGTTTCGAAAGCACAGGCTCTTCAGTGGCGGGAAAAACGCTGCGTTTCTAGTGTTTTTGTATTACCTGAGGACAAATAGTTAATTATTAGTATATTATATTATTAACACTTTTAATTCGTGATAATGGCGCTTGCAACAGTGCCGAAATATCGGAAACTCAATACCACAAGTATACATGGTGGATATTCCGTTTTTAATCGTAATTCAATTCAAATGATGTAATTTAAAACTGACGATTCAAAAGTGCTTGTTGAATAAAGAATATTTTGACTTTGACTTACACTATAATCGCGTGAGCAATGTGATAGATTGAAACTAGCATTTTTAATGTTTAAACAACTTCAGAAGTCAATATATTAATAAAATTATTTAAACTATGAGATTCAGATATTTAAAAAATGTTTGTTGAGAAAAATAATATTTATATTGAACGCGAACGTATTAAACGATCAGTTTAAGATACCTACATAGTGCATGCATAGTGTTTTATATCCTAAAAAAATGTATGTGTCAGATAAGAATCGTGTTTAGTTAAAATCGTATTCAGGTACTTACAGGACCTGAAGATTTGCACTCGATAAAAAAAATCGCAAAGTTACCCCTTTTTGTTTTTTTTTTTCAATATTAAGTATAACTATATACAGATATTTTACATTTCATTCTTGTACTCAATAGAAGACGCTAAATAGTTATAGACAAATTCGTATGGTTTGCTTTGATAAAATGAATGGCTTAATGACTATGATTAAATATTTAAGAAAACTACGCGCAGAGCTTCCTTAGAGAGCGAGATGGTTAATTGCAAACTCACGCGTGTTAGAGCGGGACATTTGCAATGGAAGAACCTCCCCTTAACAAGTAAATAGTGTATTCTACCTGACTGCCCGCACCCATTAGATAGCACAACGTTATCGCTTGTTACATATTAATGCGCTAGGTCTAGTGTAGCGTTATTTATGCTACTAATTACTGATAGCATTACGCCATTTACATAAATACTAATTATAATACCAATACTCGGAGAAAATTAACTATTAGGTGCCCTTACTCATTGATCATGCTGGGGCAACATGGGATGTCATGCTAGTCAATAAGCTACTGTTTATTTGTAAACTTATCTTTTATTGCATGATACCTATATGTTAATTGAATCTTATAATAAAATTATTTTAAATGCGAAAATCTATTACATCTTCACGCTAAAGAGGAGGGGTAGGGCAAGCTCTCTCCATACAAACTTTGTGCAGGATTTTCTTTGTTTGTGTTTGCATTAAAGTTATGATTTTTGGTCAGTATGCTTATTTTTCTGTTAGCTATTTCGTGATGTAATTTTTTTTTCATTGATATCATTTTTATTTATTTTTATTTTTAATTTTTTTGAAATATTTGAAAATTTCCACATCACTTTCTTCGTATATCTAATATTTACATCCAAAAAAAAAATATTACATTCTTTAGTGCCAAAACCTACGAATAAAACGTGCACAGAGTTTGTATGGAGAATGCCTTGCCCACCCCTGCGCCTTAAATCACAGAACCGATTTAGATGAAATTTGGTATGGAGATAATTTGAGTCGCGGGAAAGGACATAAGATAATATTTTTATCTGGGAAATTATCCCATAAGGGGATGGAAGTTTAACACGCTTTTTACCCGACTGCAAGGCAGGGTTATATGTTTTATAATTGTAGTCTCATATATTGCCACTGTTATGCTTCTGTTAAAGTTTAATTTCAAAATGTATACTTAAGGCGCAGGGTAGGGCAAGGCCTTCCCCATACAAACTTTGTGCACGTTTTATTCGTCGGTTTTGGCACTAACAAATATAATATTTTTTTTGGTTGTAAATATTAGATCTGCGAAGATCGTGTGTTAAAATGTTCAAATATTTAAAAAAAAATCAAAATTAAAAAAAAAAAAAAAAATACATCACGAAATAGCTATCAGAAAAATAAGCATACCGACCAAAAATCATAACTTTAATGCAAACACAAACGAATTAAATCCTGCACAAAGTTTGTATGGAGAGAGCTTGCCCTACCCCTCCTCTTAAGTCCATCATTCTTGTTTACCTATTTGTAGTTCTAACTGTAATGTAAATCTATCCGTATCATTCTCCTGTCTAAATCTTTTGGTAATATCATACGGCCTTCACGACACAGGCTCGGCCTAGTGTGAAGACCACTGTTTGCTCTAATGAAAAGTTGCACGTATATTAAGTTTAATGATAAGTTCATAATTGTATACATAGTTGTTATTCTGATAAATAAGTAAATTTTGTATTTGTATTTTGTATTTGTAAGTTTAAATGAAAGAGCGATAACTAGATAAGCGCCTGCAATCTGACATAAATAACAGCAATTAAATTCTAACACGATGAACGATTTCTACATGGACAAAATCGCGTGTGAAAGCCAGTTTACAATAATTTATTAATGTATTATATGTAATAACAATATTAAAAAAAATAACACTAACGCCATTTTTTTCCCGTGGGCGTGAGTGTGTGTATGAGTCGTTTTCATAGATGACATAAAAGACATAACTGTTTTGCCTCATTCAAATAAATATATTAAAATAAGCTTAATTCAGAAAAACAGTATGAAAAAGAAGAAAAAATATACTTACTAAATATAAAAAATACGTATTTTTGTTTTTAATTTCGCTTACTTTTTGAGATAAAAACATCTATAGAAATTTACTGTCTCGCTAAACTCATTTCCATTGTGATCAACAATTTGATTGTGAAAGTTTGAATGAGGGCACATTTTTGGGGCTTTCAAATTGGGCAAAGTTTGACGACGAATAATATTATAGAGTCTCGTGTAAGACCAGGCTACGAGCTGTATTTTGAAGGTTATTATGCATGCATGAATTGTTAGGGCAGGTTGAAACTTGGGGGGGCATCGCGGTAGATTCACAGCGACCCCACGATGCCCCCCATCAAAAGGCAGCGAGGGGGCCGGGTATTACCACTTTTGAGTTTTTAAAAACCATCTGAGACATAGAATATAGTGTATTAAAATCTAAAAAAAATATATGTGTTACATAAGGATCTTGTCTAGTCAAAATCACAGTCAGTTAAATGACCTGATGAATTTCACTCAATAGAAAAAAATCGCGAAGTTATCCCTTTTTGAAATGTATTTTCAATCATCTCCATCATCATCATTTTCAGCCTGTAATCGCCCACCTCTGAGCATAGGCCTCTCTTCCAGTTCGCCACTCGTCCCGGTCTTGAGCCAGTCTTATTGTATATTTTCAATACTACGGCTATATTACTGATATTTAACATTTAATTTTTGTACTCAATTAAAGATTCTAAATTCGCTGGATTTGCTTTGATAAAATGATTGGCTTAATGACTGTAGCTAAATATTTACGAAACTACGCGCAGAGCTTGCGTAGAGAGTGAGACAAAGCCAACGATATTTGTATTGTCATTCGCGATTCGTGAAAAGGGAATAAGAGGCAAAGACAACGTGTAATTAACAACACAGTTGAATGAAAGTGAACTTTAACGCAACTAAATAAGGTTTACTAAATGATCAGTGGAGCCTTGCTGTCTTTTTCGTAAATTTCGTATGAACGTCGGCTTTTCGTCGTATGGCGTAGCTTATTAAACTGTTCGTAGATGCTCTACGCCGTAGCCCGTCTACGAGGTGCTACGGCTAATGGATGTAAAATGCGGCACTTAAGGTGGCGGTGTCAGTTACACATATTGGGTGACATATAAATTTCGCT
Organism: Cenopis cana; assembly: GCA_951800055.1. Taxonomy (NCBI): domain Eukaryota; kingdom Metazoa; phylum Arthropoda; class Insecta; order Lepidoptera; family Tortricidae; genus Cenopis; species Cenopis cana. Next base: position 11,723,333 of record OX637493.1, on the reverse strand, counting down.
TCAAATTGCATATTTCAATGAATATATGAGTGTACATGAAAAAGTCGGGTACTTCCGTACTTTGACGCCATAACTACTATTATTGTTCGTCACTTACATTACCATTCAAATAATATAATCCGTCAGTAACGCTTTTCAACGCTGCCAATATAAAAAAATCAATTCAAAGGGCAAATAAAAACTAAACAAAGTAAAAGCGAACACTTCAATATTTGAAAAATGCTTTCTATGAAACAATTGGGAGAACAATAACGCTATGCAATTCATAACTAGTTTCGACTAGTCTCATCATTCACTAGTATAGGATTCCAGTAAGGCGACTTCCTGTCTTGGCGGGGTGGGATGTGAAATTTTCTTCTTTGACGTAAACTTACTGACGTCGCAAAGATTTCCACTTGACAGAATACTGTCAGTATTACATTTGTGCAGTAGTAATATTATGTGCAGAAGCGGACCAGTACTGCCTTCGCATCGTCCCGCTTCCGCGCATCCCGCGCCAGTCAGGAAGCACTCATTTAAATGTAATTCAATTCAATTCTTTTAAAAAATGGCTTCCATCAAATTTATGATGATTTCACCAATGTCACGTGTTCAATAAAGTTGTTTGGTAACGACGCCATGACAGTAGATAAGGTTTTGTACGGTAAATGGATTCTGCTCGTCGTCGCCCCGGGCACGTGTGCTCACCAACGCGGCGACGATCAAAATCCCATTTAAATGTAGGGGCGCAGTAAAAAGTAGTACTGAGTTGACTGACAGTAAATAGTTGACACTGACATTTGACAGTTTTCTCATATCGTACTGCCTCCGCACCGACAAATCAGGAAGCCGCCTTAGGCTACGGTGTCTTTCTGCCTATCACAAGTAGGCCGTAAGATTGTTTGCACTGACGTTGTATAAAAAAATAAGAATATAAAACCTGCGTTCAGGATACATTCTGCATTTAGTTTAATTTGTCTAATAAATATGTTGATTTACTTACCTGGAATATAAAATGCATCCTGGGTACAATGCCTTTTAAGGGCCTCTTTTAGATTTAAGCTAGCTTTAAAAGGCCTTACAAGTTTTAAAATTTTTTTTATTTCAAATATTGACAAAAGTATTGATAATACCAATAAAGTGATTATAGGATACTATGATTTTATTAAAGTTTTAGATAGTAACATTGCCCTTTTTAGATTTTCTTGTGTGTAGTAGAATTTAAGCGGAAAAAAGCAGATTTTAGCTCGAAAACAGTCGATTTGGAGTGAAGTTTGAAACGAAATATCTTAATGAAAAATGCAAGAAATATATTTAAAATTTATGCCATTAGGTCGCAATAATCCTGTTCTAAATAGTAACATTGATAAAATTTCAAGAGACTTTTCAAATAAACAGAAAATGACCTTAATAGATGAGCATTTTTAACCTTATAAGGACCCTTAACGATATAATCAGTATCGGGTAAACGGGACTAAATCGCGTTCATGTGTAATTTATTTACCAACCTCAAAAAAGGTAAATACACACACAACACAATAAGTACTCTAAGTATAAGCGATTTAGTCCCGTTTACGAATAATACATGGGTGAAAATCGTGTAATTTTAAAACGATAATCATTTACACTATAGTGTATTATCAGGTCGTTATACTAAAGTCCCCTCGTTACTTGTCAATAGTCCCTTATCGTGTTGCTGACACGTCGCACAATCGACGGCATCCGATCGAGTGGGACGTATTGTGCACTCGAACTATTGTGACACGGCCAAGTTCCAAGTTGTGTTGGTTTCACACTAACGAATACTGAACTGACCATTACGCAACACTGTTTCATAAAAGATAATTTTACAACTCTGGGTTATGATATTTTATAAAACACCCTTTTCAGACACTTTAAGTACATATCTGTCTTTAAAATTTGCAATGGATAATATTTAAGTAATCTTGTTTCAAGTATTAATAATTACTTTACGTTGGATGACCGTGCTATTCACATTTGTTCATGTTTCTTAATGATATCATTGTAATTGTATTGTAAACTTTGACTCGTAAAAGAGCCCTTGAGGTCTTTTTGCAGAATAAATATTTGAATTTGATACAAATTAAGGTACAAATTATAATATCTAATATAACTGAGTTGGATTCATTACACTTTCAAAACGTTACAAATACTCAGATGTACAGTCAAGGGCAACAAACATCATCAGCCTATATACGCTTCAAAATGCTCAAAAACGGACTACCCCAGGGTTCTGTGCTGGCCCCTCTCCTATTCAACGCGTACACGAGTGATATGCCTACAACGAGAGCCGAAAAGTTCATTTACGCTGATGACCTGGCGCTGGCATGTCAGGGTAAGAAATTCCAGGAGGGTGAAAACGTGCTCACTGACGATCTCCACGCCTTGAGCATGTACTATAAAAAATGGCGACTCTGCCCAAACCCGTCTAAGACAGAAGCAACCGCTTTCCATCTCACTAACTGCATGGCTAGCGAGGAGCTAAGTGTACTCTTTGACGGAGAAAGGGTGCGGCACAATTTTACCCCAAAATACCTTGGTGTCACTTTGGACAGATCGTTGACCTTTCGTGAACACCTCGAAGCCTCGGCGCAGAAGATTAAAACACGAGTCAACTTAATTGGGCGTCTGGCTGGCACCACGTGGGGTGCCCGTGCTGATGTTTTGAGGTCTTCTGCGCTGGCCCTGGTATACTCCACTGCGGAGTACTGTGCTCCGGTCTGGTATCGGAGTGCTCACACGCACAAAGTGGACGTACAACTGAACCGGGCCATGCGCATCATAACGGGGACCTTACGCCCCACACCTACTCCCTGGCTTCCCGTGCTCGCAAACATAGCACCTCCGCATCTGAGGCGCACGCAAGCCGCATCGGCTGAGTGGGGCAAGGCGGCCAGCACCATACTCCCACACAGGCTGCCAATCACCAAAACCCTGGACAGGGATATACCAAAGCGACTCCCCTCGCGCAGGCCCATTTGGACTGATCCGGCCATTCGCCTGCCGTTTAGCATACGGTCTTCCTGGTCGGCTGACTGGACGGCCCAGGAGTGCTCAGCGGGCAGCCTTGTGGGAGAACCGTTCGTCCAGTTGCCTGGTTTCAAAGCCAGCCGTAAAAACTGGACGACGCTGAACCGCATCCGCACGGGAGTCGCTCGATGCAACTACTTTCTGCACAAGTGGGGCCTGAAAGAGTCGCCGGCGTGTGACTGTGGCGCACCGCAGCAAACAGTTTTCCATATCGTAGAGGAGTGTCCCAACCGATGTTTTGCTGGTGGCATCAAGGAGCTTAGCGAATGCTCTGAGGCGGCCATAGACTGGCTAAAAAATTTAGATATAGATTTGTAACACACGCAGGACTAGTTTTCAAGGCCGTACGATAATAATAAGCCTATATACGTCCCACTGCTGGGCACAGGCCTCCTCTCATAGATGAGAGGGATTGGGCAGTAGTCCGCACGCTGGCCCAGAGCGGGTGGAGGACTTCACATACAACTTTACAGCCAACTTTGAAGGGCACCAATATGTATACGTTTTTTTCACCTTACTCCATTGAAATAAGGTCCAAAAATGTATACATATTTATGCCCTTGACTGTACCTGCCACTCACGAGTTTGTATTTAAAGAAAGAAAGCGATATCGATAGGAAGCAAGCGAAAGGAGTGTGGAAGGACCATACCGTAGTAATCGGTATAGTTTGGTGCCTGCCTACCTCGATGGAATACGGCCACGAGAATATATAGTTGCGTACGTATGTAAAAAAATAAGATTTTTTTTTAATACTACGACGGTGGCAAACAAGCGTACGGTCCACCTGATGGTAAGCGTATACCGCAGGCTATTGATGCTCGCAACTTCAAAAGAGTCACGTGCGCGTTGCGGACCCTTTATACAATTTGAGGATTCACAAAATTGCACAGATAACTTAATCTATGAATACCTACAATTTTTTTTATGTAATCGCATAATTAGCTATATTTAGTTATAAAAATACGCTTTTGAAATCCCTTGGTTGCGTACCGGGCAAGGTGTATATAAAAATCCTGTCAAAACGAACCCTCAACTCTCACCGCTCTCACGTCACATAATTAAACTACAGTTAGCAAACATTATTCGACAATTTAACTAAAATTGCTACACCTCGAGGGAAAGAGGTGGCGAAATATTAACTAAACAAAATTTTGTTTAAATTATTTATCCCTTCACATGATAAAGTAGAATAATACTAAAATTAACCTTCTCTATTTTAATTTAAAGCTGCCAAAAACCTACGACATAGTTGCGACGTAAAGTGACTATTTAATTTTATGGGATATAAACCGCGCACAATTTCCTTCGGCGCCATTTTGGATTGGATTATTTATGCACTAGTGCGGAAAAATGCGAGGTGAGCGTGTTTGTAAACCATTTTGGGTGAACATGATATTGGGTAAAGATCGCAATAAGATAATCTAAAAAGGACATATATATAAACAGTTTTAAGAATTTCATTGTTGCCAGGACAAAAACATCACAATTAGTTGTATAATAAAAAAGTTTATCGAAAACATAAAAAAGATAATATATGAGACTCCAAAATTCGAGAAATTGAATGATAATTTGTTTTGTCTTATATATGTAATATACAAGAATATGTATCGTATTAATTATTATTATTTAGAGCCTTATGTGTCCCACTGCTGGGCAAAGGCCTCCCCCCTTTTTTCACAGTTATTACGGTTTTTTGCTTCTTCTGTCCAGTCCTTTAAAAAGGAGTCCAGTTCATCCCGCCATCGCTGATGCGGTCTGCCATCGTATTAATATAGTGACCATTTGTAGCAATCGATCATATGTGAATGCGTATAAATTTGATATAAGGCAAATTTGTATAGTAGTTTACAATGGAATAAATGATCTTATCTTATCTTATCGTTTTTGGCCGTGCTATCGTCGGACAAGGCTTGTCCCTAACTTAACTTTTGTTGCGCTCTAATTGTAGGTAGATGGTCTAGGTTGGACTAGTTCGAATAGCACTATAAAAAATGACAACGGGACGTTTTCGGTTAAAAACTGTATGTAAGTACCAATCTCAACATTTAGTGAAATAGGCTCACTGATAAATTTAATAACTGAATTAGTTTAATTTTAGTAAGTTTTTGTCGAGAAAATAATACTTTCAGGGGGCAAAAAGAAGCTAGGAAGTTTTTATGGTAGAGCGATAATTTTTCTTGCTCCTCAAATAATTTAATAGCATTTAATGTCGACAAAATAACGAACAAAAGTTAATAATAAGCCGCGATTTCACCATTCAGTTATTAGCATTATAATGTCGAAGGAAGTTGTACAACCTGAGGGAATTATTCTATTTAAATTGATACAATGAAACGCCAATCCCGAAGGGTACAAGGAAATAAAAGGAAAAAGTTACTGTAAAGGCCAATTAAGAGAAGAAACAAGGAATCGAGAGAAGATTAGAAAACTCTCTAGGGTGGGAAATGTCCGTTTTGTTATTTATGGGTATAGTTTGTTTACTGTGTACATTTGAAATTGTCACTAACATAGTTTATAAGTTTTACTGTAACTAACTTTTAATGGGCCATGAACCTGAAATAAACGTTAATTTGATTTAATTTACCGTATAGCCAATACAGAAACCAATTTTATTTTCATCCATATCATAAATCCTCTATAATGTGTTGAGGTACGATTAGCAAATGACCACCATTACAACACTAAATACATAATTTCATCAAGCGATGTCATACATAATGAAATTACCTGTACTTTAATGTTGACATTAAGATACATGCTCGTGCTCACAAAAGACTTCAACGAGCTCACTAACTCGAGCTCTTGAACTTGAAACACAATGGTTCCTGAACACATGACAGAAGATTTATGGATTTGCATGTACAATGCAACTGTGTGTACACAATAAGTCTTAAAACACTCGTGTATTAACAGTTACAGTCATAAACTACTAATAACTACCCGGCTTATCGAAAACTTGTTGTGTCTGCGTCTTCATTCAAGTCATGTTTCAATTTATTTTGCACCATAAAGTTAGCGTCACACAAACTCGGATATAGAATTCGAAAGCTAGCACTTCGAAACTGTGAAACATGATTGGAACTTCTGCAGCAACATGGAAGTTTTATTGTGATTTGTACGTTTTAGGATGCAAGGGAAAACACGCTTGCCGCTGAAGAATAGAATTTGTAATCTATGAACATTTGGCCCACGAAAATGTTGAGCAGTTTAGTACTTTCTCAACAGTGGCGGATTTGCGGTCTTGGCCGCCCTAGGCCCCAGGCCAGGTAATAAGTTATTAGTTAGGGTGTTATTGTGTGCAATAAAGTGCTTACATACATACATACATAAGTACCAGACACGATTTTCTGTTTGAGAAATGACTGGTAGAGAATCTTTACAGAATTTAGTCCGTCCTTTATACTTATATTATTGCAATTGATAATGTTTAAAATAAATTATAAATTCCATCAGCCCCAACGTTCAATTTGTCCCAACTCACAAAAAAATGTTAAAATGAAACTTATATCATACTTAATGGAGAACTATTTCCAGCAGCTTGCAATAATGTTGCACTGGCCCGGTGCCAGGCCTCGCTGTATTTAGGAGAGTCTGGGGGCCTTAGGATACCGAAATCGATGGCGTCTCAACTTGGTTGAAGCAAACGTAGAAATACATACAACAAATTCCCTGTACACGAGAGTAGATATCAATACTATAATATAATATTATAAATGCGAAATTGTGTCTGTCTGTCTTTCTGTCTGTCTGTCTGTTACCTCTTCACGCTTAAACCGCTGAACTGATTTCCATGGATTCGGTATGGAGATAGATTGTCCCTGGGAAGGACATAGGACACTTTAGATTCCGGAAATCATCCCTTAAGGGGGTGGAAGTTTTTTATGAAAGAGTGACGAGTAGGTAAGCGCCTGATGTAATAGCAATAGCAATTAAATTCTATCGCGATCAACGAATTCGACGCGGATGAAGTCGCGGGCAAAAACTAGTCACATATAAATGTATACAATTTTAACACTTGAATATTGTACTCGCAAATTAAATCCACAAGGATCTCTAATCCTAATAATATATTATATATTTGGAAAACAAATAAATACCTCTTTATATGAATAGTATCTTCCTTTGTATTTTATTCTACTTCTGTAACCATTTTAAAAAACCTAGTGTACTTAAATCTAAAGAAAAACAAAGACCAAAAGAATATTTCCCAAGGAATTTCATGGTTGAAAAATCTGTAGATTTACTTTTAAAATAAATGTTTCGTTTAAACTAAAGGCATGATTCTTAGCTAAATAAAGTTATCTCTACCCCTGCATGAATTCTATCAAGCAAACCAGACTATTCAAAATAGAAAAGAACCATCAAGTTCAGCAATTTTGAACCTTGTCACTCGTGCGAAAGATTCAACATCAAGTAATCTATAACAAGTGGCCTGCATGTAACGGTCTTATATCAATTTATGTGGCTTCGTAGTCTGGCTTCTAGCAGAAAACATAAGAATTGCAACTCCAAGTCGTTGTAGTAAGGGTCATAATGGCTTAAATGAGCGTTAAGCTAATACGTAATGGAGGTGTGTGACCGAAATACCGAATTTTAGCGAGCCTGGCGCTTATTCAACATTCGTTGGCTTGGTACAAGTTGTAACAATTAATGTGATATACTACATATGATTACTATCAATTAGTTAACCCAAATAAGTCAAGATGAGTACTTTTGTCATATGAAAATCATCACAATTTTCCTCCATCTTAAAGTCGAATACAAGTAGTATATAAATATAAATTATAACATCATCAGACCAGTAGTGGACGTCTTTGGGCTGATATGGTGATGATGAAAGGTAAATTAGAACTTTACATTACGATGCAATACTTGAATTTCAATTTGAAAGTAAGCTTGAAATATATTTGGGCCATTTTACGGAAAGTTGTACACTCGACTTTTTTTTTAAATTTGGATAAAATTGGGTTTTTTCTACTCAGAATCGAAAGCACTTTCGAACCTAATAGGAGAAAAAAAGTGTCCCAAATTTTTCATACAATTTTCAGTTTTTCCATTCCGTTACCACCATACAAGATTAAAAACTTAGTATGAAAACGGTAAAAGAAAGGAATAAAAAAAATTTGGGACACTTTTCTTCCCCTATATCATTCGAAAGTGCTTTCGATTCTGAGTAGAAAAAACCCAATTTTATCCAAATTAAAAAAAACGTCGAGTGTACAACTTTCCGTAAAATGGCCCATTTAGATAAATTATATTAAGATAAGTAATTATAATACAGAATTGTTCATTGAAAACGTCTCTTATGAAACTTCCAAAGCCAACATAAAACGCCGTCAGACAAATAGAGGTTATCCGTCCCTCAAAGTAGTCGCATTTCTTAATTTTGCATCGAATTAACCTCAACTTTTGGCTAGCATCCCCAATATACCCAATATTCTACCTTACTTACGGCCTTCAAGTACGGCAACATTTCAAACTTGCTACCTTATTTACAAAGGTCAAACCTGAACCAAGGAACAAGCCACCGTTTCCTGCGCCGAAACCTTCGATTTATTTTTCACACTGCCCATTTTAAGCTGACCTGGCTTCTCTATTTTTGCACACATTTCTGAGTACTGGGATGGATTACGCTGGCCCGTTTAATCTGGCGATAGGGCGAAGTATATTTGAACAAGTTGGGAGATTGATCGTGTACTAATCGTGAGGCTCGTTTACTTAGTCAAGTAACAAGTGGCGAGTCGTTAAGTTAAACAGGGGCTAAATGTGGGGAAAAAACGTGATCAGCAAAACGCGAGTCCTTGGCGTTCCTAAACTGATATATTTGTGCTGATTAAGAGAACTTAGACCTTTGCTATAGGATCGTTGAAGAAATCGTTGGCATCTTGTTTTGGCTCCACTTTCAGAGCCTTTCGACGGATTAGGACTTAGGGATGGACCACGGATTTCATCAGAGGAAAAAGAGAGTGAGATTGAGCCCAGCTCTCAGGAAAACATGTATTATGATTGTTATTCCAGCACAGACTTTTTACTAGATCTTCAATTTGTTTAGAACACCCTAACCACCAAACTGCTTGTTTTGCTCTCTGTCTGCATTTAGATATTCCTTGATGGCCTTCATGAATTTTATTTAATATTTCTTTTTGCAACTTATGAGGTATTACTATTCTTGAATTATATAATAATATACCTGACTCTATGGAAAAATTATAACGGTATTGATAATACTGTTTAAGTTCAGATTCCATTTTGTTATTCCTAGGCCAGCCATTAATTGTATATTCTTTTAGCCTACTACATGTTTTACATAACTTTTGTTCAGTGCTAATTTTTATTAAATAATCATCTGATATATTATCTTTTATTAAAGTCCTGATTGTCAATCCCTTTTCACTGTCTAATCCTGTATGCTGAAGAGGTTGCCTAGACAAAGCATCTGCTACTGCCAAACATTTCCCCGGAGTATATATGACTGTATAGTCATAAAGCATGAGTTTTAAACGGAACCTCAAAAGTCGTGGACTGAGTTCATCCATTGGTTTGGTTTGTAATATTTGCACCAAGGGCTTATGGTCTGTTTCTAATATAATGTGTATCCCTGTTATGTACTCTTTAAATTTTTCTGCTGCCCAATACAGAGCTAAGCATTCTTTTTCTATTTGTGCATAATTTTTTTCTGATTCTAAAAGTGTCCTACTACCATAAGCTACTATACTCCTCTTGCCAGATTTGTCTTCTTGCATTAGGGCTGCCCCTAATCCATAAGAACTACTGTCGGCCGATACAATAACCTTAGAATTTGGATCATAGTGTGCTAACTGAGGAGAAACTCTTAGTTTGTCTTTAATTGTCCTAAATGCTGTCTCTTGAGAAGGGCCCCATGTATATAAGTTATGCTCCTTCAGTAGTTCATTCAATGGTGCTAAAATATTTGACCTATTAGGAATAAATCTGCCCACAAAGTTCACCATTCCCAAAAATTGCATTAGTTCTTTTTTATTGGTAGGAGATTTAAATTGTGTAATGGCTTGAACTCTTTGTGGGTCAGGTTTTATCCCCTGTTGAGTTACAACATGCCCTAAAAATGATATTTCCGTTACCCCAAACACACATTTACTTTTATTTATGGTTATACCTTCTTTTGCCAATCTACTCAATACTTCTCTTAATATTTTGTCATGTTCCTCCAAACTTGCTGCATGTATCAATATGTCGTCCATGTGTATCAATATATTCAAATCTTTGAACAAACTGGCAAACTTCATGCTGAAATATTCAGGCGCGCAATTCAAACCAAAAGGAAGCCTATTATAGATATACCTACCAAAAGGGGTCACTATAGTAGTTAGTTTTTTAGCTTCTTCGCTAAGCTTGATTTGGTGGAATCCAGAAGTAGCATCGATTTTAGAGAAATACTTAGCTCCTTTTATCCTGGCCAGTGTGTTTTCAATTTTTGGAATGGGATAAATAGGTCTCAGAATGTTTTTGTTTACTTGTGTATAGTCACCACATATGCGAACCTTTTCATTTTTTAAAACTACTACTATGGGTGATACATAATCAGTTGGTTCTTCAATGGGACTAATAATACCTGCAGCCTCTAGCCTATCCAATTCTGCCTTCACTTTTGGCCTTAACGGAATAGAAATGTGTCTGGGAGCAGCCTGAATAAATGTCTGTGAATTGTCTCGCAATTTAATACTATACTCATCCTTAAATACCCCCAGCTCATTAAAAATGTTTGGAAATTCCTTCTCTACCTCTACTTCTGATTTTATGAATGTATCCTGCATCATTGAATTTATCGAAACAATTTTCATGCTTTCTAATGATGGGCGACCCAATATAGCACTTTTAAGACCCCTAATTACATAGACTTTACCTTCATAAGTTCTGTCTTTATAAGACAGTTTTAAATTGACAGTTCCTCTCACATTTAATTTGTTGCCATCTGGTCCACAGATGGATGCCCCGGACTTCATCAGAGGGAGATTCATAGTTGCCCTATTCTCTGGAACTGCAGTTACATCCGCTCCTGTATCAATGAGAAAAGTCCCCTGATCAATATATAGATCATTATGAAACATCTTTATTTGCACTTTATACTTGTCCTTATTCTCACTTAGACTAACCTTAAACAACACTTCCTCTTCCTGTTCCTTATTAACTTCTTCTTCTAGTCTCTTCATAGACTTTGACCGGCATAGTTTTGCAAAATGCCCTAGTCTGCCGCAGCTCTTACACTTCATCTTAAAAGCTGGACATTTCTCTCTGACGTGCCTCTCATATCCACAAAACCAGCACTTTTCCTGTTGTTTGAATGTTTGTTCTTTGTATTTCACTCTGTTGATGTCCTTTAACTCCCTTCCAAGTAATGATTTATTGTCCTCTGCTTGCAATTCTGCTTGTTTTGTGGCTTGGATAACCTCACTTATGTTCAAATTGTGCCTCAGCAGCAACCGCTCACTTGTAGTTTTATCTCTCATGCCCACTATAATGCGATCCCTTATGAGCTCCTCCTTGAGTGACCCATATTCACAAGATTCTGCCAACTTGAATAAATCCGTAATAAATGTATCAATGCTTTCATCTTCAGTTTGCTTTCTTGTGTTAAACCGATATCGTTCGTACACGATGTTTCTTTTTGGAGAGAATATTTCATCCAGCCCCTTGAGTACCTCTTCGTATTTTTGAGTCGCAGGGAATCTTTTTACTACATCTTCCGCGCGCTCCCCCATACAATATAGGATGCAGTTGATTTTGTCTTCATCCGTCCCGGCCTCGTTCCCCGATAGTGTCATGAAACGCTCAAATCTTTTCCTCCACTTTTCCCAGTCTGCCGGTTCAAAAGAGAATTCTCCTGGCGGCTTGACGCTTAGCGGCCTCCGCTCCATGATTGATTTGAGTTCGAGCGGTTTTTGCTCTATTTCCTCTGATTTTCCTTCTACTCCTCCAGCCATTGAACTGTTTTAACCACCGCTGCCACCATGTGGTAACGGGCTTATTTAATAATAAGTTAATAACACTCCATTAGCTTCATAGGTTTTATTCCGAATAATCATAACATACGTCAAGTACAAAAAGGCGGTATACAGCGTTTAGTTACTTGCAACTACACAACGTTTAGTTACGCTCTTACAACAGTATTTAAATCATTTGAACACATTCACACAATTATATATTAAATACACCTAGGTGTGCCTCTATATATTGTGATTTTGTACTGTATTGTGTACGTTAATTGAGGTGTACAATAAAGAGTATTTGTAGGTATTGTATTGTTTACAGCTAACATACTTATCGCACAGAGGGTTTGAGTCAAACAGGCTATACGGCCGAGCCACAGTGAGGGAAACCACAAAACAAAATAATAAATTAATAGTTTAAAAATACTAGAAAAACACGCTTTGCGTGTTAATTGAAACCTGATCGTGTTCAAATTCCATTACGTGACCTTTCTCACAAGTGCAAAAACGACTATGATACGATATTCCATCATGGAATGCTAGTGCCTATCTTCCGGCTTCATCATCAGACCTTGAAACCTAATCGTGGTCAAAGTTCATCACAAGACTTTTCTTACAAATCCAATCACAGCTATGATACGATGTTCCATCATGAAGTTCCAGTTCATATCTTCCGGCTCCATCATCAGATCAGTTCGACAGTACCATATTATTGTATTGTCATCAGAACTACATCATCATCAATGGCCTTCGAGTCTATTACAGACTATACAAGCAGTGTCATGCAGGTAGACAACGTCTTTTGTGGCTGTGTAAGCCGATGCGAGAGCGGCATACACGACCGCAGCCCTGGCAAGTAAAGTTCGCCCGTGGCGAACAGGTCTCCGGTCGATGTCTCTTGGCTCGCTTGTCTGCAAGCGTCGCAAACCATGCTTTATCGTGGACTTTGCGCCCATCGAGCACCAGTTTGCGCCATTTGTCCCTGTCCTCGGCAAGCTCCTCCCATTTGTGAACCGGGATGTTGAATGCGTGCATGTCTCGCTTGGCGCAGTCCTTATGGCGCAGCATCGGCCTGCCGACACTTCTTTTGGCATCAGCTATGGCGCCAAGCAAAACACGCCGCGGCAAACGTGACGGTTGCATTCGATGCACATGCCCCAACCAGCGCAACCGTCTCTGCTTGAGCAACGCAAAGAGACTGGACAGCTGTGCAATCTCGAGCACCCTCTCGTTTGTGACTCTATCCTTCCAGTGTATCCCCAAGATGTTTCTGATACAGCGCATGTGGAAGGTGTTAAGGCGACGTTCGTGTTTGGCGTACGATGTCCAGGTCTCAGCCCCGTACAAGAGTATGCTCAGGATACAAGTCTGGTACACGATCATCTTCGTTTTCCTGGTAAGATGTTTGTTATGCCATACTCTTGTACTCAGCTTCCCAAACATCGTCGCCGCTTTCCCAATCCGAACGTCAATTTCTGCATTCGGTGAGAGATGACTAGTCACCGTCGACCCGAGATAACAAAACTTGTCGACAAGCTCTACAACTACATACAGCTGCCAATTTTCATGACGCTACGATGCTTTGAAGATGGTTAAATTAGTTACCTTAGATTCCATTACATAGTTAGTTACATACAGGTCGACCTATCAGACTTTGAAACCTAATCGTGGTCAAAGTTAATTGCAAGACTTTTCTAACAAATCCAAACACAGCTATGATACGATGTTCCATCATGAAGTTCCAGTTCATATATTCCGGCTCCATCATCAGATCAGTTCGACAGTACCATATTATTGTATTGTCATCAGAACCACATACAGCTGCCAATTTTCATGACGCTACGATGCTTTGAAGATGGTTAAATTAGTTACCTTAGATTCCATTACATAGTTACATACAGGTCGACCTAATAAAAGCGTGTTAAAAACACCTCTGACGTCACAGCAATGCATATTTTTTGCATTAATAGGTATTCATTGAAAAATTTGTTTTAAATTACTTCAACTCCATCAGCGTAATAAATAATAATCCTACAAGTTACTTGTCAGCCACTCGACCAATTACCACAGTAAACAGGCCACTAACAAGTTTTTCTATTCGTTATTGGGCACCCATAATTGGTTGGTAATAGAGGACTTACCTCACCCGAGTTATTTTCTAGCTACGACGCGTGCCATGTTAGGAAATACAGGAAAAAATATAGTTTTGTGTAGTTCCTACAGGATTATTCTGTTAGGAAAACACAGGATCCTAATTTATTTATTTAAGCGTAATGGCATATAAAGTAATAGAAATCTAGAGATTTATTTATTTGTGTATCTGAAGAGGTGTATATGAAATAAATAAATAAATGAAATAAATGAACTTTATTCTGTAAGTAGGCCGCAATGGCACTTTTACAAGTCAAACCCTACTAGCGTTTCACAGAGGCCACTGCCGAGAAGAAACGCCGAAAGAAACTCGACAGTCAGCCATTTTCTCACTAAAATATGCTTATTACAATGATAATCCCAATCTCTGTTTAGCCCAATGGTTGGCTGGTAGAGAATGCCATTTGGCATTAAGCCCGCCATTTGTACAATTCTGTGTATTTTGTGCAATAAAGTTTAAATAAATAATACTTAACCTACTTAAGATCAAGAAATCTAAGACACACAGAATTCAAAATTCAGAATTCAAACATTTATTCTGCAAATAGGCCACAAGGGCACTTTCACATGTCATAATGTTAATGTGCAATTTTAAAAAAGTCTTACAGTATAAGCATATGATAGATTTTTCATGAGAAAATATTAATTTACAATTTAAGAAATATATCAATAAGAATTTAATACATTTTTCATGTCAAAGTTTTAGTGTGAAGAGTTTAATGATGGAAAGATTCATCTCTACAAAGGATAACCTTAACCACGGTAGCTCAATTGGTTAAAGAGCAATGGACGGATGCCAATGGTACTGGTTTCAAATCCCACCTGAGGCGTTTAATTTTTAAAATTTTCAGTTTAATTGAAAAGTATAATTTCATTTGCGGATCCATACCTAAATCCCCAACCTCTAAACTTGTTTAGGTCTAAGTGCAAGTAAATTACTTTAGTATGACGCCGACACTTATACTATTGAAATTCCACTTTCACCCTATTACGTATACATCACTGTCTAAAAATCTAACTGCCAAGAAACTCTATTTACTTTAATGTTAAAGTAAAATATCCAATAAGAATATGTGTCTCAAAGTAATCTTACTGCGGCACTACGAAACAAGCAAGTGTCGCCTCCGGCACCTAACCATCAATACATCGATAGTGTGTCAACTCAACCTGTCACGTCAGAGTGACAAGGGTCCAATTCAACCCTCGCCTCCGCGAACATGGAACCTTGTCAATATAAATCCACTTCGAGATTATATCCGAAACATTATTTTGTTTGCAAGTGCGGGACACTCTCGGATCTTGTTCCATCCTTTTAAATAATACAAAAAATTTCGGTCTTGAAGCGGGAAGCCTCTGCTTATGGCATTTGTATTTCGACGTAAAATAAGATACGCTGGGCCGCAAATGCTCAATGTCCTATACGTTACTAGCGTTACGTATTCTGAGGTACAATACAATACAATACAAATACTCTTTATTGCACACCTCAATAAATATAAATATTACAGAGTATGTATATTTAAACCTAGAGGTAAACAACAGGCGGTCTTATCGCTAAAGAGCGATCTCTTCCAGACAACCTTTGGGTAGCGGAAATATAGCGAGAAATGAAATTATAATGGGTGGCAAACTAAAACTCCACAAAAATAAACATACACACATAACCACATTTATAAACATACACACATACCTACACACACATATATATATATATACATACATTAATATATAACTACTATAACAGCCATAGAGTTGAAAGAAACACAAAGTAGGATGAAAGAATCATGGGAGGGACAGATAGTATTCTTTTAGAAGTGTCTTGAATGAAGCAATGGATTTGGCACGCCTTATTTCTACGGGAGAGGTACCTAGTAAGCTTTCGCCTCTATACTTAGAAGTTAGTTACCTAAAAGCCCAAAGGCCGGTGCGAGCGATGTACGCAGCTGGGCGTAAATTCCCATATTGATTGCTCAATATCAATCCGGATTCCTGCTCTGTGTGCTTGGTAGGATTATCTAGACACGCGGCAGCGTGTCAAGCCAAAGTTCAAAAAAAAAAAAGAACTGGCGTCGCAGCGGCCGTGTGTTATATTACACTAACCATTTGGTGGCACTTTTGACCCCTACGTTACTCAAAATGTATTGAACGTACACATATGAAATTTGATAAGTTTATTAAGATCCTTAAGGCTAACCAGATTCCCAAATTTCATGAATATAGCTCAATCGGTTATTAAGATACAAACATCTAAAAATAGGATTTTTTCTACATAGGATAATTACTGGGGAAAATATAATCAAAAACCTAACCCACTTCCAGGTGACCTAGCAAGTTGAAATTTGGCATCGAGCTGGGTAAATGTATGATTACGAACCTGAGATACATAAACAGTGTTTTTCTTGCGATTTGTAAATTTTGTAATATTTTGCATATAACAATTTTTATTTAGGTACACACTAAGCGCCTATTGATTTTGTACGGGCAAAAACGTACATATGTAAATTTCGATTTTGAATCAGAAGCACTCATAAGGAGTTTGTAATGGAACGAAATGAATTTCGAAACAATTAGAGATAGACCTAGCATACGGTTTCTATACGTCCCGGTACGCCGCCACATGTCCCGGTTTGGAGCGTGGTGTCCCAGTGTCCCGGCCATTAATCAAGGATAGTTTTAAATTAGTAGGGATCCACTAGGTAAATATAAGTATCAGTGGCGGCGCGTCAACAATATTCTTAGGGAAGCCGGAAATAGTTTGCCTTTCTTATTCTTCATGAGCCGTACTAAAAGAACTGGTGTGGCTGAAAATTAGGCAGGCCGGTGGGAATCGAGTTGTATGGACGCCCGCCACTAATAAGTATACATGTACGTAGTACGGATGTCTATAAGCCCGTCTAATACAGACAATGGCTGCGCGGCGTGCAGCGCATGAAGGATGTCTTCCGACGGCCTCCATGTCTGTTGCCCTTTAACTTTGTAGATGAGGCAAGTGCTGATGTCCTTTGAATGTTTCTCTTTGACCTACACCTACACTACCTTTTCTTGAAATGTCCACCCGTCCCAGATTCCGGCCTTCGTCTCCATATCTATGGCAACCCTAACACTAGCTGTACACTCTCGTGCAGGCGGTGCAGGAGCACTCGCGCTTGGCCTGCCTCGCTGTGTTCAGTATGGGAATCGTCGGCGAGACCCCCCCCCCCATGTATGTACACTCTCGCGCTCGGCCTGTCTCGCTGTGCCTAAGCGAGAGTGTACATGCGCTATATCTCGTTTTCTTCGTTTTAACATTAGGATGTTCGAACAGCATAGGTGGTAGGCGCCACATAGTGAAACTCTCTGAATTGTAAGATCCTGTAACCTAACCTGAACCCGGGACCTCCAGCTTCGTAGGCAGCGTCACTACCAACTAAGCTAAAGCGGTCGTCGTTTGCTATGACGAGATAAGTAACTGGCTATCTCCTAAGAATAGATTTTCTTCGCAGATAACTATTACAAAGCAACAGTTACCTGCGAGGCAAAACAAATCCTTGGAGACAA
Organism: Cenopis cana; assembly: GCA_951800055.1. NCBI lineage: Eukaryota > Metazoa > Arthropoda > Insecta > Lepidoptera > Tortricidae > Cenopis > Cenopis cana. The sequence goes on along the minus strand of OX637493.1, from coordinate 11,705,648 downwards.
CTAGCTATTTATAAGGAAAAAATCTTCACAGATAACCAGTTATCTGACCATAGTTATCTCCAAGGAACAAGGGTAAAAAATGTTTTAGTAGAAAATAGTCTCATAATCGTACTATTATTCGTGTTGCCATATCAGCGAAAGTGGCGCCCCTATTATTCTCTACACTATTTTGTCAGGCTATACCAAAATTTGATCTGCAGTATGGTCTAACGGCTCTTTAAAACCCGGCCTAAGTGCAAGTGTATACCCATACAAAAATAAAATACATAATCATAAATACACATACGATTATAAAACAAAAAGGCGTGTCCAGTAAACGGTCTGCGCCAACTTCACTTTATGACCTAAATTAAACCTTTGTCCCGGAACAAAACCTCCCAAAACAAACGGAAGAACAATGGACATGGTTAGAACAATCGCAAAGACACGTTGCAAAATTAATGCTATCTCCTTTTCTTGTTCATAAGTCGTCTAATGTTTTGAATAGGGACGCCATTATTGCTAGTGGCCCAGCAGTATGCAGGTCAGTTCATGGATGGGTGACCGCTTTGAGTGGTAATTAAGGCGATATATTGATTGAAAGAGACGCGCGTATGTGTTTCGTTCACGACAAAACGGGATGCAACATTCTTCGGGAATGGCTTTTTTAACAAATCTCGATAAATACCTGACTGTGTGCAGGTATATTAAATTTCCTCTTGTCAGAGTATAGATGAGGTAAAACACCATCATATCAACTTAATCATGTCTTTTAATAATGCGTGGTTTTAGTAGGCTGAGTAAAAAAAGGAAAACATAGACTCAACTTTGGATTTCTTTTCTATCGAGAACATTTTAACTTTTTAAGCAATCATGTTTCGGCTATTGTCAGTACCACAATCATAATTATAGTCAAGAACCATATATCTTAAAATCAGTCCCTATTGTTTCCTCGTCTGGGCAGAACAGCGTTTCAAAGTTTCTAAATTTCTCGTTGTAACGCCTTAACTGAGCGCTCCCGTGCACACGTAGCTTTTTATGGGCCGCGAATGTGTTAACTAACTTTCACTGCCAAACTTTTCGTAGCGCTACTCAATTTTCTTTACATTTCGGGTATCGCATGGTATCGGCTACGCGTCTACACATGATGGCCGCGAGAGTATGTCGGCTTATCTCGATCTACGCATCTTTTTTTTGATTGGTGCTATTACAAAGTGACGAATAGCTCGAGATAAGCCGACACACTCTCGCGGCCAACATGTGCTAGGCCTACAGGCGGGCTCATACCAGTGAATGTATTGAGTGCGAATACCAATTTAAGTTTAGTATTAGGCGACTTCCTGACTTGGCGGGGCGGAATCGATATGTGGCATTTTCTTCTTTGACGTAAACTTACTGACGTCGCAAAGATTCCCACTTGACGGAATACTGTCAGTATTATATTTGCGCAGTAATAATATCATGCGCAGAAGCGGACCAGCACTGCCTTCGCATCGTCCCGCTGCCGCGCATCCCGCGCCAGTCAGGAAGCACTCATATAAGGGCACAGTAAAAAGTGGTACTGCGTCAACTGACAGTTAACACTGACATTTGACAGTTTTTTCATATCGTACCGCCTCCGCACCGACAAATCAGGAAGTCGTCTTATGTTTTCGTCATCAAAAAAACACAAATAAACTATCATTAATTCATTCAAACTTCTGACGCAACCCTAGAAATCAGACTTTACTGTAATTGGACTGCCTATCATCACTCTATAAGCGTTTTCTCGGTAGTCTATAAGGAGCTAGGGCTCCGCTTTGACACCTAATCTCTATAATCTCTCTCTCAACAACTTTTAATATAGCAACCTGTCATCTGACCAAACCAACCCAAAGGAAAAACTAGGCCATGTTGGTATTAGTAATCCTATCGTATACCCCAAAATTATACAGATAACACACGATCTCGCCAACCTAATACTTAATTATTAGACGTACAACACGATACCCTGATATTAGGACTCGCCACCAACACGTTCGACTCGTTATCCCCACATTTTCCTCCTAATTAATAATCGATAGTGTAATTCCGCTCGGGAAGACTGGATGAGATTGGAGATTTATTCGATTATAGAAAATGGACGGGCGGTATGGTGGCCAGACGATATCATGGTAAATGCCGTTGACAAATTTTAAGCGCCCTTATCATTAGAAAAACTCGTCTATTTGAAATGAAATAAATCATGATGAGCGATCCTGACCGATTTCGGCCTCAGCGACTGTGTAATCTAGATTTTGGTTAGGTTAGGTTAGTGTTCCACTCTTTGGGGCGCTCTTGTACCCTAGATGACTTATGTACCCGATCTTTTTTGTGAAGGTACGAGCGTATTTTGAGCGTTAACACCCTGAAATAAATATTGTCACGAACTCGCAAACAAACACAACGACGCTCGAATAAATCCACATTTAAGCATCCTAGCCAAAGTAATTCACACAAAAAATAATAATAAGCATTTTAAGTGATAAGGGCCCTTAAAGACTTGAGTGAGTGGCAAGTTTAACTATGTTTGAATATGTCTGTCTAGAGATTTTACCTTCTTCAGTTCCAAAACGGATATGTAAATGTCCATTATGTCGTATTTGAATACCTTTGATGCGGTGGAGTAGTCTGGCTTAGATTGTAAATCTAAGTAGAATGTAAAATTATAATTATGGTAATTCTACACAGATACTAAGTTTGTAAAATAGCAGCTGTTGCGACGAAAAATATTATACATTCAAAATTATAGCACACACAATAAGCTTCGTAATACGGTAAAGCAATCCTGAATATTCAGAAAGAACATTCACCAATAGTTTGAGTTTGATGAAAATAAATTGTTTGATGAACAATGTAATCTACCTCATACATGAAATAAAAATAGAAATCTTTAGCAGTTGAATCCCTAAATAAATGTCAATTAAGAGCATTATTTTATTTCACATTTTCCTAAACCTTAGTTTTGCAATTGTAGTCGTATTGATATTGAATAAAAGCAATATTATAGGCGACAACAGTGGGAATTTTTCCAATCCTATTGTTTGCAATACTACAAAAAGTATGAAAACATAGAAAAACCATTAGCCCCTACACAATGCTTCCAGTTTGTATTTGTACGTAGCATGATTTATAAACTAACAGAAAAATATCCACCGTCGATAAACGCTACTTGGAAATTTATTTGTCTCCCTTCATCAACGTTACTTAAAGCGGAGTGAATGAGTTAGCAGTGATAAATTCAATATTTCAAACTGCGTGCGATGTTTACGGGCTTTGTATATAAAGATGCCTACATTGCTATCCTACTTATTAAAGACTACGTAAATCAATTTCACCCCTCGTGTGCTTAGACATAATTATATCCGTACCCAACATTTGAACCGATAGTTTTTACATCACAAGGCTTTTTCTGGATTGTACAATTGTCTAAAGTTAGTGTTTATATAAATATTTTTTTCATTGCAGTTGTAGTTTAGCAGCGTTGCAGGTTTAGGAGCGCTCGTGGCCCAGCGGCGCCTGCGTACCGCTTGCGGTATCTAAGGTTAAGCAACGTGGGCAGCGGTCAGGACTTGGATGGGTGACCGCTTTGAGTGATTACTAACTGAGCGCTCCCGTGCTTTGGAAGGCACGCTAAGCCGTTGATCCCGGTTGCTGTCTATGGCAGCAGTCGTTAAGCCAAGTTGGAGGCCTTCGGGGGGCTTGAGAACTTCTAACAGTCAAGTTGCCCACTCACTTGACAAAGCCTAATCCCAATAAGGTCTAGTTTCCCCTCGGGGTTGAACGGTCAGATGGCAGTCGCTTCCGTAAACACTAGTGCCTACGCCAAATCTTGGGATTAGGTAGCGGACCCCAGGCATCCTTCCGGATGCAACTGTACTGGGATAACGCTAGGAGGATGATGATGCAGTTGTAGTTTAGCAATAAGCCGCTTCCAGTAATAGTAGTATACTGCGACATATATACATATTTCGATAATCCTACATGTATATAAAAACGGAGTTTGCGAAATAAAACAGTTCCTGCGAATGCGCCTAGGTCTTATTGCAACCAAAAACCCTGCCTCTCTTAACACCATCGTGATATATTGGATCATAATTAGGATTTACTGGAAAACTTGGACATTGCACTGCGTCAACTACTAAATAACTAACTGGGCTGGCACGATGACCCAAAATGAGTCTTGGCCTCCAACACAAGAGTACGCCACTTTCCCGTCCTCCTGGTCCTGCTCAATTTCTGGCCAGCTTGAACCAGCTCCGAGCTCACGCAGGTCCGCTTCCACCGCATCCCTCCAGCGACTACTAAATAACCACGCCTAAATATGCAGCATTGTAAATCAGTAAAATAATTGACTATCAATTTTATCGACGCACAGATAGATAACAACTGATAGCTGTATTTACTTGCAAACATATTGCAGCAATAAAAAATATTTGCTTGCCACTCGGTTAAATCTATAAAAATAGCAATCACTTTGTTTAACAATTTCACTTTGCATAACTTTATGAGCATCATGAACACAATAAAGTACAAATAATCTTTATTGCACACCTCAATGGACAACGTGCACAGTCGACGAATTTTGATGTTTAACACTTTTGGACTCTAATACAATAGAAATAGAGTTCAAAAGTGACAAACATTCAAATTCCCCAATTGAACATAATCACAATGAGTAGAGCTAAAGAACAGGCGGTATTATCGCTAAAGAGCGATCTCTTGCAGACAACCTTAGGGTAGTTGAAATCAAATCTAATCATTGCAATTCATAGCAGGTATATAGAGAATCTCATTTGGCATTAAGCCCGCCATTTGCACTATTCTGTGTTTTGTGCAATAAAGTTTGAATAAATAAATGGTGGGGCTACTCAACAGAATGCAAGGTGCATGTGTTAATTTGACACGCCAGAGTAAATCGCAAAATTCCCTCTTAAACTCCCCTAGCACAAAATGTTAGTAATTGTTTTGATGCTTATTTATGAGATCAAGCAATGAGTACCTAATAATAGTACACAGTAAAATAGAAAACAACACAATGTAACTAATGTAACTTTAGTTGCAAACAATAGGCACTTTATTATGACTCCACTAAAATAAAAGACTGAAAAAACTCTTCAAGTACAGATATAAATAAAAGAGTTATTAAGAGATGTTATAACTTGTTTTCATGGTTATTTGCGAGATCATTAAACATAGAGTAGTACCTAATAACAGTACACAGATGAACAGAAACCACAATGTATGGTTGAAACAATATCAACTGAGCTTGTCTATTTAAGACCACAAATTAACACAACAAAAGAATAATGGCACTTGGATTTCACAACCGCCGGTCACCCGCCACCCAACAAGAATGTATCACTAGAAAAAGGACTACGGTATACCGAGTGATTTCGTCGGATTGTCGACTCTATAACTTTGACATAAGAATAAAAATGCGCTCAAAGGAAAAAAATATTTCGCACGTTTTGCATTTACAGATACCTGGCGTGGCGCGTGGCTTTATCTCTTCTTAAGAAATACAGAAGTGTTGAAGGTGCTATTATCCTATTAGGCCATTTTAAACCTACTCAACAAGGCATAGGTAAAATTCTATATGTAACATGAAATGTAGTTCCAACCTTTTTTGTAAGGTAACTAATTAGCGGCTACCTGAACTAAAACAGATGAAAGGCTTTGTATAGATACAATTGCTTTTGTATCTATTGTCCCATTCATGAGCTCAGTTCAAATTCATCAAACTGTTATTCTTGTCTGTTTTGTTGTTATTGTTGTCTGTTGTTTGTCTGTTGTTCTGTGTTCTTGTTCTTGTGTGCAATAAAGTGCTTACATACATACATACTGTAACTAAGGCTTCCGCAGCGGTGTCTCATCTCACGTTACTAGCGCCATCGATTTCTCACGCCCGCACGCTCTCTATAACGATTAATTACCAATGGCCGTCATTGCCTGAAATTTGCAATGGCAGGCACATTTGTTTTTAGGAAAGTAATTGCATCGTAGGAAGAACTGTATTAAATGAGTACATTATTTACTTATCTAGGCCGGGAAAACAAGGAATGTCTCAGATCGCAGGTACACCATTTTGACGACCGAGCCTTAGGCAAGGACGACAAATACGCATGTGATCTATCATCTGCCATTCCGAGATATCAAGGACGTTGCCTATAATGCCTATTTTCAATATTATAGGTACCCTCATTTCAACATAATAGAGGTACAACAATTAACAACATTAAGCGTAACACACCAAATTATATATCAAGAATCAACTAAAGGAGTCGTATGGTAGAAATTAAAATGTTCAACAGAATATCGGTCTACTTTCCAACAAACGTCCGGAACCATTTTGCACCAAGACTTTTAAAACATTTTACTAATATTTAACCGCCCCTAATGAAATCTCATTACTTTTTCATAGGAAAGCTCTAGTTACGCTCTCGGAGAAAACATTTTCCTTTTAAAAATGAGCACTTTCTATGTTGAAACAAATGACTGAAAAGGGAGTTCAGATAATTTTAAAAAGAAGGTTAAGGCGCTACACTGATAAATTTAGAACTTTGAAACGCTGTTCTGCCCAGCCGAGGAAACAATAGGGACTGATTTTCAGATATAAAATTTTTGACTATATGAATATGGTACTGAAAATAGCCGAAACATAATTGCTTAAAATTTTCTCGATAGAAAAGAAATCGAAAATTGAGTCTATATTTTCCTTTTTTTACTCAGCCTACTAAAACAACGCATTATTAAAAGTATTTTACCTCATCTAGGTACTGACAAGAGGAAATTTAATAAATCTGCACACAGTCAGATATTTATCGAGATTTGTCTAAAAAAGCCATTCCCGGAGAGTATTGCATCCCGTTTTGTCGTGAACGAAAAACATACGCGCGTCTCTTTCAATCAATATATCGTCTTAATTGCAGCGTTATGACAATGAACTGCCATCTGAACTTCCCGGGGTCTCTCCGATCCCGGTTGCTGTCTATGGCAGCAGTCATTAAGCCAAGTTGGAGGCCTTCGGGCGGCTTGAGAACTTCTAACCGGCAAGTTGCCCACTCACTTGACAAAGCCTAATCCCAATAAGACCAAGTCTCCCCTCGCGGTTGGAAGGTCAGATAGCAGTCGCTTTCGTAAAAAGTGCCTACGCCAAATCTTGGGATTAGGTAGCGGACCCCAGGCATCCTTCAAGATGCAACTGTTATACTGGGATAACGCTAGGAGGATGATGATGTATAAACAGAATAAAATCTATAGAAATCTGTAGAAATCTTCAATGTATGCACAAGAACACGTGACAATAGTTTAAAGATAAATCTCGCAGCTAAGCCCTTTGAGACGTGTCTGGCGACAATGACCGACAGCGGATGTAACGGATGTAGTGTGGATGTCGTGCGGATGCCGTCCGGATGCCGCGCGGATGTCAGCAGGCGACGGGCGAGGTATTGTGTAGCGTTAGGAATTTCTTTTCAGCGTCGGCTTTGATGGAAGAGATTTAGATTCTTAAGGTGGAATTTATGGAGAATTTACTGAATTTTATGTTGAAGTAAAGATATTTGCATTCGATTGGAAAAGAGATGAAAGCCCAACAAATTATACCTACCTACTTAGGAAACATGCTTTTGCCACTACTAGCTTATTGATTCATAATAATTTTTTGATTGAATGTATTCTACTTTTCGTTAAGGTCTTATATTTTATTAATTCGATATTAAAACTTCTACGCAATGAAAGTTGTGAAAAAATGGTTATGCCAAAGTAGAAAATCACCAACAAGTATTCAGAGAACATTAATAATTCAAAGTACAAGGGCGGTAAAACGAAGAATGTCTCAGATCACAGGTATTTGACGGGCGATAAATATGTGATCTGATGCTTTCTTTATTACCGCCAGTGGTAAGTACAAAATTGTATGTCTTACCCTGGCCGCGCTGGAGCATGAGGTATTTAGACATAGAAATAGACATAGACATAGAAAATATTTATTAAACATCACATTCATATCATGGTATACATGTTCAAGACTTAAAACTAACAAAAGGTAGAATGAAAATGTTTAACAGGACTTGACTCAGCATACATGTTGCAGCAAATATACTGCAACGCTGATTTTCAGTCAAACCCTCCTATTGATATTGGTTAGAATATAAGCACGTCGGAACAGTGTACATTTGACTTATCTAGGTAATGTTAATCTAGTTATAAATGAAAGTGTGTATGCGTGTGGTTATGTGTGTGTGTGTGTGTTTGTGTATGCGTGCGCATGTGTGTTGTATATAAGGATTATGTATAATGGTAGCTGATAGTGATAAATAGTAGTATAAAATATATTAAAAAAAAAAAAAAAAAAAAAAACAAGAAGATATCATTTAAAGCCACGGCTATGATTAGGCTTGGAGATATGACGGTAGGACTCGACTGCCAGGAGGTAAGGCTTTTTGTATTCGGAAGAGGTGTCGTTTTAAATGAAGTTTGAAAGTGTTTATATTTTTTATATTTTTGAGTGGTGGGGGAATATTGTTCCAACACTTTGTAGCCGTGTATTTAAAACTACCTCGAAAGGCGGCAGTGCGGTGACGTGTAATTATACAATTTTGGCTGACTTTTCTGATGCCATACTCTGTTGACCTATTTTTACGCCAGGTTAACTTTTGAAACAAATACTCCGGTACCTCAGTTTTTACGACTCCGAACATTAAGAATGATAGGTGAAGTTCTCGTCGAAATGCCATTTTGAGAATACCTGCCGAATTTAAATAGGGAGTTACATGCGATCTTGGAGGAATGCTAAAACAATAGCGCGCACATGCATTCTGCACTCTTTGTACAATGCGGTCCGTACGAGCTAATAGTCGTGGACCATATACCACATCGGCATAATTAAATCTGGATAGTACCAGGGAGTCGCAAAGCTTTATACGTAATTCTACGCTAATGAATTCTCGGATTCGATAGAGTAACTTTAGTCTATAGAAAGAAGTTCTAGCAACTCCTTCTATATGACTCTCAAAATGTAGAGCCTCATCCATTAAGATACCTAAGTTGCGCGACTCTGATACTCGCTCTACCTGATCATTCTTTACGGAAACAACCGGTTTATGACTATTAATCTGTTTTATTTGATTTGGAGAGCCGAATAATATATATTTTGTTTTGCTCGTATTTGCCACTTTAACTGACGTGTCGTATGTCTTCTTTTCTCGTATCGTGGTATTAAAGTGCATTTATGGCATGTTTTTCCATATATTTGATATTGTACCTACGTTTATCTCAAGAGCGCGGGTTGGCCATTGTTGTAGTTGTGACACATACGAACACATAGACAAGGTGAAAGAGGGTATTACACTGTCCTGAATTCAGGACACTTAGAAGGGTTCCGACCTATACGTTAGAGCGAGATGCTTCAACTCCCCTCCACTAGTTAGGACGCCTGATTCAGGACAGTGTAATACCCGCTGAAGTCATAGCTCCTACGCTGACGCACACATAGACAATGTGCATGTATAGCTCAACACACAACCATAGCTCACCCGGGCTCGTGAGGTAGGTAATAATAGTATTCTACCTAGCTGTCAAGCTTGCGAGGTGTGGACATTCACCCTCACAATGATGATTATGATTAACAAATAAAAAGGACAGGTGTGAAAGTAATATTACCATAAATTATTCCTTTCTTGCGCGGTCGTCAAAGAGCTTTAGGTCCGTAATAACAATGATTCAGATCACCGATGCTCGCCGCGGTCCTAATGCCGAGTGATATATGAATAATAGACACGCCCTAACGACTTCCAAGCCCTTAAGGTCTTTAGCTTATCCGTTATGTTTCTGACACATACCGGGTAGAGTCAGCCCGACCCTTACTGGACTCTTCTCAGCTAGGCTAGGTTTAGTAAACCAGCGACAAAACTCCCAGTAGCTCGATCCCATTGACACCTCAGATTCCGTTGAAGCCGCTCAACCAATCTGGAGCGCGAACTCTTAGAGTATTCCAGTGTTTAAACCGCCCGCGTGATCGTGTCGGAGTACTCCAATTGCGCACTACTATCGCTTTATTGGGCCAGGCCTAAAAAGCCACAGTCAGGTTTAAAAAAAAACATGTTCTCTTACTCTCGATAAATTTATGATCGCTCAGTTCATAGATCTTAGATTCGTTCGCTTCACTTTTTGAACCCATCTTTTTAATAATAAAATATTCGCTTTAACATGAAATCAGCTCACCATTTCAACGCAGCCTTAGGGCATGTTGTACCCTCTTACGATTTGGGTATGTACGGCAGTTATGTTAGTTAAGTTATGTACCTGCCATTATATAAATCTATCGAAGCCTAAGGATTGTTTGAAGTGATTGAGTCAAGATGAACTCGCATTCGATTGAGCGACCCATTTGCAGGATTAGTTCAATTGAATCACTACACGCTGTAGGGGTTTCGGCAAGTCGAGCGGAATAAGCCTTTCGTATGGTTAATGGGGTTTCTGGAATTAGTCCATGTTATTCTCAATCCTCTCTACGACAAAACAGAGATGCAACAGCAGTCAAACTGGTGAAGTAATCACATTACCACACTGAGCGAAAAAAAAACTAATTATTAGTAATTTTTGTGAATCCCAAGACAAGGAGATTATAAATATACTAACGGTTACAAACCAGTTTTTGATAATAGTAGTTATTTACGGGAACAAATAAAATGATCACCTAAATAACTTTTGATATCACCAAATTTTCGAACCCTAAAATAACGCTGAACACTCAAAAAAATGTATCGACCATCAATTTCAGGTCACCTAAACACTCATACCTATTATTCCAGCACTTGCAGCTATTTTACTTATTGCGTTCCCTGAAATTTTATAATCGCATCAAAAAATTGTCAAGTACCACCAAAAATACTAAACTACCACCTAATCTCGTGCATCATTTGTTTTTAGAATTACATCCAAATATTATACACATTACAAGCTATATTGTAGTTAATACATACAAATTAATTGCGTGAAAAAAATGCGTTCAGAAACCGTAGAAAATGACTCTTATAATAACATTTAATGTTCTTACGTGTGGAGAAGGTTACAGCAGTAACATAATGATTATTATGAATTAAAATTGTTCATTATGTTATTAAATATAATAACATAATGATTTTTTTTTATTTTTTACAGAAAATCGTCATTATACTCGATTTTGACTAATTCGGGGATAAGGATTTCAAATTTTACATTTATTTTGAATTTTAAGTAAAAAAATTTTTTTTACGTAAAATCGTCATTATACTCGATTTCGACTAATTCGGGGATAAGGATTTCAAATTTTACATTTATTTTGAATTTTAAGCAAAAAAAAATTTTTTTTACGTAAAATCGTCATTATACTCGATTTCGACTAATTTGGGGATAAGGATTTCAAATTTTACATTTATTTTGAATTTTATGTAAAAAAAATTTTTTTACGTAAAAGCGTCATTATACTCGATTTCGACTAATTCGGGGATAAGGATTTCAAATTTTACATTTATTTTGAATTTTACGTAAAAAAATTTTTTTTACGTAAAATCGTCATTATACTCGTTTTCGACTAATTCGGGGATAAGGATTTCAAATTTTACATTTATTTTGAATTTTACGTAAAAAAATTTTTTTTTACGTAAAATCGTCATTATACTCGTTTTCGACTAATTCGGGGATAAGGATTTCAAATTTGACATTTATTTTGAATTTTAAGTAAAAAAAAAAAATTTCTTACGTAAAATCGTCATTATACTCGATTTCGACTAATTCGGGGATAAGGATTTCAAATTTTACATTTATTTTGAATTTTAAGTAAAAAAAAATTTTTTTTACGTAAAATCGTCATTATACTCGATTTCGACTAATTTGGGGACAAGGATTTCAAATTTTACATTTATTTTGAATTTTAAGTAAAAATAATTTTTTTCTTACGTAAAATCGTCATTATACTCGATTTAGACTAATTCGGGGATAAGGATTTCAAATTTTACATTTATTTTGAATTTTAAGTAAAAAAAAAATTTTTACGTAAAATCGTCATCAAAACACTCGTGTTTTAATGCCCGAACATGTCGCGTGTTAGTCCGAAACATGTCGCATAACCCTAAAAAACACTCGTGTGACCCTACAATGAAACTCGGCTTCGGCTCGTTTTATAAAACTCACACTCGTGTTTTAATGCCCCTCATTATGTACCAGTTGCATAATCTACTATTAGCATTGAATTATAAGTTAAACTTCCAATTAAGGTAAACGTCGCAATGTTTGACACCTTATGTTGATATTGTTGATACCCAAGACTCAAAACGTTAGCGTATGTGTATATAATATATATATATATATATATATACAACGCGCGAGCCGAGCGAGCGAAGCGAGCGTGCCGCGGCAGCGGCCGGCGAAGCGCCAGAACCAACACATGTTGAGTCCGAAACATGTCGCTGGGTGAGTCCGAAACATGTCCCTGGATGCGTCCGAAACATGTCGCTTGATGAGCCCGAACATGTCGCGTGTGAGTCCGAAACATGTCGCTCGGTAACCCCAAAATGTCGCGTGTGAGTCCGAAACATGTCGCTCGATGACCCCAACATGTCGCGTGTGAGTCCGAAACATGTCGCTCGATTAGGCCGAACATGTCGCGTGTGGGTCCGACACATGTTGCTCGATCAATCCGAAACATGTCGCTTGCGTTCCTTACATTGCGCCATTATGTCCATTGCGTAGATTCGGCATTAGACTAGAAACAAATGACGCTTGAAATTAGGTGATCATGTAGTATTTCTGGGTATCGAAAGAATTATTTGGGTATAATTAATTTTAATAGGATTACGAGCCCTGTAATATTTGGATGTAAAAAATATGAAATTTGGTGTTTGAAATTAGGTGATCATTAAGTATTTTTGGGTAGCGACTAATTTATTTGGTAACAATTTAATTTAATAGGTTATCGACATGTTACTTCTTTGAGTTGCACTTTATATTTAAAAGGTGTTGAAAATTTGGTGCGAATCTAGTATTTTTGGTAATCAATGTAATTTTTTAGAGCATCATTCGGCAACTAATTTGGTGGTTCGTTAAATGCTACCCGTTATTTACTAATACCAAAAAATTTGCCCTTGTAACAACTAAACTGTTTTGTAACCGTTAGTATATAATCTCCTTGTCTTGGGATTCACTAAAACTTACTAATAATTAGTATTTTTTTCGCTCAGTGCACATGCTCTATCTATAGGTATGTTGTGTTGTGTTCTTAGTTTATTTATTTATCGTATGGCATTTATTTCGAACCGTGAGATCTTCGAGAAGACAGTACGGTTGCCAGTTTCGTTGCACTTTTAGCAACACCCAGGGATCACGTGTAGGGTAGCTGTGGATACTTTCCCTACGGACGTGGTGCAACTTCGACCCCCCTTTGTCAAGTGAGTGTACTTGACTGTTCGAAGTAAAGTTCTCAAGCCGCCCGAAGGCCTCCAACTTGGCTTAACGACTGCTGCCATAGACAGCAGCCAGGATCAACGGCTTAACATGCCTTCCAAAGCACGGGAGCGCTCAGTTAGTAACCACTTAAAACGGTCACCCATCAATGTACTGACCGCGGCACGCAGGCGCCGCTGGGCCACGAGCGCTCCGGGTATTCTTAGTCATGAGCTCGTGAGAAAGGTCCCCAGAGCTCAGAGGACGACGTGGTGGTCTTAAATTTGTCACATTTGTTACAAGAACGTCAAGTCACGTGACGAAAGTGGTGGTCTTAAATTTGTTACAAGCTGTCCATACAAAAAAAAAACCTAACAAAAGTCCGCAGCGCGCTTTTCATTATCCTGCAGTCGCGAAATTGAAACATCCATATAACATACTTGGCCTTATGATTATTGCAAGTCACACATTTGTATGTAATTCTAATTAAAGTCGTATTACATTCGTGACAAAGTTGTTTTTCACTTAAAACCACCGCTGCAGTTAAAAGCACTAGTTATGAACAAGAACTATAACTCACTAAAGTTGGAATACCCGACGCGGCATAGTTCGCATTGAAGTATGCTCTACTAAACCAGCAGAGCCACATTGTTACTCGTAAGACAGAACTTCTCACTCTATCAATAGGATTAAGTAAGTGCGATGCATAAGAGCGCATCTGATGTGTTTGTGCTAGTGACATATGTCTATTTGGAAATGAACAGTGTCTCTAGAACAGGAAAATGCAGGTTTAGTCGACAATAGGAAGGAGGAAATAGCTAAAATCGCTTTAGGAATGAACAAGACTTTATGTCGACGTTAGAGTACCAAAAGTCTACACTTAGGCGACTTCCTGACTTGGCGGGGCGGGATCGATATGTGACATTTTCTTCTTTGACGTAAACTTACTGACGTCGCAAAGATTCTCACTTGACATAATACTGCCAGTGTTACGTTTGCGCAGTAGTAATATCATGCGCAGAAGCGGAGCAGTACCGCCTTTCGCATCGTCCCGCTACCGCGCATCCCGCGCCAGTCAGGAAGCACTCATTCAAATTTAGGGGCGTAGTAAAAAATGGTATCGCGTCGACTGACAGCTGACACTGACATTTGACACTTTTCTCATATCGTACTGCCTCCGCACCGACAAATCAGGAAGTCGCCTTAGGATAAAAGAATTTGAGAGTCTGATATATATTTATCCTTTTATAGTGCTTTCATGACACTACACATAATGTGTAGGATACCTATTACAGGATGGAATTTCATTTTGGCTCCGTGAGGGCACCCTACCAGATCCCATGCTGCTTCGGGAAAATAATCTTAGAAGACCTTCCCTCGATTTCAAATTAAACAAGATTGGCGTTTACAGATTTTGGAAAAAACATACAGGTTGCGACAAAAAGGGAATTTTTCACAAATAGAGGGAGTCCTATGCAGCAGCAACGAACGTCTTTCGGCTGATATGATGAGTGAGTATCTTGCTAAGCTACTTAAGAAAACACTAGCTTCTTAATAAAGCTGAACTTGTTAATTAAAAACTTCGCCTTTGTCGTACCGGAGTTTAGTAATTGCCAGCTCGCGAGTTTCGGGACTTATATGTATTTGAATTTCAATACGACATAAGTGTGTCCATGGCGCACGCTATATGCCTAATTGCTACTAGCGTATGGCCTGAAATGGCGTAAATATTCTCGTAAACATGTGTCACTTTAGTGCTCAGAGTCTTGTCTCAATGCATTACGTTTAAAAGTCATCCATGATTAAATAACAAATGTGGCGTAAATAAGGAGTTTAAACACAAAGAGTAAAAGCGAGCAGAAGTTACTAATTCTTGGTTGAAATGGTCTAGTCAGAACTGCCCAAATACCAGAGTTGGGCGTAATTAATTGCTTCTGTAATTTAATTACTAATTGAATTACATGTAATTGAATTACTTGTAATTGAATTAAATGTAATTGCAATTACATGTAATTGAAATTACTATGTAATTCGTAATTGCAATTACATTAATTGGTAATTCAATGACTCAATTACTTATTTATTCAAGACTGTATTAATATTATATAAACAAATAATTACAAATTAGGAAGTAGTAAGGAAGTGTATTATCAATTATATATGAAAGTACAGCAGGTAAGTTCTGTTTTTAATTAGCGCATATCGTTGATAAGATTATATTATAACATATTTTTTATCTGTTTCAAAGTCGAAGAAGTTTCAAAGCTGATCAGAGAAATAAAGATGATTTACTAATGTAATTTGTAATTAAATAAAGTAATTAATTACAAATTTCAATTACAAAATTTAATTTGTAATTGAATTAACAATTACATTTTGTAATTGTAATTGTTAATTGAAGGTGCAATTACATTTTCCTTGTAATTGTAATTGGTAATTGAAATTACATTTTGTAATTGTAACTGTTAATTTGTAATTCAGTTACATTTTGCCCAACACTGCCAAATACCACAAATGGTGTAGAAGAAACAAGTATTTGCTGTGACCTCAATGTTCATCTATAATGTGAAGTTTACTCTCTAGTCGAAACTTCAAGTGTCATGATCACCGTAAGTGAATTTAGTCTGCAGTTCTCTCCAAACAGACTACCTATATTTTTGGCGATTTGTTTAGATTCTCCTGAGGCTCACACACATTTTTAGATAGATAAAAAGGAAGCGAAAAGATTGAATATCCGTTTTAACGTTAAGATCGCGATCCACTGGTGCGTGATCTGATTTATTCCAAGATTATTGGTTTTCACTTAACCGACTTTCCAACGTCGTTGTCTAGACTGTAAAATGGAGTGGCAATGGGCCAAAAAGGTCAATCCTTGTTGAAAGGAATGTTACAAAATGATCGAAAATTATGCTTTATTTTATGTACTGAACAGATCTCTTGAATTTGACAGCCTCTCTATGGTATTTATTATCTACTCAGCTGCCAATTCAACGATTTTCTTATCAAATCAAATCAAAATCAAATGCTCTATACAGGTCCCATTCCTTAACCGATTTTCATGAAATTTTATGAGCTTGAGCAGGTTCGATAATTGTATAGATTTTTTTGGTAGAGTTGGTTTTTGAAAATATTTATAAAAAACAAAACACGATAGGTCTACAGCTCACAAAGCCACTAGTAATAACAACCATAGGTTATCATTGTCTGATGCCACATTATTACTGTCTCCCTCTCGCATACGTTCCTTTATCATGTACGAGTAAGTAGGTATGCGTTTATGTACAGTCAAGAACATAAAATATGTACATTTTTGAACCGTACTCCAATGGAATAAGGTGAAAAATTGTATTCATATTCGCGCCCTTCACTATATGGTATGGGTTAAGTATGACACGACATGTGAAGCAAATTGAACGCAAATGTGACCCAACGTGCCGTCACTGTGTAATGGGGCAGAATCGACGAGGAAACGGCATATTTTTGGCGTATTACTATTTTGGAGACGTGCAAAGATTGGGAGAGCTTAGCGAAATGTCATGTCACTCTTTGTAACAGCTTATTGGAAATATGTACTACCTGATGGTTACGTCACCATTATTACCGTATGTAAAAATCGAACTTATCCTTATTGATAATCTTTATATAAATCATGAAGGAGGACTAAAGAGAGGTAGGGCACAGCAAAATGTCATCTTGCTCAAATTTGGAGCAGCATTACTGGGGAAGTACCTCCGCCTTGCAGAAGACAGCCATAATAACATTATTTAATAAACAAGTAGTTATGTAGTGTTGTGTTCCTGGAGGTGAGCAAGTTTGCCAGAGCTCTCAAAGATGCACTGTGACCTAAATTTATCCCTCCAGCTCTCAACACAGTGAATCCTCAAATGTTATAAAGGGTCGGCAATGACTCCATTGGAGTTGCGAGCGTCTATAAGCTGCGGTGTCCACTTACCATCAGGTGTACCGTACGCTTGTTTGCCACAAGTTTGTCGTTGTATACAAAAGTAGTAGATTAAATTAAATTGTTGTGCCCTTGCTTTGTACTTTGTTGTAACATGTGTGCAATAAACTAAATTTGAGTTATAATTTGGGATTTGTAGAAAAGTCTAATTATAAGGATTTAACCTGAGTTAAGGATCTGTTTTTACGACACTGTATTATTTTAGTCAAATCAGGCTGATCAAGTTTCAGTTGAAAATTGTAATGCAAGTTTAAGGCGCCTGTATTCGCAAGGCCTTCTACATACAAACTCTGTTCAAGTTTTATTCGTCAGTCTTCGCACTCCCGCATATATTTTATTTTGCTTGTTAATACGAAAAATGTCAAAATTAAAAAATCAAAAAAATCAAAAAATAAATAAGAAAAACCATTTTTTTTTCTTGAGTTTCTATCTAAGTAAAAAATAAGCGTACTGACCAAAAATCCTAAGTGTAATGCAAACACAAGCGAAGAAAAACTTGCACAAAGTTTGTATGGGGAGTGCTTGCGTATGTATACAGGTATTATTGCATTACTAAAGTAACCCGGGAAACTGTGAGTTACGTCTGTGAACGGACGATAATCTTGTCTTGACAACAACTTAAAATAAACATAAACTTATTACTTTTAAAATAGGAGCTGAACTGTAAAGGATTAAAACAATTTTCAATTCAAATTCCTTATCAAAATTAGCTGCTTGCAAACAGAGCCGTAAGTCAGGCGAATCTCACTGTTTGCAAATCTCTAGGAGCAAGTTTGCGGGACGCTAAGAAAATAGGGTTGCTACATGCATAATCAAGATAAGAATCTCGACCATGAAGAAAAGAGGATTGAGACGGGCAGCATAATATTCTTGTCATATACAAGCGCTTGCAACATTTCAATAATAGCCGCTTTTACGCTACTTTTATTTGTATAAAATACAAAACAAACACAACAATACAATTTTATTTGTATATTTTTATTTGTTGTTGCTTTTATTTGTAATTTACTCTGAGCCTATCGTATGGTCAGTCGGTAGTAGGTATATTATGTATGTATATTCAATTCAATATCGTTTATTTCAGGCATTGCCAATAAAGTGTTAGTGGATACAAATTATAAAATCTTACAACCAATACCCTAACATAGGTTGTTATTATATACTCTACCTTTTAAAACAATAATTTACGTCATCAATAGACTGAAGATTTATGACTACTCCAAAAGAAACGAGGAAAAAATAATAATATGCCAAATGGTGAAAATCCTATTCAAATATCTCAAAAAATATCGAAGCTACAACCGTTAATGTTGCTAGATAGAGATAGAAAGCATTACAGATCCGTGATGTCACGAACCTCGAGCGCCATAGTAAATAACGATCGTTGAAATAAAAGGTGCGTTTTGCAGAAAAGAGACAGAATATGCCCCCATTTAAAACTTTGAAGACTTATTATAACTATGTAATTAACTTTGGAGTTACTTTCTTCGCCATTTTATTGAGAATTTTATCCCTTTTTGAGAAAAAGAAACTTATTGTCCTTCTTATTGGGTGTCAACATTCTAACTTGTTACAGCGCCTATGGGTGTGACCATTAATGCAACAAAACCTCAGTCTATGATAAAAATGTAATTTATTTACATAAAATAATTCGTCCGTTTTCTTCCTCGCCTCATAACTTACCTACATTAGAGGTAAAAACAAAACAAACGAAATGTGATCCTTCTCCTTTTTTTGAAGTCTGTTAAATAGTACCTGAGCAAACTTTTCATATGTTTTTTTATGTAAATTCCCATTTATAATGTATTACCCAGTATGCTTTCATTCAAGGGTCGAATTTACCTGATAAACTCACCGCCTTTTGTTGCCAAACCGTTTTATTACCTATTTATTAAAGATGGGCTTGCTCTTGGCCAGCATCTAACCAGGGGGCAAAGAAGACGCCGACGATGAAGCGAGCTCACCCAGAAAACGAACGTCTGGTTGTCCGTTGGAAGAACAAATCAAACATCAAATGATACCAATATTGCTTGCCCGGTTAACATTGTAAAAAAAGACAAAACTTTTAAATTAAAACTATTTAATTAAATAATAAAACGCTTAATTTAAAAAACTTAGACTATAATGAAATAGATATATAATAAATACACATAAAATAGTGGAAGCGACAACCCTAATAAAAAAGTGGAAGGGTTACAGGAAGGGGGAAAGGTTTGAGCCGTCGATGCGTTACCTGTGGGGAAAGGGACGATTTCCCGCTCCACCGGAACGCTTTGTGTGTTTATTTTAATATCTTGTTTATTATTAAGCAATCCTTTTGATACAATGTGACCCTTTCTGCACAGGTTACTAAAGGGTGTTTTTGGGAACATTTACTCGTGAGTTGAGACCATTGAGTTATTGAACAAAATTATGAAATCTTTAGATTTCCATTCTTATTTAATACGTGTTCGTTACGTTACGTTCTTGTTTAAATGTTAGGCTGGGTTGCACCAAACAGTCTGTAATCGTAAGCGTTGTTCGTCAAATCTGATTGTATGGAAAATTTGACAAGTTTCTATGGAATGACAGTTGCTGGCGCCATATTTGACAATGACCGGTCTGTATTCGTACGTTGGTGCAACTGGCACTTAGTTGTCAGCACTGCAAGAAATATCTTGCAGTGATGACAACTAACATATCCGTCAAATAATATATTACCAATAAGGTCTAGTTTTCTCTCGGGTTGGAAGGTCAGATAGCAGTCGCTTCCGTAAGAACTAGTGCTTACGCCAAATCGTGGGATTAGGTAGCGGACCCCAGGCATCCTTCAGTATGCAACTGTACTGGGATAACGCTAGGAGGATGATGACAACAAGAGATGATTAGGTACCTTTGGGAACGTACTTGTGGATTCGACTCTATCTCTGTCTTTTTGTAACAGACAGACAAATTAAATTATTTCATTATTATTTTATTTTACATGACTCAGCGTATTCCAACTGTTTAGTCATCGCTTCAATCAGGGCCATATCATGACTCGACATTTTGCTTCTAGGAGTCGATTACCAGAGTGACCTAACGTTGTTTTATTCAAAACGCGATTATGTAGCTTATTGCTACATACTTACGCATTAGAATGGGGTGGACAGAACAATATAGTGATTGGATCATCTGTCACTATAGGTGTCGCTGTGGTTTGCATAGCATAGATAAAGGATTATAAATTAAATTATACTTAAAACCCAGCCTGAGGCAAAAGTAACTAAATGAGCGAGGTGGTCAATACCGCCCGCGTGATCGTGTCGGAGGTTTTCCCTAGATTTTCCCCAGGCCACTTTTCAACCGCCCACTCCTATCGTTTTATAGGGCCCGGCCTACAAGCCACAGGTTTAAAAAAACAGAAGTGGTCAAACTAATGTACTAACTGAATGATGACTAATCTAGAACTTCGTCTGTCAACTGCACACAAGACCTGTCTGTTTCAACAGGCTATTGTTCAAGACAAACAACGTCTGGGGATGGGAATCGATATCTTCTAGCCATAAATATCTTAGTCTTGAGTAAGGATCTTGAGTGAATATGTAAACGTCAATTACTTCTATAATTAAGCAGAATAATCAAACTCAAGTTGTCAGACAGTCTTAAATAAGGCGGGTTGCACCCGTGCGATTGATCTGTACGAATGGTACAAAATGATCGAGAATAATGCTTTATTTTATGCAGCAGCTCTCTCGACTTTGATAACTTTCTCTATCGTATTTATTTTCTACTCAGCAGCCCAGTCAATAAAAAAATGAATAAAATGAACTTTATTCTGTAAGTAGGCCACAATGGCACTATTACAAGTCAAACCCTACTAGCTTGTGAATGATTTTCTAAACAAATCAATGGGCCAAAAACGTCTATCCTTCCTTATTGACAGGAATGTTACAAAATAATAGAAAATTACGCATTATTTAATTAATATGGGCCTTGTTGCCTGATTCAAATAAATAAATAATAATTAAATAATTATTTTATGTAACAGATCTCCCGACTTTGATAACCTCTCTATGGTATTTATTATCTACTCAACAGCCAAGTCAACGATTTTCTAATCAAATCAAAATCAAATGCTAGTATAGTATAGTACAGTTTGGACCATAAATACTTGAAAAAAAGAAAGTCGTCCCTCCTGTGGTTAATAGATAACGGCTTATGTGTATGTAAGTTATGTGTTTATCACATGGATTTAAAGAAACGGAGACAAAGTTTATGCAGGTTACTAGACCAATCCAAAATTTAGTTTTGTAGCTTTTAACTTTTCATATGTCCACAGGAAAGACGCGAACCTAAATCTGTTTATGGCCCGGTTTGGCCTAGCCTTAATTCGGTATTCGAGTGTGCCCGTGACCTTTGCGTGACTATCAAAGATCGATGGGCTAATGTCTTCAGTAAGAATTAATTGAGTATCAAACCGTATCTTATCGCAAAGTTATTTGAATTACTTCGCCTAGTTTTGTCACGAATAAATTATTTTCATTTCATTTCATTTCTTTTTTTTCAGTTTTCATTAAGGCTGATTAACCTTTTCAGGCTGATATTAGGAAAATGACAATCGAATATCGGTTGTACTTATCACACTAAGATATATTTTCATACGATAAAGAGTCATTCTTGCCTTGAAATGACAGAGCAAAGTTGTACTTTTCATCCCTTATTTGAGAGCAAACAATAACTATTTTCTGAATAGCGGGTATAATAAGCAGTAGTGTACGGTACGTGCCTCTCGGTATCAAAATTATTTCCGCCTTGGGCGTAAAAACTTGAATCCCTATGAGATAAATCCCTATGGAATGAGATGCTAATGGTAATAAATTTATATTTCAAATTAAGTGTCGTAATTTGCTTACTCATTGAGATACATTATTACACATGTTAGGTTAACCTGCAATAATATCTGACACTTTACATTGCGCAAATTATCTTACACTCCCTGAGACCTTCTGTTAATTCTAAATTCAATTTTTCCCGTCTAGACGTATTTCTTGAACCTTGAAATCTAAATGTAAATCTAGATCTCTTTATTAATTAAAATATCTAAAGTTACTTCGCAATTAACATCAAACAACTCTTAGCTTCAAAGGGAAACTAATACATAATAAAGCAGAAAGCAGTTACCATCCCTTGTAAGATTTCTAACATAAGTATCAAGAAAAATGAATAAAAAAAATAAAATGAATAAAATGAACTTTATTCTGTAAGTAGGCCGCAATGGCACTTTTACAAGTCAAACCCTACTAGCGTTTCACAGAGGCCACTGCCGAGAAGAAACGCCGAAAGAAACTCGACAGTCAGCCATTTTCTCACAAAAATATGCTTATTACAATGATAAATGATAATACTTAACCTACTTAAGATCAAGAAATCTAAGTATCTATATAAAGCAACACAAAAACAAAGAATAAAATGAGGAAAAAAACCAGTTATGACAGTGTGTAATTCTGCAAGAAAACATTTCGAAACTGTATACCTTAGCATTATCAAATTCTATTTAGGAAAAAAAAATTGAATCCTTTAGACTATAAATTTAGTTATAAATCTTTTGATATGTTTTCTTGCAAGAACTGCGTCAACTAGATAAAATTAAAAAATACACAATATATGAATCTTTACTCTATTTAAGTATCTGGTTTGGGCCATGCTTTTCTGTCTGTTAGATAGTCCTCAACCTCGTAATAAGCCTTCGACATCAATGATTTTTTCAAGTACTTTTTAAGAGCTGGAAAAGGTAAATTCAAAACTTCATCAGGTAACTTATTATAAAAACGGACACATTGACCTACAAAAGATTTGTATACTTTACGGACACGAAATTTTTTAGTGGCAATTTTATTTTTATTTCTAGTATTAAAATTATGTATATCAGAATTTTTACAGAAGGAGTCTATGTTCTTAAGGACATAAACAATATTCTCATAGATGTACTGGGACGCTACAGTTAAAATGTTGATTTCTTTAAAGAGTTCTCTTAAAGATTCACGTGAGCCTAGGTTATATATGGAGCGAATGGCTCTTTTTTGTAACACAAAAATTGTCTGTATGTCAGCTGCTTTACCCCAAACCAGGATACCATACGACATAACACTATGAAAATAGCTATGATAAACTAGGCGAGCTGTTTCTACATTGGTAAGTTGCCTGATTTTTCTGATAGCATATGCGGCTGAACTTAATTTACGCGCCATAACGGCTATGTGGGGACTCCATTGTAGATTTTTGTCTAATGTTATACCTAAGAATATTGCTTTATCTACTATTTCTAAGCACTCGTTATTTAAGAGTATACTAGTTTCCACCGGTCTAACATTAGGCAAAGAAAATCTGACACATTTAGTTTTCTTAGCATTAAGTAACAGATTGTTAACGGTAAACCAGTCAAGTACTTTGTCCAGTGTGCCATTAACTCTACTATAGTCAACTGATTTTCGGTTAACCTTAAAGATTAAAGATGTATCATCCGCGAATAAAACTATATCACAAAGATTACTTACTATAGACGGCAAGTCATTTATATAAACCAAAAATAAAAATGGACCTAAGATAGAGCCCTGAGGCACTCCTAACGTTACTATTGCCCCACTAGACTGGGTTCCATTTACAACAACTGCTTGAGTTCTATTGCTGAGATATGAAGACATAAGACTTAACGCATTAGCAGACAAACCATAATGTTTAAGTTTCAAAACGAGCGTCCCATGATCCACGCAATCGAAAGCTTTAGAAAGGTCACAAAAAATACCTATCGCATCACAGGAATTCTCCCAAATATCGTAAATATGTTTAATAAGCACAGATGCAGCGTCAGTCGTGGAGCGCCCTCTTGTGAAACCGAACTGTTTACTTGTAAGCAGTTTATTTCTATTAAAGTGCATTAGCATATCGTTTAACATTAATTTTTCAAAAACCTTACTTAATACAGGTAGTATCGATATGGGACGGAAGTTGGTTAGGTCGTTTAAATCACCCGATTTAAATAGAGGTATGACTTTACTAAACTTCATAAGATCAGGAAAAATACCCTCTGATATGCAGTTATTGTAAATCAAAGCTAATTGGGGCGCAATGACATCTATGATATGATTAATAACTTTTACTGATGTTCCCCATAAATCCTCGGTTTTCTTTAAATTGAGCGATTTAAATGTTTTAACAACCTTGATTGAATCTACTTGACTAAAATTAAACGTTACATCACATTCAAGTTTTATTTCATCCTTCAGAAACAATCTGAAAATCACTTTTACTCGCATACGACACATTTTCAATTATTAATAGACAATTTTCCTCATTCATGACACCCGTGACACTAAAGTAAGGCCAACTTGAAGAGACAAATAATAGCATAAGAGAGAAAAGGAGCGATATACTAACATTAACGCATCAGACAAGGATGTCATAAATCGCATCGCGTTTGTGATAATGTACACGCGTCATGCTGTATACGAGATTCCTAGCGTTTTAAAGGATAATACACGACAGATATCAGGATGTCATTATAGCGATACGCCAAGCGATAAACCTACGACTTCCGAAATGGCACGAGTTTGCTTAATTGTAGAAGAAAAATGTCTCAACTCTGTGCCTGCATGAATACTTTTAGGACATTTGGAACGCAGAGAGGTAATGCTCTAGTTCACACTTGGGAGGGTTCTGAAGGAAATTATTTAAAGGTTTATTCATATGTTTATTTGGTGGAAGGATAAGGGTGCCTTGTTAATGT
This sequence comes from Cenopis cana, assembly GCA_951800055.1. Lineage (NCBI taxonomy): Eukaryota > Metazoa > Arthropoda > Insecta > Lepidoptera > Tortricidae > Cenopis > Cenopis cana. The sequence continues at coordinate 11,680,524 of OX637493.1, read as the reverse complement.
ATATTGCCATCAAATTTTCTTTATGATGTCTTTTAATAGGGTTTTTCGCAACAATGTGTTTGATATTTTGTGAAAGGTGAATTAATTGTGAAGGATTGACATAAATAGGAGGTTTGGATTAAGGTTGGTGTAAAACAAAAAGTGATAAAAGTAGGAAAAGGAGATTAAAGAGTTTCAAACGTTTCTTTGACGTCATTTATGGCGTGAGCGTTGTGAAGTTTCAGTACAGTTTCATGGTATACTCACCCCGTCTTTATTATTTAACAGGTTGGGTAAATACGTTATTTAATAGTACATTACTCACCAAGGGCGATAAACCAAAGAATGTGTCAGACCGCAGATATTTGACGCCCGAGCCGAAGGCCTTTATTACCGCCCGTGGTAAGTACAAAATTTTATGTCACCCCCTGGTCGGGAAGTGCGATTCGCGCGCGGAGCGTGCGGTAATTGCTACATTATGGCCAGGTGTGACATAAATAGATAAAATATCAAATGGCAATAGCAGTCCAGATAAATCGTTAAGCACAATGGTTTTATTGCAATCGCAAAAATGAAATGCGGTCAAAACAGAATCGAAAACGGCAAGTAGCTTCAAAATTAAACTTGGTTTTATAACGCGGTGAAAATGCTCACGGCTCGATTTTAGTTTTATTTGAAATTCAAAAAGAGAACGTTTGCGGTTCCAATAAGTGCGGTTCGTTGCAATTAACCGTTGTTTGAACAACAGTTCGGCTACGTTTTAGTAATTACTGGACGCAAAAGCGAGTAACTATTTCATTTCAATTTGATTATAATCTGCTAGTTAATGATGTATACGTGTTAACTTACGTTAGGTAAATTATAACTGTCATTTTGTGTATGGAATGGGCAAACTTACGCATGATCAAAAAGTTCCTCAGATGCGTAATCCAGTATAATATCAGAGACGACTGAAAATAAATTATGACTCTGACGCTCTTGTTTATTCGAGAGACAGAGAAAGAATGCTTCGCTGTCGTGTCATGGCGCCCTCTGATTATCAAGTGTGTCGCGCCTACTGGGTTATAAGGATGAATTATTAGTAGTTCTATGGGCCAAATAAGCCAATGGTCATGAATGTTGAAAAGACCGACACTCACCAAACGAGAATTTGGAACGTACCTCTTGGGTGTCACTGACCAAATGAGCGTAATTATGTATTAATCTGGATTTATCTAGGCGACTTCCTGACTTGGCGGGCGGGATCGATATGTGACAATTAATTTCTTCTTTGACGTAAACTTACTGACGTCGCAAAGATTCTCACTTGACATAATACGGTCAGTATTACGTTTGCGCAATAGTAATATCATGCGCAGAAGGGGAGCAGTACCGCCTTAGCATCGTCCCGCTACCGCGCATCCCGCGCCAGTCAGGAAGCACTCATTTAAATGTAGGGGCGCGGTAAAAAATGGTATCGCGTCATTCGCGTCGACTGACAGCTGACACTGAGATTTGACACTTTTCTCATATCGTACTGCCTCCGCACCGACAAATCAGGAAGTCGCCTTACTGTCTATGGCAGCAGTCGTTAACCCAAGTTGGAGGCCTTAGGGTCCGCCCGGCTTGAGAACTTCTAACAGTCAAGTTGCCCACTCACTTGACAAAGCCTAATCCCAATAAGTTCTAGTTTCCCCTCGGGGTTGGAAGGTCAGATGGCAGTCGCTTTCGTAAAAACTAGTGCCTACGCCAAATCTTGGGATTAGTTAGCGGACCCCAGGCATCCTTCAGGATGCAACTGTACCGGGATAACGCTAGGAGGATGATGATGATGATATATAGATCTGGATTGTCGAAAAATCTCAGGCACGATCCAATATTTATAGTTTGGTAAATGATCGACCAAGAACCTTAAGTTTTACACTAAAAGCACCTCGACCTCGAGCACCTGGGTCCTTCTGGGCCAATTTCTAACACATTCGGCGCCACCAGAACAATTAGTTATACAGAAATTATACGAATTCGTATAAACGGCACTGAATGCATGTTAAACTAAAATCTTATCTCAGTTGGGTGAGACCGCTGAGTGAGCCATTCTTCTACCATTGTCCTGAAAATACTGGGTGAAAATCCACTAGATCTCTAGTGGATTTGTGCATGTATGTATCTTCATACTGACACCTAGTTGTCATGCTTGCCAGGTGTGAAATATATGGCATTCTCACACAGTTCTGCTCCGGTCTTCTTCATCCATGCATCCATTATATATGCAAAAGTGTGTCTGTCTGTTACCTCTTTACGCTTAAACCGCTGAACCAATTGAGATGAAATTTATTATGGGGGTAGTTTGAGCCCAGGGGAAGGACATAGGATATTTTTTACACGGAAATCGTATATCAAGGGGATGGAAGTTTGTATGAAAGAAATATAACTAGGTAAGCGCCTGATATAAAAAATTTAATAAAATTCTAACGCTATGAACGAGTTCTACGCGGACGGAGTCGCAGGCAAAACCAAGTTATAATATATAGGCGCAATATTTGTCAGAAAGCAAAATGTGACACCCGAATTCGAAGATCTCACGAACTGCCACTTATCTGTAGACACACTCTGAATTTAAAGTGGTATTCCTCCCCTTATATGCATCCAACGTCAATCGTAACAGTGCAATGAATATATAATTCGAAAGCAGAAACGGAATCTGTCGTCCGTTGCTGAAATATTACATGAACACGAGCACTATTCGTAGAAGATATGAAATATAAGAGACGACCGTAAAACACCGTGCTCTGTGCAATAAAATGTATCTAGCTGACTAGCAGACGAATAAGCTGGGAGCCAATCTGACTCGCCATTTTATATCTCTAATATGATATCAGATATGGCTACACCCTGTGTCAAACTAACGCGTGCATACTGCATGCAATTTATATGTTAAGTGTGATTAGACACACAACATAAAAATTGTGCAGTGTTAGATTAAGCTAAAAGACAACTGATAACTGTCGAGTTTGTTTCGGCGTGTCTTCTCCACAATTGTCTTCTTTTTCATAAACGCCAGTAGATTTCGACTTTTGAAAATTACATTGCGGCCTACTTCCATTGATTTTATATTTCCTTTTATTCACCTTTACGTAGCTATGAAAAAGTTCCAATTTTACATGCACTCTTTATTATACTATTGACCAATAACAATTGGCCATTTGACCAGAGCCGGCAGGTTGAGACTTGTAAAAATTTATTTTAACCTGGGGCCACTAACATATGTTTTATTTTTCGCAATTAAGGTATTATTGTGGTTTTAAACTTATGTATTTGTGGAGTACCTAACTCAGAATCATGAATACTAATTACCTATTTCTGATCAAGAAAAAAAAAACATCTTAAATTTTCTTCCTTTCATAGTTATGCGATGACCAAAAAAAAACGTATTAATATTAGGGTAGCATTTAACGAACCACCAAATTAGTTGCCCAATGATGCTCTAAAAAATTACATTGATTACCAAAAATACTAGATTCGCACCTAATTTTCAACTCCTTTTAAATATAAAGTGCAACTCAAAGAAGTAACATGTCGATAACCTATTAAATTAAATTGTTACCAAATAAATTAGTCACTACCCAAAAATACTTAATGATCACCTAATTTCAAACACCAAATTTCATATAATTTACATCCAAATATTACAGGGCTCGTAATCCTATTAAAATTATTTACACCCAAATAATTCATTCGATACCCAGAAATACTACATGATCACCAAATTTCACGCGGCAATTGTTTTTTAATGTCCGACGCGCAAAGCAGTTCCAATCTAGTCTAACCTCATTGCTAGCACACTGATGCGGTTTTCCATACGGTCCGTCTCGCTCGCACCTCGCACCGCGTGCGAGCAAGACAGCGCTAAATGATTTTAAGAAGTTGAAGTTTGAAATAAAAATAGCTATTTTAATTTCAAACTAGCGGAGATTGGAACAGTATTGACGGATCTCCGCTGGCGCGGAGCTCCTATTTTGAGTTGTTTTGGCCCTTCGGGCCGATGCAAAACTAACATAACCTAAACCTACCTATACCTATTTCTACCTACTAACTTCCTTTAATTTTTCCATGAAAGTCTATCTATATTAATAAAGTAAACTCATTTGAGGACCTTTATCCATTTTCATAACAAACTAACAATTTAATAAATCAACAAAACTCATTTTCAAATAAAAGGTTTCAATCAAACGCGCTCACGTCAACGCATTAAAAAAAAAAAAACTTCTTGCAGTTTGTAAACTATCAGCAATAGGTAGTTAGAATGAAACAGCAATAGGTACCTTTCACTCTAACGACATATCAATAGGTTTTATGCTTCAGACAATTCTTTGTATTTGATTGAGTGAGATAGCAGTATACGTGTTATTATTTCACACAGCCACATTGCGCGTTGCTTTTTAAATTAATTTTAAATTTTACTTTCTAATTTATAACATTTTGGAAATAACTGAAATATTTATAGTGCTAAAAACAATTAATTTGTAACTGTTTACTAAAATGTAGCATGCGATGTATATAATATTTGGATGTAATTCTAATGAAAAAAGGTGCATGAGATTAGGTGGTAGTTTAGTGTTTTTGGTGGTACTTGACAATTTTTTTGATGCGATTATAAATGTATAGGAACGCAATAAGTAAAATAGGTGCAAGTGCTGCAAAAATAGGTAGAATTTTTTTGGTGACTCGGAATTGCTGATCGATAAATTTTTTTGAGTGTTCAACCTTATTTTAGGGTTCGAAAATTTGATGATATCAAAAGTTATTTAGGTGATCATTTTATTTGTTCCCTTAATATTAGTCACAAAACGGATTAATATCAGCAAAAACCTTTTTTTCTCTTTCAACGTGGTATTGTGATTAGCCTCGATTTATGAAAGAAAAAACCTAAATTTCCTTACTTATTTTAAACCGCCCACTCTAAATTAACCGCACGCCGCCGACCCTGAAATATATCGCTACACTTATTGAATCCATATTGAATTAAAAATGTCAAGTGAATTTGACCTCTTGGATTCGACAAAGGCCACAGCCATTCCGAGCGTGTATAAATTTTATTAATGGGCCTGAAAGTTGTTTTATTACCGTAAGTGAAGCACTTTTGCAAAACTTTAAACGCTAAAAAAAACAAGTGTGTTTAATAAAAAAAAACTACAAAAGAAAACATTAGGCCAATATTTAATACGTGTCTTGATATTTTAACATAATTTATCTACACACATATCATAAATCCTCTAATATGCGTTCGGAAACCGTAGAAAATGACTCTCATTTCAACATTCAATGACTTTATGGCAATTTTCTTATCTGTGGCTAAGGCTACAGCAGTAATAAAATATTTCATTTTAATCTCATATATGATGTTAAAATATTACGTCAAACAAAACTGTCAAAATTTAAATGTCAAAGTTGACATGTCCCTATTCTAGTATCACTGAAAATTCAAATTCAGTCGATGCGAAATGTCAGCTCGATGTTTTTTTAGTATATATATCGCACGAAATTTGAGCTAGAACGACATGATCGCATCAGAATAAGGACTCTTTACTTTTTAAAATAACATTCAGGTATCGGTTGCCAGTTCTGATTTCGATATTTCCGCAACCGTGCAAAAAAGGTTGTATTAACACAATTATTGTATTTATTTACTACGGTTTCTGAACCCATCTTAGAGTAATTATAATATGTGTGTAGATAAAGTAATGTATGCAACTGTACATAATTAGGCATTAAAACACTCGTGTGACCTTATTATGAAACTCGCCTTCGGCTCGTTTCATAAAACACACTCGTGTTTTAATGCCCCTCATTATGTACCAGTTGCATAAACTACTATTATTTCACAAGATAAACCCGTCTTATTTGGGCTCCTTAGAATTATTTCAATCAAAAAAAGGACTGTCGACAATAAAAGTGTGTACCAAAACGTAATTCTTGTCAGAAATTTTATTTTTATTCCACATTGAAATTTTGTGTTCGAAATTTGCGCGTCGTATTTTATCTATCTCCCTCTGAGCTATAAACTGGAATAGAACAAACAGGCACTCTCGTATGCAGGTCACCATGTATTGAAAACTGGTACTATCAAAAGGCAGGAAAACAAAAACTTCTTTGTTCGCGGCGTCACTGTCATCGCTAATTCGATTGCGATGCATCAGAATTCGAAACTATTGTTGACGTGCCACCATTGAAATGTTGCTTTGAGCGTTAGGAGTTTTATATATATATATTTTGAAATAGTTATTTCAGCGGCTTCGCTCGGCCTCGCTATTACTTAGTGCTCGTAAATTCAAGTGCAATTCTATACTACTCAAAAGAAATTATCTTTGGGTTGTTTAATCGTTTTTCTTTTAATATAGCCTAATAGATGTCCCTTTGCTGGGCAACAGTACAGAACACTATCACTAAATATCTTTTTTTTTGTTATACCACGTCGGTGGCAAACAAGCGTGCGGCCCGCCTGATGGTAAGCGGTCAGCGCAGCCTATAGACGCTTGCAACCCCAAGTCACACGCGCGTTGCCGACCCTTTTAAAAATATTGTAGTCCCTCGGGAAAACCTCGGCAGGGAGCTCATTCCACAACCGGAGCGTGCGAGGGAGGAAATTCCTCTTAAACCGTACCGTACGCAACCATTTAGGTTCTAAGGTGTGAGGATGAATGACCTGCCGACAGCGAAATTATAATTTAATTCCCAAATTCCATCCTCAAATTTCGCAGATAAATTTCGACCCAATCAGCACTATCGTGGCTCATTAACCGCCGCGGATGACAAGTTAATTATCGCGCAAACAACCGGCGAATGTTCGGCAGGGTGAACTATAAACTATAATACCTATTATATATTAGCCTATTATTTAGCCCGTGTTCAGACATGCGGGAATCAATTATGTCTGATACATGCGAAACATTTTCATGTATACCTTTATCGATAATGTAAACGAGCGACAACGGCGACACCGCCCGCGCGCACCGCACGCTCGCTGTTCTAGAAAACTATGTAAGTAGTATAAGTATTGTTTTGGAAAAAAAACTAAATAACGAACCGTGCGGGAAACGCCTGCTGTTATATTCTTTCACCTACTCCTCGTGTTTTACGAATAACATAGAGGGTAGTAGATCCAAAAAAATTACTCGACTCTACACTTTTAATTTGACAACAGGGGCCCGATTTTTAAGTGTCGAACGCTCGACTTCTCACTCGACATCTGTCAAAACATCATAGTATTTTGACAGATCTCGAGTGAAAATTCGAGCGTTCGACACTCAAAAATCGGCCCCCAGATCTCACAGTCAAACTGTGTAAACCGTTTAGTGGTACAAACACCAACTGTAAAATTGTACCTTTTTATAATTATAACAAAACTTTCAGCAGAGTTTTTGGTAACCATGTATTTTTTAAAGTTTTAAGGATGATTGATTAGGAGCGGTTGTTTCAAACTTTCGTTAAAGTTACGTTCGTTAAAATTTCATTGTGTGAGAATCGTTTGAGTTGGGATGACAGCAGGCGTTATTTAACGTTGACCGGTCGGTTAAGTTTTGCTTTTAAAATGCGGTATAATATTTATGTTTATTCATTCAGAAAACTAACAGCGATACAAATGTATAAATTATTACTATATAACACAGTAGTACGGTTAATTACAGGTTTCCCGTTATTCTTCACTGGACATATTTAACAGTAGTTTTCCTGTATTTAAGCGACAAATAACCAAAATCTTTAGTTAGATCATTTTGCCTTACCTTAGATTAATTAACCTACTAACACTTTCTTCACTTACGCTTTATAAGAAGTCTGGATTTTAATAATACTGTATAACTCATGTTATATGACTATAATGTCCCTCAATTACTGTAGAAATTTTTATCTCACTGTGTACACATAGTTAAAAGCATCAGTCTAGTTTTATACAAAAAATATTAATGTATGGTGTATTCATGATTGATACTTGCTTTGTGTGCCTATTTAATAAAATAAAAATAAAAATAAATAAATTATCTGTATTGCACAATGGACAATCGAACGGACTACAATATTGAGTGATTTGAAAACTAGGTAATAAAATTATGTTCGCGCCCTGTAGCCCGGGCATAAGAATACGGCTACGGTATCTTCTGACTGTCGTAGAAGGCGACTAAAAGAGGGTCCTCAGGGCTGAAGACGGTCGTAGTTGGGGGCTGCGATCGTTCATAAAAACATGGCGGGACCCATATATAGGTGGACTCTAGGGCGGCACTGGAGAGTTCCACGGGAGAGCCCAGAGCCGTCCGAAATGGGTTGAGGAGGACAATCGGGGGGTTTTTAGTCGGTGCAAGTCCGACATAACCTGCGCACTGCTCCCGCGGTGCGGAGGTATCCATAAAGGATTTTCCCCCCGGACAAAAAAAAAGGTAACAAATGTTCATTAGATTGTATAAACATTATCGTTTGAAAATCTGAGATCGTTTCTTGAGGAGCATCTTTGAAGAGACCTTACAAACTTTAAATTCTTTTGAATTCAAATTATGACAAAAGTTTTGATTTATTTAAGTTTTAGATTTAAAATAAAATTATTTCTGAGCTTTTTATAAGGACATTGGTTCGATATAAAAATGGTCCTGAAAATAGCTTGGGCTTGGACGAGCGGATGATCGTTTTAACTGTCACTATCCCGATCCGAAATAATGGTAACTAACTATAATTCCACCATTTTCTTTTTTTTCTAACCCTGATCGGCAGTATTGACGTTAATATTAGATCTACAAATCTGGTCGACCACTTGAATTTAGGTAATTTAATGCTCTTTAACTTTGTCATACAATATGGTACACAAAAAGTGCATAGTTTCAGAGACATACGCGAAAATCTGAAAAATGACACACATTTCCCCCCTCCCCCTTAGCACAAGGTCCTCGAGGTAGAAAACTTAGGGTAGTCTTCTTAGTGTACCCCCAAATAACCCCATTAAATTCCATCAAGTTCCGAGCACTTCCCTGGATTATTACTGCTGTTGAGTTTATACTGTGACACAAGCATAGAACAGGCAAAATATAAATACCAACACTGCAATAAAGATAGAAGACGAACTGTTACGATCATAGCCCGAGCACTCGCCTCCCGTCGGGAACTGTTTCTACCAAATTGATCCCGGAAATTTTATTGCGACACACACTGAAATCGACTTCGATTCTTGGAGCTCTTTTGGTCTCAATGTTTTTAAATGTACTGTCTAAGAATTTTTAATACCTACTACCTACGTACCATATTCCTCTTGTCACTTGAATAAAAAGGCACGTGTTTCGGTTTCATTGACTGTAGATTTTTATCCCTTATTTTCATTGTGGCAATGGCAATCGGTTTCATAAAACTAGTGCCTACGTCTTGTGATTATTATATTATAAACTAGCTTCTGCCAGCGATTCCACTCCCCATTTAATCCCTTCCAAAGGTGGATTTACCTACGGGATAAAAAGTATCCTATATTTTAATCCAGGCTCGTTGTTATATCAATCTTAATCATAAATAAACCATTAAGCCGTTTCTGGGTGATTGAGTAACAAACATCAAAATATCTAAAATTCTAAGCTATCGCATCCATACTAATATCATAAATGCAAAAGTGTGTCTGTCTGTCTGTATGTCAACCTCTTCACGCTTAAACCGCTGCACCGATTTAAATGAAAATTGGCATGGACATATCTTGAGTCCCGGGGAAGGACATAGGATAGTTTTTGTCCCGGAAATCATCCCTTAAGGGAGTGGATGTTTGTATGGACGAGCTATAATGAGATAAGCGCCTAATATAAAAAATAGCAATTAAATTCTATCGCGATAAACGAGTTCCACGCGGACGAAGTCGCGGGAAAAAACTAGTTTATTATAAATATAAGTGGGTACGGATGGAGGTTCCTCAAAACAATAAAATGTTTTCTATGTATTTATATAAGTAGTCTAGTACACATGGTACAACTTTGCTTGTACAGCCAGTTTGGGACTCGGTCGATTTGTGTAAGATCGTCAACAAATCTAATATTTATACCTATTTGTTATGCAAACATTATGTAAATGGTCCTATTAATATCACTATAATATACAAAAAAATACCATCTAATTTGTATTTTGACAGTCATAAAATCGCGTTTCACTAATTGAAATGGTCAAAACATTTCTTTGGCTTCAACGATGGGGCAGCTCTACCCAACATAGAAGCCCATTATTTCTTACAGCTTTTTATTGCTCGCTGGGAGCGAAGTAGGTGGTGGGGGAACCACGAATCGATCGCAGCGAGCACTGTGGCCAAAAAAGGAACTTTCGGCGGACCAACTGTCACTTTTTACTAGCGAAATTTACATATCCGTGCATTTGAAGTAAAAATAAATAAACATGCGTTACGAAACTAGCTGCGTAGTTAACTGCAAGAAGAACGGCACAAACAGTGATCACTAATTCTATAAATTTCCACAAGCAAGTTGGAAAGGAGCACAACAAATGAAATGGACAATCGTTGTCGAGGAAAAAGTAAGAAAGCTAACCTATAAAGCAACATTTTTAATATTATATTGTGTATGCTGTAGGAAGTAACGCTTAAGTTAATATAATTTATTTGTTGCTTTATTTCAGTGCCAATCGATCGCCATGGTACCCAAAGCCACATGACAGGATTTGCAGTGCGCACTTCATTGGAGTTTTTATAATTAATTTAGCCATGTTTAACTGAAAATACATAAAAAGTCTGCATTATTTACGACACTACAGTCATAAATGATCGTCTCAAATATATATGAAATGCGTTATTCAATTATATTTGTTAATTTCTTTACTTATTTCTCGTGAGGTCAGCCATGAGAAAGACCGTGTGTACTACCTGAAATTGATTTATTTAGTCATTTTAGGCGTGAAATAGACACTATAGATTTACGTAATTGAATAGAATATATGAAAATTACGATATTCCATTGAAATTATTTGTTTGTTTACTTCTTTTCATAATGATAGCCAGCCATTCTATATTTCTAAGTCCGCCGTAATTGTGACCGCTAGTTGGCGCTGTCATCGCGCACCCAGCGATATTCGCTTTTCGAATATATGTTTTGCAAAATGTTAAATGAACATTTACATCCCTAATAATTGAATAAACATTTAAAAAATCATCATGACTGCCGAGCTCGCGCCTTGATTTATCAAATTATGGATACGCCTTTAATGAACTTAATTGGCCTGCAATTTATCTCATTCAGCGCGGAATCCATGCAAAATCCAGCTGGTAATTGGCTAATTTCCGGACCCGAATTAGACGACTAAAATCCACAATTTACTGGTCGATAATCAAAGAGACAGGATGGTAACGAGCGTATAAATTAACCCCATTACTCATTAAACTTAAAATAGGTACATCTACTAACTTTTTTTTTATAAAACGACGGTGGCAAACAAGCGTACGGTCCACCTGATCCCTGATCTCTATACAGACTAGAAAATTTTAAAAATGGTCTTAAGTTTACGCCCGCACACGCACACAAACGCACACGCACACGCACATGCGCCCACACACGCACACGCACACGCACACGCACACGCACACGCACACGCACACGCACACGCCCACGCACACGCACACGCACACACACACACACACACACATATATAGAGAATGCAATATTTTTTTGGTAATTTAGTATATTACGTACTTTTACATAAGTTTCTGATTAATTTTAGTCGAAATTCTATAATTTGCCGTTCATTTGATGCCTTCATGCCTATTTCATTTGTATAGTGTAATGCTAGATCCCGAGATACAGGCACAGCATAGTTCGGGATCTGCCGGATATTCTCATGTTTTTAGTTATAAGCGTTTTTTGTATGGTTCTAAATAAAATGAAAAAAAATAAAAAAATATAATGAAATGAAATGATGGTAGCGGACAGCGCAGACTAGTTATAGACGCTCGTAACTCCAAAAGAGTGACGTGTGCGTTGCCGACCGTTTATGAAATTTGAGGATTCACTGTGTTGACAGCTAAAGGGACAAATTTGGGTCCCTCGCTCTCAATACAGTGCATCCTCGGGAGCTCTGGCAACCTTGCTCACCTCCAGGAACACAACACTATATACCTGTATAGTAAATAATGTTATTATGGCTGTGGTCTTCTCTGGAAGGCGGAGGTACTTCAACAGTTGGGCTCAAAATTCGAGCAAGATGACATTTTGCTGTGCCCTACCTCTCTGTGTGAATGTTTTGTACCTTTCTCACCAACGTAAATGTCGAATAATATGTAGATTTGGTTGTTTATAAGCGCCATTACGAGTTTTACGCTAGCATACTTAGCCTTTAGGCGAAGCTAGTAATCATAACAAGAACGCCTCAGCACTCTTCGTTTCCAAGGAAGTAAATATTGTCATTTAATTTACAGCTCCGCTGAAAACACAGAGCGTTGTCTCCTGGAATAACTTCTACATTATTAACATAAATTTCAGTATTTCACACTAAACTACTTTTTTATGAGCAATTATTTAAATAAACCTACCTTTGTAAGTCCCGTATTTGCACAAATTACTAATCGAGATTTGAACTCTAACGAAATCAATGAAGGTTCAAAATTCAACATCGTGAAAATCAACCCGCCACTTCGGAGTCTATGGGTGCTCTAACAAACATAAATTCCAAACATGCAAAATTTAACTGTAACTTACTTTACTAAGCTAATATTTGGCTTGTATAATAATCGACAACCATTTTTAACGGAGCTCTAAAACCTGCTAGCAGTTTGTACTTTCAAGGCAATTTGTATGGATCAGCGAAGTGAAGCGGTCTAGTTAAAATGGGCAATAGTTACATGCAAAATCCGGGCATACGCAGAGAAGCGTTTTAATTAAGAAGAACAAGCAAAAGAGTGTCGTGTTGCAAAGAGGCAACAGCTTATTTTAGCTTGTGAAGCTTGAGATATTATTGTAATTTTGCGCAGTGCGCTCGGTTAAATTTCAAGTTGAATTTCCTTGAACTGGCGAGATATATCCTAACGTTGAAGTCATTAAATGTGCTTGTACGTTCGTTGAATTTCATGAGTACAGTCAGCAAGAAAAGAAGTTACGCGCAAGGGTGCTCAAAAGTTAATTATTCCCATGTTATAAATACTTAATTGACCTCTTAATATGCATGGCTTCTTTTAACTGCACTTCATAGTCCCTTACTTTAGTCACATTTATCAAACTTCTGCAATATATTTTCAATTTAACCTTTAAAGATGCTAGGTCTTCTAGTAAAATTAAACCAATATTACCCTTTCAACCTTATGTGTGTGACACATGGTTGACAGACGGCGTTGAAAGTATTAAAATAATGAAAATTGTATTTTTTTTTCAAGATCATCTGAAATGATTAAGTTCACGTATTAGTTAATATGTGGAGTTAATCATCGCGAGGAAACCGATCTAATCCCAAAAAGGTATTTAACTGTATGACGGACGCTTACGTAAAACTAGTGCCTACGCCAAATCTTGGGATCAAAGAGGACCTCAGGCTCCTTAAGGCACAACATGGTAAACCCTAGTAGGATAATGAGATGACTATTATTAGGCAAATGCCCCAGTCCTCAACACCTTAGTGTCCAATAGATGACACATATTAAGAGGCTTGTCAAGTTTCAAAATATTTGGATATCAAATTTTGACAAAAGTATTGATAACACCAATAAAGTGATTAATGGATACGATGACTGTATGAAAATTTTTCATAAGGCGACATCCTGACTTGGCGGGGCGGGATCGATATGTGACATTTCTTCTTTGACGTAAACTTACTGACGTCGCAAAGATACTTGACATAATACTGTCAGTATTACGTTTGCGCAGTAGTAATATCATGCGCAGAAACGGAGCAGTACCGCCTTCGCATCGTCCCGCTACCGCGCATCCCGCGCCAGTCAGGAAGCACTCATTTAAATGTAGGGGCGTAATAAAAAATGGTATCGCGTCGACTGACAGCTGACACTGACATTTGACACTTTTCTCATATCGTACTGCCTCCGCACCGACAAATCAGGAAGTCGCCTAAGATAGCCTTGTTTTGATTTTATAAAAGCAGTTTTAGCTCGATAATTGTCGGTTTGAAGTGATGTTTGAAAAAGTAAATTTAAAATGTATGTCATTAGGTCGCAATAGTGAGATAATGTCAAGATACGTGTCAATTAAGGTGACGTGAGCTTAGAGAACAGAGTTTTTGAAGCCTTTTAACGCGTTTGTAGATGAAGATATGGTTTTCAAAAAATATGCACAACAATTTTGAGACCTTTCTGTAGTGCAAACATCGATTCAAAACATGATTATGCAACTTTCGCTGAATAAAAAAAACTTGCGTCTAAACCACACCTTTAAATAGTTATAACTATTTTTGCACATTAGCTATCAACATGAAAATTATATCAATAAATGCGTAATGTTCTACTTCATTGAAATCATCGATTACGATTACAGAAAATGGCCTAAATAGATGAGCGTTTTTTAAATGATAAGAATCCTTAATTACCTATGTCAGCATGACATAAGATTGAAAATGCCATGAATTGGCTCAAGCCTGTGCTTACCTTACGGGTAACACGCTCGGCCAACTTTTAATCGACGTTCGCTAATGTTGGCCCAACGTGACCCTCGTCCATCAAACTAACTTGCTAAGCTTCAATTCTAGTTAACACTTCCCAATTTAAGTCGAAATTGAACTTGATAAGTTTTTTAGCCGCGTAATGAAAGCGTGAGCCCACAAACTGGTAATATTTTTTTTTTTAATATTTGTCTGGACAATCTTACACAAATCAACTTTATTTTACTAAACGGTTAAAACTCACGTATTAATTGTCACTTCGGGCGACATGTTTCGAACTCTTCGGGAGTTCTTCATCAGGATGAGTGCGTCTGCGACCCGCGCCGATTGCACACTAAGAAGTTATAACATGTCTCACGAAAGTTTAAATTCAAACAAAATAAACTTACTCCCAAACTAAGCAAAGCTTGTACTATGGGTACTAAGCGACGATATACAATATATACATCCTTATATAAATAAATAAATACATAGAAAACATCCAAGACCCAGGAACAAATGCCCTGGCCGGGATTCGAACCCGGGACCTCCAGCTTCGTAGGCAGGGTCACTACCCACTAAGCTAAAGCGCTCGTCGAATATTAATTTCTCGTGGTTTCGGGAATAAATAATTCACTTCAATGTCTACACGCCTATCAACATAAAGATAGAATATAAAATATATGAAATTATTAATTAAGATTTTTTTATACAAAGACGGTGGCAAACAAGCGTACGGTCCACCTGATGGTAAGTACGCGCCTTAGCCTATAGACGCCCGCAACTCCGAAGCAGTCACATGCGCGTTGACGCCAACTGGACAAATTTAAGTCCGTTACTCTCTAGTACTCTCAACGCAGTACATCCTCGAGAGCTCTTGTCTCCTTGTCCACCTCCAGGAATACAACACTACATACCTGTATCTAGTAAACATGTTCCGTGGTCTTCTGCAAGGTGGAGGTACTTTCCCAGTTGGGCTGCTCCAAATTCCAGTAAGATGTCATTTTGCTGTGTCCTACCTCTCATATGCTGTGCTATACCACTTCTTGCATGCGAAATTACATATTTAAGGTGGGACGCTTGGCATACAAAACGTATTTTGAGATTCGCAGGCTAACGGCGTGATATTTTATGAAAAATGATGTCACGTGACAAACTAATTTCTCAAATTATTCTAGTTTATACAAATTTATTCTAGGAAAGGGGGCATTTCGCGAAAATAGAAAGCCAATTTATGAAGGTTTGTTACATAAGTTTCATAAAATAGCCTGCGAATGTCAAAATACGTTTTGTATGGAAAGCGTCCCACCTTAATAAAGTGCGAAACCTAATTACAAACATTATTAATTCAACACGAAACTCAAACAAATATTGTGCACCTTTTTAAAAAACTTTGCACAAAACGGCGAAATATTGCGAACGTTCTGAACAGAAATTGAAAACAATAAATATCTTGGTCAGAGTGGATTTAGCATTCACTACGTGCCGGACGCTTTTAACATTTTCAAGTTAAATTTAGCTGCGCGAACAAACTATACGTTTTAAGACCCAAATTTTTGTTCCGTAGAGACCAAACTCGTACTTCTTTAACCTTATTATCATTGACATAAGAGCTTTATGCGAAATCAGTTATGACAATCGAAATTATAAATTTTGTCAAGCGGATGCGTCCACTAACGAAATTATAATGTTTCACTTTGATTAAAAATTTATCAAAATTAAGACAACAATTTTTATTCCACTTGAGGTAATATCGTAAATGATAATTTAAAAGTTTGAAGGTCTGGACATAGTTTTGATCCAATGTAAGTCTGCTTGATTACCAGTAATGTACGACGATTGCTTGGCACTACATTTGATTCCTAGCTTTGAAGCAAATATATGAGAACACAGCTTCGCACATTCATTTCATCCTTAGAAAACTCATTTTTTCCTAGCTATGTCCGCCAAGTCCGCACGCCTTCTAGATAAAGGTCTGACATACCCTCGGGAAATCTCCCAGCTAAATCAATAATCGGTCATCAAATTAACCGAACGATTGCTTCGGTGTAGAAAAACGCGAGAAAAAAGTAATTAATGCGCTCTTTGATCTTAAAGGAAATTCAAGTTATCCATGGCTCTTTTCGATTAACTTCTATTTTCTAAGCCTGTAAGGTGTGTCCCACTGCTAGGCTAATTCCTCCCCCTTTGACTTCTAATGCCGTTCGTGCCGAATCTCATTATAAGTCTCATTACCCTCCCTTGATTAACATAATATGTCTCACCACCGTCACGCCGCCGCAGCTTTCGAACCTACTTTGTATTACGCGTATGTTCACACTCGACACCGATAGGGACTCCTGTTGTGGGGATGAAACCGCCGTTGCGGGCCAAGCCTCCTCGTGGGAAGCTAGTGCTGTCAAGCTGGTCTAATTTGACATTGTATTTTTTGAGCAAGCATCATCATCATCAATTATCTATTTAAGACAAGGTCCATATCACAAATTCACAATTAAAACTATTGCAAGGATAATACATGAAACCACCGTAGCGTGGGTGTTGTGGTGGACTTTCAAGGGATTTAGAATATAAAACGAGATGCAATACGAATAAATTTTAAAGAGAAAGTTAATATTAGGTATGGCCAAGGTTAAAAAAAAAAAGGGTACGAGTATTCTTTAGGCAGGCCGTTACTAGAAACATAATAAACTAAACTCCTAAACCCTCTACAGATTCCCAAACACCTGTGTAGGTTTGTTGGAGATCCGACTCTTATTCTTTCATTCACACACTGGCCATAAAGTGTCTAAACTGTTAGTTAATGTAGACAGTAACTTTGATGTTTAAGGTAATTGCCTACTATGCGCAATTTTACGTACAAAACTATTTAACGGACGTCAGCATGAACCAATGTACTTAAAAGATTTATGTACATGGGTCTGACATATTTATTTAATTACCTATATTTCCGACGTTTCGAAACGGGTTTCATGTGTTTAATGAGTTAGTTAAAGTTTGGAACGAGAGTTTAAAGTTTTAGTACGAAATTAGATATTCACGCTTAACATGTCGCGCGTGAAATCAAGATCGCGATAAAAATAATACAATATCGTTATTCTAATTGAATTACTGTCAAACAGAGCTCATAACCTGTCTGTCCTTTCGTCAATTAAGCGTCAAAGCTACATTTTTGACGTAATGAATCTTCGAGCTGAAGAATGGAAGCGTATTAATGACGTACCCTCGTTAATAATGCAGTTTGCGGGTTTGCTCCTATTTTATAATTCAGCGTCTCATCTTTATCTCACTCCCTTACCACCTGACGGCCCTTTGACAAAAGAGGCAGAGATGAATTCTATACAGAATTGCCTGTTACAGACGTCCCCTTTATTCTATAGCCCTGTTTACACAGTGATATTATCACAATACAGATGTTAGTACTATCGCGTATTACAAAATTGATTGTATTTTACTTCGATGATCGATGTAGCTACTACATAAATATTCGCGTGATACTGCTTCAATATTTCGTGCATTGCATGGTTGATTATTTTATATCAGAATGTATATGTATATGTACTATGTATATTAGATTTTGTTCACTTCCCGGTATTTACTATGAATGTACGATTCACCTTCCAATATGCGGAAGGTGGCATCAACTTCTCCGACCATTTTAGTTATAATTTTAGTTCAAGAATTGTTTGCATTTTGTAAGGTTTTAAATTTTAATGCTAAGTATGTTCTCAGTGAGATATGTCTAGGGAAACATCTTAATCTATATTGTGTTTTTGTAAATGCCACCTATTTTGTTTGCATGTTTCTGTTTTATCTCCGAATAAATAAAATAAAATAAATAAATAAATAAAATAATGTATAAGTAATGTTTATGTAACGTCAAATTGACAGAAATAATGTCAGTATACCAATATTAACCCATTCAAGGGCAATGACAACACATAATGCATCATGCCTCTACGAGCGATTTCCGCTACAAGGCGGGAAAATGCTGCTACCCGCTACGGCGTAGCATACGTAGCGATCGTTGGCCTCGAATGGGTTAATGAACGATGGAAAATAAGGTGCAGTATAAAGATATATGTCAAAAGTGTAACTACCAAATCACGAATATTTTAAAATGGACTAATAGAGTATAAGTCCGCCTTTTGTAAGTTTTGTGCTTCTATATACAGGGTGACTTCTGGGTCGTGTATCAAGAATCAGGTAGATAATCAGGTCCGTGAAACTGAACAATTTTCCCAATAAAATTAGAAATCAACTTTCATACAAAGTGGCTGGTCACGTGGCTAATCGAGTATGTGAAGTTGGTTTTTATGTTTTTAAATTTCGACCTATATTCCTAGGGGAAAGTTGTTCAGTTCCATGGGTCTGATTATCTACCTGACTCCTGATACACCACCCAGAGGTCACCCTGTATATGTTGTGCAATTAACATTAATTAAATCAATAAAATGTATAGAATTCGCTCTTTAGCGATAAGACCGCCTGTTGTTTACCTCTACTTTAAGCCTAATGTCCTTTTTGTGTGTGTGTTCTTTTTGAGGTGTGCAATAAAGAGTATTTGTATTTGTAAAATTGTGGTTAATTCGGACTATGATTAAAATATGTAGAAATAATATTAAGGTTTAAATTGGTTTGTTAGATGTTTTTCTCGAAATCGTTATTTCATTGTAGCAAAATTTCGGATCGCATTTTTCCTCGATCGTGAATTTTGCAGTCGTTTAAATTATTCGGCTACTATTTTAACACAAGTTTTTATCATTAGTCGCGTTTTTCCGCGAATCACCATTTACTTTACAGCTTTTTTTTACCAGAGTTGATTTTCGCGTATCGAAATTCTGCGCAGATTTTTCCATGGCTTAATTTTTAATAGAAGCAAGTTTTCTTAGTAGATCATTTTCATACTCTCAGTCCTCCACATTTTTACAGACAATATCTACATGAAAACGTAAACGATGATACATTGAAATTTCTTGTATGTATAGTACCCGACAATAAATAAGTATTTGCACGACAGAGACAATTAGCTGTTTACGACGATTTCCGAACACCGGCGACCATCCATCAAACATCTTAATTATTAACTGAACTTTAATATCAAAGAAATCTGCACTTTATGGGCTTTTTTTTAACCTGTGGCTTTATAGGCCGGGCCCATTAAAGCGATGGGACTGCGCGGTTGGAGAGTAGCCTAGGAAAAATCCAGGGGAAACCTACGACATGACCACGCGGATCTTAAACACTGGAAGGTTTGTTAGATGTTTTACTCGAAATCGTTATTTCATTGTAGCAAAATTTCGGATCGCATTTTTCCTCGATCGTGAATTTTGCAGTCGTTTATATTATTCGGCTACTATATTAACACAAGTTTTTTTTCATTAGTCGCGTTTTTCCGCGAGTTGCCTTTTTCTTTACAGTTTTTTTAACAGAGTTGTATTTTAATGTATCAAAATTTCGTGCAGTTTTTTTTCCATTGCTTGTTATTTTTTATAGAAGCAAGTTTTCTTAGTAGATTATTTTCATACCTTCATTTATCCACAATTTATATACGGATAAGATCTACATGAAACAATAATGTATTGAATTGTGTTGTACCTGAGCCTCTGTCATGAATTTAACATTAAACTTTACTTAGTACCTAATATTTTTATAATGCGGAAGTGATAAGGTACCGCCGACATAAAGCTCCGTCCGTCAGCGTAGGAGCTATGAGTTGATGTTGTCTATATGTCACAACTACAACAATGGCCAACCCGCGCTCGTGAGATAGAAGTATGTATACACAGTACCCGGCGATAAGTATAGCACATCGATCTTTGGAAAGAAACTCTACTAATTTCGGCTTAATCGAGCGTTGTCTCACACGACATACCTACGTGACATTTGTCAGAAACTAAGTTTACATGTCTTCGATTTGACGTGAACTAATCGGATAGAGTCAGTCCGACCCAGGTCGGGCCTAGCTGAGTTTCTGGTTGGACTCTTCTCAGCTAGGCTAATAGGTTTAGTGAACCAGCGTCAAAACTCCCAGTAGCTCGATTCCACTGACACCTCAGATTCGGTTGAAACCGCTCAACTAACCTCACTGGTGCGCAAACTTTTAGAGTATTCCAGTGTTTAAGATCCGCGTGGTCGTGTCGTAGGTTTCCCCTGGATTTTTCCTAGGCCACTCTCCAACCGCGCAGTCCCATCGCTTTAATGGGCCAGACCTATAAAGCCACAGGTTAAAAAAAAGCCCATAAAGTGCAGTATTTCTTTGATATTAAAGTTCAGTTAATAATTCAGATGTTTGATGGATGGTCGCCGGTGTTCGGAAATCGTCGTAAACAGCTAATTGTCTCTGTCGTGAAAATACTTATTTATTGTCGGGTACTATACATACAAGAAATTCCAATGTATCATCGTTTACGTTTTCATGTAGATATTGTCTGTAAAATTGTGGAGGACTGAGAGTATGAAAATGATCCACTAAGAAAACTTGCTTCTATTAAAAATTAAGCCATGGAAAAATCTGCGCAGAATTTCGATACGCGAAAATCAACTCTGGTAAAAAAAAGCTGTAAAGTAAATGGTGATTCGCGGAAAAACGCGACTAATGAAAAAAACTTGTGTTAAAATAGTACCCGAATAATTTAAACGACTGCAAAATTCACGATCGAGGAAAAATGCGATCCGAAATTTTGCTACAATGAAATAACGATTTCGAGTAAAACATCTAACAAACCCACTGGAATACTCTAAAAGCTTGCGCACCAGTGAGGTTGGTTTAGCGGTTTCAACCGAATCTGAGGTGTCAGTGGAATCAAGCTACTGGGAGTTTTGACGCTGGTTCACTAAACCTATTAGCCTAGCTGAGAAGAGTCCAGCCAGAAACTCAGCTAGGCCCGACCTGGGTCGGACTGACTCTATCCGATTAGTTCACGTCAAATCGAAGACATGTAAACTTAGTTTCTGACAAATGTCACGTAGGTATGTCGTGTGAGACAACGCTCGATTAAGCCGAAATTAGCAGAGTTTCTTTCCAAAGATCGATGTGCAATACTTATCGCCGGGTACTGTGTATACATACTTGTATCTCACGAGCGCGGGTTGGCCATTGTTGTAGTTGTGACATATAGACAACATCAACTTATAGCTCCTACGCTGACGGACGGAGCTTTATGTCGGCGGTACCTTATCACTTCCGCATTATAAAAATATTAGGTACTAAGTAAAGTTTAATGTTATTCATGACAGAGCACAGTGGTGCCGCGCTCTAAGAAGAGCGGTCATAGGGGTTTCGCGCACCTAAATGCTAATTTAATGCAACTTAGTGCATCTAATTATATTATATTATAGTAAATTGAGTTAAATAATACTATAATAAAGAGATTATAGTGTAATAATAGTATTTATTCAGTTAATAAATCACGCTAATGGTACAATAAGTAACCATATGAAATTCTACAATTAACGCAATAAGATTATACAAAAATATACAGAATTAGTTTATACATTTATATTTAAAAATATTAAAATTAACTAATTATCTAATTATTTACTAGTTACAGACCCCAAAACTCATAAAATAATTACATTTTAGTTTACAAATTAACTGGAGTCTGCAATATGACGTAACAAGTAAACTTCCATCCTCAATACCTGAAAATTTGAATCTGAAAACTTCTGTTTGTATTTATTATGCCCCGTATTGCCGTCAAACCCCCACCCCTACCCCATTTACCAATTAAAGCGAATTATTTGTTTAGGTCAATATTTTCGAGAGCATTATTTCCAGATTCTAGAATTCGAGATGTGGGACGGTCCAACAAAGACTGTTATTCTACGTCGGCAGATGATTCCGAGACAATCTTGATTAGTGGATACCTCTTCTTGGCCTCCAAGACTTTTTTATGCGATGGCAAAATATTTGGATACTTCGAATTTATAACGACGTTTATAAGTTATACCGATGCTTTGTCAACTTGGCCTCAGTTCAAGTTCGTCAGTATTGAATTGCACAGAAGAAATGTTAGATTTTATAGAATGAGTAAAGAGTTTATGGTGGATCTATCCACATTAGCCAACTCCGCCAATCTGCGCCATTTTGGTCTCTTGCTGCAGTCCATAAGGTTCTTTATGTGCTGCTTGCCGCTCGTAGAACTAACTGCCGCAGGCTGCTGTTGGTTCATATCACTTTTAGTTGACAGATTGCAGACTTCTGAACTGTTCAGCCAGGTGTTCTGTTTTTCAACCATTCGGGATTTGGTACGGTTGGATTGTTTCCAGTAGTTTTCTATCTTCTTACAAAGAATGGAGATTTTCTTCCCCATAATCTCGGTATCGATATTTTAAACATCTGGTAGTAACTGCGACAGAGTTTGATAGACTCGACGACCTCTATCAGCACTTGATTCACTGTCATTTATTGATAGCCAAGTATCAAATACAAGAATTCGTGCAAATGAACATTTTAAAGTTGTATCTAAAACAAAAAATACTTTATTAAATGCAAATCAAAAAAATACTGATATTTCGTAGAACGTTCTACGCACCTGGGCATATGGCGTAGACCTTCATTGTTTCACACGGAGGCAGATGGTGGCAGCCAATTTGTTATGTATTTTAATACAGACATATCAACGAATATGCACATGTATAAATTAGCACGGTCTTCGCCGGGGAACTCAGGTAAAAGTTTCGACAAAAATCAACGAAACTAAAAATATATCTAGTTTTATCGTGTCAGCGTAGCAACTCATATAAACAAATTTGCTGAATGAAAGTTAAAAAAAAACCTTATGAAATACAAAATACATACCTTCAATTTAAATATCCATTGTATACAACACGTCTCAAATAATCGAATTTAGGGAAAAACCCTTGTCGCGTATTGTGCTTATGAGATGCTTAATTGCGCTAGTAACGAGGACTTATCCGATGCGTTCACTTAAAGTGCATAAAAGTAAATATTACAAATAAGTAATTGCAATTCTATTTATACCCTCAAATACTATGACTAATAATGAGTAATTACACGCGGTATCATGGCGTAATTCAAACATCATGTTCGGAGCCCTATGACCTACTACGGGCACCACTGTGCAGAGGCTCAGGTACAACACAATTCAATAAATTATTGTTTCATGTAGATCTTATCCGTATATAAATTGTGGATAATTGAAGGTATGAAAATAATCTACTAAGAAAACTTGCTTCTATAAAAAAATAACAAGCAATGGAAAAAAAACTGCACAAAATACAACTCTGTTAAAAAAACTGTAAAGAAAAAGGCAACTCGCGGAAAAACGCGACTAATGAAAAAAACTTGTGTTAATATAGTAGCCGAATAATATAAACGACTGCAAAATTCACGATCGAGGAAAAATGCGATCCGAAATTTTGCTACAATGAAATAACGATTTCGAGTAAAACATCTAACAAACCCCTCGCACATCTCTGGTGGAAACGCAGCCTAACTCCTCATGTTAGACTTACCCCACCTTACAATAAAGTACGTTAATCTTGCCCCTTATTGTATATAATTAATTATAATTAGATATATTTTATGTTTTTATTTTATTATGTCATTATTTACGAATTATATATTAAATTGTAATATGTATTGTGACTAGCTATGCTATAATATAATATATTAATTATATATATAAATATATATAATTATTTTATAAATGTAAAATGATGACCTGTAATATAATATTACTAATAAATATATGAATATGAATATGAATATTGCCTTAATATTAAGTAACTGTCATATCTAAGAGCCAAATTCCAAAGTCGTATTAAAAATAAACAATGATAATGGTACCCCATAGTATACATTTGATAAATACAGCCGTTAATAGGACAGATATACCATGATGAAAGGCTCAAATGAATATTAAATAGTACTTAATATCCCTTATTAAATTGACCGATAACCATCTGACCTAATTTCTCATTACACGTCTTCCGCTCGCATAAGCTAATACGGTTCACATAATCATTTCAATGCATTCAAAAGGCTCGGGTTCCGCTATATTTCTAATATAATCCTTAAATTATTGGGCAAAAAGGTTTATAAGAACAATAGTGAACCGTAATGAAATAGAATGGCTTTGTGAAAAGGCTATTGTAGCTTTTCCAGTCAAGAGATACATAACTGTAGATAATTAGGTTGACAGTAAACAATCCAATAAAATTTGCGAAGTTACCGCCTTTGACAGATCCTTGTACCCGTTAGAAGATATTGCTATGAAGAAAACAACAGGAATCTTCGTTTTGAATTCAACTCGACGTTGTATCTGATATCGGCGTTGCTAATGGGTTTTTCAATGTCGAAGTTTGTTTATGAATCATATCTTGTAGTACTTTTGTGTTAGTAAGAAACGTTGGTATACATTTGATCATTGTTCGTGCAAGGTAGCCAATAGTATCTACTTGGACGGAAATATGTAGAGTTAAGTGTATACGGATTATAATAATAGTACACAACTAAGTTACGTATCTATTATTGTAATTTTAAAAAACCACCTCTATTATGCACAATACAATCGAATATTTCCCATAATTGCCTCTACAAAGTGTAGAGCCCCTTTCACAAAAACAACTAGCGTAATTAGGCCCGACATTAATTATCCAACACCATACTATATGTAGTGTATACTTTATGAAAACGGCGCACTGTCAATACTCATGGAGCATAACAGCAGAGCTAATATTTGGCAAGGCGAGTAATTATCAGACAATTGTCACGTGCGTGAATCATCGTGTTTACATTCTTATCACAGTAACCTTGATAATTATCATGTCTAGTCTTATTGTAGTGCTTACCGTGTGTAGACGCGTAGTGTAGGGTTAGGCTGCGCGGTAACACGAAACACGAACTCTGACACGGGTATTGCGCTCCGCGGCCGGGCGCTTACTGTCTGCGGCGATCGATAGGGCAGCCATTGCTGCGTTGCGTTCCGTTCTAGGCATGCGTTCATCATTTACTTCTCTAATTCCGGACAATAAAAAGATTCGCGACGAGGCTGCACATGCGAATCAGCCAGTGTTATTGGTTTAGCTGCAGCGTAATGGAACGTCGCTGCGTTCTTTATTCAAAAACTTGTAACCTTCAGGGTATTTTTTTATCTATCACACGTTATTATCTTCTAAATACAGATGTCACCTTTACCTATCCGTTTCGTAGGTTTCGTAAGTTTTGTTTTGCTTTTTAATAACTTTGCCCAGTTGAAACGATTTGCAGGTTGTGTTAGGTCGGGATTAATCCCACGTACGTTTGCGAAGCTTTTATTAAAATAAACAAGTTTCAGTGAGTTTAGATCCGTGCGCTGAAAATGTTTTAAAAGATTAAGTGCTCGCCCGGCGCTCGGGAATTAAAAAAAAGTCTAAATGTAAATCTTGACTTTAATTTTGAACACGTGAGCCCAACGAGTATACATACCTATTTCAGTTGGTATATAGAGATAACCGAAATAGGGATTTAGTTCGCAATAACTTATATAACCTTTACGACTCTACACTGTAAAATTCAGAAGGTCGGTTCCACACACATCAACTAGATACGCGCTCTAATTTAATTTTGATGTTCCCGATGTTCTGGTCTAATCTTAAGGCCGGTTGTGCGCACTTTTGAGTTATTTGAAACCATCTGAGATATAGAATAGAGTTTTAAATTCTAAAAATATGTGTTAGATAAGGATCTTGTGTAGCCAAAATCGCTTTTACACTAACTACTCGCACAAACCTGATGAGTTTCACTCGATAGAAAAAAAATAGCAAAGTTACCCCTTTTTGGTTTTTTTTAACTTAGGTAACTAAAGACAATAAATAGTTTATATTTATATATATATTTTTGGACAATCTTACACAAATCAACCTAGTCCCAAACGGGAACAAATAAAATGATCACCTAAATAACTTTTGATATCACCAAATTTTCGAACCCTAAAATAAGGCTGAACACTCAAAAAAATTTATCGACCATCAATTTCAGATCACCTAACCACTCATACCTATTATTCCAGCAGTAGCAGCTATTTTACTTATTGCGTTCCCTGAAATTTTATAATCGCATCAAAAAATTCTCAAGTACCACCAAAAATACTAAACTACCACCAAATCTCGTGCATCATTTGTTATTAGAATTACGTCCAAATATTATACACATTACAAGCTATATTGTAGTTAATACATTCAAATTAATTATTGAGCGACATGTTTCGGACTCACACGCGACGTTGTGGTTACCGAGTGACATGTTTTGGACTAACACGCGACATGTTCGGGCTCATCAAGCGACATGTTTCGGATCCAGCGACATGTCTCGGACCCATCGAGCGACATGTTGGGGTCATCGAGCGACATGTTTCGGACTCACACGCGACATGTTTCGGATCCAGCGACATGTCTCGGACCCATCGAGCGACATGTTGGGGTCATCGAGCGACATGTGTCGGACCGACACGCGACATGTACGGGCTCATCGAGCGACATGTCTCGGACCCATCGAGCGACATGTTGGGGTCATCGAGCGACAAGTGTCGGACCGACACGCGACATGTTCGGGCTCATCGAGCGACATGTTTCGGACTCACACGCGACATGTTTCGGATCCAGCGACATGTCTCGGACCCATCGAGCGACATGTTGGGATCATCGAGCGACATGTTTCGGACTCACACGCGACATGTTTCGGATCCAGCGACATGTCTCGGACCCATCGAGCGACATGTTGGGGTCATCGAGCGACATGTTTCGGACTCAAACGCGACATGTTTCGGATCCAGCGACATGTCTCGGACCCATCGAGCGACATGTTGGGGTCATCGAGCGACATGTTTCGGACTCACACAACGACATGTTTCGGATCCAGCGACATGTCTCGGACCCATCGAGCGACATGTTGGAGTCATCGAGCGACATGTTTCGGACTAACACGCGACATGTTCGGGCTCGTCAAGCGACATGTTTCGGACGCATCCAGCGACATGTTTCGGATCCAGCGACATGTCTCGGACTAATCGAGCGACATGTTGGGGTCATCGAGCGACATGTTTCGGACTCTCACGCGACATGTTTCGGATCCAGCGACATGTCTCGGACCCATCGAGCGACATGTTGGGGTCATCGAGCGACATGTTTCGGACTCACACGCGACATGTTTCGGATCCAGCGACATGTCTCGGACCCATCGAGCGACATGTTGGGGTCATCGAGCGACATGTTTCGGACTCACACGCGACATGTTTCGGATCCAGCGACACGTCTCGGACCCATCGAGCGACATGTTGTGGTCATCGAGCGACATGTTTCGGACTCACACGCGACATGTTTCGGATCCAGCGACATGTCTCGGACCCATCGAGCGACATGTTGGAGTCATCGAGCGACATGTTTTGGACTAACACGCGACATGTTCGGGCTCGTCAAGCGACATGTTTCGGACGCATCCAGCGACATGTTTCGGATCCAGCGACATGTCTCGGACCCATCGAGCGACATGTTGGGGTCATCGAGCGACATGTTTCGGACTCTCACGCGACATGTTTCGGATCCAGCGACATGTCTCGGACCCATCGAGCGACATGTTGGGGTCATCGAGCGACATGTTTCGGACTCACACGCGACATGTTTCGGATCCAGCGACATGTCTCGGACCCATCGAGCGACATGTTGGGGTCATCGAGCGACATGTTTCGGACTCACACGCGACATGTTTCAGATCCAGCGACATGTCTCGGACCCATCGAGCGACATGTTGGAGTCATCGAACGACATGTTTCGGACTCACACGCGACATGTTCGGGCTCGTCAAGCGACATGTTTCGGACGCATCCAGCGACATGTTTCGGATCCAGCGACATGTCTCGGACCCATCGAGCGACATGTTGGGGTCATCGAGCGACATGTTTCGGACTCACACGCGACATGTTTCGGATCCAGCGACATGTCTCGGACCCATCGAGCGACATGTTGGGATCATCGAGCGACATGTTTCGGACTCACACGCGACATGTTTCGGATCCAGCGACATGTCTCGGACCCATCGAGCGACATGTTGGGGTCATCGAGCGACATGTTTCGGACTCAAACGCGACATGTTTCGGATCCAGCGACATGTCTCGGACCCATCGAGCGACATGTTGGGGTCATCGAGCGACATGTTTCGGACTCACACAACGACATGTTTCGGATCCAGCGACATGTCTCGGACCCATCGAGCGACATGTTGGAGTCATCGAGCGACATGTTTCGGACTAACACGCGACATGTTCGGGCTCGTCAAGCGACATGTTTCGGACGCATCCAGCGACATGTTTCGGATCCAGCGACATGTCTCGGACTAATCGAGCGACATGTTGGGGTCATCGAGCGACATGTTTCGGACTCTCACGCGACATGTTTCGGATCCAGCGACATGTCTCGGACCCATCGAGCGACATGTTGGGGTCATCGAGCGACATGTTTCGGACTCACACGCGACATGTTTCGGATCCAGCGACATGTCTCGGACCCATCGAGCGACATGTTGGGGTCATCGAGCGACATGTTTCGGACTCACACGCGACATGTTTCGGATCCAGCGACACGTCTCGGACCCATCGAGCGACATGTTGTGGTCATCGAGCGACATGTTTCGGACTCACACGCGACATGTTTCGGATCCAGCGACATGTCTCGGACCCATCGAGCGACATGTTGGAGTCATCGAGCGACATGTTTTGGACTAACACGCGACATGTTCGGGCTCGTCAAGCGACATGTTTCGGACGCATCCAGCGACATGTTTCGGATCCAGCGACATGTCTCGGACCCATCGAGCGACATGTTGGGGTCATCGAGCGACATGTTTCGGACTCTCACGCGACATGTTTCGGATCCAGCGACATGTCTCGGACCCATCGAGCGACATGTTGGGGTCATCGAGCGACATGTTTCGGACTCACACGCGACATGTTTCGGATCCAGCGACATGTCTCGGACCCATCGAGCGACATGTTGGGGTCATCGAGCGACATGTTTCGGACTCACACGCGACATGTTTCAGATCCAGCGACATGTCTCGGACCCATCGAGCGACATGTTGGAGTCATCGAGCGACATGTTTCGGACTCACACGCGACATGTTCGGGCTCGTCAAGCGACATGTTTCGGACGCATCCAGCGACATGTTTCGGATCCAGCGACATGTCTCGGACCCATCGAGCGACATGTTGGGGTCATCGAGCGACATGTTTCGGACTCACACGCGACATGTTTCGGATCCAGCGACATGTCTCGGACCCATCGAGCGACATGTTGGGGTCATCGAGCGACATGTTTCGGACTCACACAACGACATGTTTCGGATCCAGCGACATGTCTCGGACCCATCGAGCGACATGTTGGAGTCATCGAGCGACATGTTTCGGACTAACACGCGACATGTTCGGGCTCGTCAAGCGACATGTTTCGGACGCATCCAGCGACATGTTTCGGATCCAGCGACATGTCTCGGACCCATCGAGCGACATGTTGGGGTCATCGAGCGACATGTTTCGGACTCTCACGCGACATGTTTCGGATCCAGCGACATGTCTCGGACCCATCGAGCGACATGTTGGGGTCATCGAGCGACATGTTTCGGACTCACACGCGACATGTTTCGGATCCAGCGACATGTCTCGGACCCATCGAGCGACATGTTGGGGTCATCGAGCGACATGTTTCGGACTCACACGCGACATGTTTCGGATCCAGCGACACGTCTCGGACCCATCGAGCGACATGTTGGGGTCATCGAGCGACATGTTTCGGACTCACACGCGACATGTTTCGGATCCAGCGACATGTCTCGGACCCATCGAGCGACATGTTGGAGTCATCGAGCGACATGTGTCGGACCGACACGCGACATGTTCGGGCTCATCGAGCGACATGTTTCGGACTCACACGCGACATGTTCGGGCTCGTCAAGCGACATGTTTCGGACGCATCCAGCGACATGTTTCGGATCCAGCGACATGTCTGGGACCCATCGAGCGACATGTTGGGGTCATCGAGCGACATGTTTCGGACTCTCACGCGACATGTTTCGGATCCAGCGACATGTCTCGGACCCATCGAGCGACATGTTGGGGTCATCGAGCGACATGTTTCGGACTCACACGCGACATGTTTCGGATCCAGCGACATGTCTCGGACCCATCGAGCGACATGTTGGGGTCATCGAGCGACATGTTTCGGACTCACACGCGACATGTTTCGGATCCAGCGACATGTCTCGGACCCATCGAGCGACATGTTGGAGTCATCGAGCGACATGTGTCGGACCGACACGCGACATGTTCGGGCTCATCGAGCGACATGTTTCGGACTCACACGCGACATGTTTCGGATCCAGCGACATGTCTCGGACCCATCGAGCGACATGTTGGGGTCATCGAGCGACATGTTTCGGACTCACACGCGACATGTTTTGGATCCAGCGACATGTCTCGGACCCATCGAGTGACATGTTGGGGTCATCGAGCGACATGTTTCGGACTCACACGCGACATGTTTCGGGTCCAGCGACATGTCTCGGACCCATCGAGCGACATGTTGGGGTCATCGAGCGACATGTTTCGGACTCACACAACGACATGTTTCGGATCCAGCGACATGTCTCGGACCCATGGAGCGACATGCTGGAGTCATCGAGCGACATGTTTCGGACTAACACGCGACATGTTCGGGCTCATCAAGCGACATGTTTCGGACGCATCCAGCGACATGTTTCGGATTCAGCGACATGTCTCGGACCCATCGAGCGACATGTTGGGGTCATCGAGCGACATGTTTCGGACTCACACGCGACATGTTTCGGATCCAGCGACATGTCTCGGATCCATCGAGCGACATGTTGTGGTCATCGAGCGACATGTTTCGGACTCACACGCGACATGTTTCGGATACAGCGACATGTCTCGGACCCATCGAGCGACATGTTGGGGTCATCGAGCGACATGTTTCGGACTCACACGCGACATGTTTCGGATCCAGCGACATGTCTCGGACCCATCGAGCGACATGTTGGGGTCATCGAGCGACATGTTGGGGTCATCGAGCGACATGTTGGGGTCATCGAGCGACATGTTTCGGTTTCATATATATATATATATACAACGCGCGAGCCGAGCGAGCGAAGCGAGCGTGCCGCGGTAGCGGCCGGCGAAGCGCCAGAACCACCACCTGTTGAGTCCGAAACATGTCGTTGGATGAGCCAGAACATGTCGCGTGTGAGTCCGAAACATGTCGCTCGATGACTCCAACATGTCGCTCGATGGGTCCGAGACATGTCGCTGGATCCGAAACATGTCGCTGGATGCGTCCGAAACATGTCGCTTGATGAGCCCGAACATGTCGCGTGTGAGTCCGAAACATGTCGCTCGATGACCCCAACATGTCGCTCGATGACCCCAACATGTCGCTCGATGACCCCAACATGTTGCTCGATGGGTCCGAGACATGTCGCTGGATCCGAAACATGTCGCTTGATGAGCCCGAACATGTCGCGTGTTAGTCCAAAACATGTCACTCGGTAACCACAACGTCGCGTGTGAGTCCGAAACATGTCGCTCGATGACCCCAACATGTCGCTCGATGGGTCAGAGACATGTCGCTGGATCCGAAACATGTCGCGTGTGAGTCCGAAACATGTCGCTCGATGACCCCAACATGTCGCTCGATGGGTCCGAGACATGTCGCTGGATCCGAAACATGTCGCGTGTGAGTCCGAAACATGTCGCTCGATGACCCCAACATGTCGCTCGATGGGTCCGAGACATGTCGCTGGATCCGAAACATGTTGCGTGTGAGTCCGAAACATGTCGCTCGATGACACCAACATGTCGCTCGATGGGTCCGAGACATGTCGCTGGATCCGAAACATGTCGCGTGTGAGTCCGAAACATGTTGCTCGATGACCCCAACATGTCGCTCGATGGGCCCGAGACATGTCGCTGGATCCGAAACATGTCGCTGGATGCGTCCGAAACATGTCGCTTGATGAGCCCGAACATGTCGCGTGTGAGTCCGAAACATGTCGCTCGATGACCCCAAAATGTCGCTCGATGACCCCAACATGTCGCTCGATGACCCCAACATGTCGCTCGATGGGTCCGAGACATGTCGCTGGATCCGAAACATGTCGCTTGATGAGCCCGAACATGTCGCGTGTTAGTCCAAAACATGTCACTCGGTAACCACAACGTCGCGTGTGAGTCCGAAACATGTCGCTCGATGACCCCAACATGTCGCTCGATGGGTCAGAGACATGTCGCTGGATCCGAAACATGTCGCGTGTGAGTCCGAAACATGTCGCTCGATGACCCCAACATGTCGCTCGATGGGTCCGAGACATGTCGCTGGATCCGAAACATGTCGCGTGTGAGTCCGAAACATGTCGCTCGATGACCCCAACATGTTGCTCGATGGGTCCGAGACATGTCGCTGGATCCGAAACTTGTCGCTTGATGAGCCCGAACATGTCGCGTGTTAGTTCAAAACATGTCACTCGGTAACCACAACGTCGCGTGTGAGTCCGAAACATGTCGCTCGATGACCCCAACATGTCGCTCGATGGGTCAGAGACATGTCGCTGGATCCGAAACATGTCGCGTGTGAGTCCGAAACATGTCGCTCGATGACCCCAACATGTCGCTCGATGGGTCCGAGACATGTCGCTGGATCCGAAACATGTCGCGTGTGAGTCCGAAACATGTCGCTCGATGACCCCAACATGTCGCTCGATGGGTCCGAGACATGTCGCTGGATCCGAAACATGTCGCGTGTGAGTCCGAAACATGTCGCTCGATGAGCCCGAACATGTCGCGTGTCGGTCCGACACATGTCGCTCGATGACTCCAACATGTCGCTCGATGGGTCCGAGACATGTCGCTGGATCCGAAACATGTCGCGTGTGAGTCCGAAACATGTCGCTCGATGACCCCAACATGTCGCTCGATGGGTCCGACACATGTCCCTGGATCCGAAACATGTCGCGTGTGAGTCCGAAACATGTCGCTCGATGACCCCAACATGTCGCTCGATGGGTCCGAGACATGTCGCTGGATCCGAAACATGTCGCGTGTGAGTCCGAAACATGTCGCTCGATGAGCCCGAACATGTCGCGTTTCGGTCCGACACATGTCGCTCGATGACTCCAACATGTCACTCGATGGGTCCAAGACATGTCGCTGGATCCGAAACATGTCGCGTGTGAGTCCGAAACATGTCGCTTGATGACCCCAACATGTCGCTCGATGGGTCCGAGACATGTCGCTGGATCCGAAACATGTCGCGTGTGAGTCCGAAACATGTCGCTCGATGACCCCAACATGTCGCTCGATGGGTCCGAGACATGTCGCTGGATCCGAAACATGTCGCGTGTGAGTCCGAAACATGTCGCTCGATGACACCCACATGTCGCTCGATGGGTCCGAGACATGTCGCTGGATCCGAAACATGTCGCGTGTGATTCCGAAACATGTCGCTCGATGAGCCCGAACATGTCGCGTGTCGGTCCGACACATGTCGCTCGATGAATCCGAAACATGACGCTTGCGTTTCTTACATTGCGTAGATCCGGTATTATAGACTAGATATTAATTTGATGAAACAAATGACGCTTGAAATTAGGTGATCATGTAGTATTTCTGGGTATCGAAAGAATTATTTGGGTGTAATTAATTTTAATAGGATTACGATCCCAGTTATATTTGGATGCGAATTATATGAAATTTGGTGTTTGAAATTAGGTGATCATTAAGTATTTTTGGGTAGAGACTAATTTATTTGGTAACAATTTAATTTAATAGGATATCGACATGTTACTTCTTCGAGTTGCACTTTATATTTAAATGGAGTTGAAAATTTGCTGCGAATCTAGTATTTTTGGTAATCGAATGTATTTTTTAGGGCATCATTCGGCAATTAATTTGGTGGTTCGTTAAATGCTACCCGTCCCAAACTAAGCAAATGAAATAAATGAAATAAATGAACTTTATTCTGTAAGTAGGCTGCAATGGCACTTTTACAAGTCAAACCCTACTAGCGTTTCACAGAGGCCACTGCCGAGAAGAAACGCCGAAAGAAACTCGAACTATGCAAAGCTTGTACTATGGGTACTAAGCGACGATATACATACTTAACTATATAGATAAATAAATACTTAAATACATGGAAATCATCCAAGACCGAAGAACAAATATTCATGCTCATCACACAAATAAATGCCCCGGCCGGGATTCGAACCCAGAACCTCCAGCTTCGTAGACAGGGTCACTACCAACTAAGCTAAAGAGGTCGTCAAAGTTTTAGACAAATTCGCATAGTTTGACTTGATAAAATGATTGTCTTAATGACTTATATATTTAAAAAAACTATGCACAGAGCTTCCGTATACCTACGTTCTGTAAAGAGCGAGATGGTTTATTGCAAACTCACACGCATGTTACTCGTAGAGCGGAAAATTTGCAATGGGCGCCCCTCTAGTCTAGTTTTCGCTCTTGGTTGGAAGGTCAGATGGCAGTCGCTTTTTTAAAACTAGTGCCTACGCTGAACCTCCCACAGGCTCCTTAAGGCACAACTGGGAAGACCAGCGGCAAAACGGCAAAGATCGCGTACGCTTTTTTAGGGTTCCGTGCCCGAAGGATCCAAACGGAACCCTATGGCTGTCACTCACGCGTCCATACGTCTGTCTCAAAATTATGTTATAACGAAGTTTTTTTTTTTAAATTTCCATTGACCTATGAACTTGAAATAAGGTCACCAGTATTTGTTATTACGTATACTTTACCAAAACATACTAATATTTGGATACTTCAAATTTTTCCTCTAAAATTTCCTAATTTTGCGGTTGGTTCGGAACTCTACATGTGCTAAGTCCGACACGCCCTTAGCCGGTTTTCATTTACGTTATTCTGCCCTCAAACGACTACACAAGCATGTCTACTATTCAGATAGGTATTCTAATAAAACCGTGATGGAATGCCCGCTTTGTGCGTACCATAATACCTGGATACCGGTCATAGCTGCGGGAATATTACATTCACACTTGTGTTGTGTACTTGTGTCAGACACTTGTGCCTCTTCTCTGTATGTTCTGGTGAATAAATAAATCATTTATTCATTCAATCATTCATTCTTGTCACTTCGGCAAAATACCCTATCGCGCTACGAACGAAAGTAAAATAAAAGTTAGCGAACTTTTCAATCCACATAATGTAATGGATGGACAACTACCGAACCCTACATTGCGCGTGGCTCTTTTTTTTTTCTAGAGAATTATCTAAATTCATTTTGGAGCGATGTAACACAGCGGAATATAATAAAAACATTCCTTCCTCCGTTGATGTTGAGTTTTTTAAAGTGATCCTGCATGGAATATTGTAGCGGCCTTTGGGATGACTCGGCTAAGTACCAAATCGGTGGATTGCAGAGCCAGGCGGCTCATTAGCAACAGTACGATAGTAGGAACTAAGCTGCAGATCCTAGCACATAGACGCAAAGTAGCGTGTCTGTGCGTCTTATACAAATTGTACTTCGGTGATTGTGCTCGGGAGCTCCAATAGCTCATACCGCCTTCCCCCTTCTTCCATCGGACATCCAGACTTATAGCTGGCTACCATCATTACCTGGTTGAAACTTCTCTAACAAAACGCTTTTCATCATCCTTTATAATACGCACTGCTATGGTTCGGAATTCCCTGCAGGCGTTCTGTATAATTTCCGTTTTCATATAACCTGGATCTATTTAAGTGTACGAGACGAATAAGCATCTTCTGGGTGAGTTCGCTTCACCGTCGGCCTCATCTTTCCCCCTGGCTAATTGCTGGCCAGGAGCAAACACGTTTTTGATAAAAGCTTAATTAAGGTCGCTAGAGTTCCCAAGGATGCGCAATTGCGCAGTTTTGAGAGTGATAAGGGACCTGCATTTATTTCTAAGTGTCGACTCGTGCAAAGCTTTTCACACATCCAGAGGCCATGGTACGGTCACGTGCATTAATTTCGGACCCATTTCGCAAACTTTTTCTTTGAATTTCCATACTGTTTGACAGTACTGTCAACCTTAAGGGGGTCCCAAATTAAAACTCGTGACTGTATCCTTTTATCATCAAACGGTCTTTATGTTTCTTTGCCACCTTAGCTTACAAAAACATAGTCAAATGTATCTTAGCACAGTATAGTTCTTATATTGAGGGAGAATTAAATGAAATATCTAATTTCAAAATGGAAGCCTTAAGTCCGTTCAGTCGTCATTAAACAAGGTATTTATTCGCAGCTAACTGGATTGGCCCCACATTTGCAGAGGGTTATGAATTCAGAATTTCCATTTGAATTGTGGAAAATTTGACAAATGGACTGATATAGGCTCAGCTCACGTCAAAGGTTACAAATCAGTCGAATCACGCGTTTATTCAATGAATCAATCATGTGCCTAGCTGCCTATTAGCAGAACAATGGCAGCTTATACGTATGTGGTGAGTTAACTTGTATATTGTTCGTATTTTGAAAACATTTCAATATACGTATTAACAAAGGTAATTATTATGCTGAAATTCTTTATTGTATAAAAGAGCCTTAATTAAGTATTGCTTTCCGCCAAACTGTATAACTGTGAAAAGTGTTTTTAATCAATATGCGGGAGGGCAACACCATCGTCGAACCCGAGCCATCTGGCAGCAGGTTTAAAACGGTGCCGTGTGCCGCGGATGCACATACTGGTGGCACGTATTACAGCAACGCTGATTCTTGCTCTGAGCCAGCCCAGTATGGTGCTTATGCTGCGATTCCAGCGTTCAGATATTCTTAAGGTAATTATTAAAACCTCGTTCATTATTGTACCTCGTCTAAATCCAACAAAATGTAGTTTTCCCGCTAGCAGGACTAAATAGATATTGGCATTCTACAGAATACTATAGAATATAGAAATTTATTGGTAAAATAGGTAAGCATTTCAATTCGAGCGACATATTTCAAATAAATATTAAAATAGTCTAAAATTGCTAGTTAAACGTAAGTTGATTTAGTACAGCAGTTATAGTTTAAGTTAGATATCATACCTAATTGTCGACTAAGATTAGTTTGTTCCTATATATTATAATGGTTTTTTACTTTGCTTTAGTTAACAGTTAACATTTACATGTTTGTTGAACAAAATTAATGTAGTTAACACTATGTAAAATAATGAACCTCCAAGTCTATTGTTAATTTTTGTATAGGTACGAGTACATTTCATGTACTGTCAATTTGGATACCTTTATGTGACTGTTTGTGTTCTAAATAAATTAAAAAAAAATTAAGTACATTGAATTATTTCTGACGATACTTACTGGGTCAATGGTCCTTTTGTATATTAGTAAACTCATCAATTAAGTAGTAGTAGGCCTTCTCAGTGAGCAACAAAGAGAGTTTAGTTTTGAATATTGTCTCACTGTTTCACCTGGAACGCACACTGATAACGTAGGTAAATAAAAGGAACCTAAAAATGAGCCCGAAGAAATTCGCGGAAACAGATACAAAATATTTCCCCAATCATTCATATCAAATTACCACCACAGACCTTGTGACCACTTCAATTTTGTAACGAATATAGTCTCAGGTGTATGTTTTCATTCAACTATTTCGCTTTCGCATTGTACTATCCACAAGCAAAGTTTTTAAGATTCAAATTCGATTGTCTCGACCGCGCACATTGTGAGCTAGTGAACATCGATCTAACAGTAACCTGGCAACCGAACCTGAGCTCTATTGTGTTAGTTTGTGTTCAACAAATAGGTACAAATGTTTCGCTGGAACAGTCTTGTTCGGAATAAATTGGTTCGCGGCTGTTTCAATTTTACACAGAATTTGAGTGGTTGTTAATCTATTTGAGATAATATAGAAAGGTAATAAATATCTTTTCTGATTATTTGTAAGTAGAAAATTTATGTTTAAGTTCAAGCTTTTATTTAACCTTTTCAATGCCATTTAACTTTTTGCATGATTAGCATAGCACACTACTTAATATTATTTCCACTCGATGTGAAACTGTTTAACTTTCCAGACAAAACAAAAGCTTACACAAAAATTATGCTTTTATTTTCATTATTCAGCTCTCTTGTGGGTTGCAAGCTTTTAATACTTTCACTGTCAGAATGTAACATATAGAAACCGATATAGCGACCTACCTATAGCGGCAGCCCGCTTTGCGGTCGCTAGCTGGTTATCCGGAATCTGAAAAAAGTCACGCAGCGCCCGCTAGAGGGGTCCCTGGCATCGGCCGCGGTCAGTTCATGGATGGGTGACCGCTTTGAGTACAAGCTACGGTAGCCCAGTGGTTCAAGCGTGCGGCTGTCAAGCGGCGGTCGTGGGTTCGAATCCCAGCTCGTACCAATGAGTTTTTCGGAACTTATGTACGGAATATCATTTGATATTTACCGTTAGCTTTTCGGTGAAGGAAAACATTGTGAGGAAACCTGCATACATCCGCGAAGAAATTCAAAGTTGTATGTGAAGTCCCCAACCCGCTCTGGGCCAGCGTGGGGACTACTGCCCAATCCCTCTCATCTATGAGAGGAGGCCTGTGCCCAGCAGTGGGACGTAGATAGGCTGATGATGATGATGATGATGATGACCGCTTTGAGTGGTTACTAACTGAGCGCTCCTGTGCTTTGGAAGGCAGGTTAAGCCGTTGTTCCCGGCTGCTGTCTATGACAGCAGTCGTTAAGCCAATTTGGAAGCCATCGGGCGGCTTAAGAACTTCTAACAGTCAAGTTGCCCACTCACTTGACAAAGGGGGGTCGAAGTTGCACCACGTCCGTAGAGAAAGTACCCACCTCTACCCTACACGTGACCCCTAAAAGTGCTACAAAACTGGCAACCGTACAGTATTCTCGAAGATCTCATGGTTCGAAATAATTGCCATTCGATAAATAAATAAATACAGCTATTTCAAAGCAATATAACAATGCCACATGCATGTTGAATTGGCGTCTGTTACCGCTGAAGGAAAATCGTACAACGGACGCAAAGTTCTCGCGGCTGTTTGAGATGCAGTTGCCATACAACTCGTTATTGACAAAGTTTGCAGCGTGGAACGTAGGCTTTTTATGCAGAGCTGTAAATATCGCTGTGTTAATGGTTCTGCTTATAGAGATATTTTATCTTTTGATAATAGAATAGAATAGAAAAATATTTATTGATATACCAACATACACAGCACCAAAAGAAAATGAAATAATACAAACAAAAAAACTTAAAGTAAAAGAAAAAAATATTTAAAGTAAAACAATATGGAGAAGAAATAACTTAATACTAGGTGCTGTCATGGTGGCTACAATTGGACACCACTCAGCATATGCTGTGGCATACCTATACCACAGCGCTGGTCTTCCGTGGGGCCCAGGGCCGGAAGATAGCTCAGAACAGAAGCACTAGTGAGGTGTGAAAATGATTTGACATGTTATCATAGCTGTGTATTCTGAAAATCGTGTGAATGAACCGGACAAAGGGACACATTTCATTGTGAGAGGGGGTGAAGCGTCAGGGTAGGGCAGGGGAGAGTTGTGAGTTTTGAAGACTATACCCAAAGGTTTGCTACAAAAATTTTACAATTTTATTATTTTTTTTGTCTGAAAACAATAATTGGCATGTAAGACTATAGACAATGAATTAACGTTTACTATATCACGCTAGGGAAAACTGGACCTTATTGGGATTAGACCTCACTTTGTTTGGATCCACCGAAAAGCCACTGTTTATATTATAACATGTGCCGACACTGCCGACTTTGGATTTTGCCGACTCGCCGACTAATCAGTGCTGAGGTGGCAGACTAGTCGCCGACAGCTTGCCGACTATAAATGTGGCCGAATAGTCGGCTTTCCCGTTTGGTCGGTACATCTCTAGTTAGTTACTGATTTAAGGCGCCTGTAGAGGTAAAGCCTTCTCCATAAAAACTCTCAAGTTTTATTCGTCGGTTTTGGCAGTACCGCATTTTTTTTTGCTTGTTAATATTGGATATAAGAAAAATGTCAAAAATAAAAATTAAAAAATTTCAAAAAATTAAAGAAATCAAAGTTTTTTTTCTTGAAGTTTGGCTAACAGAAAAATAAGCATACTGATCAAAAATCATAAGTGTAATGCAAACACAAGCAAAGAAAAACTTGCACAAAGTTTGTATAAACACAAGCAAAGAAAAACTTGCACAAAGTTTGTATGGAGAGTGCTTGCCTCTACAGGCGCCTTAACATTTAGTATTTTCTCAGTTATAACTAGCTTGCGAAGAAATTTTGTTTGCATCTAAACAATTTCAAATAAATTGCGTTACAGTCATGAATCTCCAATCCTACTTAGTGGACAAGTTCGTCAACTGGTGCCCCCCACCGCCTACAGTGGAGGGGCGGACTAAGTGTGACGTCACATTGCGCTGGAGTGTCGAGCCTTTCGGGTTCATGGACGGAGAGCTGCTGTTCTGGGTTCAGAAGAAAGAGAAGATGCCGCCCTGGGTAGTCGTTTACAGGTACTTTATACGAGCGTTCGTTTATATAAACGTTCGTGACTGATTTTGAAATTTCAAATTAAAAAATATAAAAAAGACACACATAGAAAAATTAAATAAATAAGAAACTGAACACAGAAAAAAAATACTAAACGGTAAAAGCCATGAATTTTCCCTACAGGCGATATGTTTCGAAGTCTTCAGGAGTTCTTCTTCAGCATGAGTGATCCAGTGGCAAGCCCGAAGAACTCTCAAAAAGTTCGAAATATGTCGCCTGGAGTGACAATTAATACGTGAGTTTTAACCGTTTGGTAAAAATTCGCTTACTGGTGCTTTAAAGGTACTTATATTCTTATAATAATTAGTAGCTTTACTGCTAATTTATGTTTGAAATTATAGTTTATTTAACCCTTTGCGGCCGGGAAAGTGATTTTGCAAAAACTCATGAAAAATCCATGTGGATCGTTCTAATTTGTTGTAAAATACATTATAAAAATAATAAAAAAAATCTATTTGTCCTTTATCATTAAAAAAATCGCATGCACAAAAGTGACGTTCAGGAACTATTCGTAAATGCACGAACGTGCAAATTCGTTTAGAATAGACGAAGAATATGAATAAAACGCAAAATTTGACATAATTAAACTATCTATAATAATTAGTCTTCAATTTTACATATTTATCACAATTTTCATGCTTGAAAATTATCATAGCTATCAGATATAATGAACACAGGGGGCTTCCGAACGCTTTGCTACTTTCTTGGCCTCACAGGTGTTTCATCGTTTGAAACGTCACTCAGGAATGCTATACTACGTCGTTTTCTTGGTGCTTTAACCAGCGTTTCAAAGATTTCCAAGCGAAAATCGAGTAAATCCCTCCATACGTTCATCATCATCATCATAATCAGCCGAAAGACGTCCACTGCTGGACATAGGCCTCCCCTGTGGCCTCCCCCAAAGAGTGCCACAGCGATCGGTCATGGGCTGCCCGCATCCAGCGGACCCCCGCGATCTTAACCAGGTCATCAGCTCACCTCGTTTCCAACGTGGGCTTTCTAACGCTGCGTCGTCCGGTACATGGTGGTCGGCACTCGAGAACTCACTGGCCCCACCGGCCATAGGTTCTCCAGACAATGTGGCCTGCCTGTGCCTACATCACTTAAGTTTGGTAATTCTTCGGGCTATGTCGGTTACTTTGGTTCTTCTGCGGATTATTTCATCATTTCTGATTCGATCTCGCAGAGTAACTCCAAGCTTAGCCCCCTCCATTGCTCTTTGAGTGACTTTGAGCGTCCTTATGACACCCATAGTGAGCGACCACGTTTCAAAGCCGTAGGCAACACACGCTGCGGGACATTGGATGAGATGATGTTGCGTAATCTCCCAAAACCTCGCCCAGCCAAGACAGATTCGACAATGGATCTTCTCGATGTTGGAACTGCGGAATTAAACCGTTTGTCCCAGCTAAACATATTCGTCGACAACATCGAGCATAGTGCCTCTGATCTTAACTAGAATTACTACGTTCAACGTGATTTTTGTTTTGTCCATGTCATCTTATAAGACCAACTTATTCAAAGGCTACTCAGATCATCAAGCATAGTACTTAGGTTCTCCATCGTCTCAGCCATAACCACTATATCGTCGGCAAACCGAAGGGTGAATGGTATACTCGCCATTTATGTTGATGCCTCCTGCCTGCCTGTTCGAAAAACAGCTGACCCACCTCCAACTGCTCTGAAATATTATCTGATTCTTGGCTGTCGTTATCAAGCCTTTCAAAAAGCGAATAAGGGGATTCCTCGAGTTCATCATCAAATTATTAAATATCTGATATATCACCATTGCTCAAAATTGAAAAGAATTGGTGCATCTTTTAATGGAGCCCTAAAAAATATAAACCCAGCATTACTACATGAAATGTGTTATAAAATCGCCAAAATATATGACTATCTCTTTTGATTTCATTTTTCGCGCAAATGCCGAATAAGCACTAACTTGCAAAATCGATTTACGGGCTACGGCCGAACCCCCAAATTCGTGCACTTCGTTATTACGGGCATGTAATTAGCACTAAATTACTTGGTTTTAGTGTAATTAGTGACAAATAAACACATTTAACTCTTTTACTGTAATAATCAAGCGTAAAATTACAACTTATATACCAAAAATGTACGAAATTATGATCTTACGTGTGCCACTACTCCCATAAAAAAAAGTCGCCATCTTCAACGCTGCCTCGCGACCGACTGATTCGACCGGCCGCCGGTATTTTACTACTCAAACGTAGCGCTAGTGTATGCAGATTCGATCGGTATAGGTTTGAGCCCGAAAAGACAACTTACTTGTGGACAGGATTTTTTCAAAGTCATTTGCAGGATTATATCGAACCGGTCGTAAAGGGTTAAATTATTTATTTGCAACATTATGTTACAGTGGCGGGAAAACAACAAAAACAATCGACAATCTCGCTCCAAGACATCCTCATAAGTTTAGATTAAAAGTTATAACAAAAGCAACGGCTGTACCCAATCTAGCCGAAAGAGCGTTGAAACATTTTGGTGATGAAAAAACAGTTCTTAAACATATTAAAGGCTTGGAAGAAACTGAGACTGTAACTAAAGACCGCGATGCGAGTGATGTTAATGCAGAATCTAATGAAGAGAGAACAATTATTACAAATAACAAAAAGAGTAATGATAATAAACAGACAGAAAATAGAGTTGAAAGCGGAGGAGGGGATAGTAAATTCACAGAAAATGGAACTGAACTGGGAGAAGACATTAACGATGGCACGGGAGATATGGCAAAAACCAAGTAAGTAATCATTAAAATGATTTATAGAAATCGATTGTACGTCGACCTTAAAGTTATGTATAAACTTTTACA
Organism: Cenopis cana; assembly: GCA_951800055.1. Lineage (NCBI taxonomy): Eukaryota > Metazoa > Arthropoda > Insecta > Lepidoptera > Tortricidae > Cenopis > Cenopis cana. The sequence goes on along the minus strand of OX637493.1, from coordinate 11,636,592 downwards.
ACTTTGTCTATAGTAAATAGCTAAAGATATACCCTATAGCCTACCAGTTACCTTTTTTAATGCCTGTGGTATTTGTACAATAAAATGTTGTCATCATCAGCCTCCTAGCGTTATTTAAGTACAGTTGCATGCTGAAGGATGCTTTGGGTCCGCTACTCAGATCGTTGCAATATAAATTAAAGAAAAAATATTTTATTGTAGGCCAGGGGACGAGAGCTGTAGTAAGAAGTGGCTAGAATCACAATGGTCGGAAGAAACCAGTACAAGTACGGATACCGACGGTACTTCGGCTGTTTGCTTTTGTATGGCCGTACGCTGTAGCTATCTCAAACAGGTAAGGTTGAAATTCCTTTTGTTCGAGGGATCTGTATAGAAAGGTTGTTGGATTTTGAACCTTATAAGTGTGTAGTGCGTGTCATCCAGGACGAAGCGCCTCTCCACAGCTAATCTCATACAAATCTTTGCGCAATTACTACTTATTTACTATTAATTAATACTTACCGCCATTTTATTCATTTGTTTTTAGGTGCAAGTAATGTTGGAAGAGCGACCTGCGTTGATTGAAATAATCAACTCCAATAATGGTTTCACGCCTCTTGCTACCGCTGTTAGGAAAGGTTTATAATTATAAATATATTATTTTAATAAATTATACTTACGTAAGCGCCGCACCTCTAATACGGACGCTACTTAAAACATCTTTTCATGGCAAGGCCATGATGATGATGATATTTTAATAATTATAGATTAAAAATATGTCGAGGTTCGATTAGCGATAACGAAAAAACCCGTAGTCCACTTGGTTAATACCTAACCCCAAGATTTAACGTAGTCACTAATTTTGCCGAAATTATCGATATCTTACCTCCCAACCCAGAATGGAAACTAGATCTAATTGTAAGTCGAGCGCTATATTTGCTACTCTAACTACTAAGTATACTTGCTTACTGTTGTGGCACAACGACCCGAAGCGGATCTTTGCCTTCGACACCAAAGACGGCCAGGCTTTTCTGTCCTTTGCTATCTCCGTCCAGTCGACGACGGTCTGGAGCCGAGTTAGGTCCCTCTGAACTTCGTCGCCCCATCGGTACCTAGGACGCCCCACAGATCTTCTTACTCTTAACTATACAACACTTTACTTCGACCATTTGTCATTGTTTACAAATAAAATGCGGTGACATTACAAGGTTTTTCAGGTGACCTTAACGTCGTTAAATTCCTAATAACCGCCGGAGCTAACGTGAACCAGACATCAGCTTGTGGACAGACGCCATTACACCTGGCTGCGCTGGGTGCTCAACCAGCACTGGTTGATTTACTGCTGGACCATGGAGCAGATTTCCAGGTCAGTCCAATATTTTCCAGGTGATCTTAGTACTATGAAGATACTCAACAGCTGGACGCAGACGTAAACCAATCGTTATCCAGTGGATAGATGTCATTACACCTGGCTGCGCTGGGCGCTCAACCAGCACTGGTTGATTTACTGCTGGACCATGGGTCCATGGAGCAGATTTCTAGGTAAGACTAATATTTTGTGACCGGTGTTACGGCTTTTTGGAATACAGAACACAGAATACAGACATTTATTGGTAAAATAGGTAAACATTTTACAAGTCATATTTAAACTACATTAATACAACATTCTAAAATGAATATTAAAATTAGGTACATCATGTATTGTGTTCTCATTGACGATACTGGGTCAATGATCATAGGTAGGTAGGTATTGGGTTAGGTGTAAGGTTCATCAACAGCTGAAAGCACACATAAACCAGTCATGTCGTCATCCAGTGGGCTGATGTGGTGGTGGGCTGTGGCGGTGTGTTACAGAGCAAGTTTTTAGGTCAGACCAATATTTTCCAGGTGATATTAGTACTGTGAGTTTCTTGATAACCGCTGGAGCAGACATAAACCACTTGGTGGATGACTTCATCCAGTAGAAAGATGCCATTTCACCCTGTAGTTGCTCTTGCCTCCCATCTAGCTCTAGTCTGGTGGATTTACTGCTGAATGTGCCGGAAAACTTTATTGCAAAAATATAAAGACTGATAAATGATGAGAGCAGCCAGCACTTGACACAACCTCAAAAAGTACCAATTCCACAACATTTTTATCATTTTCAGGCGCGCGATCTTAACGGCCTACGCATCGAGCATTATGCAGTAGATTCCGGAAGTCCGGAAATGGTCAGACATGTTCTAGAGCGCGGCGGAGACCTGCATGTGAGGGACAATAACGGATGGACGCCGCTCTTCAGAGCAGGTAAGGAGCAAGCAGCAAGAGCAGCAGAAGGTTAAAATTTTGGTCCCTCGCTGTCATCACAGTGCATCCTCGGGAGCTCTGACAACCTTTCCCAGGGACAGCTTTGATTAGTGTTATTTGTTTAAGGCCGTTCATGTAGCCAGATGAAATCGAACATCGAGCGCTCAGCCGTCTCTGTCACATTTCGAAAGAGTAACGGAGATAGAGCTTGCAGGCCGCATGCATATCTTGTTACGGTAGAATTTGTCGATTTTTATTAATTTAAAAATATTGCCTCAAATGATCGAAATTCGGAAGCTGTCAAATTACTATTTTAGTTATGAGTGATTTTTCTCCTTTTTATGTTTCATAGTGTAACATAGTAAAAAAACAAGTAAAGTTGGAAAAAGAAATCAAATTGGAGGTTACTTTGCGAATTAATTGTATCGAGCGAAGTGTTATGAATCGTGTATCGAAAGATGTGTTATTAAAGATAATATAATCAAGAATAATATATATTTTTACCACGTCTACAAATATCAACGATTCTGAGAAAAATGGGATAATTCTTGGGGTATTTTCGCATATCTGACTCATGGAACCGCCTTAATTTATTTTGTTAAGTGTAGTATATATCTCGTATATGTTTTAGTGAGTGGAATGTTTACATTGCATGTTAGAAACCTTAGCTCCTGCTCACTTATTTAGGTTTGCTTGTCAAACTTTGTCACTTGAATTTAACCTTTCGTGAGTCATGTTCATGTTAAAACTATATTAAACGGTTAAAACTCTCGTATTAATTGTCACTCCGGGCGACATATTTCGACCCCTTCCGGAGTTCTTCTTCAGGTAGAGCGCGTTCGCGACGAATCCTCGACGCTGACGACCTCCCCGCCGCCCGCCGCAAGGCTCGTGACGCACGCGCCGACAGGGCTGGGGCTGGGAGCGTCACGAGATCGTCAGTCAGCGTTAGTGTAAGGCCAGGCCCCTACACCACAAAACTTTACAAGTGTACAAATCGACAAAATTGTACGATTTTCCATAGAAAAAGTAGACAAATTTGTCGTATTGTACGCTTGTAAAGTTTTGTGGTATAGGGCCCTGAGTGGACGCTCGGATTGGAGCGTTCGGCGGGGCGTGCAGCGGGGCGGGCGAGCGTGCTTACTATTTGTGCAGTGGCGACTCAGTGCACCAGTATGAGTTTCAATTGTTTAACATGCACGTCCGACTCGAGCGTCCACTCAGGTCTTACACTAACAGATTCGTCGCGAACGCGCTCAACCTCAAGAAGAACTGAAGAGTTCGCAACATGTCGCCCGGAGTGACAATTAAGTGAGATTTAACTTTTATCCGTTTAGTATAGTAAACTTTGTGACGTTTACCCCATATGCTTTATTTCTAGTTACACAAGGAGCCTCCACGGAGCTGATTGAACTCCTGGTGCTCTCCGGGAGTGACGTCGAGGCTGCTGATTACGCTGGGCTGGTTCTGCCTTCCGCTGCCCGTCTCTTATCTAATCGACAGTATGTCAATGTTTCTATGTTCACGTAAATACTTATACTAGCTGCCGGCAAACATCTTGAACCTAACCTTGTGTGCGCAGTAGTGGATTTACGTACAAATCACGCAGCTTTTGTAATTTAATTAACATCTTGATGTTTACTTAAAAGGTTTGTTTTAACGGGTCTAACGCGATATTTATGTATTTACCTTTTTTACCGACGTTTCGACACGGGTTTCACCGGCCGTGGTCGCGGATATCACTGTCGTCTCTGCAAGTTGTCAACGGAGATATGGGTACACAACATTTGACTACCCTACAAAAGTTAACAAAAATGTGAGGGGTAGACTCGAAAAATGTTCACTAACCGTCCACTTTGTTTCTAATTGTCTAAGGCACGGCACACATCACTCGCACCCGTTGAAACAAACCTTTTAAGTATGTTTACAAAGCGCGAGAGTTTAAAGTGTTATCTTGATGTTTGCCGGCAAATTATTGAAAAATATCGTACTGTACTGAAAATTGTAAATTACAAAAGCTGTCACTCACATGCCATGACATGGTATAGTACTTTTATCTCACGAGCGCGGGTGACCCGTGGTTGTGTATTGAGCTATACATGCACATTGTCTATGTGTGCGTCAGCGTAGGAGCTGTGAGTTCACGTTGTCTATGTGTTCGTATGTGTCACAACTACAACAATGGCCAACCAGCGCTCGCGAGATAAAGGTACTCTTATGTAAAACGCGAAGAACTCTGTAGAAATACATATAGATTGAAATCGCACGTGACGGATATACTTAATATCCACTGTTGGCGTTGCAGCGTTGCACCGATGGTATGGATATTATCCATCTGCCGTCCAACGTTTGATAAATGATTAGAAGCGTACATTGTGTGACTATTATCTTTATTCATTTGAAAACTTATATATTAGGTATCTTTATAAAAAGTAAAATATAAAAATAATTACACTTACAAAAAATAAATATATTATAAAAACCTAACCTAGGGTGCCGCCGGCAGCGAGGCAGGGCCTAAACTACCGGTGGTTAGGGCGACAGAGAGAGGAACCTCCTGACTATCCGCGCCGTGTCCAGGTGTACCGCCTTCTGAATCTGACCCTTGACCCCGCCATCTAGCGAGAGTCTCTTGAGGTGTTGGTCGAGACTCTTCGCTATTAAACCGTTAGCAGAAACGACTATCGGGACAATGGTCGTTGAATCAACATCCCACATGGCGGTTACTTCGTGGGCCAAGTCGACTACTTGCTGAGTTTGGTATGACTATTATTATTATGAAAGGTATTTTACAAATGTCTTTTGTTCGCTGCAGTGGCCGCGTCAGAGACTCGATTTTGCGGCTAGTCGACTCCCAGTACCCCCACGAGCAAGCTGTCGCCAACTTCACTCGCCTCACCAAGAAGATCTCGAGTTTGCACAACATACTCAAATGACGGCCGTTTTGCACGAAACCAAGAAGCATCACGCCGCTTGGTACGCCTACTCAAGAACCAAGTCAGCAGCAGGCAGGATCTTCAACGACAGACGAATAAAATTACGAATACTATGTGCTAAATATAGAAGCCTCTTAGCCTTATCCCAGTACAGTTGCATCCTGAAGGATGCCTGGAGTCCGCTACCTAATCCCAAGATTTGGCGTTAGAAGTTTTCAAGCCGCCCAAAGGCCTCCAAATACAAATACAAAAATTTATTCATAACAATCCAACTTGGCTTAACGACTACTGCCATAGACAGCAACCGGGATCAACGGCTTAACGTGCCTTCCAAAGCACGGGAGCGCTCAGTTAGTAACCACTCAAAGCGGTCACCCATCCAAGTCCTGAGCGCTGCCCACGTTGCTTAACCTTAGATACCGCAAGCGGTACGCAGGCGCGGCTGGGCCACGAGCGCTCCCTATCTAGAAGCGCTCCGAATCTAGAAGCAATCGCTTAGTATTTATCATGTCTTTTCAAGAGTTAAGACTTGAGTTGACTGGATCCCCTTCAACAGAACAAATGACGATCGCTCTGAATTAAGCCTATTCATTATTTATCGTTTGGCAATTATTTTGAACCGTAAGATCTTCGAGACCACGTCGAACGGTATTAATCTATTCCTGAACATAATCCTGAACTGAATCCCAATCGAAAGAAGAATAGAAGCGACGGCCGTTCTGCATAAAAGTCCACAAAAAACATCGAACCACCACACCGCTTGGTACTACACCTATTCCAGAAAGAATTCTATAGACTAAGCGTTCACAGAAGAATAAAATGATGACTCGTCTGCACAAAATATTGACGTACCACCATCTTAGTATTTCGAAACCAAATCTTCAAACTGGATCTTTATCCACAGAATAGGTAATAGTTACGACTTAAATTTTTGGACAGTATTATGTTCCGTGTTTCTTCATTGCTGCTCATTACTATCTTTCTTTATGAATTATGAGCCTTTGAACTTAATTCCTACGTTAGACATAATTTACTATTGAAGATAAACATTGCAGGTTTTCCCTACACAAAGTAATGCACGAACTTCACTTAGATACTACCTAGGTACAATGTACAGGGAATTGTAAAAAAAATGTTGATGATAAGTAGTTAAGTACCTATCTATACCTAATGTAATATGTGTAAAATTTTAATACGTTTGTTAAGCGGATGCGTCTGCTAGCGAAAATCTCAATTTTTTAATCAAAGTGAAAATCGAAAAACATGTGTAAAATGTCCAAGAACTGGTAATGATTAATTGTAAAAGAAATCGATATACTACGAACTATGTGTGTTTAGATCACTGCTTAGTAAAGGAAAATTGAAGGATTAAAGAAAAACAATTAATAAAAACTAAAACTAATTTATTATCATAACGTAAAAAATATTTACAAAACCTTAAACTAACGGAGTATTGACTGCATTACGCGTGAAACGGATGGTAACAGTGTGCAATAAGATACATCAAGGATAGACGAAGAGACAGCCCACGCACAAAATGCATTAATGGCAAGGCTTAACTTAATCCAATAAATAGTCAAATAAATAACAATTTATAAAATTCTCAGCAATAGCGTTAGTAAAACTATATTTGTAGACCACGTTTGCGCTGCTGCGTTTCTAACAGTCTTTTTACCAACATCAAACTCCACTTGGTTTTTTGTCACACTGACTCCAACCGCAGGGGGAGCTCGCTGCTCTTCAACCTCGCCTCTTTCAAACTGAGTAGCTTTCGTATCTCGTTTCCTTCTATTATTAAAAGTTTCCTCTTCACCTTCCGCTACAAAATATGGTGGTGTAATGGTAATTTCGTCTACGTTACTCTCTTCTGGTAATATTTTCTCATTTTCATCGTCCATTTCGTCTGTTAGTGCGACTAATTTTGAAGGGGTTCGGGCCTGAGTATCCTTTTTTAAATGCTCAGCTACTTCAGTCGGTAAGTCGCCCTTGTATGGTCCGAATTGTGGCTTTTTAAGTAGCAGTTCAGTAACTGAAGGCACCTTAGAAGAGAACAGTTTTGTAGTGCTTATTGAAGATGAGGAAGAAGCAGCGGCAACGGAGACTAATGACGAACCGGAAACAGTTTTTCCGTCATAAGTAGTGTAAACTTGTTCTTGTGTTGGTGCCTGTTTTATAGGCTGAGATTTGTTACGTGCTTTCGGATCAGGAGGTAAATACTGAGGGCTTACTCGGTCTGATTCCATCACCAAATCTGGGACATACTTCTTCATATTCTCTTCACTGAAAAGGTTATCTTTACTGAATTCCTCTTTAACATAGAAAGGATAAGGACGTTCTTCTTTAGCATGGTTGCTGGGGAAACGTTCTGTTGTTGAACTCTCAGTATTTTCGCTCGCTTTGCTAATATGGTCGAGTGGGGATGGTATGAACATCGGTTCGAATGACTGTGTCATTGTTTCACTGGGAGGATACGCGTGGCTTGAAGAGATAATTTGCGGTGCCTCGTCATAATCTTCTTCAACGTCAGTGTCTTGCCTGCGGTTTGGCGGCTTGGGACCGTCGCCGTAACTTGTGATTCTGTCCTCACCAGCCATCAAGGGTTCTCTGATTATAGGTTTAAAGCCACTTTCGACTACTATAGAGTCGGGTTTGAAGCCAGTATTGACTGCAGGTTGCAGAGGTGTAGGGTCAACTGATTCACCGATGAAATCAGATGACTTCATTTCGGTTTCGGTTCGATCTGGCAACGGTTCGACCGGTTTAATCCTGACGCGAGGCGGGTGCGTTGGACGAATTGGTTCTTGTGTGGGCGTAGGCCTTGATGCAACATCTGGTCTTGGTTTGTTAGGTGCCATCTGTTGATCTAAAGGAACAGGATTCTCCATTGGTCGACCCAATATGATTTGTCCTGGTCTATTTATACTAACTTGGGGCTCGCTTGGCTGGACTATTAAATCACTGATTCCTGGGAGAGTAATTTGACTTTTCACCACGTGGTTCGCTATTATATCGCTTTTGCCGAGACTAAGCGTCTGAGTCTTTAATGGAGGCTGGATGTTAGATGGAGCCGGTCTACCCATTATTATGCCCTGAACTGGTCCATTTTGAACCTGACTTAATGGCCCATGGCTAAAGTTTGGCTTCAAAGGTTTTAGTGGGGGCATCGGTTTCATCGGTGGCGGCAAAGGTTTTGACTGAGGAGGCAACGGTTTTCCCTGTGACATGCCAGACATGGGTCCATGTCCATGATTCGACTGCATAGGTGGTCGAACTAAATTAGGAGGTCCACGGTTGCTGTTGTACTTCTTCTTCTGGGAATGTGCTGGCATAGAAAGAGGGTAACCCGGATTATTATTTTGATGGCGCATTGGTGGAGGTCTGCGCAGTTTCAGTTCAGGGGGTGTCTTTCTGAAGGGATGTCCCATTACCGGGGATGAGTTAGGGCCGTTGGGTCGGAGTACCGTCTGCAGCGTCAGAGGCTTCTGATTGGGTGGCAGCATGTAGCTCTCGGGCATTTTCCCCGGCTCCACCACGTATTCATCTCCCTCCCTCATCGGTTGTTCCGGTAGGAACTCCTTAACATCCTCATGCACTTGGTACTGAGCGAGGGGCTTTTGCTGTTGTAGCTGATGTTTGTTGTCCCATCTCATCTGATCCTTCATGTTGGACTCGAGCGTCTCGACGACATCTATGACCTCCTTGATCTGTCCGGCGCCAATCGGCAATCCATACTCCTGGGGTCCCAGCATGTTGGAGGGCTCTGGGCGATACCTCACTTCTCCCGTGAGGCCGTGGTGCTTATCACTACTGAAATCGTTATAAGGAGGTTTCGAGTTGATTATTTTCTCGAGCCGCTTGTGCTCTAAGAAATTATTTTCTGGTTTTACACGACTGTGTACCTGGACGGATTCCTCCCCGAGCAGGTCAGGCGCGACCACTCGCTCGACAACGCGGCTCTCCGCGCTGTCCACCGGATCACACTCGTCAACCACGTTTATTTTCCAACCGAGGTGTCGGTGGGTGAAACACTGAAACATTAACCCAACGTTAATTACTTCAAGTAAAAGCGAGTCATACACAGGCTTCTAGCGTTTTACGTTCCTGAAAGTTAAGGACCTTTCACATTTGGGATGAATTTCACAAATCTATTTTTTTTATACAAGCGAGTCTCTTTGATAATAGTTACCTATCTTTACCTAATAAAAAAAATATAAAAAGAGGTCGCCGCTAGTCGGCTTCCACAGGCTCTCAATTGTTAAGCTAGGCTACTATGTGGAAAGCACAATATATTTATTTTATAGCCATAAGTTGGTTCCAGTGTTCTTTACTTTCAGGAATAGAAAGGAAAAAAATTGTTCGAGCTGTGTATGACTCAAGAAAAAGCAATATCACCGATCTGTTATATACACTTCAACCTGAGCACATAGTCATGCGATACAGAGAAGACTTGAAAGGCTGAAACAGAAAACAGAGCGAAGGTTATGTACACACAGAGAAATGAGTGAGATGAAGTGATAGTGTCATGTTTGTGAGCTTCTACAGAGTATTATTGTCTGTTTGTTTTGTTATTCCTCTCCTTTTTAAGAAATTCTAATGTAGTCGCGTGTAACATTTCAAAAACAAGGCAAAACATTCGTCTCTTTTTATTAGAAATGTCAGAACTGTCAGATATTTTATTCACGTCATTAGTGATCTTCATTCTTTATCTCTAGCTAAAGAACGGTAATAAGAAGATTACTGGTAAGTACTTAACCAACTGTCACATGATAGGTACACTGGATAGAGAAGATTAAATCAGTTCTTGACATCCTGGCACAATGTGCCATGCTCTCCAGATGAAGAAGAAGTATATAAACTTATCATTCACAACTGAGCAGAACGTTTAAACGGGCTCAAAAAGACAAATGCTTTATCTTGTTCATCACGCGACAGACGCTATGATACCCGATGATCGATGACCATGATTTCCATCACCCAAACCTCACCTGGTAGTAGACGGTGTCAGGAGTATGCTTGTCAGGGGTCCAGGTGATGACTCCAGGCTCGCCCTGTTCGCAGACGAGCGTCAGCGAGCGCTGGTAGGCGCCGAAGCTCGGATACTCATCGGCCTCGGGGCCATCTTTGTTGGGAGTCCAGTTGCAGAGGCGACCGACGCCGGTAGGAATGAGTTCGCCGTTGCGTGAGCGACGAACACCTGCGTAGATTTCGATGCCCTGGGAGGAAAATAGAACATTGTTTCTCAAGGGAGCAAAATGATTATATTTACGGCGAGGGCGGTATATTGAATCCTGAGTGAAGCAAAAGATTTTACAATAGAATCCTGAGAGTAGCGAGGAACTCTCTACTCTCTACTCTCTCTCGTAGCTACGGACTCAACTATTTATGCCCAAGACGGAAATAATGTTGCTACCGAGTGACACATACTGGTTTTCGCAACTATAACTCCTATAAGAAAAATATTCATTTTTGCTCTCAAATGAAGGTAGGAAAGTACGAGTTTGATTGAAAAAATCACCACCACAAAGGATAGTAGCTCGTTGGTTACGAGTAATGAACGGATTCCAGAGGTCGTGGGTTCAAAACCCACCTTATGGCGTTTAATTTTGAATTTTTCACTTTGATTTAAAAAATGATAAGTTACCTGTTTCTCCTCGTCAGACTTGTGGAAGTAACCTCCCACAGGGTCGTTGGTGATATAGAAGGGGTGGTACCGCGCGGGTTGTGACGCATCCACGCCCCCTTCCGTCACAAAAGTGTACTTGCGACCGCGAATGACGTTTATCTCGGGGATTAGCAGCCCGTTGATGTACCAGGATATTCCCCAGCCCACGTGCCCTGGGGATGCGTTTAATATGTTAATAATGCATCGTAAAACGTTCATAGTTTATATTAACTTATTTTACGACTTGTTTGCGAACTCAGTTTTATACCTCTAGAGATCTGTTTAAAGCAAGACTTAAAATAATAAGTAGATAATGAAATAACTTTTTTGTTTTTTATTAGGTTCAAAACAAAATATAAATTAACTGTCATAAAGGCATGCATAACATTATTACCATTGAAATCTAACCTAGACCATGTAATTTTTTTTTGTTACCAAGAATGGACTTCTGGAGCGCTCGTGGCCCAGCGGCGCCTGAGTACCGCTTGTGGTATCTAAGGTTAAGCAACGTGGGCAGCGGTCAGGACTTGAATGGGTGACCGCTTTGAGTGGTTACTAACTGAACGCTCCCGTGCTTTGGAAGGCACGTTAAGCCGTTGATCCCGGTTGCTGTCTATGGCAGCAGTCGTTAAGCCAAGTTGGAGGCCTTCGGGCGGCTTGAGAACTTCTAACAGTCAAGTTGCCCACTCACTTGACAAAGCCTAATCTCAATAAGGTCTAGTTTTCCCTCGGGGTTAGAAGGTCAGATGGCAGTCCCTTTCGTAAAAACTAGTGCCTACGCCAAATCTTGGGATTAGGTAGCGGACCCCAGGCATCATTCAGGATGCAACTGTACTGGGATAACGCTAGGAGGATGACCAAGAATGGACTTCTGGCGAGTAAATAACTACCATTCTACAATTTGATTCGGCTTTTGTGATAACTCTCTTTTTCCGCACCTTTCGGCCTCAACACCATCGGTTCTACGTGCAATATGCCTTGCCTACTGCCACTTAAGTTTAGCAATTGTAAGGGTTTTATCGGTTAGGCACTTTGGCTCTGCTACGGATGGCCTCATTTCTGATGCGATCACGCAGAGAAACTCCCAGCGTATCCATCAATTATGTAACTTTTACAAAAATAAGCTGGCTTACATTTAATAAAGTCTGTACATACCAGTGATAGCAGGGTATCCCTGCTTGCCACCGGTAGGCCCCATCTGGGCGTAGAATACCCCATCCTCAGGTTCATTGCACTGGATCGCAGGTATCTCCCAGGGTGTCACTTTAGGTGCTGGTTTGGGAGTCGGCACTGGGTTAGCCTTGATTACCTGTAACACAGTCATAGAGGTTATACAATACAGCGAAAAAACTTTTCACCAGTTCAAGCCTGTTGTTGAATCAATCGTATGCAATGTCATAATCTTCTTTTTTCACTTTCCCTGTAGGTTCCTGACACATACTCCATTTTTTTTATACAACGTTGGTAGCAAACAAGCATACGGTCCAGCTGATGGTAAGCGGACACCACAGCCTATATAGACGCCCGCAATTCCAAAGGAGTCGCGTGCGTATTGGCCCTAAACAAAATTTGAGGATTCACTTTGATGACCCCAAAAAGAGATAATAACCTATCGAAATTCAGTGACATAATTAGGAGAAAAACTGCTTTTTTATCAAGCCAGATGTCGCATAATCAACTGTGCCTAGCCTCATCTTCTCACCTGTCAAATCCTTAACTTAACCTATGCCAGTAAAGCCCGCTTTACCACTTTACGATATTTAATTATTTTTGATTTTTTTTTCTTGAGGTTCTTCGTATATCCAATATTTACAAGCAAAAAAAAATTTGGGAATGCTAAAACTGAAGAATAAACACACAGAGACAGAGAGTGCACAGAGTTAGCTTAGCTTATTTATTATCATTGAAATATTGTAACGTAACGTAACGTAGCAAGAAAAGTTTGCATGCCTGCATGCAGGCTAGATACATGGAACTCAATACCTTTACCTACTGTATTCCCGCAAATAAACTATTTGATTGATTGATTGAGTTTGTATGGAAAAGGTCTTGCCCTATCCTGCGCCTTAAGCACAGTTGACGCTGTCGCCATCCACGCTGAGTTTAAAAAAAAATCTCCTCGGATTTCGCACGTCGCCGCGTTGGTGAACGCACGTGCTCTTCGCGACGACGGACTGAATTCACTACCGTACAAAACCAGTTGCCTACTGTCATGGCGTCGTTACCGAACAACGTCTAATGTACACGTGGTTGGCGAAATCATCATACATTTGATGGAAAGCCATTTTTTTTAAAGTGAAGTGAAGTTTTTCTCCTCATTATACAAACCTTGTCTTCAACTGGCTGAGGCTTCCTTTGCACCTCTTGCCGCGCTGGCGCAGGCTCTTCCTCCCTTTGTTCGTCTTCTCCCTCTGGCATGGGGCAGTTCCACACTGGCGGCCGCCCGAATTCGATGAATTTATCGCCCTGCAAACACACTCACTTTATAAATCAACCCTCCCTACCATATGGTCGAGGGAGGCGATGGCTGAGATACGCGTCATACTCGTGAACGGGTGCTGTTTGTGGGGTCCGGTCTGTTTATGTTTGCAAGGAATAGTAACTTTATAGTGTTCAGTTGAATTGACATGAGAAACTTCACTCTATTCTCATTTGATTTAATTTTTTATACTGACGCTCAGAGACCTTATACATCTCTGAGAACATTTATTAGATTTTATTATTTTCATGTTGACGCTTAAGAGACCTTATACATCTCTAACAAATATGTGTTGTTATTAGCTTCTCTGACTTACATCTAATAATATTCTATGAATATTATTATACCTTTTTATTTTTATTGTGACGCTTAGAGACCTTATACATCTCTAAAAAATCTGGATTGTTATTTGCGTAATCTTATTAATGACACGTAATTAGTTTAATTTGAACATTGTAATATTTTCTGTTGATACAGATTTTGACTTGTAAAAGTGCCCTTGAGGCCTATTTGCAGAATAAATGTTTTGAATTTTGAAAGAAGTCAAAACTACTAAACTATTGAAGGCACCAGTGAATAGGCATCTTCTGGGTGTGCTCGGTGCACCGTCGGCCTCATATTTGCCCCCTGGCTAGATGCTGGCCAATAGCAATCCCATTTCTTTCCTGATGATGCTCATGGTCAAACAAAGAAAATTAGGTACTTAATTAGGTATTAGGCATTAGGCTAAATTAGGTATTAGGTAATCAATGTTAAGCACAGCTTCACTTACCAAAATAAACTCTACCTATAATAGTTCTAAGTTTTAGATTTTTTTTTGTTAGTTGAATTCTAGGACTTTAGTTAGACTTATAAGAATTGTGGTGATCATCACTGAGTGAGTTACGAAATCGGTGTTTTTTAGATATCAATAAAATCTAAACTGTAAAAGCTACACAATTGAAAAAGTATACGGTTAATAAGAATACCTATTGACATCGTATCCCGAGAAGTTTATTTATCTGGTATAATCTAAACCCAAGTTATGAGGGGTCAAAAAAACGACCAAGCACTTCGAGAAAATATAGGTAGCTAGTGCGGGGGCACTACCGTGCTCCATGATACATTGCAAGTTAAATAAAATCTTGTATAAATAAAGGTTAAAATTCTTTGCTGCTAATGTATGCGCGGTCACACGAAGCAAACACCTGGGTCCACTGTCGTCCGAGTAAAACAATAACAAATTGAGATAACACCTTTTTAACCTTTTTTTATACCCTGCGATGTATAATCGGCCTCATGGGAGCAATTGTCCTTTAATTTCACTGTTTTTAGACGACCTTCGGGCCTAGAAAGATTACTTTCTCTAACTTTGGCAATTATTCGGTTAAGTAATACTCTTAACTTTCTTTTTCGGTAAAGTTTTTTTATACAACGACGGTGGCAGACAAGCGCACGGTCCACGTGATGGTAAGCGGATACCGCAGCCTATAGACTAAAAATAGAAAGCTTGTAAAGTTTTGCGGTACAGCACCATAAAGCTTGTAAAGTTTTGCGGTACAGCACCATAAAGCTTGTAAAGTTTTATGGTACAGTCAAGTGCTAAAATATGTCCCATACTTAGCTCTAATGTCGGTGCATTAAGGTTTTGGTACTTATTTATGAGAGGATCCATTCGATACATATTTTTGCACTTGACTGTACAGGACCCGGGATGCGCTAACAGATTACGATGCTGTACCAGTTCATCAATGTACCTGTACCTTCCAGCTTTAGCTTTCAGTTTACAGCTTTCCACTTGTTCCGCACTTTGTGAGCGTTGCAACTTCTAGGAAGCCATGTTTGATCTAGCGCTTTCTCTACCAAAAAAATATACGGAAACCGAACGAGGGTTTCATATTAGGGAATCTTAAATAAAGGGAAAGAGAGAAAAAGATCGTACCTTGGTGAAGTGATGGTGGTAAGACACCTCGTTCTTGGAGTTCAAAGGTCCCACGGCCCAGATGACGGGCTGGCTCGCATTAGTGAGTACGGGCAAGTCGAGCTCGTCGGCAGCTTTCAGGCTTCGCTGGAAGGTCACGATGCTATACCCATTCACTAGCGCGGCGTTCAGTAGACGAATGGAGTTGGTAGCGTCCTGAAAACAAATACAAATACAAATACAAATGCGTTTATTTTTCCTTTAAATTACAATGGTGTATCGGTTAGTAATATCTTACATCTAATTGACATGGAAAAATCGGTGTGAGCACAGCGATAAGCTGGTTTTAAGCCCACCCGTAGTCAATAAGTTGGTTTCACATTAAGTAAATAGACAGGTTAGTAAATTAAATTAAGTAGGTAGTTACAATTGCAATAATACAATATTGGATTGACTATGTATAATGGTATTGAAGTGACTATGGTAATGAAATCACGTAACAGTTTTATTTTTAAAATTATAATTATGTCTACTCTTTGTGGGGCATCGCACATCTTGCAATTCTTTTTGTATCGAAAGGTAGAACTTTTTTAAGTTAATTTTAAAACGTAAATAAGTTTTGGAAAGTCGTATAGGTGGTGGGATAACGTTCCAGCACTTGGTGGCTGCGAAACGAAATGAGCCTCTAAAGGCGGCGGAGTGGTGGCGCGGCGCCTTGAGCTGCAGCGCGTTCACGGCGCGCTGGCGGCCGCGCGCGCCCTGCAGCTGCAGCGTGGCCGCCAGCGCGGCCGGCACTCCCGTCTGCAACACTTTATAAGTGGTGCATGCGAGGTGCAGCTGCCTTCGAGCTTCCATGTTCAGACTGTTTAAGTTGTTTAGTACTGGTGTAATACGGTCTCGACGCTTTACTCTTTCGCAAAATCTAACACATGAATTTTGCACTAGTTGAATTTTCTTGCTAGTCTTTGCGTCAAGGCTAGGTCCATATATAGTATCACAATAGTTAAAATGTATATTAAATAAATAAATAACATTATTTATTTTATAAGAAACACATAGTTTATGATACAGATTATGGATCTGAGCGGTAAGCAAAATATGCTATACTTTTTTTGGGTCAGCGAGGGCAGCTATACAAGATGTCGTGCAGCTACGCGAAAATGGTCTTAGAAAAGCTTCCATCGATTTCAAATTAATGAAGATTGGCGTTTACAAGTGTGCCCTTGTGGCCTATTTGCAGAATAAATGTTTGGATTTGAATTTTACAGATTTAGGAAAAAAACATTTAGGGGTGCGAGAAAAGGCTAAATTTGCCAAAAAATGTTTTATTGCAATTCCAAAAATTCCGCCTAGAAAAGCCACAATCGAGGAAAATTTTTCCCACGTCACGTCACTCACATGACAGTGAGGAAGAACTCCCGAAGAGTTCGAAGCATATTGCCCGGAGCGACAATTATTACGTGAGTTTTAATATTTTACATTGTAACCAGTGTGCTAAATTATTATCGTAATTTGGCGTCACTAGTCCAATAGTTTTGAATTGGCTCGCGGCCAAACTGAGACTGTTTCAACGATGTCTGCGCCCGACGTTCAATGAAATGTTGAGAATTCTTGACGAGGACTAACTATTGTATGGCTAAAGGAAAATCAACTTAAGGAGTTGTTAATTGAGGCTCATAATCCAAGAATGTTTTCGGAGTGGACAATTTCGGGAAGAAAATTGAAATTGTCGACTATGTTCCTGCAATTAGGTACGTCGGTCGCACAAAATCGTCTGTAGCTAACTGTAAATGATATTCGTTAAAATCTGATTGTATGGAAAATGTCAAACTACAATTTGCAAGGAGGTACATTTTAGACTAGTCGCATTTCAGGCGACGTGTATTAGACCAAAGGCATTTTAGGCGAATTGTATTTTTAAACCAGCGTGGAAAGTACAACAACAGGCGCTGCGACGCGACGCAAGAAGAGAAAAATCTACCCTCATCTTTCTAGTCACACAGTTCGAGGCAGAAAAGAATCGCGAAATAGCGCGAGCACTGACTTAAATAATTTAAAAATTCCATCTTCTCCATTTGCAATTTCTCAAGCGCTACGCATTTTAATTTAATTTTCTTTCTAATCTAATTCTAATCTCCCATGATACACATTAATGGCATCGCAACGGCTTAGCATTTTATTGATGAGTTTACTAGAAGAGGTCGATTAGGGAGTATTAAGTCTGCGTGCTTCGCGTTCCAAGAATATGATCGTTAGAACAAAGAACCGTCACCTCTAAAATCTAAATACTGAAGGGCGTATGTCACTGGTAACTTGTATGAATACCTACTTATAGATTTCGTTTTTTTACGCCTCACTGTGGCTTTAAAAGCCGCGCCCAATAAAAGCGGTAGAAGTGCTCAGCTGGCCCTGGCCGGGAAGTGGGTTATTTCGCGCGCGGAGCGTGCGATAATGGCCACTTTATGGCCAGGTGTGACATAAAATACATTACAATAATATAACTAATAGCGCAAGCATCTAAAAATATTGTTAAACTCAACTGTTACATGTAACAATTCCTAAATAGATATTTAGCTATGGAAGAGCGGGACATCCTAACACAGGTTCACTTACCTAAAAGGAAGTCCCACCCACTGATGGCAATTGTATAACTTATAACAGGAAAATAATCATTTTTCATTTCATTTTCATTTCATTTTCATTAGGGAAAACCTCTAACACGATCTCGCGGGCGGTTTAAACACTGGAATATTGCTTGCGCTCCAGTGAGATTGGTTGAGCTGAGCGGCTTTAACTGACTCTGAGGTGTGAGTGGAATCGAGCTACTGGGAATTTTTTTGCAGGTTTGCTAAACCTAGTCTAGCAAGGAAGGTTAGTACGAGGTAGTGGTCTAATAAGGAAGACGGTTTGAATTCTAATTGAAAAAAATAGAGCTTCCGTGAACCACAGTCTCGTATGTGGTTAATGCAAACTGGAACTCACCACAAGCCTCTCATCCGGACAGGATCCCCTCACACCAGCGCACTGGCTCTTCGCATCCAGATAGTAGTCCACAGCGTATCCCTTGAGGGTGTCCTTGTCCACCCAGGCCACGGCCACGTCACCGCCGACCATTTGCGAATGGTTGGGGTCGCCGGAGATGCCGAAAGACATGTATTCGCCGTCCTCTGGAAAATTAACATTATTATAGATGGTATCTCGTTGGGACATAAACAGATTTAGGTTCGCGTCTTTCCTGTGGACATATCAAAAGTTAAGGGCTACAAAGCTTGATTTTGGATTGGTCTAGTAACCCGCATAAACGGCGTCTCCGGTTCTATAAATCCATGTGATAAAAACATAACTTGCATGCACATTAGCCGTTAACTATTGACCACAGGAGGGACAACTTTTGTTTTTTCAAGTGTTTATGGCCCCGTTAACAGGAAAAAGGTACGACTTTTGTAGCTGTCAAAAAAGGGCTGATTTAAGATTTCAACTAATAAACTCAATGTGTTTATTAACAATGCGTTAACTACTTATTCTACTTATTTTGGGAACAATATAATATGAAATAAAACCACCTTAAAAAGTGACTATTGGTAACAACACATGACCGTAGGATCATGGCTGGATCATCTCGGGCAAAGAAGACTTGGGGGCATAGCCTATGTTTTAGTTTTATAATTAGTTTTATTTTCTTTTAGATTCCAGTTGAATATTGTTGTTAAAGTTATTTTCTTGCGACTTCTTCGCTCAACGTATCGGCATTGCGATACAGCGAGGAAATGCCGCCAGCATCCTCGGCACAATGCCTCAAGGGCGTGTTTTAGATTTAAGTTAGTTTTAATTTTATTATTTTTGTTTGTGTTGTTTTTTTTTATTTTATTTTTATTATTTATTTATTAATCATAAGTACAAAAAAGTGTTATATAATATATCGCTCCACAAAACTATTTATAAGTTTGACTGTGGAGTCGCATGTCAGTCTCAAAACAATAATAAGCTATAATGTATTCTTGTATGTATTTTCTTGTAAATAAATGATTATTTAATTTTCTTTTTATCTATTTAATATAAATAATAGTAATAATATTGAGCGCAGATAGCACCGTGTTTGCACTTAAGCTCTGTTTATAGGTACTTTCAGGGACGCGTCAACAAACTAAAGTTTTTGTGTACAGGGTGACTTTAAAGTAATTATCCAAAGTCACCCTGTCCGTGTCCGTCCTTAGCAAAAAGTGAAGAAATATTAATTCTGAACATCTTTTTTATTTGTGAGTTTATGGAAAGTTAATGAACGAAAATACATAGCTATCTGATTTTAAGTGATTGGTCTCAAATGAGAAGTTGTTCAGTACATCCATTTTCTAAAATTTTGACAACAACAACAACAACAACAACAAATACTCTTTATTGCACACCTCACATAAACACACAAACAAAAGAAAAACAAAGAAACAGGGATACAGAGGTAGAACAAAAGGCGGTCTTATCGCTAAAGAGCGATTGACTTTTCTGATCAAGACACCGAAACCATTCATTATCATTACGAAGTTGTAAAAACCAGTAAGGACGTTCCAAATCGGACATTCTTGTTTCAATTTTAACCCAATCTTTAGCCTATAATTCTATTAGACAGAACAAGCGGTTCTAGTGAGGGAAATTAAGCCTTCCAAAACAAAAACGTTGCGTAAGTCGTCTGGGTTCCTAAACAAATTAAAAAGTTACCAATGATGACCCTGATTGTGATATTTACAGTAAATTGGCAAAGCCATATGCCAAATACGCTGATATTACACCCACTATCATGCCAATTATAGTCACCGAAGCGATGTAATCGTCGGATAATCGGCCATGCACGGTATAAGCGACACCGTTGATTGGTTTGGAGTAATAACATACTAAATGGTCTCTCGTTGGGTATGCCATCCTAATAGTAATCATTTACGGCATTTGCGCAGATTGGACGTACGTAGGGGTAAGGTAGAACCTGTGCTCTACACTGACCCAATGCATGACACAATAGGCCGATCTTATACATAATCGACCTAGCCCAAAGTAAGCAATCATTGCACTATCGGTACTAAGCGACAATATACATACTTATATAGATATTAATAGAGACTTAAATACATAGAACGCATTCAAGTCTCACTAACAAATTTTCGAGCTCATCACACAAATAAATGCCCTGACTGGGATTTGAACCCGGGATCTCTAGTTTCGTAGGCAGGGTACCAATTACGTTAAAGTGGCGCCATCAGAGGGCCTTGTTATGTACCTGGCCTATATCAAATTACTGTATCTTGCCCCGCAAGCCACGTTACGGGCTAGCATAGACCAAGCCCAGGATCACGCTTGGCGAGCGGTGATAACGGGTGCCCTCAGTCGTTACGGATCTGTCGTGCAATCTCATCTTTTTTATATCGGGACCCACTGAAAACCAGCGCCGGGACGCCTTTTGTGACCCTACACATGCTGAGTGGGCTCCATTTTCGCCACATAGTTTTAAGTAATTTTATTGTAATTGTAATTTCTAGCATGTTGTCGAAATGAAGGTTTTTCTATTCTATTGTTACGTGTCCCAGCCATGAGACTGCGATCATGAAGACTGGTCCAATTTTAAATAGAAAACTCCCGTGAGCGTCGCAGCTAGGCCTCATCACTCACTCGCTACTCACTCACTCACTTCACCACTCACTCCCACTCACACACACACACACTCACACTTCACTTTCATTCGCTACCAAGCTTTTCGTAGCGCTACGCAATTTCCTCTACATACCGGGAAACGCATGATATCGGCTACGCATCTACGAGCAGAGCGCCCGCTAGGCGGGTTCCTGGCAGTGAATGTGTTAAGGAGCACGTATTGGTCCAAAACATGTCAAACGATATTCGACGTAAAAGACGTGAGTGACCCGTTTATCAAGAAGACTCACCCAGTTTGGAGACCAGCTGCAGCACGATACTGTCGCCAGCGACCGCCCAGCGGACCTCGAATGCGAGGTCGTCGTACAGCACTTCGCAGTTCAGCTTCGACTGGAAATAAAAACAAACATGTTCAAATACTCTTTATTGCATACCTCAATAAACTTACACAGTATGTTGGCTTAAAACATTTACTTCGTTCGTTTTTTAAGTTCACGACACTCGTTCCGTTCCGCTTTGACACCTAAAGGCCTACCGCGAACCGAAAACGAATGTCTGCCTCTCTGTCGCACTTGCATATTAGAGCAACAGAGAGTGAGATACTTCGTTTTCGGTTCCCGGTTGGCCACCTAATCCCTAGATTTGGCGTAGTAACTAGTTTCATAAAAGCGATTGCCATCTGATCTTCCAACCCAGAGGAAAAGTAGACTTCGACGGGAATAGGCCGGTTTCCCCAAGAGTTTTCCCTCACCGAAAAGCCGCTCTTAAATATCAAATGGTATGCATCAGGTAAAACATAAGATTTTTGAGAAACCCAGTGGATGAGTCGGGGTTACAACCCGCTATCTCCTTCAGAATCGCTTGGCTGCAATGGATTTAATGGGGTAAGTATAGCTCAACAAAGAAAACAGTAAGTACAAAGTGCTCGTGCATAGCTATCGCGGTACCAAGGCGAAGGCTGGGCCGGAAAGGCATAATTTTCTATTAGATTTGCAAGGGCGAGTCGATGACGCGGCGGAGGGTAATCGAGTGTGCGGTCCTTCGCCCTTCGGCCCAAAACAGGAATGGTTGAGGATCAAAGTTAAGGATGATTCACGCTAGACCGTTCCATGTCCGGGCCGGCCCGTTTTCTAATAATACAAGAAATCGACGACCGTCGCGCGTCCTGTATTAGAAAACGGGCCGGCCCGGACACGGAACGGTATACTGTGAATCATCCTTTAATGCTCTCTAGGGTGATGGACCGAATAATTGTTTCTCGCAAAGAAGTATGTGAGTTTTTTTTTGCCTGACCTCTCCCGAGCTAAATCTTGGCTAATATGGAGTAACCTAACGTAAGTTAAGCAATTTAGTCAAATATAACCCATACCCTTCGCGGGGCCTAAATTCTACTAGACGTATGTATAAAAAAGTCAGATAAAACCTGATTGGATAAAGACACCACATTTATCTAAAGTAGAGGTCAGTGCATCAAGCGAATCAAATATATAAATAAACAAATTAACATATAAGTGAGAGCCATGATTGCGTCGTCAACGAAAGGATGGCAGAGGTCAATGGAATTGAAGAGCATATGAGAGGTCAAACTAGCCAGCAACAGATTTATTGAACTCTAATACCTTTGGAATAGAGGTTATAATTGCTGTAGTTCAAGTTGACATGGACGCGTGGGAATGCATACAGTTCTTATGCAGTTGCAATAAGGCTTATAATACTGCCTTTCTAAAAAAGTGGGTCAAGGCCATACCCCAATCGTGTATGGTCATTATCGTATTCATTTTTGTAGATTGTGTCATTAAAACGTAATTAGCTCCTCTTTATTAGGTTTTTGATGTCAACACGGTATTTTGATGGTCCTTATTAAGATGTCTGAGCTCTTATGGCATATCCTTACAACAAATTCCTAGAATGTATACATATTAATGATGCTGTCTGAACATATACTTTTTTTAAAGCCTCTTGTGCCATTCTGTATAACGTCTTTTCAATTATTTTTCCGCTAACGCTCATGGTTTAGCCCTCTTTCGGTCAATATGGTGGCAAATACCCAGTCCCTAATGAAATGGGACGCAGTGGCCCTATACTATCCATACTATCAAATTCTAAGCGACGTATTTTTTTCACTGAACCCAGTCTTTTTATAAACAAGGTATTGTCTAAGAAATTCATCACATATATCATATCGACAAGGCAATTCATTTTGTAATGTTCTAAGGTAAAGGTCTTAATGCTTGACATCTATGCCCCCAAGTTGATACCTGCAGCTCACCATTATTATGATGAATTTGTGATTTAAAGCGTCAACTATAGGCACAATTTGAATAATATCAAGCACCCTGGACATTTACCTTATATGTTTTCACAGCCGAAGGTTTGTAATCTTTATATATGTGGGTGATCTGATCATTGATTCCTCAAAAGTATCATGCAGTGGTAGATTAAATTTCATGTGGCTGTTTTAATGTGCAATGAGCACCAGGTAACTATGCATATGAAAAGTAGTCTTTACTACAAGGGATTAAGAATCTTTCGACCTCTTCATATGCGTCGTTACTTGTGTCAATCTTAACTTATTGTAGCTTATAGATAACGGGAATGAAACACGAATAACTTGGCAAGCTTTATTACCGTACTTTATATTAGTTACATTTTAATTATAAATATACAAATCTTAATATTAATTAATTTACAAATTGCGTTCAAAAATACAGTTTATTCTGTCGTATTAAAGATCAAATCTGATCAACTTGTGATATCACAGGCTTAACTTAGTTATGTCAATTGAGTATTTTATCAACATACGTGTGACGTTTAACTTAGTAATATAGTACCTACTTATTTTATTTATGCATTAACTGGATATTTATACGTTTACCTGTCCTTTGACTTGACATTCTTAATTAAATGGTCCCTCTTTGTTGATTTCAATAAGGACGATTACTTAGGTATCTTTTTGTTCGAGGATGACACAAATTAAGGTGATTACTGGATTTGGCAACTTTGGGTCAGTAGTCGGCAACAGGCGGACCGCAGGCGATTTACTTGCAGCCCGACAACCGGCAAACCTTTTGTCTGATAGAGTCACGAATTAGGCGACTTTCTGACTTGGCGGAGCGGGATCGATATGTGACATTTTCTTCTTTGACGTAAACTTAATAACGCAAAGATTCTCGCTTGACATAATACTGTCAGTATTACGTTTGCGCAGTAGTAATATTATGCGCAGAAGCGAAGCAGTATCGCCTTCGCGTCGTCCCGCTACCGCGCATCCCGCGCAAGTCAGGAAGCACTCGTTTAAATGTAGGGGCGCTTAAAAAAATGGTATCGAGTCGACTGACAGCTGACACTGACATTTGACACTTTTCTCATATCGTACTCGCACCGAGAAATCAGGAAGTCGCCTTAGTAACACATGAGGCAATTTTGTTAGCTATTTATGTGGCCCTTGGCTGCTAAAAGGCTGGGGATCCCTGCTTTGGAGCAATCGACAGTGATATTATCTTGATATAATGTGGACGACTAGTTAAGTCGAGTTTTAATTACACCATCGATCAATCACACCAAATGTTCCATCAAATATTGATAAATAACTTAGCACATAATTTTTAATAAGTTACTGACATAACGTCTAATGGTTCTTTATAAAACTGGGGTTTAAGCCTTATTTAAACACATACGAGACTCACATGCGAGTTTCATTACACTGCGAGTCACGTACAGTCAGCCCATGAAAATGTTGAGCATACTTAGAACCTTGTCACATCGAAATCTAAGAAATATTTACACTGAAACGTCATAAAATTTGAAACCTCTTTAATTTGACAAAGTACTAAACTGCTCAACATTTTCGTTGGCCCACTGTACTTAGGGATTAGGCTCTATAATATGTTCAACCGATAAAGCATACCATGACAGGCTAAGGTATATCAACGTTCAATATCGAAAAATACCCGAGAACCCAACCTAAATTATGCAAGTCATCTTTAAGAAGTATTTAAGAACTCGAGTCTTCAAATATGACCTGTGTCATCCCAAACAAATATACTTGCGGAGAACGTTACCGAGAATTTACGGTAAGTTACGGTAATTTTCAACGATGAGAATTACCGTAAGTGGGTAATTTCTCGGCAGCACATCACTAGTTACAATGAACTTAACGTTAATTTTACTTAACTCTGTGTTCAAAAAATAATCACATTTTTTTGTTGGCAGAAGAAAATTGTTAAGAATGTTTGTTAAAAAGAAATGTCCAGAATAAACGCTAAACTATTAAAGTACTCGTCCAATTAGTTTCGTGCAAATACTAGAGTCAGACAAATTCACAGTTATTTGCACTCTCCCACACACAGCGCAGCTGCGCAGCGAATCAACTTTGCAATTTACTTATACGTCCATAGAGGAATTAACTCATATTTAATTATTACTCCAAAAGTAAGGACCAACCGTTCTAATGTTGCTAGTTAGAGAGAGAAAACGCTACAAACCCGTATCTTCACAGAGCTGTAGGATCATAATAAATTACAAAATGACAATCGTTCCATATGAATGTACGTTTTATAGGCATTTGGACAAAATATGCTTAAACTTTGATCACTTCTTTATCATTATTTAAACTGTTTTTTGCGTTTGAGTATAACATTAATTCTTATTCGAGAATTGCTATGTATTTATTCATTTGACGACAAAATCCCTAATACTATTGCATTATCAACTAATAGGCATCGGTTACGCGGTGATTATTATCACGCGATAAACTCATATTACAATAGGTATCAATATAATATAGGTATCGTGGGTATTAATATTAAAGCAAAATCAATACATTTTTGTATACCTACCACGATAATATTGACTCCCCAGTATTAAGAGCAATAATTAAAGTGTCACCAATTACTATACAGACGCGCTTGATGTCAAGGTAAATACGTAACACCGAATTGTCATCGTTGATTACATTTATACATTTTAAAAGGAAGTTTGGACGAAAGTATCCCCGCTGTGTCGCTGCGCTGTGATCATCTTAAATTAACTTAGATAATAATTACTGGCTCTATCTCTGAGCTGCAACGCCCGTCTCACTCCGTAACTTAATGCTTTGAGAATTTTGAGATATAATTCCATCTCTACATAAAACTATTAGTCAGGAAGGTGTATTGGAATTTGAGTCTATTTGATATTAAAATTACATTTGATGCCGCTAATTTTAATATGAAACTAATACGTCAACTTTAATAAACCTTCTTTTGCGTCATATAAACAGTTGAAATAGCAATAGTCGCCTTTCCTGAGGTTAATAGTGAACGCCAAATAAGCATGTCATCTATGTTTTTATGTGGATTATCAATTTATCAACAATCCAACAAAAAATATGCTTTAAAGTTGTAGCCCATAACTTCAGTAATGACTAAAGGAAAGAAGCGGCCATAAATCTGTGTGGCTCAAATGGATTTTTAAATTGTTCATATTGCAACACAAATCCAAAAAGATCTGTTACGACAGTAAAAGATCTAGAATCTGAAAAGTGAGAGGCAATTTCGCACTTTTTGCGGGTGTGAAGTGAGCGCGTATAATTGAAAGGTGCATCGGAATAGCTAAGCCGAGGTCGCTATATGTCGCAATAGTAGAAGGGCATATCGCTCACGAGACTATTTGACAAATGAGGAGCTTCTTCACAACCTACAAAATTAGTCTTTAAGTCTGAATCAACAACGTTCGATTTGAGAAGCGCTTGAAGTCACTCCTTAAATTCGTGTGACCTGAATTCCGATTTCTGCAAAGATTAATTAGCTGATCGTGGTTCGATTTAAAGGCAGCAGAAACTACACACATTAATATACATATACTGCTAAATTAGCTTAAGAGATGGCGAAACGATAAGCTTATGTAACAGTCACCTAGAATACCGAGGGCCTTGTAGATTTAAACTTCGTTACATCACTGTGACTCTGACCTGCCATATAGGTCAAGGTCAATGCTCCTCTGGATAGGATCCACTATCGTCTGGAACCCTGGTCTGTTTAGCTCCTGGTACGATTGATCGTAGTCTGGCGAGATTCTTCTCTGCGCTTGGCCGCTGAAACGCTGAGCAAATTCGCTTTGGTAAGGGACTAGCTGGTATCTTTCAGGGTTTTGCTGGTAGGCTTGTTGCTGTTGTTGCTCATATAGCGCTTGTTGATACTGTTGTTGTTGTCTTTGCTGCAGCTGCTGCTGTTGGTATAATTGCTGCAGGTACTCTAGTTGTTGTTGATTGCGGCGCTGTGCTTCCTTCAGCTGCTCATATTCGTATTGAGATTGCTGTGCAGCTGATGATTCTTGTTGGTAGCTAGCTGGTCTCGGCTCTTCGTTAGCTTGGAGCAGCTGCTGTTGTGGTGGTCGGTAGTCGCCAGCGCGCCGGTGGAGGTGCGCGGAGTGATCAGCTGGTGAGTCCAGCAAGGCAGCCAGGGGGCCTGCTCCGAGTCTGGTGGGTCTGTAGGTGGTCGCGTCGACCTTGGCGATGGGTCTGCGGGAGGGAGCCCGCGGGGCTGAGCCCGAGGGGGCGGAGGCTAACGCCTTGTTGCGGCTCTGCAACAAACGCGCTTAGCTTCAGGACGAGGAACGGGGGCTTGGGGTAATGCAGTTTCCTAATGTACAAAGCTTTCAAGCTTATGAAACTACACTTTTTTTGTTTTTGTTTTTTTTTGTTTTGGAGCGCTCCTCCATTTACTAATGGCGCTGCAGGGTCCCAAAGGACCTACGAGGTCCAAGGTCTAAAACTTCAATTGACAGACACTGAAGCTAGTTTAATATAAATAAAAACATCGAAACTACAAATAGCAGTTTTAAAATAGTTGAAGATCTTTACAGATGATGCACTTGCACATAACATAATGTATGCGCAATGCGACGGCAGCTAAATATTAAGTTTGATATGCATATCGTGACTCAGTTACAACGTATGACATACTTAATTAGGATCTTTATCTCACGAAATCATGGCGGTTGAAACGCTCTAAGAAATGCCCAGGTATATACAGGTATGTATATATAATATTTTAACTTTAACCTGCAACACTCAGTTGTGTTAGGTTTTTCAAGAAAATGTTGTGACTTGTGGGACATTCGAAACGTCAAAAAAGGTGAAAAAATTATAATATCCAATAGTAGAACGTCAGTGTGAAACTCAAAGTAATATACCTGTATTAAATTAATATAGGTATGTAACCTAATAGCATAACATAAATATTCCTAGAATTTTAATACAACATATGAAAGTGTGCTTATTGGGTTATTTTTATCAATAATACATGCTGCGTTTTGTTTCGCTTTTTGGTCTCTTAATGTTATGACAAATCACATTTTTACCAGACCGAGCCTCCACCAAACGCCTTAATAACTGAACCTATGACCTCTAATAACTACCAAGCCACATTGCAACACATGTTTATATCTAGGATCGTATATTGACATACATTGCTCAAGTTCATCCTCTTAAATCTATTTTGTAACATCACAACCGCAATTTTAGACAGAATCACATACATCGACAAGCATCACTCGAAATTGTACTTTAAATGGTTTATGCAAGGTTTAATTCCGTGAGCTGCGATGGACATTGCAAAAACAAGTGAATTGGCGATTGGGCAAACTGCAACGGGGTCAATGACCTCTTGTCTCGGCAAATATTTTGATAACTGATGGCTAGTTTGAGAATTGACCTCTGACTAAAAACACGTCTAAATATCTATGTAGGTACGTCGGGTTATTGAGGGTCTATCAAACCATACTTAACATTTTAATAACGAAAGTAGGTCTGTCTGTTGTTGTCACTTCATATGGTCCATCTTATATTATATCTACTGGATACCTAAGTAGTAAAGTCGCTATTTAAATAAGTGGTTTTACTTGCCTTTAGATAATTACCATTTTTAGGCGACTTCCTGACTTGGCAGGGCAGGATCGATATGTGACATTTTCTTCTTTGACGTAAACTTACTGACGTCGCAAAGATTCTCACTTGACATAATACTGTCAGTATTACGTTTGCGCAGTAGTAATATCATGCGCAGAAGCGGAGCAGTACCGCCTTCGCATCGTCGCGCTACCGCGCATCCCGCGCCAGTCAGGACGCACTCATTTAAATGTAGGGGCGCAGTAAAAAATGGTACCGAGTCGACTGACAGCTGACACTGCTATTTGACACTTTTCTCATATCGTACTGCCTCCGCACCGACAAATCAGGAAGTCGCCTTAGGGATTTTATTATTTTATGCGCATACTTAATGACTGACCTCCTATACGAACTACCCCTGCCCTAAAGGAATAATTTCTGGGATAACGATCTATTTTATACCGGGATCTGGAACTATTTCCATGCCAAATTCCAAATTTAATTTACTTTAAAGTCAAAGTTATTTATTCTTCTATTAACTCGCGTATTAAATGTCAATAAACTACCACCAGCAGGGCTAGCACAACTGCTGCTGAGATGCGACACGAGTAGAGAAAAATCTTTCAAATTGGCACAGTTCGAGCGACACAGGATTCGCTTAGTCACGCGAGGTACGACTTGGCAGCAAGTTGTGCCCACTAGTTCATATTAAAATAAACCTCGGTAAGGTGTCATTTTTTCAAAACATGCCAATCCAGCCTGTTTCATAGATAATAATATGGATTTTTTTAGATCAGTTTTTTCTTAAATTATTCCAAAAAACAGTTTTCTTTCATTTTAATGCTTAGTCCATTAGCAAATTTTCAAGTTTTTATTTTAAAATTTTGTTCCCCATACAAACTGTCCACAATATCAAGTGAAACTACCTAACTAGTGAGGTCTACCGCCAGTACCACTAGTATTTGAAATTACCTATGGATTTGCACAACCAACGGCTATATTGTAGTGTTTTCATAAATACAACGATATTCAAAAGTCATTTGCCAAATTGGTGCTCGTTTTCAAATTCCTGCTACTGTTTTTAATTTTTTATTCATGAATCAAATTGAATGTTATCACTTATTTTCAATGCGTTTTAATTATTTGCTGAACGCCCCAAACGAAGCTTTCGAGTCGCGGGATTCATCATTAATTAAATTTTTAATGACAATCCAATAGTCCAACCGTATTTTCATTTAGCCCGAATAAATAATCAGCAAATTGCTAGATGGGTGTGCTTAAGCTTAATTTAATTACTTTTCACAATGCCATACGCGTTGACATGTCGCGGCTGGGGAATAAAAACGATCTTACTACATTCGCCATTGAATTGTCAACTCTAGTAGTCGTAAAATAGAAATCAAAGCATATAGTTAATTGTGGCGAATAAAGGAAATTGATGATTTAATATTATAAACAAAAGAACTAAGGCTAATAAACTGATGATTGCCCAAGTATTTCTTTAATTTTGTGACATAAAGTTAGGAAAG
Organism: Cenopis cana; assembly: GCA_951800055.1. Lineage (NCBI taxonomy): Eukaryota > Metazoa > Arthropoda > Insecta > Lepidoptera > Tortricidae > Cenopis > Cenopis cana. The sequence continues at coordinate 11,606,320 of OX637493.1, read as the reverse complement.
ACTTGAAGTACCTATATTTTCACATTTTCATCTAAAATCACTATCCTCAAATAAAACAAGGGTTGTTTGCTATCGTCGTAATCGAAAAGTCAACCCACAACGAGGGCTCTAACAAGCGAGGCGGGCAATGCAGAGCACGTCAGCATGTCTGCGTCGAAAACGACACGTGTCAGGTCAGAAGCCAAGTGCCTGTTTGTCACGGTGTGGTGGGATAAATCGATGACAAAGTTCGACGGGAATTTGGTAGAATGTCAACGTCAAGCTTAGTATCCATTTATATTTTAGTAAAAAAACCGTAAAAGTTCGTTAGTCATCTGTTTTTATAACAAAGGGACGAATAAAATATAGTTAAAAGCAGTTTGTTAATTTTATGAACGATGCTTGATATGGTCTCCCGCTATCTTATTATCTTCAATAATACGACCAGCAAAGTCACAGCGCGGCGGTAAAAACCGCTCTGAGAAATGGCCACCTATGCAAATTTTGCCATAGTGGACTCCGTGCATCTTTGGAAGACAACAAAAAAAAATAAGTAGACTCATATACATTAGTAGTTGCTAGCAAGAAGCTGATCTGGTATCATTGCACTTGTTAATTTGAATGAAATCTAATTTTGTTTATAACAATAGAAACTAAAATCTAATTATAAAACTAACTTAAACTATTAAAGTAAAAATAAAACTATTCAAAATTTAAGAAAGGCCCCCGTGGCATGGTGCCAAGAACGCTGGCAGTGTTTCCTCGCTGTATGGCGATACTAAGGCGTTGTGCCAGGAAACTGCCAGCCCTCTTGTCCCCAGTGACGTCGACTAGTCTCTTCGCCAGTTGACGGAAGAGCTCTATTGCCCCAGGGCCCCATGGACCGAGGGTCTCGACGCCGAAAGCAACGAAGTTGTATCCGTGTAATTTTGTTTAAAAAGATATTTCATCCACTCATTTTGGAAATATTTTCACTGCAGGGGTTTATCACAGTCTATAGTAATTTATTAATGGTAATTATTTTGTGAATTATATATTTATATCTGGGCGGCCGGCGTTTTCCCGGGCATGAGACCTAGCTAGATCGATTGCTCGTCCCCGAAAACCCCCACATACCAAATTTCATCAAAATCGTTAGAGCCGTTTTCGAGATCCCCGAAATAAATAAATAAATAAACATATATATAAATAAATAAATATACAAGAATTGCTCGTTTAAAGATATAAGATAAAAGGATAATTGATGCAATTACCCCTGTCTCAAATGCGTGCAATACAATACAATCAACTTTAAGGAAATGAATTATTAAAGAAATGAATGTTTATGTGCTCATTTGGTCAAGTCGTATTATAGAGAGTAATAGTAGGCGCTCACGCAAATAAACCATTACCCTTCTTACGGGAAGAAGGCAGCAGTAAAATGTAATTCATAGGTCAAAGGCTAAATCTCTTCTACTATTACAGTAAGTACGTACAACAAATTATGGATTGGTCCTAATTTAAGCTTTGATATGGCTGGCTCCAGGTCAAACTTTTGCTATTAAATTAGCTACCTAGGTATTGCTAAAATTAACGTTGACTTGGCATAGGAAAGGGTGAACAAAATGCTGGCTTTTATCTGGCACAAAGACTGAGCATTGCCATCCAACGTGGCGATGCGGCCAGCATTTTGGGAATGTTATCTAGTGGCAGCGGTTTGATAGATCTTATCTTATCTATAAGGGTTTTTGATAGGTATGTTTAGGTTTTTTTTTATTTAAATTTTTCGTGGGAGTGTTAAGTACCTATAGCTCAAGGATTTGGTAAATTGATACAAAGTGTACTCAATAGTCTAGTTACTTTTGGCCATAATATTGGGCATGGGCATGGCGTTTAACACGGTTCTTTAAGTTGAATTTTCGCATTAAAAATATTTCACTCAAAATTATACCTTTATGGTATTTATAGCTCAAAATCATGAGAAATCTTGAGCCTAATAAAGAACTAAATGACCCCAATTTCAACTCATAGTGGAAACCTGAAAAGTGTATGGAAAATTTGAGAGTTTCTTAAACCTATAACAATAACACTTCTTACTCGTATATTTCATGTTTGTGTTTGCAGGAATTTTCACAAGCAGTGTTAATGGGACTTTTTTACCTAGCTGAAATCAATTTCTTATTTAATTTAATCATTAATTCGGAACCTGAATGGGCCTGAATTTGAAATATCGTAGATTTTACTGTAGGTATTCGGTAATTTACTCTTCATATAAAATATCGAAACAAGTAAACAGCTAACAAATTTACGTTCCCTTTGACAACGACATGCGTTCGAATAATTTATATTCGCGCGTAATTTGCCCCAATTTCTCCCAGTCTGTAAATTCAAATATAATTTATTCCTTTGAATTATGAATTTGATTCAATGAGCTTCCAATCTTTTGTCTAGATGTATAAAAAATATTAGTTTTTTGATTTTACGCCTCAGTTGTAAATTTCACAGTCTGTCGCATATGTCGTTTTATTTCTATTTAACCATACGTAAAGAAATTCTAGCAATTTTGCGATTTTGGATGAAGTTAACGGCGTAGTATTACTAGACTCTTTGAAACTTACATCATGCATTGTTCAATAAACAAACTAAATGCCCCCCCCCCCCCTTCTCACACCCCGGGCGCATCGCGCCTCTAATGACGACTGAACTGACCGACTGATGACCCTTGGCTTGCATTCGAATAAGGCGTAAGTCGCTCCTGCCTGCGACTTCACATACCTAAAGTATTGCCTCCCGTGTGAATCCGTGTGTGTGTGTTTGCGACATGAACCCTGGACTTCGCAATGGAGGTATGTGAGCAAGGGACATGACCTAAAGACTATTTTCTAATTCTTTGTGTTTCACATGCATGACAATGGAAGTGAACATTAAGTTGTAAAATATTGAGCTGAGCCATTTACCTTAAGGCAACTGCCAGCTGAATTGATTTATATAAGGTAAGGGTAACACTAACATACTTTATTGTAAGGTGGGGCAAAACTAACAGTAAAGAGTTAATAGGACTGTTGTAGTCTTACCCCAGTTTAGTCTTACCCCAGCTTACCTTAATCCTCTTTTATTATACATGAATGAATGAATATTAATTAATTAATGATGACTTGAACGGAGCTAAACAAATACGACTCAATCTAACAGACAATTTTATATGTCCATTGTCCCTGTTCCTATCTCACCTCGCAATGTCCTTTTCACCTGAATCCACATGTCTACTTAGTGAAAGGCCAACATAAGAACAGGTATAAAAATATTTTAGCGTGGCTTTAGCGCTAGTTGAAGTAATTACAGGTACTTCATCTCTTACTTAATTATCTTTATTTATATCAGGAATTAAGCAACTATGCTAAATGGACTCTCAGAGTCAGACAAGTTCAGACAGAATTACACATACGAAGTTCAGCGTCTGATTACCTCGGTATCTGCTCTGTGCTCCTAGCCTGGCACAATCAGGTTGATACACAGCAGCATTCCTGGATCAAAGACTCTCTTCCTTGCACTTGCTCGCTTCCTCGCTTGGTTGGATCAGTGGTGCTAACGATATGTGTTGAATGAGCTAAACCTGGTAGATATCCACCTCTAGCCTTCAAACCTTCAAGAAGAGCGTACTCTCGTCTGAAAGGCCGGCAACGCACATTGTGACTTGGTCTTGCAGTTGTTTATGGGCGACGGTAATAGCTTACCATCAGCCGATTCGTCTGCTTGTTTGCCAACTACGACATAAAAAATACATACCTGAGGAGAGACTCCGAGCATCTTCAAACTAGGTGGCACGTTGGCGAGTTGGTCCCGGGGTAGCAGCACGTGTCCAAAGTCCACGGTAAAGGCTTCGCACCACACGCCGAAATGGCCGATGTCAAACACCGTCAGTTCCTAGACATGAAAGTTTGCTGGTGAATATTGTGGCTGGCATAGGTAGGATCCAGGCCCCCTCCTGCCTACATCGAAAGAAAAGCATTAAGTAGATAGACTCTTTGTGGAGATCCTTAGGGGAACCTTTACTCTAGCAGAGGACGTCTTGCTACTATGTTATGGACAAAACACAAACTTATATACGAGATGAGAAGGAGTGGAGCGCAACGTGATTTAGCGATCTATGTCAGCTGGCTATTCAGTTATATACCGTTGGTTGAGGCAATTAATGTTTGAAATGGGATTTTGAGTTAGTTACCTTACACTGAAACGAAAAGAAAACTATATATAGCACAGCCCAGATTAAGTCTTATGAAGATATTCAAGAGACAAACTGTCACTAAGGCGACTTCCTGACTTGGCGGGGCGGGATCGATATGTGACATTTTCCTCTTTGACGTAAACTTACTGACGTCGCGAAGATTCCCACTTGATATAATACTGTCAGTATTACGTTTGCGCAGTAGTAATATTATGCGCAGAAGCGAAGCAGTACCGCCTTCGCATCGTCCCGCAACCGCGCATCCCGCGCCAGTCAGGAAGCACTCATTTAAATGTAGGGGCGCAGTAAAAAATGGTATCGCGTCGACTGACAGCTGACACTGACATTTGACACTTTTCTCATATCGTACTGCCTCCGCACCGACAAATCAGGAAGTCACCTTACGAAAGCATAATATGCTTGATCCAGTACAAAACTAGTGTCTGAAATTGCGTGACCACATAGCAGTCCTGCTTTTAACTGATGCGAAAGATTTTAACACATTGAAAATATACTCACCAGCAGAAAATTTGGCCCAAATTAGAAAAATGCATTTTTATATATTAAACATTATTTAATTTATTCAATTTTTAGTTTGAAATCACGAAAAGTTTTCGGGCCAAATTTTCTGCCGGTGAGTGTCTTAAAGAACTACCGAAATTTGGATACGAACTATAATATATCTGATAGTAAATCTCAAGGCTGTAATAATGGGTAGCTTCATAATGGATGACAGTTGTAAAATGACTGATGATACCGCTTGCCAGACAGATAATGAATAACTTTGGCAATGGATACCCTGAACCAAAGGAATTCAGAGTACTCCCGCTGCGGCATTCCGGATCCGGTTTGTAGAGCAGCTTGGAGTAGGTATAAAGGAGGAGGCAATTGCACAAAAGATCCCACTGGGTCGAGGTATATCTACAAGGGCCCTCATCTAAACAAGATAAGACAAGATAAGATGATACCCTAGGCCCCAAGGCTTACCCCAGGCAGCGTCAGCACAATCGTCTTCCGGTCGTACTTCCTCAGAGGAGCTTCCTTGCCGTTCTCGTCAGGGATCCGCACGCCGGCTGGCGAGGGCTTGGAGCCTCGACCCACCCAGAACTTGGCATCTGCAACACAAGGAATTATAGTTTAGCTATAGCTGAATCCATACCGACGTCCAAGGTGTTGGTGAGGTGGCACAACATCGGGCTTAGTGGCAACAAATCGTGTCGGAGGCCAAGATCCACTTTCGATCTGCGAAACATTTTATAGCAGAAACTACTGTGTAGTCGAAAAATAGAACGGTTGTAGAACCGATGGCCGTTGGGGCCGAAAGGTTCTCGAGTGGCGACCACGGACCGGAAGGCGCAGCGTAGGTAGACCCCCCACAAGGTGGACTGATGACCTGGTAAAGGTCGCGGGAGTCCGCTGGATGCGGGTGGCGCAAGACCGGTCATTGTGGCACTCTTTGGGGGAGGCCTATGTCCAGCAGTGGACGTCTTTCGGCTGATATGATGATGATGATGATGAGTCGAAAAATATTATTATGACTTTTGCATAATATATATAATACCTACTTTTATACTACGAGCGCAGGTTGGCCATCGTTTAGTTGTGATGTAACACATATGAATATAAACACATAGACAACGTGAACTCATAGCTCCTATGCTGACGCACACATACACAATGTGCATGTATAGCTCAACTCAACCCACAACCATGGCTCACCCGCGCTCGCGATATATAAGTACTCCAACATACGTCAGGACAGGGTCGCCAGAGCTCCTGAGTATGAGGTTTGTTGAGAGTGAGGGTCCTGCATATATATCTACTCGTAGCTGTCAACACAACAAATCTTCACGTCGATATCTAAACGGGTTGAATTGGCTAAAAATGTGCACTTTTCTAAACACGTTTCATTGCAAACTTCATTTTCTTAAACATTCTGTAACAAGTACCGCACAAGAAACTTTCATTAGCCAAAATACACTACATATGCCACATAATCGTTTACCACACCTCAATAAAGACGTTCCGCGTGATAAGACGCAACTTGTTGAGTTTACTACCAAACTCTCCCCCAAACCGTGGCTTCACTCATAACAACGTGTCTTGTAGAAAAGCGGGCGGTAATCTGTACATTGTGTCCTTTATTGCATCTTAATGCCATCGGCATGGGAATTCCTCAACATAGGAAGTTTTAGGGAATAACAGATGTTCTTAAAGGATTCACTTGCGGGTTATAATTAGAAATAGAAATAGAAAAAAGTTTATTCATGACGTTTTACATAGGCTAATTAATAAAGAAATAAACAAGTCATATTACTAATTAGAAGTTACTGTTCGGAATGAAATACGTAATAATTAAATTAATACACTCACCGGCAATTCGTGATTTCAAACTATAAATTTAATAATGATATATGATTTTGTCATTGTTCATTTAATTTATCTTAATTTTTAATTATTTTTAATTAACCTATGTAATTTCAAACACAATTCTTATTGTTAATGAATAAATGAATATGATGATGATAAGAATGCATTTTTCTAATTTGGGCTAATTTTCTGCCGGTGAGTATATTTTTGTGTCCTGTACAGACAGATGTAAGTTAACACATCGAGGATTGTGGACTGTGTCCAATAAGTTAATGCAAATCCGACAATGATCATCCGTTAGTGCCTACCGACAGGATCCGGTGCCGGACACGGCGCGAATTAGCATCGCCGGAGACATCAAGACAGTAAGGAGGTCTGTGTCACTCAACGTATTGGTTTGATATCAATTTCGTATCAAATTATTCTTATCTATCTATTTATACGCGAACAGTCAAGCATGGAAGCAGGAACAAGCAAGCTGGGTCTTGGTTATTTTCTATGTATTTAGGTATCTATTTATCTATAGTATACACGGTGTCCCAAAACTATGACACGGAGGGAAAGTACCCTAAATATTGAAGACTTCATTTTGATTTTAAAAATAATTGAAACCACATTCCAGCATGGTGACATTTTATTATAATAGGTATTGAATAAAACAATGAATAATGAAAACATTTTTTTCTCATGCATCATGCATTGTCTTAAAGTAACAGGAAATTTGTATGGACTGACCAGTTTTCGAAATATATTAATTGAGCAAGCGTGGCGAATTAAATTCTGTTTCAAACCATAAGCCGATTACGTGTCCAGATTGCATTTAGGAAGCATGCAAAATCTACGATGCATATTGCGTTCATTTTAGTGCTGACTGGCAATTCGAGCAGACTCTCAGGTTTATCTTCAATCACTTCTAATATGAATTAGGAACAGATTTCTCTTTTCCATCCCATAAAAATTACTTATCTATCGTTAAAAAATAACGTATATTGTTTGGTCGCGCATGCTAGTATCAAAATGCGCCGATAGATGGCGATGTACCCATAACAACACCCTTTCCACACCTTTCACACCTGCAACACCCTTTTCACAGCTACAGAGGACGAATTTTGAAAAACGCTGAAAGTAGTTTATTTATAATTGAATGATTAGTCTATAAACGAAGTTTCAAGTTTCTAGCTTAGAAAAAAAAAGTTACTTGTACCTACAAAATTTCATCCCCTTTTTCACCCCTTTAAAGGGCAAATTTTGATAAACGCTGAAATCAGTTTTCTTCCATTTAAATGCTTAGTCTATTAGCGATTTTCCAAGTTTCTATCTAAAGAATATTTTTTTCTCCATACAAACTTTCCACCCATATAACATGAAAGATGGCCGACGGAGGAGCTGGTTCCTATCAAAAACATAAAGCTATGGACCTAACTAGACCCTGGTAAAAATTTGGTGCTTTTGTCCAGCGTGTCCACATTATCACGTGAAACTGCCTCACTATAAGCATTCTACTTATTTAATCTACAGTGTGTGATACGTGACAATCAGCTAGTTGGCCAAAATACGAATTGTGCGAGTTTTGCAACCCAGCTCTCGTCTACTCACACAGTGAACTGTAAAAGGGGCCATAAATATACATTCCCATCTAGCTACTCGACTTTAACTACGGCATTGTACTAGCAAAGTTATCTAAGCCAACCACTTACCACCCCGATGTAGTCATACCATTTCAAAACGAATATTCCGCAGCAGGGAAAATATGAAACTATTCTAATATTCCAGAAGCACTAAAAACTAAGCACTTACACCGTAGTTAGCAGTTTTATATGCACTAAACTGAACTCTTTTAGAAGACAGAGATACCGCTATAAAAACCGTATAAGAGCCTCCTTTTCCCACAATAAACAGCACAGTAACCCTTCTGGCGAGAAACAATTGCCGATGCATTCCACGACAATAATTGCAATACAACTACAAATAATCGCCAAGTAAATTTAAACCTTAACTGAAAGTGCAATACAGTTTAAAATTCTGTGAAATTCATGATGACAGTCGGAAGTGTGGTTTTGATAAGTGGTGTAATAAAGGCTGTACCCAGATGGGACCGGATTAAGGAGGTCGAAGGAATGAACGAAATGAAATTGAGTCGTAAGTACAAGGGAATAGTTTATTGTCGCGCCTTCAGCCTTTCTTTTCAGTCGATTTTGTCCTTTTGCTGATTGGACATACATTGGGATTGGAACTACCTTATTATGTGTTATGTAAAAATGTACTTCCGTGTGACCCTTAAGATAAGTTCGCCTTTGTACTTGTATAATCTGTTTTGTCTGTATTTTTTTCCTTTTTCTTGTATACAATAAAGTATTTACATATATATACATATACATACCCTTTCGTTTTCCAGATCTTTCGCTTATATAACAAATTAAATTTTCGCTATTTATTTATTTATCGTATGTCAATTATTTCGAACCGTGAGATCTTCGAGAAGACAGTACGGTTGCCAGTTTTGCACTTTTAGCACCACCCAGGGGGTCACGTCTAGGGTAGCGGTGGGTACTTTCCCTACGGACGTGGTGCAACTTCGACCCCCCTTTGTCAAGTGAGTGGGCAACTTGACTGAACTACGATTACTACTTAACTACGGGCATAATACGCACGCATGCAGGAGGACTTGTGAACTAACCCACCCAAGTCCCACAGAACCGAACCCGCGCAGTAGACCACGACTAAAGAGCGTGAAGGCTTTTGTCCAGCATTGGGACATTGTAGGCTCTTAAATAAAATAAAAATCTTACCAGGGGCCTCTCCATCATAAGAGAAGTTGGGCACGAGGAGCGTCTGCGAGTCAACCACCACGACGGGGTCTGAAGACACGCCGTGCACGCCACGCAACGCCCCGACTTTCGCCGGCTTCGGATACTCCAGGTCACGAGGGATCCGCACGTCTCCGAAGTTCACCTGGATAATAACACATCATCATTATCATCATGCGAAAGATCACTGCTGGACATACGTCTCGCCCAGAGATTGTGGATATTTTCTACATAACGTATTTGGAATCTTCTTCCTTTGAATCTTTAGTTGGATCGTATTTTCCAAGTTTATTCACGAGATTTTATCACTTTTAATGGTTTCATACTAATTTACTTTAACTGGCATCATCTTTAATTCTCATCCTATCGCAAATGATCCCAGGACGTCAAGCTTCGCAATTTAGCAGACGTCGATAATAAATGTACACAATTCGTCTAAATTAAACAACAACCGAGCGTGCCTAAAAATTAATAATCGTAATCCTCAAAAATCGTTCTCGAAATGGATAGGCAAAGTCCCACAGCTCCACACCCAGGTGTGCCAAGCCACGTTAATCTTCCAGACTAATGGCTTATCCAAGGTACTTCGCAACATCCTATCTTTATTTATACCTCTTTCAAAAATGAACTTCAAGTGGAGGTAAGAGAGTTTTTTTTTGGAATGTCTGGTTTTATATTTTAGGCATATGCATGAGAGTATGTTGCGCACAAAACAAAATTCTAAAGCGCCTGAGGTATTTGCTTCGGGTGCGAGGTAGTGTTCGGATAATCTAGACAAGAGTAATTACGGGAGGTATTTGAGTGGAGAGGTTTGGATTTAATCGCTTTCTAAGTGAACTTTGTATGGAAGGAAGGGACTTTGTTTTAGTAGTTTATGCAACTGCTACATAATGGGAGGCATTAAAATACGAGTGTGGTTTTTTAAGGGAAGAAATAAAATGATCACCTAAATAACTTTTGATATCATCAAATTTTCGAACCCTAAAATAAGGTTGAACACTCAAAAAAATTTATCGATCAGCAATTCCGAGTCACCAAAAAAATTCTACCTATTTTTGCAGCACTTGCACCTATTTTACTTAGGGTAGCATTTAACGAACCACCAAATTAGTTGCCGAATGATGCTCTAAAAAATTACATTGATTACCAAAAATACTAGATTCGCACCAAATTTTCAACTCCTTTTAAATATAAAGTGCAACTCAAAGAAGTAACATGTCGATAACCTATTAAATTAAATTGTTACCAAATAAATTAGTCATACCCAAAAATACTTAATGATCACCTAATTTCAAACACCAAATTTCATATAATTTACATCCAAATATTACAGGGCTCGTAATCCTATTAAAATTATTTACACCCAAATAATTCTTTCGATACCCAGAAATACTACATGATCACCAAATTTCAGGCGGCAATTGTTTTTTAATGTCCGCGGCGCAAAGCAGTTCCAATCTAGTCTAACCTCATTGCTAGCACACTGATGCGGTTTTCCATACGGTCCGTCTCGCTCGCACCTCGCACCGCGTGCGAGCAAGACAGCGCTAAATGATTTTAAGAAGTTAAAGTTTGAAATAAAAATAGCTATTTTAATTTCAAACTAGTGGAGATTGGAACAGTATTGACGGATCTCCGCTGACGCGGAGCTCCTATTTTGAGTTGTTTTGGCCCTTCGGGCCGATGCAAAACTAACATAACCTAAACCTACCTATACCTATTTCTACCTATTAACTTCCTTTAATTTTTCCATGAAAGTCTATCTATATTAATAAAGTAAACTCATTTGAGGACCTTTATCCATTTTCATAACAAACTAACAATTTAATAAATCAACAAAACTCATTTTCAAATAAAAGGTTTCAATCAAACGCGCTCACGTCAACGCATTAAAAAAAAAAAAACTTCTTGCAGTTTGTAAACCATCAGCAATAGGTAGTTAGAATGAAACAGCAATAGGTACCTTTCACTCTAACGACATATCAATAGGTTTTATGCTTCAGACAATTCTTTGTATTTGATTGAGTGAGATAGCAGTATACGTGTTATTATTTCACACAGCCACATTGCGCGTTGCTTTTTAAATTAATTTTAAATTTTACTTTCTAATTTATAACATTTTGGAAATAACTGAAATATTTATAGTGCTAAAAACGATTAATTTGTAAATGTTTACTAAAATGTAGCATGCGATGTATATAATATTTGGATGTAATTCTAATGAAAAAAGGTGCATGAGATTAGGTGGTAGTTTAGTGTTTTTGGTGGTACTTGACAATTTTTTTGATGCGATTATAAATTTATAGGAACGCAATAAGTAAAATAGGTGCAAGTGCTGCAAAAATAGGTAGAATTTTTTTGGTGACTCGGAATTGCTGATCGATAAATTTTTTTGAGTGTTCAACCTTATTTTAGGGTTCGAAAATTTGATGATATCAAAAGTTATTTAGGTGATCATTTTATTTGTTCCCTTTTACTTATTGCGTTCCTATAAATTTATAATCGCATCAAAAAAAATTGTCAAGTACCACCAAAAACACTAAACTACCACCTAATCTCATGCACCTTTTTTCATTAGAATTACATCCAAATATTATACACATCGCATGCTACATTTTAGTAAACAGTTACAAATTAATTGTTTTTAACACTATAAATATTTTAGTCATTTCCAAAATGTTATAAATTAGAAAGTAAAATTCTAAATTAATTTAAAAAGCAACGCGCAATGTGGCTGTGTGAAATAATAACACGTATACTGCTATCTCACTCTATCAAATACAAAGAATTGTCTGAAGCATAAAACCTATTGATATGTCGTTAGAGTGAAAGGTACCTATTGCTGTTTCATTCTAACTACCTATTGCTGATGGTTTACAAACTGCAAGAAATTTTATTATTAATTTTTTAATGCGTTGACGTGAGCGCGTTTGATTGAAAACTTTTATTTGAAAATGAGTTTTGTTGATTTATTAAATTGTTAGTTTGTTATGAAAATGGATAAAGGTCCTCAAATGAGTTTACTTTATTAATTTAGATAGACTTTCATGGAAAAATTAAAGGAAGTTAATAGGTAGAAATAGGTATAGGTAGGTTTTGGTTATGTTAGTTTTGCATCGGCCCGAAGGGCCAAAACAACTCAAAATAGGAGCTCCGCGCCAGCGGAGATCCGTCAATACTGTTCCAATGTCCACTAGTTTGAAATAAAAATAGATGTCATAGAAAAATACTACTACCTAGGCAAATTGACGATTATCAGCGAATAGAGTAGAGGCAAAAACATCTGAGAACAAATAGCTGTATGCGACCAGTAAGGAAAGCACTGTTGAAAATATATTAAATTAAATTATGTTATGTACGTGTCTCATTAAAGTTACAGAAATTTTGAAGCTTCTATAAAATAAAATCATTTAGCGCTGTCTTGCTCGCACGCAATGCGACGTGCGAGCGAGACGGACCGTATGGAAAACCGCATCAGTGTGCTAGCAATGAGGTTAGACTAGATTGGAACTGCTTTGCGGGTGATCATGTAGTATTTCTGGGTATCGAAAGAATTATTTGGGTGTAAATAATGTTAATAGGATTACGAGCCCTGTAATATTTGGATGTAAATTATATGAAATTTGGTGTTTGAAATTAGGTGATCATTAAGTATTTTTGGGTAGTGACTAATTTATTTGGTAACAATTTAATTTAATAGGTTATCGACATGTTACTTCTTTGAGTTGCACTTTATGTTTAAAAGGAGTTGAAAATTTGGTGCGAATCTAGTATTTTTGGTAATCAATTTAATTTTTTAGAGCATCATTCGGCAACTAATTTGGTGGTTCGTTAAATGCTACCCGTTTTTTAATATCTCACGAGTATTCTTTATCTACATCCATAATATTAAATCCATGTGTTTCATGTGGGCGCTTTAAGCTGGCCTGCGCAATGTTTGACGAGACAGAAGCACGCGGCGGCGGTGCGCGCTACTGTGCTGTAATGGGCGGAGATGGCGATAACGGTTCAATGTATGATTTTGTGATGGCCAATTCCAACTCGGGGCGGCAGAAGGAAAGAGGATTTACTATATGGGTGTCGATCAAATAATTGACATTCGAGAACTGAGCCGAACTGAGTTCGAAACATGTATATCCATATATTAAATCCTCTTTCATGTGTTTCATGTGGACGCTTTGAGTTGGCGTGGCGTGTACAACGTTTGACGAGACAGCAGCACGCGGCGGCGGCGGCGTCCGACTCGGAGCGGCAGAAGGAAAGAGTTGGGTGTCGTTCAAATAATTCACATTAGAGAACTGAGCTGAACTGAGTTCGAAACATGTCGCTCAGAGTTTCAATTAATTCGTGAGTTTTGTATTAATGTTATTTGAATCGGGTAGTAAATACGTGCTTTCTGCCTCGGTGAACAAGCAGTGTCTCAATAATGGATGCCAACAGACGCGGATCACAACTTTAATTATGCAGGTACTGTTCACCCGATAACGCAGACATTTTGGCAGCATTTGGCTTCTATTTTCGGCTTAGTATTTGCTCTTCGGTTTATCGAAGGGGTTTTAAAACGTTTTCATGAGTTTGGTATTGAGTAAGTAATTTTCAAATGAACGTTAGAACATAAACCCGTCGTCTACCAGTCCCTGGGATCCCAGGGCAGATAACAAAAGAATACCGTAGATAAATTTAACCTAGTTTCATATTTTAATAGAAAACTATTTAACCATGGAGGTGTAGCAATTTATTTAAGAGATAGCATTGAATTTAAAGAAAGAAAGGACATAACTAGATTATCAATAGAGATGAACTGTGAATTCTCGGCGGTCGAACTAAAGTCTCCAAAACTTGTACTGATATGTGCATATCGCCCTGACTATGACTTTGATACTTTTAAGGACATTATCACTACTATACTCTCTAAAATAACTAAAGAAGGGAAAAAGATGATTCTGACCGGTGATTTTAACCTAGATGTAATAAAGAATAATAGAAAAATGAAACAATTTAAAAATATCCTCACAAATTATAACTGTATATTACTTTTAGATAAACCGACGAGAATACAAGGACAGAGTGCTACATGTATCGATAATTTTATAGTTAATTTTGACCGTAAAAGCACGGAAGCTTTAGTGTTAGACACCAAACTATCAGATCACAATGCAATAATATTAAAATATGTGCATACGATTCAGAGGAAACAAATTACTACAACTAAAACAGTAAGAAAAATGACTATGCAAAACTACAACTATTTTCACTACCTTATAAATAATGATGAACATCTTATGAGGGAGGTTATTTTAAATTCAGACCCTAACAGTAAAATGGATATTTTCCAAAAGGCAGTTCAACATTATTTCGATATAGCATTTCCAGAATGTAAAATAGTGACGTCTAAGTGTAATTCCAACAAATGGCACTCAAAAGGAGTTGAAATTTCGAAAAATAATTTAAAAAAATTGTTAATGACTCAAGATATAGCGCCGTGTCCTGTCCGATGCAAGAAGATAAAAATGTACAAGAAAATATTTCGTAAAGTTTTGGATAATTCAAAAAAGATAAGATACTCCATAAGAATAAAAAATGCTAAAAATAAAACAAAAGAAGCATGGAACATAATTAAAGAACAGACCAATAAACATAAAACACTAAAACAAACACAAATAGAAGCGATAAAACAAATGGATGGACGTAAAACATCAAGCAATAGAGAAATAGCAAATGCTTTTAACAATTTTTTCTCAACAATCGCCAATAGAATAACAGGTAACATGTCCACTGATATTCATAATTGTAAACAGTTCCTCCTATTAATAACAAAACCACAACAGAATATCCACTTCAAGTCGGTTACCTTAATACAATTGAGAAGGACTATAAAAAACCTAAAAAGCAAACGCTCTAAAGACATTTTTAAATTAGATACAACATTTGTTAAAAAAATATTACTGGAAAACGATTACATAATGGAGCTGACGTTGCACATCATTAATAGTTGCCTCAAAGACGGAGTTTTCCCCCAGTGTCTTAAAATGGGTAAAGTAGTTCCTTTCTATAAAAAAGAAGCTAAAGATGACCCCAATAACTATAGGCCCATTTGTATATTACCAGCGTTTTCAAAGGTATTAGAATCGATTATAAAAACCAAGATAGTAATATATTCAATTCTAATCAATTTGGATTCAGGCAAAATAAGTCAACAACGATGGCACTGCGTAAGGTGGTTGATTTTGTCTTAGGCACGTTGGATGAGTCACAGAAATGCTCTAGCATTTTCTGTGACCTTTCAAAGGCCTTTGACTGCTTAAACCATGACATCCTGTTGGAAAAACTATCATTTTATGGATTTCAAGGAGTTGAATACCAGATTATTAAAAGCTACTTAG
The DNA here is from genome assembly GCA_951800055.1 of Cenopis cana. Lineage (NCBI taxonomy): Eukaryota > Metazoa > Arthropoda > Insecta > Lepidoptera > Tortricidae > Cenopis > Cenopis cana. Next base: position 11,590,577 of record OX637493.1, on the reverse strand, counting down.
AAAACCGGTCCCAAATAGTAAGTGTGAATGGAGTCCAATCACAAATCAACCAAATAGACACAGGAGTACCACAAGGATCAATACTGGGACCAGTATTATTCCTTATATATATAAATGATTTGCCAGCATGTTTACCAAATGACACAATAGTCACACTATTCGCTGATGATACTCATGTAGGAATAAAAGGAAGTAGTATACAAGATAAGAAAGATAAAATTAATAAGGTGTTAACTATTCTCAAAGATTGGTTCCAAGCAAATGGTATAGTACTTAATACAAATAAAACCACCTTAATGAATTATGCTGTAAAACGGACCAATGAATCAAATGACTTTTACAATGACTTAAAAATAAAAAATGAAGACACTACAACATTTCTAGGTTACGAGATTGACAGCAGTATTAGCCACAAACACCATATTGACAAAGTTTGTAACAAAATTGCGAAAGGGAATTATGCTTTAATGAAATTAAAGCCGCTTTTAAACAAAGACTCATTGAGAGCGGTATACTACGCATATATACATGCAAATATAAACTATGCAATATCAATTTGGGGAAATGGAGTAGAAGTACAAAGAGTGCTCAAATTACAAAAGAGATCAATTAGATTAATGAATAGCTTGAGTAGACGCCAATCGGCGAAAACATATTTTAAAAGGAATAAAATAATGACAGTGATCTCGCTATTTATATATAACAGTTTATTAGAAATACACACAACAAAAAATAACTTAAAACAAAGGAAAGACATTCACAATTACAATACTAGAAATAAAGAAAAACTGTGCATGCCGAAATCAAGAACAAAAAAATTTTTCAAACAATGTAGTCCTATTAAAATTGAATTGTATAACTTATTACCAAATGAAATAACTTATTTACCAGTAAAGGACTTTAAACACAAAATTAAATTTATTTTGGAAAATAATCCGCTGTACAATTTAAAAGAATTTTATAATTTAATGGTAAAAGAAACTAAATGTAAAACTTAGAATTTTAAGGACTGGACAATATAATTATTTAAATAGAAATATTGAATATGTTGTAATCGTATGACGTGCTAAATGTGATGTATGTTACATGGTGAATAAAGATACTTGATACTTGATACTTGATACTTGATACTTGAATGGCATTGTATATTTTTTTCGCCGGGAGAGGACGGCTTAGGATGATTTACCATCCTCAACCAAAAAAAATCAATCATCCTCAATCGAATCATCCTTTAACCGTCGTTTTCAGCTTCAAATAATATAGTTGATATGTCCGTTCGTTCGTCGTGCGTTCGAAAAGTTACGCTTTTCGGCTGTTGAGCACTGCCAAACTCTATCACATACATCGACCTCTCATTCTCCTAGTGTTGTGACCTAAAGGTGCCCGGGTCTGCCAATGGAGTTCAGTAGGCACTATATTTGTACGAAAGCGACTGCCATCTGACCAACCCACTCGCGTGGTCATTTCGAAGGTCTCCCCTGGATTTTCCCCAGGCCCTCTCCAACCAAGCACTCCTATCGCTTTGCTGGGCCGGCTAATAAAGCCACACTCAAGTTAAAAAAAAAATCTTTTAGGTGCGAGATGCTGGCCAACAGCAAAAGAAAAAAAACTTACGGCTTATTCGTCGCACCACACAGAGATGATGCTGGCCAAAATCTAAAGAAAAAAAAACTTACGGAATATTCGTCGCACCACACAGAGAACCAGCGGACATCCTTCAGCGAGAGGTTATCAGGCAGAGCCAGCGCGATGCCTTCCCCTCTGTATTTGCGGAGAGGGCTGGTGTTGCCGCGCTCGTCTCGGAGTCGTGTCGCCCCCGTGGCGGTTGGTGAGCCACTGGTACCGACGTAGAAGTAGGCGGCTGAAAGGAAGAATATTGGGTTATTTACTTAATCCATACTAATAATACCGACCGGCTCGATGGGTCGATGATATTAGGAAGATCGCGGGTCACTCTTGGATAAGACTGGCTCAAGACCGGGACGAGTAGCTCGAAGAGAGGCCTATGCTCAGCAGTGGGCGATTACAGGCTGATATCATAAATGCGAAAGTGTGTCTGTGTCTGTTACCTCTTGAGGCTTAGGCTGGTTTTCCACTGGAGCTATGCTATGCTATGTTTCCATACATTTGACACATAGCTCGAGCTACGTGTCCAATGTATGAAAACATAGCATAGCATAGCTCTAGTGGAAAACCAGCCTTAAACTGCAGAATCGATTTAGATGAAATTTGGTATGGAGATAGTTTGAGTCCCGGGTAAAGAGAGGATACTCTTTACATCGGCAATCATCCCTAAATGGGGTGGAAGTTTGTATGGAAAAGCGATAAGTAGGTAAACGCCTGAAATAAAAATAAAAATAAATCTCAAGCGATGAACGAGTTCAACTCCGACAAAGTTGCGGGCAAAAGCTAGTATCCAATAAAATTAGTTTTTTCTTGCAATGTCCTTTTTTATGTTGTTGTTCGATGAATAAATGATTACTAACAAAAAAAACGCTATATTTGAATCACCAAATTATTAACAATGTCAACAAGGTTTAGTTGTCCTCTGGGTTATTTATTTAATCTTTATTGCACAAAAATGCCTAAGTGCACGCGTTGTGTCTGAGTTAGACGCCGTAAGTGCAGCGTTCGAGGAACGGTATAACGACTGTTTTTTGGCGTTAGGAATTAGGAATTATTAAAACTGGGATTGCTCTTGTGCAGCATCTAGCCAGGGGGCAAAGATGAGGCCGACGATGAAGCGAGCTCACCCGGAAAATGCCTATTCACTCGTGCCTTAAAGAGGTCCAGGTTATATGAACTCGGTAATACAGATGCCGGCAGGGAATTCCAAACCTTAGCAGTGCGCATTATAGTTCTTCAGTTGGTTCGAGCGCTGATGATATTTTGGTGTTACCTCTATATATAAGTACATTCTGGGATATTACGGTCATACCTACCTATCTCTCTCTAGTTGTAACTGTGCACTATTGTATAATTTGTTGTTTCCTGGTTGCCCTGAAAATCAGCGTCATGATTGTCATGACTGAATGCTGAGCGGCATCCATTTTGGTATATTTCATGTTTAAATTATTTTATTTTTGTAGTCTGTATGTTATCATTTTATACCAAATAAATTCTCATTCATTCATTCATTCATTCATTCATTCATTCAAAAGAAAGTTCTTTTCCAGCGAATTCATCGCCTCTCTGTATTCATGGACTGTATTTTAAGATTGAAAGTAAAACATTAAACTATTTTAATAATTAAAATTAATACTGTGTAGACAGAGATCAATTAAGAAACTATTTTCAAAGTGATGTAGATGTTAAAGAGGCTACCTAAATAGTCTTTATTTATTCAAGAGCTCGTCTCGAATTAAGCACTCAAATAATAGTTAGTTAACAGTGAGTTGAAATAGTTTTACAGCTAGGTTATTGGTTAGTTATCTCTTAATTCAATTCATAACTTTTAATTATGCAAATTAATCAAATATTTGATAGCTATATAATAGCAACTATGTATTAGTAGTAGCTATTTAGTAAATAAATAGTCCCTTTGTTCCTAGCTTATTAAGTTAGGTCAGGTTGTTTCTGTTTATTCTTGAATAAAAAATAAGGCGTTGAGAAGTTCTGGGGGAACAAAAAGTTCTCATACATGAAACCTGAAAACATTACACTCCTTTTTTTGGGCAGTCGTGTAATAAAAGGGTTGTGTTCGACTTAAAGTATTTAAAAGAAACTGGTTTTATATTTGTTGCGCATATTTGCTTCTATAGCCTGTTGTTTTTCTATAAAGTACTGACATAGTAAAATATATGGCATGTTCATTTGTTTCTTGCCAATTCTTGCATAGGACTTGTATAGGCTAGGACAGTAGAGAAAAAAAAACAGAGTATACACGCATCAAGATTAAGACAGACAGACAGTCAGCATTAATAGTAGCTAGCATATTATGAAAAACCGGCCAAGTGCGAGTCGGACTTCGCACATTTAGGGTTCCGAACCGACCGCAAAGTTAAGTTGGTTTTTACAGGAAAAATAAGGAAATTTCAAAGTAAAAATCTAATTTATCAATATATTAGTATTTGTTGGTAAAAAAACGTAATAACAAACTATATTACCAAATATTAAGTTTATAGGTATTTGGGAAGTAAAACAATTCTTCAGAACAAAATTTCGTAAAAAAAGCTGACTTTGGTGGCTTCTCATTCCTTTGTTTTCCAATATTTTTTTTAATTGAAAATATAGTAAGTATCTACTCAACGAGCTCTATACAACGATACCCCACTCGGTAGGGTAGGATAAATTTTTGCGCCCCCCTTTAGCTGTATGAGAGCCCCCTTTAAAAACATTTAAAAATAAGTTTTGACTATTTGTATAGCTTCGGGCCAACAAGATGCTTATACTGTGTAAATTTGAAGCCTGTAGCTCCAACCGTTTGGCTGTAAAACCTGTGTGACAGACGACGGACGGACATCTGGGCGTCACCAATAGGGTTCCGTTTTGACCCTTCGGGTACGGAGCCCTAAAAAGGTCAAAAGTTCCTAATCCCTTAAAGACTTGACGTTTTCATATGCCAAGCTACTCTTGATAATAAATATTTTTTTTTTTTTTAAATAAATATTTGTGGACAATCTTACACAAATCAACCTAGTCCCAAACTAAGCAAAGCTTGTACCTACTATGGGTACTAAGCGACGATATACATACTTATATAGATAAATATATACTTAAATACATAGAAAACATCCAAGACCCAAGAACAAACATTCATGCTCATCACACAAATAAATGCCCTGGCCGGGATTCGAACCCGGGACCTCCAGCTTCGAAGGCAGGGTCACTACCAACTAAGCTAAAGCGGTCGTCATGCTTACTATACTTTTTGTTTAGCACTAGGCTGATCATAATACAACGTTTGTCATTACCTTTCATATATTTTTGATTACACCTTCCTTATGCGGTATGTATCATCGCCCGGAAGGTAAAAGAAAGTAGCTGCGACTGGTCGACAGCGAAAGTCATCCGACAGATAAACGGGTTACGATTACCGAAACTGGTCAGCTGTAACGTGAGTTCAGTGACATTTAACAGTATGCTCTCGGAGACGTATACTGCCAGAATCATTTCAAAGAATCATTTGTTGATTTTTTATACAACGACTTGACTAGCCACGCTTGTGTAATATAATTGTTTTATTTTAACTTACGTCAATGTATTCCTTGTGTTCATCATCATCCTCCTAGCGTTATCCCAGTATAGTTGCATCCTGAAGGATGCCTGGGGTCCGCTACCCAATCCCAAGATTTAGCGTAGGCACTAGTTTTTACGAATGCGACTGCCATCTGACCTTCCAACCCCGAGGGGAAACTAGAACTTATTGGGATTAGGCTTTGTCAAGTGAGTGGGCAACTTGACTGTTAGAAGTTCTCAAGCCGCTTGAAGGCCTCCAACTTGGCTTAACGACTGCTGCCATAGACAGCAACCGGGATCAACAGCTTAACGTGCGTTCCAAAGCACGGGAGCGCTCAGTTAGTAACCACTCAAAGCGGTCACCCATCCAAGTCCTGACCGCTGCCCACGTTGCTTAACCTTAGATACCGCAAGCGGTATGCAGGCGCCGCTGGGCCACGAGCACTCCCTTGTGTGAGCACTCCAATGTATTCCTTGTGTTATGAATAAAATATTATCTATCTATCTATTATATATTATATAAGAAAAATCTAAATACTCGCCACTGACCCAATACATTGACACATTCAATCCCATGTTATAGTGACATTAGTGACAAAGGTGATCAAAAGATGTCACCTATTGGACATTAAGATGTCGAGCATTAGGAAGTTTTGTGAACTATACAGTCTATTCATCCTTCCATGTCCTATCAAGTAAATAAACTATTTTTGGACATTTTAATCCTTATCACACTTTTCTCTAGGACTGCAATAGGGTATTCAACTAAGGTAAAAATAAATTATTTTTTACTTGACTAATAAAAGGTCTAACGAAAATACTCGAAAAACATCAATTATTAATTTATTTTAGCTAATTGAAAGATTTTATAAGCATAAAGATTTAAAAAGGACGCTGATTTGAACAAACCTACTCACACTGTCTTAGTGACGTCACTAAGACAGTATTTCCCTACAAACTTCATATTAACAAATCGTTTTTGACATTTAATAAAAAGTTGCTGATTTGACTATGGGTTTAATACCGTATTCTTTGTGAGATTTATCAACATTTTAAATGATGATTGTTGTGTAATCCTAGAGGAAAGGGTGATAATGATAAATGATAAGAGAGTTTGTTTACATTATAGAACACGTAAGGATAAATAGACTGTAAATAATCATCATCATCATCCTCCTAGCGTTATCCCAGTACAGTTGCATCCTGAAGGATGCCTGGGGTCCGCTACCTAATCCCAAGATTTGGCGTAGGCACTAGTTTTTACGGAAGCGACTGCCATCTGACCTTCCAACCCCGAGGGGAAACTAGACCTTATTGGGATTAGGCTTTGTCAAGTGAGTGGCCAACTTGACTGTTAGAAGTTCTCAAGCCGCCCGAAGGCCTCCAACTTGGCTTAACGACTGCTGCCATAGACAGCAACCGGGATCAACGGCTTAACGTGCCTTCCAAAGCACGGGAGCGCTCAGTTAGTAACCACTCAAAGCGGTCACCCATCCAAGTCATGACCGCTGCCCACGTTGCTTAACCTTAGATACCGCAAGCGGTACTCAGGCGCCGCTGGGCCACGAGCGCTCCAAATAGACTGTAAATAATATCTGGTCTAATATCACTGGCTGTCAATAAAACTTCTTAAATACCAACCCTGAGCATCCCTATAAACAAGAACGAGATCAGTAGCTCTAGTATAAGTTTTTTCGAAACATTACCTAATTCGAACGCGTTTGCGTTTTGTCTCAAAATGTATGAAAGTGAACGTGAACAGCGCCTCTGGTGGTCACTAGTGGAAACTAAAACAGCGAGTATAGGTAGCATTTGTTGCTAACCGATGAACGCGCGTATTGCAAACTCGGTGAGAGCGTTTTCATACATTTTGAGACAAAACGCAAACGCGTTCGAATTAGTTAATGTTTCGAAAAAACTTATACTAGAGCTACAGAAGCGTCAACTACAACCCGAAGCTTGGTAATCCTCATTGTCACTGACAAACACGACACTAACTGCCCCATCCATCCTTTTCACTCTCCATTCAATGAGAATTGAGTGATAGAGACAGCTCAGACGTATTGGAGTGTGTGGTAATTGCCGGACGAATTTAATCGAAAGTACAAGTCCCAGTTCAAAAGGGATTAGGTTGTACTAAGGGACACTTGGCGTTTAAGACTTTTTGGTTTATTTGTGTTGTGCATTGTACTGGGAACTAATCCGATGGTCGTGTGGCAATAGCTAATGGGTGTTGCTAAATGGTAGTGTGCATTGTTTACTGTGTGCAATGGTGTCACTGTTGACATAATCTCGTGTTCCTCATGTTGCCCTACCATATTATTGTTTCTTCTTTGTAAGTATGGTTGGATTGTATGTACGGTCAACCAATTTGATTACTGGGTCACTTCGTACCTTGTCTCAGTGACGTTAAGATGACATCTCTAGCGGCTTTCATATTGATTTTCACTGTGACAAGGTACGAAGTGGCCCAGAAATCAAATTGGTTGACTTTACTTACACATATTTATTAAATAAGTAAATAATTAATTATTAAGGTCTTTCCTGTGCATAATTTGTGATATAACTAAGATGAAAGGTAAAAAAATAAATATATTTTTGGTTGGACTTATAAAAGTGTCCGTTTCCATAAATCTTTAAAAAAACTGTCATTTTCATTAAACGACCAAAATTTCGACTTCACTTATTTTCAAACAAAATTTTGATTACCTGCAATGTACTCAGATTTACTGCAAAGTAAATTGACAACTCGGTACAAATGACAGCCCTTAATGTTTTGTTTACTATGGCGTTATTTTGAGCAGTGCACACCGTAGTAGGTACAGGTGGCGGTGCGTAATTAGGAAATTTATTTTGCAGTTAATTCACGTATCACGTACCTCATTCATTACTAATCCTAATTCTAACATAACCACATTAGACGTATAACAACAATTTCGAACAACACTCGTAATAATCATACGAATTCTCATTTTTCCGAAACAATTATGCACAAAATGTTACGAACGAGGTGTAATCCACTTAATCCAGCATGCGGTTGTCACTTAATTAATCCCACGTACAGTCGAACTAGAATGTGTTCTACCAATTTCCAACCTGAATACAGAAGTAATAAAGTCGAAAAGTGATAAACCTATTATTTTGCTCACTGTATCCCATATATGAATGATATCGAAGCGCGAGCCACTCATTCGGAATTCCGGAGTTGATAAATTGGATCAATGATGCATACTCTTATTATGCTACAAGCTTGAACCTGATACTAGTGATTTACGTAGACTGTCAATGTCTATATGTATTGTCGCTTATTGTGGGCAATGATAACTATTGAATAGTCTATGGTATCGCACTGCAAAATAAAAAGGTCGGAAACTTCACAGCTTCATTGGATAGCGGTAAGGTTTTTTAATTTATCAGTGTTACTGTCCTATCTGTGTTACGCAGGGCTGCACTCAGATGTATTTTCTGTTTATTTTTGCGTGAGTAAAATACATTAAATGCAATTTGGTACACCCCTTTAGCTGGGTTGAGACTGATAGTGTATAGGCCTGACTGCCTGTTTATGCACCTACAAAAAGGGTTCTCTTCCAGTCTACGTTTACTAGGGCCCCAATATAACCCGCACCTAAAAATCTGCTAAATAGCTCATAGATTTTGGATAGTCGATTGAAGACCTTTTCCTATGGAAATACTTCTTTTAATCCCTGTAATTTCATCGAAATCGTTAGTGCAGTTTCCTAGAACCCAGAAACAAATGAACATACGATAATTACTCATTTAAAGACATTAGATACTAGGCGAGCAGCGCACAAAAGACAACACATTTTAAACGTATTTTCAGCCGTCGTATAAAGTTTCTTTTTCAGCCCTTGGCACAACGAAATCCCTTCCGTGACATGTGCTGATATAATTTATTTCTCCGCCATTTTGTTTGCCCTGACCCAATTCCGGTTTTTTAAGGCAACTTCAATCATTTGTTACCTCGATTCGGTGCATCTCTTTCACATCCTAATCGCATTTCAATATGTACCGCGCATTCTGAATTATCAGCTCGGTGTACGTGGAAGGGCGAAACAGATTGAAAAAAGTATAATCTTTGGTTAGGGCAATTTTGAAAACCAAACCAATTTTGTTTTGCTACAATGCACACATCAATTGTGTTTTAGAAGTGTTTGTTGTGTTCAATTAATTTTGCCATCCAGCGGGGGAATCTAGCTAACCTTGTGGGAAGCCTGCCAGAGGGGATAGATTTGGGAGATTTGTTTTAGATTTAATTTAGTTATAGGTTTGAATGTTATGTTTGTATAGAACATCTATGTCACGAGCCCGGGTGAGCCATGGTTGTAGTAGTGACATGCACGAACACATAGACAACGTGAACTCATAGTTCCTACGCTGACGCACACAAAAACAATGTGCAATGCACACACAACCACGGATCACCCGCGCTCGTGAGATAGAAGTACTATAACATCTATAATGTAAATTAATATTACTTGACTAATTTTCGTATTGAGTGTTTTGTATAATTTTGAATTGTGTTCGTAGAAATCAAACAAAATGTTTTTAGTACATTACTTAACAAGGGCGGTAAAACAAAGAATGTCTCAGATCGCAGGTATTTGACGCCCGAGCCGAAGGCAAGGGCGATAAATATGCGATATGAGGCTTTCTTTATTACCGCCCGTGTTAAGTACAAAATTTTATGTCACCTCCTGGCCAGGAAGTGGGATTTCCCGCGCGCGGAGCGTGCGGTAATTGCCGCTTTATGGCCAGGTGTGACATAAATACTTATACCTATCTATATACACTCACCTCACGTAGGTATTGTTTGAAACTTCAGGATGAATTTTCTTGCACCGGTATATCTGCGCTCACTGGTTTCATTATAAGAACGAAATAAGAAGCGATGGATAAAAATAGACCTCCAGATTATGGAGTTGTAACGTCTGTTTGGGACTTCGTATAATTTTACTTTGTAAGTTAATTTATACATTTTAAACATGTATCCTATAGATACTTTTCGCGTGCCGATGCTACAATATTTTCTTCTTCTAAAATGATAATGATAGGAGGATCATACAGGAAGAATCGAGGTAGTTCCCAAATGTTATTGATCCTAATATGGCGATTTCGGTATTTCTATAGTCAACCAAGCACTTGCATGGAATGTGTATGAAAAAGGAAAATTGCTATTTTGATCGTAAAATACTGCGTTTAAATATATTACACTTGTTATGAAATTTATTATTAGGCGCTACAGCGAGAAAAAACTTTGAAACGCTGTTCTGCCCAGACGAGGAAACAATAGGGGCTGATTTTCAGATATATGATTCTTGACTATATGAATGTGGTGCTGACAATAGCCAAAACATGCAAGCGCGGATCCACCGTTGTGGGCACTATGGGCATGCCCACAACCCTAATAGACTTGTGACAGACACTTTCATGGTCTATTGAGATCGATGGGCTGATGGTAATAAACGGCGACAGACGCACAGGTGAGAGACAGAGGACTCCATTTGGACCCTTCGGGTACAAAACCCTAAAAATAATTAGATTAACATCGTGCTTTGCGATGTTATTATTTTTGTTGGGTAATTATTTACATATTTATTCGGAGAACTAACAGCTACTATATTTACATTAATTACTTAAGCTTTCCATACAAAACGTATTTTGACATTCGCAGGCTAACGGCGTGATATTTTAAGAAACTTATGTAACAAACTTTCATAATTTGGCGTTCCATTTGCGCGAAATGCCCCCTTTCCTAGAATAAACTTGTATAAACTAGAATAATTTGAGAAATTAGTTTGTCACGTGAGTATGTTTTGTATGGAAAGCGTCCCACCTTAAGTACCTATGTTATGGTATTATCCGCACCTGCATCACTATTTGACGCGAATGAAGTATTTTCCCCCCCTGCATCATAATGTCCGAAAATTTTCGCGCTCGCTGCGCTCGTGTTTTTCTTCTACACTATTTAATGCGTATGAAGTATTTTTCCAACCTGCATCACAATGTTTGCATCAACATTCATGACTTGATGCGTATGAAGTGTTTTCAGTTATGACTTGATGTGAAGTATTTTCCGCATTTACATCATAATGTTAATGTTTAATGTTCGCCGACCGTGAGATTTTTCATGAGAGAATTCACACTCCGACTCTTGGCCGATTTTTGGGTGGCTGTGCCCACAACCTTTTTTGAGGGCTGGATCCGCGCCTGAAAACATGATTGCTTAAAATTTTCTTGATAGAAAAAAATTCCGAAGTTGAGTCTATATTTTCCTTTTTTAGCTCAGCGTACTAAAACAACGATTATTAAAAGACACGATTAAGTTAATCTGATGGTATTTTGCCTCATCTATACTCTGATAAGAGGAAATTTAATAAATCTACCCACAGTCAGATATTTATCGAGATTTTCTAAAAAAGCCATTCCCGGAGTGTTTTGCATCCCGTTTTGTCGTGAACGAAAAACATACTCGCGTCTCTTTCAATCAATATATCGCCTTAAACACGCAAGCGTAGCGCGTAGGGCTTGCGTAGGCTTATTTGCCTTTTACCGCATTTGATATTTGCCGTGAGATCTTCGAAAAGACAGTACGGTTGCCAGTTTCGTAATATGATAATTTGATGGTTTGTCACGTTAAATTTAACATAAGGAAAGTCTCCAATTTAATACTCCTTGACAATCTAACAAGGAAGTTTTAAGTAAGGTGACCCTTACTTTAAACTTCCACTGAACATTCCTTTTGGGAAGTCAGCCAAGCCCGCCACCATGCACCAGAGCGTGTCTGTCTAACGGAGATATACCGTTCGTCGCATCACGCAAACGACCAGTGTGGATAACAAATAACAACATGGTCTTAGAAAACAAGGCCTGACAATCCGAATCCTGACACAAATGACGTCACCTTCGACGATACCCCTACAAATTTTCTGTGTCAGTTTTGTGACGAGCCATATAAACTGTATGAAAATAGCGTCACAAAACTGCCTTTTTTGGTGGGACACTTTTTTTCTTCGCTGAAATGGATAGTATTCGTGATCGTGATTCTGAGTCAGAATACCCAAAATCACCGAGATCCGAAAAAATAACTAGGGAGTACACTTTAAAGTGAAAATGCCCCGATACACTCACACCGAAATCGCGTTGCCAACCGTTTTCGATATGATTTGTTATATTGACCCAACTGAGCATGACTGCGACTTCTGTTTTTACCCAGCTAGGCACCGTGTAGTGGGCAGTTGGGCACATTGATTTGCAATTAGTATTTTAGCTTGCAAATAAGCGTTTTTAGGTTGCTAGGTTTTTCTATCATCAAATTCAAGTTCAAATTGTTTATAAATTGCGTTTCATGTGTACAGGGGATCTTATAAACTAAGTAACCCTGTGAGGGTCATATAGCAACATAAACTTAACTCTAAGCTTATTATCTAGGTACAAGCCGTTTTAAAATATTTTATTAACAAATTCAAAATACATGGGTGGAGAAAATGTCATCATCATCCTCCTAGCGTTATCCCAGTACAGTTGCATCCTGAAGGATGCCTGGGGTCCGCTACCTTATCCCAAGATTTGGCGTAGGTAGGGTAGGGTAGGGTGGCGTACGTAGGGTAGGGTGGAGAAAATGTATGATGGAAAACAAACATCATTTATATCGGCCGAAATACGGCCACTTCTCGACATAGGCCATTAAGTGCCACGATGACCGGTCAGGGCTTTTTATGTATATTTAAATACTAGCCAATGGAAAACAGTTAACATATCTTGTGGTTCTTGTATCTAGATATATCTAGATGTATATGTGCATATGCTCACTGACCTCAAACGTGTGTACTAGTTTAGGGCGTGTTATGTCACGCGCTATGATTTAAGCTCACTAGTTAAGCTAACGCGTAGCCTTCGTGCTTAGTCACGATCGCCATATATAGGACAGATGGATACTGATCTAGGGTTTTATCTTATTAAGGTGCAAGGTAGGGCAAGGCCTTCTCCATACAAACACTGTGCACGTTTTATTCGTCGGTTTTGGCTTTAGTCTAGACTTTTTAGGGTTCCGCAGTAAACAAGGACCCCTTATAGTTCTGTCATGTCCGTCCGTCCGCAGCTTAGCTCAGTAACCGTTACATAGAAAGCTGTAATTTGGCATGAGTATACATATAGATGAAGCCGACCAAACAGTAGAATAAAATGTAAAAAAAATTACGTACATACAAATAAAGTAGAGGTGCAATTATTTTTTCCACCAAACCCCATTATGTGGGGTACCTTCGGATAAGCTCGTTCAAAAACATTGCGAGTATTCTAGAAAACATGTTTTATTCACAAATTCATTTGCCTTGTATTTAGCTTTAGAATGTTAATTTCGGTTATGGTCAAGTGTATTTTGAATTTTCTACATAGTATTTACATTCCATAATGAAAACTAGTTACATTCTGCTAGATTTTGTATTTTCAGTCTATTTTACTCCTTCATAATCATACCTAATGGAACCGGCGGTGCTTGCAAGATAAACTTGAAACATAAGATAAGATAATCCTATTTAATACGAACTTACTAAGTCTAATAAAGAAGACCAGTAATGAGCACTACTCTAAGTTTTAATCAAGAAAAACTATAGGTCTATTTAGCTGAACGTATTGATTTGCTATTAGTATGATATTTGTTGGGCGAACTCGTTTTGATACTTTTCAAGGAACGACTGTACCCAATTACCATGAGGTTGCAATGTTTGCATTACCGTACTCGCTAGGGACTGCGTAAACGATTTAGTATGGACAAAAGTACAGCGCCTCTGGCGGTTACGCAATAGAACTAAGAATCGCCATACTTAATCGTTTACGCAGTCGCTAGCGAGTACGGTAACGCAAATATTGCAAACTCATGGTAAGGGTACTGTTACCTATATAGCCGAGCGGTAAATACCTAGTCTGGGGGTCGCAGGTTCGGGTGTACCTCGCAATCCCTACTAATGACTTTCCTAAAGTCACATGCCATGCCAACAACAGTTTTGCCCTATTTGACTTTTTTCATAACGTTTAATAGACATAACATTCATTTTCCATACCTCACCAAGAAGATCCGTATTCACCCGTGCCTTAAAGAGGCCAATACGAAAAAAATAATCTGGGTAGTAATGGAACTTTTAGGCTAAGAGCGCGGGTGACAAATGTCATATCGATATCATACCAAAATATCAAGGCAGACCGACCACTACTCAGCTAAGAGGTACATTTGCCTTCTAATTCACTCGAACACTTTGTGGTCTTTATAAAAATGCACCGCTATTTGCATGCAGCGAGCATTAAGGCCATGCATTGTGTACGCTGGTGCTTGTAGACTAGATTCCCACAGCAAAAAGCGTAAGTCATTAAACATGTAATTGACAATTGACAGCTGTTACACGAGTGAGTTGAGTAGTTTCGTTTTCATGCTGACATGATTGTCAGTATATATGAAACAAAGTAAAAAAAAGAAATTAAGGTTCTTATTTTTGTTTAAAATCGTGTTTTTGATACAATCTAAATACTAAACATGTGATAATAATACAAAGTTATTCAATACATTTTCAATTAAATAAAATTGCTTGGATGTTACTTAGTTGATGATGTAGACGATAATTGAAACTCTAAGCATACTTATGCTCATTTCCTCAATCACTTTTATACGTAACATCCGAATCATTATTTTACCATTACAACCCTATAAGCACTTAAAGAAGTTAGTGGTTAATAGTACTATTACTTATTCTGTGTTAATAGTAGTTTATGCAACTGCTACATAATTACTTATTAAAATGTACCATAATGATTCAACTTATCATGCGTCGTTATGCAGTTATTCGCACACAGATCTATATAATCAGCATGCAATTATACTTTTTACATATTTCATGGATACTAAAATATTAATAAGAAATACACGGACAAGCCTCTCCAATAAAACGCTTATTCGTGAATTGCCGCCTGCACCTCTTCAAATATATAAAAAGATGTAAGATTCATCCCTGCCTCCTAGTCTACTGTCTGCTCGACCCGCTACTCGCGACTTGCCACTGGCATCAAGCACTTTTCTCCGCTCGAGTGCACAGCATCTTCATTACACTTTACCGTGGAAACGTACGGGAGATAGAAACGGATCGGTCCGGAGTGAAGACTTGACTTTTGGGGGCTTTTAATCTAGCTACAATTTAATCGATTCCGTTATGTCACGAAAATTACCCATATAAATTGTATGTGAAATTTTCGTGTCACAACGGAATCAATGAAATTGTGGACGAGTTGGAGAAACTCGTAAACATACTCAGAAAACGTCACGCTTTGGTTTTTTTTCCAAGTTTTTTTCGATTTAAAAGATTTTTTTTTATATACGAAAAGTCGGTCGCTGTTTGACTACCGAACCCGTGATGTCACTTTTTTTGTTTTTCCCTACAAACTTCATACTATTTGTTTAGGCGGTTGTCACACTGTGGCGGTTATTGGACGAGACGGTATGGTGTGCAGGCGGGACACCGCTATATTCATGTAAGGGCCTAACTCGCTTTCATAGAAAGATATAGCCTTATTGCAATTGCGTATAAGAGGCACCTTGTCATATTTTGTCTCTACCACCGACTGAGCATTTTTTCATCGCTCGGGTTATATAGGCACAGGCATACTTATACAATAAGCAATACATGGGAAATGCAAACCGGTCAAGTTGCGTAGAATAAATTTTATATGAATATTGTTTCTCTTACCCCCGATCGCTCGGTGACGCATCTATAACTACTTGTATACCTACTATATCTATGTAGACATGCATGTCGTGCGGAAACCACATCAGTGTGACAACCCCGCCTTAGGCGACTTCCTGATTTGTCGGTGCGGAGGCGGTACGATATGAGAAAACTGTCAAATTTCAGTGTCAACTGCCAGTCAACGCAGTACTTTTTACTGCGCCTCTACATTGAAATGAGCCCTTCCTGACTGGCACGGGATGCGCGGAGGCGGGACGATGCGAAGGTAGTACTGGTCCGCTTCTGCGCATAATTTTACTACTGCGCAATTTTAATACTGACAGTATTCCGTCAAGTGGGAATCTTTGCAACGTCAGTAAGTTTACGTCAAAGAAGAAAATGTCACATATCGCACATATCGATCCCGCCCTGCAAAAGTCAGGAAGTCGCCTTAGAGTCATTAGAATTACGAGTAAAAACGGAATATTTACGATGTACATTTGTGGTATTGAGTTTCCAATATTTCGGCACCGTTGCAAGCGCCATTATCACGGAGTAACTGACGTGCTGTGAGTTTTAGTTGTGGTCTACCCCCACACCATAGCGATCTAGCCTCTTCTTGGTTCGCTTTTTGCCTTAGAGTCCCTTGACTTATTACAGGATTTTTGCCCGACGCCGCGTTGGTGAACACACGTGCTCTTCGCGACGACGGGCTGAATCCACTTCCGAACAAAACCAGTTAAATACTGTCATGGCGTCGTTACCGAACAACGTCTTTGAACAAGTATTGATTGGCGAAATCATCGTTTTGATGGAAAGCCTTTTTTAAAGATTGAAGTGAAGTGAATTGACTTATTACAGCCGGGCGTTTTAAATGTAACATAAATGGTTGCTTATTTAACTATCATTTCGCATTCCAATTCGGCGTTCACTTCCACAACTTAAATCCGTATGTTCCGTACCTATCCTGTTGTATTCGCGCCAAACATATTCCACTAAACTATCTCAAGCCAACTTTTATTCGGGACATTACAGCCGTATCAATCCAAAACCTACTTTATTACAACTGCTATAACGTTTACATTTACTGCAATCACTGACAATATTGCAACACTTTTATTTACAGTTTGGTAAAAGGAAAATGGTCTTTAAGGGAAGGGGGTAGACGTTTTTAGGCTGTATTTGCGTGGTTATGATGTTATTTACTGAAAGGGACATTGTTTCGGAACCTGTTCGACCTACTTGGTATATAGCGACCGGGCGAAAGTTCGCAGATATTACGGTCATCGCTTAAGAGCACTGAAGGCATTATGTTTGAGTCATAAAAGACGGCTACATTGTGAAAAGCTTAAGAAAGAGGTCGTTAAATTAGTACGGTAGTAGTTAGGTTTGTTCCAAAATTAGGAGTAAATTGTCAACTAGGATGCTGAAATTGCAATGTGTCATTAAAGATGCTTTTCCACCAGAACTTTGCTGTGAGAATCTAGTTTTCCGTACCCATTAAAGCACCCTAAAGCGGTTAAAGGGTTAAATGCGTTTTATTCAGGAAATGAAAGTTATCTTAAATATTTTATGTTGTATATGTATATTTGTATATATCTGTTTTATAATATAAATTTGTTTTTATTCCGCATATAATTACAAATTAGCAACAATAAAAAAAAACTTAAACTAAATATATACAAAGTATAAAATTAAAAATACAAATAATAAATTTGGCTGAGATCGCCGTCAATGGGCAGTGTGCCCAGAAGGCTGGCTGCATTGCCACGTTGGATGGCAATGCTTATTCGCTGAGCGAAATATTGGCCAGCCTTCTGGTCACCGGATGTGTCTACCAGGCGCGCCGACAAATCTTTAAGAGTTGGCGCGCACCTGGACCCCACGGCCCCAGCGTTTCGACCCCAAACGCCTCAAATATGTATCCACTGCCAAGTGTAGCATATTTTCGGCGTTTGAGGTCCTCAGCTGAAGTAGCGGCAGAGCCAGCAATCTTCGTGGTTCCTTGGAGATGGGACGGCGCAAGGGTATCAACACAGGTTGCATCCCAGACCAGAGGCCGACCCATTCTCCAGCATTATCTGATCTGGTTTTAGGTTTCTTTTGTAAAAATAAAATGATAGTACGTAACCTAGGTATAAAGTCAACGCTTTCCGTAAATATCTTATTTAGTCTGAGAAAGTTACGCCGAATATGGTCAATAAGGGGAAATAAATCGTGTATTTTTGAAAATTGGTACAGTTATAGCTTGCCGTATCCAAATGAACATACTAAAAGTCGTCAAGTGTGCGGAGTGTGCTGGGGGTGTAGGGGGGTTATAGGTACCTTCTTTAGTTTTTCGTACAAAACTCGTAAACGATGACCCATATCAAATAACGTTCTCATGTTTGTAACTGTTTTAGCTTATTTTTTAAACTAAACAACACAAAATAACTAGTGATTGTGACTCACCTGGACCCTCGCCATCATAATGGAAGCCCTGTATATACAGGGTGCGCGCGTCAACTGCGTAGACGCGCCCGCGCACGCCGTGGTTCAACTCGGAGAGTGGCCCGAGGGATTTGCCGACATATCGCTCCGCGCCTAATGCGCAACCTGGAACAAACAGATTAACACATTAAAATCATTATCATCATTATCATAATCATAGTCATGATTATTATCATCGCCATCATTATAACCATCTTATTAATTATCATCGCCATCATTACAATCATCAAATTAATTATCATCGACGGAATGGCGATTACTCCACCGACAAGAGCTAGGCTCTTAAACATATGATGATGATCATTAATTATCATCTTCATCGTTTGTATTTTTATTTGTTTTTATTTTAACTTTGACTTGTAATAATTTGTTTGTAACTAATGTAAATTTATTAATGTTTTAATGTATTCGATATTGACTTTTTTTGACTTGCTAATGTATTTAAATTTAATTCAATGTTTTGTTTCCTATTTTTATGTATTTTAATTTAAAGTTGAATTCTTTATCTTATTTTAATAACTAATTTGTTTTATCCGATTTTCATTTATGAATAACGACATTGTTAGTGCTAATGACATGAATAAATAAATTAAATAATCATCTTATTAATTATCATCGCCATCGTTACAATCATCAAATTAATTATCATCGTCATCGTTATTATCACCTTTTTTATTTTCATCATTGTCATTATTTATCACCTTATTAATCATTATACATACATCCCACTAATGGGCACAGGCTTTTCCATAAATCAGAGGGAATGGGCAGTAGTCATATCCTAGGACAGCTTAGGATAGGACTACCTACTTGCCCATTCCCTCTAAATTATGGACTTTGAAGTACAAGTTTGAATTTTTTCGCAGGTATTCATCGAAAAATTTATTTATTTATTTATTTAATTTATTAGGAGATTAAACAGAAACAGTCACGAGAATACAGCGTATTTGTATGTTTGTTTGAATTCGACCAAGAAGGTCACGTCTAGAACTATCTTATAAAATGTTGAGCATTTTATTTGAGTCTGTAATATGTACAATTTTACTTTATTTCTTCCATATAATACCTGTTCGGTAGCATCACTATTGAGCTTGCTATCCACTTACAGAGACGTTTAAAAGAAATTCATTACATTACGAGAAATTACAAGTCTTAGGATGCGTTCCGTAAAAAGAAAACGATCAGAAAAGGTCAAAGAATGCGCTCGAGTCCATGAGAAAGCAGAGAAAAAGTCACTAAACCTGATGATGTTCACACGAAAATATATCTTAAGCGTTACTGTTAAAGTGTAGTTTGCAATGGTACTAAACTTAAGTAGATATAAGTCCAGCAGCACGCGTCAGATTTAAGTCAATGTAATTCGTTTTATTGCGTTTTATTGATGTAATTTAAGTATGAAGTATCGTAGTTCTCATTTTATTTGTTGCGAGGAAATTTATGATACTGTATTCGTCCATAACTGTTGGAGTGTAACATGGGAAAGGTAAAATTATTACCACCATGTTGACGATGTCAGTGAATGTTTGTAACAGAGCGAGAGATTGATTTTGTGACTAAAGTGTCATTCAATGGAACTTGCTAACTATGTAAACACACTTTAGATGTCATGAAATCATTCTCTCGCTCTGTTCTCTCTTTCTCTTTTCTGGCAAACATAGAGCCACACCGCAAACCCTTCAGTCAATGAGGGGCGGCAAAGCGATTGTGTAGTAACAAAAACCCTATAATATAACAAAATAAATAGAATTTTCTTAAACGATTACGAAGACATCTTGAATTGTCATCATCGATTACATCTTGAACTATTAGTTGATGTATTAAGGTTAGGCGACTTCCTGACTTGGCGGGGCGGGATCGATATGTGAAATTTTCTTCTTTGACGTAAGCTTACTGACGTCGCAAAGATTCCCACTTGACGGAATACTGTCAGTATTACATTTGCGCAGTAGTAATGTCATGCGCAGAAGCGGACCAGTACTGCCTTCGCATCGTCCCGCTACCGCGCATCCCGCGCCAGTCAGGAAGCACTCATTTAAGGCTGGAAACAGTGCTCGACCGATGGTCAGCGCGTATGGTCGGTCGGTCGTGTTTTGTATGGCCGCATACGCGCTGACGGTAAGCATCGCTCTGAACGCACGAATGCTTTCATACAGCGATAGCTACGCCCGACACTGTTTCCAGTCCTAATGTAGGGGCGCAGTAAAAAATGGTATCGAGTCGACTGACAGCTGACACTGACATTTGACACGTTTCTCATATCGTACTGCCACCGCACCGACAAATCATCTGCTTACATCATCGCAATAGAAACAGGGGTCAATCACTGGTCAGTAAAAAAAATAGAAAGTCGTCCTTACGCCGCAGATTTAATCACATCACATATCTCACGCGCGACCTGCGTACGCTTTCTTTTGGCCATGATACAATTGTATACTGCGCCAGGTACGGTCCGGTACATCGGTTGGTAGTGTGGGTGACACAAGCTGCTATCGAGCCAATCGATGGTC
The DNA here is from genome assembly GCA_951800055.1 of Cenopis cana. Classification (NCBI taxonomy): domain Eukaryota; kingdom Metazoa; phylum Arthropoda; class Insecta; order Lepidoptera; family Tortricidae; genus Cenopis; species Cenopis cana. The sequence goes on along the minus strand of OX637493.1, from coordinate 11,569,672 downwards.
CTCCTCCAAGCGTTATCCCAGTACAGTTGCATCCTGAAGGATGCCTGGGGTCCGCTACCTAATCCCAAGATTTGGCGTAGGCACTAGTTTCTACGAATGAGACTGCCATCTGACCTTCCAACCCCGAGGGGAAACTAGACCTTATTGGGATTAGGCTTTGTCAAGTCAGTGGGCAACTTGACTGTTAGAAGTTCTCAAGCCGCCCGAAGGCCTCCAACTTGGCTAAACGACTGCTGCCATAGACAGCAACCGAGATCAACGGCTTAACGTGCCTTCCAAAGCACGGGAGCACTCAGTTAGTAACCACTCAAAGCGGTCACCCATCCAAGTCCTGACCGCTGCCTACGTTGCTTAACCTTAGATACCGCAAGCGGTACGCAGGCGCCGCTGGGCCACGAGCGCTCGAGCCAATCGATGGTATCCGGTTGTATTGTAAGTGTGAGTGTGACGTCAACAGCGCCGATACTTGTGTCACGATCCGGATTGGCAGACCTTATTTTCTTAGAACATGCGTGCGCTTTCTTTTGGCTGCGTCCGCGCAACTTATTACATTTATTAGGTTCACTTTCACTTGCATGCTCTACAGAAAAAGTAAGTTCGTATGGGGCTCCATACATACTACCTTTTGGTACTAAGACGCGTACAAGTAAATTACTTTCAGTATGACACTAACACACGAGTTTCTATTACATTACATAAACACTGTTTACGAATTGTATTTTTTAATAGAAGCTTTAGTACGTTATCATTAAAGAATTCTTACTTCTCTATATTTGGTTAATAAAAATCATTAAAGTAGAATATCCAATGAGATAGGAGCATATGTCAGTGTCAAAGTCAAAGTAATCGTGCATGACTGTACATACTATATATGTGACTTTATTGTGATTAGATTAATTTACTTTGAAATGCTATAGTATTAGTTCCCATGCTAGGTGTGAACTGTTATTGATGCAAATGATGTGAATATAGTTGAGAAATAATATTTCTAAATAGTTAATAAAATATAATGAATTAAATAAAAGAGTCATTCTCACACCATTGTATACGGTATTAAACCCATAGTCAAATCAGCAACTTTTTATTAAATGTCAAAAACGATTTGTTAATATGAAGTTTGTAGGGAAATACTATCTTAGTGACGTCACTAAGACAGTGTGAGTAGGTTTGTTCAAATCAGCGTCCTTTTTAAATCTTTATGCTTATAAAATCTTTCAATCAGCTAAAATAAATTAATAATTGATGTTTTTCGAGTATTTTTGTTAGATCTTTTATTAGTCAAGTAAAAAATAATGTATTTTTACCTTAGTTTAATACCCTATTGTCAATTGCAGTCTAGAAGCGCAAAGATAATCACATGACAGTTCTCGATTCACACATATACAGGTAAATTAGTTTCGAGACGTTTTTGCATTTGTTAGTTAGTTATGTACGGACAAAATTTAAATGTGTGTAAATTATATTTTAAGCGTGTGTAAATTTAAATGTAGAATCCCTGTAAATATACAAATACTCCTGCAAATGCAAAAACGTCTCGAAAGTGATTTACCTGTAACAACCTCATAAGTAGATGTCAACAGAAGCAATGCTCTAAATCTACCAAGAGTCAGGATTATTCCGGAATCCCAAGTGCCCATAGTCCACGGTGTCTGCCTACCATCAGGCAGGACGTAAGCCAGTTTCCTACCGAGCTTGTGTAAAAAAATCGAGCTAGTTTTGCGTCAATCACTTATTCATCTGTCAGTGAGGCGATCTTCAGTTGTCCGGTCACTTTCGCCGCTTCACTTTCCGTTGGAGTGCTTGCACGAGATGTGCCAACGCTATTAGCACTTTTAACGACTAGTTACAGTGAAAATGCTTTGTATGGAGGGTTACATACATTTATACTAATATTACTAATAGCTCTGTGAGCATTTAAACTTAAGAAGGAGAGAAAGAGAAACTTGCGAAAAATTTCCGAAAAGTGAATTGAAACAAAATTTACATTTAAGTATCGAAAATGTTTAGAAAATTTCAAAAGAACTAGTTGAGAATAAATTTGCAACCTGCAGAGCAGAACAACCAAACACACAAAGCAATTACTTTTTAAATTATTGTGTAAAATAAACTGGGTGGGGTTTTTTATATATAGATATAGGTAGTTAGTATTTTCTATTTTAAAATATTTTTGTCTTAAATATGTTATTAGTTTTAATAAGTTACCTTTTACCATAAATTGAATGACTACAAAGCCTCTTAAAATAAATAAATAATAAATTTATTTACGAAACAACCCTTGGTTAACAATTTTTATCTTCTGCCAAACTGCAGGACAGTTTGTTGGCAGAGGGGCTCCCTTACATAGAATGATGGGTAGGTTTATACAATACGCATTACCAAAGTTACTATAGCTAGGTACATATACGAGTTGACTTATATAAACTTGTACTATATATTTTACATCCATGCGGTTTAGACTTTAGGTATAGATTTAGATTTAGAACGATACACTTGAACTTTTTAAATACTCAAATTACATTGCCACTTTTGCACTTGTGTAGGTTTGCCAACGCCACGTTTGCCAACGTCGTAATATTTATAAAAAATAATACGTACATATTTTTCTTTTAATCAGTCAATCTGCAACTAAGTATGTTACTATATCAACATATGCTAAACATAGTCACGCAATGCATTTAATGCGTTTTTTTTTCCAAAATCCATTACAACCTTTCCTCAATATTGTTCATTGTTCTAAAGGCAATAAAGGTGACTATTGCGTGGATGCAGATGGGATGCAGACAATAATGCGGTTCCCAAGCCATGTGGGAACATTTCGTCAGAGAGGTTGCGTCACCGTGCGAACTGCGAACTTATGCGTTTTCTGCAGTCGTCATTGGTCGTAACATATATTGTGATTAACACATCTGTAAGTACGTAACGTTTGTGTGCTTAACTGTGTTTAAATAAATCACAGTTAGTCGAAAGATGAAAAAAAAATTTAAAAAAATCGGCACAAACAGCTAATGCATCACCGCCATCAACGTCATCCTCATCATCCTCCTAGCGTTATCCCAGTACAGTTGCATCCTGAAGGATGCCTGGGGTCCGCTACCTAATCCCAAGATGTAACGTAGGCACTAGTTTTTAGGAAAGCGACTGCCATCTGACCTTCCATCCCCGAGGGGAAACTAGACCTTATTGGGATTAGGCTTTGTCAAGTGAGTGGGCAACTTGACTGTTAGAAGTTCTCAAGCCGCCCGAAGGCCTCCAACTTGCCTTAACGACTGCTGCCATAGACAGCAACCGGGATCAACGGCTTAACGTGCCTTCCAAAGCACGGGAGCGCTCAGTTAGTAACCACTCAAAGCGGTCACCCATCCAAGTCCTGACCGCTGCCCACGTTGCTTAACCTTAGATACCGCAAGCAGTACGCAGGCGCCGCTGGGCCACGAGCGCTCCAATCATCACCGCCATCAACACTTTTATTTATTTATTTTTAATGAAAAATGGATTGCTCTTGGCCAGCATCTAGCTAGGGGGCATTAATGATGCGGACGATGAAGCGAGCTCACCTAGAAGATGCCTATTCACTCGTGCCTTAAAAAGGTCTAGGCTAGGGTAAGACCAGATATCGTACCAGGTACGTACTATTATACGTAAAGCTGGCCTCTACGATTGTATACTCTACGATCTCTGGTTACGATTGTATCGTTGTGCTAAAAAAACTTATTATCCTAACATTTACTATATGGATTGATATTTTAAGGCGCTACACTGAGAAATTTGGAGACTTTGAAACGCTGTCCTGCCCAGACTAGCCAACAGTAGGAGCTGATTTTTAGATATATGATTCTTGACCATATGATTGTGGTACTGACAATAGCGAAACATGATTGCTTAAAATTTTCTCGATAGAAAATAAATCCAACCAGCCTACTAAAACAACGCATTATTAAAAGACACGATTAAGTTAATATGATAGTATTTTACCTCATCTAGGTACTGACAAGAGGAAATTTAATAAACCTGCACACAGTCAGATATTTAACGAGATTTGTCTAAAAAGCCATTCTCGGAGAGGGTTGCATCCCGTTTTGTCGTGAGCGAAAAACAAAGGTTGTCTCTTTCAATCGATATATCGCCTTAACTACCTATATGCCTATTTGTCTATACTATTTTTTTTTAACTATAAGTGAACCGTAGAGTTTACAATTTTTATAGATGTCACAAATGCAACTAAAAGTTACCGAAAATAATTCTCGTTTCGGTTAAGTAAGTACCAGATTTTTTTCCGTGATATTACTTACATCGTAATGCAGGTTATTATTTATATTCTTTCTGCTCTAACACTAATTATATTAGGAAACTACAAGACAATGCGTGTGACCGAGCACTGCAACAAGGAAACTCTATTCATAGAACACAATTCCTATTGAATTTAGCCAAAAACATGATTATACTGCATTAAACTTAAGCACGTAAGTATACAATTTGTTAAGGCTATTTTATGTCACACCTGGCCATAAAGTGGCCATTATCGCACGATCCGCGCTAGAAAAAACCCACTTCCTGGCCAGGGGGTGACATAAAATGTTGTAATTACCACGGGCGACAATAAAGAAAGCCTCAGATCGCATATTTATCGCCCTTGCCTTCGGCTCGGGCGTCAAATACCTGCGATCTGAGACATTCTTTGTTTTATCGCCCTTGGTAAGTAATGTACTATTATTGAAGAACCTGAACATTATAGTAAAAATATACGTGCCAATATAATTAGATAACAGCGGCTACAGAATAACTGGAAGAAAATTAAAATGGTCCAGAGAGTCAAGGTTTTAAAAAAACTTTTCTATCATAATATCATCTCCGTTGAAGTTATTTCAACCTCTGATTCTATGTATTTACTTTAATGCGTCTATTATGCTTACTTCAGATGTGTTTGTAAGCATACTGAAGGGGTGTCATATTTAAATTTGGTTTTACTCTGTTGGATTCAATGGCCTATTAACTATCTAGCGTAGATAAAGTTTTTGAAAAATGCGTTATTGAGCAACTCGGAAATTACCTTCGCAAAAATGGAGTAATAAACAAGTGCCAACATGGCTTTCAAAAGGGTAAAAGCACAGACACTTTATTAGTAAATTTCACAGACGAAATAAACTCTCATTTAGCAGATAAAAAAGTAGTTATAGCAGTATTCTTTGACTTTACTAAAGCGTTCGACACCTTAGATACAAATACCCTTTTGAAAGCCATGAGCGAGTGCGGGGTGGACAAGCCGCTGAACCAATGGTTCCGTGACTATCTCACCGCGCGCTCGTACCGTGTGCAGGTGGGTTCGACTATGAGCGAGGAGCGGCGGGTGTCGTGCGGCGTGCCGCAGGGCTCCTGCAGCGGCCCGCTCTGCTACTTATTGCACGTGAACAGCTTGTGCGGAGTGCTGCAGCACTGCTCGGCGCACATGTTCGCCGACGACCTGTGCATCTTGCGCGCCGGCTCTGCCGACGCGCTGCCCGACACTTGCCGCTTAGTCCAGCAGGACGTGGACTCTGTGGTCCGATGGTCCCATGATAATGGTATCACGCTGAATGCTGACAAAACGAGGCTACTAATTATTCGCTCTCCCTACTTGCAACTCACCAGTATACCATCTCCCATAATAGCTCACGATTTTCATTGCTTCCATAACAACCAGGCCCTCTGCCGCTGTAAACCTATTTTACAGGTTAACTCTGTAACATACCTTGGTGTTAAAGTAGACGAAAACTTTTCATGGTCCCATCATGTAGATTATATTTGTGATAAACTAAGAATATTGCTTGGCAAGTTTTATCACTTAAGTTTTAAAGTTCCTCTAAATACGTTAAAATATTTGTACAAGTCATTAGTAGAAACTATTATAGGATACGCTCTTAGCTGTTACGGATTAACTTTTAAAACAAATTTAAGTAAAATAGAAAAATTGCAATTAAGATTCCTAAAACTTCTAGTCAACAAAAAGACTAAAAATAAATGTAAGAAAGATTACAACAAACTTTTTAAGATATGTAAGATTCTCCCAGCAAGCCTTAAGCATAAATTCACCCTAGCTCTTAATAACCATGGAAGTCCAGAACATGGCCTATCTCATGTATGTCACACTTACGGCACCAGGACGGTATCTGCGGGCAAGTATGATATACCAAGGGTAACCAACTATTATGGTGATAGATGCCTGCGGAAACGCCTACCCTACATTTTAAACTGCGTGCCAGCAGATATCAGATTGGAGGCCAATAGGGCAATATTTAAAAGAAAACTGTTCAAATATTTTATAGATAGCATAGTAGATACATAGTAATAGTTATATATGTGAATTTATAGTTACCGAAGAGACTCAGATCCCACAGTCAAACTGTGAAAACCGTTTTGTGGGACAGACGTTATTTGTAAGATTGTACCTTTTATAATAATAAATAAAAAAAAAAAAAAACTATATCACAAATACACAACTTAAGAAAGGTAGGGCAAGGCCACAGCCATAATAACATTATTTACTATACAGGTATTTAGTGTTGTATTCCTGGAGGTGAGCAAGGTTGCCAGAGCTCCCGAGGATGCACTGTGTTGAGAGCGAGGGACCTTTTGTCCCTTCGTTTGTCAACACAGTGAATTCTCTAATTTTATAAAAGGACGGCAACGCGTACTTTACTCCCTTGGTGTTGCGAGCGTCTATAAGCTGCGGTGTCCGCTTAGATACCATCAGGTGGATCGTACGATTGTTAGCTACCGTCATTGTATAAAAATAAAAATAAACTTCTCAAGTTTCCAGTGGCTACCATAATAATTAGGTACCTGCCTAAAAGATGACAGCGACTCTATTTAAAATACTGAACCCAGGGTGATCTCACTGACCACCTGCTTTTACGCACCATATTATTTAACGAAACATGATCATCCAATAATAAAATTATATATGACAGGAAATTTAAGCTACGGGAAAGGCTCGATTTACAGATAAGAGTTTAAATAATCACTGTTTTATGTAGAAGATTTATGTTAGGTTTGATTACAAATACTGATATTAATTACTAATGACATATCATTAGTGGTCAATGTCATCTGACACCGACCAGGTGTATTTGATGCTTAATAAAATACGAGTATAATAATGAGTTGAAGTTCAACCAGCGACTTTGTTTATTGTTATTTAAAATGGGATTGGTCTTGGCCAGCATCTAGCCAGGGGGCAAAGATGAGGCCGACGGTGAAACGAGCTCACCCAGAAGATGCCTATTCACTCGTGCCTTAAAAAGGTCCAGGTTATATGAACTCGGAAATACAGTTGCCGGCAGGGAATCTCAAGCCTTAGCAGTGCGCATTATAAAAGATGATGTAATAAATATTGAACAAGAGATAGAGATAATAGAATATTAATAATAGGTAATATACCCAAATTTTGGAAGATGTCTCTATAGGTATGCCAAACTGAGGCAGCGCCTGTAAATGGACAGTGGGAAGCTGGGAGACGTCAAAGGGTAGTGACCGTCTTACACTGTCTCAGTTACGCGGTTGACCTATAGAAATTAGAAAAAATCATCTTCATTGTAAAAATGTTCAAGTAAGAATCGCAATTTACTCTCACCAATTACTGTAAGTTTACGTATTTTCTGCGGCGTGACGTCACAATGCGTTTATAGCTTTGTTTAACGTAATCGTTGGCAGATGCAATAACTTACCTACTGCAAATTATGGGTAACAATAGAAACGAATATTTGCAAGAGGCAACTGTAAATTGTTTTTAAGAGGCATACTCGTATGTGTTTATGGACCTATGTGCTCAGCATGTTTAAGTAAAAAGTTAGCTCCGAGAAGCAATAAACTATTGTTCAGGGATCGAGAAAATTAGCTTTTATCTCAATCTATAAGATTACCTATTGTCTTTTTCTTGTTCTAAGGTGAAAAAATAACTTTACTAAGTTTCATCATGACACTTAAAAACTTGGGCAAATTACATAAGAAATAAGTAACTATTATTATAATGGTAACTGAAAAACACCCAAGACTCCGGATTCGTGGGCAACACACAAATAAACCCCCGAACGGGATTCAAACCCGGGACTTTCAGCTTCGTACAGGGCACCAACTAGACTAAAGTGGTCAAATATTATAAATGTGGACCTAGGCTTGTGTGATCGGATCACTATCTGATGTTTTCACTGACGTTACATTTTTATCGACGGTCTATTAACTTTCACAAACCGTCATGACTTCATAAGTACGGCAATCTGCGGCTATCAAGATCGAATATTCATGTTGAAAGCTCGTATAGATCGCACTTAGTATAGATAAGTCTCGATAAACACATTAAGGGGAGGTATCCCCAACGCAAATGTCCCGCTCTAACACGCGTGAGTTTACAATTAACCATCCCGCTCTCTACGCAAGCTCTGCGCGCAGTTTTGTAAATATTTAGCTATAGTGCTTAAGCCAATCATTTTATCAAAGCAAACCCTGCGAATTTGTCTATAACTATTTACGATCTTTAATTGAGTACAAAAATTAAATGTTAAATATCAGTAATGTAGCCGTAGTATTGAAAAAACATTCCAAAAAGAGGTAACTTCGCGATTTTTTTCTATCGAGTGAAATTCATCAGGTCATGTAACAGACTGCGATTTTGACTAGACAAGATCCTTATGTAACACATATATTTTTTTTAGATTTTAAGACACTATTATCTATGTCTCAGATGGTTTTTTAAAACTCAAAAGTGGGGTTCAGTTTGTCTTTCCGGGTTTCCAGGTATTAGCCACATGATTAAATTTATAACATAGTGTCACTATATGGATAGTAAACCATCAAAGTAAGGTACCTATTTGAATAAAGTATAGGTACCAATATCATAAAAATATATGAATCATTAAAAATAAAAAATGTTCTTTTTATCGCACAAAAGTCACTTAAAAGGCAATAGAATTCTTATGTAGTATTAAATTGTATTGGCAACTATGCTATGTACCTTAACGCAGTATTTCACGAGTAAAAGAACAGTTTACTTCTTTTCCCATGCATAGGTACAACGATTTGTTCGATAACTTGCATGTAACCTGGTGTAACCTCAAAGCTAGTGTCAATTTGTAGGAGCCGTTTCGACGGCCGCTAGCGTGTGCGAGGTTTATCCTTAATATTTGCACTTTATCTTATATCTTTAAACGAGCAATTTTTGTATATATATTTATTTATTTATTTCGGGGATCTCGGAAACGGCTCTAAGGATTTTGATGAAATTTGGTATGTGGTTTTCGGGGACGGGCAATCGATCTAGCTAGGTTTCATGCCCGGGAAAACGCTGAGCAAAAAGCTCGGTCGCCAAGATATTTGTCCTTTAATTGTAATTGGTCCCATATAGACATTTGATCGTCTCTAAAAAAGGTCGAATAAAAAAGACAATTAGCATATATTGAGGAAACTAACGAAGTGACGAATTTTAAATTATACCTAGATTTCGGTCAGTGTTCTTGCAATTCGCAAAGGCGAGAGGGTTTCACGAAATTAGACTTTAACGTCATAATAATAGAAATCACTCCACTCGCATTCGTATATTGCAAGAGCTTCAGAACGCGTTGATGTCTGTTGTTGTGTAGGTATATTATTATAGTAAAGTATGGGTAGGCAATTCCCCAACGTAAAAAATATACATATGTAGGTAGTATGGATGGATAATCCTAACAAGAGTAACAAGGTCTTAGTTTTCCCCCTAGATTGTCAAATGACAGTCGTTTAGTCAAACTAGCGCTGTAAGCTTGTCTATTTCATTTTCCCACTTTCCACTCCATCCCTCATAGGTTTGCTGGAAGAGCTTATTCGAATAACTTCGCCTTTGAAATTAATCTTATGTGACATTGTATATTGTTTTAACCTGTTTTTGTGTACAATAAAGTCATGTCAATAATTTAATGATCACGATCAACAATCGAAACAGATTGCTGATCATTGAAGTAGTTTTATAGTACATTACTTACCAAGGGCGATAAAACAAAGAATGTCTCAGATCGCAGGTATTTTACGCCCGAGCCGAAGGCAAGGGCGATAAATATGCGATCTGGGGCTTTCTTTATTATCGCCCGTGGTAAGTACAAAATTTTATGTCACCCCCTGGCCAGGAAGTGGGTTTTTTCGCGCGCGGAGCGTGTGATAATGGCCACTTTATGGCCAGGTGTGACATAAAGTTATCTAAATCACTATCACTAACACTAGTTTTATTCACATATAATTAGTTTTCTATATGTTAACCCAGGCTATATAAACTCGCGTCGCAGTAGAATGCTATTTGTGATCCTGCGGCGCCCCATTGAAGGCGTAGCCGGTACTCGTTGGGCTTTTAGTTTTTAGACGGTAGTACGGTCCATCCGGATAGTCCGTCATACCCACCCAGGTCTTTCACTGGGTGGGATACGTAAATGTATTTTCCCAACGTTAAAAAAAAAGGCTATATAAACTCGATGTATACCAAATTTCATTATAAGTAATCATTCCAGCCATTTTTACGTCACTGAGTAACAAACATCCAAACAATTAACAACATTTAAAATTTTCAAGTTGGCCTTTTTATGTCCTAGATCCTAGATCGATAGAAAATGAAATTTTAAGGTCCACATGTTTTTTTATTTCTCCCGAAATCCTAATTTCCATTTAAAAATATCTAATCTAAAAGTAGCGAATCGTAAGTGACTTATGACGTAATTTTTATGAATTACCTATCTATGTTTGACAGCATTGCTCCTTAACAGTCGTAGGAATGACGTCACACTTCCGTTTTATACATTTTGGTGATTTTCTTCAAATCTAGAAAAAAATCTAAAACTATTTTATTACGTTCATGTTTACCGAAATGGTTTTCGATTTAGGCATCATTATACATTTTTAAATGTTGTCAATTAGTAGGATGTAAACATTGTAAATTAGATTTTATTCCAATACGTTAACACAAATAATCCTCAAGATAATTTAATACTTGTTACCTATCGGCTTAGCATGTCCCGCGCAAAACCGCTGCAAGTACCGCTTCGCGACCTAGTCCGCTAACTACAATCTCATATCGTGTGGTCTGGCAATAACTAAAGAGATTAAAGGAATTTAAAAATCACACTTAAACTCACTGTTACCGAATGGGGTTAGCAGACCGAATGAAATTTAATTGCTGTGCAACTATTGCACTACTTCACGTATTAAACAACAGTAAAAATAGTAGTAAAAGGGAGCAAAATGACATTATTTACGGCGAGGGTGATGAATCCTGAGTGAAGCGAAAAAAATCTTGAGCGTAGCGAGGGCTTCAAGTGTTTACGCACAAGACGGAAATAAATTTTGCTAGCGTGTGACGTTGTGACACATTACTGCTTTTCACACCGCCTATGAAGCCCGCTGCTAAAAACATGAAATTTTATTAAAAAATATTTTGCTACCGAAAGGCACATGCTGGTATTTGAGGGCAAGAATGACTCTTTTCTGAATAGCAGGTGTGAAAAATATTTTTTACGTTACCAATAAATAAAACTTGGGGAAAAAATGGTCGGGTGACAACCAAAAGTTTGACACCACTTTAGCCTAGTCGGTAGTGATGGTGACCCTGCCTACGAAGCCGGTGGCCCCGGGTTCGATTCCCGGCCAGAGCATTTATTTGCGTGATGTGCACGAATATTTGTTCCAGAGTTTTGAATGTTTTCTAAGTAGGTATTTATGCAATATATTTTTCTATATATGTATGTATATCGTCGATTTGTACCCATAGTACAAGCTTTGCATAGTTTAGGTTTAGATCGTTTTATGTAAGAACTGCTCCCAAATGTTTAAAAGTCACTAGAAAAGTTCTCTTTTTCAATTGTATTCTACAAAAGTCTCATTCCGTTATTTAGATTTCCATGACATGGAATTACCTAAACATTCTTGGACGCTTTGTGGATCGATACAAACTGCGCAGTGCCAAGTTTTTGCCGCGGTTTTTATGTTTCTTTTTGCACTACTATTAATTAAAGCTAAGAAAAACGATTGTAGAGCTAATCCATTAAATTGGAATACTGTTAAATCCGGCATTGTTATTAAGTAGTTAATAACATTCTGTATTCACGTGATAGCGTGGCTATTGAAGCGCGATTATAAAAAAACCTACTGATAGTACTGATACTTTTTATTTGAGTTTTGGATGATAAAAGTTAGTGTTATTGCCATGGCCGGGAAGGAGGCAATTGCAGGCTGAGTTGTTTAAACGGACGAGCTTGCGAGTCCGTTTAATTATAATACGAAGCCTGCAATTGCTATTACGGCCGAGGTTAATACAGTGCTCTTCTCAAAAATGGGAGAAATCAGACGAAATTTGAATTAAGATTTCATAAACATAACCTTAAGGCTCACCAAATCTTAGAATAGGGTGATGAGGATGATGGTTGCTTATTTACCTTATTCATAAAAATTAACAAACTAAAAATGTGTTTTGTCCCTTTCCCACATACAAAAATATCAGTGATAGATAAAGACAAACGAACATTAACGGCATTTTAGCTAATATAGGTTTGATGACCTTTATTTATAATGGGGTTAGTAAATAGATTGAACGTATGTTAGTTTAAGTAAAATAGTACCTAATTGGTACTTCATTGCAGTGCCCACCGGCACGTGACCGCAGCCACAAATTAACCACACCACTAATTAAGCATTAGAGCTAAGTATCCATTAACCATCGACATGTCTGTTTCACGTATATATTTGATAGGTATTTAACAGCGGTTTTTCTGTGAATAATAAACATCATCAGAAACCTTTGTCATCCCAAAAACTAACAATCCTTTGACAGCTGTCAAGCCAGTACAATTTATGTCATATTTGACGTTTCTTGTTTCGGAATCAGCTGTCAAAATAACAAGCTTAAATATTGTAGACTGCACGTAAAGTTACCCAATTCGTCGGTAACTATTATGGAAATTTAAAACGTAGGTATCCTGTTTTACATCAAATTAATCACAATTATTACAAAACTAGAAATCTTAATGAAGCCTAATTACCAATAAACTAGAAACTTTTAATTTATTTACCAACAGAACCTAGCCGTGGATACTTTAAAAAAAAAATATTTGTCTGTGACATAATGACTTTCAAAGTGCAACATTTCAATTCAATTAATCTCAGGACTGTTCGCTTTGGTACGGATATCTTTAAGATGTCTGAGTGATGTCTTTAAGATATGTCGAATTGCTCTCCAGGGGCCGGATACTCGTACCATTCCTTGTCGCGTCCACGCCATCATTCAAAACTTAACAGAAATAAATTATGGAACAAAATCAATGTCCTTAGGGACGTATCGGGTATTAACTACTCGGGTATTGAATCATCATAAAGAAAAAAAATATACCCATTCTTTGTTTAACTATGTGACTTTTTCACACACCGTCATGTCATTTAGTGGAAAACTGAAAATTGGGTACCTATAATGTATATCTTTATGTGATATGTCAGAATCATGCTAGTACATAATTATTACCTATATTATGATTCTGAGAAGGGCAAACAAACATCCAACTTCTAAGAAAAAGTGTAAAAGGAAAAATTTAATTGAAAACGTACTATTGCCAAAATATTCAAAGTAGTCAGTTGAGATGAGATCAAATTATAATGACGTATTTTACCACCACTTCGTCTATAGTAGACAATAATAAAACCACAACAAATGCAAAGATCGTGCCAAGGGCGGACACGTTTTTCTCTATCTTTTTATTCATCTTTTTTGACACTATTCGTCTGTCTACACTAGGTCATTACCGTGGGAACTCCACATTCAAAATATTGTGTGCCTTATGACTTATGACAGGCTTTAATGTGAGAATTATGACATTATTGTAGCCGTATCTGTTTGTTGTCTTAATTTATATCGATTCGAGGCCGCCCGGTTTGAAATTTTTAATATCACAATAGGGATGTTGACACCAAATAAGAAAATCAATGAATCCGAATTTTCTCGGAAAAGGGTCAAATTCTCAATCACTTAGCGAAAAAAGTAATTCAAAAGAATAAATAATTACATAATTATAAGTCTTCAAAGTTTTAGGAGGGGGCATTTTCTGTCCCTGTTCCGCAAAACGCGCCTCTGTATTGAACGATCGTCATTTACTATGGCGCTCGAGGTCAGTGACGTCACTGATCTGCAGCGCTTTCTCTCTCGAACTAAAGACATTCCAACGGTTGTAGTTTCGTTATTTTTTGACATATTTGAATAGGATTTTCACTATTTGGCATACTTTTATGTATTCTTTCGTATGGAGTAATAATAAATTTTGAGTCAACATCCCTATTATAATAATAAAAATAATCATCTTTATTGCAGACCGAAACGATCCATAGTTTGTTAGATTATGCAAGTGTCATTATACTTAATTAACTATTATGCTAAACTTGAATAACATAAGATTCTGCGATATTATTATGCGTTTTCGTGTGATTACAAATCTGACTCGAGATGAGATGTATTCGATGAGAATGGCTATATTACTATTGTACTGTGACTCTGACTACTGTGATTGAGTTGTAATATTTAACGATATAGTTTTCACGCTTGCAAGTAATGGTAATTAAATGGGTGACGATTCGTTTTTTTTTTATTATAATGACGATGGCTGACAAGCATATAGTAAGCTGACACCTTAGCCTGCGACTGTGACAAGCGCGCTGCTGACCAATTTCTTAATTAGGATTTGTTGTATTGATTCTGTAATACAACCACTATTCTCAGTGAGAATTATGGTTGTATATAATGAGGATATACCTACTCTAAAAATAAAACAATGCAGTAATAAGTACCTACTGCTCAGCACTGCGCGGGTTCTTTTAAGTTCACTTACACGCCGTTTGGGTTGAAAAATTGCCCCATTTACTTTACCAGCCAATTTTAAAATGTTAATAGTAATAGTGCTTTCATGGAGCTACCGGCATGAAAGTTGCATCGCGTCTAAATGGTGCAATCAAGAAAAGTATAGTTTTCTAATTCATCATCTAGATAATACTACTAACGTAAGAAAGTGGAGAGTCAAACCGAAAATGCATTGTCATTCAGCGTTTATCATAGATTCTTATGGTTTTTTCTTTGGTCAATGGTCAGCGTTTACTCAATTAGAGCTTTCTCGTTTCGTCATAAGCATATATACATTATGTGCCTTATTCCTTTGAAATAAGACCCAAAATGTATGTTGTTTGTGCGCTTCCGAGAAACAGTGCGTAAAAAGAAATCACTAAAGATCTAAGCCGACGATTTAGATCAATTTGGTTCGTTGCCACCGTTATGTCTGCCGGTGATGCGGCTTATCGTAATTCGTAACTAATTATTAATTACTGAGGAAAAATGATTGGAGAGACAGAGTGTGACAGTATTAATGATGTAATAAAACAGTACATTACTTACCAAGGGCGGTAAAACAAAGAATATCCCAGATCGTAGGTATTTGACGCCCGAGTTGAATGCAAAAGCGATAAATATGCAATCTGAGGCTTTCTTTATTACTGCCTGTGGTACGTAAAAATTTCTATGTCTCCTCCTGGTCGGAAAGCGGGATTTTCCGCACGCGTAACGCGTAAATTTCTTTAACTACGGCGGTGGCAAATAAGCAACTTGCTTATTGACACACAGACAAGGCTATAGACGCTTGCGATTTCAGAGAATTCACACGCGTTGCCAACCCTTTATTGATGTAATGATTCATTGTGTCAACATCAACTAAAGCGGGTTCGAGTCCCATACTCTCTACACAGCGAATCCTCAGGAGCCCTGGCGATATTCGAAGCTGAAAACCAACGCAAAATCTATTAACGAATCTGTTTTCTACAATAAAATAGTCTAAATTGAAACAGTACTGCAGAAAATCCATTCAAGCCACTAAGCAAATTCCAACTAGACTCAATCAGGTTCCTTGCAGCGTCACCGTCCGCTGTTGCATAATGCCACTCAATACTCGACGTCGACACGTTTCTGCTATCCCTTTCCTTCCTAAATATTTGGCAGACGAGTGAGGGAAACAGTACGATTGATTTCGATGTCGGAAAAACCGCATAGACAAGCAATTCGATTGTGCAAGGATTCAATTGTTCGCGTCGCTGAGACATCTTTGATAGAATAGTGTTTGATAGAATTTCCTGTCTTGGTTAAATGTAAGTGCAAATTTTATAGGCTAGTTCTAAGTCTTCTTAGGGTTCCGTACGAAGGATCCAAACGAAACCCTATTGCTGTCACTCATGCGTTCGTCCTTCCTTCCGTCGTCTGTCACAAAATATTTTTTTAACTTCCCATTGTCCTATAACCTGGAAATTTGGTGACAATGTTTATTATTACGTATATTTCAACAACAAATACTAATGTATTGATAAACCAGGCTTTCTTTTAACTTCCTTATTTTTCCTACTACTAATACAAACTAAGTTTTTGGTTGGGTCGGAATTCCAGCATACAAAATATACCGAAAACCAAATTCCTAGGAGTTGTTATAGATGAGAACTTTGAGTGGAAGTCGCAAGCAGATCATGAAACTAACCGAATTAATAAGTGCGTATGTCCCTAAACAAATTAGTAGAATAATAAATATTAAAACTGCGATTTCATGTTATCATGCTTAATGTAGAATCGACCTTGCGTTATGGGCTAGTGCTATGGGACAATAGCGATGACATGACAGTCAACGAGCATTCGTCGCGCCAAAAAATGCGACCTGACGAATCATGTAGGCCTCTGTTTAACAAGCTTGGCCTGCTACCGCTTCCCTCGCGTATGTAAGTATGTATATTCTAAGTATGTATCTTATATTCGTCCATAAGTACAAATCATTGTTAAAAGCATTTGATACGCAAATTCGCTCCTGTAGAGATCCGGATAGGCTGTTCCCTGATTGACTACTCACGATTTTCGAAACAAAAAAACACTTTTTAATATTTTATGTGTGCATAGGTGAATAATAATACCTGCACAATTTTGGTCTATGAATATTATGTTATTTAAAAAACACTAGACTGATGGCTTAATAATAAAAACTTCTTTAGTAGGTATAAACGAATTTTTCGACCTGTGATATCGTTGTATTAATATTTTTGATATTGATATTATTCGTGATATTTTTTATTTTATTTTATTTTATTTATTTATATTATTTTATAGGTAATGAGCTAGTAAAATGTTACTTGAGTATAGTTATTAACTTACAAATAGATTTCAGTATTCATTGAGTCACCATAAAGTGTTAATACCCTATGTGCATTACATGTCATGCCTCAATGACGTCAGTACACTAAGATTAGAAGGAAAATTTATCATATCACTTTAAAGACTTCACTAACACTGGCCATAGTGGCCATGTCACAAGCCATCATTATGACGTGTCGAATCAAACCCAAAGTTGAATATAACATTGGGATTAATATCATTTGTCAACATCATTCAATAATGTTTAATTGCATCATAATATTTAGTCCTTTTTACGATGTTATGACAATATGCACAACGTTATATAATAGTAAGCTACAATGCACAACACTAGTTATAGTAGAAGAGCCGGTGACACTGAACCTAGTATGATAAGATTCCCAGATGGCATATATATAATTAGGTGCGTCATTAGTCGGGGAATACGAAACGGCGATGCTGCAATGCGAAAAACCTGGCGAAGCCATTGAAAATTAAAATTGAAAAATGATGAAAAATCCGGTTTCTAGTATGATAAGATTCCCAAGTTTCGTTTGTTCCTCGAAACAGGGGAGGGGTAGGACTATACGATAGTGCAGTGCTGCAAGCCCTCCTGGCTGGCCTTGTCAGTGGCAGCAGTATGATAAGCGACCACTTTTCTGAGGTATCTAGTATGATCGGATTCCTGAAAAAAACAGGGCTCATCTGAAAGATCAGCACTTTCTGTGTAAGAAAAACCACTGCTGCATTTTCCAAACAGTGGAGAAGGTGGTTGCTGCAGCGATTAAAGGAGCCGACAACACTGAACCTATTTCGATAGATTCCCAGATGATATATATATAATTAGTCGCGGCATTAATGGGGGTACACGAAATGGCGATGCTGCAAAGCAAATGAGCAAGCAAACCTATTAAAAATCAAATTTAAAAATATAAAAAATAAACGGTTTCTAGTATGATAAGATTCCCAAGTTTCGTTTGTTGCTCGAAATAGGGGAGGGGTAGGACTATACGATAGTGCAGTGCTGCAAGCCCTCCTGACTGGCCTTGTCGGTGGCAGCAGTATGATAAGCGACCACTTTTCTGAGGTATCTAGTATGATCGGATTCCTGAAAAAAACAGGGCTCATCTGAAAGATCAGCTCTTTCTGTGTAAGAAAAACCACTGCTGCATTTTCCAAACAGTGGAGAAGGTGGTTGCTGCAAACGAAACTTGAGAATCTTATCATACTAGTAACCGGTTTTTTTATGTTTTCAAAATTTCTTTTTAATAGCTTTGCCTGCTCATTTGCTTTGCAGCATCGCCATTTCGTGTACCCCCATTAATGCCACCACTAATTATATATATATCATCTGAGAATCTATCGAAATAGGTTCAGTGTTGTCGGCTCCTTTAATCGCTGCAGCAACCACCTTCTCCACTGTTTGGAAAATGCAGCAGTGGTTTTTCTTACACAGAAAGTGCTGATCTTTCAGATGAGCCCTGTTTTTTTCAGGAATCCGATCATACTAGATACCTCAGAAAAGTGGTCGCTTATCATACTGCTGCCACTGACAAGGCCAGTCGGGAGGGCTTGCAGCACTGCACTATAGTATAGTCCTACCCCTCCCCTATTTCGAGGAACAAACGAAACTTGGGAATCTTATCATACTAGAAACCGTTTATTTTTTATTTTTTTAAATTTGATTTTTAATAGGTTTGCCTGCTCATTTGCTTTACAGCATCGCCATTTCGTGTACCCCCATTAATGCCACGACTAATTATATATATATCATCTGAGAATCTATCGAAATCGGTTCAGTGTTGTCGGCTCCTTTAATCGCTGCAGCAACCACCTTCTCCACTGTTTGGAAAATGCAGCAGTGGTTTTTCTTACACAGAAAGTGCTGATCTTTCAGATGAGCCCTTTTTTTTCAGGAATCCGATCATACTAGATACCTCAGAAAAGTGGTCGCTTATCATACTGCTGCCACTGACAAGGCCAGCCAGGAGGGCTTGCAGCACTGCACTATCGTATAGTCCTACCCCTCCCCTGTTTCGAGGAACAAACGAAACTTAGGAATCTTATCATACTAGAAACCGGATTTTTCATCATTTTTCAATTTTAATTTTCAATGGCTTCGCCAGGTTTTTCGCATTGCAGCATCGCCGTTTCGTGTTCCCCGACTAATGACGCACCTAATTATATATATGCCATCTGGGAATCTTATCATACTAGGTTCAGTGTCACCGGCTCTTAAACTATTAATAGTATAGGTAGTAGTAGTTGAAATAAGTTCAGGAGGGCATACTAAACCGATGTACTAACAAACACTAGGATTGGAAATGTTTCGCATGTGAGATTTCGAGATTACGAAAAAGGATTTTCATTCGACATCCGCCATTTCAATTGAGACAATCCCGAACGACACTACAAAAAGGTTGTCTGGAAAAGATCGTTCTAATAACATGCTCTATGACACCACCTGTTTCTGCATCTGTGTTCGTGTGTCTTAGTAAAGCGAAGGATTTTCCTGAGCGTAGCAAGGAATTCTAAAGCAGAATATAGAGCGTAGCGAGGGATTCAAGTGTTTGCACCCAAGATTGAAATAACTTTGCTACCGAGTGGCACATACTGTTTTCACACCTTGAGAAAGAGTGATTGTTTCTCCAAAATGAGGGAAGAAAAGTACGACTTTGATCCCTCATTCAATCAAAGTCGGAATTAGGTACATGATTATAGAAACGAGACTATATTTATAAGTTAAATATTATATTATAATCAGAAATTGAGTCCTTACTGTTCCTAATCTAGTCAGATCCGTGTTGTCATGCAAGAATAAGTATTTAATTTAGATTCTTCAAAGAACGCCATATTTTTCGTTTTCTCTGCCTCCAAGCATACTCGTATTAGGCACTGATATTTACCATCTGCTCGCTGAAGGAAAACATCAGAGGATATTGTAAAACACGGTTGGTATATGGTACCTATTATGAAGTCTCTCAGTCTTAGAAGTGTCTGAGTTAGATACTGTTCTGTAGGTAATATTGTATTGTAGAAGTTATATTTAAGCAAGCGATTTTAGAAACTTCAATTGCGTTATTTATAACACTTTATACAATATTTGAAATTAGACAGAAATGAAGCCTTATTTTCCTCCGCAATATCACGTAAACAGTCGTTTATTTAATTTGTCAGAGCTGCATCGCAGACTTGTTATGCAATTCGAGAATCTATAGGTCTTGCGCAATTTCCGTCTGCAAATGACCCGGTTGTACATTCGCACAGGACTTTTATGCCGGCTCCACACGCTTGGCAAACAACGGCAAACAGCGAACACCAAACAACAAACACGAACGTGTGGATAGGTGTTTGCCTGTGTTTGTCTGTTTTTGTTTGTGTTTGCCAGTGATACAAATACAAAAGCGTTTATTTTTCTCTTTAAATTACAATGGTGTATCGGTTAGTAATGTCTTATATATCTAATTGACATGGAAAAATCGGTGTGAGCACAGCGATAAGCTAGTGATCGGCGTCGGTGTCGGTTTTTTGACAAATCAAAGGGTGTTTGTAATACACTAGTATGTTCGCCAAGCTTGGGGATGCCGTGTTTGTGTTAGGTGTTTGAGATCGGTGTTTGGCGTGTGTTTGGTGTTTGTGGCAAACGCCAAGCATGTGGAGCCGGTATTAGAGAGGCACGGGACGATGACCTTGACGTTTCACACCCTCGTATGGCAATGGTTTTTTTCTAGACTACGTCCATTTTTAGGGAAAGGCTATCTAGCGCTCATCCCACTTTGTACAGCGTCAAAGCGTCATCCATCCTTCGTTCCACGTTCATCCCACGATGATGTTTTGAATAGTGCCTGTATCAGCTTCGCAGGCAGAGGCGTCTAAGTAACCTATTTAAGATAAGGTGGGGTAAGAATGATATATTTTGTTGTAAGGTGGGGCAAGAGTAACATGAAGAGTTAATGGGACTGTTGTCTTGCCCCGGCGATACTTAATCTTATCCCATCTTCACTTACTGCGTACTCTGACGGGACATAGAGCAAGACAAAACTTTGGCATAGGTCCTCTTATTTTTCCAGTAAAATACAGCTAAGATTATTGAAACATTTTTTCCTCCGAATAAAGTGTTTGACATTGGAAAAAACTAACCAAAATATTTGTTTATCTCGATAGAAGTGATGGAACACAAAATGTTAGGAACCACTCGCGTGGTAAAACCCTAATGCCTAAAAAACGGCACTCGCAATTAAAAAGAAATCAAAAAATGAATGCAAATCCGTAAACAAGTGACATTTCGCGGTGGCGCCAACATTCCTCAAGTTGTTTTGCTTGTATTCCGATTTCGCGACCTGACCTACTACCTACCTCCTCTCGCATACATAAATGTTGGTGTATCTGCCTAAACGTACACTTTACTTATTGGTTTGGTTTGATATTGTAGCGTCACTCCTGTCAACTGTAAAATCTGATGTGTACACGAGTATAAGTTTTTCGAACCAAAACACAAACGAACACGTTCGCGTTTAGTCTTAAATTTATAGGTATGGCAAAAAATACTTAGTTACCACCTAAAGCCACCAGAGGCGCTGTTCGCGTAACCATATAAAATGTGAGATAACACGCAAACGCGTTCGTATGTGTTTTGTTTTAATAGTAGATTGTTTGACAAGGGTCTAAAGTACCTAAGCCATATTACCACGAGATAGTTATTTTCCCGAACGCAGTGAGGGGAAATTGTTCGAGTGGTAATATGGCTTTTAGGCCCGAGTTATACACTGTACTTTTCACTTCAATTGCGAGAAAACACATAAACACAAATTATCTACCTAAAATGAATAATTTAACGCATTGGCGGGTGTATGTCTAATTTGACAGCTTGTTTTTTTTTTCTAAGGGCAGCACCATGCCTCGCTATGCGTGTTCGCTTTGCGTATTCGCCTCCCATTCTTTTGCTATATTAAAGAAAGAGAAGCAACATGCGCTTTTTTTTCTTTTAAGAGGAGTAATTGCTTTGACCATAAACACCGCTTAATCTTTAGACAACTGAAAAACGTCTTTCCTGATTGGTCAATTTTAGTACAGCTGTGTTCTGGTTGGTTGATATTTTTACCAAATAATTTTTAATCTGTCAAATTACTGTCCTGTGATTGGTGGATTTAATAAGTGAAGTATTTTGATTGGTCAAATTAAAATGTTTTGTAAATCATAAATATGTATACATATTTTCCCTAGGGCTTAAATGTACTACTTTAGCCCCGCTTCACAAGTCTAATATGACACACTTTTCGAGCATGAGAAGTGAGAAAAAAAATTTCTAGAGGTAAGACCGTGCGAAGATTTTGTTTTAGCCTAATGCTAGTTTGGCTAATAATATTATAGTCCAGGGACCTTACAAAGTTCAATTTGAATGTCTTTTGTGCAACAAACGGGTTGGAAATGTCAGTATTAAGCAATACTGCAACTCGGTAAATGGACGATGAGACTGCATCCTTGGATAAACCGGTAACTTACTTTCGAGGCTAATATGAGTTTCACATAGTGAGATACCTACGATTTTTTGCGTTTTTGGCATAAAAAACGTATAATTTTAGCATCGTCATCCTCCTAGAACTTTCTCGGAGGAGCGCTCGTGGCCCAGGTCAGTTCTTGGATGGGTGGCCGCTATGAGTGGTTATTAACTGAGCACTCCCTTGCTTTCGAAAGCACGTGAAGTCGTTGATCTCGGCTGCTGTCTATGGGTCATTTTCTATACTCGATTTTTTTTGTGTCCGAGCTGAAAATCGTATGGTAGCATGAGATAATACGTACCATTTATTTTTTTTCATAATGAATACATGTTTCCACGTTGAGGTCCACTCAAATTAACGGACTAATTTGTTTTTAAAATACATTAAAAAATACCTAAACGCTCAAATTAAGACTCCGTGCCCTGTCCGGCATCGAGTTTTGAATCAATCAAAAATTCCTATCAAAAACTGTACATTAGAATCACTGATTTCGTGACAAAAACTTTAACTCGATTATATTTACTATCACTGAGCACAGACACTATTCACTTCACTGTGGCGAATAACTTGTACCTAATTGATGTTTAAAAATCGTCCGAGCGCGAGAGTTAAATTTTGTCGGCAAAATTCAAAGGTCCCTGGCAGCCATCGTTTACATTTGATCAGCTTCGCGTCCTGCTTCACATGTGCTCTCAAATGTCAGCTATTATATATAAAAAATCTATATATAGCAAACCGCATTAAGTTCGAGTAAACCACCTAAGTACTTCGGTTTCTGGGTGGGCGACAATTTTTTTGCTTTTGCTTGAAATTTCGGTGGCCCTTAGAAATTCAAATTTTACATAAGTAATCATTAACATATGTATGCATTATAAAGCACTTTGGTGTCTCTATATAAACGATAACTTAAAATATTATTAACATGCGATTTGAATTTTTTATGATTTTTTTATATAGATTTCCAATTCCCGTGTCCTAATTCCCATAGCTTGTTTACCCAAAACAGCTGATTTTGAGTCACGGGAATTGGGAAGGGTGACTTAATTTGTTGATAAACCTCATTTAATAACAATAATTATGGATGAAATGCATAAATAAATATAATTTGTACTAAGTATATCCATTAGAGTTATAGTTTATGCGTTTATTTAAAGAAAACAGGCCAAATGCTACAAATACACTTAGCTTCTTAAATATTTGAAAAGAGTGACCCATGATTGGTAAAATTAGGCTAAATAACTTCGATACAACTGAACTTTATAATTCTTGATAAATTAGATGGTAAATAATAATTTTAATACAATTTTTTCTAAGAAAAGGCAATTCCCATGGACAGATAAATTCCCGTGCCCAGGTCAAATTTTCAAATTATAATAACTTCCGTAATTTTATAAGTATAAGTACCCCGTAAGAAAATTTGTGTTTATTAATTTTTTTATCAAATTATCAGCATAGAATTTTCTATGTATTATTGGTATTTCTAAATTCCATGGGAATTGGACAAAAATGCCCGTTTGGTGAAATTCACTCCTATGATAGTTATGTTTAAGGTTTCGGGCGGCTTGAGAACTTCTAACAGTCAAGTTGCCCACTCACTTGTCAAGCCTAATCCCAGTAAGGTCTAGTTTCCCCTCGGGTTGGAAAGTCAGATGGCAGTCGCTTCCGTAAAAACCAGTGCCTACGCCAAATCCTGGGATTACATAACGGACCCCGGGTATCCTTCAGGATGCAACTATGCTGGGTTAACGCTAGGAGGATGATGATACTCCTAGCGCTTTCTCGATTATATTCCAGAGGTCTTTAGTACCCAATCCGCAAATTTGCGCCGGCAATTTTCCAAATAAGTGTCATCCTGACCTTTCAACCCATAGGGAAAACACAACTTGTGGGGATTAACCGGTTTCATCGCGGTGTTTCCTTCACCAAGAACCTCCTGTTAAATATAGAACAATATTTCGACGACCAGTCTAGCCTAGTTGGTACCCTGCCTACGAAGCTGGAGGTCCCGGATTCGAATCCCGGTCAGAGCATTTATTTGTATGAAAAGCACAAATATTTGTTCCTGAGCCTTGGCTCTTACATACTAAAAGCTTTGGTTAGTTTGGAACTAGATCAATTTGTATAAGATTGTCAACAAATATTTATTTATTATTTCTACAGAAGTTTTTTTGCTAAAACATTGGTATGACCGGTTACATTATAGTTTGTTTACTTTTAGAGCTCGCTATAATAATTTACGGTATAGTAAATTAATTATGTAATGTAGGTTAAATTCTGCAAACTGTTCCAAAACAGTTGACTCTAAAGGCTTGGTCCACTTTTTAATCTTTCTTCGAGCCCATGCATAGGTATTTCTAAAATCATCATCATCATCATCTTAAGAGCCGAGCTCTTGTCGGTGCAGCTTGATGCAGTTCTCTCCATCTTTGTCGGTCCGAGGCCAGCCTCTTGACGTCCTGATACGACACGACATCCACATCCTCCTTTATCTGGTTCATATAACTTTTCCTTGGTCTTCCTCTTCCTCTTTTCCCATTTATTTTCCCTTCTATAATGTTTCTGATGTAGTTGTCGTGTCGTAGCAGGTGGCCTATCATTCTTCCTCTTCTTGTTTTAATTGTGCTTATTAAGCTTCTCTCTTCCGATACTCTATTCAGGACGGCTTCGTTTGTTACTCTTTCTGTCCATTTTATCCTTTCCATCCTTCGCCAACACCACATCTCGAACGCTTTCAAGTATTCTTCATCTCTTTGTGTTAGCGTCCATGTTTCGCATCCGTATAAGGCAATAGACCATATATATGTCTTTATAAACCTCTTTCGTATATTTATGGCTATTCTCGATCTAAGTAATGATTTCTTTTTATAGAAAGTCTGTTTAGCCATTGCAATTCTTGCCTTTATGTCAGGGGTACACCTTGAGTTTTCCGTCACGATACTTCCCAGATATTTGAAACTTTGAACTTGATCTACTTTTCTTCCATCTATTTTTATCTCACTTTTTATGTTACCTTCCTTTGATACTATCATAAATTTTGTTTTGTTATTGTTTATTTTAAGTCCAAAATCTCTAAATATGGTGTCCATTTTATTCATCAACTTTTCTAATTCTACGCTGTTCTTGGCTAAAGCTGCAATATCATCTGCGAACCTGACAAACACCACTCTCTTCCCATTCATTTCAATGCCTTCCTTTACAGACTCCAATACCTTCAAAATGGCTGCTTCTATAAATACATTAAATATGAGTGGTGACAGTGAGCATCCCTGTCTTACTCCTTGTTTTATTTTGGCTGTTCCTTTTTCATTTCCTATTTCAATAATCGTTTCTTGTTGCCTATACAATTCATATATTATCTTTCTATCTCTATAGTCTAGTCCTATTTCTTTGAGTCTTTTCATCATCAGTTTCCAATTTACTTTATCAAAGGCCTTTTCTAGGTCTATAAAGCCTACACACGTGTTAAGGCCTATATCTAAACGTCTATCTAATGTTAATCTCAATGCCAATATCGCTTCTCTTGTACCCTTTTGCCTTCTGAATCCGTGATGATGATGATGAGGTTAAATTCTGCAAACTGTTCCAAAACAGTTGACTCTAAAGGCTTGGTCCACTTTTTAATCTTTCTTCGAGCCCATGCATAGGTATTTCTAAAATGCTTAGCCCTAATAACCAATGCAAATGTGAATGTCGATACCAGGCAAGCATGAAGTGAGCGGAGTTGGAATAATATGTGGGGCAGCGGAGAAACGCCTTGCATACCATACCATCATATAATTTATGTATAAACATAACGTAGCGGTCAAGTGCAGTTAAGTTAATCCCATTTTAATTATGATATGGATTAAAGTAAAGGTAATGGGATCGACGTCAAAAATCTCTCCAAAAATATTTGTAAGAGAACGTTTTCATGTTAATTGATTATTATACAAAGATGGTTGATAACAATTACTTATTCTTAAAAACAAAGATTATGTTCCAAATGTAATTTAATGTTCACATAAAAGCTAAAAAAAACGCTAGGTTTAAAATTTTATTACTAAGTTACATTACCTCTAAAAACTTTATAGAGTGTACTATCCTACAATGTACTAAATTTCAGATCTTATTTCTATAAATAGGTAAAACCTATAAATTAAACATCAAAAACAAATTAATATAAATGAAATAAGAGCTTAAAATGGTGTCAAAATAAAATTTATAAACACCAAAAAAGGTAGGTACAGTGTACACAATTGAGTTACATCGCCGAAACTTTCTTGAACTTTCCCATTAAAGTTCTAATTTAATTCAATTGTACTCCTACTCACATCACAGTATTAATATAGTTTATTTAAAAAAATGAAATCTAACCTATATACCTCTAAAATGTTATTTCTAATTTATAAAACGCTAAAAAATATAATTTAACTCACCGAAGCACAGAACCAGGGCGACCACAACGCCCGAACGCATCACGATATCCAAATGTCACTTGTTTCAAACTCTTGCGCACGACCTGCGTGAGCGGCGCGCGGCGCGGTACTGGCGACTGATGCCAGCGCAACTTGTTTTACCTTAGGCTAGGGCAGACCAAGAGATTGAGGAATCGACTAATGTGGATTGTGTGGTCGTCAATTATGTGGTTACTTACAGCCGATCATTTAGAATATCGGGGTTACCTTTCGGGATGAGTAGAGCGCAACTTGTTTTACCTTAGGCCAGACCAGACCTAGAGATTGACGAATTTATATGCATCAAACTGTACATGTATACAATGAATAAATGATGATGATGATGATGATGATGATGATGAATTGTTTAATGTGGATTGTTACTTGGGGTCGTCGATTGTGTGGTTACTTAAAGCCGAATAGAATTTCAGGGTTACCTTTCGGGATCAGTGTACAGCGCAACTTGTTGTACCTTAGGCCAGGCCAGACCTAGAGATTGACCAATCGTCTAATGTGGATTGTGTGGTTACTTGGGGTCGTCGATTGTGTGGTTACATAAAGCCGAATAGAATTTCGGGGTTACCTTTGGGAATCAGCGTACAACGGGGTCATTACTGACAACAGGTTATCTTAAGCAACGCGATCGAGAACATTTAAGGTAAGTAAGTGTAGTGTGTCGGCTGAAGGGAAAAATCTACAAGACCATTGTTAGACCTGTCGTCATGTATGGATCGGAGTGTTGGGCCGCAAAGGTGACGGATGAAAAGAGATTGCATGTTACAGAGATGAGAATGTTGAGATGGATGAGCGGAGTTACCAGAATGGATCGTATTACAAATGAGTACCTATATAAGAGGAAGCCTGAAAGTCGATAAGTTGAAAGCTCATCGTATGGTCATGTCATGCGGAGGGAAGAGAGTCATTTAACAAGAAGGGTATTAGGTATGAATGTGGAGGGATGCAAGAGAAGGGGTAGGCCAAGGAAAAGGTGGATGGACTGCGTGAAAGAGGAAGGATGTGATTGCCGAGATGACGAGCAATAGAGAGGTATAGAAGAAAACATGATGATGATGATGATGATGTCCTTATTTGTTTGTATTTTTTGTGTTTTGTTGTGTACAATAAAGTTATTACATACATACATACATAAAACAACATGCTGCGCCGACCCCAACTAAATGGGATAAGGGCAAGCCAATGATGAATGTGTGGGAGTGTAAAGTTAATGTAAAAGAATCTATCCCGTTAAGTGGACTGAATTTGCTGAAATTCAAAGTTCGGCAATAACAACGGATCCGCTCATGTGTAGACCTACCTATACCGTTACAAAATAGAAGCATCGTTGGTTTAATTATGAACACGACTTAGTTTAAATTGAATTTGAAACTTTCTCAAACTATTCCCTGATTTAATTTCGTGCAACATCGGCTTTCCAAATGCATCGAGACGAAATACCCGTCTTCGCTGCTTGACCCAACACTAATCGACAGGCGGTTTGCGGCTAACACCCTCCGTCGAACACTACTCGTAATTGCATCGATCACCATTTAAATTTCAACCTAAACCTTTGCTAATTGGGCCTAAATCCTTTGGATCTGATTGCTGTTCGATGCTCTTTTGTTTTGTGGTAATTGGGATCTGATCTGACCGCTGACTTGAGTCGTCAGACACAGGTATCGGTCAACCAGCTTGTCAACCGATTGGACTTTCCTAAAATTAAACAGCATTTGCATATATTTTAATGCTGACACGTAGATAATTTAGTCTTTGTGACGTATGCGAATAAACAAACTGTAATACAATAATAATACTATCGTATGGTATCATAATGTACCTGGTATTTAACATTCGTCCATATTCTTTAAGCTCGGCGCCACGTCTCAAAATGAGATGCGGGTGATGCGGTAGATAAACATAACCTATAAATAAGTAACATAAGTTGAAAGATCCAACAATATTCCTTTATCGTTCGTGTATTATCTGAAATTTGTAAGTGTTCTCACGGAAAGTTCAGGCATTTTTTTCATTCCCGATCTCCGATGAAGGAGACATGGAGGAGATTATACGTGTAGTATTTTTTACATAAAGAGTACGCAACGGGAATATGATACCCAAAGTTTGAGGCGTCCGTCCGTGGACTGTGGTCACCGCATACCATCAGGCCATCCACATGTTTGCTGCCGACGGGGTAAAGAAAAACCGGCCAAGTGCGTTTCGGATCACGCACAACGAAGGGTTCCGTACCGACACTTACTAGTCCACATTAAAATACCTTGAATCAAAAAAGTCGTATCTTAATAGGGAAGTGACTTACGTCCTTTTGTTTGGGAAAGACAGTTTTTCAATGATAACTTTAAAATCCTTAACCCCATCTTGTTTAAACCAAAAATCGTTGAAAGTATTTACCTATTAATGTACACCAACTCTATTTTTTCAGAATTTTTATCTTCATAGCTTGGAAATTAGAGGGGGGGGGACACATTTTGTACGACTTTCAAAGCGAATATCTCACCAACGGATCACCTAAATGGAAAACTATTTTAGTAACCTCTATATCATTTTTAAATGCCTATCCAAAAATACCCCTCACAACTAATTGTATTGAAAAAATCTCCCGGTTGCATGTATGGGGTGCCGTGCCCCCCCTAAAATATTATTTTTCCTTGTTTATTCATCACATTTATGTAGCGGTTCATAGAATACACCTTTCTACCAAATTTCATAATTGTAGTACTTATATAGTCTCCGAGTAAATCGGCTGTGACATACGGACAGACAGACAGACCGAAACTATAAGGGTTCCGTTTTAGCCATTCTGGCTACGGAACCCTAATAAAAACAAATTGTGTAATCGGGATGAAAAAGGCCACTAGTAAATAAAATAGCTTATTTTCTACCGTCTTAACCTTTTCAGCACTCTGTCAAATACAAACGCTGTCACTGACACGTCATGAAGTAGGAATGTCAAATGTAAACGTAGGTTGATATCCTATGTTGATATCACATTGGACGCGCGACGGACATATTGAGTTGATATGAGTCGTTGGCGTTTAACCGATGGTGCACATAATATATAAGTCGTTGACTTCGAAAAGGTTAAGTAATGAGAGATGGTGTAACATTACGTCACTGCAATATCAATATTATCATTTCTGAACCCGCACAACTATCTCTAAAGAATCTAGACCATTGAGAATAAGGAAGACGAGTTATTGTCTACTGTTTGTGTCAGAGAGCGAGCGATCTCAATCGGTATTTATTAACAGAATGGAACGCGCTAGTTAAGTACAGGGCTGTCAAAGCTGGGGTGCCTACAATTCTTTTAAAAAAATCACATCATTTGATACGTATACTTACCTATACAATTTGACTTCTAGGCCACTTTGTACCTTGATATGTGACACTAATATGAGACATTAATATGAGATCTCTACAGCGGTTTTCATATTGATTTACACTGTGACGAGGTACGAAGTGTCCCATAAATCAAATTGGTTGACTGTAAATACCTCAGTGGAAAAGGGCACATCGGAATAATTATCATCTCGCTTATATTCGGAGCAGCCCAACGAAAGCCACTGCTCTGACCTTCCAACCCAAGAGGAAATCTAGACTTAGGCTGCATTTCTATCAAAGATGTTCTATGCAGCTGCGAGGATGTTAAAGCTACGCTAAGAAACTATGTGACCGTTTCCACTAATGCTGAGCTATGTAGCCGTTCGAAAAAGATGCGCAGCCGCGAAGTAACTGTGCGAGGAAGATGCGTAGTTCGAGTACTCGCGACCACCCATAGCACGCATCCAGAGCACACATTCCATATAAAAAACATACCTTAGTTGAACCCGTTTACACCAGTGTTATGCTATGTGTACTTTGTGTACCAATGAATATGATT
Source organism: Cenopis cana (assembly GCA_951800055.1). NCBI lineage: Eukaryota > Metazoa > Arthropoda > Insecta > Lepidoptera > Tortricidae > Cenopis > Cenopis cana. The sequence continues at coordinate 11,538,673 of OX637493.1, read as the reverse complement.
GGATCAAACGCATCCATAGCAATGTAGAATAGCACATCTCTAGGGGAAAGTTCACAATGTATTATAAGTATATGAAAGGTATGTTTAGTCGGATTGAACCTAATCGAAAACTCTCGTGCCATAAACCGCTCGGCTGTAGTGGATACACGTAATTTAGAGTCAACTAAGGACCCCTAAACACATCCCTGCGTCAGTGTTTGTGCAACAGATGCACATCAGACCATGGGATAGTCGATGTCATCTCGGAGATAGGGTCTGTCATTACCCGGTTCAAACGTAATGATAGCTGCAGATCTTTCTGAGAAATCCTGCAATGTTGCAACAGTTAGGTAGATAACATTCTTGGGAGATCGCTTGGAATTAGCAGGGTGAAACGATACGAGTCAATTGCACATAATCAGGGTGTTCACTCGGAGTTTACTCTCTACAATACAAATACTCTTAAGTGCGCACCTCAAAAAGAATACAGTAAGTACAGAATATTAGGCTTGTAGTGGAGGTAAACAACAGGCGGTCTTATCGCTAAAGAACGATCTCTTACATACAACCTTTGGGTTAGCGGAGATACTGCAACATTATATATCTAATTGAGTAGTGACTGGTCAGCGTGGGGGACTGTCCGTTCTTTCTTACCTATGAGGAGAGACCTGTATCCAGCAGTGAGAAGTAAATATATGCAATGTTAATGATGTTGATGATTGTATTTCCCGAGTGTTAACTCCAAGGAAGCAGCGACATCTACCGGGATCCAATATCAAACTCCGATCACTATAATCAAGTGTCGTTTAGCGCAGTGGGATGACGCGGAACTAACTCATCGAGTAGGTACCTACTTTCACTATCGTTACCTCACTTACCGTTTAGTATATTCTAACGCTTCCCATTGTGGTCCGTGAAGTATGTGTTTACATAAATCTATAAACAAAACAGAGATTTATCACTGCTTTATTGACAGGTAACTAGGAATGAGTACTTAACATGAATTTTAAATATGATTATATTTTTAAATACAAAACTTCAACTACGTTGGAAACTTTAGAACTACAGCTTTCCATCCCCGGTCGAAGATCCAGGAGCAGACCCAAAACAAGGTTTCCACCTGAAAAACCAACCCGCCAACCAACCAACCAACCTGTTTCCATCTTTCCAGATGTAGTGCTAAAAGACATGAAAGAGTGTCAGGCATCCGAAGACGATGTCGAGGATAGAGCGAAGTGGCGAAGATTAGTGCGGAAAGCTGACCCCACCACCATGTGGGATTAATAGCTAGGAAGAGAAAGAGAGAGACAAAACTTCAAGCCTCTTGAAACGGCATACTAACAAAAAGGATCTTTTTTATCATAGATTTTGAACCAACCAGTCCTGATAATAGTTATTAAATTGTACGTTTGTAATAATATCAAACGAAACGAAATAAATGTAACTTTAAAAGTTTGACTTGATTTCCCATCAATTTAACCATTTTTTTACTTATCGTCGTAGGAACCTGGGACCATAGATAGAGTATACGAAGGCAATAATAATAAGTTTGTCGATAAAATAAAGGACTCTTATCTGACACTATTATCGATTCCGAAATTATATCCAACTCCGCTCCAAAACTACACAGTTAATTATTACTACTTGGTTTAACTATTTAGTTAAGTTCCGAGTGAGAAATGAACCATAGACTTTCCATTCCAAACGAGTTCGGTATGATTAATCACCATACTCAAAACTTATGAATGGACAACTAACATAGGTCTAACAAGGTCTACTTTTTCCTCGTATGGCAGTGGCTTTTGTAAAACTTACTACTAGTTATATGGCTCACCGACCCAAGGTAAAATCTGCTGTCAACACAGTGAATCCTCAAATTTCATAAAGGGTTGGCAACGCGAACGTGACACTTTTGGAGTTGCGAACGTCTATAGGCTGCGGCTCCAACCAGGTGGACCATACGCTTGTTTGTCACCGTCTTTGGATATTAAAAAAAACTTTGTTTATTTTCACCTAAGCAAAGCGAAAAGTAGAGTATAAATCTGGACTAAAAGCTTTGTTCGGGTACCATATCATGGTAATATGGCTTATTTTAGACCGTTGTCAGACAATTGTTTAATTTATACCACGTCGGTGGCAAACAAGTGCCCACCCTATAGAAGCGGTCACCGCAGCCTATGGACTGCAATGCCATGAGTGTCACATGCTCGTTTCCGACACTTTAAAAATGTCTACCTACACTCTTTTTTTAAGCATACGATAGTCCCTCTGGAAAACCCAGGCAAGTGAGCTCCCAATTCCAAAACCGAAGCGTCCGTCATAATAAACCAATAAATAAAACACAATATCGAATCAAAAGTCCTTTTTTTAAAGAACCCCATACGGTAGTCCCTCGGGAAAACCCAGGCAAGTGAGCTCCCAATTCCAAAACCGAAGCGTCCGTCATAATAGGCCAATAAATAAAACACAATATCGAATCAAAAGTTTTAATATGTATGTAACAAATTCTAAGTTGTACTTTACGGCAGGGCTCTGTAACATCAACACTTTAGTACAAACAAATATTTTTATTCTAGTATCACAATTCGTTTCACATGAAGCTTATCAATAAATATAATCAAATAAATACGTTAAAGAAACTTAAGAATCAAAGTCCTGGAAAAAGCTTGGAAGCTATTTCCAGTATTTTTTAAACCTCATAATCAATTTGGACCTCTCTTACTGATGTGCCGTCGGAAACTTTCCAAAATTGATTTTTTTTCCACATGGGTAAGTTTCTGAAATTTCTCACATTTTGTATGGGGTTTGAAACTTTCCGAAATCTAAAATGGAAGATTCTTATATTTCTATGGAATTCTCAAGAAATTACGAACTTTTCCAACTTTTTGGAAACTTTCCGCAACTTGCACATCTGTAACCTGTCTTAACCCTATTCATTAATTCCAAAGACACATTAACATGCGAGTTTATAATATTAAGTCCACAGCCCAATCCGTACAATTGCGCATATTATCATGAGATTCTCTGTGGAGGGGCGCGTCATCGATGATATGAGTACCTACTTAAATTATATACTATTGAACTTCACAATTTTACGGTAATAAGGGTGGGTAACATTCATGGAAATTTAATGGATGAAACTTGCTCCCGTCTTCTGTATTTCCGGCCAATTACAATTTTGAGCCTCTTCAAGGCAAGAGTGAATACGCTTTTACTAAACGTTGTCGCGACATTCGCTTGGTGTGGTCAAAGTTTGTTATTCACCTATCATAATTTAGGGATTTATTTGATGTCACACTTATTCTGTGGTCATACAAATTGGGACTATACGCAAACGCGTTCATTTGTGGTTTGTTTCTAGAAAAGAAAAGTCGAAGATGCACCACGTCCGCAGGGAAAGTACCCACCGCTACCCTAAACGTGACCCCTGGGTGGTTCTAAAAGTGCAACAAAAACTGGCAACCGTACTGTCTTCTCGAAGATCTCACGGTTCGAAATAAATACGATACGATAAATAAAATATGAAAATATACACTAGAGGTGCTGGTTATAGCTTAGCTCCTTCCACTCCTATGCGCACATCTCCTTTCTGGCCGTTCGCGGCGAACTCGCTTTTTCTCGGGCGAACGATCATCTTCTTCCTTTTCTATTTTAACTGGTGTTATCTGTTTAAAGAACCCGTCTATTTTCAATTGTGTCCGTGCTTTCATTCCTTTTACTGGTGTTATTGGTGGAGCTATTGATGGACCTTTAATTTCTGAATCATCTTTCACTATAGCATCATTTGATACATCATTCATAGATGGATCTTTCATTGGTGAATCATTGATTGGGGGATCTTTCACTGATGGAACTTTCGTTAGTGACTCATTTATTGGTAAATCATTCATTGATAGCAATTTATCTGGTATTTTTATTGGATTATCAAGTCTCATCGGGGTCACTAATTCCATTGGTATTTTCACTTTTATCTCCTTCTTTGGTGTTAAATTATTATTCTCTTTAATTGGTGTCACTTCATTAATTGGCCTCTCTAGTTTTATTGGTGTATCTATGGAATCTACGGAGATTTGTGAACAATTGAAATGGGTCTCTACAAATGTATCGTGTTCAGAATCGGATACGAAACGGGATCCGAAGAAAAACTGTAGTTTGGATACGTTTGTTAATACCTGCAAAAGAAAAAATAAACAATAATTTAATGAAAAATCAATGTCCTGGCGTCAAACAAGTACGTCCTTGGCCTTAGGAAAAGTAATAAAATAAAAAATCAGGACATCAAGAGCCACAATGGACACTTGGACAGGGCTCAATGGAGTAATTTGGAGGAGGCATTCGCCAACAGGCAAACTAAGTTAAGTGTTAAGAGTTTTAGAGTGAAAGTGAAGTGATTTAGTTATTAGTTTCAAGATATTGCTTAGTTTATAACTACAAAGATTTACATGCATTTAGTCGTTGTTTTATATCGTTCTTTTTGGTCTCAGTAATAAAGGCTATTTTATTTCTTTATTTATTACCACTAGATTTAGAAACATTGCCCGGAGAACCGATGTCTGGTGGGGCCAGCGAGTTCTCGAGTGGCGACCACGTACCGGACGACGCGGCGTTGGAAGGCCCCCCACGAGGTGGCCTGATGACCTGGTGAAGGTCGCGGGAGTCCGCTGGATGCGGGCGGCCCGGGACCGATCGTTGTGGCGCTCTCTGGGGGAGGCCTATGACCTGGTAAAGGTCGCAAGAGTCCGCTGGATGCGGGTAGCGCAGGATCGGTCATTGTGGCGCTCTCTGGGGGAGCCCTATGACCAACAGCGGACGTCTTTCGGCTGATATGATGATGATGATATTTAGCAGATTATTTAGCGGAGAGGTAGAGCACAGCAAAATGTCATCTTGCTCGAATTTGGAGCAGCCCAACTGGGGAAGTACCTCCGGCTTGCAGAAGACCACAGCCATAATAACATTATTTACTATACAAGTATGTAGTGTTGTGTTCCTGGAGGTGAGCAAGGTTGCGATGTGAGGGAGCTAAATTGGTCCCTTCTGGTGTCAACACAGTGCATCCTCAAATTTTATAAAGGGTCGGCAACGCGCACGTGACTCCTTTGGAGTTGCGAGCGTCTATAGACCGGTGTCCGCTTACCATCAGGTGGATCGTATGCTTGGTTGCCACCGTCGTAGCATAAACAAAAGCTAGAAGAATGATGCTTTTACCTGATGGCGGTCTATATGGAAGGCGGAGGCTCGTGGCAGCGGCTGGCTCAGCGCCGCCAACAACGCTGCCCCGCCGTCTCTTAGCTCCTTAGCATCTTCAGTGGTTGCAGATCCTTTCATAGTTACCGTAGCTTTGGTATCGCCTTCCGTTTTTACTGTGATCTCCGGCTTCACTGTTAAATGTAATACTTTGTTGTTTAAAGGGTAATTTAATTTCTGTATGTCACTCAGAAGATCAGGAGCGCTCGTGGCCCAGCGGCGCCGGGTACCCCTTGCGGTATCTAAGGTTAAGCAACGTGGGCAGCGGTCAGGACTTGGATGGGTAACCGCTTTGAGTGGTTACTAACTGAGCGCTCCCGTGCTTTGGAAGGCACGTTAAGCCGTTGATCCCGGTTGCTGTCTATGGCAGCGGTCGTTAAGCCAAGTTGGAGGCCTTCGGGGGATTCGAGAACTTCTAACAGTCAAGTTGCCCACTCACTTGACAAAGCCTAAACCCAATAAGGTCTAGTTTCCCCTCGAGCTTGGAAGATCAGATGGCAGTCGCTTCCGTAAAAACTAATGCCTACGCAAAATCTTGGAATTAGGTAGCGGACCCCAGGTATCATTTAGGATGCAACTGTACTGGGATAACGCTAGGAAGATGATGAACTGGTATACAATAGAATACAAATATTGTTTTCACACCTGCTATTCAGAAAAGAGTAAAAGGGATCAAAATAGTACTTATCTTCCCTCATTTGAGGGGAACAATGACTCTTTTCCTCATAGGTGTGAAAAGCAGTGTTTGCCTCTACTTGTTGTGATTTTGTACTGTACTGTGTCATTGAGGTGTGCTATAAAGAGTATTTGTATTGTATTGTATGTGCTATTCCACTCGGTAGCAAAATTATTACTAAAACTTTAAAAAATCATGTTTTAGCAGTGGCCTCATAGGCGGGTGTGAAAAGCACTATGTCACACTTACACAGCAGTATGTCTTAGTCGTAAACATTTGAATCCCTCGCTACGCTCAAGTCTACTTTAGAATCCCCCACTACGCTCAGGATTCTATTGTAGAATGAGCGGGTGAGCCATGGTTGCGTGTTGAGCTATACATGCACATTGTCTATGTGTACGTCCCCGGTACGAAACCGGTATTTTTAAAAATCCCAGAAATAGTCCAATATTTTGAATTATTGTATGGTCTTTACGTAGGACTGAATCATGTATTTACTTTACAACATCGTATTATTAGAATGTCCCATTAAAAATGAAATTATAAACCAAAGAACGAAAAATAACGATATAAATACCGGTATTTTGTATGGAGCAAATACCGGTATCCGATCCCTGAGCGTAGGAGCTATGAGTTCACGTTGTCTATGTGTTCGTATGTGTCACAACTTCAACTATGGCTAACCCGCGCTCATGAGATAGAATTACTGTAACTGTGACGCTGACAGTACACATAAACAATTAATCGGGCCATTTTACGGAAAGTTGTACACTCGACTTTTTTTTTTAATTTGGATGAAATCGGGTTTTTTCTACTCAGAACCGAAAGCACTTTCGAACCTAATAGGAGAAAAAAAGTGTCCCAAATTTTTCATATAATTTCCAGTTTTTCCATTCCGTTACCACCATACAAGCATTACAAGATTAGTATGAAAACTGTAACGGAATGGAATAAAAAAAAATTGGGACACTTTTTTCCCCTATATCATTCTAAAGTGCTTTCGATTGTGAGTAGGAAAAATCCGATTTTATCCAAATTAAAAAAAAAAGTCGAGTGTACAACTTTCATTGACAACATTTCATATTTTTAACTACTTTATTTTATGAACTAGTTAGAAAATAGGTAAAAATTTAAGCCACCCGTAATTTTTCTTTTTCAATTTAACTCATTATTTCATACAAAAAAAACACGTTGAAAAGTAGGTCATTCCAAAAGGGCGTAAGTAAAATATGACGTCATCTTCCCAACAAGAATCCAGAGCCACTCCAGAGCAGCGATTGTCTGTACTCTGTACTAAGGTCTCCCTGAATACAGCGAGGAAGATGACGTCAACTTTCGGTTTACAGTAATTTGCGATTTTTTCCAAAATTAACGGAGGAAAAAATCTAAAAAAAATGCTTTTTGTGTACTTCACACGTTTTTACCGAAATGGTTTTCGAATTAAGACTTTTGGAAATTATGAAATATCGTCAATTATAATTACCTACTTACCTAGCTAATGTAAAAGAAAAGTAACCTAACCGCATAGCATATAAAGAACGTACCTGCGACACCTGTGTCTACGCCGCTCATGCCTTCCATGTCCCCCATGTCTATGTCCCCTTTGTCCCCCATGTCCCCCTTGTCCCCCACGGCAGCTAGCGCTCGTCCCGCACAACGGAGCAGAGTCAGCTGCGCACGAGTGGACAGTTTCCGCCAGGACGAGCGCACCAATGACACGCTTTCGGAGGAGAGGGGGTCGGGGGGTTCTGTGTTGGGGGATGTGTCCTGTAAATACCATATTTATTTATTTATATGGAGAAACAACAGCTTTTATGACACGACGATATATCAATTATTTTTGACGACCGCTTTAGTTTAGTTGGTAGTGACCCTGCCTGCGAAGCTGGAGGTCTCGGGTTCGAATCCCGGCCGGGGCATTTATTTGTGTGATGAGCACGAATATTTGTTCCTGGGTCTTGGATGTTTTCTATGTATTTAAGTATCTATTTATCTATATAAGTATGTATATCGTCGCTTAGTACCCATAGTACAAGCTTTGCTTAGTTTGGGACTAGGTTGATTTGTGTAAAATTGTCCACAAATATTTATTTATTTATTTATTTTATTTCTCAAAAATCGGGGGCGGTTATGGAGAACCAGACAGGTCATAGACTGTCTTTTTGCTGTTTTATGGTTCACATATCATGTCTAACAATATACTAAAACGCTTGAGCTGGTTCATGGAAAATAGGCGTTTCATCATTTTTTTATCTTATATGGAAAAATGGCTCCGCGCTGTTGGGTTTTTCAGTATTTCTCTCACAGTTTTGGTCATATCCAACTTTGCTTAGTTTCGTTTGGGACTAGGCTGATTTGTGCAAGATTGTCCACAAATACTTATTTAAAAAAAATATTTAGGCTGTTATATTCTTTGCGCCGCCGCGGGCTGCGTCGTGGGCTAGTTGGGTCGAGGGGACAACCTGATATCCATTGCGCGCGGCTGTCTGCGTGAGCCAATGATCGCTAGTTTACGGCCCGCTATGGATGGAGCATACCTGTTGTAGCACGCGAGCCGTGGCCCGGGCGAGGAGCGCGGCGGCGAGGCGGTCGGCGCCGCGCCGCGCGCCGTCGCGGGCCGCGTCGTGGGCTGCTAATAGCTGTTCCGCATCTGCAAGAGATAAGGATCATTATCATCAATATAAGATTTCAAGCTCACATGGTTATTTAACAGTTCATTTTTCATTCATCATACAACAAAATTTTATGTCACCCCCTGGCCAGGAAGTGGGATTTACCGCGCGCGGAATTAAAATTACGATAAAAAACGGGGTTGCGATTAAGTTCGCAAATAAAAATGGACTGTTTTCAGAACCCTAAAAATATATATTATTTTTTATCTACATCCATATAGTAAATCCTCTTTAATAAGTTCAAAAACGTAGATAAGACCCCGCTTTATAATATACTGTGCAGGAAGCTTCTCGCGGTTGCCAAATATCTGTCTTACGAGATCACGTACAACCTTAACGACACGCGCGGGCCGGCCTGTCGAGCCAAACATGGCGCACGCCGGCGAGACGTGCCCACACGAAACACATGAAAGAGGATTTAATATATGGATGTAGATAAAGTAGTGTATGCAACTGTACATAATTAGGCATTAAAACACTCATGTGACCACACACTCGTGTTTTAATGTCCTTCATTATGTACCAGTTGCATAAACTACTATAAGAAACCCAGATACTGTCGTCTCCTGGCTGACGGGACAGAATAACAAGGAAAAGTAGGTCGACCCAAGTATACCTTCCAACGCGCCACTGATAGCGGTCGCTAACGTTCTCACATCTGCCCGCGAGTTGAGTAGCGCGTGCAACACCGTGCGCGCGCGCCGCCCGCGTCGTCCGCGCAGCGCCGCGCACAGCGCGCACACGCACGCGCCGACGTCGCGCGGGGGCCGCCCGGATATTAGAGATGACGAGACCCCGCGGAGGAACTGTGGAACGATAGTAGATTGTGTCTCAGGGGAGCAAAATGATATATTTACGGCTGGCGGTATATTGAATCTTGAGCGGGGCGAGGGATTCTAAAATGGCATACATGCAACATGCAGCAACCTAACAAAGATGTGCTTTTACAGCTCTCTCCAGCTTTTTAGGGTTCCGTACCCAAAAGGTAAAACGGGACCCTATTACTAAGACTCCGCTGTCTGTAGAATTTTGGTCAAGTGCAAGTCGGATTTTAGTTTTCCCATACATTTTGAGACCCAGCGCCTGATGAAGGCAACAAGCAAAGATTTTTAAGTCTTTTTGTATAGGAGCCCCCCTTAAATATTTATTTTATTTTATTTTTAGTATTTGTTGTTATGTTATGTATGTGGGGTTTTGGAAGGCCTCGTAATACGGCACGCATACACAAACACACACATAACCACACGCATACACACTTTCATTTATAACTAGATTAACATTACCTAGATAAGTCAAATGTACACTGTTCCGACGTGCTTATATTCTAACCAATATCAATAGGAGGGTTTGACTGAAAATCAGCGTTGCAGTATATTTGCTACAACATGTATGCTGAGTCAAGTCCTGTTAAACATTTTCATTATACCTTTTGTTAGTTTTAAGTCTTGAACATGTATACCATGATATGAATGTGATGTTTAATAAATATTTTCTATGTCTATGTCTATGTCTAATAAAATATCGAATGTAATCAATTACTGGTTTTATTTCTTATTTTAAACACCTTTTTAATAATTTTAATGATTAATATAATGATCCGTTCACCGTTCAAATGGTTCTCCCCTCTCTTTCACACCTCGCGTCATCCTTCTCACACACTTACGTTCCGTTTCACTCCTTTCCCTTATGTTCCATTCCTACATGTATAACTTTATTTTACTAAACGGTTAAAACTCACGTATTAATTGACACTTACTGTCTTTTAATACGTGAGTTTTAACCGTTTAGTAAAATAAAGTTATAATACGTTCCGTTTCACTCCTTTCCCTTATGTTCCATTCCTACATGTATAACTTTATTTTACTAAACGGTTAAAACTCACGTATTAATTGACACTTACTGTCTTTTAATACGTGAGTTTTAACCGTTTAGTAAAATAAAGTTATAACATGTCTCACGAAAGTTTAAATTCAAGTTATGATATGCATGTTAGAAGTACATCATCTGTAAGAATTTCAAGTATCAAGTGTATTCCAAGTGTCAAGGTATCACAGTTCATGAGATACAGCCTGGTGACAGACGGACGAACAGCGAGGCAACAGAAACACAACATCTGTGAAAATTTCAACTGTCTAACTATCACGGTTCATGAGATACAGCCTGGTGACAGACAAACAGACAGACAGCAGAGTCTTAGTAATAGCGTCCCGTTTCACCGTTTGGGTACGGAACCCTAAAAATATACTCACAAGTTCAGTAACGGCATCAGCTCTCTCCGGTTTCTCTTGCAAAACCCGTATATACTCATTCAGGATAGCACTCTCCTCGGGCAAATTGTCTCTGATAGCCGTCAGCATTTCTACATGGTCTTTTACGCCTCTGTCACCGGGTTGCTCTGTGACTTGTAGTGCTGATACTCTTGCGGTTAACGCAGCCTGTAACAAGAGATTAAAACAATATTAAAATTTAAACTGGTTCTGGGTGAGATTCGGCAATAAACCAATGGGACAAATTCTAAGAAAATGTGTATTATATTTTATGTCACACCTGGCCAGGGGGTGACATAAAATTTTGTACTTAACACGGGCGGTAATAAAGAAAACCTCAGATCGCATATTTATCGCTCTTGCCTTCGGCTCGGGCGTCAAATATCTGCGATCTGAGACATTCTTTGTTTTACCGCCCTTGTTAAGTAATTTACTATTATATGGGTACCACAAAAGGAAGAGAGGAAGGCCTACTCTTAGATGGTCAGATGACCTTAAAAGGATAGGCGGAGTGGACTGGCTCAGGAAAGCGAGAGACCGCGTCACCTGGAAGGACTTGGAAGAGGCCTATGTCGGAAGACAAACTGAAGTTGTCGATGGGAATTGAATTAAATTAGAATTAGTATTATATATAATTGTATAGAAAGTTCTTCAGTAATAAAGGCTATTTTTATTTTTATTTATTTTTTATTATATGGGTCATTCCATGTATCAATAAATTGCTCTGAATAAATAGATTCGAATCATGTCATGTAAAGCTGACTATTCATTTATTAATAAATGTACCTTGTTGTGCTTCTTCTACTGATTTAGTAACCACATAATTCTTCATTTTTTCTAACCTGCATCTCTTTTATAAATTTATTTTTTGTAGAATCCTGTGACAGTACCACTAAGTCGAAGTTTAGTCCTCTGCTATTTTGTCCCAGCATTTTCCCAAGAAAAGGAAAAATGCGCTCCCGGCGAACTCGTTACGCGCTCGCAGCGAACTCGCATCGCGCTCGCCTCGCTTTAAAGCGTGAACGCGGCGATCATGATACGATATGGAGCGTAGCATGATCGCGATCTTTTTGCGTCCACACTAACGATCATGATACGCGTGCTCGATACACGACGGAGATCTGATACGGTAAAAAGATCAAGTGTAGACAAGGCTTAAAGCATACAAAAATATACTTCGCTCGCATACCTCGCCCTCCTCACCACTCGAGCCCTGGCTAGCACTTCGCGACAGGCTGATAAGAATCGGATCGCTGCAAGGATCCCGCAAGTCTCGCAACGCGCGCTCTGCTGCGTCCTCGCGAGCTCGCAACGACGCCACCTCCGACGCCGGCGGCATCTCCAACTCACTCTAAACATAAACAAACGTAGTAACTACAATTTCTTATTGGGAAAACCATAAATAATACTTCGATTATTTATGTTTCTTACCTTTGTAGTAGACTGGCTTAGAATAACGCATGGCAACTCCTCGTCTGAATCGTCTTCAACGCTGCTCATACTAGGTGATTTTGGTAACATAATTGAGCGTAGCTGAACGTTTATATAGAAAATTGTTTATTATCTTTAGGTATATTTATTTACGAAAATCTTTTGACAACATGCCCAACCCAATACCCGCGTTGCAGTGTTGCCAGAGCACTTCCGTCACAAAGCACGGTCGGGTGTCCAAAAAAGCACGTTTTTGGAATAAAAAGCACGTTTTTAGGGTTTCGTACCCGAAGGGTCGAAAATGACTCCTATTGCTGTCACTCACACGTCCGTCCGTCCGTCCGTCAGTCTGTCACAAAATTTTGTTCATAAAAATTTTTTCTTCCCATTGACCCATAAACTTGAAGTTTGGTGATACTGTTCATTATTACGGGTATTTTACCAAAAAATACTTATATTTTGATAAAACAGGTTTTTTGATTGGAAATTTCGTTATTTTTCATGTTAAAACCAACATACTTTTGCGGTTGGTTCGGAACCCAAAATGTGCGAAGTCCGATACACACTTGGCCGGTTTTCGTCACATACAGAGTAGCCTTTACTACATCGTGTACACATTGCACGACACGAACGATAGAGCTTGCAGTAATTGCAGGACAAGTTATTTCCTGCAACCACAGGTAAAACATAACTTTTAACTTTAGGATATCAAAGCGTAGGGTAGGAGAGAAAGATTGATTAACACAACGATTGTTAGAAAAAAAAACAGTTTTAGAGAGTACCAAACCAACATTACCTCCCCATTTTTAGTACTAAAATCATAAAGCACCATAGCACTTAAAAAAGCACGGTTTTAGCACGTTTTTGGGGAGCGCACGTAAAAAGCACGTTCGCATCCAAAAAAGCACGTAAAACCGTGCTAAAAAGCACGTTCTGGCAACACTGCCGCGTTGCCCCGTCAATCAATGACATTTGATTTGATTTAATGCGTTTAGTTTCATGCACGATTTATGCCACGACATCGTCATCATGGCTCACAAAAATGTAAAAACGGGAAATTGTGCAGCAATTTAAAAAAATCGTGACTTCAATGAAAACCTATTGTAAGATGTGTTTGTTCAATAAATTCGTTTGAAGGGAAAATGACTCGTGCAACATAAATTAGACATGCATGAATCGAAACGCAAAGCGTTTGGCTATTTATACAACGATAACATTTTAATTTAACATTTCATTTCACGTAGAGTCACTTGACTTGTCGAACGCCTTTATGTTCTCTCTACAGTAAAAATCGAATAAATTTAAATTAATGAATCATTCTCACAACAAGTAATTTGTGTTTTTTAAATAATATTACTAAATATTCAATTTAATTTTATTAAAAATAATCTGCAAAACATCTTACGAAACGTGAAAATAATCTTCAAGTTTTCCTTTTACCCACTGCTGTCAAAAGGCTCCTTTGTGTTGTGATTGATTGATTTTCTATTTGTTTTGATTTGATATCCGGCAATTTTTAGTTTCTCCCATCTGATCGGAAACTCTTTCACGGCGCAATGTGGGACGAAGAAACGGAGGCGGAATGTGTGAGCGACTTAGTGCGGCTAACTGCATGGAGGGCGACTGATGCCTATGGTGTCCTGTACAATGAACTTATGCAGGAGGTCAAGCATTCAGCGCCGGGTGCGAGACTCTCCGCGCGGCTCCGCACAGCCCTTGAAAGGTATTCTCCTTTTAAACCCCCCTATAAGCTAATTATCGGCTATTTCTATCATATAGTTGCACTTAAAACCCAATCGTGTCTGGTTTTCTATCATGTCGCAAGACCTATGAATTCTCATTTAGGATCATTAACAGCCCTAGTCATTTATTGATAAAGGGAGCTAGAATAAATAAACAATTGGTTGAATCATGGTATCAAAACATATTTATTTATTTTCAAAACATACACTTGAATCAAATGATAATTCCAGTATGCATTGATCTAAAGATAATGCTTGTCTAAATTTTTCTTGAAATGATTGAGATACTTAGTCACCAAGATGATTACTGATTAGATAGGCTTATTATTAGATCGCAATTTGTTGTTTTCCCAGTATTTACTAAGTTTTTTTTATTGGTTTACGTAAAATTAATTTCTTTTTACTATTAATACCGTATCATATTTGTGACAGATTATCGCCCGACGACCGCCGCCTCCTCTGCTCGCGCACGCGCGACGGCTGCGCGCCGCTGTTCATAGCGTGCCGGCGCGGCAATCTCGAGGCAGTCGAGTATCTAGTGCACGTCTGCAACGCGGACTTGGAGCAGCGTGGCGTTTACGAGGTAACGTGCTAAGATGACTCATCTGTCCAGGTGCTAGACGAGCGTTCGGTGTTATTAATGACCTATCTGTCCAGGTGCCAGACGAGCGTTCGGTGTTATTAATGACCTATCTGTCCAGGTGCTAGACGAGCGCTCGGTGTTATTAATTACCCATTTTTCCTGGTGCCAGACGAGCGCTGAGTGTTAATAATGACCCATCTGTCCAGGTACCAGACGAGCGCTGGGTGTTATTAATGACCCATCTGTCCAGGTGCCAGACTAGCGCTCGGTGTTATTAATGACCCATCTGTCCAGGTGCGAGACGAGCGCTCGGTGTTATTAATGACCCATCTGTCCAGGTGCCAGACTAGCGCTCGGTGTTATTAATGACCCATCTGTCCAGGTGCCAGACGAGCGCTCGGTGTCATTAATGACACATCGTTACAGGTGCCAGACAAGCGCTAGGTGTTTAATGACCCATCTTTCTAGGTGCCAGACGAGCGCTGAGTGTTATTAATGACTCATCTGTCCAGGTGCCAGACAAGCGCTCGGTGTTATTAATGACCCATTTTTCCAGGTGCCGGACGAGCGCTCAGTGTTATTAATGACCCATCTGTCCAGGTGCCAGACGAGCGCTCAGTGCACTGCGTGACCGCGCTATGGTGCGCCGCCGTGGCCGGGCACCTGCCGGTATTACGAGCGCTGGCGGACGCGGGCGCCAAACTCGACGCGGGCTCCGACTCCGGTTCTACCCCGGTCCGCTCCGCCTGCTTCATGACGCACATGGATATTGTCAAGTCAGTCACAGTCTGTCTACTCGTCTAGTATAGCTCGCTAGAGGTGCACTGCACTGCGTGATTGCGGAATCGACACCAGCGGGCAGTGGTCCGGCGCGAACGACACAATCAAAATGTATAGACTAGAATGAGTCCAATATAAGATTTTAAGCTCACATGGTCATTTACATTAGAATTACGAATAATAACGGGATATTTACCATTTATATATTTGTATATGTGAGTTTCCGATATTTCGGCACTGCAGTTCAGTTTTTGGAAATTTTAAAAATCAAAATTTTTATCAATGATTTCGAATTTTTCTGCGGCCGTTTTTTCCTCTACAGGTCGCATTACTCAACCGATTCTCGTGAAATTTTGTGTGGAGGTTCTATCTATATAGAATTTTTTTGTCGAGTAAATTTTGGAAATTAAAAAAAAACATTTTTTTGTGAGTGACGCCTCTGGTGTTGCAAGCGTCTATAGGCGGCAGTAACCACTTACCATCAGTTGGGCTGTCAGCTTGTTTGCCTCCGACGTAGTATACAAAAAACTACGGAACGAATGGAGCTGCCGCTCTAGGCGCCAAGTGCCTTTCTTTTCTAGGGGCGCAATTAGTGGAGGGGTCGTCTTCCGGCTAATACTACAAGAAAACTGTTATTACAGATTCCTTGTGGAACGAGGCGCGAACATACACCGCCCTAACCATAACGGGGGGACGTGTCTCATCAACTCTGTGCAATCGTTGCGTCTGTGCACGTATCTCATCGACCATGGCGCAGAGGTCAGTACAATAATATACAGGTAATTATTACTTTGAGTTTGACACTGAAATCTTATTCCATTAGATATTCTGCTTTGACACTAATCTAATAGACAGCCCGGAATTATCACGGCAAAACAAAAGACTGTCGCATTCTCGCTAGTGTTAGAAACACTTTTTTAGGGTTCCGTACCCAAAGGGTAAAACGGGACCCTATTACTAAGACTCCGCTGTCCGTCTGTCACCAGGCTGTATCTCAAAAACTATGATAGTAGACAGTTGAAATTTTCACATATAATGTATTTCTGTTGCCGCTATAACAACAAATACTAAAAAACAATAAAACAAATATTTAAGGGTACCATACCCATACAACAGTCATGATTTTTTGCCGTCTTTATAGAAAATGGAACGGAACCTTTCGTGCACGCGTCCGACTCGTACTTGGTCGGTTTTGGAAATTTGCAAAGACAACATTCGCGAGCGAGGTCCACAATAGTTTGAATAATTTGAACTGAGCCGATGAATAGTACAATAGACACAAAGGATACAATGCCAAGTTTATTTAAGACACAATACCATTGTGTTGTTTTGCATTTAGATACCTGGCATGGCGCGTTATTATCCTCTTAGGCCATTTTAAACCTACTCAACAAGGTATAACGTCGAAAATTCTATATACATGAAATGTAGTTCCAACCTTTTTTTGTAAGGTAACTAATTAGCGGCTACCTGAACTAATACAGATGAAAGGCTTTGTATAAATACAATGGCTTTTGTATCTATTGTCCCATTCATGAGCTCAGTTCAATTTCATCAAACTGTACCTGTAACATTGTCAGGTGGACGCAACAGACATGCAACACAAGACAGCGCTGCACTACGCGATACAAGAGCATCGTCTAGAGACAGCTCGACTACTGTTGGCGAGGGGCGCCGACCCGCGCCTCACGTCTCGTGCCGGCGACGACGCGCTACGGACCGCCGCTCTGAAGGGAGCTAGTCAGGTAACTAATGACATAAATGGGCCAATTTTTTTGGCGTTGTAGTTTTTTTTTTTATTTCTTAGAATTGCATGAAAATTGGTAGGTTGGAAGAGCTCCTGATTCTGAACAATATGTGCACGATTTCCTACACTGTCCCACAATTTTTTCCATTGAGTGACAAAACGTATGGGATTTTCGTAACTCAGTGGAAAAAATGTATGGGGAAAAAATTTTTTTTCGACGCCATGTTGTCATATTTATTTTACTTGTACAGAATCAGGAGCTTTTCCAACCTACCATTTTTCATGCAGTTCTAAGAAATAAAAAAAAACTACAATGCCAAAAAATTGGCCCAAATAATCGTTAGAGCCTGTTCAGACTTGCGGGAACCGCGCGGTTCCTTGTTTACATGAAATTGTTCCGAATTATAGTAGTTTAGATTCCATATGTTATCTCTCCAGTCTGCATCACTTTCTGTGAATCATTATTCATTATGCGATATGTTTTTCGCTACCTGTCTTATTGCTATTGTCCGGAAAATATTGCTCATTAGCGATAAGACCGCCTGTTGTTTGCCTCTACTCATTGTCATTATGTACTGTACTGCGTTATTTTTGTTGAGGTTGTGCAATAAAGCCGACCAGAAGTCGCAGCGTGGGTATACCCCCACAAGGTGGGCTGATGACCTGGTAAAGGTCGCGAGAGTCCGCTGGATGCGGGTGGCGCAGGGCCGGGCATTGTGACGCTCTCTGGGGGAGGCCTAAGTCCAGCAGTGGACGTCTTTCGGCTGATATGATGATGTGCAATAAAGAGTATAGGGATGTTGACTCAATAGTACATTACTTAACAAGGGCGGTAAAACAAAGAATGTCTCAGATCGCAGGTATTTGACGCCCGAGCCGAAGGCAAGGGCGATAAATGTGCGATCTGAGGCTTTCTTTATTACCGCCCGTGTTAAGTACAAAATTTTATGTCACCCCCTGGCCAGGAAGTGGGATTTCCCGCGCGCGGAGCGTGCGGTAATTGCCGCTTTATGGCCAGGTGTAACATAAAAATTATTATTACTCCATACGAAAGAATACATAAAACTATGCCAAACAGTGAAAATCCTATTGAAATATCAAAAAATAACGAAACTACAACCGTTAGAATATCTTTAGTTCGAGAGAGAAAGCGCTACAGATCAGTGACGTCACTGACCTCGAGCGCCATAGTAAATGACGATCGTTTTGCGGAACAGAGACAGAAACTCCCCCCTCCTAAAACTTTGAAGGCTTACAATTATGTAATTATTTATTCTTTTGAATCACTTTTTTCGCAATTTCATTGAGAATTTGATCCCTTTTTGAGAAAATTCGGATTCATTGATTTTCTTATTTGGTATCAACACCCCTATTGTATCGTTCCTAGGTGGTAGAACACCACAGGTGGGATGGGTGGGGTGTATTTTAATGTCAAAATTAATACAGTAGTTTCATTATGACATCGCATGATGAAATTATCTATTTAGTATTGGAATTGAAGCCGAGTCTTCACGGTAGATGTCGCCTGTACGCCTCCCTTAAGGCGTTTGTATAAATTAAGGAACGGTTGAAGAATTTGGGGGCCGCGTGTGGGTTGCCTAGAGCGACTGGACGCGAACGCCAGGACGTCGCAGGTTCGAATCCTGCTCCGTGCCAAAATTTTTCCTTCATTTCTAAATTTGTATTGTATCGTTCCCAGGTGGTAGCGTTGCTAGCGGCGCGCGTCCGCTACGGCCCGTCCCGGCTCGCCGACGCGTACGAATTACTCGGCGCCACACAACTGGACGAGTTCAACGACGTGTCCGCCTGCCTCGCCGCCTGGCGCCGGGCTACTGCGTTACGGCACGCTAGCCCGGAATACGTGCCCAAGATACCCGAACAGGTGAGGTCATATCGGGTAAATACCCTAGACCATATCGGGTAAATGCCCTAGATCATATCGGGCAAATACCCTAGATCGTTACGGGTAATGTCCTAGGTCGTTAAGGGTAAATGCCCTCGACCATATCGGGCAAATTACCTACATCATATCGGGTAAGTACCCTAGATCATATCGGGTAAATGCCCTAGCTCCCCTTTGTACGAACTACTCGGGGCCACACAGCTGGACGAGTTCAACGACGTGTCCGCCTGCCTCGCCGCCTGGCGCCGGGCTACTGCGTTACGGCACGCTAGCCCGGAATACGTGCCCAAGATACCCGAACAGGTGAGGTCATACCGGGTAAATACCCTAGACTATATCGGGTAAATGCCCTAGATCATATCGGGCAAATACCCTAGATCGTTACGGGTAATGTCCTAGGTCGTTAAGGGTAAATGCCCTCGACCATATCGGGCAAATTACCTACATCATATCGGGTAAGTACCCTAGATCATATCGGGTAAATGCCCTAGCTCCCCTTTGTACGAACTACTCGGGGCCACACAGCTGGACGAGTTCAACGACGTGTCCGCCTGCCTCGCCGCCTGGCGCCGGGCTACTGCGTTACGGCACGCTAGCCCGGAATACGTGCCCAAGATACCCGAACAGGTGAGGTCATACCGGGTAAATACCCTAGACTATATCGGGAAATGCCCTAGATCATATCGGGCAAATACCCTAGATCGTTACGGGTAATGTCCTAGGTCGTTAAGGGTAAATGCCCTCGACCATATCGGGCAAATTACCTACATCATATCGGGTAAGTACCCTAGATCATATCGGGTAAATGCCCTAGCTCCCCTTTGTACGAACTACTCGGCGCCACACAACTGGACGAGTTCAACGACGTGTCCGCCTGCCTCGCCGCCTGGCGCCGGGCTACTGCGTTACGGCACGCTAGCCCGGAATACGTGCCCAAGATACCCGAACAGGTGAGGTCATATCGGGTAAATACCCTAGACCATATCGGGTAAATGCCCTAGATCATATCGGGCAAATACCCTAGATCGTTACGGGTAATGTCCTAGGTCGTTAAGGGTAAATGCCCTCGACCATATCGGGCAAATTACCTACATCATATCGGGTAAGTACCCTAGATCATATCGGGTAAATGCCCTAGCTCCCCTTTGTACGAACTACTCGGGGCCACACAGCTGGACGAGTTCAACGACGTGTCCGCCTGCCTCGCCGCCTGGCGCCGGGCTACTGCGTTACGGCACGCTAGCCCGGAATACGTGCCCAAGATACCCGAACAGGTGAGGTCATACCGGGTAAATACCCTAGACTATATCGGGAAATGCCCTAGATCATATCGGGCAAATACCCTAGATCGTTACGGGTAATGTCCTAGGTCGTTAAGGGTAAATGCCCTCGACCATATCGGGCAAATTACCTACATCATATCGGGTAAGTACCCTAGATCATATCGGGTAAATGCCCTAGCTCCCCTTTGTACGAACTACTCGGGGCCACACAGCTGGACGAGTTCAACGACGTGTCCGCCTGCCTCGCCGCCTGGCGCCGGGCTACTGCGTTACGGCACGCTAGCCCGGAATACGTGCCCAATATACCCGAACAGGTGAGGTCATATCGGGTAAATACCCTAGACCATATCGGGTAAATGTCCTAGATCATATCGGGCAAATACCCTAGATCGTTACGGGTTATCCTTAAGGTTAAATGCCCTATATACCCGAACAAGTGAGGTAATTTCGGGTAAATGCCCTATATCATATCGGGGTAAATGCCCTACATCGTATCGAGTAAATGCCCTATATCACATCGGGTAAATGCCCTAGCTCCCCTTGGTACAAACTACTCGTGTCCCACTGCTGGGTAAAGATCTCTTCCCATGTTGTCCAGGCGTACAGTACATTAGCGTTAAGTGTCGAAATGTATTAGTTGTGACACATACGAACACATGGACAAAATGAATTCATAGCTCCTACGCTGACGCACACATATATACAATGTACAGTCGGGGTACGAAAACCTTCGTCAGTTATTAAATGAATTCCTTTATAAAATCAGAGCTCTTAGTACCTTTTGAAACCAAAGAACTAAGTAGACAAGTGCATATAAAATTATACTTATTTGATATGACAACAAGCGTCAAAATAGTATATACCTCTGACCTATATCTAATTTCAAATCAACATCAAACCTTTTTAATAACCTAGTCAAATAAACAACTTTTTAAGAGTAATAATCAAATATGTTTTATTTAATTGTCAGTGTTTGTCAGTGTCAATATTTTCTCTTATAAACCTTAAGCTGACCTGTCATTATCAGTTATTGCAAATGTCAATGCGATATTTCTGTTTCGTTGGAAATTAAAGGTTGGCAGGAGCGATTATTGCCATGGTGCAAGCAAATTTCGACTTTAAGGTGACGAAGATTTTCTTACCCCGACTGTACATGTATTTGTATAGCTCAACACGCATCCATGGCTTACCCGCACCCGTGAGCTAAAAGAACTGTAATCGTACTGCGTCAACATTGACAGTAGCGTTGTTGCAGGAACCACGCAAGGCGCTGCTGTACATGCGCGAGTGGCGCACGATGGCCGAGCTAGAGGCATGCGCGGCAGATGCAGACACGTTGCGCATACAGGTACTTTATTTACTTATTTATTTCATCCTTAGGGCAAGGAGGCTCTTCAAAAAAGGCGTGAAAAGGGTTTATGGGTCGGCAACGCGTGAGTGACGCCTCTGGTGTTGCAAGCGTCTATAGGCGGCAGCAACCACTTTCCATCAGGTGGGCTGTCAGGTTGTTTGCCTCCGACGTAGTATAAAAAAAGGAGGCAATTTTAACTTTTTTTTTTAATTTATTAATGACGTTTATTTCGTATCACAATATACAATGTAACTAAAAACATAACATAATTAAATATAAAGCTAAAACTACTTACAATTAAAATAACTAAATAAAAACTAAGAAACATTTTTTAACATTTTTAACATCTAATTAATTTGTGTCATACGATCAAGAGACAAATTCATTAGCTAAACAATTTTCACTAAAAAAAATCACTTCTAATTTAACCCTTAAATGCATGGTGTGACATATATATGTTGCAGTCAAAAGTGTGAACTGGTCAAAAGGACTTTTAACCGACAAAAACAGGCAAAACTACTTTTGACCAATCTGTCAAGGTTGACGTTTGTCACATAGGTACTGTCAGATTTGTGACTCGCCAGCATGTCGACGGTTATTCCGCTCTGAGGGACACAAGCGAAACCTAACCTAACCTTACCGAAATTTGACAGTACCTATGTGACCAGTTCACACTTTTGACTGCGACATATAAATCATAACAAATAATTCAAGATTTATTTAACTGTAGGTATATTTATAATTTATAATAATATTGAGGCTTTTATTTCACAAGGTAATTTAATATATTTTCATTTTCATTCTTAAAATATTAACCGTTCTATATATTCAATAAACCTTACATTGAATTATAAACGATAAGTCGGTAATTTAAAAAAAACGGCGGCCATTTTTTATGGTCTCGAAAATTGAAGTTTTTTGATCAGTGTTTTTTGGCAGTTTTATAGTTTAGTAAGTAGTTTTTTCTGCCTAGAATGTATTTCTACACATCATAAATATTGTCTGAGTGCTAAGTTTAGTAAAGTATTTCGCATAAAAATAAGCAATATTTGTACTTGTTGATAAAGTATGAAAAAAATCTTTTTTTTTTTAAGATAACAAGAGAATTTTGATATTATTTTTCCCGTTATTAATACACCTTAAAGCACCAAATATCGCGTTTTTATTGAAAAAGAAAAAATCATGCATTTAAGGATTAAACATATTGCTCAGACCGATGATTAGTTTTATACGTACATTATACATGTGCAGAGGCGATAATTAGGTACCTATAGTTTTTTCTGTCGAGTCGGCTTATTGAAATTTTCAAAAAAAAATATTTTCAAATAAAACACTCTCGAGGTCTACAGCTCACTGCCCCAACCTCTACTGCCTAATAATTTGTGTATTTTGTTAGGCGCTGTTGGTGTGCTGCCGCGTGCTCGGCAAGGAACACAAAGAACACGTGTTCCGGCTCATGTACCGGTGAGATTATATAGCCGTGTTCCGAATCACGCCAACAACGATCACAGCGTTTACAGTGCTGGCGGCCGGTCCGTATCAGTAAGCGCGCTCAAGGCCGCGGGAGTGGTGTTTTGATTCGGACCGGTCATGTTGTGTTTACTGTCATGTTCATATATCAAACGTCAACTTGACGTTTGGTTTAAGGTGCTGACGCCTGGGAGTGTGAGCATCGTAAACGCCAATATGGCGCCGTCCATGACGTCACGACATCTCATGTAAACGCTATGAGCGTGATTCGGTCCGATCGTAAACGCGTTTATAGCGTTGTAAGCGTGATTCGGAACACGGCTTATGTTTTTTTATTTAAGAGGAGGGGTAGGGCAAGCTCTCTCCATACAAACTTTGTGCAGGATTTTCTTCGTTTGTGTTTGCATTAAAGTTATGATTTTTGGTCAGTATGCTTATTTTTCTGTTAGCTATTTCGTGATGTAATTTTTTTTCATTGATATTATTTTTATTTTTTTTCTTTTTTAATTTTTTTGAAATATTTGAAAATTTCCACATCACTTTCATCGCATATCTAATATTTACATCCAAAAAAAATATTACATTCGTTAGTGCCAAAACCTACGAATAAAACGTGCACAGAGTTTGTATGGAGAATGCCTTGCCCACCCCTGCGCCTTAACACTTTCACTGCCAGACTTAAATCTTGAATGTACATAGATCACACAGATGTAATATTATGTACCGCCCTAACCGTAAATATGTCACTTTGCTCCCTTAAGACACAATCTAATATTGTTACACAGCGGGGCTTCGTACGCGGACTCGTTCCGCTACCAGCGCTGCATCGACCTGTGGACTTGGGCGCTCGAGATCCGGCTCGAAAAGGACTCTATACTCTACCCTGGTGAGCTGGTGTTGGTATCTAGGTACTCTAGCTGAGAAACTGTTAGATTTTTTTTCTAGCCTGTAGGGGTGTCCCACTGCCGGGCAAAGGCCCCATGAATTCCACGACTCCCGTGTCTGTGCTTCGTCCGGCCAGTTGGCGAGGAAGGCATCTAAGTCATCCCGCCATCTCCGTCTTAAACTACTTACTAGCTGACTTTGGTGGCTTCTCATTCCTTTGTTTTCCAATATTTTTTTAATTAAAAATATAGTAAGTATCTACTCAATGAGCTCCAAACAACGATACCCCACTCGATAGGGTAGGATAAAAAACAAATTTCGCGACCCCTTTAGCTGTATGGGGAGCCCCCCTAAAAACATTTAAAAATAAGTTTTGACTATTTGTATGGCTTCGGGCCAACAAGATGCTTATACTGTGTAAATTGTAAGCCTGTAGCTCTAACCGTTTGGCTGTAAAACCTGTGTGACAGACGACGGACGGACGTCTGGGCGTCACCAATAGGGTTCCGTTTTGACACTTCGGGTACCCAACCCTAAAAAGCACTATGTTAGCCTCGGCTGGAATAGCAATCGCAGCCTTCGTATTAATTCGTCGTCCGTTCATAACTAATGCTCAACCTTGGAATTGCTTTCTTAAGGGCCTCAACAATACCGTAATGTTGTAAGAAATAAATAAATTATTTATTGTTCTATCTCTAAATAGTGTACTGTGTTTGTTTTTGTTTATACTATGTTTGTTTTTGTGTTTATTGTGTTTGTTTATGGTTGAATCGACTTTTCCTTGTTGTTATTCTTAGACAATCCAGGGATCAGGTATCTTGGTATGATAGTCCGATGAATAAAACCACGTCTTTCGGCTAGCGAGTTTAATCTCAGACAAAGGAATATTCTCCTACCCTTAACATATTAATACGAACTTACAACTACCTACATATATCACACCTCCACCCTTATATGCTACGTTCCCCAAGTGACAATAACATTTGATTTAAGTACAACAACTTATTATTACTACACTAGGACACTATTATCTTAATCTATTTCTAACCTAAGTTTACCTAGGCGGTGCGGTAATGGCCGGAGGTTCACCGTCGATCGCGTCTCCGGTGGTCGCGGTGGTGGTGACGGAGAGGACTGATTTACTCCGTCGCTATTGCGGGCGTTTACTAATACCGGGTCATTTTGCCCGTCGCTGATAATAGCAGAGTCCCTATCCTTATCCACCCCCACCAGCCGAGATGGCGGCGCGACGCTACACTCACCCCCGTCCGCCTCTGTTATTGTATCTGGACAGGGTACGGTCGACATACGAGATCTGTGCCTGACTTGATCTATGTGTCTAACAATGGACTTACCGTCCTCCCTATGCACCGTATACGTTCGAGAGCCCTTTGCCCCTATCACGGTTCCCTTTAACCATTTATCGTCCGCGCCGTAGCCCCGCGCCCAGACATCGTCCCCCGCCGCGAGTGTGCGCGGCGTCCCCCCCGCGGCCGTCGCCTGGCGGGCCTGCGCCGCCCTCACGCTCTCCTCCAGCGCGGCGTCCCCGCGCAGCAGGTCGAGTCGGGTACGCAACGAGCGTCGCTGGAGCAGCATCGCCGGGCTCTCCCCGGTCGTGCTGTGTATACTATTCCTGTACGCTAACAGATATGCCTGCAATGCCGCGTCTACATCTAAATTATCTCTGTATGCCTTTTTAATTGCACGCTTGCATAGTTTTACTGCACATTCGGCCGCTCCGTTCGATGCCGGATGATAAACTGGTGAGAACGATTGTCGCACTCCACACTTAACCAAGAATTCTTTCAGTTCCGAACTTGAAAATGGCGGGCCCTGATCCGAAACAAATTGTTCGGGAACCCCGAAACGTGCGAATATCGCCCTCAGCTCTTTAATTACTGCCGCGGCATGTGTACGAGTCATCTCGACTATTTCTAGCCATTTGGTACTGGAATCTATTACTACGAGGAAAGTCTTGCCTTTCAAAGAAAGAAAATCCGCATGCAGTCTGGTCCAAGGCCGCGGCACGTACGGCACGTCGCGCACGCGCGGCACAGCGCCTCGACGTCGGCGTCTATGTTCGGCCACCACACGTAGCTGCGGGCTAGGGACTTTGTTTTAACTATGCCCATATGACTAACGTGTAACTGTTTCAATATCGGGAGCTGCAAATGTGGCGGTACTACGACGCGATAACCCCACATTACACAACCGCGGTCCATGTATAGCTCGTTCCGACGCGAAAAATAGGGTTTCATTTCATCATCCGGACATGACGCGGGCCAGCCTGACTGCACGTAGGCGAGTGTCCTACTCAGTATCATATCTTTCGCGGTCGCTATTCTTACATCGGTTTTTGTTATAGGTAAAAAGTCCTCCACAAAATTTAAATACGTTATTTCCCCGGTCTCCCCTTCTCCGCCTTTCGCCTGAGGAAGTCGTGACAGAGCGTCCGCGCAGTTCCTAGCCGATGGCACGTACTCGATTTTGTACGTATACCCCGATAGCAATACGGCCCACCTCTGGAGTCGTGACGCGGCCATGACCGGAATACCTATCTTATCCCCAAATATATATGTGAGGGGCTTATGGTCCGTTCGTAACGTAAACTTCCGGCCGTAAAGGTACTGATGAAACTTACGGATTCCGTAGACGATCGCGAGGGCCTCCCTATCGATTTGCGCGTACCCGTTCTCGGCCTTCGTAAGGGTACGTGAGGCGTACGCGACGGGTCGCTCGCCGGCCGGCGTCATGTGTGACAGCACGGCGCCGACGCCAACGGCTGACGCGTCAGCGGTCAAAATCAACGGCAATTCACTCGAGTAGTGAACCAGCACCTCGCTAGAAACCATAGCCTCCTTCACCGATTCGAATGCCGCCTGACACTCCTCGCTCCAGACAAACTTAACCCCCGACCGTAACAAATTATACAAAGGCTTTAATACCGTACTAATATTTCTCACAAATTTGCCATAATACATGACTAAGCCGATAAAAGCCCTCAGCTCGGACACGTTTTTCGGAGCTGGGGTTTTAACAATCGCTTTAACTTTGCCTGGACAAGTGTGTACCCCGGCTTTACTTATTACGTGACCTAGATAATTTATTGATTCCGCGAAGAACTCACATTTATCTTTCCTAACGCGTAAGCCGTATTTCTGTAGCCGTTCGAATACACTATTTAAATTATCTATGTGCGATTTTGTATCCTTTCCCGTTATTATGACGTCATCGAGAAACACACCTACATGTGGCAAATCTGCCAACAGCTGTTCCAGGCGCCTCTGAAATATTCCTGGACTTGAAGCAAGCCCGTAAATTAAACGATTATAACGAAATAAACCCTTATGGGTATTTATTACGGTATATTTTCGCGATTCATCGAGTTCGAATTGGGCATACGCCTGCGACAGGTCAATTTTACTAAAACGCTCGCCCCCGTGCAAACGTACTAGCAAATCCTCTACCCTAGGTAATGGGTACCGATCTACCTCCAATACCCTATTCAATGTTAGTTTATAGTCGGCACAGATCCGTATACTACCGTCCTTCTTGACGACCGGCACAATAGGCGTGGCCCAGTCGGAGCGGTCGACGGGAGTGAGCACGCCGTCGCTCACCAGCTGCTCCAGCGCGCGCTCCACCGGCGCGCGCAGCGCGTACGCCAGCGGGCGCGCGCGCAGGAACACCGGCGTCGCGCCCTCACGTAAGTGGATGCTCACGCGGCCGCCGGTGAACCGCCCCAGGCCATCAGCGAACACGTCACGGTAACGCGAGCTGAAATCATTTAATTTAAATTGATTCCCGGTCACATTGTTTACATTGCAATACTGGGGTATGGGTATACATATACCTAACTCGGCTATCCACTGTCGCCCTAATAACGACGTTTTGCCATTATCCACCACATACAAATCTAAGTACTTTTCCTTATCTCTATACCTAACTAGCGGTTTTATTACCCCGACGGGGCATACCAACTCGCCCGTATAATATCTCAATCTCAAATTCGTTTTCTCAATTAGTAAGTCGCTAAACCATTGTTTATACATCTCATGATTGATACATGATACTGCGCTGCCAGTATCACATTCCATACTCATTATTTTTCCTTGTACATTAATTTGAATCATAATAGGTTTACAGTCTGTTACAGCCAGTTGATTAATGTTCGAAATTACCTCTAAACTAGCATCACTGTCGATGTCAGACTCCTGTTCGTGCCCCGCCGCCTCCTCGCCTATGCTGAGGTGATCTGTGTACTCCTCCGTCGGCGCCGCCTCCACGCAATGCTGGTCCATTATGTATGGACACATGCGCTGGAGATGACCTTGTCGGTTGCAGACCTTGCACACGTAACGTGTGAACCGACATGTTGAGGCATCGTGCCCCGCGCCGCACGCCACGCACTGCTGGCTCGCCCGAGCCGCCGCCGCCGCCGCCGGCGCTCCCCTGGCGCCGCGGAAGCCGGCGCGCCCGCCGCGCCCCGCGCTGGTGCTGGTCGCCCGAAACGGCCGCGATACTGGCGGGCCTCTCGAGCCAGTGTCGCTCGCCCGCGGCCCCTTCGCCTGGCGCGACGCGAACCCTGTCACGGCCTGACAGTCGACGGCCCCGCTCGCCGACCTGTCCCGACCTTCCACAACTGCTGCATCCCTCTCCGCCGCCTCCATACTAACGGCCAGTTTGAATGCCTTGTCAAAAGTTAAACCTTCCTCGGTAAAAAGTCGCTGCCGTATCGCCTCGCTATGTACTCCGCATACCAGCTGATCCCGTAGACTCTCTTGTAACCAAGTCCCAAAATCACAAGTTTTCGACATTTTCTTTAGCACTGCCACATATTCCAAAATAGTTTCATTGTTTGTTTGTTTCCTATGCCTAAATTTGTACCGCTCGGCAAGTACACTGTGCTTTGGTTGTAAGTGCCGTTCTAGAATGTCTGTTAGCTCCGTGAATGTCTTTGTTTTTGGTTTATCGGGTGTACACAAATTAACCAATAGTTCATAGCACTCCGCACCCATAACAGTCACTAAAGTAGGAACGTACATGTCCTCCTCCACTTTATTTACCACGAAATACTGTTCTAATCTGTCGACATACAAGCGCCAGTTGTCCGTTGCCACATTGAACTCGGCAATCTTGCCGACCGACATTGTCACTTTGGTGCCTATTACACCGTTCTCGCAACGAAAACAACACTAAACCATAAACACGCACTGGAATCCGATCGTATTCGTCGCCACTAGACAATCCAGGGATCAGGTATCTTGGTATGATAGTCCGATGAATAAAACCACGTCTTTCGGCTAGCGAGTTTAATCTCAGACAAAGGAATATTCTCCTACCCTTAACATATTAATACGAACTTACTAATAAAACACAGTGACTTTCCGTTATCGACTGAATTTATTTATTAATAAACGGGTAGATCGGTACAAAAGTTGCCACATATAAAATACCTACTTATGTATTTTGTTACAATAAACAATATCCCCACTTAACAAAATAAATCTAAGATGCAGTTCACAATATTTTTTATTTACCTTTAATTCCTATCATCTCCATGAACTTGTAATGTTTAGTGGACAAGAGACCTTTCGTCAACAAGTCGGCAGGCATTTCTTGTGTAGAAATGTATTCAATTTCAATTAAATTATTTTTTACTGCGTCTCTAACATAATGAAAACGAACATCAATATGTTTGGATCTATTGTGTGCCTGATGACTTGTTGCCAATTTTATAGCACTTTGATTATCACACTTTAACTTAATAACACATCTTTTGCCAGTAATTTCATGCATTAAATTTTGCAAATAAACAGCCTCTCTAGCCGCCTCTGATAGAGCAACATATTCCGCCTCACTACTCGATAATGAGACCGTCTTCTGTTTTCTACTCTGCCATGAAATCACAGAAGAATTCATGGTAAAACAGAACCCAGTATAAGACTTTCGATCCAGACTGTCGCTTGCCCAGTCTGCATCTGCAAATCCTACTAGCTCTGCGTTCCCCTTACTATATTTTAAACAATAGTGTTTAGTTTTCTGTAGATATTTTAATACACGTTTAGCATAAATATAATGATTTTCATTATAGCAGTTATTAAACTGGCTCAGATAACTTAGCGAATATGCCACATCTGGCCTACTCAATACAGATACATACATAAGGCTTCCTATTAACCTTTGATATGGAACATTAATGGCACATATTTCAGATTTTTCAATGTTCAATTTGCTCTCAATAGGAGTATCTACAGTTCTACAATCTGACATATCAAATCGTGACAACAGCTGTTCTATATATTCCTGCTGATCTACTGTTATTGTGTTACATTTTTTATCCACATTGATTCTCATACCTAAGTAACGCCTTACAGGGCCTAAATTTTTCAATTTAAATTCAGAACTTAGAACAGATATCAGATTTTCTGTCTCTTTGACACTATTCGAAAATATCAGAAAATCATCAACATAAATTGTTACAATTATTTTTACATCTCCAGAGATTTTTGTGAACAAGCAAGGTTCATATTCACTCATTTTTAAACCTAAGTTACATAAACAGTTTTTTACTTTTTCATACCAAACCAGGGAAGATTGTTTTAATCCATAGATAGCTCTGTTTAATTTTAAAACCTTACCTTTACTGCTATTCACAAAACCCTCTGGAATACACATGTAAATAGTTTCCTTCAAATGTCCATTCAAAAATGCAGTGGTCACATCTAGGTGAGTAATGTCCATGTCCCACTGTACACTTAGTGCAAACAACATTCTTAACGTGGAATGTTTCACGACAGGAGAAAAGGTATCCTCATAGTCAACACCACGCCGCTGAGTAAATCCTTTGGCCACAAGCCTGGCACGATACCGCACTTTATCATTCACATCTAGCTTTTTATTTAACACCCACTTACACTTCACAATTGAGCCGTCACTAGGAATGTCGACAAGCTCCCACGCATTATTGTCCTCGAAAGACTGCAGCTCCTCTTGCATGGCCTCCCTCCACTGCTGGGCTTCTGGTCCATTGAGTGCTTCTGCAAAGGCTATCTGTTCGATATCTGGACACTGATTAGAAACAACCATGTTGTTAAATCCATAGCGTTCTGGGGCTCTTCGTACTCTCTTGTTCTGTTCAGGAAGAACAGGTTGCGGTTCTCCATTTGACGAATCTGCCTCAATATTCGATGTAGTCAAGGTGTCCTCCATTTCATCGCCGGACTCACTTTGCGGATCGGTGTATACAGATTCAGTTGAGTTGTGTAGAGATTCATTATTTGACAACTCCCCCACTGAATCTCGATCACACTGAATTGATGGTGATGATATATGTGTAGTAGACTTTTCTTCACTGCCTTCTGTTAATACATTTTCATCCTCCTGTATCCATGTGACATTTTCATCTTCTTTACTATTCGCCTGAGTTCCTATGTCATCTTCCATAATTATGACATCCCTCTTTACCGTAATGATGTTTGCTTTGGGATCATACACACGGTATCCCTTTGTTGTTTCTGAAAAACCAACGAGAATATACGGTTGAGCTTTTCTGTCCCATTTCAACCTTCTTTGTTTCGGTATGTGAACCATCACAGGACTTCCAAACAGACGGATGTGATCTAGGTTCGGTTTCTTTCCATTCCATACTTCATATGGAGTTTTATTTCCTAAGCTTGAAGTGACAGTTCTATTTTTCAAATACACTGCTGTGTTAGCTGCTTCAGCCCAGAATTTCTTTTCTAGATTAGCATCAAACATTAAGCACCTGGCTTTCTCAACAACTGTTCGGTTTGCACGTTCACAAACACCATTTTGCTCAGGAGTATATGCATTAGTAGTTTGATGAATTATACCTTCTTTTAGCAAGTACTGGTCCATTTCTCCATTACAAAATTCACCACCTTGGTCTGTACGTAGGATTTTTATTCTTTTATTTTGTTGATTTTCAACCATTGCTTTGAAATCCAGAAATTTCTTAAATACTTCACTCTTCTGCTTGAGGAAATAAATAAATGTCATACGACTACAGTCGTCTATGAACAATACAAAAAACCGTGCGCCTCCAATGGACTTGGTTTCCATGGCACCGCATACATCAGCATGTATAATTTGTAGTGTTTCTGTACTCTTCTGTCCCACATGTGAAAACGGCAACCTTGTCTGTTTGCCTTCGCAACAGGTTACACATTTATTCTTCGACATGTCACTGGAATCGGGAAAAGACAAACCATCCACAATGCCATTCTTCATTTTATTCAAATCACTTGTGTTGATATGTGCTAGCCTTCTGTGCCAAAGTTCTGCACTTGCCACAGCTGGTGCCGCCAACATACAATCTGCTACCTTTATATTTAGCTTGTATACTCCGTTGTTTGAATCTGCTGTGGCTACTAGCTCATTTTTCTTGTTACGAATGTAACAACGGTTTGCCTCAAAAACAACTTTGTTTCCGTTTTTGATCAGTTCACTTACTGACAACAAGTTGGTTGTCAAGTTTGGCACGCATAACACATCTCTAACTGTGATATCATAATTACGATCAGTCGATATCTGTAGGTCTCCAGAGCACAAAACCGGCACTTTCATATTATTTGCAACTGTGATTTCTGATAAACTTGGGTTGTAGTTCGCGTTGTTTATCCACTGCTCGTTCGCCGTGTAATGTTTACTGGCCCCACTATCCACGTAAAACTCACTTTTACTATATTCTCCGTTCAAGAAAACGACGCTAAAAGCATTAGATTGCTTATTTTTCTGCAATAATGGACACTGGCTTCGGTAATGGCCGACTTGTTTGCATTTATAGCACGATACGCTTCTATCGCCTGCCGTTTTTGAGGTTGGCACACTTGACGTACCGCTGTGTTTACTCTTTGGTTTTCCGCGTTGCGTTTTGTTCGCAGCGAATGCAGCGCCACTGGTATCCGTGTCGGTATTTGAAACCTCCATATCGATCAATTTCGATTTTATTGCATCGGTGGTTATTGTTATGCCGGAGTGCTCTATAGCCATAATCATCGGCGAAAATCTTTCTGGCAAACCTGCCAGCAACAATGATCCAATCCACTCGTCTGTGATTGCAAAACCTGTGCCTTTTAATCTTTGCGCTGTCTCGACTACTTGCGTCACATATGAGGTCATAGAATCGCAATTTTCTTGTCGCAGCGAGATTAAATGTCTCAGTAATGTTATTTTTCTTGAGAAACCCGAATCATCGAACATTGTTTTCAATTTCTGCCACAATTCCGAAGACGTTCTAGTTTCTTTAATGTGCACGTACAATCCCGGATCAATTGTCAACACTAATTTAGCCTTTGTTTTGGCATCTTCTATTGGTTTTGGGTCGAAACCTTGTACCGGCTCGGATTTAATGTAATTTGCCATGTTCTCCAGCACCAACAAATTCTCCACGGCGTAACTCCACTCATCATAGTTTTCGCGTCCTTTTAGTTTAGGTATACTTTGAATATAGTTCGCAGCCATATTTCCACAAAAAGCCACTAATTTTCAACTGTAATCACTTGATTTCAAACTGTAAATTACTGAAAATTACGGATATTGCCCATAACCTAATAAAACACAGTGACTTTCCGTTATCGACTGAATTTATTTATTAATAAACGGGTAGATCGGTACAAAAGTTGCCACATATAAAATACCTACTTATGTATTTTGTTACAATAAACAATACTTACAACTACCTACATATATCACAATTCTGTCCCGTCAGCCAGGAGACAACAGTAACCGAGTTTCTTAGAAAAAAATGTTATAATATGGAGTTCTAGCATGCTCAAGAGATGAGCAACGTCAGAATGGGTTTATAATCATCGCTGGAAATCATGTTTAGTAGGATTATAGCCGGTAAAATCACAGTTTTTAAGTGTGACCAAGGAGACGTAGCCTTTCGAATCGCTAAACTTAAGTGGCAGTGGGCGGGGCACATTGCACGTAGAACCGATGGCCGTTGGGGCCGAAAGGTTCTCGAGTGGCGACCACGGACCGGAAGGCGCAGCGTGGGTAGACCCCGCACGAGGTGGACTGATGACCTGGTAAAGGTCGCGGGAGTCCGCTGGATGCGGGTGGCGCAAGACCGGTCATTGTGGCACTCTTTGGGGGAGGCCTATGTCCAGCAGTGGACGTCTTTCGGCTGATATGATGATGATGATGATGAAGGAGACGTAACCATGGTAACGAACGAGCGACAAGAAATAGTTGATTGACCCTTATACTGACATGTATCGTACACAGACACGTGTCACACCGCGTGCGCACTGACGCGCCTCCTGATAGACGCCAGGGGAGCCCTGCCGGCGCCTCCTCACGAGGACGTCGTCCACATTGCTGAGCTGCTCATGGCAGCCCTACCTGGTGAGTTCTCTATACTGACACTGAAACACTTAAATCCCTCTTTACGGTCAAGATTCTACTTTAGAATACCTCGCTACGCTCAAGATTCTACTTTAGAATCCCTCGCTACGCTCAAGATTCTACTTTAAAATCCCTCGCTACGGTCAGATTCTACTTTAGAATCCCTCGCTACGCTCATGATTTAATCTACCGCCCTCGCCGTAAATATATAATTTTGCTTCCCTTGAAATACCTACTATTATTGCACACATCACACAAAGTAATTTAGTTACAAACATAATAAAAACAACCACATATAGGTAGACATCAGACGATCTTTGTGTAGCGAAAATGAAGAAAATAAATCATAATAATAAATCGTTTAAATCGATATAAATAAATAATTGTAGTGGGTGGTGCAGAAGTTATTGATATTTGCGTGTTGGTTGATGTGTGTCACTCTGAAAATAAATGGTGAATAAATAACGTTGGTTTTGGCCATTTCTATTAGTCTCTGCAATTGGCGACCGTGACAGGACACCATTGAGCAATCTTGGGATAGTTCCTGTCCGTTTTGTCACGAAATATAACAATACGACCTCCTACTCGTAGCTTGTACATGGGTATTGCGTCACGACATACATACATAGATAAATAGATACTCAAAATACATAGAAAACATCCAAAACTCAGAAACAGATATTCCTGCTTAGGTATCACACGAATAAATGCCCTGACCGTGACTCGAACCCTGGATTTCCAACTTCGTAGGCAGGGTCACTGCCAGCTAGGTAAAGCGGTCGTCAAAATCAGGTAAGAATAAGATACTTATTACAACTGATGTTTTTTTTTTCAGAGGCCCGCGAATGGCTAGTACCCCGACCAGTATTCAAAAAGCAAGCGGACACGTTCGACCGCGCGCTGCGCTGTCTCGCACACCTTCTACACCTCATGCTTGACACCATCACCACTGATGAGGAGCGAGTTAATGTGAGTCATCATTATACTCATCATTATCGTTATTATGATCATTAAGATGATTATAATGTGAAGCCAGTATTCAAAAAGCAACCGGACACTTTCGACCGCGCGCTGCGCTGTCTCGCACACCTTCTACACCTCATGCTTGACTCCATCACCACTGATGAGGAGCGAGTTAACGTGAGTCATCATTATCATCTTTATAAGGATCATTATGATGATTATAATGTGGAATTTATATGTAACAATTGGTCATCATCAAAACTTGAGAACTTCGCTCTTGAAAACAACCGCCAAAATGGTGAAATAACCGCCAATCTTCTCTGTTCTTTGCCAGTTTCTTGACTTCCCCATACAACTCGGCAGCAACTTCCGCCCTCACTTGGTTAAATAGACTAGATAGAGAACTGAAAAAGGCGTCTCTAAACAATGCAAGCGGCAAATCCTGTAACAGTTGGGGTGACAACGTCATCAGAGGGCTTAGACCCTGCAGAATACGGATCTGCCTGCCACAATTTCAAAATTTGAGCCGGA
This sequence comes from Cenopis cana, assembly GCA_951800055.1. NCBI lineage: Eukaryota > Metazoa > Arthropoda > Insecta > Lepidoptera > Tortricidae > Cenopis > Cenopis cana. The sequence goes on along the minus strand of OX637493.1, from coordinate 11,502,789 downwards.
AGTACGGTATACCAGAAAAGGTGCAGCCCATACAAAATTTTCGTCGTACATTTAGTAAATAATTTCTCCGGTACTCTAAAAGAGGTCAACACGATTTGCTTCTTGCATTCTACTCCAAGAATGGTTCTAGTCTAAAAGTCAGTGTAGGTCTTCCTCTCTTGCCTACAATTCAGGCGAAATGTATTTTTTTTCTGACCTTAATATCCTTAATCGGATCGGATAAAAATAACACATCGCTGAAGCCACCTGTTCAACGCAAAATCCGTCCTCTCCCGGCGAAAAAATATACAATGCCATTCTTTTGTTATCTGCTCTGGGATTCCAGGGACTGGTAGACGACGGGGAGGCCTTGCAAGTTTTCAAATTTTGACAAAAGTATTGATAATACCAATAAAGTGATTAAAGGATACGATGATTCTATTAAAGTTTTAGATAGTAACATTGCTCTTTTTTGATTTTATTGTATGTAGTAGAATTTAAGCGGAAAAAAGTAGGTTTTAGCTCGAAATTGGTCTATTTGGAGTGATGTTTGAAACAATATTTCTCAATGAAAAATCTAAAAAATCCATTTTAAATTTGTGTAATTAGGTCGCAATAACCCTGTTCTAGATGGTATACTTGTAATCCTTTTTGTAGAACGGGTCTTATCTTAAGGACCTATCGGTCCAACATTGCCATTGTTTAGCCACGTGCCATAAATGCTTCGAAATGAAAAGGCTGCTCTACGGACACTACTGCTGTTTTAAATACAAAAGGTCAACACTGATAAGTCGTATTTTTTAAATGTGAACCTTCTTTCCTTGTACGTAAAGCCGTCTTTTGGCTGAAAGTGTTAACGTTTACTTCGTTTAGTTTACAGTATCAATTAGTGGTTACGCTTAACAATGAAAGACAAGTGCTTTTGTTTAGAAGGCGCAAAGAGAAGGATAATTCGTTCTACAAAAAAAGATTTCAAGTATAACATTGAGAAAATGTCAAGATAAGTGCCAATTAAACAGAAGATGGCCCAAAAAGATGAGCGTTTTTAAACTTATAAGGACCCTTACACCTTTTCTTTTGTATGTTTGTCAGGCGGCTCGCCGCATGCGACGCGTGGTCGCACTAGAGCTAACGTCAGCTCACACGGCTGACACGCTACTCCACCTGTCAGTGTCGCGACTGACCGTCATCCGCTCCTCGTACTGCGGCGAGGAAACCGGCGCGTTGTTCCCGAGCGGCGAGCTGGCGAGGTCTCTACTGGCCGCCGGTAAGATACTAGCTGACACCAGGTCACACTATACAACAGACATATTTTTTTGCCGTTTTTTAAGACAATGGTAATGGTACGGAGCCCTTCGTGCGCGCGTCTGACTCGCACTTGGCCGTTTTTTTTTAAATGTTTGTTAAGCCAATTTTTTTAATAACAATGAAAATTGAAAAATTCAACACCACAGGTGGGATTTGAACCCACGACCTCTGGAATCCGTCCATTGAGCAATACTGGTGATTTTTTTCAAGCTTGACACTCATCTAATTAAGCCTTATTAGGGAGGCTCGTAGCTTAATTAGATGAGTGCCTAATAAGGTTTAATTCGATGAGTGTTATTAAAGTTTGTATGGGTGTAGCACATTGTTATCAACGATTCTCAATGCCACTTGGGACGTTGGTGCCGTTTCAGAAGTTGTAACAGCTTCACGGTAGATGTCGCTACGAGCCTCCCTAATAAGGCTTAATTAGATGAGTGTTTAAGATTGGAAAAATTTACCATCACAAGGGATACCACGGTGGTTCAATTGGTAGAGCAATGGACGGTTTTTTTTAATACTGAATACTTTCATTTCCGTTCGCCTAGGCGCAGACCCGCTCCGTCGCAACACGGCCCGCTGCACCGCCCTCCACGTGGCCGTATTACCATACAACTTTAGCTCGTCCCTAGTAGAGGCCCTTCTAGCCGGCGGCGCGCACCTCGACCAGCCGAACAAGTTCGGTGACTCGGCGCGGGAGCTACTCGCGCTCAACTCAGCGAGCCAAGTCCGTCCGCTGCGTCACGTCACGCTTAAATGTCTCGCAGCAAGGGCTTTGTTACGTCACGCGCCGCATATAGTGCTCGAGCCGCCCGCGCTGCCAGGCACGCTCACCGCGTTTCTAGATCTCCACCGCGCTTAGATTTCATTGTGAATTGTGATACGTAATAATTATTTTCCGTTGTGTTATGTTGTGATTGTGACGCGTACCTTACACGAAAGTTCCGCTGCGTCACGAAGAAACCTGCTCCTAGTTTTCAGCTGTGGCATAAATGCTTCGTTGTAACACGGGGGTAAAGTGGACTCGGCGCGGATATTACTCGCGCTAAACTCAGCGAGCCAAGTGCGTCCGCTGCGTCACGTCACGCTCAAGTGTCTCGCAGCTTGGGCTTTCTTACGTCACGCGCCGCATATAGTGTTGGAGCCGCCCGCGCTGCCAGGCACGCTCACCGCTTTCTTGGATCTTCATCGCGCTCAGATTCCATTGTGACACGAAATTTCCGCTGCGTCACGAAGCAAACTTTATTCATAGTGTTCCGCGGGGTCATAAATGATCAATTGTAACACGCGGGTACATTTTCGTTGTGTCACAAAATTAACTAAGACTATAAGTAACTCTTTTCCGTTGTGTTATGTTGTGACGCGTGACTCATAAAAAAGTTCCATTGTGTCCCGCGAGTACTTGAAAAATTCGACGTCATGAATGTTCCGTTGTGACCCTTGAATACTTACCGCAACGCCACAGGATTGACGATACCGATTTTCGCTGCGTCACAATTTTCTAGCCTCGGCTCGCACTTCCCTCAGCCGAACAAGTATGGAGAAAACTGTAATCCTAATGTTCCACTGTGTCATAAATGACCCATTGTACGTTCCGTTGTGTCACATAACAAATTATGTAACAGGGCTTCTGCTGTGCCACGAAAGCTGCATTGAAGCATGGTTTACTTCCTTCGTATTTAATTAAATTTGCACGATTTACACACATTATTATAACTAACTTTGTGTCACTAAAATTCATAGTGCTTATTTCGACTACACAGCGTGTGCTGGCATAACGGGTACTAGTATAATGGGTTAAAGACATTTACTATTCAAAATAAATAGGGCCACGTATTATATTTAATATCTATTTAAAGATTTTCTTCGAGCCCTTGCACTTTGGCTGTAAACTGTACCTTTGCATTGCCTATAAGTGTACCCCAATCAACGAGGTATTATAATCGTACAGTATTCCCCAATGTCACTTTTATAATTAAGTCTTAGAATATATATTTATCGGCAGAATTGTTGTTCAGCTCCGTTGATTGGTCTAATTGTGATATTTTCGAAAAAAAATCTCGTAGTGTAAGAGACTGAAATTGATGAAATTATAACATAGATAGTAACTATTTCGGATAGTCTAAAAAAACTAGTTACTCGGCGGTCGTTACTGAAATCACCACATTCGTTAATTACATTTGATATAGTAAATATGGCTATCGACGAACATAGTAATCCTCAAATTTTATAAAGGGTCGGCAACGCGCACATTACTCCTTTGGTGTTACGAGCGTCTATAAGCTGCGGTGTCCACTCACCATCAGGTGCACCGTACGCTTGTTTGCCACCGTCGTGGTATAAAAAAATATTTTAAAAATATCACCTCACGCATCAGAATCCTTAAAGGAGTGCATTGAAAAATATGGCGATCTTTGAAACGTCGTTATTGCTTATGATTGTTTCTCTGATTCGAAACATGCATACCTACCTACTTAAAATTATCTGGATGGAAAAATTTCAATGTTAGGCCTGTCTCCTTTTTTCCACAATCTACTCAAACAATTCATTAATAAACGACCAAATCATGAAATGGTGATATTTTCCATTCTCATAAAAGGAAATGTGGATAAAACCTTCACACAGTCGATTTATCAGAATTTATCGGGACATAAGTCTGTCCTCTACCGACATAAAAAACAAAACAATATCTTGTTTACATGACGGGGATCCGCGTCACCGGTAGACACGGCTATTATACAGTAGGCGTGGTTTACAAAATCAAGAATCGAGTATTTATTCGTGACGTGACAATACAACACAAAAAGAAAAACACAACTGGCGCGATTGCCAGCGCTGATCTTCCGATAGAACCATCAAGTGAAAAATCGAGGCAGCCTCTTTAAAAAATGGTCTTATATGTTAGATTTTCTAAATACTTCAACGAAATATTTTTGAGAATAATCTAGCTTAATTTATTAAATGCGGTGTTCTGTTGACGATGGTCAGACACACCTAACTTGTAGACCCGTCTAGGCTGTCTAAAATGTGACTTTTTTATACAACGTCGGTGGCGAACAAGCGTAAGGTCCACCTGATGGTAGACGGACACCGCAGCCTCTAGACGCTCGCAATTCCAAAGAAGTCACGTGCGCGCTGCCGACCCTTTATAAAATTTGAGGATTCTTTGTTTTGACAGCAAAAGCGACATATTGAGGTCCCTCGCTCTCAACATAGTGCATACTCGGGAGCTCTGCGTGTTCTCTATGGCTGTATAAAGTTCTATTGAATATTCTGTAGAATGGGAAATTAATATACCACTGAATGTTTAAACGTACATAAAAAAAAATACTGTTTATATCAGAATAACATCCTATACATATACATAACCTTCAATGTTCTACTGAATGTCTAAGCTATTTAATCATTGATATGAAATTAATGTTCCGTAGCAAACATCTAATCGTGTAGACCAAAAAACATCATTTAAGCATTTTTTTCTACAAAATTCCGTTGTGCGACGTTTGTCGCAAATCGGAACTTTCAACTCAGTGGTTTTCCATAGTTAAATTATTGATTTCCATCCCTAGGGTTCCAAAATTAACATCAGTGCTGACAGGTATAGAACTTTTATATCACAAGCGCGGGTGAGCCATGGTTGTGTGTTGAGCTATACATGCACATTGTCTTTGTGTGTCAGCGTAAGGGCTATGAGTTCACGTTGTCTATGTTTTTGTATGTGTCACAAATACAACCGTTAGATAAAAGTAACTCATAGCTCCTACGTTGACGCACACATAGACAATGTGCATGTATAGCTCAACACACAACCATGGCTCACCCGCGCTAATGAGATAAAAGTACTGTATAAAATAAAATAATAATAAATGTTTGTGGACAATCTTACACAAATCAACCAACGTATCAACGTTTCGTATCAACAGTATGTTCTGATTATGACATGTAGCTAAACTTGTCATCTGTCATCAATGTTCTAAACACGATGTTTTGACATGTATTGTGTAACAAAACGCCCAATGTATTCACTATCTGTCTATGTATTTATTAATAATATGAATAAAACTGCATGTTACTAGTTACAAATATTGTTTTATTTATAAAATAGGTACATTACTATCTAATTCTTAAAATTGTGATAAGAGTTCCGTCAAAATATACAAAATAGTACATTACTTATACAATAAAGTCTCAGATCGCAGGTGGGTCATAAACAAATTTAGGTTCGCGTCTTTCCTGTGGACATATCAAAAGTTAAGGGCTACAAATCTTAATTTTGGATTGGTCTAGTATCCCGCATAAACGGCGTCTCCGGTTCTATAAATCCATGTAATAAAATCATAACTCACATGCTCATAAGCCGTACTATTGACCACAGGAGAGACGACTTTTGTTTTTGCAAGTGTTTATGACCCAGGTATTTGACGCCCGAGCCGAAGGCAAGGGTAGTAAATATGCGATCCGGGCTTTTGTTTATTACCGCCCATGTTAACTACAAAATTGTATGTCTCCCTCTGGCCAGGAAGTGAACTTTACCTTACCACATGCGTATCGGGCGGTAATTGCCACTTTATGGCCAAGTGCGACATAGACATTACAACCTGATCACCACGTCTCAACTTGCAACCTCCCCCCCTCCTCCAAAGCCTTCACCTCCCCCTTCCCGATGACTTCCCCTAACGCCTCTCTCACGTTATCCGGCATGTTTTTAGAATTGCCCGAGATGAAGATATAAGCGTTCTCGCTCATTATTAGAGAACGCAGTATCGAGCTATGTTCTGCAATTTTGTGTTGTACGTATCTGAAAAATATTGAGATTTTTTTTTTAAATGTAGTTAAGCAAAAAAACACTATGCTCGGAATATAAGATAGATTTTTGATTGGGTTCATTTGATAGAATTTACACGTAAATATCTGAACACGACTGTATTATCAAGGTATTAGAGTGCATATTTAAAAAGTTCTCAGTCCCCTGATGAGTACAGATTTATTTGATGGCGTCGCCATCGTGCACTTTATGTGCATTGTAATAAGAGTCACAATTAATCACAAATGGTCAGCTGTGTTGCCGTGTGTACCTAAGTCTACTCAGATCCTGGATTTTCGCCTGGCAGTGAAAGTATTAAAGTTATGAGTGAAGCTTAGGTACATAAGAAGAAATTAACCTTTTCAATGATCTGTCAAATACAAACGCTGACATCCACACGCTATGACATCGGAGTATCAAACGCGAAGTTGAACCCTATAGAAATGCATACAGGTTGAGATCGCACTACACGCCGTGACGAATATATCCGTCGTTGATATTCAATTATTCAGTCATTTATTGCTTTCATACGTACAATATATGTAGGTTTTACAAGTAATAAGTTCTGCTATGAAACCCCGTAAGGGCACTGCAACATACAATATAGTTAAGACATGGGTATCGCCACAGAGATTCTAAATTATAAGTAGATATAATAACTAAGAGTATTTTACAGAGTTATCTCTAATATTGAACCTACGGTGCGGATATATCCGTCGCTGCCATCGAAAAGGTAAAATAACTCACATTTTCTCCTCCTGGTCCCTCGAAAACGCGCAATACAGTGTAATCCTCCCTTCTTCCACCCACTTCTCCAACTCCTCTCGGCAGTGGAAGTCCCTCTCCTTATACCGACAGCCGAAGAAGAGGTGGAGCGTGTGTTTGTCAGCCGTATTTAGGTGTGTCCGGTGTTGTATGAGGCTGCGGAAAGGAGCTAGGCCAGTACCGGGACCGATTAGGATGAGAGGAGTAGACTGAAATAAGCAGAATAAAGAAGGTTATCACTAGATTCACTCTAATATACCTTGACTACAACGACTATAGCCCCGTGTTCCGAATCACGCTAACAACGCTCACAGTGCTGACGACCGGTGCGAATCAGTTAGCGCGCTCAAGGCCGCGTGAGTAGTGTTTTGTTTCGGACCGGTATTCGCTCTGAGCGCGCTCACGATCGGACCGATTCACGCTCATAGCTCGTGTTTACTGTCATGTTTACATCAAACGTCGTGATTGAACGACCTAGGCTGTAGTGTTCCGAATCACGCTCACAGCAATCAAAGCGCGCTCACGATCGGACCGATGCACGCTCATAGCGCTTCCATGAGATGTCGTGACGTCACTGGATGATGCCCTGAACGGCGCTTACGGTGCTCACACTCCCAGGCGTAAGCACCTTGAGCGTAAACGTCAAGTTGACGTTTGATATGAACATGACAGTAAACACGAGCTATGAGCGTGTATCAGTCCGATCGTGAGCGTGATTCGGAACACAACCTAGGTCGTTCAATCAAAAATGACACTTCCCATTCCTCTCCCATTTCTACGCTATGTTCGTTCGCGACTATACACAAGAGAGAAAAAGACCTATTTTTTTCTCCTCGATTTTATTCTTTTGTTTCTTATTGTTTTACATAGATACACAGATTTATTTAAGTATGTTAAGTATTATCATTGGAATTGGCGTGTTTTTGGGGAAAAAAACTGACTGTCGAGTTTCGGCGTTTCTTCTCGGCAGTGATCTCCCTTTGAGAAACGCTAGTATAGTGCACGCCATTTACAGCGTATCTCATACTAATCTGTGCGCAGTTGTACGGCTTGGACTGTGGAGGGGCGCGCCTTCGCGGGCACTATAGATTTTGACTTGTAAAAGTTCCATTGTCAACTGGAAAATGTATTAGGTGACGATGACGGTTGTACACCTGAGTCTAAAATACTTACTAAGACTCCTCACAGCCTCATCTCAGACTCACCTTTCCCAGAAAAAAATACTTATTGTGGGGTTAAATGAGAAGACGAGGTGATAGTGAAAGAAAAGTTTATTAGGTGGTATTATTACTTTGAGTCTTATAAACACTGGCTGGAGGACACGACAAACACTGCACTAATTGTTAATACTATATCTAGACATGGAAACTGAATGCCCCGGCTATTGGCTCAGTCTAAATATTAACTAATTAGGTAAAGTAACAAATAACTTTAAAATGTATGCGCGTCGGTACAAGCTCAGCGGTGGACTGCTTCACGGAACATGGCCGTCGCCCGAAATTGGGCGCGTGCCGCGCGAATGTGATTCTTATGGAGTTAGGGCGCGAAGCTTGAATAACGGCCGAGAGGCCGGGTTGCGCGCGTGGTACGGATTGTAGGAGAAGTATTTGCGACATACTCCATTTTCTCTACAGGAGCATAGCCAGAGACTATTAGGCAGTATGTACATCTGTTGTTCACGGAATCTAATCACGGAAGCTAACAGTCTCCCGTCTTTTAAAATTAGATTTAAAAAAATGGCTAATAAATCAATGTTTCTATACTATTTTAGAATATAAAATATGTAATGATGAAAATAGCAATAATATATAATGTAATGTTCTAATAATGTAATGTAATTTTCCAATGTAATGAATAATCGAATTAATATAATCTATAATGAATGTTCAATTGACTTGTAATACCTATTATTACCAATAAATTATGTCTATGTCTATGTCTATGTTCTAAGCTGGACTTACCGTATCTTTGGGGAAATGGATAGTGCCTTTCTTGAGCCAAGCATACACCTCATCTCCTACTTTCAGGTCTTTAAGCCAATTAGAACACAGTCCTAACCGAGGTTTCTTTAGCTTACTGTAGTACTTGACTACAGCCAACAGTAGTTCCACCTGAAAAAACATAGAAATAATTTATTTTACATATATTTTATTTTTATACGACGGTGGAAAGGGAAACCAGCTTACTGCCTGGGTTTTGGGTAGTATACTACATTGGTCGCTTTTATACTTTACCGTGGACGTCCACAAGTCCACATCCACGATAAACTCTATGGTTTCAATTTTCATTCACAAGTCTATAACCTATGGTCTATTTGTGAATGGAACCATAGAGTTTATCGTGGACGTGCACGTTGAATGAACGAACTATAGCCGTGTTCCGAATCACGCTTACAAGTCTTACAACGATATAAACGCGTTTACGATCGGACCGAATCACGCTCATAGCGTTTACATGAGATGTCGTGACGTCATTGATGACGTGATGGACGGCGCCATATTGGCGTTTACAGTGCTCACACTCCAGGCGTCAGCACCTTAAACCAAACGTGAAGTTGACGTTTGATATATGAACATGACAGTAAACACAACATGCCCGGTCCGAATCAAAACACCATTCACGCGGCCTTGAGCGCGCTTACTGATTCGGACCGGCCGTCACGTCAGCACTGTAAACGCTGTGATCGTTGTTGGCGTGATTCGGAACACGGCTAACGTGTGTATGAATGAATGACTACAGATCGGATATTGTTGTTTGGCTGCGCTTGTACTAAAATGTACTAGGAGCAGAAACGTTACGGAATAGTTCGCTCTAGTTAGGGCTGCCATCCGTCCGGGTTTCCCCGGATTTGTCCTAGTTTGGAGGCCGTCCGGGGGCCGTCCGGGCGGGGTGTCAAGAAGTGTCCGGGGAAAACCCGGACACTTTTCATGTAAGGAAGCACCTCATTGAATTTAAAGGTCTTGTGTTTTAAAAATATTATTTTCGGACTCGTCCGGGGCAAAAATGCGATTTACGCCAAATGTCCGGGTTTTTTTGAATCTTTGTCCGGGTTTGGCGAAATTCGAGATGGCAGCCCTAGCTCTAGTACAGTCTAGTATATTAGGTTTTCTTTTTATACGACGACGGTGGCAAACAAGCGTACGGTCCACCTGATGGTAAGCGGACGCCGCAGCCTATAGACGCTCGCAACTCCAAGAGTCACATGCGCGTTGCCGACCCTTTATAAAATTTGAGGATTCACTGTTGACAGCAGAAGAGATAAAAGGTCCCTCGCTCTCAATACAGTGCATCCTCGGGAGCTCTGGCAACCTTGCTCACCTCCAGGAACACAACACTACATACTTGTATAGTAAATAGTGTTATTATGGCTGTGGTCTTCTGCAACGCGGAAGTACTTCCCCAGTTGGGCTGCTCCAAATTCGAGCATGAGATGACATTTTGCTGTGCCCTACCTCACTAATTGGCTAATTATTATACGCCTTAATTATTTAAATTGCCTTACCTTCCGACCTCCAGACGGCAGGCAGCTACTGGCTATCGAAAATGAACGGGGCTTGATCGGCGAAAACAGTTCAAACAATATCTCGATTGTTAATTGTGAAGCTGATTTGTGAAAATCGTGAAGAACCTGAAAGAGGAAAATGTAGACAGTCAACTACCTATCAAATTTTAGACCTTATTACAATGGCATAGGACAGGGTTCGGCAAACTTTTAAAACCAAACAGCCAAATAAGTTTTTGTGAAAAAAATCACTTTTGGGACAAGCTTTTAATGCCGACCAAGAAGTTTAGATACATCCTGGAGGTTTCATGCCGAACATTCGTTTGAAGCTACAAACTGTGTGACGTCACTGTTGTATTGCATGTCTTCCATTAGGATCCATCTTATATTAGAATGAAAGAGATGCAATATAACAGTGACGTCATTCAATGCCATATTTTCTAGCTTCAAACGAACGTTCGGCACGCAACCTCCAGGATGTATCTAAACTCCTTGATGCCGACTGTACTTTTTTTTCACAGTCATCAACTACTCGTGGAGACGAACCCAATGAGCCCAAACACGACAGGTTTATCTTGTGTAGTTTAGGAGTTGCCATGCCCACCTTCTGTCTCCATCATCAGATCAGCTCGATAGCACCATAATACACACCTCAAGAACAGTCCTCTTCGGCCTCCTGCAATAATTCAACCAGTCCTCCTGCCCCTGCGCGGTGCTGAGCTCTATACACTTGTCTCGCTCCAACTTATCAGTTGACACGAGCGCCAGAAGAGAGAAGACGTATTGCGTCGGGTAGAACTTCAGGTCCCAGTACTGTTCAGCCAGTTCGTATAACGTTAGAGGTTGTTTTAGAAAATCTGGGACGGGCATATCTGGAATGATATGTCAGTGATTTTTAAAGTGGTCCATGTGGACCCCGAGGGGTCCATGAGAGACTCTGTGGGGGTCCACGTTGGCGTGAGGAAAAAATGGAACGTGGTAGAAATGTAGCAGAAGGGGGTCCACCGAAACCAGCAAAATTTTGAAAAGGTTCCACAAGAAAAAAAAGTTTGGGAACCTCTGTATAAGTCCTTGTGTCCTATGTATTTATGTAAACAAATAAGTATTTGCGACTAGCCTTTTGTCCGCGATTTCGTCCGCGTAAACTTCCACTCCCTATTCCATCTCTTCGAGGGATAAAAAGTATCGCATATGTTACAAACTCGTTGTATACTAAGTGCCAGTTGCACCAACGTACGAACACAGATCGGTCATCGTCAAATATGGCGCCGGCAGCTGTCATCCCATTAGAAACTTGTCAAACTTTCCATATAGATTTGACGAACACCGCTTACGATTACAGACGGTTTGGTGCAACCCAGTAGACATGGGGAAAAGCGTTACTTTTCGATCACCGTTATTGTTATTCCCGTTCCTTAAAAATCACATAGAAAAATCACCGTGACTTTGTCACTTCGGTTATTTCGTGTCACGACATTTGCGTGTCGATCGTTCCCGGCAGTTACTGATATTTTTGTAACATGATGTTACTCTGTGACAGCGCACCGCAGTTACAGTCACAGTTAGTAACAGCGGTCACGAGGCACGACGCGACGCGTCGCTTACACACTTACACACGCGAGTGCTACTTTGCGACTGTTCATTCGCTGCTTTCGTACGGGACAGAGCTCTGGGGGCGATCCTCGCAATGGCGCCGCGTTTTTTCGATGCAGAAGAGAGCCTTGCGCGCGATGGCCGGCGCTCCGGATGACGCCCCAGCGCAAGAGTTCTTTAAAGAATTCTCCGTCCTGCCCCTGCCTTGCATATACTCGTACATCCTCCAAGTAGCACAGTTCACGCACAAAAACCTCCACCTGTTTAAGCGCCAAGGGTCCAACCCGAGTTACCCGCTGCGCAGCAACGAGCACGCAGACCGCCTAGTCGCACGCAGACCGCCGTAAACATGTGTTTAAAGGTTTAATTATTCAATTTAATAAAATGAAATGATATAGTTATATTTTATAGCTAATAAATTAATATATTTTAAAATGTATACAAACAATGAATGAATATTGACATGTAACAATTGTTATCAATAAATAATTTCAATTTCAATTTCTGTTCCAGTGATATCGTCGCTAAGTAACAACGTTATTTTATAACGTTGTTACTTCGTGACAAGTCACACTGTTACTTTTTAACAGCGTATCACCGTGATTTTTTCATCGTGAAGTTATTTATCACCCACCTCTACAACCCAGCCTAAGTTTCATCATAATCCGTTTGGCCGTTTTTGCGTGAATGGGTAACAAACATCTAAACTTTTGCATTTATAATATTAATAGGATAATTTTAAGAACTCGATCTAGTCCTAAACTAAGCAATGCTTGTACGGTGGGCCTCACAATGGGGCTTAACACCTTTTATACCGTGTCACTTTAACGTCATATTTTAACTGTCATACTAAATTTTCAACGGGTCAAAGCGACAAAGTACCAAAATCTCCAGCTCCCAATGAGACCGACTGTACCAAGTCATACACAATCTTATCTACGGACTGTACTATGGGTACTAGGCGACGATACTTATATACATACTTAGATACATAGAGAATATCCAAGACCATAAATGCCCTGCCCGAGATTCGTATCCTGGACCAGCAGCTTCGTAGGCAGAGGTCACTACCAACTAGGCTAAAATCTTCAGTCTTATGCTGTTGCAATATGGTTTACAATTGGTGATTAAACTTTCTTCTGTAATACGGTGTACAATGTCAAACTAACTCACGTGATTCACTTCGAAGGTTTTACGTTCTGCGTATTAAGGCTAGTGTCAGTGTGCGCAATTTTATATACCTAAGTCAATCTTTTACTGTTCGTAAGTCAGAAACGGTCGATTGGTCAGTTACTTGGTTGGTCGGTCACACGATAGATTTTTGGTCAATAAACACATTGGTTAGTCGTAAATTACCGACTAAACACGGCCAGTCAAGTCGGTCGTCAAAAATATCAAGATTATAAAAACAGAACATTTTCTACAGTAATTCATTAATAACTGTTGTTCCTCCTTCCACCCATCCTGTAGACTTAAGAATCGTTTTTGACTTGTGCCTTTTTAAATGCATTTGACTTTGACCAGGCGGTTTTCACTCCGTCAGTTCGCCGCGCCGCTGCAAGTACATTCAGTGGCGAATTGCTACCGGACTGTCGCGTCGTCTCGTCATTCGCTTGGTGTGGTCAATATTTGTTATTTACCTATTATAATTTGGGTTTGTAAGTTGGCGATTTGTTAACAGTGCAACTTCTGTACGTAGTACTATTACTTATTCTGTGCTTTGACTTCGTCTCTTAGCCGCAGTATTCATGTAGGGGCGGAGCGCCCATTCCGAATCCGCCGCGTCCAAGGCAGCTAGTGTGCCCAGTTTTATCATTTGTCAGTCAATTATTTACTCGGTCAGCGATCAGTGAGTTCGTCGATTGGTCAGTGACCTGGTTGGTCGGTCAGTCGATAAGTTGGTTGGTGTTCACTGAGTTGATTGGTCGAGTCGAGAATCGATTGGTCGGTGATTCAATAGAGTTTTAGGTCAATCAACACATTTTAGCCAGTCAACCAACAATAATCGACGACCGCTTTAGCTTAGTTGGTAGTGACCCTGCCTACGAAGCTGGAGGTCCCGGGTTCGAATCCCGGCCGGGGCATTTATTTGTGTGATGAGCACGAATATTTGTTCTTGGGTCTTGGATGATTTCTATGTATTTAAGTATTTATTTATCTATATAAGTATGTATATCGTCGCTTAGTACCCATAGAACAAGCTTTGCTTAGTTTGGGCCTAGGTTGATTTGTGTAAGATTGTCTACAAATATTTATTTATTGAATAGTTGGTCAGTAGGTCGGTTGGTCGGTCTGACCAAAATATCAAAGGTAAATAAAAACAAAACATTTTCCACAGTAACTAATTTATTCCTGCTGTTCCTCCTTCCACCCATCTTCTAAACTTAAGAATCGTCTCTTCGCCGCAGTATTCATGTAGGGGCGGAGCGCCCATTCCGTATCGGCTGCATCCAAAGCGTCCAGTGTGCCCAGTTTTATCTCGTAAAGTTTCATTTGGAATCGCGGCCCCATTTCTGTTAGGTCTATGTCTTTGCCGGCCTGGAAAGAGAATAAGACTTGGCGTTAAACTACATGCTACGGTAGCCTTCTGGCTCAAGCAACTTCAAACTTAAGACCTCGACTGTAGTGGCATGTTCCGAATCACGCTTACAGCGCTCAAAGCGCGCTTACGATCGGACCGATTCGCGCTTATAGCGCTTACACGAGATAATTGATGACGTCATGGACGGCGCCATGTTGGCGTTTACGAATCTCACACTCCCAGGCGTAAGCACCTTGAGCCAAACGTCAAGTTTACGTTTGATATATGAAAATGACAGTAAACACGGGCTATGAGCGTGAATCGGTCCGATCGTGAGCGCGCTCAAGCGAATAGCGGTCCGAAACAAAACACTTCTCACGCGGCCTTGAGCGCGCTATTTGATTTGGACCGGCCGTAAGCACTGTAAGCGTTGCGAGCAATTTTAGCGTGATTCGGAACACGGCTTAGGTATCTTTGAGGTAAAAACTCTTGAAGCAGTTGAGCCGAATGATCACCGGCTTGCCATTGTAATTTTTAAAAGTGGTATCTTAGGGGTAAGATCATCGCTTATATGTCGGACATATAGCATTCATCCCTTATTGTCAAGTATGTAAATGCGAGAGGGACGAATGCTATATGTCCGACATAAATACGCATCATCTTAGCTCCGCAGTTGTGTTGTAAGTAAAAACACTACACTTCTGTTTTGGGCAGTCGTGTAAAAATGTAATGCCGAGTGTGTCCTCCTGGCTCCTACTTATCCATTAAATCAAGTCCGTTAAAATGTCTTTTGAGCCTCTTTCCGTAGTCTCTGGTTCTTAGCTTTAGAGCAAGCTCTTTCGGATTATGTTTTTCTGTCTCTCGTTTTGTATGCTTTTTGACTGCTACCTACCTTTCTGTATTGTTCTAAAAGTTTTCTTATAAGTGTAGTCTCTAACGGGACCAGTTACTTAGGCCCTAAAGACCGAGATAAAGCCAAGAAGGGAAAAAAGGGAACACAGCAAAAAAGGGGGGTGAAAGAGAAAGGACAAAAGAGAATTAAATAAGAGTGAAATACCTTTCTGTAAGTGTGTTGTCTAAAGCTGATATAGTCATCATTGTTCGCGAATGTGATGACCCGTTTGGAATCGGGCTTCGGTACCGGAAATAGGTACCTCAGAATACTCATCGTACGAAGACCTGTCAAACAAAATGTAACACCTATAACTATAGAGTCCCGCTGTCAATAGGATGCACTGTTTTAAAAATAAAGTTTAGCCGAAGTGGTAAGGCCAGGCCCCTATTTCACCAACTTGACAATTGTCATCTGACAATGACAATTCCAAGTACACTTCCGAGTCGTCACGTAAAGATGATCGTTGGATAGCATCGATACTTACCGGCCCGGCAATGTAAACCGAACTGTCATTGACAGGTGACAATTGTCAAGTTGGTGAAATAGGGGCCTGGCCAGCCCCAGGGCTGTGTCTGAATCTAATTTTAACGAGCTCCGCTCAATAATTACACACGTTTTGGTGCAACCCACCCTAATTCTCTACACTTGTTCAAACATACGAACCATTATATACGTAGGTTGTTCCATAAGTCTTGCAAAAGTGTAACTTCTTATAAAGCTTGTTCAAAATAAAAACCATCACTGTTAATACACTTCCGCATGCGTTCAAACCACGTCTCAAAAATAATCTTTCACTGCTCCTTTGTGACACTGGCTCACGCTTCATCACATGCACTCAATGGTCATCAGTTGCAAATCGTCGTCCTTTTAAATAGCTCTTGATCAGAGGGAAGAGGTCAAAATCACACGGAGCAACGTCGGGGTTATAAGACGGGTGGTCCAGCACAGTAAACCCACATTGCTCAAAAAACTCCCGAGTTTTGATCGCTCGACGAGCAGGAGCGTTATCATGGTGAAAGCGCCAGCTGCCCAGCAGACGCGAGTTTGGCCGCAGTTTCTTCAGCTCGCAGATGAGTTGAGGCAAGCAGACTCCAGTGTACCAGGTACCATTGACAGCCTTCTCCTTGTGTAATACAACTCTAGCTACAATGCTTCCCCACTCCAAAGAAAACTTCCATTGCAAGACTTATGGAACAGCCTACGTAAGTGAAGCAATGGATAAGGCACCTGATACGGCATGACAGCTTCTTCTTTAACATCTAAGAAGGCAAAATTGATGGCAGGAAAGGAAGAGGAAGACCAAATTATTTTATTACCGAATAGCGTGAAAGAGGCTATCTGTTCCATGGCATATTATCTAGAACATTGTTATACCTGGAACATTCAGTGCCGGATTAACCCTTAAACAAATTAAGCAATTGCCTAGGGCACCACGTCTAGGGGGGGCACCAGAAACACCACGAAAAAAGGGTCATTTATCTATTCAGCGAGAAAAATTTCGCGCTCGCTACGCTCGCGTTTACGTCTAGATATGTTATAACTTGATGCGTATGAAGAATTTTCCGCACCTGCATCATAATTTTCGAAAAATTTCGTGCTCGCTACATTTGCGTTTTCGTCTAGATATGTTATGACTTGATGCGTATGAAGTATTTTCTGCACCTGCATCATAATATTTGAAAAATTTCGCGATCGCTGTTCTCGCGTTTTTGCGGATGGGGGGCCCCACAGGCGTGGATTGCCTAGGGCATCAAATAGCCTTAATCCGACACTGGGAACATTACATACCCAGTTCAGTCTTGAAGTTGTGGAACACGAGATGCGGGTACTGTTCCGACATGGGGCCGATGTCCGGGATGTCGTGCCGCATCACGACACCGGACAGCGTGAATGACGCCGTGGGTCCGTAAGGCAGATGGCATATTACCTGGAACAATATTATAATTTACAGTCTATTCATCCTTACGTGTCCTTTCATGTAAACAAACTATTTTTGAAGAGGTTAATTATTAACACACTTTTCTCTAGGATTTCAATACTTTATGAGTTTCTTTAAGTATTTTCATTCATCATATCTAAATTTTAAGTGATCATTGTGTAATCCTAGAGAAGTGGGTAATAATGAAATAACCAATATCTTATTGATTGGCCGACCAACCAATTGACTGACCAACCAAATTACTTACACAGTGACTGACCGGTCAACAAGCTCACCGATTGACCAATACCCTTGCGTTGACGGCGAAAAAAACAAAACAATCTTTTGTTATGATCCCGTACATCGGCGACACCGGTAGCCAACGAGTTAAAGAATAAGTAAACTGTACCAAATTTTTCTCCTCAAGAGTTCATAACAAAGAAGTAAACATGACTCACCAGTGCATCAGGCACGCCTCTATGCTCGTGCACTACGATAAAGTCTGTGACTTCGTTCGCACGACACGCGTGTATTAGCTGAGACATCTCGTAGCCGCCTCGGTTCATACGCTGGCTATTCGGGAATATCAACCTGTAAAATACAAAAATTTATGTTTTTACACCTGCTATTCAAATCAAAAAGGGTCATTGTTGGCCTTGAATGAGGGATCAAAGTCGTACTTTTCTTCCCTCACTTGACGGCAACAAAAAAAAGCAGTGCCACACGGTAGCAAAATTATCATTATCATCTGTAAATCTGCTGCTCTTACCATGAGCTAGTAGTTATACTCCAAGAGAATATAATCACTGACGTTTTAAGAGAGCGGACTCTCATACTATGATGAAAATTCAATACTGCCGCCATTATCCACCTCACCTCGCTTTATACATTATCCGTCTCTAATATTCCATACTATCATCGGATGTCAATTTTTTGTACTGAAATGCGCGAGCCTGTTTATACTTTACCAGCCACACATACAGGAAGTATGGTGGTTAGAGTAGCGCTACCCCTATTTCATAAAAAATAGGCAGGCACGTGGGATGTCGACTTGTGGAAAATGCCCAGTAAAACTAAAAGTACTTAATATATGTGAGAATACATTCTGCTATCCCGATCTCTCTAACTTACCTAATTTCCTTAACAAACATCTTGAGTCGCGCACTAGGCTCCCTGGACGTGGTGATCATGATCTTCGGGTCCTCAACACCGGCATACCGGTACTCATCATCCTGGGAGCTCTGCGTGTTAGCACCACCACTGAATCCACCTATCACCGCTGCTCTTTGAGGCCCTGAAGTTATAGGTTATTGGTCAAAGAACTTTTGGCTGAAGACAATTTGACATTAATACTGGACACTTGAGCCTGATCCCAAATTTAGGCTTGTAAACAAATATTCTACAGCAGTGGTAGGCAACAGGCGGCCCATGGGCCGCATGCGTCCCGCGAACCCCTTACCTGTGGTGAGCCTCCTTATTGACAACCGACAATGTACCTTTGTCTGATAGAGTCACAAATTATAAACATGTGCAGTCCCCAACCGTTTTGTTAGCTACAATGTGGCCCTTGGCTGCTAAAAGGTTGTTGACCCCTGTTTTACAGCACTAATGAATTTTTTAATGATTTTTAGCCGAAACCAATAATCGACGTTGCCTTCTAAACGGCCTCACACATCCATAGTCAGCCCATATCTATATATGAATATCTGTAGTGTATCTTTGCTTAGTTTGGGACCAGGTCAAGTTATATTTATATTCTTAACACAAGCTTTTTACAGAATAACGAATGTAGTATAAGGTGAATGTAGTATAGGTTAAAACATAACTAAAAACAAAACTAAATCGTAGCAAGCCATAAAATCATGTAAATAACCAGAAATAACTTACCTTTATCTTCATAATCTATTCTCTTCTGTAATGCGAGCGCCTCCTTCCTCAAATCTCCATGAATCGGAATGTTTTCTTCCAAGCTCCGTTTTATTTGATCCTTTTTCGCTTGAATACTCTTCTGTTTATCCTCCACTGATTTCCTATACAAATACTCACGGCGCAAACGCGCCTGCCTCCGAAGCATATTATAATTCTACTTTAAACACGGAGAATAAAATGTGTAGAACCCTACGCTTGCATTTTGAGATGAAATCTCAACGCTAGAGTGACAGTGACAGCGGTCCGCACGTGTTAGTTTGACATTGACGTTTTGCGTTTTGATACTGCGCGGTGCGCAAGTAGGACGAAGATACACAAGCAAAAAAATATATATAAAAATAACATACTTTTTTTTTTACAATTTTGGAGATATGTAGATGTAGTACTGGCACCATTAAGGTATTTTATACTTTTAAAGCGTATTTGGAGTAATGAGAAATTCATAAATAGTGCAAAAATATGAGATCATTTATTATGGAGTAACAAAACGCGCATTTTCGTTTCGTTCGGAAATTACATTAACTTTCTTGATAAAACTGTAGTTTCCGAATACAAAATACATAGAATTAATTTTCCTGAAAAAGTTCACTATCCACACTAATATTATAAATGCGAAAGTGTGTCTGTCTGTCACGTCTTCACACTTAAACCACTGAACCGATTTAGATGAAATTTGGCATGGAGATAGTTTGAGTTCTGAGGAAAGATATAGGATACTTTTTATAGCGGAAATCATCCCTTAAGGAGGTGGAAGTTTGCATGGAAGAGTGATAACTAGGTAAGCGTGATAACATGACGAAGTTCTACACAGATGAAGTCGCAAGCAAAACTTTTAGGTTTAATAATCAATTTATTAAATACAATCTTACCGCGTTTAACGCGAGGCCGCCGCAACCACTCATGATTAAATTGATTAAGGACCACGTATTGGCCCGAAACATGTCGAGCGATATTCGATGATATAGACGTGAGTGACCCGTTTATTATATTTCAATCTTACCTTCATGGCACTCTTCAACCAACAACCGGTGATGAGGCTGTATGTCCAAATTGTGCGTTTTAAATATCTCAAAGAGGTCTTCAATGTCTTCTTTACAGTTACGAGGTCTAATGTTGAAGGTATCGCCTGGTCCATACTCTACTTTTGTGTCATTTCGTGTGGTAAATCTCAGCAATCTTACATCCTGAAAGAAATCTACTATTAACATGTTGGCTGCCAAGATCATCACCGGTGGGATCAAAAGCTCATAATTTTTCAGGGTGGGCAGCCAATGTGTTAAGCAAATAATGGTTTCTTACTAATTTAGTAAATAAAAAAAATTAAAAAACTGTTTAATTTCTGGTACAGTTAGCGTCATATAGTATGTAGCAATCAAGGTAAGACCGCACTAGGCGACGCGACGCTACGCGACACGGCTCTAAATCAGTATACCGCACTGAAACTGCAGCGACGCGACACCTTGCGACACATTTTGCCAGTCAGTTGTTACCAGTGTTGCCAGAACGTGCTTTTTAGCACGATTTTACGTGTTTTTTTGGACACGAACGTGCTTTTTACGTGCGCTCACCAAAAACGTCGTAAAACCGTGTTTTTTTAGAGTATCACCAAATTTCAAGTTCACGTGTCAACGGAAAGAAAAAGTATTCTTATGAACAAAATTTTGTGAAAGATTACGGACGGACGGACGTGTGAGTGACAACACAATAGGATTCATGTTGGACCCTTCTGGTAATAAAATAAAATAAATAAAATAAGCCTTCTTTTCATTCTTGTCAGTCTGCCCCTTGGCAAAGGCCTCCCCTAGAATTTTCCATTCTTTTCTGTCCATTGCTTTCCTTCTCCACATTGGTCCAGCCATTTCACTTATCTCACCTTCCCATCTTTTTCTCTGTCTTCCCTTTCTCCTTTTCCCGTCACGGGGGTACCAGACAGTGATATCTTTGGACCATTTGTCTTTTCGGCTACGAATTGTGTGCCCAATCCATTTCCATTTAAGTTTTTTTATGGTATATGTAACATCAGTTACACCTGTCCTTGTTCTGATATTTGTTAACATAACTTTGTCTTTCAATTTAATGTTCAACATTGTTCGGCCATATTGGCTTCTTGCTGGTTCTTTGTATGGATTTTATGGATTTAAACAACAAGTTACTCGTATGACGTTTATTTGGCGACTAAAAAGGGAAAGTATACATTTTGACAGGTCAGTTGTACAGATAAGGTAAGATTTAAGAAAGAACGAATCGATAATTGTGCGTTATGATTGACAAGTGCTGCCAACATACAATTTGGGATAATATTGCGTGAACATTCCGCCCACCAAGAGCAGTATGGTCTTCCTACCGCCCACCATGACAGTATAATAGTATATACCGCCTACCATGACATAGGATAGATAACATAAGAATTAACACTAAAGCAGCACTACTAAGTTCAGCAGATACAGTTTAACAAGGATAACAATAAACACTTATAATAATCTGGCAGTATTATTTAAAGACCTATAGAGTAAGCTTCACAACAGAAGATAGATCACAGAATTACTACAAGATTTATACTTGAGATCCATGAATTACACTAATAGTTAAATTGACAGTAAATACAAGCAATGGTGTGAGTACTTAAACATACATTTACACATTTAAAATAGCCCTGCTTGTATATTAAACATGAGTGTACTTAGCATATCTAAAGCTTACAAGCAGACTCTAATTGTACAATAAACCTTTAAACAATGTAACACTCTTAGTAACAGACTAATTAACAGTCTTAATTATCACAACATTTCGGTGTAATACTGGTAATAACAATACTTTATTGCATACAGTTACCTTAGGACAAAGATTAGGCTTATACCTACAGAAAGGAACAATAATGTTTTAGTAACAGTATACACTAGACTTACTAAACATAAACAGATACTAGACATACCTGGACGGATAAATTTACATTCTTAGTACTAATTAGCAACAGGCAATATAATCAATTTGGACACAGGTCTGACAAGTTTGGCATTTTTACATTTTAAGGTCACTACGCGTGTGACATTATCTGGACCAGGGTGCTTTTCCTCTATTAGACCAAAGAGCCATTTCGAGGGTGGGAGGTCATCCTCCTTAACAAGAACAACGTCACCTACCTTAGGTTCCGGAGTGATTTTAGTCCATTTGTACCTCTGATAGAGTGTAGTCAGATATTCCTCTGACCATTTACGCCAGAACTGTTGCATCAGCTTTTGAGTCAGCTGCCATCTGTGTAATGGGCTGATTACACAATCTTCATAGCTGCGATCTGGAGCTGTCACCAGGGCTTCGCCAACTAAAAAGTGAGATGGAGTGAGTGGATTAGCATCGACTTGATTTGAGGGTAACTGGTACATGGGGCGTGAGTTTAGACAAGCCTCGACTTGTACTAATACTGTAGACAGTTCTTCGAACGTGAGGGTGGTGCCATCTAGGATACGTTTTAAGTGGTATTTCGTGGAAGCAACTCCTCGCTCCCACAAGCCTCCAAAATTGGGAGCCCGGGGTGGAATGAAGTGCCACTCGGTGCCTTCATTTGCTAATGCTTCGGCGACTTCTTTAATGACACAGGACTCTCCCTGCTGGAAGAGTACACGCAATTCTTTGGCAGCGCCAACGAAATTAGTTCCGTTGTCGCTCCAAATTTCCCTACACGGTCCGCGTCTCGCGACAAAACGCCTGAATGCAGCTAAGAATCCCTCAGTGGTAAGTGAACTTACAGCTTCAAGGTGTATACAGCGTGTCACCATACATACAAATAATGCGATATAGCCCTTATAACTTTTGCACCCTCTACCCTTGGACATTCTCAAATTGATTGGGCCCGCGTAGTCGACCCCGCTGCGATTGAACGCGCGAGCGACTGTAACTCTAGAACTAGGCAAGTCTGCCATAAAAGGGTGATTTTTAGTGGATTTGTATGTGATACACTTTACACACTTGGATAAAATTTGTCTTATTAAGCTCTTTGCGTTCACAATTAAATACTTAGTCCTCACATAATTGAGGGTTAGCTGTGGACCTCCATGTAGTGTTTTGGCATGAGCATCACTGATTATTAACCTTGACAGGTGATGGTCACGCGGCATTATAATAGGATGCTTAACGTTATAAGCAAGATCAATTTGTTCGATCCGTCCTCGGGTTCTCATGATACCGTCATCGTCTAAAAATGGGCATAAGGATAAAATACTGCTTTTACGCGGTATTGGATTCGCATTTGTCAGTTGGATTAATTCTCGGGGATATGCTGACGCTTGACTTGCCTTAATGCCTATTTTCAGAGCGTTATCTAACTCCTTCGCGGTCAGATAAGGAGGAACGGACTCGTGTCTTATTTTCCTGATAAATCTGAGACAATAAGCTACAACCCTAATCGTTCTGGTTAACGATGAATATTTTGTCCAGACACTGAGCTCCTCTGACTGCGCAGGGGTGGATAAGACAGTGGACAAATTTACCTTGACGGGCTTAGCTTCATGTTCAGTGGATAATTGCTCTACAGTTGGATGAGTATAACCTGGCTCACGTAGCCAAGGTGGACCGTGGACCCACAATTCCAGTTGGATAAAATCACGAGGGCTTACGCCGCGTGAAGCACAGTCGGCTGGATTATTACTGGATTCTACATGAGCCCATTGGTCGTTGTTGAGTATGGACAATATTTCTGCCACTCGATTGGCAACAAAGGTTGTCCATCGATTTGGTTGACCTTGCAGCCACGCCAGAACGATGGTGGAATCTGTCCATGCTCGACAGCGGGATAAGGGTATGGATAAGACTGCAGCTACTTCTGCCATCAATTTAGCTAGGAGCACCGAACCACAGAGCTCCAAGCGTGGAGTGGATAATTGTTTAACCGGTGAAACCTTCGTTCGGGCTGCTAGCAAACTGACAGACACATTACCTGCTCGATCTACTACTCGCAAGTATACGACACCTGCGAAGGCGTCGTTGGATGCGTCAGAGAACCCGTGTATAGAGACGTCTGGAATATCCTGGCTCACGCCTACCCATCTGGGCACGACGAACTCGTTCAGGGCTGGTAGCTCCTCTCGAAACTGGTTCCACTCCTCTAGCAGACTGGGATGGCTGGATGAAATGTCTTGATCCCAGGTGACACCTGAAAGCCATAGTTTCTGCATGAATATCTTAGCTCGGATGACAACAGGCGCAATCCATCCGAGTGGATCAAAGAGTCGTGAGATATCGGATAGGATTGATCGCTTGGTAATGGGTGTTCGCTGGGGGGGTAAGTTCACTCTGTAGTGAAATGAGTCCGACTGATAGTTCCATGAAAGGCCTAGAATGCGAACGATGTCATCCATCTTGATGACCTTTTCAGCGCTGGTGACAGGATTTGGATAAATAGCCTGCATTAGTCTTTGGCTGTTGCTCGTCCATTTCTGTAATTCAAACCCCGCTTTACCTAGTAAACCGATTATTTGGGAATGAATTTGCAAGGCCTCTTCTTCGGTCTCACACCCAGTCATGAAATCGTCCATATAGAAGTCAGTCAGCACCCTATTTGCAGCCAGTGGATAATCTTTCCCTTCATCAATGGCAACTTGCTGCAAGCTCTTGACTGCAAGATAGGGAGCTGACGAGACCCCAAAACTTACTCGCAACATCCTATAGTCTTTCACATCTTCATTTGAATTCTCCCGCCACAACACGCGCTGGTAGTCCGTGTGCTTGTCCACAACCTTGACCTGCCTATACATTTTTATTATGTCTGCCACAAGACAGATTGGATGAGCACGCCATTTTAGGATAATGTGGCGTAGGTCTGGTTGTAGCCTAGGACCTACCAAGAGATCATCATTTAGAGATCTTCCATTTGCACCACGACAAGAACAGTCGAATACAATACGTACTTTGGAAGTGGATTTATCATCGCGCACCACAGCGCAATGTGGCATGTAGAAACAGCCAGGCTTATGCACCTGCTGCTGGTCATGGATCATTTCCATGTGGTTTAGGGATAAATACTCGTTCATTACCTTTGAGTATTCCTGCTTTAGGAGTGGATTCTTATCAAGCTTTTTCTCCAAAAAATGGAATCTCCGTAAAGCTACATTTCGTGAATCGCCATATTGACAAGAGGTATTCTCGTCACGAAACGGGAGACTTACAACATAGCGGCCTGAGCCATCTCTAGTTGTAGTGGATGCATAGTGAGCCTCGCAGGCCTCGTCTTCTTTAGACAGAAAGGTGCGTGGCTGATCGGTCTCAATTTCCCAGAATTTACGCAGCATGTCATTCATCGAATTGTCCAGAATGTGGGTAGTAATAATATTATCAGAGTGGTTACTTACTTGTACTCTTCCGGACAGGATCCAGCCCAGCAAGGTATTCTGAGCCGTTAAAGTGCCCAGTGGATGACGAACAATTCCTTCTGTCAGGATCTGCCCGTAGACCTCAGCACCCAGCAACATATCCACATTGCTCGGAATGCCGTAACCTGGATCTGCTAAAACCAACTCTGTCAATTCTGGCCAATCCTGGATCTCTATTTTCTGAGAAGGGAGAGTGGATGTTAACCGACTCAATACATAGGCTTGGATAACACAACTATAAGAGCTACAAATGGACTGTATTCGGAATTTAACCATGTATTTAATCGACAAAGTTTTGTCTCCTCCCAACCCAGAAACACTACCATGTACTGGCAGTTTGTTAAGTTGCAGCAGTTGTACTGCATGCTCTGTAATGAATGACGCCTGAGAACCCTGGTCCAGTAATGCCTTAAATTTATAACAATTTGACTTATTTTCTACTTTAACTAAAGCAGTGGCTAACATTACCTCGGTGTTTGACATTACTGATCCCTTAGAGAAATGAGTAGCAATATTACTTGTCCCCGCTTCTCCCTGCTGCTGGATACTGTGGATGTCCTCTCGCCGCTCGCCTGCCACAGCTTGGCCAAGCTGCGCCGGAGGTGGATAAACATTGTCTTGATGCAGCAGGGAGTGATGACGTCGACCACAACGTTTGCATGTTGTGTGTCGCTTACACTGAGTGGATGAATGATTCGCCCCGAAGCAATTGAAACACAATTGTTTCTCTTTAATGAAGTCCCGTCGACTTTGGATACTCTCCTGGGCGAAGCGCTTGCATTGATACAGTAGATGATTTTCTGAACACAATGGGCAGGATACTGTTGCATTTGTGACACTGAATACCTTCGGTGAGCGACCTTCCTTTGGATCCTTCATCGATTCTCTTTTTGACTGCGGCTCCAAGAACTCCAAAGCCCGGAACCTCGACTCCAAGAATGATGCAAATTCTTTGTAACTTGGTAGTGTGTCAGAATAGTCGCTTATCTTTTGTTCCCATTGTTTTCTGGATTCTTGGTCAAGCTTCTGTGTGACCAAGTGGATAACAAGAATATCCCACGTTGAGATGTCCACACCCATGTTGGTAAGAGCATTCAAGCAATCGCTTGTAGTGTCTAAAATCTGCTTAACACCATTTGAGGATTCGGATGATAATGGCTTTTGACTCACTAATCGGCTTAGGATACATGATGCAATATAACGCTTGTTGTTATATCTTTTCTTTAGCTGTAGCCAACACTGTTCATAGTTTGCTTCTGTGATAGGTATGTGCCTCAGTAATTGTTCTGCCTCGCCGGACAGATGGCTTTTCAGATAGTGTAGCTTTTGTACATCAGCTAAAGATGGATTTGTGTGGATTAGCGAGTTGAACAAGTCGTGAAATGTCGGCCATTCTAAGTAGCGGCCTGAAAAGACCGGCAAAACAATCCTCGGTAATTTGATGCTAGCAGTGGATTCACTGTGGCTGTGGTGGATGCCGTTGTTTTGCGTGTTAGTTGTTGTTGGTGGATTTTGAGGTTGGATTTGGTAGAATGCGTCCTTTAATTCTGTTTTGTACTCGATGTATTTCTCCTCTGCGTCGTCGTACATATTGTCCTTGAAATAATCATCGTTTTCGTCATCTGATAAAACTAGAATTTGTTGGTGATTTGCTTCAAATGTATTCCAATACCGGTCTAAAACTTCCAACCTCGTTTCCAAGTACGTAATAGTAATCCGAGCCTTCGGTGTCTTTTTGAAGTTGACCGCCGCTTTAATTATTTTCCCGAGCGTGTCCTTCTGCAGTTTAACATAACCTATTACGTTCATGGTGGATAATTTATACACTTAGGTCCCAACACAACTTTACAAAACCACGTGTTTGCTAATATTTTGGATTTCACTTTTTTCTTTTAACACAAAACAAGTCCGTACATGATGCACTGTGATTGCAATCGCGAGTCGCCGGTGCGATAACAACACTGATTTATTGCTAAAAGTTCGTATTGTCACTGATTTTAACTTTAATTATTCGGCTCGTTTGGACCATGTTCGGCCATATTGGCTTCTTGCTGGTTCTTTGTATGGATTTTATGGATTTAAACAACAAGTTACTCGTATGACGTTTATTTGGCGACTAAAAAGGGAAAGTATACATTTTGACAGGTCAGTTGTACAGATAAGGTAAGATTTAAGAAAGAACGAATCGATAATTGTGCGTTATGATTGACAAGTGCTGCCAACATACAATTTGGGATAATATTGCGTGAACAAACATACTTCTTTCCATTGTACTTTGACACACTTTCATAGCTTTCCTTTGTTTTTCTGTTAGGGCCCATGTTTGGCACCCGTATGTAAGGCATGGCAATATACATGTATTAAAAACCTTCTTTTTATCTTTCATTGAAAAATTCGGGTTCTTCATAATTTCTTTTAAGGACCAATATCTTTTCCATGAGTTGCTGACCCTTCTAGTACGGAACCCTAAAAACGCGCTTTTTATTCCAAAAACGTGCTTATTTGGACACTCGACCGTACTTTTTGACGGAAGTGCTCTGGCAACACTGAGTGTCGCGTCGCTTACTATACCGCACCACGCGACGCGACGCTACGCGACGCGCCACGGCGCGACAATGTTGGTCGATTGGTCAACTCTGTCGTGCAGTGTCGCGTCGCGTCGCGTAGTGCGGTTTACCTCATACATTTACATACAAAGAATATTAGAGCCGTGTCGCGTAGCGTGGCGTCGCCTAGTGCGGTCTTACCTTCAATGTGGCCAAATAGATCTATACACCATATATTTTGCATGGTGTACCAAACTATTTGGCCACTCTGGCTGCTACATACTACAAAATGCGGACTGTACTACAAACTTACCTGGAAATGTGCTTCATCTGTGGTCCTAATATTTTTCTCTAATTCAAAAATTCCAGCATCCACAAAATGGTCCTTTATGCCTTTTGCAAAATAAATATCTTCAGTAACAATGTCTTTGGGTAGATCCGGACCATCTTTTATGAGTGAAACTTTCCAGCGAGGAGTGAATTTTGTTACATAACTGTCAATTTGTAGTTGGGGGAAGAAGTTTTGAAGTTTGTGGCAGAATTGTTTAAACCACGGAGTCATTTCAGCTTCATGGCCTAAGTCATGTTGATAGTCACATAGGCCTGAAATAAAATTGTGAAAGTTAGTTTTTTAATAAAACCTACCATTTTCGTTGCCGACGTGTAACTAAACTTATTATTATTCTTATGATAAAGTATCACTTCTAAGAAAAGGATGTGTAGAGGTTTTTTTTTTATTTTGTAGTTAAACTGGCAGACTATGACAGCATCTTATCCTGTACCTTAGCTTAGCTTCAGCGTATATTGATTCAGTCGATAAAAACATCTAAAAATAGCATTGTCATGTCATGGTCTATGCAAAAAAACTATTTGTGATAACTTAATTCATAAAATTTCTATAACAGTTAGAAACAGTTACTAACCAATATCTAGCAGCGGTGTAGCCCCTAACTGCACAAGCCGCTTATGTAGCTTCTTGCCCGCGAAATTGAATTTAGAATACGACGAATCCCCCAAGCCGAGAACACCGAACTTTAGTTTAACCAAGGAGTTTGTCGGCAGGTTTTTCCTTAGTAGAAACTTCCAGAACCTCTTCATATTGTCTGTTTCATCTCCGTCACCCGTCGTAGCACATATGAACAACGCAAACTCCTCGTGTATAAGTCTTTGTATGGGATAATCGTCCATCGCTTGGACGGGTCCTCGAAAACCTAATGCTTTGGTTGTCCGCCATAGTCTTTCCGCGATTTCCTGGGCCGTGAAAGTCTGGCTGCCGTAGAGAACGAGAAGTCGCGGCGGTTCGGGCATTTCCACTGCTATTTAGTTCGAATTTATATCAATGTTTCGCCTCGTTTGTAGAGTTTACAACACGAAGGTCGAAAATGCGAGTATTGCGAGATGACATATATTGAGACATTGACATTGACATGTGAAGTGACAGTGACGTTAAATTATCAGCTGGCTTTCGTTCAAAAATTATAGTACTGTAGAGTGTAGGCTTAGCACATGATGGCCACGAGAGAGTATGTCGGTTCGAGATAGACTATCCGTCACTTTCTAACCAATCAAAAAAGATGCCTCTGATCCCATCGAGGGTTGATTTTTCGGGATGAAAAGTGTCCTATATGTTAATCCACTCGTTTTATACCATGTTTCATAACAAACCGTATCTACAGCCGTTTTTGTGTGATTAGTCTAAAGTCTATATAATATAGTCCATGGTCTGTCTATGAATGAAACTATATAGTACAGAATATCGTGGACGTGCACGTCCACGAATTGAATAACAAAAATTCAAAAATATAAATTTTCGCATAATATAAATAATAGTAGGTAATAGGATACTGAGGGAGGTGTAGGTATAAATAAAAGCTGTAGGTAAAATAAATCTAGGAACGGCCTAGATTTTTATTTAAAATAACTAAACAGTCTGAAATAACTTCTTTAATACCACGTCGGTGGCAAACAAGCGTACGACCCGCCTGATTGTGAGCGGTCACCGCAGCCTGTGGACGCTTGCAACATAGTAGTTAAGTATAATTTTTAGGGTTCCGTACCTAAATAATCCGGTCGATATGTACATTGTACCTGGAAAATGCTCGGAAGTTGATGGAATTTTATGGGGTTATTTGGGGGTACACTAGGAAGACTACCCTAAGTTTTCCACCTCGAGGACCTTGTCTAAGGGGGGGGGAAATGTGTGTCATTTTTCAGATTTTCGATTATACCTCTGAAACTTTGCACTTTTTGTATACTATATTGTATGACAAAGTTGAAGAGCATTAAATTACCTAAAAGTTAAGTGGTCGACCAGATTTGTAGACTTAATATTAACGGCAATACATTTGGTGGAATTACAGTTATTTACCATTATTTGTATGTTAACTATGTCGGATTAATTATTTTTTCTCAAAAGGACATCATGAAGGACATCATCTCTCACATGAGAATCACAAAACTTGTTAGGACATATCGACTGGACCCCATTACTTAAGACTCCGCCGTCTGTCCGTCGGTCACCAGGCTGTATCTGATGAACCGTGATAGTTAGACAGTAGAAATTTTCATAGATGATGTAAGTATTTCTGTTGCCGTTGCAACAAATACTAAAATAAAAACAGGATATAATAAATATTTAAGGGGGCTCCCAACAACAGACAGCCGTAGCCAGAATGGCTACAACGGAACCCTTATAGTTTCGTCATGTCTGTCTGTCTGTCCGTATGTTAAAGCCGATTTACTCGAAGACTATAAGTACTACAGTTATGAAATTTGGTAGGAAGATGTATTCTATAAACCGCTACATAAAAGTGATGTGATAATAGGAAAAAATAGTTTTTTTAGGGGGGCACCCCATACATGTAACCGGCTGATGAAAAAATTTTTTTCAATGCAAGTAGTTGTGAGAGGTATTTTTGGATAGGCCTTTAAAAATAATATCGAGGTTACTAAGAAAGTTTTCCATTTAATTCAATCGTTGGTGAGATATTAGCTGCCAAAGTTGTACAAAATGTGCCCCCCCTCTAATTTCCAAACTATAATGCTTAAAATTCTGAAAAAAATTGAGGTGGTGTACAATAATAAATACTTTCAACGAATTTTGGTCCAAACAAAACGACGTAAGTGCCGTGACTTCGCTATGAATATACGACCCTTTTTTAGGGTTCCGTAGTATTGGTTCAAGGTATTAAATAGTGTTTTTAAAAGAGGACTGCTAGGTGTCGGTACGGAACCCTTCGTTGTGCGTGATCCGACACGCACTTAGCCGGTTTTTTATAGATAATAGTACGGAACCCTTCGTGCGCGAGACCGACTCGCACTTGGCCGGTTTTTACAAAAGTTGAATTTGTTGAATTAAAAATAGTTAAAAAGCTCGCGGGAAATATTAGTAGAAAGTAGCCTCAGTAAGCGTCACTGATATAACCTAAAAAAACCCGGAAATTCGTTTTTTTCCTGCATATTCTCAGTAATAAATATTTCAGTTCAACATGATTCAAAGATAATGAAAGAAAAGTAAAGATATTAAATATAATCATTATTAAAAATGCAAACGCCACGCCACATCTCAGTCCACCTGGCACCCTAAATACCAAAATTCTACATCACGATCTCGGACCCTATCATCCCCTATGCGTTCAATACTATCCCTCACCCTCTCACTCCCACGTGGGACACATGTTGCATCCCGCTCACATTTGGCGCGCGGCAGTCTCAGTAGCCATCTTGACGGGACTGGTCGCGCGCCATAAAAAAAGGCGGGAAAAACCAGTGCAGTGACTTTTTAATATTATCTGTGAGTGAAAAAATAAATAAAATGTAAGTGTTTATTATTAATTATTATAGTTTTAATTCATAGATTACATTATATTATACGGATTATATAGATTTAAAAACACACTGTTTAGTTTCACCTTTGACATTTTTGGTTAAGCTTTTCATCGGATTAACGTGTGAATCTGTTTTACTTTTTTTTAAGGAAAACTGTCTTTCAGCCAATGCTATTCAAAAGTGAATTTTATAGATTGTAGAATTTATTCATATTATATACTTTAATTTATTTCTGGGTGATGTAACACGTGCTTCAAATTTAGGATTTCTTTTAGCGCACATTAGGGTTTGCAATATCGGACGGTTTTTCAATTCCGGAATTGCTTCCGATATTGGCCTCCAATTCCGGAATTCCGGAACTGGTTCCGGAATTGGAATTTACCTTTTTCAACTAAATTGATGTCACAAAAATGTACTAAAATGTAATGATTATCGTTTTATAGGCAATATCCATATGGGGTATACCCTGTATTTTAAAAATTAGTAAAAAATATAAAGATATTTCGTACTTTGCCTTTACCACTTGGTCATTTTCAATTTACTTTTTCACTTTACTAAATTAACTGCTTTCCGGGATCAAATGAGCTGAGTACTAAATGTGGATCATTAGTAGTCATATATGGCCATTATCAGCACTAAACTCGCGATTTTCGAAAAAAAAATGCACCAAGTTGCATGGGGGGTAAATTCCGTCTTAGGCTGCGTTTCCACCAGAGATGTGCGAGAAAGTGTTTTCATATATTTGACACCTCGCTCGGCGCGTTGCGAGGTGTCAAATGTATGAAAACGCATCCTCGAACATCTCTGGTGGAAACGCAGCCTTACTGGAAGGGGGAACGCTAAATCAATTAATCAATGTTTTATTTGCATAAGACACGCGATTGCGAAAGCATAAAACACATAGGCGAGGTGGCGCTGTTCTTCAAGAATGGTGACAACACAATATATCGATTTAAACTTACACGATTTTCACACATTATTATTGGCAACACACACTACTGAACAACTACCGAACCGAACCATCACGCTCTCTGTTGTAGGGAATGCAGAACCGGTACCATTTATCAGTCCCGGGATTTTCGGTACTGGCCGGTAGAGGAACCGGGATTTCCCGGTATTTTCGGTACTTTCGGGAAATTACTTGTGGTGGTTTTGAGACGTGAGTAGTTTTAGCCTAATACCTTTTTTGGACAATATGATAATAATATCAGGGATGCAAAACGAAAATACAGGTGTTTTGTTATCAAAATACACATTAATTATATAAATCACAATGGATTTGCTTATTTTATCTTAGCGTTTTATAAAAAGGACTCGAAATTAAATCAAAGAGTTTACTAAATGCTTACAATTTATTTATTATTATTTTAACTTTAATTGAATCAGAGTCTGTCATAATCATTGCTGCCGTGGAGTGTCTTGTACAACTTAAGGTTGTAGTACAGAGTTTGTCCAGAATATAGTAAGTGTAATTATTACACCGTTATGTTACATTGTTATGAAGACAAATCCTGTACAATATTCTTGACTAAAGGTATTTGCATCTCAAAAAGCGTATAAAATAACCGTAAAATTACCAGGATTGTTTACACTTCACAAACAAAAACCATTTCAATAATTAGTTATTGCTTATCTCCTTCTGTCAAATATTCCTTTGTCATTTGGTAAGCTGTTTGTCACATAATTTTATTGTAACCGTGTAGGATAATATTAATAAGAAAGAAGTAAGATTCTCACTTAAAATATTTTAATAGGTGTAATAAAGTCTAAAGTGGTAAATCGTTCTCAGCCGAAGCGCATCTATAACCCATAGCGGTAACCAAAACCAACCCTCTACAACCACAGTGATACCGGTGGAAGTGTTAGCTGAGGGTGAATTAACACTCTTGCTGTACTTTTAATTCACTCTCAGCTAACACTTCATCGGTATTATTGCTGTTGTCGAGGGTTGGTTACGGGTATAAAAATCACTGCTCTACAGGCCTTCTGTAATGTTTACCTGTTGTATCGCGTGGGCCTGTTTCGGGGTTATAACGATGTTATAGCATGCTCTAACATCTTTATACAGGCATGTGTTAACACTTTAATAATCATATGGAACCGATATAAGAATGATACAGGCATTCTTAACGCAAGCGTGCTGGTAGGGTGTTAGTTGGGCGACTACCTACTAATAGTGTAGCTGTAGAACAATGAACACGCACGTTGGGGTAAGTATGCGGGTGGAGGACTGGTTAGGTGACGGCGCTGATGAATTTGTATAAGCGGGACGGAGTAATGGCCAGCAGTGGTCGTGAATTGGCTGCTTAGAGCGGAGTTTCCGTTTATAAACATCGCTTGCGTTATTTTATCGATATATCTCTTATCATTTCTAGATTAGCGTATTAAATTTAAGCTGTAAATTACATTTCCCGAAAATCCCGAAAATACCGGGAATTCGATTTCGTAGTACCGGTTCCTACCTTGGTTCAAAAAACCGGGAAATCCCGGTATTTTCGGTACCGGTATTTCCCGGGAGCAAACCCTACTCTGTTGGTTAGCTCGGGTTTTGAATGAACAATTCTTCAGTTTTACATTGTGAACTTTAAGAATAAACATACAAAACACTCTATTTTCTCTCTCTAAATTCATCAAATCCAATTCCGGAATTTCCGATATTTCGAGTGTACCAATTCCGGAATTGTAATTTTGGAAAAATTGCCCGAGATTCCGGAATTTCGAGATTCCGGAATTCCGGAATGCAAGCCCTAGCGCACATGACTCGATGAAGAGTAGTATATGTAACCTCGAATACAATTGAATCAATATCAATAAAATTTCTGTAATTCAGTGGCTCTGCACGGATGGCCTAGTTTTATTTTTTTTATTTAACTGACTTTTTATTGTACATATCTAAAATGTTCGAATTTGATCGATCGATAGTTTTACCATACATTAGTCTTCGGTTGCAAATACCTCATAGCTAACGTAACCAAAAATATCTTGACACTGGATCTATTACGATTGTACAGTCAGCAAAGAAAGTCCTCTACCACTTTTGCACTTTAACGTACACATAATAGAGTCGAAAAGTGGTAGACCAATTTTTTGGTCGACTGTACATAATAGATCTGGTGTTAAGTAATAAAATAATACTTATTCTGATACTTCGGGTATTATATTAATTAAAACATGACAATTTTAATCAATTTTCTAAAGTTCAAACTTTTAAATGCTCAGATATTGTAGTTACTTAGGTACATAGGTATACATTGAATTTTTTTAAACATTCAAAATAATGTATACCTATGTATTCATTTATTTAATTATTATCATGACTTATGGTACACTTAGTGGATGAACCACGTTAACCATGTAGGTACAGTCAGTAGCTCTAGTATAAGTTTTTTCGAAACATTAACTAATTCGAACGCGTTTGCGTTTTGTCTCAAAATGTATGAAAACGCTCTCACCGAGTTTGAAATACGCACGTTCATCGGTTAGCAACAAATGTTATACTCGCTGTTTTAGTTTCCACTAGTGACCACCAGAGGCGCTGTTCACGTTTTCATACCACTCATACATTTTGAGACAAAACGCAAACGCGTTCGAATTAGTTAATGTTTCGAAAAAACTTATACTAGAGCTACTGGTTCTCGTCCGGGCAGATACAGATGTATTGCAAAATGTTTTGCTTTCGGGAAAACTCGGATCTCAATCGGAATACGATGGCACCCGAACTGTCAATCAATGATTGTATTCAATGAGTGACGTTTTCATATCCATTATTATGGAACTTTATTGTTTAGTGTCAAATGTAAAGTGTCAAAGTTACCCGTACGGCTGTAAGATGGGTACTGAAGCTAATCATTTTGCACTACATCTGTAACAAAAGAATGGCATTGTTTATTTTTTTCGCCAGGAGAGGACGGTTTATTATACACATTTTGGACCTTATTTAAAAAGGAATATGATATGATATGATATGATTTATTTATTTCACAATATACAATAAAGTGCAACAGTGTACATAATATCAATGAACTCGGCTATAATCTAACAGTCTAACGCGTTCGAGTTATTCAGTGATAACCCCGCACTGATATAGTGTTATTTAATATCACGTCAACAACAGAGATAGTGTGCCAATTCAAATTATTATATTACATTCAATAACAGACATCACCCTCTGAAGACTGAAGACCTTAAACGCCGCAAGTACCTTTCCTCCCTAGGGAGTGGATATTTATTTGAAGCGTTTGGGGTGGAAACACTGGGACCATGGGGACCAAGTGCGCGCCGACTCTATAATATCTATCGGCGCGCCTAATAGAAACCACTGGTGACCAGAAGGCTGGCCAATATTTCGCGTAAAGAATAAGTATTACCATTCAGCGTGGTAATGCGGCCAGCCTTGTGGGCACCCTACCCGCTGACGGCGACTTGGGTCAAATTTTATCTTTAAGTTTTATTGTATACGCCTAGTTTAAGTTTTTATTTGATTGTTTGTTCATTTATAAGACGTCCATAATAAAGTATTTTACTCATAACAGACATTACTTAATATGGTTATTGACACCAAATGAAAAAAACAATCTCACTGGAGTGCAAAGTATTCCAAGTATCAGTGTTTAAAAGTTTTAAACTGCCCACTTGGTCGTGTCCGAGGCTTCCCCTGGATTCTCACCAGGCTACACTCCAACCGCACATCCGTACGCGCCCCTGTCAGGTAAAAAAAAATCTCGATAAAAAATGAAAAGTAGAATCAAATGGTAAAAACCGTCCAAGTGCGTGTCGAGCCACGCACAATGTAGGGTTCCGTAACTGTCCCCCCGTTACATTATGTGGACTAAAAAGTTTGCGAACGAAAGTATACATTTCTTAAGTTCGACTATTACTCGTTAACTAGTAATGTCTACTCAGCGGTGATAGTTTTACTTTTAAATTCATATACCTAGGTATACTACTACCATGATTTTTTTCACATGCCTAGTTTAGCTGGCAGGGGGCGACACTTGACCATAACAAAAATTATCGCTTCAAAGCTTAATATCACGCCAACCAATTCTTGACTCAAAGAATGCTTTTAGAAACCTTATATTATTTATTTAATATTTTGAAAGAGCTATCCAACGACACCCCACACGATGGGGTATGGAAGAAAAAAAATTGCACCACCACTTTACAGTACCCTAAAAAAATTTTTGTTTCCGAATTTTATTCTACCGTTTTGTCGGCGTCATTGATATGTATACTCATGCCAAATTACAGCTTTCTAGTACTAACGGTTACTGAGAAAAGTGGGGGACAGACGGACGGACGGACGTGGCGAAACTATAAGGGTTCCTTGTTTACTACGGAACCCTAAAAATCAGCCTTATAGAATACTTAAATAATCACAAAGGCAAAAGGCGAAGGTCGACCCGCAGACCAGAGTGTACAACTTTCCGTGAAATGGCCCAACTCCAAAACAGTCACGTGCGCGTTGCCGACCCTTGATAAACTTTGATAATTTTCCTTCCAATCAAGCAAGTACTTGCGTGCACGCTTCTTTACATTGCGGGACTGCGGGTCAACGAGGTACAGTCAGCATCAAAAGTAGCCATGCATATGAAGACGTCAAAAGTCTTTATTATAAGGCAATAAGAACTTTTGACCTCTTCATATGCGTAACTAGTTTTGATGCTGACTGTACCTAAGATACTAACAAACCCTGCAATGAATTCACTGAAAATTGCACGCAAGTTCTTACTAGTCTAAACCGCGCTTTAGTTTGTTACAATACCGTTCCCTTTTCAGTGCTACGCTGCTACGGGCGTAGCACTCGTAGCGTGTCGTACTCGTAGCCGATTGAATGGTCAAAAACTTATCGTAGCAGTTACGTTCATAAGTGGTTGATGACAATAAAAGTTTCTGCTTTAAGTTTTTTTTTTTCATTGTCCGAATATTTAAAAAAAATATAATTTGTGCATATTTTTAAACAAAAAGGCAAATAATGATTTAAACATGGAACTAGCAAAATGATAGGGCCATAGACCTATTTCCTGTAAAATATTTAAGAATGTAGATTTTTTAGGGTTCCGTACCCACAGGGTAAATCGGGTCCCTATTACTAATACTCCGCTGTTCGTCTGTCCGTCTGTCACCAAGCTGTGTCTCAAAAACCGTGATAGTTAGACATTTGAAATTTTCACAGATGATGTATTTCTGTTTCAGCTATAACAACAAATATTAAAAAACAGAATAAAATAAATATTTAAGGGGGCTCCCATATAACAAACATATATTTTTTTGCCATTTTTATAGATAATGGTACGAAACCCTTCATGCCGCGAGTCCGACCGGCCGGTTTTTTCTTATTAATTAGATTATTTAAAAAAACTCTCGTTCCTCATTTATGGCTTAAAAGCAATACGCAATTAATAGTATAACTATTAATATTAACCACAACTAAAAGTCATTCATTACATTAATTAAATTATCTAGTTAATATTTTACGTGTCATTCTACTCTACTACGGCAACCACACCTAAAAAGGTTTCATTAAGAAATTTCTAAAGTATATATCGTCAGACGCCACGTGGCCGCATCGATCGAACACCAAACCATTCCAAAACGAACCTTATAGCCTCTAACTAAAGCTCCTATTCGTTTGTCTTCAAATTATCCTTCAGAGAAATCCGAGGTCACAAGTTAGAAGAGATGGAAATGTGACCTTTGTGTTAAAGGAATTAGAGTTATTTTAGTACCGGTGGAGAATGAGAATGCTGGACAGTTCCTTGGCGTGGTAAGGTCAGTGACCTCAGCTTTTCATCGCTAGGTTTATTATTAACAATGAAAGATTTGGAGCGCTCGTGGCCCAGCGGCGCCTGCGTACCGCAAGCGTTATGCAAAGTTAAGCAACGTGGGCCGCGGTCAGTACATGGATGGGTGACCGCTTTGAGTGGTTACTAACTGAGCGCTCCCGTGCTTTGGAAGGCACGTTAAGCCGTTGATCCCGGCTGCTGTCTATGGGGCAGCAGTCATTAAGCCAAGTTGAAGGCCTTCGGGCGGCTTGAAAACTTCTAACAGTCAAGTTGCCCACTCACTTGACAAAGGGGGGTCGAAGTTGCACCACGTCCGTAGGGAAAGTACCCAACGCTACCCTACACGTGACCCCTGGGTGGTTCTAAAAGTGCAACAAAAACTGGCAACCGTACTGTCTTCTCGAAGATCTCACGGTTCGAAATAAATGCCATACGATAAATAAATAATGAAAGATTGAAGTCACGGGTGGCTTTTAGACTATACTACTTTTATAGGGTAGTTGTGCCGGTTTACGGAACCAGCTTCAGTAAGCAATCAGTACCCTTACGATGAGTTTGCAATGTTTGCATTACCGTACTCGCTAGCGACTGCGTAAACGATTTAGTATGGCGGTTCTTAGTTACGCGGATTCTTAGAGGCGCTGTACTTTTGTCCATGCTAAATCGTTTACGCAGTCGCTAGCGAGTACGGTGATGAAAACATTGCAAACTCATGTACTTACCTGGAGGAGCCCAAACATGGTATGTTTTGAAAATTATTTTTATTTTATTTTAAGACATGTGACTTAAATGTAATAGTGTGATATATTTTTAGAACCGGCTTAGAAAGCCCTTTCGTTTGATACTACACACGATAGGATTCATAACATTTTTTTTTAAATTCCATACAAAAGAAAAGATGTCGTCATAACTCCTCTCCTTTTCGATTTTTTTTTCGTCCAACGGTTCAAATTGATTCATACATGTCCTAAAGATCAATCG
Source organism: Cenopis cana (assembly GCA_951800055.1). Classification (NCBI taxonomy): domain Eukaryota; kingdom Metazoa; phylum Arthropoda; class Insecta; order Lepidoptera; family Tortricidae; genus Cenopis; species Cenopis cana. Next base: position 11,463,076 of record OX637493.1, on the reverse strand, counting down.
TACCGATTTTCATGCTTTTAACACCAATTGCAGCATATTTTGGCGTAGCGCCAGGACTATGTGACATGTATATTGTTTCAACATGTTCTTGTGTACAATAAAGTGCTTATTTATTTATTTATCGTATGGCATTTATTTCGAACCGTGAGATCTTCGAGAAGACAGTACGGTTGCCAGTTTTTGTTGCACTTTTAGAACCACCCAGGGGTCACGTGTAGGGTAGCGGTGGGTACTTTCCCTACGGACGTGGTGCAACTTCGACCCCCCTTTGTCAAGTGAGTGGGCAACTTGACTGTTAGAAGTTCTCAAGCCGCCCGAAGGCCTCCAACTTGGCTTAACGACTGCTGTCATAGACAGCAGCCGGGATCAACGGTTTAACGTGCCTTCCAAAGCACGGGAGCGCTCAGTTAGTAACCACTCAAAGCGGTCACCCATCCATGTACTGACCCCGCCCGACATTGCTTAACCTTGCGTATCGCTTGCGGCACGCAGGCGCCGCTGGGCCACGAGCGCTCCAATAAAGTGCTAACATACATACATACAAACTCATGGTAAGGGTACTGAAGGACAAGATTTCTTTGCAGCCTATTTGAGGCCAAGTAACACTATAGTTTTGCTACGCCGTAGCGCGTAGCAGCATTTTCCCGATTAGTAGCAGAAATCGCACGTAAAGGCATGACTCATAATGTGCGTCATTGGCCGCGAATGGGTTAAAGCTCTGGACCAGTGTGAGTACTGCTGAGGCTCTGCTGAGGTGACATTGTTTGAAGTAGGCACTAGTTTTATCAAAGCGACTGCCATCTGACCTTCCAACCCAAGGAGAAACTAGGTAGACCTTATTGGGATAAGACTTGTCAAGTGAGTGTGCAACTTAACTGTTAGAAGTTCTCAATCCTCCCGAAGGCCTCCAACTTGGCTTAACAACTGCTGCCATAGACAGCAGCCGTCAACGGCTTAACGTGTCTTCCAAAGCACGGAAACGTTCAGTTAGTAACCACTCAAGATGATTATTGATTACTCATCCAAGAACTGACCCCGGCCCACGTTGCATAACCACGAGCGCTCTTGCAAGTGTACCTACGTACCAATTATTTTTTCTAAATTATAAAATGTTGTGTTTACGTATTCTTTTATTCACAACTTGGAGTAATAGGTACAATTATTTTTATAATGTAGTCCGTTTTGAATGTTTTCGTACAGTTTAAGTTTCCAGGAATAATTCCGTCCCCAAAACCTGAACACAACATACCTACCTAAACGATTCTTGGAATTGACACAAACATCAATAATTACCAGTAGAGAAAGGGCGTATGCGCCAAGTAATTTATATGAAATTCCGCCCTTAATCCAGTGCAGTGGACAACGCCAAATTACCGGACAAATATAGAGACATTGACTGACATATGGGACACCCCGTTGTGACGCCACGGTCATGTTCAGTTGTTGTTAGTTTAACATGCGTAACTGTGTGTCTGTCTGCATCGTAACTCCATAATGGATGAACCTATTTGAGAAGGGTTTTTTCAATCGAAATCCTTAATGACGAAGATTCTTAGCTCTGTCTTGTGTCGGTTTTTATTTAATATGTAATGTATCAAAATAATTCAGAGCAATAATGACATTAATTGCTGTAAATTTTTGCTTATCATTGATCCCGGCTGCTGTCTATGGCAGCAGTCGTTAAGCCAGAAGTTGGACGCCTTCGGGCGGCTTGAGAACTTCTAACAGTCAAGTTGCCCACTCACTTGACAAAGGGGGGTCGAAGTTGCACCACGTCCGTAGGGAAAGTACCCACCGCTACCCGACACGTGACCCCTGGGTGGTTCTAAAAGTGCAACAAAAACTGGCAACCGTACTGACTTCTCGAAGATCTCACGGTTCGAAATAATTGCCATACCTACGATAAATAAATAATTAATCGTAATAAGGCGCTGATTAATTAGAGATTTTAGCTTCTCGAAATTAGAATATTTTGCTGCCTCTATTGGGATGGTTATATTTACTTGATGTTAAGGATATCTTTCGGACGGAGGCGCACGGTTTTTAGTCACCATTGCGGGTATGTAGACACGCCGCATCGTCTCACCTCCAACGGACTATGGTGGAAAACGCCGAAATACTAAGCGTAATAAATATGAGGGCCTCGGCAGAGAGTAGGTACAATATAACGCACAAGTTATTTAGTGAAATTGCGAAGCGCCTGGTTGACGTAACTGGTGACCGAAGACTGCCGAAAAGGCGACTTCCTCGCACAACGCCCATCAACATTGCGATACAGCGAGGAACCAGAGATATTTCGCGATATAACACAGACAGACTGGCGCGTTTTACCCTCCAGTCTTGTACAATCCACTATTTATTAATTAATTTTTATTGTCCCATTTATTAAGGCTCACCTTCAACATATTTGTTGTCTGGAGTGACCTTAATAGAAAAAATATTACAAGAATGAAGGTTCTGTATTTCCAATGGAATCCATAATGGCGTGCCGTTCAATAATACCCCAATTAACCGGGAAAATGTCATCGCTTTCCACGGTGAGGCTAAGGCCAATCGCTGTTCAGCCATTAATTAAAAAAAAAACACTAGTAAGTAAAGATGATGACTAGTTTCTCTTTATTAGTTTAGGTAGAAGGTCAGCAGCAATGGTTGCTACACGGGCGAGGTGCTCAAAATGATCTTCACACATGTTTATTATAGGGGCATAAGAGCGTGTGAAGATCATTTTGAACACCTCGCCCGCGTAGCAACCATTGCTGCTGACTGTATGTCGTGTTTGTTTTGTTCGTAGGTTGTTTGGCGACCAAGGACTTGCTATGCCTCTATCAACCTACATTATACGCCGCTATGCCATTATGAATATATAATGCCATTTCATATCACTACGTCATATATATTTTAATATAATGTAGGCTATAGGTACATAACATAACAATGGTACATGAGAACGCGCTCTCCCAAACGCTCTCAGGGGCCTTTGTGCTGCAATTCAAAGAGTTGAAAGAGATCTTAGCTTTAAAGGCGTTGGGGTCGCCCAAGGACGCGTTCTTGGACCACGTTGGTACCTAGTTAGTTATGAATTTTTTTTAATGTATGTTTACATGTAAATAAACTTGACAATTAAATAATAAACTCGATGACATATTTCCGTATGCAAAGTCCAAGTGGAATTTATATTCCGTAATGTGCGAAAATGGGAAATGGGTTTAAGATATGTAGTAATGATAAAATATTCAGCTATTTCCGGCCAGGAAACGCACAAAGATCATGAAACAAGTATAAGATGGAACTGGTGATACACACATACAAAGGTGTGTGAAGGAGATGTAAGCATAGACAATAACACACGTGGGAGCGAGAAAAAATGACATATCTCCTGTCCCTCATCGCGTATAAGGAACCGATTATTTGTCACCGGCCGTTGTCACCGAAATGTCATCGATGAACCATTGCAGTGGCCAGAGTATAAAAAAATATGTTACCCATAATGTTGGGTAAACTAAACCGGCTCGAGTGTTAAAAATAACAGATTAAAAATTTAATTTTGACGTGATTAGAATACTATTGTGAATTTCATTATTATAATGGCTGAATAACTAAGACGTTTTAATCTAATCGTGATTTTGTTAACTTTAATGTAGGTATTAAATAAGTACACATTTATATCGTAATTGGGAGGACATCGGATGTTTTGTGTTTGCCCGCTAATATTTACTAACAGTTTATTTTGAAGATTCTCAATAATTAAAAACCTACTTGTCAGTAAAAATGGGGAGATTATTCTTTTTGTGGTAACCCCAGAAAAAACTGTCACAATATCTCCGTCCTTGTGTTTGATTCGCTAACCCTCCTTCTATATATCCTCTTTCTACGACAAAGATGGATTGTGTTGTTTAGTATACAAATTGACATTTACTATAGACCTTCCTTACGCACGCTCGAAAAACACCTCAAGGCCGCGATTCGATTAGCCGTTATTACAGAACGAGACATCCCTAAGTACTGTTGTACCTAACCTAATAAGTGCTTTTGTTTTTTTTATAATTATGTTATGTCACATTTTGTCATCTTTAATCGACCGTAGAGATTTTTTTTCGTTCTTTTTTCTTTCAACCTTTAACAATAAAAAACAACATAACATAAATTTATAATTATAAACATTATAACAAAGATTGGGAATAAAAGTAAAATTTTATTGTAAATCCTTACATTATTCCTTCGGAAGAGTAAATCATCTTTTCTTAGTCAATATTGATGATAAACCCATCCCAATGAGCATCATTTTGTGCTTCTTTAACATTTCAACAGCGTCAGTTCAATGCTCCCACAGAAAACTCTCAACGCAATAGTAACGCGAATCGGGGTCGCTCAAGGACGCAGGCTGGGACACAATCTGCTCCTGCTTAGTTAGACGGTATTGTTTGTTTATAGTGGGGTGAAGAAGGTTATTTAGATGTCATACTTATCTGCTTATACATAAAATATTGGATAAATTATACAATAAATGGAGCGCTCATGGCCCAGCGGCGACTGCGTACCGCTTGCGCTATATAAGGTTAAGCAACGTGGGCAGTGGTCAGGACTTGGATGGGTGGCCGCTTTGAGTGGCTACTAACTGAGCGCTCCCGTGCTTTGGAAGGCACGTTAAGCCTTTGATCCCGGTTGCTTTCTATGGCAGCAGTCGTTAAGACGACGATATGAGAATATTGGTTGCAGGGATTTGCATTTTTCTCAGCAACCAAGCAACTGATGAAAGCGAAATTGACTCACATGATCAATCATACCTTTAGCTTTAATTTGGCCGTTGTATTTACACGATTGAATAACTTTTGTAACAGACTTTTCTTCGTCAAACACACCTCTGTTTTTACAGACAATTGTTAAAGCCTCTCAGTTTTCAATATACATGCGTCACTGAGCGAGGGTAAGAGATAAATATTCGTATAAAATTTATACTACGCAATTGATCGGTTTGTATGTCCAACGTCTTGCTTATAGAAGGCAAGACCATCTAAAAATGCTCGATCGGTGATAGAGACAAAACATGGCACTCTTTTCTATTTCCTCTTATATGAGTCGCAATAAGGTTATCTTTCTCTATTAAAACGTGTCAGGCCCTTGATACCAGAAGTCGGCGGGTCATTGATAACAGTTGGGGTGAGACAGATTTCGTAACCTGCCGGTCAGTGCTCTTTCTCTACTCTCTATATACTTATTTATTTACCTAAATAATCAAGACTTTTAATGTGCAAATGTGTGTGCACTAGTGCGGAAAAGTGCTTCCTGCGCTGTGCCGCTGCGGCGTCCCGCCGGCAGGCTCTAAGAGGTCAAACGTTTATTGAAGCACGAATTGCTTATGAAAAGCTATGTATTATATTATATTATTTCCTTGCACAATACATTGTAAAATGTATTATGATACTCATATTGAAATGTAGGATTTTTCTCAACTCATGTCGGTTTAAAACACTCACTTCGTTCGCGTTTTAAGATCACCGACATTCGTTGGGAAAAAGCCTACTTTCCACACTTGTATCATACATAACTTTACGTATCACGGCCGCAGCGGCTGCAACACCGTACTTACGAGTATATACGCTTTTAATTTAATTAGATTAATTATATTTAGGTAAGTAGATTCGCCGAAAGTACCTACCTACGACAGAGAACGACGATAAATCAGTACGAGTAACTAATTTATTGTTCCCATTACAATAAATTAATTAGTTTTTTAACTAGCCGCAATGTAATTATAATATATATATCATGGAACTTGTTGAGAAAATTTCGAATTATTTTCCGTTAAAAAGGCAGATTCAAATACCGCCGGAGCATGCACAGATTAAGACAGATAAGCGCCATTTGATTGAACGATTTGTCATATAGTTGTCTCTAAAAATTCTTATGGAAACCAAGATGAGTTAGAGTGGGACAAATAACACGTCATTTTTCGGCTATCCCCGAGCTGTCCCCCATTTTAAGCAAAACCGAACTGTCAAATCAGTATTGAATTTGAACACCGAAACGTCAAAACAAAACAAAACTCTCGCCACGAAGTGGGGACAGTGACAGATGAAGACCTGTCAGATAGTATGGGAAGTATCTCCTTCTTACTCACTGACAAGTACGTTAGTGAGAATAGATTGGAAGTATAGAACACGTTCAATTAAAAACCAGCGATCTGCATTACTCTGATGTCTGTTGGAGCAAGTTACTTTCCGTGTAGCCTCTGCAAGAAACAGAACGCCGAAGAAATGCAGAAGAAACAAAACACAACGCTCGCTCATGGCGCGCAGCCAATAGCGCCTCTGGTTCCTAAGGGGTGGGGGATAAAACCGGTAATTACACCTGTCACGTCGAACATGGCAGTGTTGCCAGTGGAAACGAATGTCGCCATCTCAATTTGTTACGCTTGGAATAAGGTACAGGTACTTAATAACTCTGGTTTGAATGAATGGAACTTTTATAACAGACAATAATCAAATCGTGAGTGCTTCGGATCCATGACTATTAGGGGGTTAGGGGCAAAGTCACGGTCAAAAACTAGTATTTGTATAAAACAATCTGATGATAGCCTACCTATCCACTTGTAGTAATTCAAATCTGCGACGAAAATAGCTTAACAAGATTACGCCTCAATTGTGGGCTCCGACGGAAGACATACTTTAGGAGCTGTCCAGTCGACCATTCATTGTGAAAGTGTGCGCTTGTGTGTGTGATTTGTGTAGGATGTTAGTCATAAAATGACAGGGTCTATGAGTCTATGATATCATACGGGTTCATGTCAGGTCATGACCATAGTTAGAGTTTTCGGCCGCTTCTTTTCCAAAGCTTTGTTCGGCAGTCAGACTTGTAAAAGTGGCAGTCTTTGTTTGAACATATTAGGTTATAGGTTTACGCGGGCTAAGGCTGGGTTGCACCAAACCGTCTGTAATCGTAAGCGGTGTTCGTCAAATCTGATTGTATGGAAAGTTTGACAAGTTTCTATGGGATGACAGCTGCCGGCGCCATATTTGACGATGACCGGCATGTATTCGTATGTTGGTGCAACTGACCCTAATTCTCCGCAACTCGACGTCAAAATCGCCTATTTTGCGTGGTGGGTTGACACGTTACTCGTGCCAACCCAGTTCTACCAGAAAGCCTAGCAGACCCTTGACGTTAAACATATTAAAATATATTGAAATTAAAACCACATGTAATAACATGTCGTGCGATATTCGACCTTAAAGACGGGTCACTCACAACCGTTTCTATTTTAATGTCTGTAACCTGTAACTCACGGAAGGCATCTATATTTTTTTTTAAATCATGCAAAGTAGCCTATCATAATTAAATGCATGTAGTTTTAGTTTATACAATATACTAATGTGACAGTGGTTAGCTACTATTGACTACTTGTCTGCTCGGGATAAAGGCAGTCTCTCTTTTTTTTATTGAATGAAATAAAAGATCAAATTTACATAAACCATTTATGAATACTCTGTCTAACGCTTACTTTTTACCTACTTTTGTTTTAGAAAAGTTTAACAATGTAAGCATTCGAGGAAGAATTATCGGAATATTTTCACTAGGTGGCGCTGACTGTAACTATTACGTTGTCGTTGTATTGTGTTGTACCTACTTTTACCTCACGAGCGTGGGTTGGCCATGGTTGTAGTTATGACACATACGAACACATAGATACAACGTAACGTGAACTCATAGCTCCTACGCTGACGCACACGTAGACAATGTGCATTTATAATTGTATAGCTCAACACACAACCATGGCTCAGGCTCATCCGCGCTCTTGGGATAAAAGTACCTATAGGTGTACCTATATATTTATTTTGTGTTACGTACACCTATTTTGAAAACGACTCCTATACTAAATGGTTTTTTTTAGAAATGGGGAATGATTACGGTGTACGGTTATACTAATTAGCCGTTAATCATAATGGTGGGCAAGATCGCAGGTGCTGCTGTTAATGTGCGCTATAATAGGAGATATAGGTACCTACTAATAAGGTTTATTTAGATAACTATTAACATAAAAGAAATATTTACATTTTAAAATAGAAAATGCAACTATAAAATACCCCACCCAGTTCACCCGCTTGAAGCATGGTCCCGAGAACGCTTGCGGCATTGCCTCTTTGCACCGCCAGACTTCTGGGCAAAGAAGGAGCCAGCCCTGTCTTGGTCTGCGTATCTACTTACATATATACATAGACATTCAATATACAGGGTACTAATTTATTTAAAGGTTGATGAATTCAAAGCACTTTTCGTCAGCGTTTGATGTGTGATGTTCAATCCATTAGCACGGTATAATTTTAGACACATTATCAATATCATAGATGAAATACGAATATACCAACGTAACAGATACCTATATCAGCTTGACATTATGATGTAGTCCTAGGGGGACTTCTTTTTTTCTTTTTTTTGAACCTGTCTGGGGCTTTGTAAATAAATCGATAGGAGTGCGCGGTTGGAGGAAAATCCAGACGAAACCTCCCCCTATCCGTAGCGTTTTCCCCTAAAATTGTGCCCTAAAATAGTTTTACAAAAGCCACTCCCATCTGACTTCCCAACCCAATAGGAAAACCGAGATTAGACCAGTTTCCGTTTACCTCAAAGCCACTGTTGAATACTCATACTAAATGATCCTACTTATGTTACATTATGATGTATAATGTATAATTATTAATTATATCGTTTTCTTCACCAGGTCACCCAAAAGCAAAGCCACTGACGAAGAATGCGAAGACTTAAAAGCGGAGGTAGAGGAAGAAGGCAAAGACGAGGGAGCGCTAGAGGCGAAGATGTCACTTCTAAACGGCTGTACCGTGATCGTAGGCTCAATCATCGGGAGTGGCATCTTCGTGTCGCCGACAGGGGTGCTGCGACAGACGGGCTCTGTCAACGCGAGTCTGCTAGTGTGGGTGGCCTCTGGAGTATACAGTATGGTAAGATGTCGCTTCTGAACGGCTGCAATGATCACTAGCTCCATCGGGAGTATCTTCGTGTCGCCGACAAGCGTCCTGCGATAGATGGGATTTGTGAACGCAAGTCTGCTAGTGTGGTTGGCCTCGTGGGTCTACAGTATGGTAAGATGTCGCTGCTAAACGGATTCACTGTGATTTTGGGCTCAACCATCGGGAGCATCATCTTCGTGTCACCGACAGGGGCGCTGCGACAGACGGGATCTGTGAACGCGAGTCTACTAGTGTCGGCGGCCTCGGGGGTCTACATTATGGTAAGATGTCGCTCCTGAACGGCTGTAATGATCGCTTGCTTCATTGGGAGCATCTTCGTGTCACCGACAGGCCTAATCTTTCTTATAAAATGATTTTCACTCTTTTAATTTCAAGTTGCTTTCAATTTCAGCAAAAAGCTTTGATAAAGCTCTGAAAGCTCTCGAGCAGATTAAATCCATCTTTGATTGCCCCGGGGACTTGTTATTTGGTATTTACATAGAATGAAGCTTGAGGACTTATTACGGTTATGACTGTAAAAGCAATGAAGTAAAATATTACTGAGTAATACTTAATTTCCTAATTTTCTTTTATTTAAAAAACACGAAAAGTTCCACATCATCCTTATTTCTACTGCAACAGTTAAAAAACTTGTATTGCAAGATATCTCAAACTGATGAAAAGTGAGGTCAAGAAAACTAAGCCATTTAGTCAGGTTTATAGTAGATATAGTAGATGGAAGTGAGAAAAATAATCGAAAATGAGAGGCTTTGTGGATCACGGGCGGCAAGGTCACGGGCAAAAGTTAGTATAGTACCCAGATAAATGTAACAAGCCGAGTTTGAATATGTGTGTTCCTATAAAGTGAACAAAAATATTACTTATGCACACGCGACTGTTGAAAGCACAAGGTTGCTCCTATATATTTTTAAACTTATTTTAATATACTTATATTTATGAAATCAACAGTACTTTCAGCGTGAATACATATTGACATTACTGACCCAATTGCTATGTCACGTCACTTTTGTTATAAATATTATTTATTTCAAGTTTATTGCCGGTCAATATCATTGACCTCGCTATCTGCTGATAACTCGACTTGTGTTTCAACTGCACAGCAACACTTTTTTTTAAATTCTATTAATAGGATAGGAACAAAGATTATGTGTTAAAGAGAGTACACGTACTTAACTTTATGTGTTTCCCTCTGCTAAAAAGACTAAGTACCACACATCCTAGATCTGAAAGGCATTATAACATTTTTTTCTCAAGCTATTCGAACCAATATACATTTGGGCTATTTTTGCAAATCTTTGTAGTCCTACAACTTTTTCTAGGCTTTTGATTAATTTGTCTAATTTACTATTATTGTGATGATTTGATGTTTTTCTATCCATATTACCACATATCATAAATTGGGGATTACTTACTCGATGTTTATGCCATTATTTTTTCATCCTATTCACGATTCTGCACAATATAAATTCCACACAGCTGAATTTTATCATATACATTATTCTTTACAATAATTAATTCTTAACAATCTTGTTACTTCCTATTCGCATTTTTTTTTTATTATTAAAAATGGGATCGCTCTTGGCCAGCATGCACAATATGAATTCCACAGAGCTGAATTTTATCACATGCAAACAATAATGCGTAAACATCGAATAATCGGTAAATTGTAACATATGTCATCTACCAAACTGTTCCATTGTGCCCCAGGTTGGTGCCTACTGCTACGCAGAGCTTGGCACCATGATCCGAAAAAGCGGCGCTGATTATGCCTACATCATGGAGACCTTCGGGCCTTTCGCGGCCTTCATCAGGCTTTGGATCGAGTGTATGATCGTCAGACCCTGCTCACAGGTAACCTAAACCTTATTACCCCTTCTTTTAAGTCTAGATTTTTTTTATACAAGGACGGTGGCATACTTGCGTACAATATACGATAAAAGGGTGTTTGTTTAAAAACCTGCGTGAGCTCGGAGCTGGTGCAAGCTGGCGAGAAATTGCGCAGAACCGAGCAAAGTGGCGTGCTCTTGTGACGGAGGTCAAGACTTATTTTGGGTCGTCGTGCCAGTCCAGTTAGTTAGTGTTTAAAAACATTTTAGTCAGCAAAGGTTTGTTATTTTATACGAATAAAGGGGTAAGGTTAGTGTTTATAGATGACGTCGCCACCGTTATCCATATAATGATTGATTAGCAACGCACAGCCTTCACCAAGTTTGTCTACCATTATACAAACAGTTAAACCCATTACCCCTAATGTGTCGACCTTCGTTTAGTAATTACATTCGTTTACTAAACTAATCTACCTATCTACAGGTTGGTGAAAAATTTAATTAATCCGGTAAATTTTGTAAGGCCTCTCTTAATTAGAGCCTTATTTTGGGATGTTAAAACACACATGAGTTAACTGTCTTCGAAAAAAGCAACTTCAGAAAACCGGCCAAGTGCATGTCGGATCACGCACAACGAAGGGTTCCGTAGCGACACCTACTAGTCCACATAAAAAAAACCCTTTTAATACCTTGAATCAAAAAAAAGTCGTATCTTCATAGGGAAGTCACGGCACTTACGTCCTTTTGTTTGCAAAGGACAGTTTTTCAATGATAACTCAAAAACCCTTAATCCCATCTTGTTCAAACCAAAAATCATTGAAAGTACAAAATGTGTCCCCCCCTCTAATTTCCAAATTATGAAGATAAAAATTCTGAAAAAAATTTTGTTGGTGTACATTTATAACACCAACAAAATTTTTTTTCAGAATTTTTATCTTCATAATTTGGAAATTAGAGGGGGGGACACATTTTGTACGACTTTCAGAGCGAATATCTCACCAACGGTTCACTTAAACCTATATATGGTATTTCTGGACCTCGAAAAGGCTTTCGATAGAGTGCCACGTAGACTGGTCTGGCAAGCCCTAAGAAGCCAAAATGTGCCTGAAGCTTACATAAGACTCATACAGGATATGTACTCAGATGTCAGCACCTCAGTCCGCAGCCCAGCAGGAACCGGTGAGCGGATCCCTGTGAAAGTAGGAGTACAACAGGGCTCAGCTCTCAGCCCCCTTATCTTCATCACCGTAATGGACTACCTCACCAAAGGCATCCAAGCCTCGTTGCCCTGGTGTCTCCTGTACGCCGACGACATTGTGTTAGTTGCGGAGTCACATGTGGACCTCCAAGAAACCGTTAATCAATGGCGTCACGCATTGGAAGGCAATGGCCTTAGGATCAGCAGGACAAAATCGAAGTACATGAGGTTTACCTTTGGACAAGCATGTAACTCTACACTACTCATAGAGAACAGCCCCGTACCCCTGGTAACCCAATTTAAGTACTTAGGGTCCACACTTCACGAAACTGCGGCATGTGACTCCGACATTGTGCAGAGAATAAATGCCGGCTGGATGAAGTGGCGATCACTGTCAGGAGTGCTTTGTGACCGCAGAATGCCTATCAAAACCAAAGGCAATGTATATAAAACGTGCGTCAGACCCGTTCTACTCTACGGGGCAGAGTGCTGGACAGCTAAGCAAGATCATGCAGCCAGACTCCACACCGCCGAGATGAAGATGCTCAGGTGGGCAGGCGGTGTTACCAAACTGGATAGGATTAGGAATGAGCATGTCAGAGGCAGCTTTAAAGTGGCACCCATCTCAGACAAGATTCATGAAACCCAGCTCCGATGGTATGGACATATAATGCGCCGAGAAGACGATCACCCCGTTAATATCGCCCTGAAAATTGACACAGGCAAACAACCCCGAGGACGCCCCAAAGCTACTTGGTGGAGAAACCTAGAAAAATTATCTAAAACTATACCAGCAAGTTATAATGACAGAGCCAGCTGGCGCAAACATATTCAGAGGGCCGACCCCAAATGAAATGGGAATGGGCACGGAAGAAGAAGAAGAAGAAGAGGTTCACTTAAATGGAAAACTTTTTTACCACTATATCATTTTTAAAGGCCTATCCAAAAAATACCCTTCACAACTACTTGCATTGAAAAAAAAATCATCACCCGGTTACATGTAGGTATGGGGTGCCCCCTAAAATTTTTTTCTTAATTTTTTCATCACATTTATGTAGCGGTTCCTAGAATACAACTTCCTACCAAATTTCATAATTGTGGTACTTATAGTCTCCGAGTAAACCGGCTGGGACATACGGACAGACATATATGACGAAACTATAAGCCATTCTGGCTACGGAACCCTAAAAAACGGTGAGGGTGATCGCTACAATATGCAAATGCGGTTGCGTAGGACGACTAGAGCGTAATATAGACAGACCGGACAGGTCTATATTTAGTTAAGCACCCCTGTTTTATCTCTCCTATAGCAGCGATTTAGAGGAAATTGATTCCGTAAGTGCAAATCGTCCTTTGTGTCTAGGTACCTTCTTTATTAAAGTAAGAGCTATAGAGGTTGTAATGAATTTGCTTTTTATTCGAATAGATTATGTCGTTCAATTAATAAATTAATTAAATAAATAAACTATATAATAAACTATAAACTATATAGGCCGCAATGACACATTTACAAGTCAAATTCTACTAGCGTTTGGTATCTTTACGGAATCTTTGAATCTTGCAGATAGACTAGATCAATGAAAGAATGCAAATTCCCTATTATCCTTTATCCACGTAGTATTGAACTACAAATCGGATCAGGAATAAAACCCTATTGCCCCGTTTAATGGTTTATTGCAGCGCGAGTCTATTGAATCTCTAACGCGTGGGATTGAAAAATGGCGCCCAACATGAGGCTCATTAATTTTGTTATTTGTTACAATTTAATGAAATCAGTTCATATTATATCGTGAGTCTTACCAATCGCCTATAGGCATGGTTGACGAAATATAATTTGCAACGATTCGCTATCGGTGCAAATTCGGAATCGGTGGAATTTATATATCGTCACCTATAATACAGTGCAGTAAAATTATCCTTTATCCTCGTGGAATTGGACTATAAACCGGATCAGGAATAAAACGCTATTGCCATGTTTATTGCAGCGCAAGTCTATTGGTTCTGGATCTCTAATGGCTGAGATTGTAAAATGGCGCCCAACATGGGGCCGATTTATTTTGTTCTTTGTTAAATAGGTATATAGTGTTACTTTGTATAATTCAAAGTCAACGTCTCTCAGTCAAGAATTATTTTGGTTATTTATAGACACAGTGCGGTCAATACAAGATATAGTCAAGTCTTCAGTAAGTACAGTCAAGGGCACAAATGTGTATACACTTTTTCACCTTATTTCATTGAACTAGGGTCCAAAAGTGTATACATATTTCTGCCCTTGACTGTATACAGGATGAAAAAAAATCCTTAAGATTAGCTAATTTTAGTCAAAGAAAACCATATCTTGTGTTTAATTGAAAGAAAAACCATTGCATTAAAAGATTTTCCAGGGCCCATTTATTTATTCTCCACGTAGGTATAACGAAGTGCTACCTCATACTAGCCGTATTAATGTTAATAATTGTTTCGCAGGCAATAGTCGCGCTCACGTTCAGCAAGTACGCCCTAAAGCCGATCTTTCCCGAGTGTGAACCGCCAGAGGACGCCACCAGACTGCTGGCAGCCTGCTGCATACGTAAGCCTTTTGATTTTGGCTCTTTTGATAAATAATTTCACTGCCAATGTACCTCTGCCTACCAAATCCTACACTGGAATTCAAAACTCTACACTGGATTCTTAGATCAAATGATGTAAGGAATTGGATAAGAGGAATGGGTCTCTGTCATCTTTTCGTTCACCTTGAATTTTAATTCTATCAAACATTGGACAAAGTATTGGATGAACGGAATACCTCCCTAACTTGGAAACCATATATCATTTTATCATCATTATCATAGTAGCCAAAAGACGTCCACTGCTGGACATAGGCCTCTCCCGAGGAGTGCCACAATTACCGGTTCTGCGTCACCCGCATCCAGCGGACTCCACACACACATTACACACAGAACCGATGGCCGTTAGGTTGGGCCGAAAGGTTCTCGATTGGCGACCACGGACTGGAAGGTGCAGCATGGGTAGACGCCCCACAAGGTAAACTGATAATCTGGTTTATCGTTTCGTTCCACATAATTTTCATGTAGTGAACCTCTTTTCTCCGAAAGTTACGCTTGCCTCTTGTTCCAGTGCTGCTGACATTTGTCAACTGCTGGTCAGTCCGCGCCGCCACCCGTGTCCAGGACTGGTTCACGTACGCCAAGCTCCTGGCGCTCGCCATCATCATTGGCGGAGGAGTTTACCAGCTGTGCAGAGGTAAGTCATCAATCGCATCATCCTGCTCGCGTTATCCTGGTTGAAAATACCTATTTAAAGAAATTTGCACGAAAACTGTTGAGTGTTTAAATAGCGTTTTGACCATTGGTAAACCTTATCTCCTTCCGATAAGGTTTACAACTAGTTGAAGTTGACAATGGGTACTGTGATACAGATAGCACAGAAGGTAGGTGTTTCGAACACGTGCTCCTTCATCTAAAGTATCCAAACAAAACTGACGAGGATCATAAAATATTTCAACGCGTTTCGATCACAAGTCATGGCAAAGAAAACCCGTAATTGGTTGAAAGTGTTGAAACACTCATATCATGGACACGGGATAACTCAATTTGCCGCAAATTGCCCGCTTTGTGGCCGGAATAAAGAAGTGCTTGTTAGATATTTCCGCCCATAATTTGATCGGGCGTCGAGTCGTCGACCGGGTTTGACAGCTGTATTTCTGATAAAAATGGCTAATAAATGGAATCGAGCTCCAAAATTAGTTTCAACAAAAAAAAGTATTTCCGAGTAAAATGTGAAAACTGAAGTAGTCTATGAAAATTAATAAAATCAGGGGAAATAATTCGTGTATAGCTTTGAAAATTGGTTCAGTTATACTTTGCGGTATTCCAGATGGACATACTAAAAGTCCTCAAGGGTGTAGGGGGGGGGTCAAAGGTACCTTTTTTAAGATATATACAATGACAGTGGCAAACAAGCGTACGGTCCACCTGATGGTAAGCGGACACCGCAGCCTATAGACGCCTAGCTCGTGAATGAATTGATTTGGTACAAAAGTGAACTTTATTGTAATAAACGACGCATAATATTAATAACTAGCCTTTGCCCGCGACTTTGTCATTCCCTGGGGCTCAAACCTCAAACTACGAATATCTCCATTGCCATTTTATCTAAATCGGATCAGCTCCTGCTACCCAAAGGTTGCCTGGAAGAGATCGCTCTATAGCGATAAGACCGCCTGTTGTTACCTACTAGTTTTAAGGATTAATTATGTTAATCACTCATTTATGGTGCAATAAAGAATATTTATTTATTTATTTATCAGCAGTTTAAGCGTGAAGAGGTAACAGAAAACTACTGACCTTCTAACCCATAGGGAAAAAGTAGACATTGTTTTGTTTAAACCAGCATACTACGTACAAAGTTATTCAGTCGCGGAAATTAGTAACAAAATGCGCCGATAGTTGTTTGTATAGAATGTTTTCAAGATTTTTCCTGAATTAATGGAGCCCGAACGAAATGTGTACGTAACCCTCGGTGTGCGAGCCGTTCTCGCACTTTTTTTTTCTTCGTAGGTACCTAAACATTGAAATGACGTACAAGTGTGTCAAAGCAAATAATTCCGAACAATGCACAGCTGCTTCGAACTATAACGCTCGCTATATTCTCAGGTGCAGCCGCGCATTGTTGGTGATTAAAACCAACATTTGTAAATCGTTCTTATTTAAACTGCATTATGTACGTACCTATTTCAACAAAACCTTACTAAGAAAGAACACAAGGATTTTCTCATTATGTCGAATCCATACTAATAATAAAAAAGCGAAAGTAAGTCTTCCTTTCTTCAGTATCAGTACCCTACCCTTACCATGAGTTTTGCAATGTTTGCATTACCGTCCTCGCTAACGACTACGTAAACGATTTAGTATGGAATGGACAAAAGTATTACAGCGCCTCTGGCGGTTACGCAATAGAACTAAGAGTCGCCATACTAAATAGTTTACACAGTCGCTAGCGAGTACGGTAATGCAAACATTGCAAACTCATGGTAAGGGTACTGATGATAGTCGCTTTCGCAAAACTATACGTAAAACTATACGCAGATTTTTGGGGTTAGTTCGATGTCAAAGGGCCCTTAAATTCACAACCGGTAAAAACTGATGATTTTTCGATTGCAAAGGTCATCAAAAACCTCAAAATGTCGAATCTATCTCGAAATGCCGTCGGAAGGCGTCGGCGGGTCTTATTAGATGATTGGCCAGTTCCGCCCCTGAGTATCTTATATCAAATTCAATTACTACATACGCGAGTTTTTCAATCAACTTGAATTGTAGACGAATTAAAGGCTAATTTAATAAAATAAGCTGAAGCACAAAGTAAATAGCGGCGGCGCGCGCCGGAGCAGAGAGTCCGCTCAGTACAAAGTGCCATTTTCGCCGCACGCACACAGACGTTACATTTACAAGCATTCTCGGTTGATTTCGGACAAGCTTAGTCGCGACTGTCACTGTCGCGTCGCGAGTGCTAGTTGTGCGCGCGTTGATCACTTGACGACCCCGCCGCTACGTAATAGGTACTTTGTGTCACGTACGTCAAAATGAATAACCGATATTATTACAGTTGGAATGTATTTTATTGTTTAAATACAACAAAAAACTGTGCCTACACCTCCTACACTTTCTTCAAATTTCCAAACGATATTGAAAGGTAAATAAAACTGTTTTCTCATGTTGGTAGTTACAATACCTAGGTACAATAGGTAGGTAATTTTTTGAAACTAGCCGCTTTGATAACGACGATCAACCATTACACATTCATCTTATCGTTCGCTGGTAAAACGCCAGTATTTTAGTACTATGGTTTAGTTAAGTAGGTAGCTAATTAATTAGGTATAATATTCTTTGTTGGCGCTCTCGACCGCCGCCGGTCACAAGTCACAACTCGCAGCGGGTCACGCATCAATTTATTAGGGTTCCGTACCCAAAGGTTCAAAACGGAACCCTATTGGTGTCCCAGACGTCCGTCCGTCGTCTGTCACAAAATTTGTTCCGAAGAATTTTTAGACTTCCCATTGATGCTATTTATACTATTGCTATTGGTACTAATATATTGATAAATCATATTTTTGAGGTTGATTCGGAACCCTAAATGTGCGAAGTCCGACTCATATTTGGCCGGTTTTTTACCAAGATACGCTAGTTCATATTTAAATGTCATGTTGAAGAATTTTTAATATACCTACTCCTTTTTAAAATTCAGAATCAATACAGAAGCAACCCTGTGAGTCAGGCAAGTTTAGGTATGTATTTTCAAGAACGGCGGGAACGGACCTTCTGTATATTTTTTATTTTGTGGCTGAAGGTACCTAAACATCCTAAGAGAGAGTATACGACACAGCAAAATGTCATCTTGCTCGAATTTGGAGTAGCCCAACTGGGGAATCACCTCCGCCTTGCAGAAGACCACAGCCATGATAATAGTACATTACTTACCAAGGGCGATAAAACAAAGAATGTCTCAGATCGCAGGTATTTTACGCCCGAGCCGAAGGCAAGGGCGATAAATATGCGATCTGAGGCTTTCTTTATTATCGCCCGTGGTAAGTACAAAATTTTATGTCACCCCCTGGCCAGGAAGTGGGTTTGTTCACGCGCGGAGCGTGCGATAATGGCCACTTTATGGCCAGGTGTGACATAAATAACATTATTGACAAGTCATGTACCTAGTGTTTTATTCCTGGAGGTGAGCAAGATTGCCAGAGCTCCGGAGGATGCACTGTGTTGATAGCGAAGGACCTTTCGTCCCTTCTGCTGTCAACACAGTGCATCCTAAAATTTTATAAAGGTTCGGCATCGCGCCCGTGACTCCTTTGGAGTTGCGTACGCTGGTTTGCTTTGCCACCATCGTTTGGGATACCTTAATACCCACTTAGTCAACTCATATTGTTCACAAGAATTAATATGGAGAGTTCGCGGCCTAGCGGCGCAAAAGTTCCTATGCGAAGTTAAGCAACATCGGCCTAAAGTATCGTTGGCAAAGGTCGACTCTTGAATGGGTGCCGCTATGAGTGGCACGTTACGCCGTTGGTCCCGGCTGCTGGCTGTAATAGCAGTGGTTAAACCAAGTTCCTGTACCTTTTGGCAACCAGAGAACTCCTAACAGTCAAGTTGTCCACTCACTTGACAAGCCTAACTAATCACAATAAGGTCTAGTTTCCCTTGAGTTGGAAGGTCAGGTGGCTATGGTAGTCGCTTCCGTAAAAAATAGTACCCGTACGCTACTGTTCTGGGATAGCTAGAAGGATGAAAGAGTCAAAATAAGCTGAGTGATTAATTTTCAGCAAATAAATGTACCTATATAATAATACTAGCTATGGATTGTTTTCAGGGCAAACGCAGTACTTCACATTCGAGGGAACATCGAAAGAAATAACCTCTATCTGCCTCTCCTTCTATTCTGGGCTCTTCGCTTACAACGGATGGTATGTTATTTAATTATTTTGGAGGTACGAATTCGTCAAATATTTTTTAATTGTGAAAATATCAACACTTAGCAACTTATGGTCTTGAAAAACCGATATACTTTCTCTTAAGTTTGTACACGCGTGTGTCTAGGTAGTTTTGCTTGAACTAACTAATTCGCTAACGCGAGATTAATCTTTATGTTTTTTAACTGGGAATTTATTTTTCATACCTGCTCTTCAGAAAAGTTGTACTCAAATGAGGGACCAAGTTGCTTTTCTTCGCTCATTTCAGGACAACAAAGAACTTTCTGAATACTCAGTACCTAGCAAAATTATTTCCATCTAGAACATAACCATTTGAATCCCTCGTTATGCTCAAGATTTTAAAGTCTTTCGTTTCACTCAGGATCTAATGTCGCCCGTCACCCAATTCTGTACCCTTACCATGAGTTTGTATCGAAAATTCTTACCGTACCTACTCGCTAGCGACTGCGTAAACGATTTAGTATGCCGATTCTTAGTTCTATTGCGTAACCGTCAGAGGCGCTGTACTTTTGTCCATACTAAATCGTTTACGCAGTCGCTAGCGAGTACGGTAATGCAACAGCTCCCTTGACACACAATCTACTATGTTTTTTTTTAGAAAATTAATTGCTAAAAGATCTTTCCCGTATTCTCCCACAGGAACTACCTGAACTTCATCATCGAGGAGTTAAAGGACCCGGTTCGGAACCTGCCTCGCGCCATCGCGATCTCCTGCACACTGGTCACCGTCGTCTACACATTCACTAACGTCGCTTTCTACACCACGCTCTCGCCCACCGAGGTATCTTCTTCTATTTTTCTTAACCGTTCTTAACCAGTTTGGTGTAGGCCTTCTTCATATTGCGCCATCGCCATAGACAATAATTTCCCTTAAGGCGCAGGGTAGGGCAAGGCCTTCCCCATACATTTGGCACTAACAAATCTAATATTTTTTTTGGTTGTAAATATTAGATATGCGAAGATCGTGATGTGAAAATTTTCAAATATTTCAAAACAATTCAAAATTAAAAAAATTAAAAATAAATTACATCACGAAATAGCTATCAGAAAAATAAGCATACTGACCAAAAATCATAACTTTAATGCAAACACAAACGAAGTAAATCCTGCACAAAGTTTGTATGGAGAGAGCTTGCCCTACCTCTCCTCTTAAGGCACGGGGTAGAGCAAGGGTATTCTCCATACAAACTCTGTGCAAGTTTTATTCGTCTGTTTTGGCACTTCGTCTGTTTTTTGCTTGTTAATATTGGATATACGAAGAATGTAAGAAAAAAAAAATCAAAAATTAAAAATAAAATTATGGTTATAAAAATACCAAAAAAAAATTTAAAAAACTCCAGGTTATGGCTAACAGAAAAATAAGCATACTGACCAAAAATCATAAGTGTAATGCAAACACAAGCGAAGAAAAACTTGCACAAAGTTTGTATGGAGAGAGCTTGCCCACCCCTGCGCCGTAAGTGTTTACGACATGCCTATTACGCTCTTGTTTATCGCGCGATAAACGATAAGATAAAATATCGATCTCTTTTTCTACTTGATAGAAGGTAACGGATGCCTTATCTTGTCGTTTATCACGAGATAATGCGACCATAAACGGGACGAGTAACTTCACCGCCGAGGTCTGTACTCAGTCAATAAGAGCTCGACAATCGACTTAATACACGACATTTATCGATACACATGGTGCCAAACAAATGACAAACGATAGGCGATATCGTTTTGCATAACATAAATTATCTGTAATTTTTATTATTATTATTTATTTATTTAATAATCAGGGTATAAAAACATAAAATTAACGGGGTCTCACAAAACTGTCGGAACAGTTTGTCTGTGTGATCCAGTAGGGTCGATGCCATAGATACATTTACACTTCTGTATCCAGTGAACGATTTGTATCCTATGCCATTGCAATAAGGTGCAGAAGCGCAAACGTATCCATGGCGTCGACTGTACAGTAAATGATCAAGTTAGTTATATATAATTGCATAAAGTTATGCCTTACGTGTTATTATACTTAAATAATGTCGTTTTAATTTTCTTTTAAAGTCGTTCTTCATTCTTTCGCAGCTGATAGTTTCTGGTAAACTGTTCAGAAGATAAGGGATACGTTTTTTTAGCGTTCTATCACCATAATAGTTGTGAATCTGCGGTACGCGCAGTTTACCAGATGCCATAGCCCTAGTACCGTATACATTATCAACTTTTTTTATGATTGCTGCTTCTAGATGCTGGGCACCGAGGCTGTAGCAGTGACCTACGCGGAACGTCTGTTTGGAGCATTTGCGCTGACCATCCCCCTCTTCGTAGCTGCCTCCACTTTCGGCGCTGTCAACGGCGTGCTCCTAACTTCTTCTCGGTAATCATTAATGGCAGATATCAGCCAACGCATAATACATACACACAACAATACATTTTAAAAGAAGGAGCATGAAGCCACATTTTATCTTCCATGCGAGATTGGAAACAATAGGGATGTTGACACCAAATAAGAAAATCAATGAAACCGAATTTTCTCGAAAAAGGATCACTGATTGAGTATCCGCAATTCGGTATTTGACTTTTTTTTATGATGCCATTCGAACCAGTTTTCATACACGATCAAATGTCTATATGGGACCAACTACCATACGACCACAATAAAGGGCAAAAATTAGGAACAAACCTAGCTGGACGCCAGCGGCTCTCAAAAAGGCTCAGGCAAATTGGCACGGGCAAATGACGTCACTTGCCAAGTATCGAACCAACCGTTGTATGGGAAAATAAGTATTTTGCTGTTTTAGTCATGAAATAATGCGTTTAGGTACATAGTTGCCATACATTTATTTATTTATTTTTACACAAGCATTCTATTGATACCTTTTATTTGACTTTTGGACGATAAATCAAAAACGTAATTTTCCGAATTTTCGATGTCAAATATCTTTTATTTTTATTTTGGTCAAGGTTTATCATTTTCAATTCATTGTGATATTTTGATGGTTTACTATCCAATATCTGGGCGGCCGAGCTTTGCTCGGCGTTTTCCCGGGCATGAGACCTAGCTAGATCGATTGCTCGTCCCCGAAAACCCCCACATATCAAATTTCATCGAAATCGTTAGAGCCGTTTCCGAGATCCTCGAAATAAATATATAAATAAATAAATATACAAGAATTGCTCGTTTAAAGATATAAGATATAGTGGCACCATGTTTGACCATGTTATAAATTTTAACATGACATGTGTCAAATACCCAATTACATTTGTCTGTATTCCAGACTGTTCTACGCCGGCGCAGCGCAAGGCCAGATGCCGGAGATGCTGACGATGGTGACGTCGCGCTCGACTCCCGCGCCGGCCGTGCTCGCGGTCGCGCTACTCTCTTTGCTATACCTCACCGTCTCTGACATCTACGCGCTTATTAACTACGTGGGCTTCGCTACTTGGGTAAGTGGAACAGACAGAAGTGAATCCATCGGAATCCAGAGTACTATAGGACTGACATGCCACCCGCGTTCGTGGATTGGGAGACCTCAACGATAAGTGCATGACATGCCTCATTTCTATGTTGGATCCATTTGAATTGTCTCATTTCTGTGGTCGATCCATCTGAATCCAGAATGGTACTATAGGAAGAAGAAGAAGAAAACATTTATTCGTGGCACAAAATACAGTACAAATATACCTAAACATAACACCACAATACAGAACATAGCCACGAACATGCCCCCCGCGTACATAGATTAGGAGACCTCACCAGTTAAGTGCAAGAAATGCCTCATTTCTGTGGTGGATCCATGAGCCATCTGAATCCAGGAGCGTAGTATGTATAAGATATGCCACGGAGATGCTGACAATGGTGACGTCGCGCTCGACTCCCGCGCCGGCCGTGCTCGCGGTCGCGCTACTCTCTTTACTGTATCTCACCGTCTCTGACATCTACGCGCTTATTAACTACGTGGGCTTCGCTACTTGGGTAAGTGGAACAGACAGAAGTGAATCCATCGGAATCCAGAGTACTATAGGACTGACATGCCACCCGCGTTCGTGGATTGGGAGACCTCACCGATAAGTGCATGACATGCCTCATTTCTATGTTGGATCCATTTGAATTGTCTCATTTCTGTGGTCGATCCATCTGAATCCAGAATGGTACTATAGGAAGAAGAAGAAGAAAACATTTATTCGTGGCACAAAATACAGTACAAATATACCTAAACATAACACCACAATACAGAACATAGCCACGAACATGCCCCCCGCGTACATAGATTAGGAGACCTCACCAGTTAAGTGCAAGAAATGCCTCATTTCTGTGGTGGATCCATGAGCCATCTGAATCCAGGAGCGTAGTATGTATAAGATATGCCACGGAGATGCTGACAATGGTGACGTCGCGCTCGACTCCCGCGCCGGCCGTGCTCGCGGTCGCGCTACTCTCTTTACTGTATCTCACCGTCTCTGACATCTACGCGCTTATTAACTACGTGGGCTTCGCTACTTGGGTAAGTGGAACAGACAGAAGTGAATCCATCGGAATCCAGAGTACTATAGAACTGACATGCCACCCGCGTGCGTGGATTGGGAGACCTCACCGATAAGTGCATGACATGTCTCATTTCTATGTTGGATCCATTTGAATTGTCTCATTTCTGTGGTCGATCCATCTGAATCCAGAATGATACTATAGGACATGCCACCCGCGTTCGTTTAGTAGACCTCATCAGTTTAGTGCAGGACATGTCTCATTTCTGTGGTAGATCCATCAGAATAGTCTCATTTCTGTGGTGGATTCATCTAAATCGAGAATGGTACTATAGGACATGCCACTCGCGTTCGTGGATTAGGTCTACAGTCCTTTGAACCATATACTCAGGTCTACAGTCCCTTGATGCTGTGAAAAAATCCCAACAAAACGATAGTAGTGTGTGGTTGGAGAGTGTCCTAAGGAAAATCCAGGGGAAAACCTCCGACACGACCACGCGGGCGGTTTAATTAAATACTGGAATACTCTAGGAATAGGATTTACCTTGTTTAGTGAACTGAGGGTTAACTTGAAGTGAGACTTGACTGTTAAAATTTCCTTTATAAATACTAGAAATGTGTTGTTATATTTTCAGTTGAGTATCGGCGCGGCGGTAGTCTGTCTTCCAGTGCTGCGGTGGACTAGGCCTGACCTGGAGCGACCGATTAAAGTCAACCTCTTCTTCCCCGGTAAGAACCTACAGCTCAGCTAGCATGCTGGGTTTTATAGCCATGTTTTACGTAATGTGTCTTTACTAAAAATATTTAAGCGTGAGAAAAAGGATTGCTATATGTCCGAGATAAACATGCAAACTAGGCTGTTGTAAAACTAGTTAGTAAAATATTACTAAACGCTTAAAACTCACGTATTTGTCACTCCGGACGACTGGTTTCGAACTCTTCGAGAGACCTTAGAATGAGTGTATTTGCAGCGAGGTTGCAAAGGGGCGCGGGTTGAGGTTGGGTGGATAACTCTAACCAAACGTTTTTCATCATCATTTATAATGCGCACTGCTAAAGTTCGTAATCCTCTGCCGGCGTCTGTATTTCCTAGTTCATAAATATAACCTAGATATTTTTAAAGGCACAAGTGAATAGGCATCTTCTGGGCGAGCTCGCTTCACCGCCGGCCTCGTCTTTGCCCCCTGGAGAGATGCTGGCCAAGATCAATCCTATATACCTTCGGGGTGTATTGACCAAAGTATCAAAGGGTCCTATAGCGGTCATAATATTCAAGTGACAAAATTACCTGGGGGTCATAATTCATAATGTCTAGGTGATAGAATGTACTCTCGTTAAATGGTATTTACACCATATGATTGGTCTTAACTCTGTAACTTATTTGTGTTGTTGAATAAATTTCATTTTATTTCATTATTTCGCAGCGATATACATAATCTGCACTATAATGGTGGTGGTGGTGCCAGCATACGTGACTCCCGTGGAGACAGGCGTCGGCTGCCTCATGATCCTCACCGCGGTGCCCGTCTACCTGCTGCTGCTGCACCCTCGCACCCGCATTCGTGGATTAGGAGGCCTCACCAGTAAGTGCTTTCTCATTTCAGTGGTAACTGGTATTACCACCAAATTATACTCCTGAGATGATGTACCACAGAAATGAGATGCCCCTCTCGAAATGACTGAGAACCATCTCAGAAGTCTCTTTTCGAGAGAGACATGTCTCATTTCTGTGGTAAAGCAATCTCGGGAGTATCATTTCGAGAAGGTTGCTTGCTATAGGACATGTCTCATTTCTGTGGTTAATCAATCTCAAGTCTCATTTAGAAAATGGTGCTATAGGACATGTCTCATTTCTGTGGTGAATCAATCTCAAGAATCTCATTTAGAAAAGGGTGCTATAGCTATAGGACATGTCTCATTTCTGTGGTGAATCAATCTCAGGAGTGACATTTAGAAAATGGTGCTATAGGACATGTCTCATTTCTGTGGTGAATCAATCTCAGGAGTGACATTTAGAGAAGGGTGTTATAGGATATGTATTATTTCTGTGGTGACACCATCTCAGGAGTCTCATTTCATGAAGTTTGCTATAGTACAGAGGGCACCAAAAGTAGCTAGAAAAGGTCAAAGTAATACTAGGGAAAATGCTGATGCTAACTGTACATGTATGTACGTCTCATTATGTCTCAATATCTGGGCGGCCGAGCTTTGCTCGGCGTTTTCCCGGGCATGAGACCTAGTAGATCGATTGCTCGTCTCCGAAAATCCCCACATACCAAATTTAATCGAAATCGTTAGAGCCGTTTCCAAGATCCTCGAAATAAATAAATATACAAGAATTGCTCGTTTAAAGATATAAGATAAGATAAGATTTCTGTGGTGACACCAGCTCAGGAGACTCATTTCAAGAAGGAAGAACTCCATAATGCCATAGGGACTGGTCCTTAAGCATTATTAGCGTATAATCTTATATATTTAAACGAGCAATTCTTGTATATTTATTTATTTAATTATTTATTTCGGGGATCTCGGAAACGGCTGTAACGATTTTGATGAAATTTGGTATGTGGGGGTTTTCGGGGACGAGCAATCGATCTAGCTAGGTCTCATCCCCGGGAAAACGCCGAGCAAAGCTCGGCCGCCCAGATATTGTAACTTTAAGTGCATTAATTTTGTTGGAAAATAATTTACTTAATAAAAATAAAATAAATGTAATGCCATCTAAAACCGCTCTCT
This sequence comes from Cenopis cana, assembly GCA_951800055.1. Classification (NCBI taxonomy): domain Eukaryota; kingdom Metazoa; phylum Arthropoda; class Insecta; order Lepidoptera; family Tortricidae; genus Cenopis; species Cenopis cana. Next base: position 11,436,370 of record OX637493.1, on the reverse strand, counting down.
TTCGTAAAAGTACCTATACTTGGAATGGCCCCAAAAATATACAACAAAATTCCAGAAAATATTATAAATATAGAGAATATGACCGAATTCAAACGAGAGTTATTTAATGTTTTAGTTAAAAAAGCTTACTATACCATAAGTGAATTTATGTCAGACTGTAATTAAAGGCTTGGTCACACCGCGTTGCGCGACGTCCGCGCGACGCGACCGCAGCGCGCCGGAACGTATGTTAACAGGTTAGCGACGTCACACTGGCTGCGCGACGCGAGCGGGACGGTTTCATACATTATGGCGCGCAGCGCGGCGTCCCGCTTGCGTCGCGCACGCGGTGTGACCAAGCCTTAATGGAGCACAACATGCATGAACTCTATTAATCTGTTTAAAAATTTGTATGCCTGACGGCCCAGCATAGTGACACGAATAGAAATCATAAGACCTGTATGTTTATACCTATGTTGAACAAATAAATGATTACTTACTTACTTACTTACTTACTTAATTCTTTCTTTTACAGCATGCGCAACTCATCTCATACAGAAGATGACTATGGCAGTTAGGCCGAAAACAAAGGTAAACCGACTTTATTTTAAGCTTATTTTATTATAACAATTGTTTGACACTGCTATTTTAAGCCTATTACTTATAACAGACACTGCTAGAGAATGACATATGGCATTATGGCAGCTTTTTGAATGATAAGGTATCCTTTGTACAAATATAGTACATTACTGCAGAGACCAGTAAGTAAGCCATCCTGGACGAGTATGAGTTAGCCGGCCGAGCCGAAGGCGAGGTCCGGCTATAATACGAGGCCAGGATGGCACTTATGGTCGAGGCATGTATAGTGCTTTTCTCAAAAATAAAACAAATTGTATAAATAGCGGTAAAAATCATATTTTTCGCCAATTCCACCTCGTTTGTTCTAAAACCGTGTGGTCGGACTAGCTTTGGTTTGTGCGGGCGCGAGCGCCCCCCGCCCCCCCGCCCCCGCCCCGCCGCACACCCCGCTGCTGCTGCGGGCGCTGGCAGGAGGCGCCCGCGCCCGCAGCAGCAGCTAAACTTATGATATGTAATGGGATTTACATACTTACTTCCTGGACAGTAGGTGTTACTTCCTGGACACTTCTGGCAACTGACCAGGATGAGCCACTTTCGGATACTATCTTCACAGATGTTATGAGAACATTACATACTATTTTTGAGAAAATTTATATTTGAGCCAAATGGCTATATGACCTTTAGCCGCAAAAATCTTAATTTTGTTTTTTGTTTCAGTGAACGGCTCCTACGAACGCAAGATACTCGCTCACATATCCGACCATTCCCGTTACATTCTAATGATGGAATCGAACCATAAAACATATTTATTTAAAACTTATAATTATAACCATAAAATCAACAAAATCACGAATAGCGTAGGCTTCCAAATTTAAAAAAATAGACAGCCGTTTACTTTTTCTCTGGTAACTTAAGTCATGCCAGTGTAAAATAAAAGATATAGTCAGTGTTGCCAGTGATGTATTACATTTTTTTGAGATAATGTAAACGGCCAATATTAATGTGCTTTTATAATGTATATCGGATTTTAATATACGAACACCGATGTATTTAAAAAAAGTGTAAGCAGAGGTGTTTTTATATTATAGTTTTATGTAAATGTTGTTGACTGTTGTCGAATGTAAAATTACATGTAATCTAGGATTAATATCGCTATTTGATGGATCGTCAACAATCTTTAGACAAGGTATAAAGTGTGTACCATTTAATTATACCTATCTATTAATTAGTAAAAATAATTTCGAGTACATTTATTTTATATTAGTATAACAATATCATGGAAAATTGGACTTAAATAGGTTTTTATGAGTCGTAAAACCTATTGGGACCACTATCTCAGAGTTCCATAATATGGAGCTCCATTCGATTATTTTCCATAGTGAAAAATATGGAACATTTTGTATTTTTGAATCAAATGTGAGCTGGATTCTCACCATTACGCTTTATTATGTTTATGACCTCGAAAATGACAATACTTTCATATTTATCTATTATAACTAGTAGATTTTATATGTATCTCAAATCTAATAAGAGTTTAGGTACTTATCTATAGGCAGTTGCAATATACCGTAGTAGTTTAAATTACGCGAAAATATAAGACAACAGTGGTTTGTAGCGATTTTTAAACGGAAGTAAGAGTTTGTAGTATTATTGCAATAGGTACAAAATAGCAAAATGTATTTTACAACTGCCTGTAGGTTTGTAGATGGTAGAAGTTACGTGGTGAACCCACAGGGCATGCGATGGTTTTGCCCAGCTATAATTGGGTATTTGAAAGAAAAAAACAAAGATTCCGTCAAATTGAGAAGCTCCTTACTTTTTTAAGTCGGGTCGGTTACATAAATACAATTAATTACATAAATTACAATTAATTATGACGGGTCTAACGAATGCCATACTTCAAATAATACGTTGTTTTTGTGATATGGTACCTATATAAAAAAGTAATTGTACATTATTGAATTGCCACCATGCCATACTTCAAATAATACGTTGTTTTTGTGATATGGTACCTATATAAAAAAGTAATTGTACATTATTGAATTGCCACCATGTTTTAAGGCCGATTTACATACTGGGGTAAGAAGAATAATTAAAGTCAAACACTGCAATGTTTTGAAAATCACATGCAAGTAAAAAAAAAGGGAACGCAAATGGGCCTTATCTTTTGCAAAATAATAATATAATTTGGCTGTGCCTATATTATTTTATGCCTCCCAAATATTCTTCTCGAGGATATTATAATGTATAAGCTTAGGATAATTCATTAAGTACCTATGTGTATGATTTTGAACTTTTTTTAATTGTTTTTGATAGACTATTTTGTTTGTAATTTTGTATATAATGAACAAAAATCATACGAAACATTCCAAAATCATACGAAACTGCCGCAATTGTAAATTGTTGGTATTTATTAATTTATTTTATTAATATTTAGGGTACATGTAATGTATTTATTTTGCTCATTTTAACTAAAATACTGTGAGATTGTATTTTAGTCAAAATACTTTTGTGTAAACAAGTGTCTAGTTATTCAGGTAGGTTCTATGCAACATTATTGACGTGTAGTATTTTACAAATAACAAAAAACAATTTATACGTGTTTTTAACTTCATTGTAACTATTTATGCATCAGATTACATCGCACTATCGTTACTGCAAAAAGCTTTTGGAAATACAATATAATATGTAGTAAGAAATTGCATTGTACCGCAAACCTAAGTATATAATTTGTTTAAGTAGATATACCAAGATGATGACACCAAAATAATTTAAAAACATCAAATACAAAGAAAAGGTAGTATTTAATTTACACGCATTTATTTTCAACGATCTCCTTCTGGATAACATGGCTGTATGAAATTATAGTCTAGCCTACCACTTGTGTCGATGGTGCGTAAGAGCTTAGACTTCCTATTTCTTTCTTACGCTAGCACTGTTACGAAAAGAGACGAGTGTTTTATCTTCAGCCATTGACATGATTGGTGGCCAGATATTCTATCAATTACTATATTAAGTGTAATGTTATATGTGTCGCCGTTTGTGTTGCATCGGATGTTATTTTATTCCAAGATGGACACGGTATGACAATAATAAATTGTTAAAGAAAATGTTGATATTTTATTTTCAATCATCGATCCACTTATGTTTTGAACGCCGATAATATTTATTTTTTTCACGATTTTTCTGACTTTAAAAGTCAACTCTAGCGAGTGTGTGACGCCATCAAAGATCAAGATTTTTTTTCTTTTTAACTGACAACCCCACAAATGTCAAATTGAAGGGTGGTACGTTCAGATACAAAACCTCATAGTGTGGACTAAGACACGATTTTATAAATTGACTAAACAGAATGTAATATATTAGTAATTACTTAACCTCTTTCAGTTTTAAAACTTTCATTGATATTGACTTTTAGCTTCAAAACTATTACTTATGCCTATTGCGTTAAGTTTCAAAACTATCAGTGATATTATTATAAACGCACTCCGATAACTGTCAGTTCTGTCACTGTCAGTTCAGTGCCAATTTGTCACAACACTCCACTCACGTGTGAAGCATAGAATTCGTACTATCGAATATTCTTAATTTTATCTTATTATATTTAGCTTCAGAGCGTCCATTCATTAGACTACAACGCTAAACGACACAAGCAAACATGGTTAAAATGGGGAAGCACAAGTTGAAAATGCTAAATAAGTCACCGAAAGGAGAGAAAACCGAATCCAAATTGGTGGGTAAGATCACGAAAAAGAAATCGGCGGTAAAAGACCTCACAGCAGCGAGTAAAAAGGTGTCTATGATAAAAGAACTGGCCACAAAGACCAATAATCTCGTGGACGTGAAAGAAAATAAGCAACTCAGGTTTGCTAAGTCTCTGGTTACGAACGATAGAAAGCCGCCTCAACCGAAACAGAAACCGGTAGAAAAACAAAAGAAAAGGCAGAAGACGCAGATAGACGATACTAAAATGCTACTGAAGTTGATGAAAAAGAAATAGGGCATTATTCAGTGTAGCATGTTTTAGGTTAGGTTTAGTTGTTTATATTGATATGTTAAAATTGTAGTTTGATTTAATATGTAAGCCGGATTTGTTACACTTCGAAAGAGTAGACTATCCTTAGAGTAAACAGTTAACCTAGTCTTGTTTAGTTGAATCTGGGTTTAGAGTGAGTTCATTAGAAATTGAAAGAATTTATAAATAGTGACTTCTTCAAAAGCTATGTGTTGTGTATTTATTATAAGACTTATAAGAGAGTAAAGAAGTGTTTCCAACTCAGCATATTTTTAAGTATTAATGTAATTATAGTTAATATTTGTATGTACAGTCAATAGTTGTTTCATTCCTCAAACTACCCCCAAACAAATATGATTTTCCAGTTTTCCTGCTTATGCATAGCAATTAGCTTTTTAAGTCATAAGTGAATAGACATCTTCTGGGTGAGCTTGCTTCACCGTCAGCCTCATCTTTGCCCCCCCTGGTAGAGCAATCCCATTATTAATAAATAACAAAAACCGGCCAAGTGAGAGTCGGACTCGTGCACGAAGGGTTCCATCCCATTATCGTTTTTAAAAACGGCAAAAAAAACACGTTTGTAGTATGGGAGCCCCCTTTAATATTTATTTATTTCTGCTTTTTAGTATTTGTTGTTATAGCGGCAACAGAAATGCATCATCTGTGAAAATTTCAACTATCATGGTTTTTGAGATACAGCCTGGTGACAGATGGACAGCGGAGTCTTAGTAATACCAACTAGCAACTGGTGATGCTAGATGATTAAATCTACCCTCTCTCCCCTTTCTGATTAGCAGTGTGATTGACACGATTGAGGGACATTGACGGGTTTGATTGATGGTATGTGCCAGCTCTTGGGGGTTTACCTATATGGCCTGTATACATTTTATAAGACAAAATATGTTCAAAATACTTTATTCTCAACAACATATGTATAAAACATTCTCACTGTTACTATAGTAAGTATGTATGTACTAAACTATTACATTGGACTTATATGTGTACTATTGATGATAATTATCAAGTATTTGCCCCACAGGGAGGCAGAAAGAGCCATGTTATGTCATTGTGTTGGACTGTTGGTAAATAAACTCTGAAAAACCTGATAAGAAATAATTAAAATAGTCTGTAATATTTTGCCTAAATTATAAGTACATTCCATTTCCACTTAACTTTATAATCATGTTACATAACTTGTTGATGGGGATAAATATTTAAACGCCAAGAATAACTAGATGTGCTGCCAAAATCACACAGTAGGTGTTATTTTGTTACCAAAAATATTGTCTAAAAGGTTATAAATATTTTATGTCACACCTAGCCATAAAGTGGCCATTATCGCACGCTCCGCGCGCGAAAAAACCCACTTCCTGGCCAGGGGTGACATAAAATTTTGTACTTACCACGGGCGATAATAAAGAAAGCCTCAGATCGCATATTTATCGCCCTTGCCTTCGGCTCGGGCGTAAAATACCTGCGATCTAAGACAATCTTTGTTTCATCGCCCTTAGTAAGTAATGTACTATTGTATTAGTGCTGTTTAAAGTAAACAAGTTTTGGGTACATTTCATATATCGTCTATCAGGTTTTTCTAAAGCCCAATCCTTTTTTAGGTATTTAACGAAAGCAAACAAACTCATTTAGAATTATATTTTATATATAGTATAATGCAAAACTTTGAAACATTTTAGGCGAATTCAACTGTTGCAATGCCATGTTTAACCCTTTGACCGCCAAGAACCTATAAAGTGGTTGTGTGTCGTCGTGCCCACCACGCCAACAACCACTTGAAAGGTCGGTGTGAAAGTGTACTTTAATTATTAATAGTACATTACTTACCAAGGGCGATAAAACAAAGAATGTCTCAGATCGCAGGTATTTTACGCCCGAGCCGAAGGCAAGGGCGATAAATATGCGATCTGAGGCTTTCTTTATTATCGCCCGTGGTAAGTACACCATTTTATGTCACCCCCTGGCCAGGAAGTGGGTTTTTTCGCGCGCGGAGCGTGCGATAATGGCCACTTTATGGCCAAGTGTGACATAAAAGCATTTATGAACTGTTTTAATTTGTTTTTATTGGTTTAGACATTACACCAATTCAACAGTGCTTGCCGTGGTGGGCACGACGACACACTACCGCTTTGGCGGTCAAAGGGTTAAGAAGTTCTCACTTCGTCAATGTAAGTGCCAATAATAATTACATACATGGTCAGTAGCTAGCTCTCAATGAGTTAAATACCTAAACAAATAGATTATAAGACTGACAAGAGAACACGCGTGCCGTTACGGGGCTCGTTCTAAATTTTTCATAAATCTCGCACCGCTCAACGCCCCGCGTGTTGAGGCCATAGAAAACGGGAACTCAATACACATGGCACTTACCCTAGTGTATTCAATGATAAAAATGCGCAGGGTCAACCGGGGTAACGTCAATGCGAGGAAATGAGTATTTTAACACGTTCACAGTCCCCATACAAATGTTTCAATTTTCTTTGACGTCCAAGCAAATTACTTCCATCACACGTCCGTGCTCCACGTTTGGGTCACTATGAAACGACCAGGTACGCACTCTGTGATTATTACAATATATTATAGAATGCTATTTCATATCTAAATAAATATGAATTGATAAATCAGAATTGTCTTTATAAGCCTTTTATCGAATGCAGTTATACTTAGTGATTTATAGTGATTTGATTGCGTACCTGGTCAGCTATAGTGACCCATGTACGGGGCACGGACTTGTGGTGATAGTTCGTCGTGACCCATGTATGGGGCACTGGACTGTGAAAATACAAACACATTACTTTAGCCCTATACTATGTATTTTGAAAACCGTAGTTCCTACCTTCGAATTATAGGGATAAATATATACAAATCTTTCAAATAATTTCACCCTGGTTGAGCTTATACGCCAATGTTATCTTTTTAACATAGCTTGGGCAAATGGGCATGGTGATACCCTATCATCCAATATCCAATACGGTATATATAACCTTAAAAAAACAAACATGACATTATTTGTACTGAAATGACAGCTGTCACTACACTCACTACTACTCAAGCTATTTTAAAAGGACAATAGATTTTACAAAATTTAATTATTTTACGTAAATCATCCAATTCCATAATAGCACTACAAGCGTTCATTTTGTTCCATTCGAATTACAATTTGACGACAAAAATATATACCAAATGGTAATTGATATTACACTTAAACACCTAGGGAATAAGACATAATTTCAAATGACAATAGTGAGAATGTATGCACATAGATTTCGAACTTAAAAACAAATAAGTCATTTTAGAATAGAGAAAACTTTCATAAGTGTTAACATGTACTAAACTAACATTTCACTAAATGAACTAAATGCTACTGATGAGTGATAAACCTCGTTGTCGTGCCAGCGTACTAGGGTTTTTAGGTCAATGACCTTTATTATTTTTGATTTGGGACAGACTATAGGAAGAACCACTTTTCTAAATTTGTAACCAGTCTTTTTCCCACTATACTAGACAGAAAGAGATGCATGCCGTGAATGCGTATAATCCTCGGTACCCAAGTAGAACCGAGATGGCATTATACGCCAGAACGTTCTTAAAACAAGCCTCTTTCCCACTATTTTGATTATAGAGTGATATTGACACATCACGTTTTAAAAACACATAATTACATTTTGGCAGCACTGGCAGTCTTCGTAAAAGCATAAACTTTAAACATAGTATACAGTGTGTACTGTTCATAAGTTTCATTATCATTTAAGCTGCCAATTATTTTAACACTCACTAGTTTCAAAGCCAGAATCTTGTGTAGCATCGAAATTTCTCGATGAAATCAAAGGGACATTGACATGATGATCTGTCATAATTATTTTTCACATTAAACTATACAGGTTGTTTCCTATAACTGAGACAATCTTGTATAAGGCAATTAACATAATTTAAATGATATTTTGATTTAACTCCCAAGAAATACTAAAGAAACTGCCAGTTTTCCTAAGTTCTATTTGTACCTTGAAGTTAACTGCTCTGTCCATTTCCCTTATAATGTCCTTGTCAATTTAACACACTGTATACTCTATTACACTTTGGGGCCATCCATAAATTACGTCACACGTTAAGGGGGAGGGAGGGGATCGACGAAGTGTGACATTGTGTGACAAGGGGGTGGGAGTGGTCCTAAATTTCGTGACGTCACATTTCAAAATATTATAATCTAAGTGTTAAAACACGAACTTTAAACTATTACTTACGCGTTACGCGCCGACCGCCTAGGCGCCCTGTGATAAATGCCGCCAAACGCATATAATTAATCGTTTTTTGTTTTGTTAATTGTTTGATTTGATGTTAATTTTATTAAAAAAATAATTTAAATGGAAATAAAACTGATTTCGGAACCGCTGTTTTCATTCAATAATTTCTAAATGTTAAATTTGCAAAATATGTGACGTCACAATAGGGAGGGGAGAGTCTCACAGCTGTGACAAGGACGGGGGGAGCGGCAAAAAATCCTGAAATTCGTATGACGTAGTTTATGGATGACCCCTTTCAAATTCTGGATATCTACCCAATGAACTGTCATGTACATATGCTTTCGCAGCCATATCAGAGGGTCTACCTTAGGAATTAACATTTATAGAACATAATTAAATAAATACAATCACAACAGAAACTCCGCTCGCGCTGACTAGGCCTTCAATATTGTATGAAAAATCCGAACAGAAATTGTATGAATAGAATGCAGACTCTAAATTTAAAAAAGATAATAAAATAATAATGCTCCGAGCAGGATTCGAACCTGCGACAGTCTGGCACACGCGGCCAATCGCTCTAGCCAACTGAGCTATCGGAACAATAAAATAAAAATACAAACATTAAGCGGGGCTCAACTTATAGGAAAGAAAGAAACTATAAGAATTCTTTTTTTTTTCGAAAATTATTGTGGAAAAATATTTATTAAGCCTACTAATATCACAGCATATTATTATTGGGAAACTGGACTAAAGCTCAAGCCACACAGAGAGCGGGCCGGCGGTGGCGGCGCGGGCGCGGGCGGCGGCGGCGCGGGCGCGGGCGGCGGCGGCGCGGGCGCGGGCGGCGGCGGCGCGGGCGCGGGCGGCGGCGGCGCGGGCGCGGGCGGCGGCGGCGCGGGCGCGGGCGGCAGCGGCCTTTGTCCCGCGCCCGCGCCGCCACCGCCGGCCCGCTCTCTGTGTGGCTTAAGCTTTAATCGCCAATCCAATAATAATGTGTGAAAATCGTGTAGGTTTAAATCGATATAATATCAAAGCATAGTTAAAACCCAAGATTGGGAATCGAACTCAGTACTGATTGCATTCGTGCAACACCTTAAAATTGCAGATTCTAACGTATTATTTGGATTTTACAAATTTTATGTCACATTAAAAATCAAATATAAAATTGACCTAACTTGATGCAAACATTTTAATATACATAATATATCTCCATTTCTATTCGGATTTGAATATATACCTAGATAAATGTGCACTTACATTAAGTCTCTTAATTAACTACCGCTTAGGTGTCCTATGTTATGCCTTAGTCTAAGCGCTAGGCGCTTTAAAAAAGCTCTGTAAAAAGTATTGTTCAGTGCGTCTAGGTTGTTCCACAGTTATAGGATCGTGGACAGTCGGCTACAGTATTGAAGGGCTAAAACGCGGATTGTACATTTGAATCCATGAGTTTAGGATTGATTAAAAAAACCCTTGCAATTTACCTTTTAAACTTGAAAATGTATATTTTCAATACACATTCATAAAGTCAAGAACGCATCCTATAATAATTACCGCATAACGCATGTTATATTCGATTAATAAAATTGCCCTTTATTAGGTGACACACTGTAGGCATGCATTTTTCGCGAATTTAACCCGATATGTAATTTTTTTTTTATTGACAATCTTACACAAATCAACCTAGTCCCAAACTAAGCAAAGCTTGTACTATGGGTACTAAGCGACGATATACATACTTATATAGATAAATAAATACTTAAATACATAGAAAACATCCAAGACCCAAGAACAAATATTCGCGCTCATCACACAAATAAATGCCCCGGCCGGGATTCGAACCCGGGACCTCCAGCTTCGTAGGCAGGGTCACTACCAACTAAGCTAAAGCGGTCGTCAAATAAGAACCAAAAACAATACATTCCAAATGAAGACTATAGAAGTCCATATAACCTGCCTCAATCTGCGTTTTAGCCACATCATGAAGTGTAAATTTAAATTAAACTGTCAAAACTCTCAGTGCATATTATTTTAATAGTTATTTGTGTGTATACAAAAGTGTAACTCATGTACTAGTATAGGAACGCTTTAGTTTGGCACAAAAAATCTCAATGGAAGCTTAGAACAACAAATGTTTTCTATGTCGGATTATGACAATAAGGTGTAAAGGACTGAAAAGAAGTGGCATTATGAAGAAAAATGGTAAAGAAATCGCCTTTATTGATCTTTAAAAATGAGGACATTCATCCTGAGAACAATATTGTTTTAAAAAATAGAGACATTTTTAGGCTCTATTTGAGTAAATTTGAATACTATGTTAATTTTAAGAATCTCAGAACTGATATAAACTAAAAAGATATAATTTCCATCCAAATATGTCAGTCTACTCAAAATTACCTGTACACCAAAATACTTGTAAATCCGTTAAGTATTTATCGGGAAAAGGTAACAGACAGACCAACACACTTTCGCATTTATAATACAATAATTTGAACATCATAGGCCTCCCTCAAAGAGTGCCACAATGACCGGTCCCGCGCCACCCGCATCCAGCGGACTCCCGCGACCTTAACCAGGTCATCAGTCCACCGATTATGGCACTCTTTGGGGGAGGCCTATGTCCACCATTGGGCGTTTTTTGGCTAATATGATGATGATGATGAATTTGAAATTTGAATTGAATGCACGATTTTTGTCCTTTACATCTCATGGTACGCCATTTAAAATAAACGAAGGTAAATCTAAAATCATCACCCATAAATAAACCTATGTTTCATAAGAAAAACGTTATTAACGTTAGGTTTTGAAATAATTACCCTTTTGCGATCGCAGTCGGGTAAAGAAACACTTTTAACACAGCGAATACCTAAATGAAATTGGTATGAAAAAGGTAACTTACTATTTTAATGACTGCATTTTTGAATTATGAAAATCTGTTAACGAATAAATACTACTGTCATTTTTTTTAGTTACCAAACGCAAAAAAATATTGAAAATGTAACTCGTATAATTCCATCATGAATTTCTGACAGATTTTCATAAAGCAATAATTGAGATAAACTAAATTTAGAGATAAAATCGTCAAAACTATTTACATGACCAGTCGATAACATATATGTGTTAACATCCTAAGGGTATTTCTGTTGATCTTATATTGAAAATGGCATATTTCTGCCTTTGATACATTGTATACAATAAACATACTTTATTTACCATAAATCTTCAGTGGAGAACGAAGCCTCATACAACAAACGTCGATCGTACACGCTATCATACAAACATTTGTATGAAACAAACAATAACATTAATATATATTTCAAAACATTTTTTGTGCTACCCTCGGTCGGTATCTTAATTAAAACGAATTAGTAAGCATATTTTTTATATTTTTTTCTTTTTTAACGATACCCGTTTATTAGGATTTTCAAACAATAAATTCGTACACTTAGTCCATTTAATAAGCGAACAAAAACTGAAAATTATATGAAACAGAGGTAGGATTAAGACGTATATACAAAAAAAAAACTAAGCTAAAACTACTATTTACAATTTAAAAACTAGAGAACACTACTGAAAAAAAATAAGTAGGTACGGCGTGAGCAAAAATGATCTCTAACACGATACGCTTAAATGTCTTTTTCAATTGCACGATTGGAACACAAAACCGGGCTGTCAGTGTGACAGCTGACGTCATTGCACACGTCCAGACACTTTAATCGGCCAAGGGGGTTCATTGAGTCAGGGACAAACCGGATAGTTGTATTGGTGTACGCTAATGACAATAAACATGTTTTTTTCTTTATCACTAACTATAAGGAGACAATAAAGCACGTCACATCTCAGCGAATCAGATGAATCTAACCATACTAAATTAATGTAATGGTATATTCCGACCGAGTCACGACATAGTTAGACAACTATAAATCCATTAAATAGACTGGTAGAATTTAGAAAAATCTCTATTTCGATTTCACCGGCATTTTGTGAGCCATTTTGGCAATATAACTTTTCCGAATCAAAAAACCTGCTGAATTCGATTCAATTTTGCTTTAAATTCAAGGTGACGGAATTCAACTAAAAATATGCCAAAATGGCTCACAAAATCCCGTTAAATTTGAATTAATGTCATATAACTACCGGTCTATAATCATATTCACATCGCTGCCGGAATCTACTACTCGATGTTTTTCCATGTCTATAAAGAGACTGAACTCAATTTTATAATGTGATTCATAACATAACAATCTATCCGCCAATTTGTGCAGCTCTGTACAAAATTTTAGTAGATTGTTGCAAATTGTGACTTTCCGAGTGTCAATCATTGTTCTCTTAAAGTATAAATATGTCTCACGTTAGTGTAAATTTATGTTTATATAAAATTAACGGCTGATATAACTACCGTACACACAATATATCAAACAAACAAAAGAGACAGTGACATCTCCTGACATTTAGGGACAACATCCCAGGGTATCCGCTACTGTCATCTGATATTACCAATGTTACCTCTCCATACGAGTCCCCCTGTCGACTAGACTGTCCCCCACCCGTGACAGTGTCAAGGCTTATCGTCCTCTTTCTTCCGCTGGCTGAGTTTCTTTTTCACGTCTAGAAGCATCTGTTCGAATGACATGTCGTCGCGACGGGACGGCGCTGAGGCGGCACCGTGGAAGGCGCTCTCTGTGTATTCGGCTTCCAAGCCGTCTGTGGAAACATTGGACAGTATAAATATTTGTGGAGTATCTGTACTAAGAAAAATCTTTTAACAACAAATTACTCAAATAATCTGCCTCTTGCCTCTGACTGCGTTGACTTGTTTGCCACCGTCATTGTACATATATATAATAATAAAAGACTGACCGAGGTCGGCGTAGGACTGGCGACAGAAGGCCCGGCGGCCCCCGAAGCCGACGTCGTACTGCGGGAACTGGCACGCCGCCTCCACGGCATTCCACGCGTCGCGTCCGCGCGAGTACGTCACGAAACCGTAACGAGTGCTGGACGGGAAATGTACAATATTAAACTGGGTCCACGGACAAGTAAAATATCGGTTGTGATCCTACAGGTGTCTGTGTTTATTTTATTTTATTACATAAGGTACACTTAACAGATATGAATGAAATAACAATAACAGTGACTAGAATGCCATACAATAAATAAATAACAGATATCACACAGTAAGACATAGTTGAGAGTTAACACATAATAGCTTACAGACCAGCATGAAATTCCATGCAAGTGCAGCATGATCAATAAGTAAGCGCATGTATATACATGTACTTAGTAATATGTGTAGCGGTTATCAATCAACTAATAACGTTGGGGCGCAAACCCTCCCTTGGTTTTGAAATTTTTACTCAATTTGACAATTTACAAACATTTTCTTGGTTCCATACAAGTTTTTGATCCTAGACAGGAATGGAATCGATTAACATCAAAAAAAGTTGTAAAAAGATGACCCTTTCTGTGGGTATGTTTTTTCCAAAATCTGTAAACGCAAATCGAGCAAAGGTCTTCTAAGACCATTTTCGCGTAGCTGCACGGGATGTGGTATCTGCCCTCACTGACCCAAAAAGAAAATCCACCCTGTAAGTCGTCTAAAAAAATCCAAATGACCTCCTTTGTCGTTCCTGAAAGTCTTTGCACTTCCTATACTTTTATTTGAAAAAAAAATCTATTTCTACATTGAGCCACTAGAATAAAAAAAAACTCACCCATCCTCCTTATTATGCAGTCGGACCTCTATGATGTGACCGAACTTCGAGAATTGGGCGCGCAACGTCGCCTTAGTGCTGTCCTTCTCCAGCTTGCCGACGAACACAATGCGTCTCTCTTCCACCGGCTTGTTGCTGTCTCTGCAGAAAAATTTAATTAGATAAATAATTTAAAAAAAATCTGTCACCATCCTGTTTCAAGATTTTATTCTTACCGTTATGCCGGCGTGATTGATATGTCATGCTAAATTACAGCTTTCTTGTGCTAACTGCTAACGGTTACTGAGCTGAGACGGACGAACATGGCGAAAAATATAAGGGTTCCTGGTTTATGTAATGGTTAGGTCTTTATTCGACAGAATGCATAAACCTAATAATCAAAAGAAATTCGGTATTAATAGCTTATCAGTAATAAATAAACCAAATAAAGTCATTCCTGGTTTAAAGGTGTCCAAAACGCTAGCAGCGTTGCCGCTATGGACTAAAATAGACAACCTGCTGTCTCGCATGCGTCTCCCCGACCTCATTTATGAATGTTTTGACTTCCGAGCACCACCTTCCAAGATTATTTCGAAATATTTTAGTGTCGTGTGTCGAGTCAGAAAGCGGCCAAGTTAAAACGGGACTGGGCTGGTCACGTCTCCCGCATGCCCAGTGAGTTATGGGCAAAGACCACTACGGATTGGAAGCCTCAGAACTCGAGGACACGTGGCAGACCCCATCGGCGATGGCGGGATGAACTGGACTCCTTTTTAAAGGAGTGGCCAGAAGAAGCCAAAAACCGTAATAACTGGAAAAAGAAGGGCCTTTGCCCAGCAGTGGGACACATTAGGCTCTAAATAAAATATAGTGTACCTGTCGTCAGGACTGTAGCTCCGGTACCCTTTCCTCCCGTAAGGCTTCTGTTGCGGACTGCACGAGCGCTCGGAATGCGTCCCCTCGGACGATGACGACGAACTGGACGAAGATGACGAACTAAACAATAAAAGTCCATGTTTAACAATGTCCCCGACCCAGCATGGGGACTAATGATACTGCCCAATCCCTCTCAGAGACAGAGCTCTAGCAATAGCATATAGGAAGATGTTTAAAATACACCTGTGGAGAACAATAAGGCTTTTAGAAGTTACTGTTTATGTTGAAACAAATTTTAGCTGTTGCAAATCCGTAGGGTAACACAGCTGACAAATATTAAATATCTCTGTTTCGTTAACAGTGCAAGAGAGAGAGGAATGGTGGTAAGTTATGGGCAATTCTGCTGTCATTCAGGGGTTCAAATCACGAAGATTGAAGTGCGTATCTTTTGTTTTTATCCTTTGATACTACTTTTTGTCTATGTACACTCAGCAGCAATGGTTGCTACGTGGGCGAGGTGATCAAAATGATCTCCACAAGCTCTTATTCTCTTATAATAAAGATGTGTGAAAGACTGTACCTATATGTGGCCGTGCCATTTATACAAGTGTGATAGACACAGATATACGAAATTCAACCTTCGTGAATATTTGAGGTTGTTTGCGTTTTGGGGCAAACTCTTTCATACGAGTAAAGGCAGGCATAGAATAGGCTAATTTCCTACAAGCTAGTTAAACGGTTCTATCAGGTCACAATCTTGATGTGATAGCAAAAAAAAACAACATGAAACTTCTTGTAAAAAATATGAAGTATTTTATAACTTTCTTTCACCCACTTTAAAATAAGGAAATATCACATTTAAAGAAGGAGCCATGATTGTGTCAAGTTATAAGCTAGCAATAAATGCTGATGTTCCATTTACTTCGTTTTCTGACCTGCTAGATCATTAGCCTATTCTACAAAATAGTTAAAAAAACAAACTGCTTTGTGGCAAATAAACTGAAGCCTCACGCTCCAAAGATACCTGCAACAGAAATTGTCAAGTATTAAACCACGATGCTTACCTAGAAGAGGAGTCGGAGCTTTCGGAAATAGTCGGTTTCCGCAACGGGGGAGTGAAGGACTTTTCACACTTCTTTTCTGTTCGGGGAGGGGTCTTTCTAGGGCTTTTAGATCTCGCGGAATCGTGTCTCGAGCGAGATCGAGACAGAGAACGCCGGTAGTCTCTCCGGGGCGACGGCGATCGTCGACGATAAGGCGATCTCGTTCGTTTCCTCTTGTACGGAGACTGTCTTCTTCGTCTATAGCGATCGATAGAGCGAGATCGTCGAGTTCTCACGCTTCTACTGCGAGATCGACGTCTTCTACGGCTGTGGGAGCGAGACCGCCGCCTGTATCTATCGTAGCGATCGCGCGAACGAGATCGCTTTTCTCTAGAGCGTGAGCGTTTATCGCTTGAGCGTGACCGCTTCTCGTTAGAGCGTGATCGCTTCTCCACTGAGCGAGATCTTTTTTGCGTTTCCTTTGACTTGTTCAGACTTGAATCTGTGGTCGATTTGTCGCGTGGAAGACTAGCATCACTAGACATTGACATGTCACTGTCATTCCTCTTCCTTTGCAGTGGACTCCTCTCTCTAGCAGCTGCTTTCGGCTGCACTATGACATGCTCTGTTTCTGTCTGAACATTAACATTTGCAGAGTCAGGTTTTCTCCTGTGTTTACCTAAATGTAGGATTACTTTGTCTTCACCATGATCGGCTTTAGCGTCGTATTCGCGCACAATGGTAGTCTTATAAGTTTTGATTTGTTTAGGTTTTCCAACGGGTTCCTCTGGTGCTTTCTTTAGTACGACATCTTGAATAGATGCAAACAAGGAATTGCTAGAGATTTTAGTATCAACTTGTTTTTCTACACTCTTTAAAGCCGCAGTTATTCCCTTATATCTTTCTTTGTCTATTTTAACGTCTGAGTTTCTCTTATCGTCGGGACTTCGTTTTTCCTTACGCACATCAAAAACATTTTGTTTTAGGACTGCCTCGGACTTTTTGATTTTGAAATTGATTAATGCTTTATCTATGGGAGGTGACTGAGATTTTCTGACTTCTCTCGGTTTAGACTTCTCCATTTGTTTAAAAACGGCTTCGTCAGTGTTCGTACCAACACTTACAAGTACTATCTCTTCGTAGTCAGTTATTTTTGGTTTATCGGTCTTTATCGGCGTCGGTACTGCCTCCGGCGCCATTCCTCCAACGATTTTGAGCATTTCAGCATCACTTATAAGAGGTTGCAGCTCTAAATTCTCCACCTTTGGTATCTTGCTCATCACGATATCCTCGTCCCTCTTCCTCATAGCCTCCGCTTTTTGTTTCTTTGTGTTCATGAGTATCTTTCTGGACGCTTCTCTGATCGGATCGAATATTTTCTTAGGAGCTTCAGGATTCTTCTGTTCGGTTACGATTATCGTTCCGTTGGGAGGTGTAGTATTTACAGAGTTGATGGTGACTTTTTCTAGAGGACTAGGGCTTGGTAAATCAGGGAATATCGCTTCAGGGCTGACAGCTGCAGAACTGTTGTTTGACGTTACTGATCTTCTCATTTTATACTCCTGAAGGTTTAGTTTCTTTTTCTTCTGCGGCTGCTCTTCATTTCTATTCGAAATATCAACTATAACTTTAACTTCTTCATCTATTGGTCTCTTTTCGGATTTTATGTCCATCGATTGCGGTATCTGTACATCTTGCTTATTGCTAAACAACGCCGTATAAAAGTGCTCCTCTTTCGGACGGGGTTCTGTCTTAACATCTACACTCGCACAATTATTGTCACTAATATTTACACATTTATTTTTCTCGCTATCTAATTCCTGTATTTTAACAGTTTCAGCGTTCAATTTATTGCTAACACTAGACATACACTTTTCAATATCTTTATCATCTCGCTGATAGCCTTTATCATCACAGTTATTAAGTATAACTTCTGATTTATTTTTAATAGTTAACTTAATGCTAATGTTCGTTTGACTACTGAGAGTATCACTTGCTTTAGAAGCATTTTTAACCATCACAGAATTGTTAATTTTATCTTTACTAGTTTCGTTAGCACTATGTGGGGGTGAAAGTTTTTTCCGACAGTTAGAAGGGGTTGGTGGTTTTATAGGTTGTTTTATGGTCTTTTTAGCTTTTACATCACTGTCATCGGTGGATTTAGCTTTATTTTTGGCGCACTTGTCACTTTCGTCGTCACTACTGAGATGGTAGACGATCTTTTTGTTTTTGCACGATCTATGCCTAGAGTTGAGGATTCTGCTGTTGCTAGAAAGCACTTCGGGTTTGAGGAGGCTTTGACCGCCCTTTAGAGCGGGCAGACTGTGCCTCTTTTTCGTGGAGCAGTAGTCGTGGTCGTTGCGGACAGGGCTCGGAGAGCGAAGCGCCGTGTTTTTAGTCGGCATCTGCAAACGAGTATATCTTGATAGACTCTCAAAATTTACTGAGAAGGTGACCTAGAAAAACGGAAGGAGACTTACCAGTATTTGCCGCATCTTGTTCTTGTTGAGTTGGATGCCTGCGTCCTGCAAACGCATACCGTTCGTCAAGCCGTTCGACTTAACTTTAGCCTCCTCCTTGATTGGCCTTTTCGGTTTGGTGGTGAATTTCTCATTCGCTTCGAACTGTTCCAAAAGTGAATTTAAATTGTTCGCCGCCAGAACTGGTATTGCCACGTCGTTGCAGGATTCAACATCAACAAAGTCGTCCGCTTCAGCTTTAACGTCATTGACTTCGAGTTTTATTGGAGTTATTGCTGGTTTCTCTATACAAAAGTCCAGAACATTCGGCTTTTTAATAGGAGTTGACGTTCTTGGTGGTTGCACTACAGTGTTAATTGTGGATTCTACAGGATTATCTATCTCCATATCTTGGGTGCTGAAATCATCGTCGTTTCTCTCGCATTTTTGCTCTGTTTTGTTGGTAATCAAAAAGCTGTTCACATCCTCGTCTGTCAAAGTGCGTGGAATGTCATCAATTTTGTTACCACTGTCAGATTTGTACTTGTCATTATCGAATGCTAAGTCAGACAAATCTAGGTTCAGATCTTCGAAGCTTAGGCAGGTTTTGGCGTCGTCTATGTCCATGCATGCTATGTGATGCATGGGAGATTGAGGTACTGAGCATGATCTTTGCGTAGTCCTGAATTTATAAGGAATATCTTCCAGCAAATATCTTTTTATATCCTCTATGTTTGGGAGAACATCTAAATCAGATTCGTTTATATGGTCTGTCTCATGTGGTTCTGGGTTTTTAGCATCAACAATTGGTTCGACCTGAGGAACACTTTTAACAATATCGGGTTGCGTATTAGTATCCTCAGGGTTTTCTTTAATGAAGAACTCTTCAACATTGGGTACTTGTGGAACTACTGGTTTAGTTTCTTTTATAAAATACTCATCAACGTCATTGACTACAGGTTGATCTTTTATATCCAAGATAGGTTTAGGTTTTTCCTTAATAAAATACTCATCGACATTTGAAACAACTGGACCATCCAGGTTAATATCTAAACCATCTTGGCATATATCAGTTCTGTTCTCCTGGTATTCATATTGGGTTTCCTCTCTATAGTTCTCAGGGTCGTGTGCGTATTCCTCTTCATCTGAATTACCTTCTTCGTTGATACAATAGTCTGGTTGTTCTTCATCTGAGGAAACTTCGAGGTCTAAGTCTGGGTGAACAGCGTACACTTGAATGACGTCATAGTCATCGCCCTCAACTAGAGCGTCTTCCGCATTGTCGGCGAGCTGGTTATCAAGTTCTACTACCTCTATGTTTTCCTCTTCGTCAGAACTGGAGTCTTGACTTGTTTGCGTTGTGTTTGCCTGGAAATTAGAAATAAATGGGTTGTTCAACCTTCTATTCATTATGCACGGCACCGGTCATTCAGCATCGGCAATTGATTGATTTGCGTGGAATGTCTCTACCAAGTGGTCTATGATTTTTTAGAATGGAATATCACAAGGTCTGACAATCCGGATCGTGACACAAGTGATGTCACTTTCGACGACACAGTCACACTTATGACCGCATACCATCGATAGGCTGATGCCGTAGCTTGTGTCACTACAGTAGTATATAATTGTATCATGCTAGAATGCAATAATTTCAGTCATAATCCCATAACTAAAAATGTTCCTCTCTAAATTTGGGCCTAGTCTAGACTTTGGCCGATTTATTCTTGTACTGATAGCATTTTGTTTTTAATTAGTTGCACGAAACCCCACATAGTCAGGGGCCAGTTTAACACATTTAATAAAATTGGCTCTCTGACTAAGAGTGTAGCATTTCGTGGTACAGTAGAATCCGGATACAGCGACAGTCAAGGGACCGGCGATATTACGTCGTACTAACAGAACGTCGCACAAACCGGACTGATTTTCTTTGAAAATGTTTGGTATGAATCCTAACGTCAGATGATTTAGCAGTCGTTTTAATTTTAATGAATTAAACAGCGCTATGGAAGTGTAAAATAATCTAGAATAGAACTCACGGTCTGATTCCAATATTCTCCCTCATTACTCTCCTCCTCATAATCATTCCTCTCGACATACTCCGGCTGTGTCTGCGAGTACTCCGGGCTGTTCTGATTGCAACTGCTCTCGGAGGAGAGGGATTCGCTTGTGGACCCCATTCTTTTGTGCCCGATGGTGCGGTAGCGAGCCTGGTGGTATGTGTTCAGAACATGTGACTCCATCGCTGGAAAGAGGAGAAATTGGGGTTTATTTTTTTAATCACACCTGCGGTAAATAACGTTGGACAAACTTAACGTCCACAATGATCAACTTAATAATAGCGGGTGAACTCTGAATTTAGATGTGATGCCAAATTAATTTAGCAGCCTCTTTAATCAGGTCAGGTCTGTTTAAGGATTTCTGTATCCTTGCAAAATTTTTTTATGTTTTCTGTCACTTCATGAATATCCTTATAAATTACTCTGTGAAAGAGATGTTATGAAAGGTAATGATTCCATTTCTTCATGTAAAACATCTGTTTGGAGATCTTCAAATAATTATTCTGTAAATCAATTAGGAAATAGATAAATCTACTACTATAATCTATACTATACTATACAGGTAAGTCACTATGTTTTATTTTGTTTAATACAAGTAGTTTGGTTTATGTTATTGATATTTATGAACATAAAAATATATATAAACTAAGAATAATAATTTAATCATACTATTTTCAATGATAACTTATAAGTAGCTTTTCTTTATCTAGGCATTATCTAGGCTATTAAATCTTTTTGGTATATGAACAAATGTTACTGGCAGGTTTTAAGTCACCTAGACAGTTGACAGCCTGTCTAATAATCACAACAAAATACATTAACACAACAACAAAAAAAAATGGTAAAAGTTATATAAATAACAAAAAAATTGTAACATATAAAGAAGTGTTTACTGACAATATTTATGCTTGAAGGTAATACTTGTATTTTATTGTTATATTCAATTAGACTAATTCAATAAAATTTATGTTCTGGATCGATTAGTTTTAGATCCCTAGTGAATTCTTCCTGTCCTGTTAATAGGACAACTTAAAAGACCCTTGCCTTGTTCTAAAAACTTAAAAGATTTGTTTATTTCAATTAGTTAAACGAAGCAGATCTCAAATAATTAATTACTAGAGTATAAAGTCCATACTCACAGAAAAGCTCCTTGCTATAAATTTTAATTTCAAGATTAAATTAGTAAAATGTACTTAAATAACCGGCCAAGTGTGAGTCTGACTGACATCGCACATTTAGGGTTCCGAACCAACATCAAAAATGTGATTTATCAATATATTCGTATTTGTTGGTAAAATATACGTAATAATAAACATTTGTGACAGACGGACGGATGCGTGAGTGACAGCAATAGGGTTAACCCTTCGAGTACGGAACCCTAAAGAGTTAAAAAAAAGCATTTCGTTATCACCACATCAAGACCGAATTACAAAACTAAATGTACAAATAAAGTTTAAAATAAAGATAAGGGGACATTTACGCAAACTTAGAACCACATTAAGCACAATAGAGCTTGTACAGTCAGCGTCATATAGTAGGTATGTAGCAGCCAAAGTGGCCAAATAGTTCGGTACACCATATATTTTGTATGGAGTGCCAAAGTATTTGGACACTTTGGCTGCTACGTGCTATATGACGCTGACTGTACTTTTATTTATCGTATGGCATTTATTTCGAACCGTGAGATCTTCGAGAAGACAGTACGGTTGCCAGTTTTTGTTGCACTTTTAGAACCACCCAGGGGTCCACGTGTAGGGTAGCGGTGGGTACTTTTCCTACGGACGTGGTGCAACTTCGACCCCCCTTTGTCAAGTGAGTGGGCAACTTGACTGTTAGAAGTTTTCAAGCCGCCCGAAGGCCTCCAACTTGGCTTAACGACTGCTGCCATAGACAGCAGCCGGGATCAACGGCTTAACGTGCCTTCCAAAGCACGGGACTGCACTATGACTTAATAGACACAAATACCCCTTCAACAACACTGTTGATTACAATTTGTTTTCAAATCAACAACATATGTCAGTGTATTTCCAGTCTGAAACAGACACTCAAATACAAAGAAAACATCCAAGACAAGATGCACATGACTCATCACACAAATGTATAGTGTACTTCATAGGCCAGGTATGCCCTAACTAGGTATTCAAACGGGACCAACCCTTCATAGGCCAGGACCAGGACCAGGACCAATTAGGACCTAAGGTCTAATCATCCTTATGTGTCCTATAATTGAAACAAACTCTTCTTGAAGATGTGGTTTTGCGAAAAACAAATTATATATTCAAAAAGTTATGTATTCGAAATTAATAACGCTTGTAACATTCGCCGAAATTCAATTCGATTTAAACCTTAACTTTGGGTATTAATGTTGAAATTTTAACTACACGCATGTGGTCGATAAATCGTACTATGCCTGGAAAAGGGTTAATCCTTATCAAACTTTTCTCTATCCTTATAATAATAATATATAAGCCTTTTATTTCCCTTTTAAGTATTAAATATAAGTATATGTGATACAATTTCAGTTATTGGGTTGTCCATTGTTGGACAAAGGCCTCCTCCATCTGATGCCATCTTTCTCTGTCGGTGGCTATGTAGGTCCTCCTATTTTGATGATATCATCACACCATCTGCGACGCGGGCGGCCCCGTTGGCGCTTATCCTCCCGTGGCCACCAGTGGAGCACCCGTTCGCTCCATCGGCCGTCTTGTGCTCGGGCCACGTGTCCTGCCCATCTCCACTTTGTCCTGCAGGCTACCTCTGTCACACACTTCAATTTCGTTCTCTGCCTTATCTCGCTGCTCCTTATTCTGTCTTTGAGTCTTAAACCCAGCATACTTCTTTCTACGGATCTTTGGAAGACTTGGAGTTTGCGAACCATCTCTTTGGTAAAAGCCCAGCTCTGGCATCCATATGTAACTATAGGCAATATAGTGTTGTCAAATATTTTCTTTTTGAAGTGTAAAGGCAGTTTACTTTTGAATACATGTTTAAGAGCCCAGTATTTACTCCAAGCCCTTTTAATTCGTCTTTCTACTTCGACCATGGTCTGTGCTTGGAATGAAATATTCTGACCTAGATAGGTATATTCTTCAACATATGTTAAGGTGCCCTGGCTCAGTTGAACTGGTCTATCCTTATTACACAATAATCATCACTTACAATGTTGTTGTATACTTAAAGAAACTCACGAAGTATTGTAATCTTAGAGAAGAGCGCGCTTATACAGGACACTTAAGGTGCTACACTGAGAAATTTAGAAACTTTGAAACACTGTTCTGCCCAGACGAGGAAACAATAGGGACTGATTTTCAGATATATAATTCTTGACTATATGATTGTGGTACTCACAATAGCCGAAACATAATTGTTTAAAATTTTCTCGATAGAAAAGACATCCAAAGTTGAGTCTATATTTTCCTTTTTTACTCAGCCTACTCAAACAACGCATTATTAAAAGACACGATTAAGTTAATATGATGATATTTTACATCATCTTGGTACTGACAAGAGGAAATTTAATAAATCTGCACAGTCAGATATTTATCGAGATTTGTCTAAAAAAGCCATTCCCGGAGAGTGTTGCATCCCGTTTTGTCGTGAACGAAAAACATACGCGCGTCTCTTTCAATCAATGTATCGCCTTAAGGATGAATAGACGTATGCACAGCGAGTTTTTTAAACGCGCCGTCGAAGCGTGTTCTCCTACTACCATCTCGAAAAAAAAAACAGGGTGTGCATGGGCCCTTAGTGGTTGTAAATATACAATTCTTCAAAACAGAAGAAGACACGTGGTATTTCCCATTTCATAACATCAAACATAAACGTAAATGAGTCATACTCCATGTGCAGATATCACGACAACACTGTAACTGACAAAAATCAACCATATCGCAAGGGGATAAAGTGGACACTTCAGCATTAGTATGTATGTTTGGAAGAACGCGTTACTTACTTCCATTTTAGAATAAAGGGAAGCAGGGGGTGACCTCATTTTGTTTAAAACTTAAAATAGATTGCTTGAAAACTTCCTTTCCTTATGTGCTTAGCATAGCATGCTTGGGTAATATTTGCCATGTGACTAACTAAAAATAGTCTTTATTGCATTTACTTAAGGCGCCTGTAGAGGCAAGGCCTTCTCCATACAAACTCTGTGCAAGTTTTATTCGTCGGTTTTGGCACTCCCGCATATATATATTTTTTTGTTGTTAATATTGGATATTGCCCAGCAGTGGGACACTAAATAGGCTATTGAAAAAAAAAATTGGATATACAAAGAATGTCAAGCAAAAAAATTCAGAAATTTCAAAAAAATGAAAATTAAACAATACAAAAATAAAAATAAATATATTTTTTTCTTGAGGGTCTGGATAACACAAAAATAAGTATACTGACCAAAAATCATAAGTGTAATGCAAACACAAGCAAATAAAAAGTTTGTATGGAGAGTGCTTGCCTCTACAGGCGCCTTAAGGCACTACTAACCCCCAGTAATGTGTATGTATCTTTGATGTAATTCTTTTCTAAGATACAAAAATAATAGATTTGTAAATAGCTTAGTAAACAAGCAAATATTCTTCTAATATATCAATATTCCAAGTTATTTGTTTGTTATGTAAATAAAAACATGATGAATCTATTACACTCCTTGATAATTTCTTGAGATAAAATAATTGGGTGCTAATGATGCTAGTTAACTAGCCATTTGCATCTTTATTGCAACAACACAAGGTCTACCAATGCTTAGTTATTTCTGTTGCTGTTTGTACAAGCATAATAGATATTACAGATAGTGGTAGAAAACACATTCATGAGTCATGACCCATCCATAAATAAATAAAGCCTTTATTACTGACTTAATATCTAAACTGTGTTTCTGACATTCAGGATGTTTTCATTAGTGTCAGTCTGCCCCATAGCAAAGGCCATCCCTAGAATTTTCCATAATCTTCTGTCAATGGCTTCCCTTCTCCACATTGGTCCAGCCATTTCTCTAATCTCATCTTCCCAGCTTTTTCTATGTTCTCCCTTTCTCCTTTTCCTGTCACGGGACTTTCACTCCTCCTTTTCACATCACTTTTCATGTTTTCATTACTCATCCATACTCACTATATTTTTTTATCTTCTCACACATTAACTGCTAAGAAAATTGTGATGTACTTTAGTGGTAAATTAAGCATGCTTATGTGTTAACAAGATGAGATAAACCACTTTTTTCTGAATCCACCTGCTGGGTAGTAAGCTTGTTAGCTTGAAAATACGTGAAACACAGAACCAACTGGCAGAAAGCACAAAACTGGGAAGCATGTAGTTATCATTGAAGTGCTTCAATATTGAACACAAAACAAACTTTTTCGCTCCCTCCCCCCTTTTTTGTATCCCCGATCACAGTTTTTTTTTAACTTTATTCAAAACGGCTAAAGCTAGGAAAAACCCTCAAATCAAAGGCTTAAATGCTCTTTATATTATCTGCAAAACATTCTTTGGATGTATGTTCACAGATCCTGGGTGGGTAAGTACTATAGTAACACATGCACATCTGGTTACAAGCATGGTATTTCTACCATACTTAGTGCCAGTTGCACCAACGTACGAACACAGACCGGTCATCGTCAAATATGGCGCCGGCAGCTGTCATCCCATAGAAACTTGTCAAACTCTCCATACATTCAAATTTGACGAACACCGCTTACGATTACAGACGGTTTGGTGCAACCCAGCCTTAGTGTTCAATGATGATTACTTTCAGATATCCAAGTCAGATTCACTCCCCTGTGTGTGGGACAAAGTATACCCCTTTTTCGTTTTTTTACTGATGAGTTAAGGCTACTAGGGTTTGTGTGGTATTGATTTTGTGTAGAACAGATATCAGGCCCCTGTACCACAAAACTTTAAAAGTCTACAATTTGAAAAAATTGTGCAATTTCATATAGAAAAAGTTGTCAAATTTGTCGAATTGTACGCTTGTAAAGTTTTATGGTACAGGCCCCAGGTATTCATTTTTAAGGTTCCATACCCGAAGGGTTCAAGCAGAACCATATAGCTTTCACTCATGCATATGTCTATTCTCTAACACTAACTAAAACAAATCTTTTAAGTATGTTTACAAAGCCCCAGTTTAAAGTGTTATAGTACATCTTGTTAAGGAGCGCTCGTGGCCCAGCGGCGCCTGAGTACCGCTTGCGGTATCTAAAGTTAAGCAACGTGGGCAGCGGTCAGGACTTGGATGGGTGACTGCTTTGAGTGTTTACTAACTGAGAGCTCCCGTGCTTTGGAAGGCACACTAAGCCGTTGATCTCGGTTGCTGTCTATGGCAGCAGTCGTTAAGCCAAGTTGGAGGCCTTTGGGCGGCTTGAGAACTTCTAACAGTCAAGTTGCCCACTCACTTGACAAAGCCTAATCCCAATAAGGCCTAGTTTCCCCTCGGGGTTGAAAGGTCAGATGGCAGTCGCTTTCGTAAAAACTAGTGCCTACGCCAAATCTTGGGATTAGGTAGTGGACCCCAGGCATCCTTCAGGATGCAACTGTACTGGGATAACGCTAGGAGGATGATAATGAGTACATCTTGTTAACCCAAAGCCACACAAATTGCCAAAACTTATTTTTAAATGTTTTTAAGGGGGGCTCTTATAGTGTATAATAAGTTTTTGTTCTAGATAAAATAAATAAACCATCAGAGGTCCAGCCTCCGTCTAACATAAAAAAAACTTGCAAAGTGATTACTGAACAAAAAGCTTGTATTGTATATCCAATATTCCCATTATTATACTTCGGAGCAACAAATGCCTATGACCACAGAACCTGAGTTGCAGGATCTTGATAATGAAAATACTAGAATTTTAAATGAATTACTGAAATTTAGTGATTGCCAGTTAAAGTTTAGTATAATTTGGTTAGAGTCGAACTAGGGATTTGTTATATACATACATAAACTTATGTGCTCCACTCCACACTTTCTTTTATTTTAAAGTTGAAGTAATAAGTACAGAACATAAATACCATTGCTTGGTCACTTGTAAGGAGGGTTTTGAACATGTAAATAAGACAAACTAAATCTCAAAATGACCATGAGTATTCCCACAATGCTAATAATACTAGAGACATAAATTACCATGGTATATTATTATGGTCTTAACAAATCTAGTTGATGTTACTTCTACCCACATGTACAGATAAGTAAGGTTATGTTAATGTAAATATTGTGAAAATCAATACTTAACCATTTCAGAGACTCGTGATCATTTTTCTTGGCATTTTCTGAGGTCTTTACAGGTTTTTTTCATGATATGTGTGAAAACATCAGGAGTAATACAGATAAGCCGCGCGTAGTCACTCAATAACTGTCAAAATGTAAAAACAATCCAAGAATCACGTGATTCCCTGCATTTTACAGTTAAACTGAGCTTAACAAAGTTATAAACTGTTAATTACACGCGCACGGATGATCTAACGGTACTTTAAAGCAATTGTTGCAAAAAAACTGCACCAGATTTGGTTCTAGGTTAGGTCACGATTGTCCGATTTTTTTCACTCTGTGTATGCACTGGACGTTACGAAATCAATCCAGATTTCTAAATTACAACGTTTTAGTTGTTTTTGGAGTTTCGCGAGTTTTAGAATAGGTAAATATGTAAACATTCCTAGCGTGAAACGAAAACCCGCGCGCTACACCTAACCTTGATAACGAAAAAAAGGTTCATACAGGTTTCTAGTTCAAGGTCTCATGAAATAACTGAAAAGTCACATGAAGGCGTTACACAAACAAAACTGAAATATCATTGCGACCCGCACAAAAATCTATTTTGGGACAAACAACAGATGAAAAAGTACTAACCTTACGGACTCAGGTGACGGCTTTATCCATGTAATTTGCACTTGAGGACTTGTAAGCCTCTATCACAAATTACACCACCAAACTCACTCACACTGATATGTCCTCAACACTTTCAGACACGATTTGGCACTATAACTAATTGTTTTTCATATAAAATTAACACTTTTCACGAAACATCACATGTTACGAACTTCACGACTGCAAAATTTATGTGTTGCCACAGCACAGAAAATAAGATTGTAAGAGGGTCAACACACGTGCCCGTATTTTTGTAGGCTGAATATATACAATATTTTTAAATTTAAAAAATTTGGTCTAATACATTATCGCACTTGGTCTTTCAGTGCAATACTAAAAAATGTTTTAGTCTTCGACTACCTGAGGTATCGGTTTGTTATCCCTTCCCATTCCATTACGGCCAGGCTTAGGTTGGGATACCCATTGTTCTAGTCTCGGACTTTGAGTACAATAGTAAAATGCTTATTCAGCTCCACAGGTCAAATAAAAACAAAGGGATTTACGACACCTAAACTGTCGTTAACGTTGTGTGCATTAATAGTAATATTGTAGTACCTTTGCTTTTCCATGCTTGGCGTAGCAAAGGGATTAACATATTTTGCTTAACATCATTTTTAAACTGTCATAAAAAAAAAAAGGGTGAAAGCGACAAAGTACCTACCAGTCCAGTTACTTGTGAGGCCGACTACACGTGTGAATTTATAAAATGAAATGAAATGGGTATTTCATTAAATTTTACAAATTCTTAATAATGGACTGGTTGCTGCCCACACTTTAGTCATGTTTTAGCCTGGGTAATGATTTACACCCAAACAGAGTGGCTGTAATCAAAATAACCATTAATCTGGCTGCAGTATAGCATGTCTCTTGAAAATTCACAAGCGATATTGAACCGTTAAGTTTAAGGAGAAACTTCGCCTCCTTGTGCGTGTTCTATCGCTTGCATAATGGGTTGTGCTCCGAAGAACTGTTCGACATGATGCCCACGGCCGCTTTCTACCATCGCACCGCTCGCCATCGTCCTCACACCTTAGAACCTAAATGGTTTCCTCCCTCGCACGCTCCGGTTGTGGAATGAGCTCCCGGTAACGCTCATGTTACTCCCTTGGGGTTGCAAGCGTCCATAGGCTGCGGTGACCGCTTACCATCAGGCGGGCCGCACGCCTGTTTGCCACCGACGTGGTATAAAAAAAATCTTTGAGTACTTATCAACTTGCTGTTGCTACTTGCTCATGTAAACGGTACCTATTTCAGATGACTCCACGCGTATCCCGCGAACGTAGCGTTTCAATTGCAGAGGGAGATGGTCTTGCTGTGATAAGGGAAGAGCAAGACAGCCCTCTTGGTTCAAGGGTTGATATTCCGACGGCTAATTCTCGGAGCAAACTGAGAAAGGAACCCATTCATGAACATCCTAAAATATCTGTCAAAAAGGAAAAGTATGACCCGAAGATCGAAGAAATGCTTGCGAATAGAGAAGCCGACTTGAGAGCAGAATTCGACAAAGAATTAAAAACGCAATTAAATATGATGAAGGAAAGATTTGACTTCGTGCTGCAGTAAGTAATCACATTTGTAAATTATCTGTAGAAATCAAATCGTTGCTTTTTTAGGGTTCCGTAGTAAACAAGGAACCCTTATAGTTTCGCCATGTCCGTCCGTCCGACCCCCGTTTTTCTCAGTAACCGTTAGTACTAGAAAGCTGTAATTTGGCATGAGTATACATATCAATGACGCCGACAAAACGGTAGAATAAAATCTTAAAAAAAAATTTTTTTTAGGGTACCTCCCCTACATGTAAAGTGGTGCTGCAATTTTTTTTTCTGCCATACCCCATCGTGTGGGGTATCGTTGGATAGCTCTTTTAAAAATATTATTAGTTTTCTAAAAGCATTTTTTGATTAAAGAATTGGTTAGCGTGATATTAAGCTTTGAAGTGATAATTTTAGCTATGGTCA
This sequence comes from Cenopis cana, assembly GCA_951800055.1. Lineage (NCBI taxonomy): Eukaryota > Metazoa > Arthropoda > Insecta > Lepidoptera > Tortricidae > Cenopis > Cenopis cana. The sequence goes on along the minus strand of OX637493.1, from coordinate 11,405,612 downwards.
AGTGTCCCCCCCCCCCCTGCCAGCTAAACGGTGGCTACTAGGCATGTGAAAAAAATCATGGTAGTAGTAAATACGATGAATTTAAAAGGAAAACTATCACAGCTAAGTAGATAGTAATAGTTAACGAGTAATAGTCGAACTTCAGAAATGTACTTTGCAAAAGCAAACTTTCGTACAATTTCCATTGATACCTTAGATAATGTTGTTAATTCTTGTAAAAACATAGTAAATATAAGTTTGCGAACTTTTTAGTCCGAGTGGTAGACGACTACGGAACCCTAACTTGCGCGTGGCCCGACACGCACTTGGCCGGTTTTTACTAAGATTAAATGAAATACGTAGATGATCAAATTCAATTTAAACCTACTTACATTTTTTTAACAAAACCGCTGTTATAACGAATACCGGTACAGATGCCGGTGGCTTCAAATTAAAACTTTCCGAGTATTAATTTAGCGGTTCTTTGGTTTTTAGGGTTCCGTAGTAAACTAGGAACCCTTACAGTTTCGCCATGTCCGTCCCATCCGTCCGTCTGTCCCCCGCTTTTCTCAGTAACCGTTAGTACTAGAAAGCTGTAATTTGGCATGAGTATACATCGATGACGCCGACAAAACGGTAGAATAAAATCTTGAAAAAAATTTATTTTAGTGTGTACCTCCCCTACAAGTAAACCTGGTGGTGCAATTTTTTTTTCTTCCAAACTCCATCGAGTGCGGTGTCGTTGGATAGCTCTCAGAAATATTAAAAGTTTTCTAAAAGTATTTTTTTGATTCAAGAATCGGTTAGCGTGATATTAAGCTTTGAAGTGATAATTTTTGTTATGGTCAAGTGTCCCCCACCCCTGCCAGCTAAACGGTAGCTACTAGGCACGTGAAAAAAAACATGTTAATAGTATGTACGATGAATTAAAAACGAAAACTATCACAGCTAAGTAGACATTACTAGTTAACGAGTAATAGTCTAACTTAAGAAATGTACTTTGCAAAAGCAAACTTTCGTACAATTTCCATTGATACCTTAGATTAAGTTGTTAATTAATTCTGGCAAAAACATAGTAAATATAAGTTCGCAAACTTTTTAGTCCACATAATGTAACGGGTGGACAACTACGGAACCCTACATTGTGCGTGACCCGACACGCACTTGGCCGGTTTTTTTATATAGAAGTTTTGACAGTCATGAACAGATGCGATCGTGCTATATGTTGCGTGAAGCTCACCGGGAGAGGAAGGAAAAAGTACAAGCCCTGCAGACACAGCTTGAATGTAAGAACATGACTGGTCTGATGTACGTATTGTGCTCAGAAAGAAGAAAATCCAAATTGGAAAAGTTGAAGATCATTGAGGGTAAGTTAATACGCTATTTGACTATTTTTTTTATAATGCCAATCGAACCAGTTTTTAGAGACGATCAAATGTCTATATGGGATCAACAACAATTAGAGCACAATAAAGGGTTGAAATTAAGGACAAACCTAGCTCGACGCTAGCGGCACTCAAAAAGGCTCCTACAAATTGGCCCTGGCAAATGACGTCACTTGCACAGCCATTCGACCAGCCGTTGTATGGGAAAATTAGTATTTTGCTGTTTTAGTCGTAAAATAATGCGTTTAGGTGCATAGTTGCTGTACAATTTATTTTTTATTTTTAAATAAGCATTCTATTGATACCTTTTATTTGAATTTTAGACGGCAAAAAATATTACATAATTTTCTGAGTTTTTGCTGATATATCTTTTTATGATTTTGGTAACATTTCCAAATTTACGATTTATTGTGATATTTTGATGGCTAACTATCCAAAAAGTGACACTGTGTTATAAATTCATTGTCAAATACCGTATTGTATTTTGTATTACTCCAAATTCAGCAATATGGTGAGGTCTGTAATAGGAGCAATAAATTAAACGTTAGATTATTAACCTTGCCTGTAATTATATCCACATGGTTACAGTTTGAAAATTTTTTTTTATTTTTTTTTACGCTGGCTGTAACTAGTCCTGTGATATCGTGGCGTCAAGATTCATTACTTGAGGGTCCTAACTTTAGATCAAAGTTTCTCCGAATTGAAATAATAAATAAATTATTTCGACACAAGGGGTTACTGCAGATGCTCTAAGGAAGCGTCCTTTTAAATATATGCGCATGTTACAGGCCACACCCGGTATTCTATTAGTAATCACGCCTAAATATCTGTGTCAGTAGCAAAGTAGCTAAGAGTTTCCAAATATATTTTTGCGTTAAGATATCTGACTCGTAGATTTTATGCTTTTAAGATATGGGTTAGTGCTAGGGTGGGTTGTAATAATATGTATTAATAAGTACATAATAGTACTAATAATATATTTTTACTAGGCCAGCTTATATTTTAACTTTTTATTGTAGTTTTGTAATGGAAATAACCGTGAATGAAGGTTAGTTACAATGGTTGCTCTGTTTCATATTTCTTTTGTTTACTTATTTATAAAGCACCATTGTAGAAATAAATATAATTTGACACATGGAAAGGAGCGGACCATCTGACAGTTGCGTACTCGTGAGAAACACCTTTAGCCTGGCCGCACACGCACGGTTTTCCGATACGGTTTCAGAGAGAGGGGAGTTGAAGCATCTCGCTCTAAGAGCGAGAGGCTTCAAGGCTCCCCTCCCCTCCGTTTCCGTTCGGAATTCCGTGCGTCTGCGGCCAGGCTTATAGTCTGGCTAAATAAAATAAATAAATAAATGACAACACCGAGGGTATGACAGCTTAGCTTCCCGATTTTGCAGAACTGGCGCTACTATCGGTTAGCCATCTAAATCCTTAAATGCATGATTTTTTCTTTTCCGAACAAAACACAATATTTGCTAATTTAAGGTGTACTGAAAACGGGAAAAATAATATGAAAAATCAATTATAAGTTTTTCATACAAAATTATTAAAAAAAAGATTTTTTCATGCATTATGAAATGTACAAATATTGATTAACTATTTATATGTGAAGACAATATTTATGATGTGCAGACTACTATCGCTCCGCCATCTTAAAATGAATTAGGGCCGGTTCCTAGTATGTATGTATGTATGTATGTATGTATGTATGTATGTATGTATGTATGTAAGCACTTTATTTCACACAATAACAAGTTAAAACACGTACATGTCACAAAATATTGAAGTACAAAGGCGAACTTATCCCTATAAGGGAATCCCTAGTATTCGATATACTGGTGCCATACAGTGTCGCCAAACGGCAAAATTTGGAAACACGACATAAGTAACTGAGTGTTAATCTGTGACCGTCACAGACACAAAACATAGCCATACTCAATTTTTATTTGTTTGACAGTTCATTTGCTTGGTAGTTTTTTTTTTAAATTCTTTTTCCCTGTTTGGTCTGCATTGCGACCAGCAACAGATATGATTATGGATAACCTCCTGCTACGGCCTGAAGGGCCAGTAGCAGGGGAAAAGGTTGCTTGGTAGAGTTAGCGTAGCCAGGCTCTAGTCCTTCAAAAGGTCAGAAGCACGTCGATGACGGACAGACGGTAGATGGCGGTAGATAGACGTTTGCCGGTCATAGACAAGCCAATGCCGCCTTTTTTATAGCCTACTTTCTATAGACTTGTCATGCAAACATAAACTTTATTTCAATGGAATAGAACCCATAATATTTTTGCACAAATGCAATGTACTAGCCATGAGGTTTTATGTCATTGACCTTTTTAGTATTGTATAATTTGTATTTTGTAGCCTTGGGTACTTTTCCTTATATACATCCGAAACGAGTATATTTATTTTTACAAAGTACAGTCTTTCTCAGATATATCGAAGCGAAGGGGAAAGGGGTTTTTATAAGTTGGTATTACAAGGGAAGAAAATTCAATATTTCATTGAGCGCTAGCGTGTTGTATCCCGAACGAAGTAAAGGATACCTGGGGGGGCTACCGCGAACCACAAACGAAGTTTTCCGTCTCTGTCGCACTTACGTACAGACTTGCAAGTGCGACAGAGAGAGAAAACTTCGTTTGTGGTTCGCGGTAGCAGCCCTGGGGGGGCTACCGCGAACAACAAAAGAAGTCTTCCCTCTCTGTCGCACTTACGTACAGACTTGTAAGTGCGACAGAGAGGGAAAACTTTGTTTGTGGTTCGCGGTAGCCTCTCTGAATAGATTCCCGAGCGTAGTGAGGGCTTCTGACATGGAATCCTGAGCGTAGTGATATATTTAAACCGCCACGCCCGAGTCGCAAGAGAGTGGTTGCGATGGTCGCGCGATAGCGTGATTAAACGACTCATAAACGACAAGATAAATCGTCGGTCACTTTCCTTTCTGCTACCACTTGATAGAAAGCGACAGATCCTGATATATTTGACTTTTTTTAAAAGTTCTACCTATACAGTTCACGTGAACAGATATATTTGGATAACTGGTACCTCAATACTAAATATATATAGACATTGGACGCTTTTATTATTTACCGTGGACGTGCACGTCCACGATATTCTCTAAGGTTTCATTTATAAATAGACCATGGACTATAGACTTTAGACTAAAGCTGCCTACTCAAAGCCCTGCCTGCAGGGCCCTGCAAATCCCTGCTATCTAAATATGCGAAGAAAGTGATGTGGAAATTTTCAAATATTTTAAAAAAATGAAAAATGAAAAATAATATCAATGAAAAAAAAAATACATCACGAAATAGCATACAGAAAAATAAGCATACTGACCAAAAATCATAACTTTAATGCAAACACAAACGAAGAAAATCCTGCACAAAGTTTGTATGGAGAGAGCCTGCCCTACCCCTCTTAATATTCCAGAATACACGAAATACATCCACACCCTGCAAGACATTCTCACGGAGGGCCAGCTTCTAATTCTGCACCTGTCGCGAGGATACAAGACCGCAGCCCGGGTGGACCATGAGTGGCGGGAGAAAATGAGGAGCATCATCAGAGAGGTTCTTCAATTTTTTTTTAATGGCGTTCTGCCAATCAAAGAGGCTTTTTATATAATTGGTTTCCTGTTTTGGTCAGCATAGCGGACAGTTACAGATATAGGGTGGGATAACCTCTCCCTGTGGCCAGATGGGCCAACAGGGAGAAATCAAAGAGGTTCACTTCATGAAATGCGCGGGAAACCAAAACATTTTTTTTAAACCACGTCAGTGCTCGGTGGCATTTACGGCAATTTACTTACTCATAGTCAAATCAGTAACTTTTTATGAATTGTCAAAAAGGATCGGTTGGTATATACTTAAGACTCAATGGTTGGTATCGTGTTGGTATGGAGTTTGCAGGGAAATATGACTAATGACGTCACCCTCTTAAATATGGTTGTTGTATTTTTAATACCACAATGGACTTCCTCGCGTCCCAATACCTACCTACACGTGTCCCCTGTGTTAAACACTATAAGAGTGAAAGGGACGGCACTACACGAAGTTCGGATTTAGAAGTGCAGGTCCAGGTTTTATTTTCAGTTCCAAGAATACGTGTACCACTTCGCCGGCGGCACCCCTGAAACCAACCAGTACGTGTTCGACGTCCCAGCCCTGTTGAAGACGGAGGCTCCAATCGTTGACGACCCTGACGAGGACCCGTGCACCTGTGACGATGGTGCGGGCGAGAGCGAGGAGGGTGAAGGTGATGGGATGGAGTACGTGGTTGATGGCGATGGTGAGTTTTTTTATTATTTATTTAAGAGCCTAGACAGGCGGCTTTCACTCCGTCAGTTCGCCGCGCCGCTGCAAGTACATTCAGTGGCGAATTGCTACCGGACGGTCGCGTCGTCTCGTCATTCGCTTGATGTGGTCAATATTTGTTATTTATTTACCTATTATAATTTGGGTTTGTAAGTTGGCGATTTGGTAACAGTGCAACTTCTGTACGTAGTAGGTACTATTACTTATTCTGTGGCCTATAATAGAATGTCCCACCGCTGGGCAAAGGCTGAAGACGGCAGTGGCGGCGTGTCAAAAATATTCTTAGGGAAGCCGGAAATAATTTGCTTTTCTTATTCTTCATGAGCCGTAGTAAAAGAACTGGACTGGCTGTAAATTAGGCAAGCCGGTGGGAATCGAGTTCTATGGACGCTCCGCCACTGGAAGACGGAGGCTCCTATCGTGGACTACCTGACGAGTGAATGTGAGGTGAGGGTGTTGGGATAGTGTTAGTGGATGATGGAGATGGTGAGTTTTCTATACTTCATAGTCACTCGAGTATAACGTACCATTTTATTGAGACCGCGCCTAGGGTAGCGGGCGGATAACGGGCGGGCGGCGGGTCTCAGTAAAGTCTTCATTCAATTTTTGCAACTCCATGTAATGTACCTAATTCATTTTCTTTTCTTTATTCAAATTTATTATGTGCAATCTAACTGTTGTTGGCGTCTGTGTCTCCAGTCGTAGTAGTTTTTAAGTTAGGTCCCCACTGAAAATCAGCGCCTCAGCTTACTGTGTCTAGCCGTGGCCTCATGCTGAGTGGGAATCCTTTTTAACATCTTCTTTTTATATACATTTGTATTTTTTAATGTAATTATGATGTTGATGTTAAATAAACGTATTTTCTTTCTTTCTTTCTTTCTAAAGCGGTCGACCGCTATTGTTAGATCAGACAAAATCTTAATGGCAGTATACATGTATTGCTTCTTTAGGTAACTATTTTGAGATTCTAAATCACATTATCAAAGATTTCTACGAGCTTTGTCCAGGAATTCCAGTAAGCAATCTGAAGAGACATCTGGTATTAGATTAGGTATAAGGGATCGTCCTAATTGGCGCGCGATTACGCGATTATCGCGCGATCGCGCGACTTTAACTTAGAATATTTACTAGTGAAAGTCGCGAATTCGCGCGATAATCGCGTAGTCGCGTTTGTTTTAGGACGATCCCTTTAGGACACCTATTCGAGTTCAATATATTCGCGAATTTCACTGACGCGATCGCGCGATCGCTCGATCATCGCGTTGTATTAGGATGATCCCTAAGTTCAATTTCAATTTCAATTTATTTATTTAAAATACAGTGGTAAAGCTACGGTAGCCCAGTGGTTCAAGCATGCGGCTGTCAAGCGGCGGTCGTGGGTTCGAATCCCAGCTCGTACCAATGAGTTTTTCGGAACTTATGTACGGAATATCATTTGATATTTACCGTTAGCTTTTCGGTGAAGGAAAACATCGTGAGGAAACCTGCATACATCCGCGAAGAAATTCAAAGTTGTATGTGAAGTCCCCAACCCGCTCTGGGCCAGCGTGGGGACTACTGCCCAATCCCTCTCATCTATGAGAGGAGGCCTGTGCCCAGCAGTGGGACGTATATAGGCTGATGATGATGAAATACAGTGGTAATTACTTAAGACTAGTTACATGTATTCTTAAAAAAAAGTTTGAACAACTTTTTTGCATAAGGCTTTTAATTTCTCCAGGGGAGCTGCGGGAGAAGACGTGGTGGGAACTTCTCGACACCCCGTGCCGGCCGTTCGTTATGTTCGGTGACATGGAGGAATTCCAGCCTCCGCAGAGACGGCAGGTCACCGCTATTGCGAAGGCGGCAGCCGCCAGAACCGCGCCCCCCAAGTGGAAGGAGTATAGTGAGTTTATAATGTACTAGCGGCCCGCCCCGGCTTCGCACGGATAGTCTAGTTTTGCTACCTAATTTATTGAATTTTGAAATAAATTATGGCCTATGTCCTATTCTGATGTCTAAGCTACAACACTGGAAAGTTTCGTAGAGATCCGTTCAGTAGTTTTTGAGATTAAACGGAACGTACATCCATACATCCGCACAAACTTTCACGTTTATATTATATTAGGATATACTTTCAGATGCTTACCTAGTTATCGCTTCATACAAACTTTCACCCCGTTATGGGACGATTTCCGGAATAAAAAGTATCCTATGTCCTTCTCCGGGACTGAAACAATCTCCTAGATCTAACTACCTAGATCGATTCAGCGGAATAAGCGTGAAGAGGTATCTAACAGACAGACACACTTGCGCATTTAAATATAATATTACATTAGTATGGACTAGTTTTTGTCCGTGACTTTATCAGTAGCTCTAGTATAAGTTTTTTCGAAACATTAACTAATTCGCGTTTGCGTTTTGTCTCAAAATGTATGAATAATACGCGCGTTCATTGGTTAGCAACAAATTAAATGTTACTCGCTATTTTAGTTTCCACTAGTGACCACCAGAGGCGCAGTTCACGTTTTCATACCACTTTCATACATTTTGAGACAAAACGCAAACGCGTTCGAATTAGGTAGTTAATGTTTCGAAAAAACTTATAACTACTAGAGCTACAGCGTGGAACCCGGTTTACTCGTTCATCGCGATATAATTTAATTGCTATATTTTATGTCAGGCTGCATCAATCATGGCAGGCAAAGTGTTAACCACGTAATAACATCACGACGCGCAATTCCTTTCCAGTATTCAACGAGATGTTCGTCAAGTCCGACTGCCCCACCGCAGACGCCATAAAAGACGTGTACCCACGGCACATGCCCACAGACCACAAGTGGGAGTGCCAAGGGGTCCAGCAGCGGGATAATAGTGATTCCAATTTGGTAAGTCCTTAAAGGAAGAATATGGCATTAAACAACATCATCATCATATCAGCAGAAAGACGTCCACTGCTGGACATAGGACTCCCCCAAAGAGCGCCACAATGCCCGGTCCTGCGCCACCCGCATCCAGCGGACTCCCGCGACCTTTACCAGGTCATCAGTCTACTTTGTGGGGGGTCTACCCACGCTGCGCCTTCCGGTCCGTGGTCGCCACTCGAGAACCTTTCGCCCCCAACGGCCATCGGTTCTACGTGCAATGTGCTCCGCCCACTGCCACTTAACGCATTCACTGCCACCCTCTTTTCCTGGATATTCGGCAAGTGCCGCACTTAACACTTTGCTGTGTGCCCCAAACGTACATGTGAGTTTCAACCGACTATTCTAAGTCTAAGGCACTAAGGCACAGGGTGCAAGTGTCAAATATTATGAACGCGTCTGTGCGTTCAAGGCACTGGGTGAAAGTAACGGAAACGCATATAAGTATGCGTTGGGGGCAGTGAATGCGTTAAGTTTAGCGTCTCTCTAATGGTACCTACGATTGATTGATCCGACTTTAAACTCTTATCTTGTCTCCAGTCTTCTAGATGGGACAGTCGGCGTGCTACCACCAACAGCGTTGAATTGCGGGGGAACATGGGTTCCATTTTGAAACTTATGTAAGTAATTTCAAGCATTTAGGCTAAGGTCTGGAATTCCCTGCCGGCATCTGTATTTCCGAGTTCATATATAACCTGGACAGTGAATTAGGCATTTTCTGGGTGAGCTCGCTTCATCGTCGGCCTCATCTCTGCCCCCAGGCTAGATGCTGGCCAAGAGCAATCGCATTATTAATTAATAGATACCTACCTAGTGGCGGCGGGACAAAAATACTCATTTGCCTTTCTTATTCTTCTTGAGCCTTTGTAAAAGAACTGGACTTGCTGGAAAATTAGGCAAGCCGGTGGGAATTGAGTTGTATGGACGCTCCGCCACGGACCAAATTGTGAATTAAAACCATAGACACCGTGCCGTGGACGTCCGCGGTATAGTATAAAAGCGCCCAAATGGGTAGAAGTGCTTCCGCAAAGTACCATCCTTAGAACCACAGATCACCCAACGATAAACCTTGTAGTAAGAGTTCGAGGCTTTCCTTTAGACTTAGCCACACGTTTGACACGCGAAGGAACGTAAGCGCTGTGGGTAAGTATGTGTGCGTGCTAGCGCGTGGCGCGGACGAGTCACGAGGCGCGACGACACCCGATCGACACCATGCGGGTCTCTCAGGGACGAGGTAACTGACCGCGGTGCGGGGGGTTCGTGTCCGTTCTGTATATAATACTATTCTGTGACTTAGCATCCAGAGATTGTCTTATATTTTATCCCGCTCCTAATTTAATGGAAGTCTTTAGATCTCTCGTACGTTTTCAGCACATCAACTAATACCGTGTTACCACCGAAGACTAACCTGCTCGGCGCGAGGGACTCCATGGAAATAGCCTCTGCCACCAGACTGGTGAGTCCGCCAGTAACTCTTTAAAACTGTGATTTTATAGGGTTTAGATCAGTGGTTCTTAACCGGTGGTCCGCGGACCACTGGTGGTCCCTGGAAGCACCCAAAATGGTCCGCGAAGCCATCAGAAAAATATTGAATAAGTGATAACGAATCAACAAAACAACGGCTCGCGAGAGTTGCGCTATGAGGGAGCCGAGCGGTCGCCGGACCGGGAAATATGAGGTGGTCCACGGCAAGACAAAAAAAAGTCAAATGGTCCCTCATCACTAAAAGGTTAAGAACCACTGGTTTAGATTTACTAAACTCTATGGTTTAAGTAGATCCATTTAGACGTCGGTCATCTCTTGAGCATGTTGCAAGCTCATTTTATAAACACTTTTCTATAAGAAACTCTGTTACTGTTGTCTCCTCGCTGGCGGGACAGTAATAAGAAAAAGTTGATTGCCGAATGACCAGTGACCCAGTGATTGAGAGTTGTGTGAGACTCGAGTTTAGCCGAAGTGGCACGTGGAACATGCATCATCATCCTCTCCTAGCGTTATCCCAGTACAGTTGCATCCTAAAAGATGTCCGGGGTCCGCTACCTAATCCCATGATTTGGCGTAGGCACTAGTTTGCACGACTACCATCTGACCTTCCAACCCGTTAGGCTTTTGACATCTCGACTGTTAGAAATTCTCAAGCCGCACAAAGGCAGCTAAGAGTAGGGTTGCCATATGGAAAATTGAAATGTCCTGATAAAAATCCGGACATCCTCCTAAAAGTCCTGACATTTCTTCTAACAAGGGGCAAAACTACGGTTGCCTCGAAAAATAAATATTAATTTGGTTTCTACTATCACTGTGCAAAGTGGCTTGCTTTCATCAAAAAGTGCAGGATTTTTTCATAACCCATATGACTATGACCTCCACAATTCAATAATATAGTTCATAAACCTGTTTATACTTTTTTTTGCCGTTTTAGCACTGAATTAGTTCTTTTTTTAATTTACTTTTTTTTTGAAAAAAAAAAATCAAAATGTTCCGAGCGCTCTGTGATAAATTTGGCATGCGGGGACTCGCGAATTGATTGAGATCACTTTGGCTGTAAATTACCTATCCTATTTTATATTGTTTTCGAACAAATATTACTATTTTTGTTGATTACTTACTAATTTATCATTACATTTATTAAAACTGTGTAAACGTTAAAATACATGTATCGTAAAAACATTTTTTGAAGTGAAAACTTCTTTAGCGGCGCTGAGCACTTTTGTACTGGGGAAAAATGTATAAACTCGCGATAAATTCCAAGACCAGGTTAGTTGACCCCTCCTAGTATCGTGATTGCTATGTTACGAGGGGTCCCCAGCTGGTCTTCTTAGAAAGCCAAGGTTCTAACTGTTTTAAGACTATCCTAAGATTTTCCATAAAGATCATATTTCAAATAAATTCTCATGGAAAGTAGCTCTTATTGTCCCTAAAAAAGCGTTTCCAAAGTCCAATATCGGATAGCCAGACTGATCGATTTCCGTAAAGATCATATTTCAAATAAATTCTCATGGAAAGTAGTTCTTATTGTCCCTAAATACGGTGACAGTTCCCTTCAAAATACCTAGTGGCCAAGTGATGGATAAAACACCAAGGGCCTGACACGCTTTGTAAGAGAAAGATAGCCTTATTGCGATTCCTATGAGAGGAAGTAGAAAATATTGCGATGTTTTGTCCTTATCACCGATCGAAAAATTTTGTATTTGTGTCAAAGTTTTGTGTCAAGAAGATTGCAAAACAAATTGGCAATATTTGGTAGTGCATTTTATAAATGGAGAATTAATGATAAGTTTGGTTTAAATGAATAATAATTTACCAATTATCAGATCCGTAGTGTTTGGGTGTTCAGTGCAAACATGGTGGGGTGTTCAGTGTTGGGCTGTAAAAGCAAACTCGACCGAAAAAAGGCGGATGTTACATTCCATGCGTAATTTGCGTAAGTACATTTTCTTTGCATTTTGGACCCGTGTTTATTTCTAAAATCTCACCGGTACAAAGTTACTGAGCTAAATCATAAGTTATATCATGAGACACTTGATGAAATAGGAAAAATATGTAAATTAATTCAAAAATAACCTCCAAACATTTCACATATAAACCGATCAAATCGCGTAGTATAAATCTACCATAGAAGCCAGCTTAGAATTGATGTCCCATCATTCAGTCGGTTTATAATTCGATTTCGGGATACCAACAAATAATAAAAAATTCCCCTGAAGATTACCCCACGTTTCGGGAAATTCAAGTAATTTGATTTTTTCAGTTTTTAGGGTTCCGTAGTAAACAAGGAACCCTTATAGTTTCGCCATGTCCGTCCGTCCGTCCGGACACCCCCGTTTTTCTCAGTAACCGTTAGTACTAGAAAGCTGTAATAGGGATGTTGACTCAAAATTTATTATTACTCCATACGAAAGAATACATAAAATTATGCCAAATAGTGAAAATCCTATTCAAATATCTCAAAAAATAATGAAACTACAACCGTTACAATGTTTTTAGTTTGAGAGAGAAAGCGCTACAGGTTAGTGACGTCACTGACCTGGAGCGCCATAGTAAATGACAATCGTTCAATACACAGGTGCGTTTTGCGGAAAAGGGACAGAAAATGCCCTCTCCTAAAACTTTGAAGACTTATAATTATGTAATTATTTATTCTTTTGAATTACTTCTTTCGCTATTTCATTGAGAATTTGATCCATTTTCGAGATAATACGGATTCATTGATTTTCTTATTTAGTGTCAACATCCCTATTTGGCATGAGTATACATATCGATGACGCCGAGAAAACGGTAGAATAAAATCTTAAAAAAAAAATTTTTTTAGTGTACCTCCCCGGGTGACAGTATCGGAAACGCACAGGGCCGTCTTTAACCAATTTGAGGCCCTGGGCACATAAGGGTAATGGGGCCCCTATGACCTTGATAGAGCACGATTCTGTTAGAATAGACAAAGAAAGTAAACGAGTCACATTAAATGAATAGATATTAATAATATAATATTTCCTAAAAAATAAAATTAATTTTCAAAATACACCAAATTTGGGTTCTTCCTTAGAGCAAACAGCTAAATTAAATTTTCTTAAGACTGCACCGAGCAAATTTCTGAATAATTGCGATGGTTGGATCACTTGCTGTATTATTATTACTAAAGCTTGAATTCTGTAATTCCTATATATGATATTTAAGGATACACTCTACACGTCATGTGTTTCAGAAACACAATTACTTATAGTTTTCTTCATAAAAATTCAATCCAAAGTTAGCTCTACTAAAGGAAATAAACGCAAACTACAACGTTAATACTTTATGAAAGGTCTTAAATTTTTGAATAGTAACAAAACTACATGTTATCTAGGTCGTATGTGTTTAACATTTGCAAAATGTGGAGATTTTTTTAACAATGCAAAGGAAATTCCGAAAATTTGACCGGCCGCCGTAGTTTTCTTGCCGGCAGATGGGCTCCGGCACTCAATGGGAGCAGACGTATGCTGCTTTTCTCAGTTTGACATCTCATAAAAACACGCTTTTTGACAGCTTGCTCGTATACAAATACAAAATGTATATCACACACAAAGATTGCATTAATTGAAGTAGGGTAAATAAATGTTGACGTGTGGCTATTGAAGATTCTTTTAACATGGAATTTTTAGTATTAGCCATTCGTTATAACATAAAAATGCAATCTTTGGTCCCCAATGTATACTAATGCAACTAAATTATAATGATTTCCTTTACGAAAAGGCATTTTAAACGTAAAAAGGTTACTGATGTATTTCAGTTCAAAGTAATTTACTTTTTATAAATTGGCCACCCAGAACGGAACGTTATGACATTTATGTCACTCATCATATTTCAAATTAAAATTTGTAAACAAATTGTATTTTTATATTTCAATAATTTAACGAATCTAATGTTATATTTTATGTGTATATGTACGGCGCTTTCACGTCAAACAATGATTACCTAAATATATCGCAGAATCTGCATAAACAAAACATATCCCAGAATCTGTACAAACAGGCACAATTATTATAGTGCTTTGAACAGAAGTTTATAAAATATCAGCGTTATACCAAGAAACAGATCTAGAGTGCTCTCTTGCAGCGGGAGCAGATGAAAGAATATCGGACTTTCTTCGCCAGTTTGAGTGATGTGGATTTAAATTGTGTATTGTCTAAGCCGCCTGGTCATAATATAATTATACCTAGAATGAAAATAATAAACCTATGTTTCATTTATAAATAATAAACCAAGTAGTTGTTGGGGATGTGTTGACAATGACGATGTATAACAAACAAATATGCAGTAATTACTTATAATATTAAACTGCGCTAGTTTCTATCTAAAGCTTTCATGCGTTGGAAATCCCGTTGCTTTGATTTTGTACAAGTAAGTACTTATGTCGCATCGCAATAATTGTCTCGACGTTATATTAAACGAATAGGAAATAATAATAATTGCTATTTATTATTGATGAAAATAGACGCAATGTTAACCATTATTGAACCTTATCTCGTTGCAATAAGGTTCACGGATGTTCAGTTAAGTGTCATCGACGGCACGACTGTATAAAAGTTAATTTGTCAGAGCTGATACAGTAATGGTCCGGCCAAGTTCCACAATTGCAGAATGTTACAATGACTTTCTTGATGATATTTGTTATATCATTAGGTTTTATAGTGCTTGTCATTCACGATAACGACGATGCGCAGGGAATGTCATACTATTGTATGCGCAATTCTGTGGATTGGGTTACGACGGGAGGTCGTGAATAACAAGAACTACCTATAAGGTTAGGTACTGGTTCCTCAAATACAAAGTTGATTCACAATATTGCTGCAGTTATCCCGTGCCGTATAAATAGTTTCAGTAGTTATTATATATATTGTAATAAAACTACCGCTTCTTCTCTTAAAACTTGCATTAAATCAGTGTCCATTTTAGAGTTAACCAACTGATAAACAGAAAATAATCATTTTATGAAAAGTTTTGCTTAAAATAACCTATTTAAGGTACAACATATACTCGTATCATGAAAATCACCAAGTAAACTCTCAAAATAAGGGCAAAACAAAATACATTTTACAAAACAGGGGTTCAAAGTTTTATTTTATAAACAAGGAACTGAGTATTTTACTACCACAAATTCCAAATTCAAGACATTTTCAGATACAACGAATACTTGAGTTTTGGTTACAGATCAGAACTTGACGATTTTTGTTACACTTCTCTTATGCACCAAGAAACCTTTAAATACAAAATCTATATTGTCATAAGTTGGCACAAAATGAGGTAGTGTGCGTGAATAATGCATGTGTGGGTTAATTGGGTAAATTATTTAAAAAATTGTTATTTGACAGGCGCTGAGAATTTACCCCGCACGATAGGCCCTTAAATAAATGCCTAATTCTAACCAGTCATATATATTTTTTTAAATTGAAAATGAGGCCGACGCTTATGCGAGCTCACCCAGAAGATTCACTCGTACCTTAAAAAGGTCCAGGTTATTTGAACTCGGAATTACCTACATACGCCATTCGAATACCAAACCAGTAAACATTATAAAAAAAGATGATTTTGACCAGGTAATGAATGAATGAATGAAAATATTTATTTCAGACGCATGTCCATAATGGTTAGTAACATTGTTTAGCTTATACTAGTGTTAAAATATACATTACAAAATTTAAAATTTAAAATTTAAAAATTATCAAAAATTACAGTAGCATTGAATTAAAATGAAAAATTAAAATTGAAAATTAAAATTGAAAATTAAAATTGAAAATTAAAATTGAAATTTAAAATTGAAATTTAAAAGTAGCCAGTCGTAATGAAAGTAGCCAGTCGTACGTCGTCTGGATATCTGATGGAAGAAGGGGGAAGGCGGTATGAGCTCATGGAGTTCCTGAGCACACTCAACGAATCTAAAGAAATAAAAATGGGAAATAGGTAGTATTGCTTACAATTTTTGAAGTGAAAACTTCTTTAGCGGCTCTGAGCACTTTTGTACTGGGGAAAATTTGTTGAACTCGCGACAGATTCTAAGATTCTAAGACCAGCTAGTTGACCGCTCCTAGTAATCGTGATTGCGATGTTAGGAGGTGTCAACTCAGCTAAACTCAGCTGGCCCCTATACCACAAAACTTTACAAGTCTACAATTTGACAAAATTGCACAATTTTCCATAGAAAAAGTTCACAAATTTGTCGAATTGTACGCTTGTAAAGTATTGTGGTACAGGTTCCTGGTCTTAGATGCGTAAGACACAATGATACTCGGGACATATTATGTAAATGGATTATGCGAATATGAACATGAGTATGAGTACAGTACAGATACGGATACCGATACGGATACCGATACCGATATGAATATCTTTGTTATTTGGGTCATTGTCAGTCGGAAAAACAAAAGTTGTCCATTCGGTGGACAATAGTTAACGGCTTGTGTGCATGTAATTTACGTTTTTATTATATGGATTTATAGACACGGAATTACAGATTATGCGGGTTATCAGATCAATCGAAAATTAAGCTTTGTAGCCCTTAACTTTTGGCATGTCCTGTCCACCGAAAAGACGCGCACCTAAATCTGACAATGACCCATTTACTATCTTTATTGAGTTTTCACTTCTGCCGGCACTCCCGGAGTGCAACCCGTTGTTTTTTTTTACTAGGGTCATTCCTAAAAATCCTGACACTTGCCAAGTCCGGCCGCAATCCGGACAAAGGGTCAAAAATCCGGACATGTCAGGACAAATCCTGACGTATGGCAACCCTAGCTAAGAGAGACCCTACACTAGCGTCCTGCCAGTGCCAGTGCCCGTGCAGCGTCGACGCAACTTTTACGCAGCGTCAACGCGCGTACAGGGCCATATCTTTAACCAATTCGAGGCCCTGGGCACATTCGGATAATGGGGCCCCATGGCCTTGATACAGCACCTTATTCTAGCAACTAGGGGGGCCCCCTATCGATCGCGGGGCCCTGGGCACGTGCCCAGAGTGCCCAGTGGGAAAGACGGCCCTGCGCGCGTATACATACTAACCCCTATAATTTGATTCCAGAGGGAAAAACGTAACGGATGCAACGGCACCAATGGGAACAAAAACGTGTCTATCTGCATGGCGAGAACGAGGGTGAATATCATTATTATCTATCATCATTACCAATGGTGATGGCTGAAATGAATCACCATCATTTCAGCCACCCACTGTGGACTAAATAGACTAAATCCCTCCACAATTTCTCGTGTTCAATTCAAGCCAGTCTATCCTAAATTAGTAATTGTTATTTGTTAAACCAGTTGTTATTTCATTGACCAGTAGTAGTTGTTGTATAAGTTTTTTCGAAATATTAACTAATTCGAACGCGTTTGCGTTTTGTCTCAAAATGTATGAAAACGCGGTTAGCAACAAATGTTATACCCGCTGTTTTAGTTTCCACTAGTGACCACCAGAGGCGCTGTTCACGTTTTCATACATTTTGAGACAAAACGCAAGTCGCAAACGCGTTCGAATTAGTTAATGTTTCGAAAAAACTTATACTAGAGCTAGTAGCTCTAGTATAAGTTTTTTCGAAGTTTTTGCGTTTTGTCTCAAAATGTATGAAAACGCTCTCACCGAGTGAAATACGCGCGTTCATCGGTTAGCAACAAATATGTTATACTCGCTGTTTTAGTTTCCACTAGTGACCACCAGAGGCGCTGTTCACGTTTTCATACATTTTGAGACAAAACGCAAACGCGTTCGAATTAAGTAGTTAATGTTTCGAAAAAAAATATACTAGAGCTACTACTCTGTAGATACATCCAACATTAACGAACCTAATCTACGTTGTTTTCAGTCATCGAGTTTTACTACGCTACCGACCGAGTTTAAGCCGATGAAAAAGTTTGGTTTGCCGGAGTCGATTCATGGAAAGGAGTAAGTCTCTTTTTTCTGTGTACATTGGCAGAAGTACCTGGTAATGTTTCTACGCGTTCAAGAAGCAACTTGCTCTTTCAATTTCAAGGGCGGATCTAGAATTTTTTTCTGGGAGGCACAACTAGCACTAGGGGCAGACGGGCAAAAATAATCAACAATAACTGTTAATAATAAAATTGTAGTGATCTGAGAGATTTCTTGTTGTATGTCACACCTGGCCATAAAGTGGCCATTATCGCACACTCCGCGCGCGAAAAAACCCACTTCCTGGCCAGGGGAGGGGGTGACATAAACTGTTGTACTTACCACGGGCGATAATAAAGAAAGCCTCAGATTAGCATATTTATCGCCCTTGCCTTCGGCTCGGGCGTAAAATACCTGCGATCTGAGACATTCTTTGTTTTATCGCCCTTGGTAAGTTATGTACTATTACCGCCTTACTGGGTAAGTTAAGTAGTGTTGTAATATTAATATTACTTATGCTTGTCCAACATTTTCAATTTACAGTGAAACTGAAACATGCCATATATCAGACGAAACCATAAAGGACTTTAAGGATGGCGTAGGGTAAGCAGCGCTAGACTAACCACGAAAATAACATGCATCTGCTCTTTTAAAAAATCCACTCGATTGAAGAATTCCAATTATCGAACTTGCTCAGAAAATTTCACGGCAATGCGACCTGTACTTCAAGTACAGGGCCCTATACCACAAAACTTTACAAGCGTACAATTCGACAAATTTGTCAACTTTTTCTATGGAAAATTGTACAATTTTGTATAATTGTAGACTTGTTAAGTTTTGTGGTACAGGGGCCAGGTCGCACAAGGAGCTCGGACCGCGGTCCCTCTATCGCACGCTCGAAGACCAAGGACGCCCGAAGGTCAAACGAAATTTTGCGTCTACACGGTCCATCTTCCAGTCTACAAGGTCGCCCGGTCTTTGGGCTTTGTTTTCGACCGTCTGGCACGGGCTTATTGAAGACGTCACTGCAGAGCGGGAGA